>JALMGA010000023.1:5276097-6667348 GCA_023333525.1 Aspidoscelis tigris stejnegeri
CATCCCAGTTTTCCACTAAGGATGCATTAACACCATCACCCCCTTCTGTTTCACTTTCAGCTCTGACGCAAAACACTTCTTAGGGTCTTCAAAGTCTTTTGGCAAATGTAGGACTGAAGAACGCAAAACAAAAGCAAGGCAAGGCAGCGAATAAAACACATTTCCTCCACCGCTAGGTATTAAGACTAATGGAGAACCACAATCCTGACACTGTGATGGACGGGTCTGATATATTCTGACCACTTACGGCTCTAGATTGTGTAGCATTCACGTGTGACTCTGTGGCCTCTTGCCAGATTGCCTGGACTTATCCCACTGCTTACTTTTCTGCAGCTTAAAGATTCTCCATCTGAACTTCCATTTCTGGGCAAAAAGTCAGCCCTTTTCTCCTGTCTGGGCAGTTCATGTCTGAAGTTGGAAACTGCTGTGTCTGTGAGTAACTCACCCTCTAGACCCCCCGGCACAACTCAACCAGACCTCCTTGGCTGGCAGAAAAATAAGAGAGATCTCTCTCCAGCAGGCAGAAACAGCCCCAAAGCGACATTTTGCATCAGCCCTGGAGCAGAAATCCATGCTTCGTCTCTGCACGGGAGGTGGGGTGTTTATCCTCAACGTTTGTCAGCAACCTCTCCAAAATCTGAAGGCAGCACAGAGCAATTGGATAAGAGATGATCTAAGGCGCACCATTTCTATGCCATTTTCAAAAAAGGGGCTTTTAACCATCCGGTGAGCCCAGACAGAAGCCTGCACGCACGCACACACACATTCACAAAAAATTGGCTGATGCTCCACAGACCTCAAAGTTCTTGCAGTGCTCAGTGGGGGGATGCAACTTCTTATTGTGCTTACCAATGCCGGTGGCTACTGTTAACCATAGGTCTCCACTGCTGAATGACTGCAAGAGGACCCCTGCTGGTTTAGGCCAGAGCCCACCTAGTCCAGCATCCCGTCTCACACCATGGCCCACCAATTGTTTCTGGGCATCTCAAGCACAAGACAAAAGCAAAACCTTCACCTGCTCTCAAATCCCTGCAAATAACCTTTAGAGGCATCCTCCTGCCTGTCTCTCCAATCTGGAGGCAGTACCTGGGCATCCATTCTAGCAACCACTGGTGCACCTGTCAGATGCAAGGCTAAGAAAAGGATTGTTTCCAGGACCATATAACACCTTGCTCCCAATTTCTTATATGCAGGTTTTGTCCAGTGAACCAAGCAGAGGGCATTGCAGAGTAATGGCTAAGGGTGTTTTTCCACTGTCACTAGAAGTACCCAAATTGCTCTCAAATTGCTGCTGTTTTTAAATCAACCCCACCCATTAAAGCAGTTGTGAAGGTAAAATAGCACCAGGAAAGGGGTGGGGGTTCACGTTGGCCATTCTGAAACAGCCCTGAATGACTTGGACAAAAGGAAACACCGGGTGAAATCAACAACCGTCTCTGTTCCTCAGGGGCCTCGTGCAAACCAAGAACAAACAGCTCAAAGGTTTCACCAGCACCTTATAAACAACAGCACTTGGCTCTCCTTAGTGTTAGGAAGCCAAGGTGGAAAGGTTTGAACGGGGGCCAAGCAAGATCGCTGCTGTCTTTTGGATGGGATGCAAGGTAATAAGAATTTGCAAAGATGCTCTCCAGTGTCGTGGAGCTAATTTGCGGCTGGAAGGACTGATGGCAACCCAAGTACAGCCAATTTGCCCATCCCCCTTCCCTGGAACTGCTTATTTATATATAAAGAACAGAATAGGTGCTCCTAAACTTAAAGGCAACTAGACACACACACACACACACATGCACAATGGACTGATAAGCCAGGCATGCATGTCTCTTTGCAGGAGCAGGGCTGTCGCTTCTTCCAAAATACTTGGGCCACAAGCTCAAATGAAAACTTATTTTTAAAACTGACCCAGGAGCAGGCTTTGAAGCATTTTGTGCCATTCAAGTATAGCAGACAGGCAGGCAGGCATATACACATACTTACATATATATCCCACTTAGGTCAAAGCCAGCAACAGCTGCTGCATTTGGGTGGGAACAATCCAGAAACCAGAGACAGGTTCAGCGGGGGAGTTTGAAAAAAAGCAAACCGAGCCCTTGGCTACCGCCTCGGCAGCAAATACTTGGAAGCATAACTGAGCACTTCAAATAGAGAAAGCGCAGCTCCCACTTGAGCAAAAGTTGCAAACACACACACACACACACACACACAGGCTTGGTTTCTAATAAGCATGCATGCTCTTTTGTGCTGTGAGTTCTCCCTACAAAGGGCAGTAAGCAGAAACACCGAGGTACAGCGCCAACACTGAAATTGTTGATTAAAAAAAAAAACCTGCCAGGGCCAGTGTTTTTCAACACATTGAGACTTCATTTTCCATCAGCCTCAGCTTGGACTACATTTCCCATCAGCAGCAGCCCACAAGGTTGTGCTACTGAGTCACTTATTGCTATTGTTGTCAGGTACCGCTGAGTTGTGGCTGACACCTGGTTGACCGCATTGGCACCTCCACGCAGCTTTCTTGGCAGAGAAACATCAGTGGTTGGCCACTGCCAACTTTCAGGGCAAGGCTGGGGATCAAGCTGGCAACGGTCTGCTTTTCGGGCACTTTGCTCCATCACTCAGCTATAGTTGCTCCCAAGCTTCAAGGGCGCCTCTACGCAGTTTTCTTGACAAAGATACAGTAGTTTGCTATTACCCACTTCCAGGGACAGGCTGGGTTGACAAGCCTGAGGCACAAAACAGGGTCTTCAACAACTCTAGTTTATATCAAGGCAATCAGTGGCAGCTATGATCAAGTAAAGGTAGTATATATGCTGTTCCTTACTGATGGAAACTATCTTAAGGCTCCAATGTCACCACAATTGCACAAGTTCACCTGCTTCTGCTCACTTACTATTTTGTAATTTACAGTTTTCCGCTTGTATGGTTGATTTTGTAATTAGGTCTCACTATAATGAAAATATTTTTTAAAAAGCACTGTATGCAAATACTACTCTGTTCTTCCACAGCCCACTGGCTCAAGATCTGCATTGCCAGCAAAAACTCTCCCACAGCCACCCCATTCCTATGCTCCCCTGTTAACTTCCTGACCCTCTAGACCTCCCTACACCAGAAGGCCCTGTGAACTGCCGAGATACTAGTGCAGAGGCACACTAAATAAAGCACCTTGTATACCTTGGTAGATAAGACAAAGGTGACATGAGTCAAGCTCACCCTGCAGGGGCAGATTTGTGAGATCATGGGCAAGGGAAGGCCTTTCTTCCAGGATATCTGAAGGAGGGCCTTCTCCCATATAGGCCGGCCCTCTTGGTTGTCCCACCACTCTCAGTAGCAAAAGGGGTGGGCACCCGGGATTGGGCCTTTTCAATGGTGGCTCCCAGGTTGTGGAATAATCTCCCTCCCGAGGTTCATCAGGTATTTTCACTTTATGCATCCAAGAGGGTGGTGAAGATGCACCTTTTTGCCCTGGCTTTTGGCTGAACAAGGAAAGGGCTTTCGTCCCCACATTCAGGCATTGTTATGGATTTAATGCACATTTTATATTTTTACTGGTTTTTAGTATCGTGACCCTCCCTGAGACCTTTGGGTATAGGCCGGGATGAAAATTTAGATGGATGGATGGATGGATGGATGGATGGATGGATGGGTGGATGGATGGGTGGATGGATGGATGGATGGATGGATGGATGGATGGATGGATGGATGGATGGATGGATGGATGGATGGATGGATGGATAGATAGATAGATAGATAGATAGATAGATAGATAGATAGATAGATAGATAGATAGATAGATAATTCCACCCAGCAGAGACTTGAAGGTACAGACGCTTGTTCCACAGCGAAGAACAAAAGGGCAGGAAAGGCTACAAATCAATAACTCCCAACAAGAAGCTAGTTCTTTTCTGGGCCATGAAGATGAAGCCTTAAGTCTACCTCTTTCCCCCACACCCCAAGATAAATCACCCTGATGGGGCAACCATTCCTGTCAGGCGCCACATGGATAACTTTCTCCAAATCCCTCCCAACTTCTAGAGCAGCCTCTGAGGCAAATAGGTCCCTCTGGACAAAGTGGGAGATGAGAAAAATGAAAACAGAGAAGTGAAGCGTGATTAAAAATCATCCCATCCGAATGCTCTTCCGGACGCTTTTTAAAAAGTGGGCTCCTTAGAAATCTCACACAGCATGTCTCCAATGGCACAGCCTGGAATGTCCCTTACCATCCTATCTTCCCCCACAGAAGGCCCTAGAGGCAACCTTCAAGGGACTAAAACTTTGGGCAATACAGTCCTTGTCAGTTACAAGAGTAACCATTTGAGCGAAAGGAAGGAAGGAAGGAAGGAAGGAAGGAAGGAAGGAAGGAAGGAAGGAAGGAAGGAAGGAAGAGCCCTTGCCCTACAGTTGAAGACAATTTACCACCACATGTGGATGGACTGCTATTCAGAGTTGTTCTCAAGCCTCTGGGTAGGATTTCTTTTCTTTTTTGGAAATGTGCAACTGTTTGAAGCGTGAGAAATTGCCAACCAAGCCAAGAACTCCTTCCTTTCCTTTCCTGTCCAGGGAGTGGGGGGCATGCGTGCTGGGAGACACCTCCTAACGGTTACCAAACCGGCTTAGCTTGGTTAACAACTGTCAAGATCTGTATCCAAAAGCAAACAATGCCCTTTTATAGCAGCTTGGTGCTGCAACCAGACTTGGCATAAGATCTCTATTTTTTTTTCCAAGCTGCTTCTTTATGCAGTGAGTTCAAGACAAAGTTCTTCAGCAACTTCCCTTTCCTTTGCATCTTAGGGTGGGTGGGTGGGTGGCTTGGGGGAAAAGCCCATTTGCTCTTCTCATTTATGTAAGGCTGTTCGTCTGAACTCAGCTCACACTATGTTCGTCTTAGCAACACATTTTCCCAGTGATGTGCTCCCGGCAACAACCCACACTTAATCACAATCCTTCAGCAAAAAATAAAAAAAATAAATGTATAATTTGCATCCAAGCACAGGAACTGGATGTTACTTGCATAAAGCAAGCAGCGTGAGACATTCACAGGAATTGCAGGGTGGTGATTTCGAGGAGGGGGTAGTTCAGGAGGAATACTTCACACGTCAGCCACCATGCCTGCTTTAAAGCCTTAAACGTAAGCCCACCGAGTTGCAAAATATAGCCCACTTCAAAAGGAAGGAGAGGCCAAGTCAGACACGCATGCTTTGCGTTCAAAATTAAAGCAGTTATCTAGGGACCAACACCCCATTTCCTCCCCAACCCCCTACGAAGTGACTTCACTCCAGAACCAACAGTGTTTGGACAGCCAGGAGACTAATACCTCTTTATCTGGAACCAATCCATCTGCTTCAGTAGGCCATCTTTCCGCAGCATAGGAGGAGGAGGAGGTGGAGGAAGGTCCTTCTGTGACTGGAATGATGGGGTTCAGCTCTTCTTCTCCAGCTGAAGGTACTTCAGAAGCAGAGGGCTCCAGGAGGCAGCAAACTATATCCCATGATACTCCAGAAGCCAAGGAAGGAACATCTGCCTGCCCTGTTGAGCCAAGTTCATGTAATGGGTAAGTTGTGGCAAGGCCTTCAGTCCCCTGGGGCATCTGAGGAAGTTCACCAGAAGAGTCAGATATGGTGTTGGTGGCCAGTTCTTCCAGGGTCAGCTCACCAGAGGAGTCAGATATGGTGTTGGTGGCCAGTTCTTCCTGGGTCAGCTCACCAGAAGAGTCAGATATGGTGTTGGTGACCAGTTCTTCCAGGGCCACCTCACCAAAAGAGTCTGATATGGTGTTGGCAGGCAATCTTTTACCTGTGGGTTGAGTGAACACACCTTCTGGGCTGAATGTCACAGCAGAAGAGGAAGCCTCACCTGGACTAGGTGGTGCTGGTACTAGCTCTTGTGACCTAGGTACACAAGAGACTGCTAGAAAGTCATCCATCCCAGAAACATTTTCATTCCTGGAGAAGTTTATATCATCCACCATGGAACCCAACACATCTGGGCTTGAAGCAAAGGAAGGTGATGACAGTGACCAAGGCAACGTGGGTATTTCTGCAGCAGTTGGACTAGGAAGGCCCAAAGGCTCTTCTGTGGTTAAAACAACGGTCTTATCAAGCTCCTCTGTCCAGTCAGATGGGGGCTCAACAGTGTCGTTACCAGGGAGAGGACTGTCCAAAGCAGCCTCATCTCCATCTGTAATGTCTTCTGCAGCACATAAGAAAGGCAAGAAGGACCAGTCTGCAAACACAAGCTTGTCCTCGTTTCCTCTGCACCCTGTCTCCTCAATATCCTCACGTTGCCCAAAAAGCCACCCCAAGTCTCCGTGTTCCAAGAACTCACTTTCCCCTCCCGCCCCCTCTGTCCTTTGGGGCACCAGGATGGTTTCCTCTTGAAGATCTGCGGCACCCTCTCCTTCTTCTGGATCCCACACAAACTGGACCTCAGGTTGACCCAAACTACTAACCTCTATGGCTTCTGAGTTCTCAGAGGAGGCTACGTGCTTTAAGGGCAATGCAGAGTCCTGCTCTGGTGAAATATCACTTTGCAAAGGCACCCAGGAACTATCTACCACCTCCACGGTGCAAGCGTGGTCACCGCAGAGGACAGCCTCTTTGTCTAGCTCTGCTACGTCCTCCTCAGAAACCAGCTCTGAGGTGTCCCAATTGGAAAAGTCAGTCCTTTCGGATGGGTTTGGTTCATACGAAGGCTGCAGCTCTTTCGCCACACCTTTCAGCAAGCCAAAATCCAGCTGGAAGTCCAGCTTCTCAGCCGTTGTGTCAAGTTCATCGTGGCCTGGAGAAGTCCCCTCCAATGCACAGCCGGCGTCAGGCTGCCTTTGCTCCTCAGCTCCTTCACTCGCCCTGGAATGAGGGCCGTCAACTGGAACCAAGGCTTCTCCTGACCCAAGCCCCACCAGTCCTTTGGTCCTTTCACCTTTCACGGGCTCCTGAGCGGTCAACAGCTCTGCCCAACACTCTTCCATTTGACTGACAAGAGATGCGAGAGAATGCTGGGAGACGGCATCTTTTGCCACCAGAGGATCCGAAGAAGGCATCTTTTCAGAGTCACCTAGAGTCTCCCGTTCCGAGTAGGAGTCCGAAAGGGTTGGCTCGGTGGCACTTGCGACCTGGGAGCCGTACGTGGCATCAAAGTCTTCCAGATCAGACCCCACGGCCGAATCTGCCATGCTGATTTCAAGGGGAGCCGGGTGAGGAGAAGGGTCTGATGGGTCCTCCAGAACTTGCTCCAAACCCTTCTCCAGCTTTTCTGGACAGAGGCAAATCCCTTGCTGCTCAGGTGGGTCCAGAAAAACCACTCCATGGCCTTCTTCCTCATCCATGCAAAGGTTTTCAAGCTCGAGGAACATCTGTATGGAATCTGTGTCTGAGAGCTGCTCTGGGGTTAGGTTGTTGGTGCAGGCATCTAAACGAGAAGCAACGTCCTCTTCCAGTTGCCCTACCATTGTGCCCACGCTGGAAGTGGCTTCCTCCAGCTCCTCTGCACCGGCATGCAAGTTCTGATGCGTTTCCTGGGGAACCTGAGACAAGCTGTCAGCTCTTGGCTGCGAGTCACCCGGGTTTTGCTCCTGAGGTGGTCGGTCAGAGGTCCCTTGGACACCAGCCTCACCTTCAACCATTCCTGGAGGACCTGGCTGCTCTTTCTCTTCAGAAATACCCGCCAAGCAGCAGCTCTTTTTCTCCCCGGCCTTCTCCGATGCCAACCCTTCCACCGACTCCCCCTCAGCCTCCAGCATGATCAGCCGCTCATCTTCTTCAAACCTGAGCTCCGACTCCGTCTTCTCCCGGAGGTTGGGGGAGATGAAGACATTCAGCCCTGGGTCCAAGAGCTCCTCGCTCAGGCAGGGGGACAAGGGCACCGTCTCGATGACGCAGTCCGTGTCGTCCGCTTCCAGCGTGTCGTGTTGCCCGCTGCCAAGGCCCACTTTGACGGTGCTTCTCAATGCCCTTGGCCATGTGGCGCTGGACAGCCGGAGATCGCCCCGCCGCCGCCTGCCCCCTGTCAGGTCCACCACCATGTCTTCTGGCTCCAGCAGGGGCTGACACTCGTCTTGAGAAAACTCACAGAAAGCCCCGCTCAGCTGCTTCGCCTCCTGGACCTCCGGTGCCCCAAGCCCTTTGGGGTTGTGCTCCAGGGTCAGGGGCTGAGACATGGACTCCCCACGCTCCGGCAGCTTGCCGCCCTCCGCGGTGCCCGACTCGTCCTTCTCCTGCAAGGATGGGTTGGAGATCCCAGCTTCCGAGACTTCGCTCAGGGAGGCCTCAATCCTCTCTGCAAACTCCGGGAAGTTGGGCGGCATGAAGGATTTCCAGGACCTCCGGTTGACGTTCTCCTTCTTCTCCGGGTTTGGACGGCGTCTGGGAGGCGCCGGAGCCGGCTTGGAGACATCGCTGCTCAGCTTCAGGGCATCAAAAATGACCCTCTCGTCAAGCTTTTTGCTTTCGGGCACTTTGGGGTCCAGGAGGCCGGGGGGCCCCAAGGTCCCGTTGCTCGAGATGGTACTGCCGTCCCCTTTCTCTAAGGTGCTCTTAGAAGGCTGGCTCAGCTTAGAGCCCTGGTCAATCTGCTCATTGATCCTCATGGTGTCGTAGATGGATCTCTGAGGGACGTAGCAGTCCTCTATGTAGCCGTCCTCGTCTTCTCCCTTCCCCAGGCAAGCCGGACTCTGCCTTAAACAGTCAGGCCTGCTTAGTGGCTTGCCCATACTTGGCCCGTTCTTTTTCTTTCGAAATAATAATAATAATAATCACAATGCAAAATTAAGAATAAATTAGGAAATAAAGGTCAAACATGGCAGTTCCAAAGCAAGAATTCTTATTTTTTTTAAGGCAATTTCTTCTCAAGCTTGGACTCCTCCAAAACAAACAAAAAATGCAACCCAACCCCCCCCCTCAAAGAAAAAGGTCAGAAGAAACGGTTTAAAAATCCTTAAAACGGCTGGGAGGCCACCATTTGTATTCCACGGGGAGGAAACCGGCTTCCAGGGAGAAATCCGCCCCCATGCTGGAAGGAAGGAAGGAAGGAGGAAGGACGGAGGGCTGGCTGGCTGGCTGGCTGGCTTGCGGGCGGGCGGGCGGGCAGGCGGGGGTCCCTTCCACACGGCCGCCCGGAGAGTCCGAAGGGGCGGGGAAGGCGCCCGATCGCGGTTCCTGCCAACGGCCCAGCCGGCCTCGGCTCCCCGGCTCCCCGCGCGCGTCTTTCCCCGTTCAAAAGAGCCCCGAGGAGCGATCGGGCGCCCGCACGGCCGGCGACAAGCAGGGGCTCCGCGCTCGACAAAGCGCCGCCGGCCGCTCCGTCCCGCCCTTCCGCTGGGGCCTGGCCGGCCGCTTCTCGCCGGCGATCCCGGCCACCGGCCGCCCGTCTGCGGCGTCAGCGAAGGAGGAGGGCTGCTCTGCGGCGGCGGCGGCGGCGCTCGCCCTCCTCCTCCTCCTCCTCCTCCTCCTGGCGGAACAAAGGCCCCGGCGATGCTGCTGCTGCTGCTGCTGCTCCGGCGGCGGCGGCGGCGCCTTCCTGCCCTAGCCGAGGCGCGCTCGGATGCTGCTGCTGCTGCTGCTTCGCCGGCGCGTCCTCGGCGGCGGCGGCGGCGGCGGCGGCTGGTGCCCAGGAGCGGGCGCTGCGCCTCCGCCCGGCCGCCTCCTTCTCCTCCTGCTGCTCGGCCCTCGGAGGGCGCCCCAAGAAGGCGGCGGCGGCGATGCTCGTGCTGCCTCCTCCTCCTCCTCCTCCTCGCGAGCGCCGCCGCCGCGCAGGAAGTTCTTCATGCCCGGCAAAGTGGGGCGCCGCTTCCTGTGCGCTCCTCCGACGGCTGCTCCGCATCTCCTCCTCCTCCTCCTCCTGCGGCTCGACGCTGCTCAGCGGCGGGCGGCGCTCGGGAGCATCGGCCGCGACGGAGCCTCCTCCTCCTCCTCCCCCTCGGACACCACGGGGCGCAGGCGCTGGAGGCAACTTAGTTGCTGGCGCCGGCGACCCCACGACGACCACGAGCCGCGGCGCTGCGCTGCGCTGGGGGATAGCCGGATGGATGGATGGATGGATGGATGGATGCGTGAAGGGACGACCGACCGAGCGAGCGAGCGGGCCGGCCGGCCGGCCGGCCGGAGTGCAGCAGCAGCAGGCGGCAGCAGCAGGCGGCAGCGGCTGTCCGAGCGCGGCCGGCGTCGCACAAACTTCTTGGCCGCGGCGGGAACAAAAGGCTGCGCGCCCGGGGCGCCCGCTCGGTTGGAGAGACGCGGCCGGGAGAGGCGGCGCGCACGACACCGGGGAGGGGGGGGGGACGGGGAGGGAGGGGCAGCCCCTCCCTTCCCCCTCCCCCTGCGGGGGGCGGCGGCGGCGGCGGCGGCGGCGGCTGCTGCTGCTGCTGCTGGCCGAGGAGGGCAAGGCGCGACCCGCCCCCTCCGGCTAAGATTCCCGCGCCGAGACGCACCGCGCCGAAGCTGCCCCGACGGCCACGGCGCTGCCAACTCAGGGCAGGGGATGGGATGGGATCGGGGGGAGAAGGAGGCGGGACCGGCAGGCGGGCGGCGAGAGGAGGAGGAGGAGGAGGCGGGCCCGGGCGGGGGGGGGGCGTCCTCCGACGACAAGACAACTTGCAACGCGGTATGATGATGAATTGCCAGGCGGCCCAACGCACCGGGTAGCGCAAGAGAAAGCGGGGAGGGGTGGGGGGAGGGGAGCAACTCTCCCTCTTCTCCTGCTTTCTCAACCCGTCGAGGCTGGGGGGGGGAGCGGGGAGGATCGGAGAGCAAATCCCCCGACAAAGAGCAGCGACGCCCCACCCCCCCTCGCCCCCCCCCCTCGCACAAGCCCTCCTCCCCGTCGCCAAGCCGTGGGCGCGGGGACCTCTTCGCCTTCCACGACAGACGGGAGCCAAACGCGACGGGGGCGTGTCAAAGATCACCGCCACCGCACGCCCACTGGGCTGCCACGCGTGGAAGATGCGCGCGCGGGCGCCTCGCGGCGTCTCTTTCCCGTCTCTCCCGCACAGCGCTCGCGCTCAAGACAACCCTGCGAGGTAGGCCAGGCTGAGTCTTCCCAGGGGGACTTTCAGGCCGGGGACAAGCAGGGATTCGAATCCCGCGGACCTCCCCGTAGCCAGGCAAGCCCTCCGGCCACCAGCCCAAGTCACTAATGCTGACGCAGAATCCTTTAGCCCTGCCGCAGGGTCTGTGCAAAGCCTGCTGAAGAGGAAGAACTGTAGCCTCCTTTTCTCACCCATTTAAGAACGCAAACCTTCTGTTCTTCTCCCCACAACAGAACACCCTGTGAGGTAGGTGGGGCTGTGAGAGCTCAGAAGAGAGCTCTCACTCGCCCAAGGTCACCCAGCTGGCTTCATGGAGGAGTGTGAAATCAAACCTGGTATTTCCCAGATAAAGAGTCCGGCTCCAAGTTTGGTCTTAGGGAGTCAGACTCTTATCTGGGAATACCGGGTTCGATTCTGCCCTCACCCATGAAGCCAGCTGGGTGACCTTGGGCTAGTCACAGCTCTCTTCTGCGCTCTCACAGCCCCAGCTCCCTCACAGGGTGTTCTGTTGTGGGGAGAAGAACAGACGGTTTGTCAGCCGCTTTGAGTCCCCTTAAATGGGTGAGAAAAGGCGGGTAGAAAAGCCAAGTCTTCTTCTTTCCTATCCACAAGACCAAACTGACACCCCACCATGGCACTTATGCGCTCCTAGTTTGTTCCAGACTGGTCAATCCTCACAGCATGCGGAAGTTCCCTGTGAGGCTGCACCCTCATTTTTAAAGGGGAGAGAACTGAAGGCCAGAGCTGTTGTGTCCACAGAAGACCTCACAGCTGAGTCCAGAGGTTTGAAACAGGCCTAGAGGACAGCTAGAATTGGCACACGGTTCACGACTACCAAGTTCAGGCTCCATGGCACCTTGCCAGGCAAAAGGCACAGAGCTTTCCTCTTGAGGACGAAGGTATGGAAAAAGCACCACTGTGTGACCTGTGCTCAAGACAACCCTGCGAGGTAGGCCAGGCTGAGTTTTCCCAGAGGGACTTTCCCTCCTTTTCAGCTTCTGAAACAAGATGGAACAAAAACGGGGGGGGGGGAGGGGCAGGCGGCAGGCGGACGCAGGGCAAATGCCATGAGTTTTTGCGCTTTAGCAGGGGACGCAGCAGAACGGATAAAGCGAGCGAGGAATCGGACTGCTCGCTGCTGCCACGCCCTCAAAAGGAAGTACAGGTAACCACCACACCCTTCTGCAGCAAATGGCACAAGCTGTCAATGACACGCAGCAGGCAATGCTGTTGAGGACGGACCTTCTCCAGCTAACCTGTCACACACACACACACACACACACACCCGTGCAAGCACCCCCAGTTGAAGTAACAGAGCAGCGTGCCTCTGGGCATGGGCAAATGCTCACTCTTCATCCAGCTTGTCTCACAAACACTGGATTCCCCACAACATCCTACAGGATGCAAACCTATGCGGGTATTGGTGGCAAAGAAGCCTGGTTCCTTTAAGGCCACGAAAATCAGTGCTCACAGAGATTTCAAACCTCAAGAGATTATGGGAACCCCTTATTCCAGAAGGTAAGCTGGCTGGCACTCTGGACCGGGGGGTGGGGGGCTCTCTATTAAGCATTAGACCAGTGGTTCTCAACCTTCCTAATGCCATGACCCCTTAATGGAGTTCCTCATGTTGTGGAGACCCCCAACCACAGGGGTGGAGCAGCTGGGAGGTGGGAGGGCAGGGTGGTGGGAGACTCGTTGCGACCCCTCTGAAAGGGTAATTCGACCCCCAAAGGGGTCCCGACCCCCAGGTTGAGAACCACTGCATTAGACAAATTCATGGAGAACAGTTGGATCAGTGGCTACTGGAATGGATGCCTACGCGTATTAGAACTGATGTCTAGATACTGCCTCTAAAGGTCATTTGCATAGAGTTGAGAGCACGTGAAGGTTCTGCTTTTCTCTTCTGCCTGAGATGGCCAGAAGCAAGTGGTGGCCACTGCATGAGATGGGATGCTGGGCTAGAACAACTGTGGCTCGGTCCAGCAGGGCTCTTCTTAGGTTCCTATGTAAGCCCTCTTTTTCAGCTCTTTTGGGGACCTAGCAGGAATCCCAAGCAACCCCTAAATTCCCCCCAGACCTCAAGCAGTTGTGGTCTTTGCCCTGCCTTTCATGTGCAGTTTTTTTTCCTTGGCTAAAATCCAGGGTAGAGCCGGGCCAGATGACAGGGTCTCCCTGGGGTCTGGGTCTTCCTCCACAGGGCGGCAGAGGTTCATCCACGGGGCTTTTTCATATTAGCTGGCACCCCTTAAACCCTGGTGCATTTTGCCTTTGCCACTTTGCCTGCTGACTGGCACCGGCCCCATAGAAATCCACAGCGAGAGTATGCCCTGGCACAACTGTAACCATTGCCAGTGGAAAATACTTTTGAACAAAGCAGTCGGCCAGGGAACGGGGCCAACCCTTCCCCAATCTGTCTGCAAGGAGGTAATGGGCGCATAAGGTCATTTTCCCTGGCAGGCAATCCATTTTCCCTCTCTCCTTCAGGAAACCACCACCGCCGCCTTGCCGCTGGTTTAATAAAAATTTAGGCCTCAGGTGTGGCTAAGCTTCACCTTCAGCCCTCCGGAGGCAGCCAGAATCCATCATTCCTTGACTCCTGGCTATTTTAAAACCAGGGCAGGTGGGATTTGGGCACCTGAAAGCATCTGGAATGATCACCTCTGCTTCAAACAAACAACAAACAAGCAAACACAAACAGCAGGTGTACAATGCACAGGGCATATCCCACTCTAAGTACAGGATTCCCCTCCCCTCACACAAGGGAGGAAATTTCATGTGCACATATGCGTGGACCTTGGGTTTGTAAATCCACTCAAGAAGTCTTCAAGAATGAAGGGGCAGGCCAAGTGGAGATGGGTCAGATTATCCCCCAAAATGCACCTGCCATCAGATTGCATCTCATCAACCCAAACCCCATGGACGTCAGGTGCATTAATCGGTACTAGAATGGATGCCTAGGTACTGCCTCCAGGCTGGAGAGACAGGTAGGATACCTCTCAAGGACATCTGCAGAGAGTCGAGAGCAAGTGAAGGCTTTGCCCGTTTTCTGCTTGAGAAGCCCACTGTGTGGGACAAAATGCTAGATTAGATGAGCTGTGGCCTGATCTATCAGGACTCCTCTTAGGTTCATTCCATCAGCCCTGTCAAGCACAGATTCCACCCCCCACCCCCCCAAAAAAAGAAGCACAGTTCCACATGGCACAGGAGAGAGGGCTAGGATCTGCCTTTCTTCCAAAGGCTTCTGCTGCCAACCTCTTCCTCTGCCCTCATATCCCAGGCTCCTTTTCGCCTCCCTTCTTCGTCAGCTCAGAGCAAAAGCAGAGCAGACAGCCAGACAGTTACAGATGCTGGCTGGAATAATTGGACACAGCTGTAACAACAATCCGGTCCAACGGTTTCACCAAAGCAAGCTCCTCATGGGCCACTTGGCTGTTTGCAGTTCAAATGGCCTCCAATCACACACGGGTGGGGGGGGGCTGGGGGGGGAGGGCAAATGCAGCCCGCTCTTCCTGTAGGAAGAATTTGAGGAATTCCATGGAAAGCTCCCCCCCTTACACACACACACACTCCTCCCAGCAACTTATGAAGAATGATGTGTTGAGTTTGCAGCCAGAAATTCTTTTGCTATTTCCTCACCAGGCTGCATGCCGACCCGAGGAGCGCCAACAAACATTCCCTCCTTTGGAAAGGAGAAGGGGGAAAGGCTTATACTGCTCCCTATGTTTAAAGATACTGAGATCTGCGTCGGTTTTCCCCTTTTCCTCCCTCAGATTAATGACTCTGGAAGCCTGGGGAAACTTGGAAAAATTCCACCCAGCTAACGTGGCCCAAGATGTCAGCATCTAAGAAGGGTAGCAATTTCTCTCACACTCGCTCGTTTTCACGCTTCAAGGGATACTTAGCATCTTAATTTTGGGTTCTCTGTGTTATCCACTAGCTTTAAGACGCAGGTCATCTCCACACAACAGTGAGATCTCCCCCAAGAGGCAATAATGTGGAAGGTCCTCCCTGCTAGGGTTAGTACCGACTTCACACGTTTTAACTGACGGGTGCATCCGGGCATTTGGAATGCCTAGATATGCTTGTAGCCATCCTGCCACATGCATAGACATGTGCTTTGGCTTTGCATAATGATCCATAACTGTGTGCTTGGATCAGAGCATATCCAATGTGGCACAATGGCACTCTATTATCCCCACTGGGACTGGGCCATGGTGGAGACACTTTGGTCCAAGTTCCTTGAAATTCAATAAAGGTAAAGATGCTTCCAAGTTAAGTTTGTTTCCTGACTACTTCACAGACAAGATTCATGCTCTATTCATGGCCAAGATACATGGCACTGTAACCTCTTGCTCCAAGATTGGTTTCTCTGCAAAAAAAAAGTAAAGGACCAAAGCATCCTGGCCCACTTAATGCTAAACATCTGTAAGCAAGCTCTGTCTGTTGCACAAAGCACATCAAATTGCACATGAACTGAAAGACACCAGACACAATAATGGGATTGTGGCCTCAAGCTTAATTCATGCAGGTTTGAAACATCAAATGAGGGTGATTCCACACTGAATGATCCCTTAGAATTCTCCACTCTCTTCACAGCCCTACCTAAAATCGCCTTGCAGGGTTTTCTGTAGGACTGGGAAGAGATTAAAGAATTCTAACTAGTCATTCCAGGGACAAAGGATCAGTTTGTAGTAGATACAAAGACTGCCTTGAGATTCACAAGTATTCAAAATATTTGAAATTCATACAAATATGGCTGAATTCGGCTTGATACAGTTGTATGAAGATTCGTATACTATTTGTATGGGACTGAACATTCGTATCGAATACAAATCCTACCACATTAGAAGGGGACCTAGGTGAACAAATGCAAATTTTCTTGCATTCACGCACATCTCTACTGGTGTTTTAAAAATTGCAGCGATGGAAGGAAGGAGGGACTTCTCTTTAACACAGTTTATTTTTGACTCCTAGTGACTGGATGAGAAAATTGGCAAAGCACCTTTTGACTCCGCTGATTCAAACTTGTCGCCATGGGTTCATTAGCAGAAGCTTTAGCTGATTAAATCAATTAAAGCTTGAAGCCCCCTTACTTCTTAATCCGTGGGTTGGTTTCACAAACAAGCTGAAAGACCGCTGCTGGCAATCACAGATTGTGGAAAGAGACTAGGGTGGGTCAGAGTAGCACCCCTGTCCCCAATTGCAAGACATCAGAACACAGCTTGCAAGTCTCCATGAGCCTCCTTTTGGCTCTTCTGGGCTTTTGCTCCTGCCTCATTCTCACACTATCTGCATACCTAGGTACCCTACTTTCTGCTAAACAAAGTTAGAGCAGGCCTTCCCTAGAAACACAAAAACGGCTTGCATGGGCAAGCCACATCATGAGGCTGTTTGGATGGGTATTTTTAGGCACTTCTTAACACAATTTAGCAACTGGAAGCAAACAGATAGGAACCCACTTTCCCCAAGACTTAAACTTCTAAATCGAGATGAGCTTAGACTCAGTTTGGCTTAGCAGACATTCCACACACAGGCACTGCAAATGTATGTGAAACACACAAACACAGAAGCAGGCAGCTACTCACTGAATGTAAGGGCATTAACAGGAGCCCTGCTGGATTGGGCCACAGCCCATCTAGGCCAGTGTCCCATCTCACACAGTGGCCCACCATTAGCTTCTGGGCATCTCTAGCAGAAGACAAAGGCAAAAACCTCATTTGCTCTTGACTCCCTGCAAATGGCCTTTAGAGGCATCCTGCCTGCCTCTCCAACCTGGAGGCAGTAACCAGGAATCCATTCTAATCAAGAAAGTAAGAAGAGCCCTGCTGGATGAGGCTACAGCCCATCCAGTCCAGCATCCTGTCCCACCAATTGCTTCTGAGCATCTCAAGCAGAGGATGAAGGCATCTCACCTGCTCTGAGCTCTCTACATCCTGCCCGTCTCTGTGACCTTCTCCCATCTATTCTTGTAGTCACTGACACACCATGAGTCCAGAGAAGGTGAAGGTTTTGTCTTTGTCTTCTGTTTGAGATGTCCAATTGGTGGGCCACTGCATGAGACGGGAAGCTGGACTAGGTGATCTTGCAGGGGTCCTCTTAGAGTCTCATGACTAGACAGGCTGTGACCTGACCCATCAGCGCTCTTCTTATGCTCCTATGTGTCGCCCACCAATTCATGATGGTTATTCCAGCGCTAAGCCCTGTGTGATTATGCTAATCACACCCCATCACAAATGCACTACCCTATGCAAGGTCTAGGATTTGTATAATTTAGATTAAACTCCCTTCAGTCACCCTCTCCTGCCTCTTAAGAAACACGAGGGATTTGATCTTCCCTCCTCCACTCAAGCTCCCCTATCTAGATCCAGCAGCACCCTCCCCCTCCATCTTTGGCGGGGGGGATGTCATCTCTGTGGACGGGGTAAGCACAACATGAGGCTAAACCCTCAGCTCCAAGTGCGCCCAAGACAAAAGCTGCCGGGATAATCCCACCCAACTGTGTTGCACCAGGCCATGTCTTTCATCTGCCTGGCTCATAGGACACTTCAGACAGGTTTCACGTCAGGACTCAGTTGGTGTACAATCTTACTCACAGAAGAAGAAAAGCTTCTTCAGGTGTTTCAGCACTTATTGCTTGAAATCTGGATTAAGGGAATCTGGATTTCCGAAATCCATCCCTAGGAAAAATCTGTCTGAAATAGGGATGAGGCCTAACGCATCCGCACATGAATCGGGAGGATGGTTACTGAGGAACACATCATGTAGCTGCTGTGCAGACACCACACCATGGATATCCAGAAGGATCAGACATAACTTGGGTGCTGCCGCCTCACTCAATGTGGCGACTTCCGGTCCCGCCCACATCCATTTCCTATCCTGTCCCTGTGCGGAAGTGTCCTCCTTTGATCCGGAATTTGCAAGCAGGAATGGTTTGAAGACCTAATTTTTCAGGTCTTCCCGAAAACTGGATTGGGCTGCCTCTAGACCCTATTAGAGATGGATCTCAAGCGAGGCCATGTGGACGCGGCGTCCTTGAAGGGGCCCTATTCTGTCCCGCTGGGCGGAAGGTACCTTGCGGATGTATGCCGTATGGGTCCTTATCGGGTGCTTAATGGGGTCTTGAGGGTCTGTGTGGAAAGACCCTTCTTCTCCTTGCAGATGGGACCTGAGAGGATCATGGACCTAGCTGACAAGGAGCTGTTCTGTGTAACCCGCCCAAAACCGGTCATGGCAGGAAGGTTTGGTTAGATGTTACTGAATATGGTTCCATTACTGACTGGGGTCTCTCAGACCCTTAACTGTCCATGTTAGTTCCTATCTCTGGCAGGCAGCAAGAAGAAGGAGTTTCTGGAACCTGTACTTAGAGGGTTCCAATACTGTGTTGTTGTTTGGTTTCAGATGAAGACTGTCAATAAAAATGGCCGCTACTTGGTTCATCAATACTGAGAAAGAAAACAACCTGTCAGATAAGCTAAAGATTATATGTGTGTTTTTCTCTGCCAGGTCCATATACAGATAGGAAAAAAAAAAAAGGCTTTGGGCATAGTGTCAAATCTTTTCTCAAAGCGGAAAGATGGGAGGGCAACTCCATGTAGCTCCCCTCTTGGTCTTGTGTTGGATTCTTATAGGAAAGCCTCCCAGTTCGAGTCCACACCCCTACATGAAGCCAGCTGGGTGGCCTTGGGCAAGTCACAGCTCTCTTTCTGAGCACTCACAGTCCCATCTACCTCACAGGATGGCTGTTACAGGGAGAAGAACAGATGGTTTGTCAGCAGCTTTGAGTCCCCTTAAATGGCTCTTCTTCTGTCTAAAGAGGCAAAACACCTGTGGTCCCTTCTAGGCAGGGTTTGCAACACCGTGAAGCAAGATGGCTAAAACATGGCACAATCAGACATACCGTAGTTGTGTCATACCCAGTACAATCCTAGTTAATTGAGCAGTATATGATATATTGTTGTTTACAGGAAATCCAACAGTGATGGCTGTCAGGTTTCTCCAAATAGCAATTCTCACCATTTTGCCTGCCAGTCTGTTTCATAATCAGTTCGCTCGGAGCTACCAAACCCAGCCAAAGGAAGTGGGCGGGTTCACGGCTGGTTTCCAATATCCCCAAAGTAAGGTTATGGTGAAACAGGCCGGCAGACACGAAGGTAAGTCTAGGACTGCCCCTTGTGTCTGGTGAGGGGCAGGAAGAAGAAGAAGAGTTGGCTTTTCTACCCCGCTTATCTCACCCATTTAAGGGGACTCAAAGCAGCTGACAAACCTTCTGTTCTTCTCCCCACAACACCCTATGAGAGCTCAGAAGAGAGTTGTGGCTAGCCCAAGGTCACCCAGCTGGCTTTATGGAGGACTGTGGACTGCTTTTTTAGATCCTGCACTGTCTCTTGCTGATGGGAAACAGCCTCAGACACTTATCCCCAGAGGAACCCAAAGCCTGTCCTACTAGAGGCAAAACGTTTTCCTCAAAGAATAAGTGGGATTAAAAAAAATGGACAGCATGCCACCCCAAACACAAGGGTTAGGTTCCCTGGTGCCATCTTGCAGCATCCATGCAGGGGACCTCCTTTCCCTGGGGGGCAAGAATATAGCGCCATGCTCCAGCCCCCTTTTGGGTAGGCAGAAAGAGGGGGAAGAAAGGGAAAGAGGAGATCAGAACATCATTTCCTCTCCCTTCTTTACCCCCTTCCTTTTGCATTCTATGTTCCCACTCAAGAGGCAGAGAAGGCAGCATGTTTTAAGCAGCCCGTAGGAGGCGTTTTGGGGTCTGTTACCAGAGTAACCACGTTCTGACTGGGAAGATGAGCTGTTGGGCAGAGAATAATACCAAAGGAGGGAGAAGCCCACATTTGAGATCTTTTGGAGACAGTTGAGAATCCTCGGATTTTTGTCCTCTCACCTACTGCACTCGGGAACACACTGACCCTCCGGCCCTGAAACTCTGGTTATGATGCCAGCCAGGAAATGATCCCAGGGGAGACACCTGGAATGAGCAAAGACTCCCCCTGCAATAGGACCATGTCGCAGAAGAACCAAAGGATGAGCCGGAAAGACAAGACCAAGAGTCCATCTGGCTGAGGAACTTGCTTTCACTGCAGCAGATTAGAAATGACCACACAGGAGCAAAGAAGGGTGCTAGTGGTCCCCAGCAATGGGATTTTAGCCTGCTCTCCATCAGCTCAGGGAGAAGCAGCAAATTTGGGCACCTTTCTCTCCCAGATCTGTTTGTCTGTCTCCGAAATCAATTCTCCTGCTCATCCTACAAACCCTTTAGGAAGAATTGGGGCCTAATTTCCCACCGCTTTCCCCTTTCAAATGCATCTTTAAAACAAACAAACAAACAAACAAACAAAAAGTTGCTTTAATACGGCCCTTCAACTCCAGCTGAACAGCACACATTATCCAGCAAAGAGCAAAGAATCATGGGAGTTTCCATTCAGGCCCATTTGAAAAGCAACATGTGACTCTATTCTGGGCCCTTTTCTGCACTTGGCCTTATTCTGGAACATACTGCAGAATGGGGTGGGGTGGGGTGGGGTGGGGTGTATGTCTGTTGTCCATATGCTAATACAGACTATGGCAGGCCTCATCTGGGGTCTACCATAGTCTGCACTAGCATGCAGATAGCAGTGCTATTCTGAGACATGTTCCAAGTGCAGAAAGGGGCCAGGTATACAGAGGTGGCCAGAAAGTATTATTATTATTATTATTATTATTATTATTATTATTATTATTATTATTATTATTATTATTATTATTATTATTATTATTATTATTATTATTATTATTATTATTATTATTATTATTATTAAAGTCCTGTTTCTGAGCCCTGAAAATGTTTGCCATAATAAAAGGGTTACTTTTGGAGAAGCAATCTGAACTTCGCCTCTACTTTTTGCTGCAACAATCTGATACACAGTTACCCCTTCTGGAAATATTGTTGCTTAAAAAATATATACATGCAGGAGACACTGAAAAAAAAAATACCCCAGCCTAATTTCGTAAGCAGACATAGATGCTCCAGGCAAGGTAAACGGCAATTGTTAAGAGAGCTGTGAGTAGCCCAAAGTCACCCAGCTCGCTTCATGGAGGACTATGGACTGTGGAGTGATTTTTTTGATCCTGCATTGTCTCTTGCTGTTGGGAAACAACCATATTCTTTTGTGGCTCCCTGCTTGGACTTCTGATTGTCCACTGGCCCCTACAGAAATGTCTTGTCTTTGCGTTTCACTCAGCTGTTGGACTCCGTTTCCATACGAATGCCATCTTTGCTTAAAGATTCCCTGTAGTTGCTACTAAGCAGAGTTAAAAGCTGTGTATGTATCCTAGTTTAATTCTCTTTGCTCATTTGTTGAGTGCCTTCCTGTTACTCAGCTAAGATGGTTTTTTCATATCTGTGATTAGGAAGCAGCCTTTCCATAAAAATGTGGCTTACAGGATAGAAGAATGGGTGGATGGGGGAGATGCATGGGCTAGGGCTGATGGGAGTTGTAGTTCTGGAATATCTGGAGAACCAGTGATGAGGGCTCTGGACGGGGTCTCTGGGGCCCTTAAGTTCAGAGCAGGGTCTCTGGAAGTAGCAGATGTTGCTCTTTGTGGTAATGGTGGTGGCTGTAAGAGGGTCTTCTTCTTTTCTAATGTTTTGCAATTTTTATAACACTGAATATTGTACATTTTTAATTGCTGCATGCATTTTAAGGGCATGTCTTCACTACATCTGAAGATCTGAATCTGAAGATTCAAGATCCACCAGGACTTGGTCCTGATCTATTCTGGACCAAGCTTTGGAGCTAGCTCTGACTATCAGGAACATACAGATGGAGTAAACCGGCAAGACCCAGCACAGGTGAGCTTGCAAGCACATATGGACAGAAAAAGGCCCAGAAAACAACCAAGATCTGGAGCGGAGGTAAGTGGAGAAAGGCTGTAAGTTCCTGAAGACCCTGGTGAACTGTGGTGAATTGAGAGGCACTACAGCTGTGGGGAAAAAGCAGGCTAGAAATGTGGTGAACATGCGCTCTGTACATGCAATCTTGGTGCAAATGAAAATTTTGAGAAGGATTTTTGGAGAGATGCCTGCCTTTTGAATTGCTCTGTGTATCTTTTTGTAGTTTGCACTTACATCTTGTAAGCTGCTGTGAGACCTCAGTATGGAAAGGTTGCTAAAAATACCTAATCTAATCTAATGTTGCTAAAACAGATTTGAGCATTGGGTGGGCACATTAGGGCGCGCCAGATACCCAGATCTGCTGACAGGCCTCAGCAGCGTCCAAATTAGTTGCTGTTAGGGAATATTCGTAACACTTGTAATTCATACGCATTTGGCCAAATTCGGACGTTCAGATTCGAATCAAATATTTTGATACATTCATATGAAGCTTCGTATGGGATTGAACAATTGTTTCGGATTCGAATCCCACTACATTCAGAGGGGATCTATTTGAATGAATAAAAATTTTCTTGCATTTGATTCAATATGAGCCGGATCCAAAAAGAAACGCTTGTGCCCATTGCTAGTTGCTGTTCCTATGATTCTGAAAAGGACAAAAGGACCCCGCGTGTGAGAGCGCTCCATTCTCCTGGACAAAAAAGGCCCAAGATTGTCAGCTGTGACGCCACTTTGTTTCTGTGGCTAAGGATGATAGAAGTTGCCTTTCTCCCTAAAATCAATATTTACTAACTCTGCTGAAAACTATCTATGTGGCCATAAATCAGTGAGTTCGCTGCTTCTCATCAATCTGCTTTTTATACAGCTTCCAAGAGAACAACCGACTCTGCTTTGCACACTAAGCCCTGCATTGCTCACAGATGCGCCTTTCAGGAAGCAAAATCTGCCCCCTTTTAAGTTTTGAAAGCAGAATGTCTTGTCTGGCTCCCACAGCAGGAGACCAGGATAGGTAGAGGCAGTCAATGGCCGGTTTCTCATTCAACAGCCAGGGCAGCTTGAGAGCTGTTGGGCAAGTGAATGAAGGGGGCAGTCCAGATCTCAGCCCAGCCTTAACATACTGAAGCTACAAACTGTTTCTGAGCTTTACTTTTGCAACGGGCAACCTACAGATATTACTGGCCTCTCTAGTCTAGTGGTTAGGGAGACGGACTCTTACCTGGGAACACCGGGTTTGATTCCTCCCTCCTCTATTGGGCTACTCACAGCTGTCTTTCTGAGCTCTCACAGCCCACCAAACTCACAGGTGGGGAGAAGAACAGAAGGTTTGTCAGCAGCTTTGAGTCCCTTTAAATGCGTGAGAAAAGTGGGGTAGAAAAGCCAACTCTTCTTCTGTGAAAGGCTATTGCAAAGACTGACACGATAATGGGTATAACAATGGCACAGTTTGATCTCTCAAACATGCCTAAAGTTAACACTCACTAAACTGGCTTCCTGACTTTGCAACCTGTCTCTCTTGGACTGGGATTCTATCAGCTTTGGAATGCGCCATATTGGGACAGGAATGCCCTTTCAACAAGGCTGAAAATGTCTGTTCTGAGATGCAACCTCTCCTTCCCATTCAGTGCAAGTTCTCTTGAATGCAGGCAGTCAAAGGGTGGAGTAGCACTCACCACATGAGCAGAGGCATTCTTGTTTACCAACAGCATTTACAGTCTAAGCGTGGCACAGGGGCATGCCATTATACAAAGCTGGGGACACCAACTCTGCCCATTTAGAAAGGACTCCCTCCAGTCACCGAGAATCCTACATTTTCCATGCTGTGCTGGCACCTTCCTTTCTTCCCTAGACCTGAATGGAATGACAGAGAAGCATGCGCTTCCTATACCAAAGCTGCCAACGGAAGGATCTTCTGCTAAAATAGCCCATGATGCTCCTTTGGTGTTGCGGCATTTTCATTCTCCACTGTCTACATTATATTGACTCTTATCTGCTTCTTGCTTAATGACCTGTGGGGTTTTTAGCTCTACACCAAAGACCAAACTGTGATTCCAACCTCTCACCATAAGGCCAAGGTCAGAGCTCATTAGGATTTTTTTGTTTTCAGTTTCCCTCCCTTCCAGAGAACAAACAAAGGCAATCTCTCTCTCTCTCTCTCTCATACACACACACACATACACCAATGTTGCTTTTGGCAAGATGTGCGGTTTGAGTGTCTGGGTGCTTGTTCCAAAGGACTTTTATTCCCCTGGAACGATGATAGTGTTGCCTGACATAAGGCACAGCGGCTTCTTGCTGAAGCTGGCCAAGATCTCAGCGTCCATGCAGGTCTATTTACAGCATTCACACGTTCATACATAGCAGGGAGTCATGACAGTTTCTTTAAAAAAATCAAACCCACTGCCTAACACCTTCACACAATTCTTTTGTTTCTGCTGCGTCTTCAGAGCTCACTGCAGCTGAGATTGGAGGAGAAAAGCAAGGACGCGGCTCTAAGTGGAAGGAAAGCGCAGGATACAAAAGGCTCATTTATTCAGCTTCATTTTAATGGAAAAAAAGGTTGTGGGGGGGAAAAAAAGGTTAAAACACATGCTCCACCCATCACTCTGTGCCCATTGGCCACAAACGTGAATGGAAGAGGCGGGGAAGAGACAGGTTTCTTTCCAAGCAGCTGGTAGAAGCTCTGTGTCTGCTTCCCTTCACACTTTACACAAGGCAGACACAGAGTATTCATGGGATCTAAGCTGCTCCCCCCCCCCCCCCCAGAAGTGCTGGCCCTGGCAGTATTGCCAGACTCCAGAAATGGATGCCTAAGTACATCTTTCAGGCTGTGGGGACAAGCGGGATAGTTCTGGGGCCATTTGCTAGGATTGGAGAGCAGGAGAAGGTTTGCCCTTGTCTCTGTTTCAGATGCCCATGGGCAATTGGTGGGCTAGGGTGAGTCAGGATGCTGGACTAGACCGGCTGTGGCCTGATCCAGCAAGGCTCCTCTTATGTTCTTATGTTCAGAAATTCACCTCCTGCCCCTGGGAGAACCCCAGCTGAAGCACTGTTGAAATCCTGCACTCAATTACATTGATTAGCGCCTGATTCATTTCAGTCTTCTATTATAAAAGCACTATTAGTATGCAAAGCACATCTTGTTTGTCCTGCCCTTCCTATTTTCCAGATGCATCTGAGTGCCCCATTTTTGCGTGACATTCTGTAGATGCCCTGTCTCCTGCGAAGGCCATTAGACTGGACAGCTTCCTTCTCCTCAGCTGTGTTCACACCTAAGTTTTAATTCAGCTTCAGTCCACTTTCAGAATGGAAGAAGGCATCAGCAAAGGGAACGGTCATTTTCTGTCAACATTACCTGATTCAAAGGTGGATCTTTTGAGTTAGATAATGCTGAAAGAAATCAGCTTGTTGCTTTGTCGTGTTTTCTCATTCTGAAAACGGACTGAATCTGGATTAAAAATTAGGTGTGAATGCAGCCCTTCTCTTCTTCTTACTTCCTCCTCCTCTTCTTCTACAGATGTGATAAGCATGGTGACTACTAGTTTACCCTTGTAAGGAGTTAACAACAAAGGCATGGAAATAGATTGCCACCAGCCACGCTTAGGAATACTGGGCAGAGATGCGAGGGCCGATCTATTTTGCAAGGAACAAAGGGTTTTGACAGAAGAAGAGCAGCAGAGTCAAGGAAGGACAAGGGGACGTTGCATCATGTTTTCCAGGTAAGCACAAAGAATAATGTGGAGATGAGTTCTCCAGTGGGGTGGCTTTTAAAATAAAGCCAGAGCTGAAGCATCTAAGCAGAATAGCACAGAGATAGAGATGTGAGCATCAGGGACAGCAGGCACCTGTCAGAAGACACCTTCCTTTCGGACTACAACTCCCACCGTTCTTTGCCAAATCCGTCTGGCTAAGGCTCATGGGAGTTGTAGCCCCAGCACCAAATGCCTACAAGCTCTGGCTCAAAAGCGTGTAAAGAAGTCAGAGAAGCTGCTGGCTTATGAACCCCACCCAGCCTGTTTGGCCTTGAACGGAACGGATGCCGCTCGAGTTCAGGTCCCGCTCTCTAACCCTTGGGTAAAAATTAACCTCAGGCCCAGATCTAGCACTGTCCCTTCCAGCCGCTGACACCCTGACGGGTGACAGCCGAGCAGCTGTGGAAGGAAAGAGGCTGGACACCACATACCAGGGTGACAGAGGAGGAACCCTTCCAGGAAGCCTGGAAGATCTCCAGCAAGGAGAATACCCGCCTGTTCATCTCTCCCTCCCTCCCACCCCCTTCCTCATCCCCAGCTGCTCAGCCCTGGACTGGAAGGAGCCAATGTGAATCAGAGGAGGGTTAAAAATATGGCCAGCTGTGCCACCTGATCAGGCCTGGCAGTTCAGCCAGCAAGGGTGGGATTTATCAGCATTCCAGGGGGCCATCAATCTTGACTCCATGAGAGCCATCCAGAGACCTTTGGACAGGAAGTTGGCTGCACCACTCTGTCCTACCCGAAGGTCTGCTGCCCTCAACAAAAAGGGCCAGCTGGGAAGATCAACTGGGATTCTAGAGCACAGGTGGGCATAACACTGGGTGACGAAGGCTGAGGGAACGCTCAGGCTCAAACTCCCCCTCGAACAGCTCACTTAAACTACTGTTCATCCACCAACCCACCTACAGGAGAAGACCGGGAACCATTTCAACTATTTGAGAGCCTTCAACCTGACTGCCGCTAGCTGCTTTGGACCATAACTCCTATTAGGCCTAGCCCATCCCACCGTTCCTTGACATATTCAAACTATGGAAGACCTCATCCTTTCCTTCCCTTGATCCACTTCACTTTGGATCCAGTTTTTGTGACTCCACGGTGAAGTGTGGGAGATGCCATCAGGTACTTTATGATGAAAGACTCTGTGTTTGCGGAGCAACAATGGTTGAAGATCTCTTTCTTATCTTGTTTACCTGTTCCTTGTATTCCTCAATAAGAACAACTTGTTTGGGCCTCCTTTTACAAAATGTGTCCCACTGGAGCACAGAACATAAGTTGACTTACCTTCTGCAGGGAGAAAACATTCAGGTGGCGTACAGGGTGGCTTTGTTTTTTGTTAAGGCTGACAGGCTTAGGAAATTATTCATTGAGTTGAATGGGGTACCTTGTAAGGGCGATGGGGACAAATAACGATGTTATTTTTATTTTATTTTTGTTTTTATCCTTATATGTTTTATATGATTTTATGTATATAAATAAAAGCCAGTTTGGTCTATGGTTAGGGAGCTGGACTCTTATCTGGGAATACCGGATTCGATTCCACCCTCTCCCACAAAGCCAGCTGGGTGACCTTGGGCTAGTCACAGTTCTCTTCTGAGCTCTCACAGCCCCACCTCCCTCACAGGATGTTCTACCACAAATTATGCAGTCAAGTTTCCCACATTTGGGGAAATCGCAGGGGTCAGCACAGACAGAGTGCAATGGCTGAGCCTCAACCTGGGAAAACCTCCTTTGTGATGATGGTGTCTCCCCTGCCAGGTAAGTGTCTATCCAGTAAAGGTTTCTAGTTAGATTTCCAAACTAGCATGAGCCAGGGTGGTCTAGTGGTTAAAGAGCCGGACTTTTATCTGGGAATACCGGCTTTGATTCCGCCCTCCTCCATGAAGACAGCTGGGTGTCCTTGGGCTAGTCATAGCTCTCCTCTGAGCTCTCACAGCCTCACCTACTTCACAGGGCGTTCTGTTGTGGGGAGAACATTAGGAAAGCTTTGTCAGCCGCTTTGAGTCTCCTGAAGTGGGTGAGAAAAGCGGGGTAGAAAAGCCAACCCTTCTTCTTTCGTAAACTTGATATGGTCATATGACTAATCAATAAAGTTCATTCAGTTTATGCGCCCCTTTTGCGTGCCCCAAAACCACCACTGTGTGACGGCCACCCACAGTACCTTCTCAGAACCTGCCAAAGGCACTCAAAGTGATGGAGTCATTGCACTTGAGCCGCGTGCATTCTGTACACCTGCGTCCAAATGCTCAGTGTTTGCATCTCCTAGTTTAGCATCATCCCTGGCAGTTTTAGTGTGCAAAACTATGTTCTAAAAAGCCCTGGTGGTTTAAAAGATAAGCTTGAAAACAGTATGGAGTAGGTGGGTGGGTATTTAGAACTGGCACAACCACAGAAGAAGCCATGCCAAAAAACCCAGACAGGAGCTCCTAGTGTCTTCTCTGATCCTGGAAGGATGTATGGACCGCTCAGGTACAAGTTACAAAGGCAGCTGGGTTCAGGGAAGTCACTTGGGTCCACAGTGTGTCTGTCTGCTGGTTGTCCTAAAGATACCTAAAACCATCATGAATGGACGCCCATGACTGTTGGGTTGAATTTTCTGACACCAGAATGTAGAGACAGGCAGGATCTGCCTCTAAAGGCCATTTGCGGGGAGTTGAGAGAGAACAGGTGAAAGTTTTGCTTTTGTCTTCTGCTTGAGATGCTCACAAGCAATTGATGACCCACTGCAGGGCTCCTTTTAGGTTCTGCTGTTCTTATGACTAGGTGGGCTGTGGCCTGACCAGCAGGGCTCCTCTTAGGTTCCTATGAACTAGATGGGCTGTGGCCTGATCCAGCAGGGCTCCTCTTAGGTTCCTATGGACTAGATGGGCTGTGGCCTGATCCAGCAGGGCTCCTCTTAGGTTCCTATGGACTAGATGGGCTGTGGCCTGATCCAGCAGGGCTCCTCTTAGGTTCCTATGGACTACATGGGCTGTGGCCTGATCCAGTAGGGCTCCTCTTAGGTTCCTATGGACTAGATGGGCTGTGGCCTGATCAGCAAGGTTCCTCTTAGGTTCGTTTCCCCTGCATCAACCCCATAGAAAGAGGAGGAAAGATGGGGTGGCAGTGTGACTCCCTTAGTTGAAAGAAGGGAAGTACAGACGACTTCTGTCACAAAATTTTCCACCTCATTACAACTACAAGGACACAACTAGGAATTAGAATCTGCAACTAGGAAGTAGTATCTTGTTTTCCTTTCGTCCAGAATTGTAGACTCTGAACCTGAGGGAAAGGACAGTAGGGCCATCAAAACCATATTTATTTCCAAGTCACGCTGGGAGCTTGGGAGGGAAAGCAGAGTAAAAATCAGGATTAAAAACAGGAACAGGAAGTTGAACAGCGCCAATTGTGAAGCTTTGTCTTCCATAGCTGGCTGACCTGAAGGACAACCGTGGACAACGTAACACTTTGGTCTGGTTTCAGGGCGGGCAGGAAAACGAGATCACTGCTGGAGTGAATCAATCTAGATCCCAGAGACAATCTAAAAATGCACTGTGTAAGAGCGATGACAAATTTCTTCCTGAGAAGAACAAGCTCTTGTGTGCCTCCCACCTCAATGGAGGCTCAAGGCAAAGAGAACACGCAAATTATCTTTTTAACCACCTCCCCCCTCCCCAAAAGATGCTATATTGTGACCAGGAGCCCTTGACAAGGTCTGTTTGAGGCTGTGGTCACATCCAAGGTTTAATCCAGTTTCAGTCCACCTTCAGAGCGAAAGAATAGACCAGCAAAGTCACCAGTAATTTTCTTTCCGCATTATCTATCCCAAAGCTGAATTTTCTGAGTTATTTAACCCTGAAAGAAGCAGCTTGTGACTTTGCAGATGTATTCTCTCACTCTGAAAGTGGACTGAAGATGGATTAAACCTCAAGTGTGACCACAGACTGAGAGAAGCCTGTTGAGTTGAATTTTCTGACACCAGAAAACATGCTTTGAGGGGTTGGAGCCATTTGTCAAAGTTACAGGTCTCTTCCCTGAAAAGAGCCCCTAAAATCTGATCAAAACTTTTGGAGACAAAGTCACAGAGGTGGAAAGAGCTCTGCAGATATGGTGGCAGGGAGGAAGGGAACACTACTGAATCATTACTTACAAGTTGGCCCCTGGAATTTTTGAAGCCTGAAGAAGGAACAAGGATCTACTCTTCCTATGTTCCAGAGATAGGAGCCCACGGGAGTTTACTTCAAGAGTAGCAATAGGTTTTCATGCCCATTCTCCACTAGTTATTGCATGAAGAGGGGGACTGTGGCCTCTGGTCCCATCACTCCCTGGCCAACAGAGGCGGGAAGAAATGGCTGCAGTTACGGATTTTATGCTCTGGGCCTCAAAGATTACTGCAGATGGCAACTGCAGCCATGAAATTAAAGATGCTTGCTCTGTAGGAGGAAAACTATGGCAAGCCTGGACAATGCATTAAGCAGCAGAGACATCGCCTTATAGGCAAGGGTCTGTATAGTCAAAGCTGAGGCTTTCCTGGAAGTAACATTTCGCTGGGAGAGTTCAGGCCTATTCGCACTACAGCCCGTAGCGCATGATTAGGAACTTCTGGGGAAGAGCATCCACACCTTGAGGAGGCTGTTACAGCCTCCAGGTGCCCCCTGCCTTCCCAGAGGCTCCCTAATTGTGCACTAGCCTTAACTGGAAGCTTACCTGCCACATCCAAGCAGTGGCCATTCGCACCTTGGGCGACCATAGACATGCCTGTGCATGCACAGAACATCAGTGTCGCCATGGCGACAGCACCAATGTACGTGCAGTCGTGCAAGGCTTTGCAGCCAAAATAGCGCTGCCCTGAAGAGGACTGACCCTGCAATCGAATCAAGGTAAGTATTTGATCACAGGGGACGTATAACGGTGACTAGCGCTCTAAGTGTGAGCGCTAGTCAACGTGGGTTCACCGTGTTCCTTTCCTGTCCAGAGCGAAGGAAGGTTGAGCACCGAAAAACTGATGCTTTCAAACTGTGGTGTTGGAGAAGACTCTGAAGAGTCCCTTGGACGGCGAGGGGATCAAACCAGCCAATAATAAAGAAAATCAACCCAGATTGTTCCCTGGAGGGACAGATATTGAAGATGGAGCTCAAATACTTTGGCCACATAATGAGGACTTTCCAAGGGGCTTTCCAAGGACCCTGATGCTGGGAAAGACAGAAGGTAAAAGGAGGAGGGGCAGAAGAAGGTGAGATGGATAATAGATGGTGCCATGGAAGGCAAGAAGAGCCCAGCATGCCGTGGTCCATGGGGTCACAAGGAGTCATGCATGGCTAAATGACCTAACAACTACACACTTGGGGAGAAGATCTTCTCCCCACACCAGACACCCTGTGAGGTGGATGGGGCTGTGAGCTGTGACTAACCCAAGGTCACCCAGCTGCTACATGGAGGAGTGTGGAATCAAACCTGGTATTCCCAGATAAGAGTCTGGCTACTTAACCACTAGGCCAGACCGTTCGGCGTTCCAACTCTACCAATAAAGAGAGTCCAGGATGAGCTTTGTGGCAGTGGTTGGGGGGGGCATGGTGCCCCCAGGAGGCACTAACTGAAGAAGGTGTCTCGCACCAGCAGACAGGTGGGCTTCTTCTTCCAAATGTGGTCCTGTAGCTGAGGAATTGGCGCACTCAGCATTATGGATTAGGAAACCAGAGTCAGTGGCACTACATTCAAGTTCTAGGTCAGAGCCAGGGAGCCTAAGGTTCAAATCCTTAAATGAGGTGACCTTGGGCTAGACCCTGCCTTTAAGCTTAACTTAAATACAAAATTTTAATATGCAGGAATAGAAAGACGGCAGGGAAACCCTTTGCACCCTCTGAGACTGTGAACTCCACACTTGGCATCAGAGATTCGAATCTACCGAGTTGGCAGATATGCCCATAGCCCTGGCACAACCTTCCTAGTGGCCCTTGCCAGCCCAGACTGATGATGATGAGCCACTCTGTGAACACAGGGTCAACCCTTCCCACCGCCGTTGACCTTTTGTTCCTTAACATGGGAGAGACTCTTATGCCTTTTAAAAAAAAAGGGGGGGGGGAAAGCAGCAAGCTGGAATTATTTGGCATAGAGTCCTCCCCTTCCAGCCTACAAAGGTGATGGAGCGAGGGGGCTGAAAGCGTATTTTCTTCCTTTCCCCTGACGTGTCCGCCTCCACGAAATGATTCTATTGTTAGCCAAGGCAAAGCTCCCATTCTGCCAAGAGCAGGGCAGGTGCTTTTCAGCTTTGGGCTGGATTTAACCACCTGGAAAATCTGCATTCAGTTTCAGCCCCCTTCTGGCCACAAGGCCTTTGTTCTCTCAGCCATTATATCCGACGTTGGCAAAGGAAGAGCACTAAACAGACAGCTAAGAGAAGAGGCCACGTGGGAAGAAAATGGCTGCATTTGTTTTAGGGTTGCCAATATGCAAAATCCTATTTCCTGTGGGACGCTCCTTTTCTCCCCAAACAAAACAGGCCATTGTGGGGGAAACGGAGCTCTTGAAATGGGAAGGCAATTGAATACTGCAAATTGTTCACCTTGCAGCCACCAAGGGCTGCAAAAAGAAGGGTGGGGGCCTCCCCTCCCAGCTGGACCACCATCGGCAAAAAGCAGATGCATCCGGGGTCGGAGGAAGAAGATCAGGGGGAAATACTTGGACTGGGTTCGGTACTAGGAGTCCATAAGCTCCAAAGGATTGGGTGCTCTGCTTCTGGAGTGACTTCTGGCAGAAAGCATGGAGAAAATAAGGCCCCCGACCACCTGTAGATGACCTTCAGCCACAAGTCAACATACCTCTTGGTATATTAAACATGAATTGTGGAACTATGTGCAGCCCTTACAACAGTGATCCATACCAACCGCCCCCATGCCTTAAGATCTGGAGGGGAGACCCTCCAGTAATAAAATGGGTAGGCACCCGGGAGAGGGCCTTCTCAGTGATGGCCCCTAGGTTATGGAACAGTTTCCCCCTTGAGGTGTGTCAGGCACCTTCACTGTACATGTTAAGGGAGTGAAGACACACCTCTTTGCCCTGACCTTACATTAAATGGGAATACACTAGCCAATTTGGTCTAGTGGTTAGGGAGCCGGAGTCTTATCTGGGAATGTCAGATTTGATTTTGCACTCCTCCACAAAGCCAGTTGGGTGACCTTGGGCAAGTCACAGCTTTCTTCTGAGCTCTCACAACCCTGCCTGCCTCACATGGTGTTCTGTTGTAGGGAGAATGATTGAAAGCTTTTTCAGCCACTTTGAGTCCCCTTAAATGGGTGAGAAAAGTGGGGTAAAAAAGCCAATTCTTCTTCCCACTTTCAGATACTGTTATTGCTTTAATATATATCTATATTTCATTTTAAATGTTGTTACCCACGCTGAGACCTTTGGAATGCTGGGAGCAGACTGCACCAGTGTTTGTTGCTTCAGAAGATATAACGCTACATCCAGATGTTGCTTACTTATTCCACTATATTTGGATATTTTGAGATATCCATGCTTCATTCTGGAATATCCAAATATAGCGGGGTAAGTGAGCCATGTCTGGATGCAGTCTGAAATGCAAGGTCTCCAGCACTGCCAAAACAACAGCAAAGCTACCTCCATATGCAGATCTAATTGAGCCTACGCTGAGTGCTGTCCCTAACAGATCTAATCCTGAACATCTTAGCTTTTGGCTACACGAAGCAAGCCCTGATCTTACCTTAGCTGAACATGTTTGTCAGCGGTTACCAGAACCATGTCCTAACACACAGTTTATACAGGAGGTAGATGACATAGGGCGAGTCCCCATGATACAGACACTCACGTTTGCCTCATGCAAAGTCCCCATGCAAAGCCCTAATTTGGGCTACATGAGAGACAAAATCCCCAAAACCGAAGTAAGAACGGGGCAAGAACGGGTTATCCTGGGGGCATGGGGACACTTCTGGGTTACGATCGCAGCATTAGTGTGTGGGGTTTCACTGTCCCTGCCGCTAATACTGCGATCACAACTGTCCCCCTTTGCCTGAGCGCACAATTGCCCAGGTAAGGGCTTGCTTTACCCCAAACAACCACCTGAGAACTTCCCTGCAGTCAGCTGCGCAGCTGTCAGGCAGGTATAGGGGCTGTCATGCTCATGAGCAGAGCTCCGGTAAAATAATTTAAACAGCAGCAGCACGGCTATATTAATCATTTTACCGGAGCTCTGCTCGTGCTCTTGACAGCCCCTATACCTGCCTGACAGCTGCTCAGCTGACTGCAGGGCAGCTGTCAGGCAGTTGTTTGGGGCAAAGTAAGCCCTTACCTAGGCGATTGCGTGCTCAGGCAAGGGTGGTGGTGGAGAAAACCACAGCTTCCTGATCCAGATCCAGGGATTTACCAGGGATCCAGGGATTGAACCTGCCCTGTCCTCCATTACCATGAGGACTCCTTAATGCGAATTAAGATTCTCATTAAGGCTCCCCCAAATCCACCATGAGGCATTGGCAGCCCCATGGGGACGAGCCCATAGTTTTATCCTAGCTGCCTAACAGCAGGATTGTTTCAGGGAAAAAGTGGGACAGAAACTTAAGCCATTCTCTCTTTTTAAAAGCCTCTCAGGCTTTGAACACGTTTCAGTAGCTAGAGGGGTGAGGACCTGGGATGAGGCCTTCTGAGTAGTGGCCCCCAGACCATAGAATAGGCTCTCTCCTGGCGAGCACCAAGTAAGTACACATTCATGATATTGGTAAAGGTGCGCCTCTTTACCTTGGCCTTTGGCTACGGAAACAGCTTCCCCTCCCCAGTTTCAGGTACTAGCTGCTTTTAGGGTGCCAGAGGCCTTTGGGTGTAGGGCAGGATAAGTAGACCAATCAATCAATCAATCAATCCATCAATCCATCAATCGACTCTCTCTCTCTCTCTGTATCCTGCTGGTTCATCGTTGCGCCTCCATAAATTCCAGATGCCCATTTTTCTTGCTGTTGGAGGCAGCCAGGATGAAGGCCCCAGATCAGACTAGTGCAGCGGGGTGGGGGTGGGTGGGTGGGGGGCTACTGGAGATTAGCACCAGCCTTGCACATGAAGTCATTGCCAGAGCCTGGTGGCAGCTTCACTTGCACTTCCTGATCTCCAGCCACCACTGGGCTCCCGCACCCACCCACCCACCGCCCTCGCCTTCCAGCCTGGTAATGTGTGCACTTAATCAAATAATTGGAGTGATTAGACGGTGGATGGTTTGACTGCAGATTAGAAGCAGAGCTCCAATAGACTGGAACCAGCCATCTGCACACTTGCTCTGCGCTCTCTCAATGACTCTGCAGCAGCTCCTCTTCGCACAAGCTGGGGCAAGCCCGCCTGCAGGTGCAGGCCACAGCGGTAGGCAGCCCTCCGCCCTGGCTTCCCATTATTCTAGAAATAATGAACTGAGAGGCCAGTTTGACCCTAAAAGGATGGAGGTAGACGTGTTCTTCCTGGCTCTTCCGCAGCGGCTCCCATCAGTGGTCAGGCACAGTCCTCTAGCTGCATCATTCCAGCTGAGTTCTTAGAAAAAAGAAGAGCTCAGGATGGTGGTTCTGTCCTCCTCTCCCATAATTTCAGAACCCTCTTCAGGAGACCCACCAAGGAAAGCTCTGCACTTTTATACCCTGCTTTCTCATTCATTAAAGGGGACTCAAAGCCGCTGACAAACCTTTTGTTCTTCTCCTCACAACAGACACCCTGTGAGGTAAGTGGGGCTGTGAGACCTCAGAGAGCTGTGACTAGCCCAAGGTTACCCAACTGAAGAAGAAGAGTTGGCTTTTATACCCTGCTTTTCTCATCCATTTAAGGGGACTCAAAGCTGCTGACAAACCTTCTGTTCTTCTCCCCACAACAGATACTCTGTGAGGCAGGTGGGGCTGTGAGAGCTCAGAAAGGCCACCCAGCTGGCTTCATGGGGGGAGTGTGGAATCGAACCAGGAGACTATCACATAGGGAGTCCAACGTTCTAACCACAAGACGAGGCTGGTGCACAGGGGTGAGGGGAATGCAATATATGTAAGTATGTTTACTGCACTTTCCATAAAATGTTCACGATAGTTTACAACTTAAAACTAAGGATCATCAAAAGCATTAAGCCAGGCACAAAAGATAGTAAAGTACAAATCAAAAACTTCAAAACCATCATTCATCTGTATGAAATATAAAATGCAGCCAGCAACAGCAAGGCATTCCAGTTCCACAGGATAAGTTGCTGATATAAATGTAGGTAGGTAGGTAGGTAGATGATAGATGGAAAGGGAGAGGGAGGGAGGGAGGGATTGTTTTTATAGCTTGAGGACAATCTCCAGGGTGAAACTTGTGCTGAAGGCAGATTAGCATCATATATAGTTTGGCTGCAGGTATTAAAAACAAGATAAACAATCATCGTCCCCAAATGGCATCCTTTGTCATCTGTACTGTCAAGGATACAGATGAGGCTGACCAGAGCTGCGCACTGGGACTTCTGGTATTCATTTAGTCACGCAATAAGCCATCCCCACGTGTCCTAGGTCTTTGTAGAAGTCAAGCAGGCAGCGAACCAACTCACAGTCCAAGCACCCAGTAAACCACTCTGCTTTGCACCCTTCCATCTGCAGCGACTCATACATGGAAGATCAGGGCAACAAACACCTGGGCCTTCTTGATACCAGCTGCCTCCAGAACTCACAAGCTACATGGCTAAGGTCTCTGGTCCCTCCTATCTGTTCTGCTCGGATTGGTAATACTTCCAGATTTGGTCAAAGCAACAGGTCTGTCCAAAGACCTCCTTGCTATGGTTTTCGGTAGCAACCTCAACATCCCGAGCTGTTTCTCACATGCACCAAACGCTTGACAGCCCCATCAACAGATGGCCTTGGGTCAGAAAAGCAGCTGCATTTGGGAGCCAGCGAAGAAAGGCAGGCTGGGGCCAGGAGAGATGGGTTCCCTTCTGAGAAACAAGAGCTACGAGAAGCTTGAAGGCGACGCACAGTGTCTAGACAATCAGTTCATAGGGCTGAGGAAGAAAGACCAGGAAGAATTCAAGCGTAAAAGACGGGATCTGTTGCCGCTGGATCCATGACAGTTAGGCCAGGAAAGTTACTGATGGGTTGATAAGCTCTCTGAAGGATATGGAGCATTCTCTCCAGAGCTAGGAGAGCAGAGCATTCTGGGATTGGAGAACAGCACGGTACTTGAGAGGCCGTCCATGCATGGCTCACACCGCCTACTGAGCACCTGCCTCATCTCCAAACATCGGGAAACGAGAGGCTATTTTCATAGCTCAGAGGAGAAGAAAAAAAGGTTCAGTTTGTCCCAGCGACAGTCTTTGTGCCTTCCCACCTCAGCATTTTCCCTTCACCACTTGCAACCTTCTGTTCTTTTGCAACCTGGAGAAAGGAAGGAGCAATGAACCAGAGTCAAGAGGAGCAATGGGAGGAGGCAGACACCGGACGTCTCCTTCCTTGCTCCACAGCCCACCTGTCCTGTACAAGACAAGTTGCTGTTGTTGCTGCTGCTGATAACCATCCAATCTAGTCCAACTCAAGGTTGACTGCATGGGAGACACCCTGGGCATCACTGTGCAGTTTTCTTGATAGGGATAGAGAAGTGGTTGGCCATTGCCTACTTCAGGGAAGAGGCTGGGGATTGAATCGGTAACCCTCTCCTTTCCAGGCAGCTAGCTCTACCATTGAGCTACTGACGTTCGTCAAAACAAAACACGAAGCTATAGGAGAACCCAAGTCAGAAATCTGGTGCATAAGCAAATTACTAGGAAGAGGAAAGGTAAACGGTTTACGTGATGCCATTCCAACAGGCCAAGAAAATGTTTGCGGTGCTCTTTGTAGGGTAAAAGTGACCTGCAACCTTGTCACTGCTTAAACTACTCAGTGTCTGGAAAAGGCCTCATTGTGGTTTCCCCGGAGGGTGTAAATACCACTGACAGAGACAGATACTTTCCTCCTATTCTTTTCATTTCCCATGAGCTCAGCATAACACAGAACCGCCACACCAGCTTTCCGTTTCTGCGACTTAAGGACCAAACCAGAAAACTCCATCCACCAACTTGCAGATAAAAGTCCAAAGGGGAACGTCTGTCAGCTGATGATGGGAGATGAGTTCCAAAGAGGACATTCAAGGTCCATCTTTCTGTCCATTTTCCAAAGAACCCTCCCACAAACAGACACAGGGACCGTGGTCCCACCTTCACTTCAAACCTTCTTCAGTCCCTCTTCACATCTGACTCTTCGCACCTTTCCATTTCTATCTGTCTTACTGGTGGACTTTCTATTCAGGGAAGTCCAAATGGAGGGTGAAAAGTCCACACTGAAAACGGATAGAAATGCAAAGGTGGGAGCAGCGAGACCTGAAGATGGACTGAAGAAGGTTGAAAGTGAAGGTGGGACCACGGCTGCAGCGACCCTTCCCATGCCTTTCCCACCTTTTCAGAGTAGACTAGGACAAGCAAATGACAAGGCTCCCTTGAACAGAATATCAGCTACCATGGAGACTTGCCAACTTGCTACTGCATAGCTTGGTAACCGTCATATATTTAAATAAAAGCTGCAGCCCTAACTCTTTCGGAAGCCTTGTGAAAATGCAGCCTGCTGAAATCCGCTATAGGTGGGTATCAGCACAAACATTCCTTCCCCCATCAGAAAACACATTTTTTCCCCTCCCTGGACAATCCGGATATCCAAAACTATGCAGATATGGATACACATTACAGCATCTAACCTCTGAACAATTAATTGGTAAGACTTCTGCCATTTCAAATTTGTACATACTTCACTAGACTACATCTTGAGCTCTTCAGGTATTCGGTGCACCAACCCACTAAATTACAATGAATGGGGAAAAAATTCCCAACATTTGATTAGCAGGAATGAATGAAGAAAGCTTTATCCAACAAGGCTAGAAATGAAACGTCATCTCTCTCTTTGTTGCCATATATACTGTATCTTTTGCCACACGAGACCTATTTTTCCTCTTTCAAAATTCTTCAAAAATCATTCAGCTTCCTATTTTTTAAATTTATTTCTCCAAAACATTCCTTGCCAAATTACAGGTGTGTTTTATATTCCAGCGTGACTTACAAGGCACAAAATATGGTCAGTTTAATTCCAGATGAATATAACCAAAAAGTCTTAAACGAGGCTAGACGCCTGTCTACACCTAAGTTTTAATCCAGCTTCGGTTGGATTTCAGAATGACATCACCAAAGTCATTTCCTTTCCATATTTATTTACTTATTTATTTGAATTTTTATCCTGCCCTATGCCCAAAGGTTCCAGGATGGGTTATAACATTAAACACCAGAACGTGGAGATGGAAGCCATTTCCGTGGTTAGCCAAAGGCCAGGGCAAAGAGGTGCGTCTTTACTCTCTCCTGAATGCCTGAAGTGAAGATGCCTGATGCACCTTAGGAGGGAGACTGTTCCACAATCCGGGACCCACCACTGAAAAGGCCCTATCCCGGGTGCCCACCCCTTTTACCGCTGAGGTTGGTGGTACAACCAGGAGGGCCTCCCCTGCAGATCTTAAAGCATTATCTAACCCAAAGGTGGATTCAGAAAATGCCAGAACTTTGCTGTGACTTTGCTGATCTGTTCTCTCACTCTGAATGCGGACTGAAGTTGGATTAGAACTTACCCAAGACTGAAGGGAACGTAAGTAGCAACAAAAGTGAAGGTGTCCTTACCTTGAAATCTGCCAGCTGCTGGTTGATCACGTCCACTTCTGTTCCCACAATCCACTGCAACGCTTCGCTTTCTTCCGCAGTGGCCGTCATGTAGTTCAGCTCCTTCAGCTTGTTGTAGAAGTCCCTCACACGGGCAAGAGTGGTCTCCACCTGCTCCAAGCGGCTTTTGCCTCTTTCATTCAGCTTGCCACACTGTTTATTTAAGGTCTCCAGTTCACGGTTCAGCCCTATGAGATCAGGACTCCCTTCGTCATGGAGCATCTGCCTGCATTGCTCTTCAGCACCTTGGATGTCCAACCTCAGCCTCTGGAGTTTGCCCAGGAATTCATGGACATCATCTGCTTGGGACTGGAGACTGTCCAGGTCCCTCCCAACTGGGCCCATGCTATCTAGCTCATCGTCTAGGTCAGCCAGCTGAGAGAACATCTCCCGAACATGACTGCTGAACTGCCCAATCCCCTCAAGCTTGCTTTCCATAAGTACACAACATTCGTTGACCTTCTGCTTGACCGCTTTGAAGTCCTGCTGGGCAACCTCAGCTTGGCCTAAGAGGTGGGAAGAGTCTGAGCCATCTGGAGCGTCTTCCACCAGGCCCTGAGTGAAGTTCCTCAGATAATCCACCTGAGGTTCCAAAGCCTGAAGGATCTCCTGTTGGGCTCTCAGTTTCTCTAGGTTCTTGCTACTGCAGGCCTGGGGGCCCAAAGCTTCATAGATCTCCAGCTGGTGCTTTGTCCCTTCCAGCTTCTTCTCGATGTTCCTAAAATTCTCTTGGAATTCCTTTAGCCTTTGTGACATTTCTTCAAGAGATCCCGCCTTTGCTTGCAGCTCCTCCGTAATGGCATCCATCTTCTGGTTGATGGCTGCCTTTTCATCCCGCACGTCATCTTCATCCATTTCTGACGCATTGATGAGAATATCAGCAGCACCGTTGAGCATCTCCAGGAGGGAGCGTCGTTTGTCCACATCGCACAGCATAGCCTTCGCTCTCAAAAGAGTGGCTTCCAGCTGTACCGGGTCCAAGGTAACTTCCAGCTCCATCATCTTTGACCTACAGTCCTCCACCCATGGGAAGAGATCTTCCACGTGACGCTGGTATTTCTGAGCCTTCTGCAGGCAGTCTTTCAGCTTGGAATGCCGGTCCGCAATGTGTTTGCTCAGCTCCTCCCAGTTTGCTTTCAAGCTGACCAGCTGGCTTTGCAAGCGGCCCTTCTCCTCTCCTGGGTGAACAGAGAGGAGCAAAGATTCACCTTCCACCACAAGCATTTCGTAGGTGCCGTTGTGTTGATTGAGGCTCTTCTGGAATTCTTCCTGCTCCTGGATTTGGGACTGCAACCTCTCCAGTTTGGCTGAGACAGGACCACTCTGCGCCTGCTGCCTTAGCTTGTCATCCAGCCAGATGTGAAGCTCGTCAAACATCTGCTGGAACTGCTGGGAACTCGCAAGTACTGACTGAAGTCTGTTCATCCGGTCACCTGTAAATGAGAAGAGAAGGAGATGGTTAATCAGAAATGCTTTTCTGTCATTAAGATTGACAGGAGACACTGGTCTTGCAGTTCTGTCTCTCTCGGGTGGTCGAGGGTGACTGCATACCAGAAGGCCTCATCAAGAGTTATCTCAGGTTATGGAGCAGCCTCTCTGTGGAAGCAGACCAAGTGCCAACACTTTTTGGAATCTAGTTAAGATGGAGGCTATGGCCAAGAGTGCCTATTCCCAGCTACGGCTTGTGCACCAGTTGAAACATTTTCTGGACAGAGGTGTTATCCATGCTCTGGTAACCTCCAGACTAGACTACTGTAATGTGCTCTGCATGGGGCTGCCCTTGAAGACGGTTCAGAAGCTGCAGCTGGTGCAGAATGCAGCTGCTGGATCGCTAGCCGGGACAGCTGGCCAGACACACAACATGCTGGTCTTAAAAGAGTTGCACTGGCTGCCGATTTGCTACCGAGCCCAATTCAAGGTGTTAACTCTGACTTATAAGGCCCTAAATGACTTGGGCCCCAAGTACCTAAAAGAACATCTACTCCCTCATTGGCCTGCCCGGGCCTTAAGACCTGGAGGGGAGGCCCTCTTGGTTGTACCAACACCTTCAGTAGTAGAAGGAATGGGCACCCGGGAGAGGGCCTTCTCAGTGGTGGCCCCTAGGCTATGGAATGGTCTCCCTCTTGAGGTGCATCTATCTCCTTCACTGTACACATTTAGGAAGGCAGTGAAGACACACCTCTTTGCTTTTGGTTAAATGGGGATACAATTTTCCCTTCCCATTTGCAGATGCTATTGTTTTAATACATACTGCTATTGTTTTAATAATGTTTGATTTTAAATGTTATTACCTGCCCAGAGACCTCCCAGTACAGGGTGGGATAAAAACAAAATAAAACCTTGGACATCTCCAGATGGTGGCCAGATATACCGGTAGGAGGTGATAATGTGGGAAATGCTTCCTGTGGTCTAGTGCTTAGGGAGCCAGACTCTTATCTGGGAATACCGGGTTTGATTCCACACTCCTCCATGAGGCCAGCTGGGTAACCTTAGGTGAGGCACAGCTCACTTCCTGAGCTCTCACAACCCTGCCTACCTCACAGGTTGTTCCCTTGTGGGGAGAAGAACAGAAGGTTTGTCAGCCACTTTGAGTCCCCTAAAATGGGTGAGAAAAGCCAACTCTTCTTCTTCTTTTGTGTGGTTACCCCACCACCTCGCTAGACAGCACTGTGGCTAGCCCTCTCTTTGAGCGTTTTAACTGACATGTACCTTTGGGCATGTAGAAGGCCCGGATATGCTAATCATCACCTCTGCACATGTGTGGAGGCCTGTTTCAGCCTCCATGCTTGTGCGCTGGGCAGGCCAAACATGGATGCTCCATCCAGAAGGTAAATAAATGTGCCACTGATGAAAAACCAGTGACCAGTGTTGGGTTTTTCAGCAAAAGTATTTTGCATTTTTTTTGGGGGGGGGAAGGGGAATGTGGGCCAAACAGTGGCCATGTGCCATAATCTTCTCAGGTAGAAATTCCAGAAGGTTCTGTCAAACTTCACTCAAAGCAAAACGACAGCAAATGTTGGTGATGTGACTCCCTCATGCATTGCTCCCCAAAACTATATGCAAAAATGGGCCCTCTCACCCCGTTTTTGAGACTCCGCCATCGTGTTCAAAGGCAACATTAAAGTACATTTGCAAACAAAAACCAGAGTTATTTTACACGGGTCTGACCAATGCCTACAGTTCAGGCAAACATCTACCACGTGAAGTGTCAATATGGTGGACACATCACCGTAAGAAGACATCTACCTAAGAGAAGAACATTTCTGCTTGGTGAACGTTTCTGCTTACTTCTGTGCCTTGTGTGGGACGGCCTCAAGGTCAAGTTCTTCTTGCCACTTGTCGTAATGCTATTGTTTGAAGTGCTTGGGGACAAGGAATCCATGGGTGTTTTTCCACTGTCACTAAAAGTACCCATTAAGTACCCATTAATGGGTATGTAATGGCATTTTTGTACCCATTAATGGGTACTTAATGGGTACTTCTAGTGACTGGAAAATCACCCCATGGGGTCTTTTCCACTGACCTCCCTTAATCTAGAACTAAGGTGATCCGGATCTAAGGAATGGGTCCTTCCCTTAATCTGGATCTAGTAGATCCGGATTAAGGAAAGTACCCAATGCGTTTCCACGGGTGGTCTAGCACCAAATAGCAATGGGTGCTAGCTTGCTCACAGTGGAAACGCTGGAGCACCCATGTGGCAAATCCAGACCTACCCACATAGGGCCTGCCTGTCACCCCAGGTGTTTTGGGGGACAGGGGGTGCAATCTCCGTAGTTGCTATGAAGATCCTTAGAAGATCCTCCGGAGCGGCTCCGGAGAATCTTTGAAGCGATCTGCCACAAACTTTGAAGATTCTAAGGAGCTTTGACAAAGGCATTGCTCTCGCACGGGGTCCTCTTCAGAGCCTGTGCTAATCTTCGAAAGCAACTTCGGAGGAACTTCAGAGCTGGCTTCGAAGCTTTGCGTTTTGGGGCACCCCCCCCCCATGGGTTAACCCCCCACCCCCGGGCCGCCCATAGACCCCATTGCCCGATTGTGGTGGAAACAGACTCTGTATATTCCGGATTTGATGCTGAAAACCCCATTATAGACTCCTTTAATGGGGTCTACAGATAATTCAGATTATAGGTCCTGAATGACCCATATGATCCAGATTTCCTTTGAACAGGTAGAAATAAATGTGGCTCTAATGGGGTATGCAGTGGAAATGGGGTCTTCCTGCTCTGAGCCTAATGGGTCCTTAATGGGTACTTAGTGCTAGTGGAAAAACACCCCACGGCTCAGGACCATTTTCTACTGTACCTGCCAAGTCCTCCAGGCCCCTGAGGGGAAGGACCACGGTTTCCAAACGCTTCTTCAGCTCATCCTTGAGATACTGCTCTCCAATGAGAACAGACAGCTCCTCACAGAGAACTTGGGCCTCCTTGATCTCCTCCTCCAGCTGTCCCAGATCAGACCGGATTTCGCTCGTCTCCTCCAGCTGCCGCTTCACAGCCTCTGGGTGGGTGCTGATGGCAGGCTGGGCACTCAAGCGCTGCCCAGCGGCCTTCACTTTCTCTGACAACCCCTGGAGCAGCTCCTGGTACTGGGTGCTTTTGACAATGGCCTGGTCGATCTGGCCGGAACGCGAGCTGAGCCGTTCCGTGAGTTCCGTCCATTTCTGGTTAACGGCCTGGAGCTCTGCTTGCATGCTGACCATGGAGGGAGACAATTTGCCAGGGCTGGTCAGAATGGCCTGGGCGGCCTCATTCAGCTGGTCATACTGGGACTTGCGAGATTCAAATTCCTTCAGCATAAACTGGAACAAAGAATGCGCACAGTTTTAAAGCCCAGCTAAGAGCGGTACAGCTTAAACAAAGGCTGGAAAACTCTAGGGGTAGAAGAATGCAGCCACAACCCTTTTAGGCATCCATTAGGTAGGAACTACCATATCTTTCTAATAACTTACATTCTGAAGACAACTGAGAGCACTGCTCCCCTCACAGACTGCATGATCGAAAACCAACCTTCTCAAACACTTTATCATGTTCCCGTTAAATAATCTTAATACATGTACAAAGCACCACATATTGCAAAGGATTCTGGGGGATATGCTATGGCATACTCATGAATTTAGCGTGGCCAACAGGCTTCCTTCCATAAAGTAATACAAAAGGAGGAGGAGAAGACGTTGCCTTTTCTACCCTGCTTTTTAAAGGGGCCTCAAAGGCAGCTGACATACCTTCTGTTCTTCTCCCAACAACAGACACCATGCGAGGTAGGCGGGGCTGCGAATGCTCAGAAAGAGCGCTGTGACTAGCCCAAAGTCACCCCGCTGGCTCTGTGAAGGAGAGTGGACTCAAACTGGAAAACATCCAGCTAAGAGTCTGACTCTCTAACCACAAGACCAAACTGATGCGTGCCCAATGGCTCTTGGTCATCTGCTGCCCTCCAGTTGTTGCTGGTTATAATTCTCATCAACCCCAATGAGCATGGCCTGTGAAAATGGGAGTTGTCATTCTGAAGATCATAGGGAAGGCCAGGATAGTAGCTCAACCTGAAGGCCTCCAGATGTGGCTGAACCACAACTCCCAGCATTCCACTTCCAGCACACTGCAGCAGCCCTGGTTAGAGTTGCAACTAAAGCCACCGTGCAGCCCGCCCTTGGAAACACACTGTCTAAACGTGATCCAGTCTCTGCTTTGAGCCTCAAAAGGGTTGTTGGGTTGACAGAAAGAAGAAGAACAGAATGCATGGTCTTTGGAAGAAAGGGAGACTATAAATACGCACTAATAAGGAATAAGATCACTAGCCTAGAATCCAGGAGTCCACAGTTCAAATCTCCACTCTGCCACAGGTATTCATTGGATCTTCCCAGAAATAAGCCAAATAGCTTCCCTGCCTCATGGATGCCTTGGGAAAGGGAAAGGCTAAGGGAACAAGCATAAAATCCAGAATGGAGCCCCAAAGGCAACTGGATAGGCCACACATAGTTTCTCTGGCTGCGAATGCAGTTGTAACTCAGCACTGGACGGGAAAGGAGCGCAATTAACCAGCGTTGACTGTTGCGTGCACTTGGAGCGCTAGTGAACTTGGGCCGTTTCCTCCCCCCTCCCCGCCACGATCAAATGCTTACCTGATTCAATTGCGTGCTGCGCCCTCTGTGACTACATGTGTGTCAGCACCACCACCATGATGACGTTGAGGCTCTGCACTTGCGCAGTCCCATCTATGGTCACCCAAGGTGCCAGTGTTCTCGGGTGGCATCTCAGACAACCCCGGAGCACCGGAAGAGGTGCGGATGGCCGCTGCCCGGACACTCCAGGTAAGCTTAGGGTTAAGGTTGGTTAAGGTGCGGAGCACGATTTCATGCTCCAAACCTAATCAACAATTAGTGAACTTCTGGTGAGGCAGGGCACGTCTGAAGGCTCCAATGGCCTCCTCCACACGCAGGTGCTCTTCACCAGAAGTTCACTAATCATGCACTACCGGCTGTAGTGAGAACAGGCCTAAGATATCAGTGCAAATAAATAAATAATGAATGAACGAACGAACGCAGAGGGCATCAAATTGGTGGGATCTCTCTGAGGAAAGATCAAGAACAGCTCGACGTGAGAAAGTCCTGATAACCTTCCAAAAACCCTATGGCTACGCGCAGCGCTCCGGTGTCAACGGGGAGAAACAGAACTGTCAAAATCAATTTAGGGAGGCAGGCTCCGGCAAAGCGCAGCAGGGTGTAACTATAACTGACAAATCTGCTGCAGGCAGAACAAACCACGTCAGCTACCAGTGTTTGGCTTGGCCAAGAGCATCTGCAGAGTTTCTGGAATGGCGGAAATGAAGCTGCAGCCGCTCAGCCTATAAACGAGATTGCAGCTTTAAAAATAAAAATAAAAAATTGTGGGTGATGACAGCATTCAGCGAACCTTCCGCTAGCCTGCCTTATTTTGTCCTGCTGCTGATATGCATGATATAAACCACTCGCAGAATGGGAGTCCGGACATCTTGCTAGGGAATTCTACCCCTTCCTCCAGCTGCCCCCATTCTCACATGGCATTTCTTTGAATTATGGTCCACAGGCCAGAGAATAGGAAGACCTGGTGCTGTTCGCGTTCACCCTAGCTGAAAAAACACAGGAAAACTGCTTTATATTGGGTCAGGCCCTGTTCACACTCACCAGCAAGCACTGCTGCAAAGCCAGAAGTGGCGTAAGCTTTATAGCCCCAAAACAGAAGGAAATTGCTTTCAATTTCAAGTATTTTTCTATGGTAAGCATAAATCTCATAAAGCGTGACGTTTATAAAAGCATGAACGCTTGTTTTCGTTGCAGAAAATGAAACACAGCAGGAGGAGGCACACGCTGGCTGCAGTTTAAGCCAAAAACGCACAGCGTAAACAGGACCTTAGTGTCCCGGTTCATCTTGTTTAGTCCTGCCTACAGGCTTACAGCTGCTCTTTAGCCCAGTCTGTCTGGGAGATGCTGGAGCAGAAAGTGGGGCAGCGGATCAGTGAACTTTGGCCCATCTCAAAGGAAGGTCACCGTTGCAGCCAGTCTATGAACATCTATTTGCCAGGACACAGATAGGAACCTTTTTTTTAATACAGGGTGTTTTTCCACTGTCAAAAAGTACCCATTTTTGCACCCATTTAGGACCCATTTGGGTGTGAGTTGGATGATCCCATTTCCACCATGGCACCCATTTGGGACCCGATTGTTTCCACTGCTGTGGGGGAAATCCGGATCTTATGGGTACATTTTGGCCTTTAATCCGGATTTTCTGTACAGCCCATTAATGGGGTCTACAATGGGGTCTTCTGCCAGAAAATCCGGATTAAAGGGCGGTCCAAAGGAGGCTAGAGGGAGGGGATGCACCCATTGGGCCCCCCCTAAACCTAGACTCCAAAGTCACTTCGAAGTCATTTCGAAGTCTGTGAAAAATAGCTCCAGAGTGCCTCTGAAGTCTGTGCTGATCTTCAGAGAGAACTTCGAAGTGACTTCGAAGTGACTCAGAAGTCATTTCGAAGTTCACTCCGAAGATCAGCACAGACTTCAAAGGCACTCCGGAGCGATTTTGGACAGACTTCAAAGTGACTTCGAAGTGACTCCAAAGTGACTTTGAAGACTGCACCCCTCTGCCCCCCAAAACACCTGGGGTAATGGACCGACCCCTTGTGGGTCAATCCAGATTCCCCACATGGGTTCAAAGCTGTTTCCACACCTCCCATGGAAACACATTGGGTGCTTCCCTTAATCCGGATCTACTAGATCCGGATTAAGGAATGTACCCATTCCTTAGATCCAGATCTTCTTAGATCCTGATCTTTGGGCTACAGTGGAAAAACACCCACAGAGTCAAGTGACTTGTCCATCAGTCTAACTGCTCTGATTGGCAGCAATTCTCCAGGGCCTCTGATGAACTTTTTTGCAAGTTTTCCTAGCATTCTGAGACTTGAAGCCTATTTGTGCTACGACCAGTAGTGCATGATTAGGGAACTTCTGGTGAAGAGCATCTGAACTTCGAGGAGGCTGCTACAACCCCCAAGCGTGCCTGGCCTCTCCAGAAGTTCACTCACTGTTGATTAGGTGTGAAGCCTGGAGTGTCCGGCACATCAGACAACTATAGATGCAACGGCACATGCGCAGTTGCGGAGGCCACCGCCCCCAAAATGGCAGCATCCGGAGGACCAGCCCTGCAACCGGACCAGGTAAGTACTCAATCATGGTGTGAGAAGGGGGAATGGCGAAAGTTGACTTAGTGCTCCAAGTATGAGTACGTTGGTTAACTGCACTCCTTCCCCGTCCAGCAGATGCCCCTGAACTTGGAACTTTTTTCCATGCAGAGTACATGCTTTACCACTGATCTACATCATATCTGGCTACCAGTGCTGGGAAGTCTTGGAGGACACCTCAAAACCATCTCAGAAGGGATATGTAAAACAGAACGCTGAGCTGCTCAAGCTAGTGAGACTAGCCAGATGGAAATTTATTGGTCCCCTGAACAACCTGGTTGTTACTGGGCTAGAAGCTGCAGTTCTGCACTCTGGCCATCCACAGTGGTGGCGCTGCAGCATAGCATGTAGCAGGACAACTTTATATCCAGGGACTTCTGCAGGATAGAGCGTAGCATTCTCCGCTTAAGAGCTCCAATACCATACACCTTAAACCCAAGGATGGAAGCTGATTCTTTAAAAAAATTAGGAACAGGTTACCAAGGTTGGCCGTTCTAGGAAATGCACTGTGGAGTTGGGGGGAGGGGTGCCCACATGACCTCAGGGCCTCCTGCAACTCAGCTTGCATTTCTAAGGGTCCTCCTGCCCTGAAGACCCAGCGGAAGTGGAGCATTTGGAAGGCTTTCCCCCAGTGCTCACCTGAACTTGCTGCTTCTGGGCGTTGAGCATGTTGGGGTCAATAGAGAGGGGTCCCAGCACACTCATCATGAGCTCCTTCTCCATCAGCCAGGGACGCAGCTGCCCTTCTGCCACCTGGAAGCTCGCGAGTTCGCTGGCCGATTTCTCCAGCTTCTGCTGGCGCTCTGCCGTTACCTGGTTGGTGCGGGTCCACCTGGAATCTGAATGGCAGAAAAAAAGAGCATGGTTGGAGAGCTCCAGCATATGGAGGCCGGAATGTACCTGCAGCCATGGGTGTGGGCATGGGGCAAGCTTCATCTAAAGGGAGAAGGGTTAACCTTCTTCACATACACAGTGTACCACTACATAAGAACACCCCTTGTACTGCATGTAGGTTCTTTTAATTTTTTTTAAAATCCCACAGATCCTAAATATTCCCCTCCCTATTATTTTTCTCAGCACCCTTTTGCCCATTCAAAATGTAGGTGTAGAGGGACCCTAACAGCCCCAGAACTGCAAAGCAAAAGCCCTGTTGCCTGTTCAAGGCAGCAGGACTTTTGTTTTGCAGTTCTGAGACTATAATGGGCCTCTCTGCACTTCTGTCTCAATCCGGCTTCACTCCGCTTTCGGCACGCGAGAACAAATCAACAAAGTGACCGGTCATTTTCCTTCCAAGTTGCAGAAAGGCAGGATTTGGGAGTTGGAAAATGCTGAAAGAAAACAGCTTGTTGCTTTGCTAATCGGTCTTCTCACTCTGAAAGTGGACTGAGCCTGGGTTAAAACACAGATGGGCCCTGGAGCTTATATTTTGAGATGGTCCGCTCTTGCCTTGTATTACTATTAGCCACCCTGAATTTTGTGGCACAGGGCAGAATATAAATTCCGGTGCATTGTAATGCAACATGAAGAGTGTTAATCCAAATCTATATGCAGGGTGCAGGGACATTTGGTGATATCACAGCAAGGGAATGAAAGGCGTCCACCCCCCTGCTAAAAATGCTTATCAGAATATAATTAGACTTGAAAAATACTTCCCTTGGTTCCTACAGAAAACTAAAATAGAACAGGTGAGAAAGATTTGTCATACCTGTGTGTTGTGTACATGTCTCTGTGAGGGAAGGGGAAAGTGGAGTGAAGGACAGGTTGTTCATGTTTACTAGAATGGATGCCTAGGTACCACCACCTCTAGGGTGGAAAGACAGGCAGGATACCTCTAAAGGCCATTTGCAGGGATTCGAGAACAGGTGAAGGTTTTGCCTTCATCTTCTGCCTGAGATGCCCATGAGCAATCGGTGGACCACTGTGTGAGATGAGATGCTGGAGTGGATAGTCTGCGGCCTGATCCAGGAGGGCTATTCTTGGGTTCTTATACTACTTGCCTTTGTAGCATAACTGGAAAGCCCCATAATCCACCTCTAACTTCAGGATGACTCTTTCATTTCTGCCTGAATGTGGAAAAATGTCTGGACTGCGAGGCAGGCCAGGGAGGGGCCAGGCTTTGATTCAAAGATCCCCTTTTATCTCCCTGAATCTGCACGGGACCAAAACACAGTTCAGCAGGATCTAAATGAGGAGGAGCTTCCAATCCAATCCAGTCCAAGCCTCCCCTCTCAGACGCATCCCTTGAACCACTGCCAGAGACAGGACTATGGTAAACACAGGATTTGTTTGAACGCTGTGCGGACAATGCTGAAAACAGAAATAACTCAAAGCCATTTCGAAACCACAGCAAACTTGGGTGTGGACGGAACCCAAGCTCCTGGAAACAGAAGGGAAAACAGAACCATTGAGCTTCGTAACAAAACAAAACCATGTTTGCTTTAATTTCCTGGAACCTGCCAGGGGTGAAAGTTCATGGTGTGTTCTAGGGTCAAGCTGTTTCTCTCCTGATGCAAAACAATAATGCATCGCTGGTCTGAACAGAACAGCAAAAAATTTCCTTCTGTAGCTTGCAAGCTCATTTGCAGAACACTTCCATGATGTTTCATTTCCTGGTTTGGGTTTGGCATATGTGCCTACAGGGAGTGTCCCTGCTTAGCAAACAGAGGGGAAGCCACTTCACAAAGTTGGTGGCTTTCGAAACTTAGAAAGAAGCTCTGACATGCCAAATATTTTGCTTATACTTTTCAGATAAGATGGGTTTATTTAATAGATTCTAACTCAACAAATGATTTAGCAACATGGGCGGCCAGAAACACAGCTTTCATTCAAACTAAGAGTGGATCAGCTGGAAGGGTTTTAGCAAACCAACAATAACTATCTACTCCAGGGGTCTCAAACTGCAGCCCTCCATGTGTCCCTGGACTACAGTTCCCAGCATTCCAGGCTGGCAAGGAATACTGGGGATGGAATGTTGACACCTTTAGCTCAGAAACATCTGGAGCACTGCAATTTGAGACCTTCGATCCTCTCAGTAGTCTTCTGCAAAAGCATTTCCTGCCCAATAAACATTCCAGGAAGAATGAAAGTTCACAAAATCCATGCATGTTTGTCCTGAAGTGGATGAAAGGCCAATTGAGTGGGGAAAGAGAAAGGAAAGAGAACTGAAGATGGAGAGATGGGGAGACGTTAGAGGGGAAGGACCACACATTTTGGCTTCAGGGTATTTACTATTATAGGCTACTCCAGAAGACATAGGGCATGCTCACATTTATGTACTGAAATGCAACTTTGGCCACAGCAGATTCATTCTGCCTCTTTTGCAATATGGGGGGAGATTCGCCAAACCAGTTCCACACGTGGTAACTTCTGTCAAAGTTGTGTAAACTGATGGGATCTTTGCACAAACTGTGCATTGTGCAGTAGATTATTGCACATAGTTTGCACAAAAGATGGCTAAGGGATCTTAGTGTGAACAAGCACAGATGTACTTTTCTGGCCAATATTGATTTCTGGAGCTGTGTCCAAAATAGAAGAACGGGTGCAGAGAGATCATGTGGTCAGCATGGAACACGCTGGAATTCCCAATGAAAAGTAGTGTTGATTTCTTGAGAACAAAGGATACAATCTATTGCTTAGCCAAGCAGAAGATGAATCCCCCTGGCTTACATAATGCCCCTTTGCACTCAAGTGCTTTAAGAGAGGGTAGGACAAACTCATGGCAGGCAGGTCTCTCCATGGTTGATAGGACTGATGTCTAGGTCCTGCCTTCAGGTTGGAGAAATAGGCAGGATGCCTCTAAAGGAGATTTGCAGAGAATTAAAAACAGGTGAAGGGTTTGCCTTTGTCTTCTTGCTTGTGATGCTCAGAAATAATTGGTGGGCCACTGTGTGAAACAGGATGATGGACCAGATGAACTGTGGCCTGATCCAGGAGGGCTCCTCTTATGTTCTTAGGATGCTCCTAAAGGTCATTTGCAGGGATCTGAGAGGAGGTGGAGGTTTTGCCTTTGTATTCTGCTTGAGATGCCCAGAAGCAGTTGGTGGGCCACTGAGTGAGACAGAATGCTGGACTAGACGGACTGCGGTGTGATCCAAGAGGGCTCCTCTGACTTTCTTATGTTAAGAGCTATTCCCCCTCCTGCCTGCACATTGTGAATATATTTATAAGACTTATAAAAACTACTTTTGAAATATGATACTGTTTCCTACCCACCACAGTCAAAAGCTACGGCTAATACATGGCATGCCAAATACTGCTGAACCACAGCTCCCATCACTCCTTGCCACCAGCCAAATTAGCTAGAGTTGATGGGAGTTGTAGTGCAGCAATATCTTGCATCATCCAGCCACATCTCATCTGGAACTTCTGGAAACCAGGTGAGAATGAGGCTGATGATACCCCAAGGAATGGTAATGCTAACTTGTGAGCACTGAAACAATACGAAAACTCCTAGTGTTGCGGTTGTAAACGGGAACTAACCTGGGACACAGCAAGAAATGGTGTGTTTGTTTGTTTATTCTATACTATTCTTTCATATAAATTCCATGCAGGCATGTTCCCATGAAGACATTTTTACTGGGAAGGGAAGAATTGAACTGTGTGCTCTTCAGAACTCTGATTCATTAATCCAGGAGAACTTCCTGATGGGTTCTGCCTCCAATTATTTTCCAATTATCTTTCTCACCCACTCCCCCCTTGACCCGCCAACTTTTCACAAAGTACCATCCACGCTACATTTTTCTGTTTTGCCTCCAGAACTGGCCCAGAATCCTTGACCAGCAGCCCTGGGTGCATTTCTCAAAGGCCCCTAGGTCACATACTTAAGTCCTTCAACATCCGGCTCCAGTTTTCTGCTTCTGGTGATTCGGGATATTTCTCCAGGAGTCCAGAGAGCGACTCTTTCGCTTTCTGCACCTTCTCAGCATTCTGTTCCAGCTCAGCCAAAAATGCCTACCAGCAGCGGAAGAGGGTGAGGAGAGGCACAAAAGACAACAACATTATACACAGCGTAAGGCTCCTTTGTGATTTGATGAGGCAGTAGGGAACCACATGAGGGGGGAAAAACAGAAACAGGCTGTTTTGCCATTCATTTACAAGGAAACTGCGCCTCCCAGGATGCATTCCCACTCAAGATTAGGTCCGAATCCAATTCGGGTTCAGCGTTGGTCGTTCCCATTAAGAATCTCATCCCCGGGCATTATGCGGACCAAATAGCTGAAATCCGCAGAAAAAAAAAAAGCCCTGGAAACTACTGTACTTGCTGCAGTTTGGAGGCCCGGCCCACATCAAATTATGGTTATGGGGATGGTCCCAGAGTATATGGGGAGAGGCATCAAGCAGGTGTGTCATGGGCGGGGGGTATTTCATGTTGGGAAATCCTTGCCCCTGTACTTGGCTGTTCCTAATAATTTTTTCTTATGAAATCTTCTTATGCAATCTAGTTTTATTTTTTATTGTTAAATAAACGTAGGTGCTATTACATGGGGCTATCTTATGGTGGTGCCACCAACGGCGGGCGCACAAAACATAAGAAAAAAATTTACGGGGAAGATTTGGCGCACAGTAAGGATTCCCAAGTGCATTCCAACCCATATGCCTTTCACGCCCATGCCACCAGGAGGGATTGGGCCCCTTCCCTCAAGTTGCTAATTGCTATCCACAGCATCGCTTGGGGTGTGTTCAGAGTAAGCTGCATTCTTAGGGTGGCACGGTGCACCGCCAGCATTAAATGTCAAGGGGTGCAGAGTCATCACAACAATGCCCCTGCTAGGTAGTCTAGGCAAAGCAACCTTCTCTGGCTTCCCGCGCATGCGAGAAGGGTGTGTGTGACAACTCTTGCTGAAGCAGACTCAAAGCAGCTGACAAACCTTGCATTCTTCTCCCCCCAACAAACACCCTGTGGGAAAGCTCAGAAGAGAACTCTAACTAGCCCAAGGCCACCCAGCTGACTTCATGGGGCACTGCGGAATCAAACCTGATATTCCCAGATAAGAGCCTGGCTCCCTGACCACTAGACCAAATTAAAGCGATACAAATAGTCTGTTCTGAAAACAGGTTACTCTCCTCTGAAACAAAGGCTGTGATCAGACATAGGTGGAAAAAAAACTATGAGGCAGTTTAGAGAAGGCTTTGAGGTGGGACAGTCCACGGACCAGACCAGTCTGGCCCTCTCACTTTTTCCTGAACATTCTGGCTAGTCAAGGTGGATTAGAGAAGGCTTGGGAACACAAGGGCCACACAGTGTCTCTCTGAGGTGCCTGAGGGGTGCCCTTTTTGCTGTGTCTGATCACAGCCTGAGGAGGCTTGGAAGCGGGATTCTTCAAACACCAATCTACCCCTCCCACTTTCTCGAAAACACTGTGCGCTAGAAAAGGTGGGAACTTGAGGGTCACTCTCTCTCTCTCTGGGGGGCCTGCAAGGGCCCCCCTTTTGTTATGTGAGCCAGTTTGGTCTAGTAGTTAGGGAGTCAGACTCTTATCTGGGAATACCAGTTTCGATTCTGCTCTCCCCCACGAAGCCAGCTGGGTGACCTTGGGCTAGTCACAGCTCTCTTCTGAGCTCTCACAGCCCCACCTACCTCACAGGGTGTTCTGTTGTGAGGAGAAGAATAGAAGCTCTGTCAGCCGCTCTGAGTCCCCTCAAATGGGTGAGAAAAGCAGGGTAGAAAAGCCAACTCTTCTTCTTCTTATGTCTGATCACAGCCAAAGACAACCTGCTTTAAACAAGATGAACAAAGATGATATTCAGAAATCGGACTAAAACCTTGTTATGTTCTGCCTGAGCTTTCATTGTCTCTGACTTTGTAGGCGAGGCGGATGCTTCCAAGGCTGTCAAAGCGTGCTCCTTCGACTCCAGCCACTTCAGCACGGAACCGGCTTCTTCCCGGGCCTCTCTCATTTTCGCCAACATGGCCGAGAGCTGCTCCTGGCGCGCCCGTAGCGTGCCACCAAGCGCCTCGTACTGCTGACTGACATCAGAGACGTCGCACTGGATCTCCGTCAAATCTAAATCCAGACAGGGGAAACAAATTAAAACTGGAGAATCATTTAAACTCTGCTGTTGGTAAAAAATAAAGCACCATCACGCTCATGGACCTGTATATATGTGTCTGTAAATATGGTATACCTCTTTCCCCACTAAAATTGACAGGAGGCTACTGGTTAAAATAAGAATTAAAAATATCCTCTTTTAAGACTAAAACAGAAAATACCTACTGCACCTGCAAATACACAATCTCCATATTATTTAAAGGAAACCACAACCTCTGGAGACACAATGCTGTCTTTGTGAAACTTACAACTAATTTCAAGTTTCCAGATTTGCTGGTTTTGGCTGCTAAAGACCAAGACAGTAAAGTTAAGCTTAATTCCAAAATTTTAACTGTTGTAACTGGCTTTTACATTTAATGGTACAATTTTGTACTTGTATTTTGTGTCCTTTCCCCCACCACACACACACACACACACACACACACACACACAATGTTTTGTATTATTAAAACCTGTGGATAAAACAATACAATTAATTTATGTATTCACTTAGTACATCCCCAGAGATAAAAAAAAAACTTCCACTGAGTAAATGAAGGTGCCTTTATTAAAAGGAAAGGGGGGAAAATTTGGCTTGCACCTTGATCTCTCTCCTTATATCAGGGACTGCCAATATGGTGACCTCAATTAATTGATGAGGTCCAAAATTCATCATCCCTGACCCCTGGGCCCACCAGCTGGGGCAGACAGGCCTGCAAGTTACCCGACAACCATAGGGCAACCCACTGGACTCAAGATGGTTAAAATTCTCCTCATTCCCGCCATTAACATATTTTTTCCCACTAGGCCAAAAGATTTATTCCTAATTGATACCATTTTGGAGTACTTATCAGAAGTGCACCTATCCGCCCTTGTACACACTCCACGACTGATTCGTGTTTTCTTAGGAAGATAAGGTTTTTAAAAACAAAAACAAAAATATTTTGAGATTGTGTGGTTTTGTTCACTGCAGTGTTTTAGCACACTGTCGTTTTGGCTCCTGCTGTTCTCAGTAAGTGTTCCAATTCTTGCTATTTTTGCCTAAGAAGTTCTCTGCAGACATTGGAATTCAAGATGTGTACTTTGGAGGGAACAGGAAAATTGGAGAAACTGTGATCCCTGTAGGAGGTATCTTCCTTCTCCCCACAACAGAACACCCTGTGAGGTAGGTGGGGCTGTGAGAGCTCAGAAGAGAGCTGTGAGTAGCCCAAGGTCACCCAGCTGACTTCATGGGGGAGGGCACAATTGAACCCGGTATTCCCAGATGAGAGTCTGGCTCCCTAACCACTAGACCAAACTTCTCATAAAGTTAAAGCTGAAGCAACACTTTATCTGGGGATGGAGCTATAATTTCCTGTAAGAACCTAAGGGGAGCCCTGCTGGATCAGGCCACAGCCCATCTGGTCCAGCATCCCATTTCACACTGTGGCCATCCAATGACTTCTGGGCATCTCTAGCAGAGGACAAGGGCAAAACCTTCACCTGCTCTCCACTTCCTGCAAGTGGCCTTGGGAGGCATTTCTGCCTGTCTCTCCAACCTGGAGGCAGTATCTGGGCATCCATTCTATTGATACACCTTCATGAATTTATCCAACCCTATAAGGAGATCAGAGGCATCTTGCTTGGATCAGGCCGCAACCCATCTAGTCCAGCATCCCATCTCACACAGCGCCCCACCGATTCTGGGCATCTTAAGGAGAAGATGAAGGCAAAGCCTCCACCTGCTCTCAACTTCCTGCACATGGCCCTGAGAGGTATCCTGCCTGTCTCCCCTGCCTGTTGTAAGTGCATGAGGTGGCTGGGAAGACCACAGATATAAATGAATGAACGAAACAGGTGCTGACATCTCAAAGGTTGAGGAGACAATGAGCACAAAAGACAACTTTTACGCACAAGACACACTGTTTTACCAAGTTCCCTGCTATTTTGAGGAACCTGCACAATATCACCACTAAAAGATAGGCTCATACAAAGACACCACAGCCAGCTGGGTCCCCTCACCTTTGCAGGTGTGATATCCATTAACGCTGCCTACAGAAGTTCCCCCTGCGGATGGCACAGAACCTAAACGGAACGACAAGGAAGACAGACAGAATGACAGATGCAAACATGTTAGCTATATGGGTGCTTGAGAACACATTCACACACACACACACACACACACACACAGAGAGAGAGAGAGAGAGAGAGAGAGAGAGAGAGAGAGAGGCAGCAAAAACGGGAGTAGTTAGTGTTGCTCCTTTTCCAAGCTTGAAGGGCCCTTTCTGCACTGTCCCTTATTCCGGAATAGGGGTCTACTGCTTGAAAGCTGATGCAGACAAAGACAGAAAGGCCTATTTGCACTACGGCCTCTAGTGCATGATTAGTGAACCTCTGGTGAAGAGCATATGCACGTGGAATAGACTGTTACAGCCTCCAAGCGTGCCCGCCCGCACCAGAAGTTCACTTCTGCTGATTAGGGGTGGAGCACGGGATCGTGCTCCACACGCTAACCAACATTAACCAGAGAAAAGACTGCACATGCGCAGAGTGTCCGCGTCATCAAGGCAACAGCACGGATGCAGACGCAGTCGTGGAGGGCACTGCGACGAAAATGGCAGCGCCCAGAGGAGGACTGGGCCCTAGATCAAATAAGGTAAGTATTCGATCACCGGGGGAGGGGGAACGGACAAAGTTGACTAGCACTCCAAGCGCGAGCGCTACTCAATCTTGGTTCGTCGCGCTCCTTTGCCGTCCAGCAGACGGGAAGTGCAAAAACACGCAGACACCAGCTGCAGGCTGCACCAGCGTGCAGATGGCAACATCCAACTCTGAAATAAAACCTGGAATAAGAAAGGGCCTTTGACTCTTACCATTCTTGGCCATAAACCTTGCTAACTGGGGCTGTTAGTTATCCCAGGAACAATCCCCTTCTGGCCGGTACATGTTTCCAGACTCTATGCAGTTTCCTTAGCAGGGATACAGAAGTGGTTTGCTATTCCCTACTTCTGGGGAGAGACCAGCAGCCCTCTGCTTCCCAGGCAGCCTGCATTACTGCTGAACTACACCCTCTACCATGCTGCTGAGCTGGCTTTAATCTATAGATCCTGTCAAAACAAATCTAATCAGCTTTTTTTAATCTATAGATCCTGTCAAAACAAATCTAACCTTCATCCCAATAAATATGCCCCCCCCGACTAGCAAAAGGGCAACACTGCAATCTAAATACCAAGGAGGGGACACAAACTGCGTTCTGCTAGTTTGAGATCTTGCAGAATCTTCAGCATAGAAAGAGTTTTAAATGCCCCCCAGAAACCCTTAAGGCATAATCTGTGAGGTTTCAACTCTTCTGAAACTAAAAAAAAACAAGAGCAGAAAAGGCAACATTGAATCCTAATTTTAACCATGTTTTTTTCTACAACTATGATTATTTTGGCTTTCATTCTCGGTGTCGTTGTAAACCGCTTCATGGTTACATTTTAAAGGGAAGTGGTATATTTTACATAAATAATACTTTGTGTAACAGTATGGTTTGTTGCCATTGCTTTCTTGCTGGAAGGTCTTGAGCTCTTGAGTTCTCAGAATCAACATAAATCCTCTGAAATAGGGATGTGCACAATTTTTTACATTTTTTTTTTTGCATTAGATTCGTATCAAATTGAACGCAAGAAAATTCACATTCGTTTGAATAGATCCCCTTCAAATGTGGTAGGATTCATATTCAATACGAACGTTCAATCCCATGCAAACAGCATAAAAGTCCCACATGAAGCTTCATACAAATGCATCAAAACATATGATTCGAATTCAAATGTCAATCTTCAAATGTGCCAATCTTTTAATTTCAAATGTTACGACTATTCATGCGAATGCCCTACTATGAAACCTTTTTGGTGCTATGCATTTTTATAACCTGGAACAGGTTGCAGAAGAGTACCTACGTAAGACACAGAGTTTTAGTGCAAAGAGTTTTTAGTTTAGTTTTGTTTGCATTTTGTCAGCGTTTCCTGATGAGTGTAAATGTGTCCTTGGAGAAGCCATTCCACAATCTGTGGGCCACCACAAAGAAGGACATGAACCACTTGGGAGAGAGAAAACACTGCCAGCAGGCGAATCCTATAGCCTGCACGCTGAGTCTTAAAGGTAAAGCATGCTTTATTGGCAGGGAGAGCCCAAGCGGACAATGCACCGAATCTTCCTTTCTAGATTATTTCTTAGGGTGCCACATGCTAAAACTAATGCATGCATTTTAGCTTTCCTAGTGTTGGACAGAACTGACTTTTAATAAAGCCTTGGGTTGGGGAGACGATCCAGGTTGCTTTGGCCAAGGAGAAGAGCAGAGAGGAGATAGATTAAAGACTCAACCCCTTGAAGAGTCCTCATTTCCCTATCTGCAGAAAGGATGCCACTTCCTTATCCCCAAATATTAAGTGCAGCTCTCAGGCAGATAACCAGTTCAGCTACTGAACCACAAAAATAGCACAGCTTATTAGAGTGAAAGCAAAGCAGACTGGAGTTCCCTTTCCATCTGGTTACCAGCCGTTCACACACCCCTTGGCCCCTCGATTTTCCATGCTGTAGAATTCCTTCAGGGCTGCCAGAGGTTCTTTCTATCTATCAGGGTTCCTTTAATTAGTGGGTTTTGCTGCTTAAAGCTTAGAAATAAACCATCCGCACGCAAGAGCAACATCGGGATAATTCTCACATTATATAAAATACTACAGTAACATTTTCACTTGTCGTCCACCACTTGCGATTTGACTGTTCAGTCTCCGTTTGTCTTCAGTATTTTAGATTGCAGTTGGATTTTTGTTCGTTTACTTTTTGTCAGGGATGTGCACAAATTGGGGGGGGGGGGTTTGCATTCGATTCGAGTGTAAGAAAATTTTTATTCGTTCGAATAAATCCTGTGATGATTCCTGGGTTTTTCCGCAGCTTGATTGACAGGAGGGGCGGAGAGCTATGAAAAGCACCAAAACGCACCATTCAGAGCAGCCAGATCTCGCGGTATATAAACCAGCAGTCCGGGGCTCTGGGTGTCTCTCGTCCTGCAGATATCGCAAGAGGGGGATCGAGGAGAGTTTAGCCAGACTCTCCAGGCTTCTAGGCCTCTTACCCTGAAGCGGAGAGGCAGAGGATAGGAGGAGAGGTCTCGCCTCTCAAGCAGGGAAGATTTCAGGGGTGTACCTGGGATTAAGCAGGGATACTGCAGGCACTGTTGAGCTCTGGGTAGAGCAAGGCAGGGGCCTGGGACGCAGTTATATTTACTGCAGGGTTTATTCTGTACCAAAGGAAGAATCTTCACACCGAATGGTATCAGGGATTTCCATTCAGGAGGGAGCAGGAGAGAAAGGGGCTGAGGCTGGGTTTATTTTGCTCTCAGTGGATCCTCTTGTGAGAGCTGAACTTTATTCTGCTTACAGCAATTTATTCCTCCTAGCAACTTAAAGACAGTTGAGCTATGCTAATCTTTGCTTCTTCTTATTTACTTGTACTTAATAAACAGTTAGTGTTTAGATTACACTAGATTACAAGGGTGTTTATTGTGCTACTTCAGGAAGAGGGTTTAATCTCAAGCCAGGGAAGCGGGACGCCTGTGGGGGGTATAGTTCTGTTCATATACTGACCCCAGGACCATTACAGGCAGTTGGGGCATGAAGCCTGGAAGCTGTTTCCTTGCGGCATAGCCCTGCAGAGTATGAGTCACAAGCGGGGGTGGGTGGGGTGGACCTTTGAATGTGGTAGGATTCTATTTGATACAAATGTATTTGTATGAATTCATACAAATATAGGATAACTATTCGATAACATACAGTATCTGCTCTAAAAGCATCAAATCTGCCCTGAATCCACTTTAAATCAGCGCTCAATCCATGTCAAATGCACTGTGGATCCACTGCAGATGTGAATGGCACAGCCGCTTTCTCACCTCTCTGGTTCATGAATGTTGCGAAACGTTTGTATTCATATGAATCTCAATGTATGAATGCTGTAACATTTGATTCATATTGGAATGTCTGACTTCCTACAAATATCAAATGTTACTAATATTTGTGCACATCCCTGCTTTCCTCTTTGACCGTCTTGAGCCGCCGAAGGATGGAAACATTGGGTGTAAATAATAAAACTAAGGCCCTCTGGTGCCCATGGGGGGCAGGTTTCATTTATCTGAACTTTATTTCATTTACGAAATTATATCCAAAAGGTGCCGGGGCAGATTGCAACAATAAAAAAGCAAAAATATAGAGGGTTATTTTAAATATATATTTAAAATATAACCCTCTCTTCTTCATTGGAAGAAAAACACCCAGAAGAAGCAAAACATCAAAGAGTGTGGGTGAAAGAGATATGTTTTAACCAGGCAGGAAAAATCATATAATGTAGGTGCCTGGTGAACCTCCAGAGGGAGGCTGTTCTAGAGTTTGGGGGCCAACACAGAAAAAGCCCTCTTGTGTGTCCGGGCACCTTGGACTCCTGAGAGAGAAGGAACTACACCAACGCTCTCTTTGAGATCTCGGCGCGGTGAACTTTTGGCCCTGGAGGCAATGATGTCATCAGACCTCGACAAGTTCCAGCATGCCTGTAAGATCTTCACCCTCCAGTGGAAAACATGGAAAGTATATGAAGCACACAGCTGAAGCATTGTCTGCAGAGATGTGCAAAGTCTGGTTCACATTTGAAAATCCAATCCAATAATTTTGGGTTCGAAACTGTCTATCTCGAAGCAAACACATGGTTCTTCAAATAGCCCCCCCCCCCCCACAAACAAACAATGCAATCCTCCTCAGCTGTCTCACTGTGGTTTTGGACTTGGAAAAGGCTTTTTTCAATAGAAAAATTAGTTTTTTGTGTTTTTCAACAAGTTTAAAATTGAACATTAAAGGGCCTGCTGCCACGAGCCGAACATTCAGTTAAATTTTCTACCAAGCGTGCAATTTTCATTCATGCGCATCTCTAAGAATGTATTTAATCTCTTTATATGAGGTTTTTTTATTGTGAGCCGCCCAGAGATTTGAGGATATGGTGCAAGAAACAAACATTCTCCCATGCCGGCCTGCCCGTGCCTTAAGATCTAGCAGCGAGGCCCTCCTGGTTGTCCCACCACCTTCAGTAGTGCGGCTGGTGGGCAGCCAGGAGAGGGCCTTTTCAGCGATGGCCCCCAGACTATGGAATAGTCTCCCCCTTGAGGAAGGCAGTAAAGGCACACCTCTTTGACCTGGCCTTTGGCTGAACGATTATCCTCCCCACCCCCTTAGTTACAGTCACTATTAACGCAATATGGAGTGCACTGTTTTAAATTTGTTGAATTTTTAAAAGTGTTTTTAAATCTGTATCTCGTTTTAATGTGTATCTTGTTTTTAATCTGTTAGTTAATCTGTTTTTATCCACCCAGAGACCTTCGGGTATGGGGTGGGATAGAAATATAAACAAACAAACAAACAAAAGTTTTAAATAGATAAATAAATAAGTGATGTTGGCTTTTTTTTTAGAGCTAGTGCGGGCAAAGCAACGCTCTGACAGTTCCACTGGAACACGGCACATCTTGATGACAACACCCACCTTTAAAGGCTCTGAAGGACTCAGGACTCAAGCTACCATAGTTAACACACAGAAGGGGCCTGAGAAAACACCAGTACTGCGTGCAGGACCCAAGCAGCCCAGAAAGGCCCCGCTCTTTACCTGTTTTGGACTGGGCATCTGGAGCTGTAATCTCAATGATCAAACCTTCCAGGGCTGTTCCTCTGCTATTAATCTCCTCCACAATAATCCCCTTCCCTGTCCATTCTTCCAAGATTACCTGGCAACAGAGCACAAAGAAAGATCCAGTATGGCCACTAGCTCTACATGGTTAGAATTTAATGCTAACCTGCCCTTCAGACAAGTGAATCACATTTTGTTGCAAAGCCAGTTTGAGGAACACCCAGAGGGCCACAGTTTGAGAACCATTGGTCTAGGGGGCCGCAGTGTCTTCATTTCTGTACTGGAAGGTGCTCTAACTGAACTCCTCTGAGCTGCATCTCCTAGAGCATTCCTTGCCACTAGTTACGACTACCTTGGGCTGATGGGAGCTTTAGGCCAGGAATACCAGGAGAGCTTGCAGGGCCCCAGATGACATATTCTGATTGAAGCTGGCACAATACCAGTGGCATGGTAGTTTGGGAATATCTATGGGGCTAAACCCTGAGCACTCCAGCATGAAGAAGATGTTCTATAGGAGGACACTATACCATATCAACCTGCCCGTGCCTTAAGATCTGTAGGGGAGGCCCTCTCGGCTGTCCCACCACCTTCAGTAGTAAAAGGAGTGGGCACCCGGGAGAGGGCCTTCTCAGTGACGGCCCCCAGGCTATGGAATAGTCTCCCCCTTTAGTTACATCAGGCCCCTTCACTGTATAAGTTTAGGAGGGCAGTGAAGACCCACCTCTTTGTCCTGGCCTTTGGCTAAATGGGAATATATACTGTTTCTTCTCATTTTACAGACACTGTTACTGTTTTAATGTATACTGTTGTTTTAATATGTGTCTGATTTTAAATGCTGTTACCCGCCCTGAGCCCTTCAGGTACAGGGCAGGATAGAAATATAAGCAATCAAACAAACAAATGGACATCCCTCCTTTCTTCTTTGCTAGTGAAAATAACGGGCAGACTGTGCCTTTTTCCTAGCAGATCCTAAGCATATTTTATGCCCACCTCAATTTGCTTCATCCGCTTTTCCAACTCATGGGTGCCTAACGAGGTTTCTGTGGCCGGGATGTTTCCTTCGGTTTCCTTCATCCACTGCCGGATGGAACATACCAATTTTCGGAATGCATCCAGCTGTTCCTGGCAGGACGAAGCGCCTTTTTCTCTGAAGGAGGCAAGCAGAGAAGAGAACACAGGTAATTTGCAGAGCACTCCGCTAGCACACACCCCTGACGGATAAATTTTGTGTTACTTATTGATAAATGTAGATGGGGGGGCTAGGAAGCTCGAAATAAAACCTATCCCGAGGTCACATCTGTGGGGCAAATCTGCAAACATTCACGGCAGTGGTGCAGGAAATTCTAAGACACATAACGTTTGAAATGGAGCTATAGAGATACTAAGCATCAATACCTTTGCAAGGTTAAATCACCTGTTTATCTTTTAAATCTGTCATTTGGCGCTCTCAATTTTCTGTTTCGAAGAAAGCAACGCCGATGTCTGTCTTATAAGGATGTGCACGAATAATCATGACACTCAAAATTATTTGGCTGAATTTGGAGATTTGTATTCAAATCAAACGTTGGCATATCAGAAGATTGACATTCGAATTTGAATGGAATGTTTTGATACATCTGTATGAAGCTTCGTATAGGATTCGTATGCATTTGTATGGAACTGAACATTCATACCAAATTCAAATCCCACTGCATTTGAAGGGGATGTATTTGAACGAACACGAATCAAATACAAAAAAACTATTTGTCCATGTCGCTACTGTCTTAACCTTTCTCAGTGTAGAAGATTTGAAATAAATATGGGAGGACAGAGTTCCAGCTGGTTTGTTTCCTACCTACACCTCTTCAGTCCCTACAAGACATCCATTGCCACCCCCACCTTCAGCCCATAACAGAGAAGAAGCTCTCCATACCTCTCCTTTGCTGCTTTCTGCAACTGCATGAAGTCCTTCCGTAAATCGGAAACCTTCTCCTTGTGTGCGGAGGTGCCCGCCGCTGCAAAGCCAGAAGCGCTGAGCTCTGCCGCCAGGTGTTCTACGGCATCCAAGTCCTCATGGTGCTGTTTCATTTCAAAATTCACTTCCTGGCAGCCCAAGAGAAGCAAAGACAGAGGAGAAATGTGATCTCCAGACTGAACTGCCTGGGACGCATTCATGGGAAGCCATCAAAGGAATCCACACACCTCACAAAAACATCTGAAATTCTTGCACGCTTAAAACAATGAGCCAAAGGCCCTGGGACAGGTCAAATTGAAAACCACACTTCCAAGACTCAGGAAGCCAGAGCACGCTTTCACCACGGCAGAACTACATATTCCATGAATATTCTCTGTCACCTTAAGCACCAGCAAAAGCAGGATTCTTTTAACTACAAAGAAGCATATCTGCCATTTTCAAAGATTAAGACCATAAGAACCTAAAAGGAGACCTGCTGGATCAGGCCACAGCCAATCCAGTCAAACATTCTGTCCCATACAGCGGGCCCACCAATTGTTTATGGGCATCTCAAACAGAAGACAAAGGCTAAACCTTCACCTGCTCTTGACCTTAAAGCAAATGGTCTTTAGAGGAATCCTGCCTCTAAAGATTACTAATGCACTCTCATTTGCATGTTGCTTGGGTTTGCCCGTGAGTCAAGAAATGTTCTAGTGAGGTGAACCTCCCAGAACCAGGTTCTGCACACCTCTGCTCAAAAGAATTAAAAATCTCTCTTTCCCTCTAACATAAATCCACTTGAAAATAGCTGCCACAACAATCCAGTTCTCCTGCTATCACACCAATGGGGAAAAGGCCCACATCTCATAAATCATAATTTGCAAATGCACAGGTTGCCCAATCAAAAAACCTACATAGTACTTTTCCGTAGATGCAAATGAGCAAAACCTAAAGTTTTAAAATGGCGATAATAATGAGAGACAGATGTACTCATGCCAGATCTAAGCTCACATAATTCAGTAATCACAGCCTGTTAGTGGCAGGGATGAGTGTGGCTCTTAAAAAATGCTGGCTGTTCCTCACAGCGGAGGAAAATGAGCAAGCCTGGTCTAGTGGCTAGGGAGCCGGACTCTTATCTGGGAATACCGGGTTCGATTCTGCCCTCCCCCATGATGCCAGCTGGGTGACGTTGGGCTAGTGACAGCTCTCTTCTGAGCGTCTGTCAAAGTCTGCACTAGCATAATAAGGCCCAGTGCAGAAAGGGTAGCCAAAGTGACAGTGTGCTTCCCAGATGTTTTAGCAGTGCCAGTGTCCAGTGAAAACCTGGACCAGACAGAACGATGGGTTGTTTAACTGGCAATTAGCCACTGGTGCAAAAATGAGGAAAATAAAGAGTCCAGAGTAGTGGGTTTCTGGACAAACTAAGGCTATGCTGAAGCAAGCTGCATCAATCTAGGAGAAGAAGAGTGGGCTTTTCTACCCCACTTTTCTAACCTATTTAAGGGGACTCAAAGCGAGTTTGGTGGGGCTGTGAGACCTCAGAAGAGAGGTGTGACTAGCCCAAGGTCACCCAGCTGGCTTCATGGGGGAGGGCGGAAGTGAACCCAGTATTCCCAGATAAGAGTGGCTCCCTAACCACTAGACCAAACTGGCTCAAGAAGAAGAGTTGGCTTTTCTACTCCACTTTTTTTCACCCATTCAAGGGGACTCAAAGTGGCTGACAAACCTTCTGTTCTTCTCCCTACAAACAGACACCCTGTGAGTTTGGTGGGGCTGTGAGAGCTCAGAAGAGAGCTGTGAGTAGACCAAGGCCACTCAGCTGGCTTTGTTGGGGAGTACAAAAATCAAACCTGGTGATTATGAGATATCACTCTAACCACAAGACTAAACTGTCTCAAACTGGATTACCTGGAGCTGCTGGGAGAATCGTGCAATGTCATGGTCTGGCTGGTTCCCGGAGGCCAACAGCCGCGTCCTGCTGTCTGTGAACTGCTGCAGCTTTTCAGAGAGCTGCTCAAACTGCTCGACCTTGGGCAGAAGATCCTTCAGGGCCTCTTCCTTTTCTTGCTGCTGCCGCCACAGGCTGCCAAAGCGCTCTGTCACCTCGGCCAGCTTGCTCTGCAGAGCGGCGGCAGTGGCGCTGTCGGCTGTTTCCATGAACCTGGTAACCATCTCCCGGGTGGCTTCAAGGCTGCTCTTCTGTCTGGCGATGTCCTGCTTCAGCTTCTACAACAACACAAGGATAGTCCTTCTGGATAAGGTCAAAGGAACCCCACTGTTCTGACAGTGGACAAACCAGAGCTTCTGGGAAGCCTACGAGAAAGACCTGAAGGCTGCATCTTCCTCACCACATGTTGCCAAAAACAGCTGGTCTTCCAAGGAGAACCTCTGAATCTGCACCTTCTTTCCAGCCACGGCAAGTAGTAGCCACTGATATTATTATCCCCTTTTAGTACCTTCCAACTCAGCAGCCATCACCAGAGCTGCCTAGAGGCTGAGGGTATGGAGGGACACATGCCGGACCAGCCGTGATCTCAGGTGACCCACAGTGGTTTTTCCAACTCATCACTGAAGGAGAGGTGGGCCAAGAAAACTAATTTGACAGGGGATTTATAATTCTTGCAGGCATCTCAATGTATCACTACAGTCATTCCAGGCAAATTCCACAGTATTATTACAACCTTTGAGTTATGCAAGAAGCATCTTATTAAACTGGGTACAAATCAGCCAAACAGCCTATCTTCACAGAAGCCAAGCTGATGCTTTTAGAGAACCAATAAACAGGACCATAGTGTACCAGACTCTATGAAGCTGATGAGTAGGAGAATCAGATCTGACAAGGGGAAGTATTTCTTTACCCAGAGGGTCATCGGTCTATGGAATTGGCTGCCAGAAGAGGTGGTAACAGCAACCAGCTTAGATGGCTTTAAGGAAGGGTTGGACAAATTTATGGATGGCAGATGTATCAGTGGCTACTAGAATTGATGCCTAAGTACATCTTTCAGGGCAAGCAGGATGTCTCTAAGGCCATTTGCTGGGATTTACGCGCAAGAGAAGGTTTGCCCTTGTCTCTGCTTGAGATGCCCATGGGCAATCGGTGGGCCACTGTGTAAGACAGGATGCTGGACTAGATTAGCTGTGGCCTGATCCAGCAGGGCTCCTCTTATGTTCTTATGACCATTCATTTGCTTTCTTTCCCAACAATTGGGCATGGAAGGCCCATTTTCCTTTCTATTGGACAGTGCACTGGATGCAGGCATAAAGACTGTGCACAGAAACATGGTGACACCATGAAAGAAGACTTCCTTGCAAGAAGGAGACCTGCACATTCCTTGGAATTAAGCTTGGTCAAAGGTTGCTGTGCTGCAATTAGCCAGCAGGAAAGGAAGGAACACTCTGTACATGCCCAGAGCTATTGTCTTATTAACCCTTCCTTAGCCCTGAAAGTAACTCCTGCAATTTCCAGAGGAAATCCAAACTCTTCAGCATAGTTACTACCATTCAGAAACTAGGTGTTTTCCCCTTTATTCATTTAAATTGGGAAGAAGTCTGTGAGTCCAAAGCCAAGGACAAGGGCTTACCATGTTTGCAGCAAGGGTCTCCTGGATGGAGGCGGAAGAGAAAGAAGACACATCTTCCTTCTGGAGATCCCGTTCAATCTCTGCCACAGACTGAAGAAGGTTCTCCAGCCCTTCCTGGACACTCTGACTTTGGGCAATCGACTTCTGCAAGAGGTCTGAGCGTTCCGACATCCGACAGGAAAGGTTCTGGAAACGGCTCACGAGGGAATCTGAGGAAGGACCAGTTGAACGACAAACTAGCTGATGAAGAGAGAAATCACTAGAGAAGTTGGAGTAAGGAGCGCTGATCTTCAGAGTAGCTCCACTTCCGGGCATTTTGGAAATCCCAAAGACACCCTTCTGCTCCCATAATCCCCTGCAAAGTTCTCAGATGTACAAGGAACAACAAAATCAGGCTGCAACATCTAGGCCTCTTCAGCTATGAAAGATGGGGTCTAAGACATGACCTGAGTGAAGTATATAAATCATGCATGGTGTGGAAAAGGTAGATGGAAAAATTGTTTTCTCTAGCACGTTACCAGAAACAGAGGTCACTCCATGCAGCTGATGGGCAGGAGAGTTCAGAACGGCAAGGTGAGGTATTTTTTTCAACCAGAGAGTCATTTGTCTATGGAATTTACTACCAGAAGAGGTGATGATAGCAACTAGCCTGGATAGCTTTAAGAAAGGATTAGTTGAATTCATGGAGGACAGGCGTATCAATGGCCAATAGAATGGATGCCTAGGTACTTCCTCCAGTCTGGGGACACAGGCAGGTTGGCTCTAAGGGCCATTTGCAAGGAGTTGAGAACAGGTGGAAGTTTTGCCTTTGCCTTTACCTTCCCCTTGAGAAGATTATAAGTACCAAACAAGCCTGGTGTCCATACACACATACGAAAGAACTATTTACAAACAGCTGTACTGGTACAAATAGCCAGGATCAGATTAGTGGCCTGCTGGAGGTATTGTTCTGAGACCCTGCATTATATCCACCAGGAACTGAAAAACAATGGTGCGATTCTCAAAAGTTGACCATGAAGATCTTAGGATCATCTTTAGGTTCAAAGGGCAGTAGACGCTGAGCAACATTCTTTGTTGATTACCTGTGGTTTCTTGAATGCCCCTGTGGTCAGGAGTAGGTGCTTCATGAATTTCCAGAAGGGACCGAGATGCTTTCTCAAGCTTCTCCACTGGCACCTGATGTTCTGCAAGGTCTTCCTGTAGACGCTGTCAGAAACAGGAAAGTGAGGCAAGAGCAGGAGTCAGAAAGAGACACACCAGAGGCCTATTTGCACTACAGCCAGTAGTGCATGATTAACTTCTGGTGATCCATGTCTTAACCAACATTGATCAATACCTTACCTGGAGCATCTGGGCAGTGGCCATCTGCATCTCTTCTGGTGCTCTGGGGACATCTGAGGTGCGGTGCAAGCTCACTGGCACCCCAGGTGACCGTAAACACAACTGTGCGTGCACAGGGTGTCTGTGTTGTCATGGCGATGGCACCAACGCACGTGCAGGTGTGGAGGGCACTACAGCCAAAATGGTGGCAACCAGAAGAGGACCAGCCCCAGAATCGAATCAGGTAAGCATTTGATTGCGGAGGGGAGGCGGCGGAACAGCTAAAGTTGACTAGTGCTCCGAGCGTGAGCACTAGTCAATGTCGGGACGGGAAGGGAAATGCGAAAACACCCCGGATGCAGCCAGAATGCTGCCAAATAATATTCTGAAGAGGCTCGACAATCTCAGCCTAAAATCTGCATCACTGAGGCTGATGCCTTTTTATTTTTTCTAAAACTAGCATTTAATACTCTTCACGCATTGTGGATAAATCCTTCACTTTAATACAATGATTTCACTCCCTGTGGGCATAGCACCCAATTGCACCATATCTTTGGAGGGGGGCTTAAAAATAATTTCTAAATAGCGGCCGTTTTTCAAAAAATATTTGGGCTGTTGGAACCAAGGTTTCCCCCCTGCTAGGTGAAACGTGAGCGCAAAAGTGCCCCGTGCGAATGCTATCCTGCTTTGCTCCAGCAGATTCAAATAAGCATGAATGTTGCCTCTACTATCTAAGTCTTCTGGCAGCAATGTCTCAGAGACAAACTCATGGATATGATAAAACGCGCTCATGAATTTTGCACGGGACGCGTTGCATTACATTTGCAGGTTCCATGGTAGCAAATCTCTGTCCTTGTCAGAGATGCAGCTAAAGGCTGACAGCTTCGGAGTCTGTGAATCATTTCATCTGTGGGTTCAGAAGGCGCTTTATGACGGCAGTAATGTATTCCATCCTGTTTTGAGGATTTGTTTCCAGGAAATGCTTGTATGTCAGTTCCACAGGAGGATTTCTTCCCCCTCAAATTATTACTATTACTATTATTATTTGCAATTTTATCCCTCCCTATACCCAGAGTGGGTAACAACATTTAAAATTAAATATAGATATATATTAAAACGATAGCAGTGTTTGACAGCGGGAAGAGAAAAGTGTATCTCCATTTAACCAAAGGCCAGGACAAAGAGGTGTGTCTTCACTGTCTTCCTAAACATATACAGTGAAGGTGCTTGATGCACCTCAAGGGGGAGATTATTCCATAGCTTAGGGGCCATCACTAAGAAGGCCCTCTCCCAGGTACCCACCCGTTCTGTTACTGAATTTGTTACTGATTTGTTACAACCCCTTTGCACGTAGAACAAAGAGCGTGGTTCACACAACGCTAGAACCAGGGGGCACTCTATGAAGCTGATGGGTAGGAGAGTCGGATCCGACAAGGGGAAGTATTGCTTCACCCAGAGGGTCATCGGTTTATGGAATTTGCCGCTACCAGCTTAGATGGTTTTAAGGAAGGGTTGGACAAATTTATGGATGACAGATGCCCTTGTCTCTGCTTGAGATGCCCATGAGCATTTGGTGGGCCACCGTGAGAGACAGGACGCTGGACTAGATGGGCTGTGGCCTGATCCAGCAGGGTTTCTCTTATGTTCTTGTGTTCTTAAACAAGAGACCAGGCCTGTGCCACCTGGACTTTGCATCTGGGCTGGTGACAAAGGAGTGGGACCACCACCCCTGCCTTAACTTGAATATTGGACCAAAAGGATTGTATTCCGAGTTCCCCTGGCTTACTTTGGCGCTGGACAGTTGCTTCCGCAGGACAGCTGGATCCGACGAAACAGGTTCAGAAAGAAGCGTTGTTACAGCCTCTTCACTCTCCACCAGCCACGAACGGAGAGATTCTGCTACGTCCTGGAACTGCTGGGAGCGATCTAGGAGGACGTTCAGGTGGGACCCGAGGGAATTACACTGCAAGAGACACGGAGAAAGGGAGAGATATGGCATGGCCAGTCCTCTGTCCCCACCATTTTGCCCAGATGAATGCATGCCCAGATGCCACTTGGACCACTGGAAAGCCAATGGGTCACAACCAAGGCTAAAATGAAAACTGTAAAGTACACACCACAGGTAAGCCTTGGGAATGAAGTTCAGTGCAAGGCCTGGAGCTGGTGGTCTTTCTTTTTAAAAGAAAAAGGACATTCATGCTCTCTGAGGAGAGGAGAGGAGAAAGAGCAAAGCAGGGAGTTCATTTCTCATCTCCTAGATATGGCTTCTCTCTTCCCCAGCTCACACGTGGGGGAGGAGGAGGAGAGTTGGCTTTTATACCACACTTTATTCTCACCTATTTAAGGGGACTGCTGACAGACCTTCTGTTCTTCTCCCCACAAGAGCTTCCCTGTGAGGCAGATGGGGCTGTGAGAGCTCAGAAAGAGATGTGACTCGCCCAGGGTCACCCAGTTGGCTGCATGAAGGAGTGCAGAACATGAGTCCAGCACTCTGACCACAAGAGCAAACTGGAGAACAGTCCAAGTGCTGGAGTCTCTGGCACATGCAAACAAGACTTATAAACAAGACGTCAGGGCGAAGGGTGGTGGGTGGTGGGCTCATTTAACAGCTAATCAACTGCAGTCCTCCTACCTTGGAATGCAAAGCGCTGTATCTCTTGGTCGCGTTGTCCAACTTGCTCTTGACTAAAGTCCCAGCAGCTACGACTTCAGGCCCTGGCGTCCCTTCAGCCTCAGACGCCATTTTCTCAGCATCTAGGACCTTCTGCCCCGACATGGTGACGAAACGCAGGTCCCCTTTATGCGAGATCACGTCTTCGGAGAAGCTGCCTTGCTGAAGGAGCAGAGGCTGGAGGGACTCAAGGCTGCCTTCTCCTGCGCGCATCTTCTCCAGGTCTTGCTCGGCCTGCTCCAGCCACGCGTCAAACTCCACGTGGTCACGGAGGAACTTCTGCAGCTCATCTCTGAGGGCTTGGGTCCGCTTGAGGCGCAACTCTGACCGGGCAAGGGTGGGGTTGTACTGCTCCTTCAGCTCTTCCAGTCTCTCCTGAAGCTTCTGCTTTTCATCTGGGGTTAGATTGTGGCCTTGCTTGTCCAGGAAAGCCTGGGCTGACTGGGTAGCTAGGATCACATCTTGCTGCTGCGAAAGAAGGTCTTGGTGGTGGATCTGGGAAAAAATGAGAAAAATGTGCTAGGTTCAAGCTAGGGCACCAAGAAGTGCTAGGAACTCTCTATGGTTCTACAGTAATACTTCTCTTTGGGTTCTCTCCAGCTGACTGGGAATCCATCCATCCATCCATCCATCCATCCATCCATCCATCCATCCATCCATCCATCCATCCATCCATCCATCCATCCATCCATCCATCCATCCATCCATCCATCCATCCATCCATCCATCCATCCATCCATCCATCCATCCATCCATCCATCCATCCATCCATCCATCCATCCATCCATCCATCCATCCATCCATCCATCCATCCATCCATCCATCCATCCATCCATCCATCCATCCATCCATCCATCCATCCATCCATCCATCCATCCATCCATCCATCCATCCATCCATCCATCCATCCATCCATCCATCCATCCATCCATCCATCCATCCATCCATCCATCCATCCATCCATCCATCCATCCATCCATCCATCCATCCATCCATCCATCCATCCATCCATCCATCCATCCATCCATCCATCCATCCATCCATCCATCCATCCATCCATCCATCCATCCATCCATCCATCCATCCATCCATCCATCCATCCATCCATCCATCCATCCATCCATCCATCCATCCATCCATCCATCCATCCATCCATCCATCCATCCATCCATCCATCCATCCATCCATCCATCCATCCATCCATCCATCCATCCATCCATCCATCCATCCATCCATCCATCCATCCATCCATCCATCCATCCATCCATCCATCCATCCATCCATCCATCCATCCATCCATCCATCCATCCATCCATCCATCCATCCATCCATCCATCCATCCATCCATCCATCCATCCATCCATCCATCCATCCATCCATCCATCCATCCATCCATCCATCCATCCATCCATCCATCCATCCATCCATCCATCCATCCATCCATCCATCCATCCATCCATCCATCCATCCATGATTATTTAATTAATTAAGAACTATTAATTAATTAGCATTTTTATCCCGACCTATACCCAAAGGTCCCAGGGTGGTTTACAACATTTAAAACCACATATAAACATATTAAAGAAATAAAAGTGTCTGAAGAACGGCGGGAAAGAGATACGTCTTCACTGCCCTCCCAAACATATAAAGTGAAGGTGTGTGACGCACCTCAAGGGGGAGATTATTCCATAGTCTGGGGGCCATCACTGAGAAGGCCGTATCCTAGGTGGCTACCCCTTTTTGCTGCTGAGGCTGGTGTTACAACCAGGAAGACCTTTCTATTTATTTATTGCTTCGGTGATGCCCAAGATTTTTTCTAAAGAAAATGGATCACAACTGGAAACAGTAAAAAGGGCCATAAGAGAAGCAGCAGAACAGATCATCTAATGGGACACTGGATCTGGAAGCAATATTTGAAATGTGACTGTGGACCTCAGTCAGAACTGACACAATCTCTTATCCATCAGGTGCTACAAACCTTCAAGTTTTCATAGTGCAAATTGAGGTCATCTTCAACTCTGCCCGCCTCCACAGCGTGGCCATCTAGGGTATCTTGGCTTCTTCTGTTTCTTGATCCCAGCGGATGCAGTTTAGCTTCTGTGAGACTCTTGGGTTTTTCTAATGATGCCACCCAGTGCAGAAGGGATTCAATCTTACTCTGGTTTTCTTTCAATTCCTTAACAGCTTTAACCTGGAAACAGGTAAGATTACAGAGCACAAATCCATCAAGACAAGGGATCAACACACCTGCTAGATTCTTTATTACCGCTTTCCTTTTCCCAAGCTGCTGTGCGTGACTACAGTGTCTGTGCAATATCTCACACACAAGCTGGGCATGACCCTACTTGCTCCAGGCTGCAAAGCAGTCTGGGAAAGTGGAAGTGGTGTTGATACAGCACCAAATGGTCCTGAACTTCTCTGGGTGGTTTGCTAGGAAAGAACCACAGTTCGGCATGAGTCAATGCTCGTCTGTTCAATTGCTTCGCAGTGCCAGGGGGTTCGCTGCCTGCACGTCTGTTTCATTTTTACCTCACCCTATACATGAAGGTCTCAACATTAAAAACCAAATAAAAAATGAACATACTAAAACTATCACAGTGCCTGAAAGTGGGGAGGAGAAGGTGTTTCTTCCTTTAGCCAAAGGCCAAGGCAAAGAGATCTCCACTGCTCTCCTGAATGTGTGAAGTGAAGGTGCCTGATACATCTGTGTGCGGAGACTATCCGTTAACCCAGGAGCCACCACTGAGAAGGCCCTATTCCGGGTGCCCACCTCTTTTGCTACTGAGGGTGGTGGTACATCTAAGAGGGCTTCCTGTACAGATCTTAAGGCGCAGGAAGGTCATCATGAAAGATACTTAGGACAAGAGACAAGAGACATACAGACCCACCAAAGCTGCCCTCCCTCCACAAAGACTTTACCTTTTCTGTTTGCTGCTGCACCACAGTGCTTACGGTGTTCTCCAGTTCCTTCTGCGCGGCCTCCGTCCTCTCCTGCAGGGACTGATACTGCTCCTTGGCCCGATAGAGCTGCCCACGCAGGGATGCCAGCTCCCCTGGGTCCAGCTTTGTCTGGTTTTCCTCCAAAAACTCCTCTGTCCCTTTCAGGATGCTTGCAAATGAAGCTGTCCGGCTGTGCATGCTCCTCTGTAAGTCCTGGAAGTGGGAATCAAAGGAAGGGCAAAGACCTTGAGCATGTCTCAGCTGGCACCTTAAAGCCCTCTGTTCAAGAAAAAGAAGAAGAGCTGGTTTTTCTACCCTGCTTTTCCCACCCGTTTAAGGGGACTCAAAGCGGCTGACAAACCTTCTGTTCTTCTCTCCATGACAAAACAACCTGTGAAGTAGGTGGGGCAGTGAGAGCTTAGAAGAAAGCTGTAACTAGCCCAAGGTCACCCAGCTGCCTTCATGGAGGAGTGCGGAATCAAACCCGGCATTCACAGATAACAGTCCGGTTCCCTAACCACTAGACCAAACTGTCTCAAGGCTAAAATAAGTCTCTAAAGTACTGAGCCCCACTGAATGTCCTTCAGTGGCAGAACTGTAAATGTTACTTGGCATATTATTGCATTAGCAAGTGAGGAACTGGAGTCTGCAAAATTCGAGTTGCGTTTGCGAAGCCGTTAAAATAGTTCATACTTGCAGACATATGCAGAGAAAATAAAATCTGGGGGACTCTTTTGCATGTTGAAAACTTTGAAACAAACCAGTCTGCTCCTTGCAGAATTGAACAATTCAGTTGAGCATTTGTGTTTTGCTGTGTTTGGGGTCATGAAAAAGGGGGAGGTTTAATGGGGAAAAAAAAAAGGTATTTTTCTTTGCAAAAAAATGCAGAAACTGTTTTTATTCAGCAATTCAATAATGAAACAAATTAATGGATTTTTGCTTCTACAGTGAAATGAACGTGAAAATCTTTTGTGTGCATATCTTTAGTGAGGAGTGGTCTTTTCCCACTTTTTCTTCAGGTGGAGAGGAACGTAAGAGCGCCTGAATACCAAGCTATAACAGTTCTGTCGGAATCTAACAGTTACCCTAAGTAACTCTGTATCCTTTACAATGACTGGCAGTGAATTTCCATGTTTCAGATACAAGTGCCCTGACATACAAGTGTTTTGAGATACAAGCCGCCGAGCGAGTGATATTTTGCTTTGAGAGTATGTAAATACAGTACAGTGGTACCTTGACATACAAGTTTAATTCGTTCCGTAACCTTGCTCTTATGTCAAATCGCTCGTATCTCAAGGCAATTTTCCCATTAATCCATTCCAGCTCCCAAAACACCACCTCAGTTGTTTTTGTTATGTACTGTACTATATTTACATACTCATATCTCAAATCTTGCTCTCATCTCAAAGCAAAATATCACTCGCTCGGCGGCTTGTATCTCAAAACACTTGTATGTCAGGGCACTTGTATGTCGAGGTACCACTGTACAGTACATAACAAAATGGTTGTGAAAATGGTGGCTCTGTCCACAAGGTAAGTTGTTACGCTACTTTGAGAAAACCCGTGACCAGACCTGAGTTCTCCCAAAATGGGTCACAGCAGGATTCAGTGGGGATATGGTGAAGCTGCCACAGATATGTGTTGCTAATCCACCACACAGCACGGTCACAACTGAACAATTTTTTAATTTTTAATTTATTATTTACATTTCTATCCCGCCCTATACCCAAAGGTCTCAGGGCGGGTAACAACATTTAAAACCAACTATATTACAGTATATAAAAGCACATATTAAAGCAACAGTGTCTGCAAGCAGGAAGGGAGAATGTATCCTCATTTAACTGAAGGCCAGGGTAAAGAGGTGCGTCTTCACTGCCCTCCTGAACATATACATATTCCATAGCCTGAGGGCCATCACTGAGAAGGCCCTCTCCCGGGTGCCCACCCGTTTCACTGCTGAGGAGAACCAGGAGGGCCTCCCCTCCAGATCTTAAGACACGGGCAGGTCGATATGGGAGGAGGCATTCCTTTAGATAATTACCCATCTGGGTAGGACCCAAATCTCTTCCTTGCACCTTCCTGCCACTGTTTTTCCAAAGAATGCGGCCATTTCTCAACTTGATCTTATTCTGGAATATATCTTGGGATAGGGGTCTGTTATCTGCATGCTAATGCAGACTATGGCAGGCCTTTCCTGGGCCTTGCTCACAGTCTACACTAGCATGCTGACAGCAGGCGCTGATCCCACAATATATGCTAGAATAAGGACAAGTGCAGAAAAGGCCCCACCTTAGAGGGTCATCAAACGATGCCCAGGGAGCGATCCAGCCACAGCTTCCAGCTGAATGCCCACCTTAATATCACTCTGCCTCTGCTGCAGCATCGCGAGGTCTTCTTCCTGGGCTGTCCCCTGGGGGCCCTGCAAGCGGCTCTCGGCCTCGTCCATCCAAGAGCAGAGCTCTTCCAGCTTCTGGCTGCGTATTGCTTGCTGCTCTTGAAGGGTCTGTTTAAATATCGTTTAGTTGTTTGTTAAAAAAAATAAACAAGAGAATGAACCCGTTAGATGGCCTACCAGTCAGGCAATCGAAATCACAAAGCAAGTGACACAGATAGAAAAACACATCTGTAGATGAAGTCTTTGCTCCCTCCTTCTTTCTCTCCTTCTCTCTCTCTTTCACTCCCTTCCTCATTTGGTCTGGAGAGGCCTTGAACTACATTGTCTGGGCACAGCAAAACGCGGACTCGGTTGTTTGCATCTCGGGTTTTTTCTTGTGCCTGAATTTTCCTTTTCCACTGACACATGGCAGCCCACTGATCAAGGACTAAGGTCAATCGAAAGTATTTCTTTTTTTAGCAGAGGAATTATCAGTGGAGATGCACTCTCCCTGAGCATCATTAACTCTCCGGCAAAATCCACACCAGTTTCACATTTCAGAGAGGAGGGAAGGGCACCCCTTGACCCCCACCATAAATCATTTCCACAAAGAAAGCAATTCTGGCTTCTGCCACACAGACTGGGTGGAAAGCAATTAACCCAACTTTCGCTTCCAGCCGCATGTTTTCATTCTAATTTAGAGAACAGTAACTATCCGGGGAACAGCGAGACGCAGAACAACCTTGTAGAGGTCCTTATAACCCAAAGAAGGTTATTTTCAGGGTACAAGACACAAGGCATGGAGAAGCAGACAAGGGGGAGAGGGAGAGGGAGAGAGAGAGAGAGAGAGGAGGCTTCAATGCCCCTTAAGACACCTCAACAAATTAAGTTCTAGCATATGCATACAGCAAACAGAGCATCACTGAAGCAATTGAGCATGATGTGTGACCCTGACTCATTCCTCATTCGACCAGTGGACACTTTCCTTTCATGCATTGTAATCAAAACATATACACAGGGTTTCGGTTTGCTTTTCTTTGTTCTTTTTCCCCCCTGACAGTCCTTGAATCAAAGGGGTGGTGGGGAATAAATAAATAACCCCAGAAGCTGTTTTTGAAGAGGGGTAAGGGGGGAAAGCACTGCTAACACAAAGCACTCTTCAGCACCACAATGAGATCTTCTGGCATTAGAGATGGGAGACACTGAATCTGAAAAGGCAAAGCAAACTGGTTAATACACACACAGGAGGCAGAAGAAGAGGCATACAGTGCAGAGGGACAACTGTTAAACATAACATTCCTGGAATTAACGGTGTCTGAAGGGCCCTGGTCACACCTGTATGAGACAGAACGTCCTATTGATAATTCAAACTGAGGTTGCGCCAGCTCTGTTCACACCTAGGTCATCCTCAGACGTCCTCGCTCTGGGCTGCCTTGCTCACACCGTTCTCCACAATTGACCCGAGCCTCTTCCACAGAACTCTTGGCTCTCCACCCCTTTTCATGTGTCAAATCTACCTCCTTTCTTATTGGATGCCATTGTGTCACTCAAGGGAGGTGAGGGTGTGTGTTTGTGGTTCTTTTTTAAGCCTGCTCCACCTCCTCCATGCCCCCTTCCTTTTTAATGTGCTTTTCTTCTCCATGTGATTCATTTTTAAAATAATAATAATAATTTTGTGGAAAAATGCTAGATAGAGGAACGATACACATAAACTCAACTGAGAAGAAAAGGGAAGGTGTCTTGCGAACTCCGCGCTTGCTGCCTTCCACTAGACATTGGATGAAAGGAAAGGCTGGACACACCCACCACAGCACAGTTCAGCCTCCTTTAGCCTGTCCCCCCCCCTCACACTGAGGAAGCAAAGATGTCAGGATGGGCTGAGTCCTCTGGAAAAGAGGCCTATGGTTAGAACGATCCAACGGGCAATAAGCCGGCTTGGAAAATGAATTGAATAAAAATAATGTGAGTAGCACGACCTGAAGACAACCTGAAGTTGTCTTAAACTAAAGGTGTGACCAGGGCCAAGAAGAGGTGGGAGAGGGACAAGGACATGCAGTTGCAGGGGCTGCAAGAAGAGACAATATTCTGTAAACCTAAAGGGGGTGGGTGGGCACCCCAGTGGGCATTTCTAAATAGCCAGCCTAGAGATGTCTCTAGAAGCCAGGGCTTCCAGACCCTGCACCCTCCCCAACACCAGCTCCCAGCAGAAACCCTGTATTCCCCAACACAGCTTGGGACCAGGGCACCTTAAAGAATGCCCTCCCCTATTATAACCTTGGAAGAACCCTGAGATCATCTGGACACGCCTCATTGCAGGTTCCATGTAATACAGGAGGCCATTTTATGATAGCCCACAGTTGGGCCTTCCTAGAACGAAGGCACCATTAAAGGGGTCTACCGTTAATTCAAATTTAAGGGCCCAAAGACTCCATTAAATCCAGATTTTGCCGGCACTCATGGGTATAGCGCGTTCAGAATGGGATCCTAATGGGATCCTAATGGGGTCCTGCGTATGGAAGGTACATAACTGATCTGTAACAATTGCATAACTATTGGGTTCCTAATGGGGTCTTCATTGCTAGTCAAAGCTCCTGTCTAATAGCAAAATCTTGTAGTGACAGTTTGAGGCCTATTCCTCTTCCTAATATTACTCCAAGCTCTTTAGCCCAAGGAACCCTGGGTTAACTGTTTCCCACTAGCCTTAGAACCACCTCATATTTGCTTGGTGTACACAACCCCCAAGTCTCTCTCCAAAAGACTGGAAAAGAGAGACAGGGAGAAAAGCAGCAGCTGTATTGTGTCATAACCTAGTCGCCAACGGTTGCATGCTAAAAACTGTAGAACAAGCAGCAAGCAGCATTGTTAAGGAGGAAGAGACAAATATTCTGCTCCCCATTAAGTGATGTGCAATTAGGTGGGCAGTCCTTCACCATCACCTGATCCGTCTGCTCCGCCTGCAGGAGACAGACCTGTAGGACCTCGGTCCTGGTGGCCAGTTGCTCTGAAAACTCCCGGAAGGACCTCTGCAGCTCATTCAAAGGCCTTAGCAACTGCCGGCTCTGCTCCGGGGTCAGGTCTTGCGCATGCTCAGAAACGAAGAACTGAATGTCAGTGGCTGCTACATCGAGCTGGGCTTGGCGATCTGCGAGGGGCGTTTTCAGCTCCTGGTATGCCAAGAGAAATCAGGAGGAGGAAATGTGGTCAGTTAGGGACTCATTTGAACCTAGGAACCTAAGAGGAGCCCTGCTGGATCAGGCCACAGCCCATCTAGTCCAGCATCCCGTGCCACACAGTGACCCACCAATTGCTTATGGGCATCTCAAGCAGAGGATGAAGGCAAAACCTTCACCTGCTCTCAAAATCCAGCAAATGGCCGTAGAAGCATCCTGCTTGTCCCCCCAGTCTGAAAGATGTACTTAGGCATCCATTCTAGTAGCCATTGATACATCTGCCATCCATAAACTTGTCTAACTCTTCCTTAAAGCCATCTAGGCTGGTTGCTGTTACCACCTCTTCTGGCAGCCAGTTCCATAGACCAATGACCCTCTGCACATGGCTTTCCTAATCTAGGGCCAGGAAGTACCAAATCAGCTCCAACACCCAACATCTTTGACTCCTGGCTTTGGTGGCTGGGGGTGATGGGAGCTGTGGCCTGGGACCATCCACAGAGGACCATGGGTAGGGATGTGCAATAATGGGTTTTTGGCATTCGAGTTGCAACAACTTGAATATTAGAAAATTTGTATTCGTTCAAATAGATCCCTTTTGGATGTGGTAGGATTTTATTCAGTTCAAATGTATTCATACGGATTCGTACGAATATCTGATGTGAACGAACACATACCCGACACGTATCCCGCATCTTATCTGCTCTGAAAGTGTCAAATTAATCCTCTTTTAATCCGCACTCAATCCATGTTGAATGCACTCTGGATCCGTTGCAGATGTGACTGGCGCAGCTGCTTTCCTACCTCCCCATTTTACTAATTTCCAAACTATTTGCATCAATGTTAACGTACAAATGTCGTAACATTCGACTCGGGTACAAATGTCAAAATTCAGCCAAATTCGTATGAAAAGCGAATATTACGAATATTCATGCAGGTCCCCTGGCATAAGCAATTCATCTTACGAAGGCAGAGCATTGAGGTTACCAGAAACGAAGTTGCAAAGCAGAGCAAGTGTTTGTTTTTCCCACAAGGCTATTTATTTGACACTCACACACCTCCTCATTGGAAACCAACAGAAGCTGTAGTTTAGTCGTAGCTGCATTTGTTATTAACAGGCCCTTTCTGCACTCACCCGCCTACTGACGCTAGAATTGCCTGACCCGCTGATCCAAACCACAGGAGGGCAAGGGCTGGATCAGCGCCAGTTCCTAGCCTTGGGCCCTCTGGGAGTGCTCTTTGGTGGCACACCATGGCTAAAATGCACCCCCGGTAGTCCTGAACCCAGGGAGCGTGCTGTCTGCGCTTCTTCCATGTTCTGAATCGGGGCCACTCTGGTTCACTGGCTGACCTTTCCAAGTCTACCTGTGACCCAGATTAAGGCCCCCTGTAATCTGAATCACGGTCTCTCTAATGCAGATAGAGAAGACCAGCGGGGGTGTGGGGGTAGCCTCACAGATCCACACTAATGTGCAGTTTACAGATGTGCATGACACCACCTTCCCACATTCAATGTGATGTAAATTGAATGTGGGAAAATTCAGATTCGGCTGGATCCCATCCCCACAAATGAGGGGCCTTTATATTTGTGCGCAACTATTCAAATGAGTATTCATGCACAAAATGAAGCAAAACCCCCACACACTCACCTGTTGTTGCCACTGTGCCTTTGTCCTAGGCACTTCCAGGTCTCCAGATGGAGAGTTGTGTGTGCAAACCTGGAACTGCTTTTTCAGCCTCCAAAGAGCGCCGAAATAGGACCAGGGACACCACCGCAGCCCCTACAAAGGTAAGGGGGCATGCCCGGAGGGGAAGAGGAGGCCGTGGTGGCATCCCCAGGCCTATTTTGGCACTCTTTGGAGGTCAAAACAGGCCTTCCAGTTCTGCGTGCACAGCTCCCCATCCGGGGATAGTGCACCATGGTGGAAGCTGCGCACACAGTACTGGGAAGGCCTACAACAAAGGTGTGTGGCAGCGGCACAAGGTAAGTGAAGCTGTGGGAGGTCACAATGGGGGGGGGGAAGCCCCGTGGGCTTCTAGTACTCACTGAAGCTTTGACAAATATTGGATAATCCAATTTGTGGACAAACAGGGCCTACATTCAATTCGGCTACGAATGTCGGAATTTGTCTCCATTCATACGAAATTCTGAATGTGCCAAATATCCGTGGACATCCTTAGGGCAGATTTATGAAGCCTAGAAACATACTACACGGATTTTGAATCCATATTATCTGCGCAGAAAGTGCCAGAGACCAAGGGGTAGTAGTGTTGAATTTCTAAAGTCTTTTAATGTATATTCTGTTTTAATCTGTTGTTTTAAGGTTGTAACCCGCCCAGAGACCTTCGAGTATGGGGCGGGATATAAATGTAAATAAATAAATAAATAAATAAATAAATAAATAAATAAATAAATAAATAAATAAATAAATAAATAAATAAATAAATAAATAAATAAATAAATAAATAAATAAATAAATAAATAAATAAATAAATAAATAAATAAATAAATAAATAAATAAATAGTAGTTGCAAGGGGCAGTTGTGGTGAAATCCATTCAAACATCTGGCCATGGAGAGGACATTTCCCCTTCTTCCATGGACCATTCTTCACCTGCTGTAGCAGAAAGGGAACCAGGCTTCAACAAGAAAGGCTGCCTTTAATATTTATAAGTCTAGGCTTCTCTGTTTTGCAAATTCTGAGCAGCTGAGGGGGGTGTTGCGTCCACAGCTGAAGCGAAGCAAGGAGTGGCAGAAGTCTGACTCCCAAAGGCAGGAGCATAGAGACGGACCTCTCAAGCATTACAGCCTTAACCCCCATAAGATGAGCAAGGAGCCCGGCAGTTCCATCCCACCCAGTCACGCTCAGCATGAAGGGTTGCCATGACTACCTTGTAGCTCTGGAGGCAGGAATGCAAGGTTCTGGCATCGGAGCCAGGGTGGGATTCAAGATGGCTGAGCAGCTGCGCGGCGCCTGACACCCAGCTCAGCAGCCCCTGCAGTTCATTCTGCAGCGCCTCGTGCTTTGCTTTGATCTCGGCCTCGAGGGAGAAAGAGAGTCGAGAAAATGAAAAAGTCATTCTCAGAGCAGAACGACAGCAAAAGGACAAACTAAGGTTAGCCAAAGAACATATCCCCAGACAAATGCTCTCAAGACTAGAGGAAAGCACTGGATATCACAGGCTACGATCTCCATTTAAGCTTGGGTGGGCTTTATAAAGAAAAAGGAGGAGGAAGAGAGTTGGCTTTCCTACCCCCTTTTCTCACCCTTAAGGGGACTCAAAGTGGCTGACAAGCCATATGTTCTCCCCTCAACAGACACCCTGTGAGGCTGGTGGGGCTGTGAGAGCTCAGAAAGAGAGCTGTGGCTAACCCAAGGCCACCTAACTGGCTTCATGGAAGAGTGCAGAATCAAACCCGGTGACTACAGGATTTGAGACCGGCACTCTATCCTCAGGACCAAACTGGCCAAAAATGAACATGTGTTCTGACTCTTTCCAGCACTGTCAAGTTTAATCCTTGGTATAATGCTCTGGTCTCACTCCCATAAGCCACCAAGGGTGAGGAAATGGTCTTATGCCAACAATTGCCACCAATGGGAAACTAGACCCAGGGGAACCATGGAGGCCTGGTCAACCGTTATAAGTCAGTGATGCAACAAAGAGTAGATCCAGACGATCAAAAAGTCAAGTGAGCACTGGAGCTTAAGTGGCCCAGTATACCAAAGTAAGTCAATGGCACCTCAGCTTGACTTATCCTGGGCATGTATTCAACTTGCTGTACCTCTTGCAGTATCTACCGCACAGAAGCAAAACCATGCTCTACAAATCTGTGTTATATAAGGGAACGTATTTACTGTTTCTAGGAAGGAGTCTTGCATACTGAACACAATGCTCCTGCTTCCCAAAATGATTACAGGTCTTTCTAGGCTGGGAAGGACCAGATGCTAAGTTTCTAGGCTTAAGGAGTTTCAGTACCTTTTCTGCCTCCGCTGCCATGTGGAGGTTTTCCAGCCAAGACCCCACGGCCTTACTGACAGAGGTAAGAGATTTCTGAAGGTTCTTGGCATCTTTCTCCAAAGCTTTCAGTAATTGCTCAGGAACGTCTTGGGGAAATCCAGAGACAATCTCTTGCACGCCTTCCAGCTCCTGATTCACGGGAGCTGACAGGCTCTTCAGTTCCAAATCCAAAGCCTGGGGGGCAAAAGGATGTCATGAAGTCAATATGTAAGCAACACCAAACAAACTGCCAAGGCTGGGATAAACTGGAGTCTTGCTCTCTTGTCAGCTTGTTATATATGGCTTTCAACTCTTTCCAGATCCTTCTTTTCGAAACTTGTCTCTTCTTGCAAGCATGAAGAGTTCTATGCCAAATACCTGAATCAAAAAGGAGCGAAAAAACAAAACAAAACAAAAAACCCAACCACAGAACCCTGCAACTATGACCCCTAAAGAGAAGGATATGGGCTCAGGAAACCTGGAGTCCAGAGAAAACTAGGCTTAGACATAACATCAAAATGGCAATGTGAAAAACTGTGTGGCTGGGCCCTAACACAGTGCAAAGCCTAGAGATGGGTCTGGTGACTGAATACAAGAAACATAGCTGGGGAAATGAGGCATGGAAATGGACACCTGCTGGATCAGGCCAGAGCCCATCTAGCCCAGTATCTTGTCTCACACAGTGGCTCATCGATTGCTTCTGGGCATCTCAAGCAGAAGACAAAGACAAGACCTGAGACGTTTTCGCACGGGGCTGATCGGAACGCGGAAAAGACAGCTGAGGACACGTCATACGCATTGGCCGCGCGCGGCTTGCGTTCCGACGTGTCCGCAGCTGTCTTTTCCGCGTTCGAAATGTAGAGCACTTCGAAGTGCTCTACACGCGTTCCAACGCGGACGAGCCGCCCTCAGCCGTTCGGGAGAAGAAGCGTTCGCGCCGCTTCTGTCTCCCGAACGGCTGCCGGCGCGCCTCCGACGCCGCGCGGCTTTGACAATCAGCTGTTTCTCAAACAGCTGATTGTCGATCTGCCTCCGCGGCTGCCGGCGCGCCGCTTGCCGGCATTTGCCGGCTAAGGCAGCTTCGGGCGCTTTGAGCATTCGCACCCAGACGCTCCGGAACGCGTTTACACGCGTTCTGGCGCGTCTGTGTGTGAACGGGGAAAGCGCCCGAAGCTGGCTTAAGCTTTCCGCCTGAACGCGTTCCGTCTGGAACGCGATTCAGTGCGGAAATGCCTCTGTTCTCAGTTTCCTGCAAACGGCCTGCAAAGGCATCCTGCCTATCTCTCCAACCTGGAGGTTGTACCTAAGCACCAATTCTAGTGGCCATTGATTCAGCTGTCCTCCATGAATTAAGAGAAGACAGTCCACCTAGTCCAGCATCCTTCACCTTGTATCTGCTGGAAGACCAAGTGACCAGACCATAACGATGGTTGGAGAGGTTTACCAGGAAGTTCACCAGCAGGAAAAGATGATGAAGGAAACATCTTCTATCCATGAATATCCTACCAAGGACAGTGCGGTCTTCTAAGATTGTCTGGTCCTTTGGAGGACTGAAAGGTAAGGGAGCCACCTCTCGTACCTTAGCCTGGCACAGCAGGTCCTGCAGGGCTGTTGAGTTTAGCTCTGTCAGCTGAAACTGTTGCATTCTCATCTCGATGTCGCGCACTCTGGACAGGTAGGCAACCAATTTCTCATCACGGTTGAGGCACAACTGTTTGTTATAAGTAGCCTGCGGAGATCAGAGGAATTGGACTCAGAACTTGTGAGTTACATCCTGGATCTATATCCTCTGCTTCTTCCACAAACTTCCAGGGAACTGATATAAGACTTGACAGAGAGAAGGGGCTACCCCAGCCCTCCCTCATTATCCTGTCCTTTCCTGAGAAACAGCCAAATATAAAGGAAGCCAAAGGCGGAGTGAACTTTAAAGTTCTAAGGAACATGCTTTACTAATGGCATGAAGTAAGAGTCCTTCCACGGTCAGATGTAGGGACGCGCACAAATATTTGTGCTACTCAGAATTTGTACTAATAGGTATGAATTCCGACATTCACGAACAAATCAAATAGTATTTGTCTGTGAATTGTCTGTGAATTGGATTTGGTTGAAGATTCAGCGAAGACCGGATGCGGACGCATCCTCCTGTCCTCCCCACAGACTCCTGTTACCCCACATAGCTCGGTCCTGCCACTGTGTGCTTTTCTCCCAGGCACTCCCAGGTCTGCACGTGCAGGTCCCACCGTGTCGCACGATCCCCGGACGGGGAGCTGCACATGCAAACCCAGAATTGATTTTTCGGCCTTCAAAGAGTGCCGAAATCAGCCCAGGAGTGCGGCAGAGGGGAACAGAAGTCCATGGTGGCATCCCTGGGCCCATTTCGGTGCTCTTCAGAGGCCAAAAAAAGCACCTCCAGATCTTCTGCACATGCCGCTCTCCATCCATGGACCATGCAATGCGGTGGGAGCTGTGAGCACAGACCTAGAACTGCTTAGAAAGCGTGTGGCAGCAGCAGCACAACAAAAGGGTAAGTGTGGGAGTGGGAAAGGAGGACTGGGGACTTTCACTTTGTTTTGTGAACCAATATTCGTATGAATATTCATGTACAAATACGAAGCCTGCCCCGCCCCCCCCCACCCGCATTCATAGCGGAGAATCCGTTTGAGGCCCAATTTTCCCACGTTCGATTTGTATCGAATCAAACATGGGAAACTGGCTTCGTGCACCCTCCGTTAGATCCTGCTTCTTTCCTGAGCCATGAGTGTCCGTTTCGCGATGCAGCAACTTCCCTCAGCACCTTGAAGGTTTGTAAGAAGTAGAATGGCGTGCAGACGATCTTCTATACAAAGTAGGGATGTGCACGAATATTCGTAATATTGGAAATTTGTACGAATTTGTACACATTCAATCAAAATTCCATCAAAAGTTTTGATACATTCGTATGACGCTCCATATGGGGATTCACATGGGATTCGTACAGGATTCATAAGCTATTCTTGTGGGATTGAACATTCATATTGAATTGAAATCTTGCCACATTTGAAGGGGATCTATTCAAACAAATACAAATTTTCTTGCATTCAATTCAATATAAATTGAATACAGAAAAAAATTGTACACATCCCGAATACAAACACATCTCTTGCATGTTTTCTACTGCCTTTTGCTTGGATAACCCTTCACACTTTTCTGCCTTTCTTTCCCCCGTCCCTCACAAATTTATCAAGACTACATACCTTAGCTGACCTGAGACCATCCTGCTCTGTCTCTTCCACTGAACAACTGGGGTGCTCAGCATCCTCACCTTCTCTGGTTCCTTTTGGGATTTCATTGTTCTGCCCAAGCAGCGGACTAGATATGTCCCTCTTGCCTTCTCGACACAGCTGGGTCTCTGGCTCACCAACCATTTGGTCTCCTTTTAAGTCAGGTTGCCCCATCTTCTCGGACTCCCCATCCACAGGCTGTTCTTTAGTAACAAGGATTTCATCACCTCTGCTGATCTCCTGGTCTGTAGGCCCTTGGGTAGGTAATGACACAGGAGAATAACTGATGTTTACTAAGAGCTCTGGGCTTTGACGACCTTCTGTATTCGTTCCAGGTGGTCCTGAAGAACCTGCGTCATGTAAAATAGCCCCTTCAGCCATCTGGACCTCTGAGATAAGTGGGCTTTTGTTTTTTTCTTGAGATACTACTGAGGAGCCTTGGTAAGCCCTAATTTCTTGTTCAACTGACTCTGTGGGTGCCTCTGTCTTTGGGGTAATGCTAACTTTCTGATCATCTGTGATATTCTCTCTAGCTCTGATGTGAATTTGTTCTTCGCTGGGTATCTTCTGATCTGGGCTTTTAACAGCCTGTTGCAGAGCAGGTGAATTCCTTCCTATCCTACTAGATACGGTCTCTTGAATATCAGAGGTCAACTCTTCCCTGGACCTTCTCATTAATGGTTCCTTAATCTCCAGGACTGGATGTGATAATGTATTTTGGGATGAGTCAGGCAACCTAACTGGTTCTACTGGGACAACAGCTTGCTTTTTATGCTTTTTTGTTTTCTTCTTCTTGGAAGGTTTTAAACCAATGACTTCTGAAGTTCCATGGTCTTGGTCTCTTAATTCAGATTCTGAGCTATCTTGCTTCATTCCAAAGCCACTATGAAGCACTTCATCTGAGGGTTGTGTTTTAGTAGTAGCTTCACTGGAATCTATGGTAGCATTTACTTCCTCTTCCTGATCTGCTGAACTGAGTGTCTTTGCTTCTGATGTCTCCACAGGTTTTAAAAGTTTGGCTCTCTGGACCTCGTTGATGACAAGGGTTGCATTTTCACTCCCTTCTGGAGGAAACATTCCCTTTTTCTGTTCTCGGTCCCCATTGGTTGCTTGAGCTGTCATGGTATCTCTCTCTTGCTGAGACATGGCCCCTTCCAGCTCTTTTGCAGCCACTGGACCATCTACATCTGCATCTCCTTGAGTGATCTCTTTCCTCCTCAACTTCTTCTCTTTAACATTCTTCTTTTGGGTTTTTGCCTTCATAGCACCAGCAGGGCCCAACATTAAGGCAAGTTCAGGTGCCAGCCTGCCTCCTGCTAAAAGCTGGCTTTCCAGGTTGTCTAGAGCAGAAGGGGAGGAGGAAGCTGCTGAGTCAACCACTTCATTTGGTACATCCCGAACTCCTTCCACAGGATCATCAGCACCACCATGAAACATGTGATAGCCCACAGGCTCTGGAAGCACTGAAGTTTCTGTTCCACCAGGACACTCAGGGACATATTTAATCAATACCTCTGTCTTGGGAGTGCCATTTTGCAGCCACAGCTGAGACTGAAAATCTTCAACATGCCCAGATTCATGGTTGCTAACTAGAATCTTGTCTTGAAGAGGGCTGGTTGTTCTCTTGCTGAGAAATCTTCTTTCCACGGTTTCCTGCAACACAACTGGTTCTCCATTCTCAGCTCCTGCCAAAAGCTGATTAGCAGCAATGACTTTAGCTGTATCTTCATCCAAGGTTTTCTGATCCAAAGCCCCTGCCAGTGTCAGACTTTGACCTGTAGAAGTCTCCATGATGCCTCCTGCATCTGCCTGAGCTTGCAACAGCCTCAAAGCAAGCACAAGCTCTACCTTGTCAGCCTGGACTGCCCGAGGGAACGACAGGAGGTCACCAGTTGCTTCATCTTTGACATCTCCAAAAGGAACAACCTCCAAGTATCTCTGTCCTGACTCAATGTCAATTTTGCTCTTCCTGACAAGTTCTGAATAAGGGACCAGCTGGCAGCTTCCTGGATCAATCATTCCATGTTCCATTTCAGGAGATGCCATCACTGCTTCCATCACAGGTTTGGGCAGCAGACCTTCCTTTAAAGCTTTGCTTAGTGTGAATTTTTCACCAGAGGCAGGGTCAAACATGCTTCCGGTTGAGGCCTGTATGTTTTGGACTTGGCTTTGAAATTCTGAGCTCACCATCCCCAGAGATGAGGCTTTAGGCAAGAAGAGTGGTTCCTTTGTTTCTGAATGCATGTGCTGGTGTAGGCAGATACTTTCTGCCTTTTTGAGGTCTTCATAGAAGTCTTGATTGATCAAGCCGTGTTCCAAGGCATCTTCTACCAACAGTCTCATGCCTGTGTTGTGGTGAAGGATCCCTCCAGTAGCAATCTGCTTTGTCAAGAGCTGAAAGGCCTTCTCCCTGGTCAGAAGTCCTCTTTCCACAGCGCTGGGAATTGTTAAAGGTTCTTTACTTTTAGGATCCACAATGCCACCGATTTCAGCCTGCAAAGTGATCAATTTTTCTTTTACAGCTGGCTCAGCACCTTTCCCTTTAGATGCCTTCTCTAGCTTCTTAAGGTCTTCTTGAATATCTTGCTGAATTAAACCGTGCTTGGAAGCCAATGTGACTGACATTTTCTTCTTACGCTTGAAGTCAACAATCCCACCGGTAACTACCTGACCCTCTAGGATTCTTGCAGCGGTTTCTCTATCCAGCAGACCCATTTCAGCTGCTTCCTTGGGGGAATAAATGGTTTTAGTAATCGGGTCTACAATACCACTGATGGCTTGGTCAGATGTCAGCACCTTCTGCATAAGTTCCTCATTCATAAGCCCTTCACTGATTACTTCTTTGGTCGTTAATGATTCACAGGTCTCCACATCAAAAAAGCCACCAAACATTTTCATTTCGTCCATCAGTCGGATGGCCGTGTGGCCGGGTACAACTCCACAGGCAATGGCCTCATCCAGGAGCATCTTCTTTCCTGTCTGTTCACTAATGATGCCACCATTCTGAAGCTGCACTAGCAGCATCTTCAGGGTGCTGTCATCTCCTGGTTCTGGTGATGCAGAGCTATCAGCTTCAGCAGTCTGGGCCATGATTTCATCTGCATCCAACGGTCCTTCACTAAGCTCATCTGCAAATGTATCTTCAGCTTGATAAAGGAGGCCCTCAAGGGAGCCATTTCTTGCTTCCCCCATATTTAGCCAATCCATGGCCTCCTCTCCTGCACCTGTTTCAACAGAAATCACAGATTCTCCAACATCCTCTTTCATGATGTGACATTCTTCTACTTTCTCCAAGCCACTGGTAAATATGACAACTTCCTTTTCAACATAACTGTTTTCCATTACAGGTAGTTTCTCTTGTTCTTTCAAAATCATGTCTTCTTCTGCTGGTGGTTTTTTAACAGCCACCACATCTACTAAGCTAGAGTCCTTTATGGAAGTGCACACAAGTTCATCCAACTCCTGAGCCATCATGTGTGTCTGGTCTCTCTTGGTGTCATTCGTTTCACTTTCAAAGTCTTTCACCAACTCCATGCCCATCTTCACTGTTTTCAAATTGTTTTCTGCATTTTCTACTGGAAGACTCTCAATTTCTGCTTCAACTCTCCCCGTAGATGGACTAAGGTTTGACAACTCTTCTTCTGAGATTGCAAAATTAAACTCAAGCTCCTTCGTTGCTGATACACTAAAGGATTCATCTGGTGTGGTTGTAACTTCCTCGCTTTCTCTTTCTGATTGGGATAGACCAAACTCATGTTGGTCTGAGGTTAACTCATGGTAGGAGTCATCTTTCATTTTACCCTCCCTGTCTTCCAAAATCTCCCCTTCATTGGTCATTTTGAAGCAGTGAGCATCTGACCCATTCTCCTGTGCTTGCATTTCAAAGAGGTCACCTAACTCTCCATCAATTAGAAGCAACTTCTGGCCATCATGGAGGTTGACGTAACTGTGGGTCATCAGTTGAAACATCAGCTTTTCTTCATGGTTTGTTTCTGGATGCTTGCTTTGGTCCTCATGAAGTGTTCCACTCTCTGGAAAATGATCAGGAAAGTGGATTGATTCCAGTTTTGTCATGGCATTTCTGCTCAGAATCCCACAGTCAACAGCTTTTTGCCAAGGTAGAATTTCTTTGGTTTCTCGTCTGTAAAGTGCCTTAAGGTGTTGCCGGTTGCTTAGAATCTTCTGGGCCAGTTCGGAGGACAAGGTGCCATTCTGGAGGGCATCGACAACAGAGACCACCTCACCTGACTCAGGTTGCAGAAGACCCTTAAATGTCTGAAGGGACTCCAGGGTTAGTACAGCAGCTCTTGAGGTCACCACATTCTTCCTTACTGCTTCATCTAAAGAAAGCCTCTCTCTCGTAATGGTGTCTTCAATGCCACCTGTCTGAAGCTGTTGGGCCAAAAGGACACAAGCTAGCTCCTGGTCAGCCACATAATTTCTGATGTCTCCCTTTACAGTTGACTGTTGATCACTCTTGGTGTCCACAAGACCAGCAGAAGGGAGATGCGTGCCTAGTAGTTCCTTTGATGCCTGTTCGTTTATGACCCCTTCCTGAACTTCATGGAAGATGCTTACATTCGGTTCAGATTTTAAGCTCACCACCCCAGGAGCTAACTGTTGGACTGAGAGCAACTTCAGTCCTGTTTCATCATGAAGGACACTCTTCTGCAGAAGGTCCTCCAAGCTCATTTTCTTGGCCAAATTAGGGTCAAATGAATGTTCCCATCTTCCTGTGTGGGAGGCCAATGTCCTATGAAGGCGGACAGTAATAAAGCCCCTTTCAAGAGCCTCTTCTAGGCTAAGCCTCCCAGTTAGAAGCTGCACTTCCAAGATTTTCAGCCCGGTGCTTTCACTGATTTTACCAGCCTCCACAGCAGCCACAACCGGAAGAATCAAGTTGTCTCCAATACTGAAGTTGTCAATCACATGGAGGGCACTTTGCAGCTCCTCAAGAAGCTGGTAGGCTTTGAAATTGATGATGCCTCTCGCCAAGCCTTCTGCCAAGGTGAGCTTTTGGCCAGTGCTGGGGACTACAAGGCCACCTGTGACCACCTGGGCTTCCAGCAGGAGAATGCCTGTCTCTTGGTCCAGGAAGCCTTTCTGGACAGCTTCCCAAACAGGAAGGACTTCATTTGTGCCAGGATCCAGTAGTCCAGCAATGGTCTCAGTTTCCTAAAATGATGGGGGTGGGGAAGATGGAGAAAGGAAAACGGAAAAGGCAACTTCAGGCAGGAAGGTAAATGGTCGACCTGATTGCACCCCAGGTCCAAAGATGTCTCAGTTTTCCAATATTATATCCGCAAATGGATAAAATAATTTAATGCTTGACATCACATAGCAAAATAGGGAATATTTTGGCCTCTGGAAAGCCCAATGGAGTTCAATCTAGGCAGCCAGTTGTGGTGCAGCTGAGACATTTCGGACACTCAGTGAGAGCAGCAAAGCAGCAAAAGCGGCGAAAGAGACAAGCAGCCATCTTGTCCCAAAAGGGGGAAGGAAGGAAGGAGGGAAGGAAGGAAGGAAGCACCAGGATCAACAGCCATGCGCTCACCACATCTGCACATTGATTTTCCAGAAAAGACAGACTGTACCAAACAAGAACGACCCAACTGACCCACACAAAGCAAGGGGAAAGGGAAACTGTGAGGAAGGGTGTGATCTTTCTTCCAAACTCCCCATCAGCTTAGCTGTTGCCATACTCACAGACAGGTATCACCACCTGGAACCAGCTGGGAATCTGACAGTCCCATATGGGGTGCTCAGCTCTGGCCCTACAGGTGTTTTGGGGCTGGCACAGAACTATGAGAACTGTGGTTTATGAGGAAGAAGAAGAGTTGGATTTTATACCTCGCTTTTCTCGGTGTTAAGGGACCTCAAAGCGGCTGACAAGCCTTCTGTTCTTCTCCCCTGTGAGGCAGGTGGGCCTGAAGACTTCCAGGTAAGAGTCCAATACTAATCACAAGACCAAGCTGGCTCACACTTCTGTATGGGCACCAGGAGGGCGAAGCTGAACATTCCATGTCCCACAGAAGGAGATGGAGCCATGCAGGCGAGCTGGTTCTTCTGACCATCAAGATGGAAGCCACTTGCACAGACACACAATTGCCCCCTTAGTATGGTATTACAGAAGGCTCTAGAATTCAAATTCATTCTTCTTGTTGTTGGATATCACCCAGTTTGGGCAACTCCACGGGCAACTCTATGCAGTTTCTTTGGCAGACCTACAGAAGTGGTTTTCTGTTTTCGCTTCTGGGGATTGAACTGGTTACCCTTTGCTTTCCAGCCAGTGTGCTCTACCACTGAGCTACAGAGTTCGTGGCAGAGATACAGAAGTGGTCTGCCTCCTATTTCTTGGGTGAGGTCTGCTTTCCAGGCTGGTGGCATCACTGAGTTCATCAGATCAAAAAAAATAAAATAAAATCTAAGCTGCCTTTAATCTGGAGATGAAGAATTTGACACTTCATGCATCTCATTCCATGAACATTCAAAGACCCTGCAATGGATGGATGGATGCAGCAGCCTGGTCGACACTCCCTATGACGTTTTTGCTTCCCAGGGAAAGGTTGCCTCTCTGGGGCTAACAGTAGAGCAAAGATGTGTCTGCCCCAAACTCATCACAGGTGGGCACATGGGCAGCGCAGGTTTCCAAGCACCCAAATACCACAGTCAAGTTTCTAAACATGCACATTCAGCTATTAAAACCAGCAAGGAGGAGGAGGAGGAGAAAGTGGAAGAGTTGGAGGACAGGAGTCATAAAACGCTTTCTACTTACCAGGACTTGTTGAGCTCTCATGAGCAGTTAGAGAAGACAGAGCCGTTACTGAGGAGCTCAGCCGTTTGGCACACACAGTGTAAAAGCTGTAGGGTTAGCATCCGGCATGCGACTCTTTTGAGCAACAAAAGTAGAAAGAACACTCTTCCCACACACACAACAGTTCTCCTCATCTCCTGAGTGAGGTATGCTTTTATTTGATTAAAAAAAAATTTTTTTTTGGTGTGACTTCTAGATTTTGTTAGTTTTTTTAAAAAAAAACGACAACACAAAACTGTAAGCAAGGAATGGCTGTTAATCTGAACAGTAAATCAACATGGAAGACAAGTCAAAACAGGGACACATCATGCTCAATGCAGAAAGTTCTGCCCTCATCCTTTTCCGCGTGTTGCTTCGTTCATTCAACTTATCACCGTTCCTTTGAACATTTAGATTTTGCCTCAAGAGTAAGAGCCTTCCCAAAAGCAATGTTCACCAGAGCCTCTTTACCACAGCGAAGTGATTTCTTTGAAAGTAAATGTCCCCATGAACCAAGGCGCCTGTAGTACCTTCAGAGAAACCCATTTCACTTTCATGATTGCCTCCCTTGACCCTTTGCTCTTTCAGAACACCACAGCTGCCCCCCGTGGAAAAGCCAGAATTAAAATGTTCTTGTTTCCAGCAAGACAGGAGACAGGACTGAGTGAAACACTTGATCTTAGCCAAAAATTGTAAGCCCAGGATGTAGTTAAATGTGTTCACGCTCCTATAAAGATGAACAAAATGGCTTTGATTGTTTCAAGGTACTTATTTAATTCCTGCTTTAACCTTGATGGTATTAGAATGACTTAACTATGCACTGTGCTGCTACATCATGTATTTATAAGGGCTTTAGAGCCACGCAATGGGGTTTTATCTTGCAGTGGTGGGGAGGTTCTGTATTTCCAATGTCGCTTAACAGATGGAATATTACAATAATGGCAACCTTAACATTCAGACAGCTTACAATGTGGCTCTGTTTGCTACTGCTGCCAAAAAGATCTGGATGAAGTTTTCCAGTTAAGCCTCTCTTCCTGGCTGAACTGTTTTGATAGTGCTTCAGAACACAGAGATCTGGCAATCCCCAAAGCAAAAGCTCCACACAGAAATACATAATTTCACTGGACACATGGATATCACACTTACAGACATATGGCAGGCGTGTTTGCCCAGGTAGGACTCCAGAAGAAGAGTAACGTGATTAACAAAGGTAGGACAGGTGTTCACAGACATTTTGCGATAAAGAAGCGAGGCTCAAAAGGGGCGCAGAAGAAACACACAGAAAGATGGACTGGGCTTTCGTCATGAGTGAAATGGAAATGGGAGATCTTATGTTTAGGATAACACAGGCCTGTCTTCCAAGGCAGAGTGAGGGAGCCAAGCCGATCTGACTCTCGTCTGCTGCTCTTCAAGAGCATTTGCTCATTTTTGCATAACATCTTTGCTACTCTGCCACTGTTTCTATGCTGTATCCTCACCTGCGTCGGTCTCTCCGTTTCTCTCCACCATGGAAGCTTTACATTGCCAGAGACCCTTCCTTCCCTCACTGCTTCTTACATCTGGACTTTTCTTTCAAGTAGTGTCACCAGGGCTCTGGCAACTCCTGTCCTTAAATTTAGACTCTTTCCTCCCTGCCTTTTTTCCGGCATTGCCTCAAACTGGCAAATGAATCATGAATGTATTTGCTCAGGAAGATGGAACAAAGCCTTCGAACCTTGCAGCCTGAATAAGAAGCATTGTCAGAGCTCTCTCGGAAGGCACAAGTACTCTCATTCCTTTCCCAATTAACAAGAGGCTCTCCTGGCAAGGTAGTCTCTCCCTGCACGTGAGATGTAGGAAGGTCCATCTTCTAAGTTGCCCTCTACAGGCAAGGGATCTGACCATCTTCATCTACCACCTGGCAAAACTGAGTAAGGCATGACAGATTTTTTTTTAATTGAACCTTCACGTAATTGACTCAACACAGGAGAATTATAGGGGGCAATGGACAGGCCAGAATGTAATGGAGGCTAAAGGAGGCCAGTCCCCTGTTCCCTGAAACACATAAGAACCCAGTCTAGAGAAAGGAAGGAAGGGTACCTTATGGGCCGTTTCCTGTGCCATGTGGTTCTGAAGCTGCTGTAGCTGTTCTGTTGAGTCAGAGCACAGCTGTTCATACGTGTCCTTCATAGTGTTCAGCTGAGTCAAAATATGCTCCTTTTCTTGGCCAGAAAGCCTGCAAACCGGCAAGAGACTCTTGATTAGAAGCACAGGAATGAACAATACACTTTGGTACTGAAAATAAAACTCTGAGGACCAGTGGCAGAAGGCTACATGTGACCCACCAAGTTGCTGCTGGACTGCTCACTCCTATTGGCCTTCAAAAATGAGGAGGCACTGACCTCTAATTCAACAACATCTAAAGCCCAACACATTAGTCATACCTAGACTAGATCAGAGACCTTGAATGACACTCCTCCAGATGCTCCTGAACTACTTTACCCAGCATTCCATTCCCAAGAGGGCCAGCAGAGAATTCTGGAAGTTGTAGTCCTGGGACATCAGGAGGATTAGAGTCAGAGGCCCATGGACTAGAAGGATTGGTCGCAGATAGACAACTAAGACCAACACTGCTTGCCCTGACTGCCTTCTGAGCATCCTTCAAGAATTAGAGTGGTCTATTATAGCCCCGTTGATGGAAACACCCTGCTGAATTGCACCAGTGGACCACACCAAATAGCTGCAGCCCTCGCCAGTCACACTCTGTGCCCACAACTCACTTGTGCCCATGCTTTGCCAGGAAGATCTGAGTGGTTTTCATAGCTTCTGAGACCTGCTCCTTTTTGGCAGCCAATTCCTCATTTAAAACCTGATGAGAATAAGAGGGAAGTATAATGTCCAAAACGTCTAAGGAAAAATATCAAACAGATCCAGGAAGGTCATTCATCCCAGAAAGGTCGATCTTTCAAGTTTTCACATTGCATTAGCAATCTGCGCCAAAAACCAGAGAAGAAAGCAAAGCTTCCCTTGGCCAGTAGTACCTGTTGGTCCAAGATGGACTTCTCAATGTCCCTTAGCTCTTTGCTCTTTGGCGGGGAGCTTCGGAACTGGGCGTTCTGTTTGAAATTTGTGACCCAGCCCAGGAGTTCTTTCACCTTGTCCACATGTTCTTGCTTCTCCTCCTCTACAACCTTCTGTTAAAAAAGAAAAAAGAAAGAAGAAATAAAAGGTGGATGGAAAGGCAACTACAGTTAAATGCTTCTAATACATTTAAAGGGGTGATGGCAATCCTTTAAGAAAGGATTAGATAAACCCATGGCGGACAAGTGTTCCAATGGCTACTAGAATAGATGCCCAGGGACGAACTCCAGATTGGAGAGACAGGCAGGAGGCCTTTTAAGGCAATCTGTTGGGAGTTGAGAGCAGGTCTTCTGCTCAGAAAGGCCCAGGAGCAACTGATGAGCCACTGTGTGAAGCAGGATGTTGGATTAGATGGGTGTCACTTGATCCAGCAAGGCCCCACTTATATTATTATGTAACACCACTATGCAAGGATTCAAAGTCTTAATCCATAACTGAGACCCTTTCGTCTTGGCGGTTGGCTTTTGCATTTTACCACTGCTTCTGAGTGTGAGGAATCGTCTTGTCTAGATATCAAAACATGTATTTATTTCCTGTCTATCTCCCCTCACCTTCCCTCCTGAAGTGACTTTGGCATGGCTACAGGTTTGCTTTGACTTGATGGGTGCCCCGCCAAGAAGTCAATCCAGAGGCACAAGACGGTTCAGAAGCTGCACCTGGTGCAGAACGCAGCTGCTAGACTGCTGGCAGGAACAGCTGGCCAGACGCACAACACACCAGTCTTAAAAGAGTTGCACTGGCTGCCAATTCGCTACCTAGCCATTCCAGGTGTCCACTTTGACTTATAATGCCCTAAATGACTTTGGCCCCAAATATCTAAAGGAATGCCTTCTTCCATATCGACCTGCCCGTGCCCTAAGATCCGGAGAGGAGGCCCTCCTGGTTGTACCACCACAGCAGCAAAAAGGGTGGGCGTCTGGGATAGAGCCTTTTCATTGGTGGCTCCCAAGTTGTGGAATAGGCTCCCTCCTGAGATGTGTCAGGCACCTTCGCTCTACGTGTTTAGACAAGCTGTGAAGACGCACCTCTTTACCCTGGCCTTTGCCTAAGCAAAGGAACAGCCTTTTCCTCCTCACACTCAGACACTGCCATATGGTTTTAATATGCTTAATATGTTATTGGTTTTAATGTGTTCATTTTGTATGTTGTAACCTGCCCTGAGACCCTTGGATATAAAAATAAACCCAAGGAAGGGAGGAATAAAAATGCAAATAAATGAATAAATAAGGAAGGCACGACAAGACAAGTGGTGAGAAGAGTTGGATTCTCAGTAGCATAAGACCTTTCCAGGCAGAAAAAGTGGGGAAACCAAAGCAAGGCCTAGACCCACAACAACCCCGCCATGGTGTGAGGGAGGCCTAACTGTATGACCCCAAAGAGGTTGGAAAGGTGAGGTTTCTACGTTGTAACAGATCAAAGCAACTGCCCGCCCCCAAGAGGCCACTGTGGGCTCACAAGACAGATGCCGTACAAATGATAGCCACGATTGATAGTCTTACTTCTTCCTCTTCCAGGCGGCGGAGGGCATCGCTAATATACTTAACGTGTTGGGTAGTCAATGTGACCAGAGCTGTATACCGTGTCCGCAAATCCATGAACTATGAGAAGAGTGGGAAATAATAATAATAATAAAGAAGGTAGATGCATATTAACGTTTACAGAAACAGGGTGTGGTTAAACCCATAACAGGTCTCAATCCAGACAACACAGAGGCATTCACACACACAGCACAACTGTTTAGATGGGTATAGGGAGCTAGTGAAAATCTACAATCTTAAAAAGAAAGGGCAGTGACACCCTAAAATAAAGGAAGTCCAGTAAAGCAGAAGAAAGAGGTTCTCTGCTGTTAAGAAATGGGAGCATCTTTGGGGGAAAGCAATAGCATCCCAAACAGAACCTTTAGGGGGAAACAGGCAGGATGCCTCTCAAGCCCATTTGCAGGGATTTTGCCTGAATGGGTGAACATTTTGCCTTTGTCTTCTGCTTCAGATGCCCGTCAACAATCGGTGGGCCACGGTGTGAGATGGAATGCTAGAGTAGATGGGCTATGGCTTGATCCAGCAGGGCTCCTCTTATGTTCTTGCATTTTACCCATCAGGTTCCAGCTAGCAGGAGGAGGATGGATTCCCTCCAATACACTTTAAGCAGAAAATGAAACCCCACACCAGACCCCAAGGCCTCCCCTCACCTCCTGGGCAATGGAGTCAGAGGAGGAGAGCATGCGCCGCCGCTTCACGGGGCACTTCTGCTGGGACTCCACAAAAGCGCGGTAGGTCATCAGCTGGAGCTCGTAGTCCTAGAATATTGGAAACAGAAAAGGTGTTCTTTGTGCCTTCTGGCAAAAAATCACAAATTCACCAAAACTCCTCATGAGAGCAAAGCCTTTAAATGCCAAAGCAACTGATAACCAACCCAAAGAGTGTCTATTCCAGCCACATTGTCATGCTTTACAAGCAAATCCAACATTTGTGCATGGGGCAGTTACAGTGATGCTATGTTACCTTGACAGCCGCTGCATATTGCTGAGAGAGTTTCTGACACTGGTCCAGTTTGGCTTGATTTGCTTCTATTTCAGCAAACAGCGCCTTGAATTCGAAACAAAAACATTGTTAGGGAATGCTGCATTTGCTCCTTGCTGGTTTATCCTTTAGCCTGTATTTCTTACGTAGCTCTACAGCCCTGTCCAGATGTGGGGGAATACAATGCAAACATTCCTATCATTTTCTTGGCCTGTCCACACTTGGCTTTATTCTGGAATATATCCTGGAATGGGGCCCTGCTGTACACATGCTAGTGCGGGCTACATCGGGCCATTAATGAGTCTTGATAGAGTCTGCATTAGTAAGTAGACAACAGACTCTACCCTGAGATATATTCCAGAATACGGCCAAGTGCTAACAGGCCCTCTATCCTTCCAGGAAAACCAAACAGAAGACCACACACAGGAATGTCTTGAAGGGTCCTGATGACAAAGACCGACAGCCTTACCATCTGTTGGCTCAGCTGCTCAGAAAGGACTCTGCTGTCCTCTGCCTGCCCAGGTTTCATCAGTTCCTGCTGGGTTGTGGTTTCTTCAATCCACTGGATCAACGAGCCGTGACAGTTCCGGTAATCCCCCAGCATTTCTTCAATACTCTCCAGCTCTGATTGGCTGTTAAGAGGATTTTTAATAAGTTCGGAAACAGAAAAGGTGGAAGACTGATACATTACCAAGGAAAACAAAAAGACAGGATCACTTCCATCCCATGACTGGGGGGAAAGGCACATCAAGTTAACGCCATGCCAATTTAATCCCAACCTAGATGCTATGGGGTAGCATTTCATAAAAGAAGAGAACTTTTTTTTCCAGCATAAACCCTCCTGTTCTCCAATCCAGGACAGGTGAGATGACCTGTTTTGAGTAGGACACAGAGGCAGCCTGTTTCTGGATTCTTTCTTCTCACTGAGCACAGGAGACTTTAAAGAGCATATCAAGGAGAAGGAGAAGCGTTGGCATTTATATCCTGGTTTTCTCACCCATTTGAGGGGACTCAAAGCAGCTGTCAAACCTTCTGTTCTTCTCCTCACAAGGTACACCCTGTGAGGTAGGTGGGGCTGTGAGATCTCAGAAGAGAGCTGTGACTAGCCCAAGGTCACCCAGCGGGCTTCATGGAGGAGTATAGAATCAAACCCGGTGATTCCCAGGTAAGAGTTGGGCTCCCTCACCGCCAGACCAAACTGGCTCCACAACATCTCCAGATCCTAGGTGATAAGAGCTAGCCACGAGTAGAGGGGCACCAGCGCCTTCCTTCTGCCCTTCCTGCAGCCCCCGATGGGAAAGAATCGCCCCTCACCGAGTTTCAATCTGCAAGCTGACCCTCTGCCAGCGATCCCACAGCTGCGTGCCTTTCTCTTGGTAGCGTTCCAAGTCAAGGCTCCGCTCCTGCTTCATCTGGTACAGCTGGTCAGCGACAACTTTAGCCCTTGCCAAGTCGTCTTCCAGGGCTGCAAAGACAGAGCTCTCACTCTTTACCTCGCTGAGCCATTGCTGCAAAAGAAAGACGAGGAAAGAGACAGACAGGATCAGAGCACAGAAACGGCGAAGGAACAAAAGCTGAAAAGCATGACGCCACTAAAGGTCTCAGTTGTGTGGCTTGTTTTGTTTTTAATCTATGACACATTTAGATTTGATACCACTCTTCAGTCAATAACCTCAGGGCACAACAGAATCCCAAAAGCATCTTTGGCTGCCAGCATAGGAGGAAAGGAATTTTGTCTTAGACGTGTGCTACTTTGAAAACAAGTCCTTGATGTATTAATCAGTGGCCATGTTGACACCTCATGGCATTATCAAGTAAAACAAGCATAGAGTCCTTTCTCTGCTTTCCCATCAAGAGTGAGGGGGAAGAAGAAGAAGAGCTGGCTTTTCTACCGTTTAAGGGGACTCAAAGCAAGTGACAAAGCTGCCTATTTCTCTCCCCAAAACAGAACATCCTGTGAGGTAGGAGAGGCTATGAGAGCTCAGAAAGAGAGCTGTGACTAGCTCAAGGTCACCCTGCTGACGTCATGGAGGAGGACAGAATCAAACTCAGTATCTTCAGGCAAATATACTGTTTTATATTTGTTGAACTTTTAATGTCTTTTAATGTATATTCTATTTTAATCTGTTGTAACCCGCCCAGAGACCTTCGGGTATGGGGCGGGATGTAAATGTAAATAAATAAATAAATAAATAAATAAATAAATAAATAAATAAATAAATAAATAAATAAATAAATAAATAAATAAATAAATAAATAAATAAATAAATAAATAAATAAATAAATAAATAAATAAATAAGAGTCCAGCTCCCTAATCACTAGACCAAACTGGCTCACCACCTCTAAACTAGAGATGCGCATAAATGTGTGTGGGTTTTTTGACGTTCTATTCGAATCGAATCGAATACCCAAAAATCCGATCCGATTTGAAACTTTTAAATGCGATTCGTATTTACCATAAGAATGTCGACAACATTCGTATGTGCACATATGCATCTTCCCCACATCCGTACGCAACCCTATGCATCCATACACATCCCGCATCCAACACATTTTTGTCCCATAGGGATCTATACAAATTCGTACGGATGTGGGAAGGATGCAGATCTTCAAGGACGCATCATGTACGAACCTGTACACATACAAATGTCTGGATAATTCAAACAAATAGATCTGAAGTTCAAAATTCAAATGTCAAAATTCGGCACATTTGATCAGATTCTGAATGCCTACAAAAATTTGTGCACATCCTTACTCTAAACCAGTGGTGTCAAACTCAATCTGGCCGAGGGCCGGATTCAAAAAAAAAAAAAAAGTGAGGGCCAGGGGGCGTGGCGGGGGGGGCGTGGCGGGGGGCGTGGCTGGGACACAGAGGAGGGGCTGGGGGCGTGGTTGGGGGCGGGGCTAGGGCAAAGAGGAGGGTTAGGGGCGTGGCCGGGGCGTGGCTAGGGAGGGGCTGGCTGTTCATGGCGGCGCCCGCGCGCTCGCTCGCCTCGCCTCCTTCCGGTCCAAGGAGGGCGGCGCGCGGCGGCAGGCGGCGGCGCGCGGCGGCCCGCCGCGCGGCATGGGTCAGCGGCGCGCGTCCCGCGTCGGCAGGCCGGCCGCGTCGTCGGCGTCGCGCAGCGGCGGGCCGCAGCCGCAGGCGGGCCGCTTTGGCAGCAGCGGCGGCAAAATGCGAGCCGCTTCGGCGGCGGCGGCGGCGGGCCGCTGCCGCAGGTGGGCCGCTTCGGCGGCGGCAGCAGGCGGGCGGTGGCGGGCCGCAGACGCAGGCGGGCCGCTTTGGCGGCGGCGGCGGCGGCGTTCCGTGGGGGCGGGCCGCAGCCGCAGGCGGGCCGCTTTGGCGGCGGCGGCGGCGTTTCGTGGGGGCGGGCCGCAGCCGCAGGCGGGCCGCTTTGGCGGCGGCGGCGTTTCGTGGGGGTGGGCCGCAGCCGCAGGCGGGCCGCTTTGGTGGCGGCGGCGGCGGCGGCGGGCCGCCGCGGGCCGGATTGAAAGGCCTCGCGGGCCGGGTCCGGCCCGCGGGCCGTAAGTTTGACATGCCTGCTCTAAACCATTTTGGATAGGTTTATAGGAATAGTGCACTGGCACCCTTGTTTTAGCGCCATCTAGTGCTAGCAAGAAGGGCTTGCCAGTGCTTTCATTTTTCATGCTTTGTCAAAACACCTGCACTAGGTTCATTCAGGCTGGACTACTACTGTCCCTCCTTTGGGATGCAGTTCTGCTGTGGAACACCAACCTGCAATGTGGTTCGGTGAGACTGAATGGCACTTAGGTCAGCAGGCACAGCCTCCTCTTGGCTCAGTTTAACCTCATAACCTTTAACCAAGGATTCAGCACCCTGGGTGTTGCGAATGATCACATCGATTGTCTTTAGCCTTTCAGAAAAAAAGAAAAGGGTGGTAGGGAGTGAGGGAACAGACTTTTAATGCCTTGAATGTTGGACAAGCTGTTCTTAAGAAACAGAGTTTGCCATCCAAGCCAGATTTAACTATCAGACAATAAACACTCAAAGAGCTCACTCTCTAAATACCCCTTGTTCTCTTTATAATAAGGTACTCTTTCTTGCTACAGCTCCCTAAGAAAAAATGTACTGGTATTCAAAGCAAATAAATGTACATTAATATAATTTCCTAACTCTGCTTCCTCTGATCAGACAAGTGGGTCACAGGTTACCTGTCATTAAAAACCAGAGTAATCCAGTATGTGCCTTAATATGGCATACTGGGTGGGGGTGGGGGGAATCACAACTTAAGGTGCCCAGAATATTAATGCCACACAAATTATCATTTTATTTACCCTTTGTGTATGGAAGACAGATTGGCTGAAGACAGTGCAAGTGTCAGATTTTCAGGGCATGCAGGTATGACCAAATGTTGGAATAAACCGCTAAAGATTTATTTTCTATTCATAAAGCTTATTATCTTCATTAGGATACATTTTAGAAATGGTAGCAACAAATTTGGTAAGTGCTCTGTGTAAAAAACATTCTAGCAGTAGCTCAGACTTTTTAAAGATCTGCCATATCAGTTTGATCAGTAAGCAATGGATTTTAATAGCACCTTAGAGACTATCAGACGGATTCCAGTCTGTCAACAGAAGGCTAAACAGAGACAATGGTTTCCTGGCACACTAAGAAACTTATAACACTTGTTAACACTCCATCTTTTTGTGTGTTCTCTTGCATGGTTTATCACCTTCCTGGTTCCCAGCCAGCATCAATCTACATTACAACATGCTGAGAAGTTTGCACCTCTATTCACACATAAAACCTTAAGAACCATTGCTATACTGAACTTGTCACCTCATCACTCCATAGTTTTGCACTTCTATAGCTATTCACACACATGCCTTGCTAATCTAGATCTGTACCTAGGCACTTCATGCACCTGATGAAGTAGGCCTTGTCCATGAAAGCTCACGCTACCAGTAGCTTTCTGTTAGTCTCTAAGGTTTTACTTAGACTCCCTTGCTAGCTACAGCTCAGTGACAGAACATCTACTTTGCAGACAAAAATTCCAGCTTCAGTTCCCAGCATTCACTTGGAAGGAAACAGCTGCAAACTATTTCTATATCATTGCCAAGAAACCTGCAGCTTCTGGGTGTCAAGATCATTTTCACCTTTTACACGTTTCACGATAGGGCTTCTACAGACAAACAGAGAGTTACTTCCAGTTCACACAACTGATACCGAGCTATCTGAACCTACAGCCCATGTCAACAGAAGACAACCTCATTTATAGCAGTCACACTCTCTTTGATGACCAAAGAGGCTTATAAAGGACTCACTTGTCCAAGTACACAGATGACAACCCATAGACGTGGTCCATCTTTTCTACCAGCAAATTAAGTTCAGAGCGAAGGAGAGGGGTGCTGGATCCTGTCGGTGATTTGTGCAGAAAAATATTGCATCTTTCAGAAAGTTGCTCCATGTCGGCCTTCAGGTGATGCAAATCCTCTTTCAGTCGCTGCAGGGGGCACAGATGCCAGTGAAAAGAGCTTTTGTGATATATACTTTCACAGCAATAAATTAAACTGGGGAACAAAACATTGTACTTCTGTTTCCCCATTACTCAATATTTCCAAAGCAGGGGCTTTCCTGCTGTGGCTCCCGAAAACTGTGAACACGCCCAAAAAAAGAGGTATGTCTACCACTGTGATGGGTTACTTGGAGAAAGTAAAAATAATTCTGTAAAATGTACCCTGGAACCACCATGGCTTATAGTTGCTGGTGAGCTCAAAACAATGACAAAACTCTGGATTTTGAGTAAAAACGAAAAACGACCATCCCTTAACAACTTAAAACTTTTCATCCAATAAAGGAAAAGTCTTGAGCTCAAAGAAACCATAACCTACGTTGCAGGGACATAAGCACAGAGAACTAGTGTAAATCCTAACTTTGCACCCTGCAGCTTTCAAAATATCTGGCCACTTTCCCCTTAGACATTTATACTTTTCCTAAGTGGTGAACATTTAAAAAAATCCACCAGGTACTTCATTTCCCGAGCAGCGCCCAGAAACCCAACCCCATGCTGGGATAGCATCGCCCTAATCCAAAAACACACCAACCTCTTGCTCAGCCATCCGGAAAGTGTTCTCTTGCAAAGCGTCGCCATCAGTTCTGGTGCTGCTCGGCGTCCGAATGGTACCCACCAGCCGCTGCTCACACTCCTCCAGGTGAAGGCGGACGTTCTTCAGTTCGGAGAGGTACGTCCGAGAAGCCGTCTCATCTTTGTCCTCTGTTCACACAGGTAGAGCAAAAGCAAAACGGCTGAAATTCCCCTCCAGAGGTCTCCCTTTAGGTTTTATTGATTGGTTGCATTGTCCCTTTCCACCCCACACACACTTGCAACGTATGGGTATTTTGCAAGAGGAACAATCCCACAAAAAAATAAAGATATAAATAATAAAGAAAGAAAGAAAGAAAGAAAGAAAGAAAGAAAGAAAGAAAGAAAGAAAGAAAGAAAGAAAGAAAGAAAGAAAGAAAGAAAGAAAGAAAGAAAGAAAGAAAGAAAGAAAGAAAGAAAGAAAGAAAGAAAGAAAGATATGGAATACTGAGGTCAGCAATCATTCGGGAAAACCTGGTGTCTTTATTTTCTTTGTCACACAACAAAAGGACCAGGGGGCATCTATGAAGCTCATGGGTAGGAGCGTCAGATCAGACAAGGGGAAGGATTTCTCCTCCCAGAGGGTCATCGGTCTATGGAAAGTGCTGCCAAAAGAGGTGGTAACAGCAACCAGCCCAGATGCCTCTAAGAAAAGGTTAGACAAATTTATGGAATATAGATGTATCAACGGCTACTAGAATGGATGCCTAAGTACATCTTTTAGGCTGGGGGGACAATGAGGATGCCTCTAAGGCCATTTGCTGGGATTTGAGGCAGGTGAAGGTTTTGCCTTCACTTTCTGCTTGAGATGCTCAAAAGCAATTGGTGGGCCACCGTGTGGGACAAGGTGCTGGACTAGATGCGCTGTGGCTTGATCCAGGACTATTGAGACTGATACAGATACACTCAGCAATCAAAAACATTTTAAATATCAACATTCCTTTTAAACTGGAAGTGTTTTTACTGGGCATAACTGGAGAAAATCTCAACAAGGGTTAATGTTTTGATTCAGTACATCGTAACAGCGGCAATAATTTTATATGCCCAAACAAAGAGAAGGAAGAGGGAATGCCTTCAATGGAAAGTTGGCTGATTAAATTACAGTCGGACCCCTGTATCCAGTGATTCGGTAACCACTGTTTCAGTTAACCACGGTTACCGGATCAGCCACCCACCACCCTCTCTGGGCACCTTAAGAGAAAAGCACCCAGAACTAGTAGGCCTATTTCAGTCTCCGTAGAGCATTGGAATAGGTGCATGGAGCTACTAGAGCCCATCCCAAAATGTTCAGGGGTGTGTGTCGCACGGCAATTCCAACGCTCTCTGAAGGCCGAAACCCCAGAACTGGAAGGTCTTTTTGCAATATCCACAGTTTGAGGTAACTATGGTAGGAGCTGGAATATATCCCCAGTGGATACGGGGGTCTGACTGTAATTGATTTGGCCGAGATGGACAAATTAACACATTTAATAAGGAACAGAACAGTGGGTACATTAGTTAAGGACCGGAAGCCTGTTATAGACTTCCTACAAGAAATAGAAAATGGATTTATAACTGCTGGATTTGACAAATAAGAGACTTTGGAAGACAGTCAAAGGAAGAAAAGGTAGTCTATTGGGAAGATTAAGGAATAAATACCAGAGAAGACACAGAAGAGGGGTGGAGGTCAGCAGAATTCTTAGTAAGTTAAAAGTATAGGTAATGGGAAGAAGATTGTCCTTTTGGGAGCTCAGTTGGGATGTATTGACGTATTATAAAATAATAAAAATCATATTGAAATAAGATAGAGATGGCAACGGTTGTCATGGCTAGCCTATATAAAAGCCATACTGGTGTTGCTTTGGGGAGGGTGTGTGTGTCTTCTGTAGCTGCCTTACCATTCTCCATCGACTGCAGGAGCTGCTGGAAACGTTCCTTACATGCCTCGACTTCCTCTTCCAGGCGCAGGCGATCGGCTACCGAGAAGAGCTCCGAATCTCGGCTGTCTTCCAAGAAGTCGTCGTAGTGCACTTGGAGGTTTCTCATGGTCTGATGGCACTCCCCAGGAGGCAAAGCCCTGAGCTGCAAGGGGAGCACACACAGAGTCACTGAAGTTCACCTGAAGACAGTGCGCAGGCCTAGAACTTGCAGAATGATCAGCCAATGAAACTAGGACTCCAAACTAGGCACCAAACAAACATGTTTTGAGTTCAACTTATTGCAGGCATTTCCGGCTTCCTGTTTGGAAGTCCAGAGCCTCAGCTGGGGGCAGTCCATAGCTAACTCCAGATTATTTATTTATTATTTATTTATATTTATATCCCACCCTATACCTGTAGGTCTCAGGGCGGGTTACAAGTTTTAAAACAACAGATTGCATCAATGATATCCATACCAACACTTAAAAAATCCAGCGTATATAAGAACTTATACTAAATATTAAAATCCTAATATTACGGTGGGGGAGAAAATGGTCACATTAGCCAAAAGCCAGGGCAAAGAGGTGTGTCTTCACTGCCTTCCTAAGTGTATACAGAGAAGTAGTATGATGCACCTCAAGGGGGAGACTGTTCTATAACCTGGGGGCCATTACCGAAAAGGTCCTTCCCCGGGTGCCCACACGCCTCACTATTGAGGGTGGTGGGACAACCAGGAGGGCCTCGCCTCCAGATCTCAAGGAGTGGGCAAGTTGGTTGAGAAGCTAAACCAGATGGGACCTGGGCTCTACTTGGAAGGAAAAACAATCGTGAAATTACTATTGTTGAGGGCACTGGTTAATATTATTTTATTAGGCATTTATTTAAAAAAGGATATCTGTTGAGGGCACACATTGTGTGTCCTTCTTGAGGACTTACACTTCTGCCTGGTCTTTCAGCACCACATCTTGTCCTCATCGCCTAACCTTTTCTGCCTCGCACAGAAAATTACGGAGACTTTCCCTAATCAACTCATTGTTGTTGAATAACAGCAGTGAGTTGATTAGGGAAGGTCTCCGCAATTTGCAACATTTCAAGAGTTTTCAGCATTACCTTCTCTATGTTCCAGCCTTGGACTAATGAGACGTCCTTTCTCAAATAGTTCCAGGAAACGAGGCTTTTCATGTTTACGTGGAGCTGGTGCCAAAGGGACATCACTTTCTGATACAGCTGTTCGACTCTAAACCAAGAAAGAGAAAGCGGAGAGATTATGGTTGTCTCTGAGCATAAAAGGAGACCAACTAAACAGCTTGAAACTGAAACCACATGTCCCCTGCCAAGGAAATTCACGGAGCCCAATGGCTACAAGAGTGGAGAGCAGGTGAAGGTTTCGCTGTGGCCTTCAGCTTGAGATGCCCAGATGCAATTGGTGCAAGAGGACCTATTGCAGCAAGTGGACGCAGTTTGTGTCTTTACAAAATAAGGCTTTCATATGCTTCTATATGCCTCCATATTCCCTTACAAAATTAAACCATGGAGGAAAATTAAGATTCCTAAAGAAAGTGGATTTTGAGAAGGCTGTGCCTGGACTTTATGTGACCCCAAAGAAAGCTACCCCAGCAAGACCCTGGAGAGGGTCTGTGTCTTTTTTTATTTAATGAGTTGATAGATTTAAATGCTTTTTGGACCAAGCACCAATGGGTAGTTATAACTGGGAGGCTATATGCGTTGTCTCTAAATCTTCAAGGGTCGACAGCTTTAACCTTTTGAGAAGTGTTGTCCGTGGCAGGGGTCCCCAACCACTGGCCCGTGGACTGGCACTGGGCCATTTTTTGTTTTTGTTTTTTTTTTGCCAGTCTGCAGCAAAGGATTGGCTGGCAGGCGGGGCGTGCAGCAACAAGGCGAGCAGTGGCCCGGTTTGGTGGCCGCTGCTGCTGTGGAGAAGGGAAGGAAGGAAGGAGTGGCGGAGGGAGGGGCAAACAAAGATGCCGGTAGCATCTGAGGCAACCAGCCCAGCCTTGGGTACCATTGCCAGCTGAAGCTGTAGCAAGCTGAGCAAGCTGAACCGGCCAGGAGGGGAGGAACTGCTGCGCGTCGGCCCTGCCGCACCCACCCTCAGACCATGAAAATCTGTGTTTGAGAGGGGAAGAGGAGAACCGGCCAGGAGGGGAGGAACTGCTGCGCGTCAGCCCCTGCCACACCCACCCTCAGACTATAAAACTCGGTCTGAGAGGGCAAGAGGAGAACCGGCCAGGAGGGGAGGAACTGCTGCGCGTCGGCCCTGCCGCGCCCACCCTCAGACCATGAAAATCTGTGTTTGAGAGGGCAAGAGGAGAACCGGCCTTAGTAGCCGGCTGTCTCACCTGTTTTATAAGGGTTTTTGTCATTATTATTATTATATAATGTATTTTTATAATATGCAATGTATTTTGATTTATGTAAACTACCTTGTCTCTGATTTAAGTTGCTGATTATATTTATCTGTCATGTTTCTTTGATGTTATGATTGTATTTGTATTTGAGTGAACCTGCTATGGGGGGTAGGCGAGAAGTTTCATTGTAGGTTGTTGTCTGTGTATATTTTTATTGATTGTATATGTTTTATTGTCAGGCCCTTTGGAAGAAAGGGCATTAGAAATAAACGTTTTATTATTATTATTTTATTATTATTAAGCCAGCAGCCCAAGCACATTGGGGTCAGACAAACAGGAGCCTGGTGGTGGTGTTCTGGCTATGGCTGCTGCCGTCACGACCGCGGATGCAGGGGACCCACTGGCGCTGGGGGAGGTGGCACACTCCAGCCTAGGGGGCGTGGAGCAGCCGTGGCCGCCGCTTGGGGCTGGGGGCATGGGGCGGCAGCCGGCAGGGGCAGCCTGAGCCCAGCAGACCCTGGGACTCTGACACGCTGCCCAAGAAGTGACTCAAGCTGCCAGGCGTGGCCGAGGGAGGAGGAGAAGGCGGCACCAGCGTCAAGCTGGAGGAGCGGCTCTACTCAGAGCACCCCTCCCCAGGTTCCCTCAGGTGTCCCTCCCGCAAGGTCACTCACCCAACAACCCCCTCCATAACCCCACCCCATATGACCAAAGCCCCACCCCTACCAGGCCTTGGAAAAATGGCCTTACTTGAAGCCAGTCCCTGGTGCAAAAAAGGTCGGGGACCCCTGGTCTATGATATCTAGCCTTGAATGGGTTGCCCCCATCGTAATTTATTATATGTTACCACTAGGGAGACGTGATCGGTTGAAATGCTGTTAATCAGTAGATAAATGAAGTGTAGCATTCTTAAATAGAAATGTATCTATAAGGGATAGTTTTGTGAAGTGTACATTGATCATTTCCCAATAATATGCAAGATGTCAAAACAGAGCTGAATACCCGGCTTCTGACACAAAGAAGCCCTAGGGGCACTAACTTCAAGATGCCCAGTTGTTTGGGTAAGAAAGCAAATTATCTGGAATGTTTTATAGCCTCGGATGAGGAGAAAGAAGCTGCAGGTATCTCTAACAGGATGAAAAGGATCCGTTTTTAAAGTTCTCTGCTTTTCACCTCAGTTGCAAAACTGGTTCTCCAGAACTCTTTTTAAGAACGTTTCCAAAATGTTTGCAAAATGCAGAACAGAAGAAGAACGGAGAGGACAGATCTCAAGGGACTGCCCAGAGACAGCGCTCAAACATGTAGGAACACCAGCACCAGCACCAGCACAGGCCCAGAAAGAACATCCGCGTACCTGCTGGCCATATCGACGGCCTCTTTGTTAGGGGGAGGTATCAGGAAGCACACAGAGGGGACCATGGCTTCATTGCCGGTGGGGCTGATCACTTTCCACTTCGTCCTCTGGGAATTGTCTTCCAGGACGCACTCGTCGTTTTTGCAGATGGTGATCTGGGCGCCAAAAGATGTGATTCGGTACAGCAGATGGTTAGCATCTTCCCCCTTAATCGGAACCCTCCCTCATGCATCCAAAAGATAGTCCTTGCAGGGCTTGTCCACACTTACCTGCTTGTGCTCAGCGGTTCACCCACTAGGGAAGTGTGCCAGCACACTACCGCCACCCCCAGGGTTGATATCAGGGAAGGCCAAGTTGGGGCACCGCTGTTACCCACGTACCTCAATCTGACGATAATCGCAAATGGCCTTCACAGAGATGGTGTTTTTGAGCGCGTGGTCAGGGTTCCGGGGCTTCAGTTGCACGATGCTTTTTGATCTTCCCACTAAACTGGCCACAGAACTCTTAGACTGGATCAGTTGCTCTTTTTCATCCTGCGCGAAATAAAGGGCAAAGGGACCGTTGGAACAGGAAGGTAAGAATCCGCATTTAGGGTATATCTAAAGGAAAAGCAAAAAGAAAGGAAGGGAGCCCATGCTGCATGTTTTGGAGAGGAATTCATTAATTCTCTTAGGGGATGCTTGAGTTGTTTAGGCCAGATGAGAAGACAGTTATAACTGTGTGCTGGTTTGTGCCTAGATGTTTGCAATTTTATCAAGCAGATGAGAGATGGGATATATGGCAGTGAAGTTCAAGGGCCATCTTCCAGACAAGGGGGCTCCTAAACTCTCTGCAGTCCCCCTCAAAATCAATGTTGCATGCATGGTGAGCGCTTGTCACCCGCGAGGCTCAGAATCCAGCATCATATGCAAGGCAGTGAGCTTAGTAACCAGACCCAAAATAAAATTAAAAGCCCTTCCTTATTGTTATTGTTATTAGTTTTACAAAATCAGAAAATGAAAAAAAGCAGCAGAACGGAGTGAAAAGATCGACTGAGAAAGACCAATGCTTTTTTTTGGAGAAGTTTGAAACCTGACAGATAAGGAGAACTGGGGGAAATGAGAAGGAAGGAAGGGAGAAATAGAAAAAGGAAGAAAGAGAGGAAGAAAAAGAAAAGAAAGAGAAAGAAAGAAAGAAAGAAAGAAAGAAAGAAAGAAAGAAAGAAAGAAAGAAAGAAAGAAAAAGAAAGCTTAAAAACTAACTACCTTTGCCTGTCCCAGGGGAGCATGGTTGGAAGAAATACAGCTTTAACTCATTCATTATTATAAAGGAAACGTCTTACACACAGGCCAAAGCTTTTACTTCTGACTACAGAAAATCTGCACATTATAAGCTGCCTCCCAATGGCTCTCAAGGTCTATGACTGCATTCTGACACAGGATTTAGGCAGGATTCGGTTCAAGTTCTAACTGTCCCATCGTGTCAAAGGGATCTCCCGTTTCTGCGGACTAAAGGTCCCAAACTCAGAGAATCACTATTAGGATTAAAAGGGGACTCACTGCTGGATCTGCAAATAATCCTCAGTTTTTATCAATGGGAACGGAAGCGTTTCTTTTGGGATGGAAACCATGCTTTGGGGGCGTTCCCCATCTGAAAGTGAGGAGGGGTGAAGACTGAATGCCTGTGAATGCACAATGCTAATTGGTTGGGAGAAGGAGGAGGCTCTGCTGCCCACCGCCACCTCATACCACCATGCCAATCTCCTCCACCTCTACCTGCTGGACTGTCTGCCCGCTTGCCTTCCCTGCCCCATTCCTCTCTCTCAACGTCTCCCATCATGGAGAGTGACGGCAACGATGCTTCCCTGCTGCTGCCCTCCTCCTCCTCCGCACCCAGCAGCAGCAGCAGCAGCAGCAGCTTCATGCTGTTCTGATCTGACACTGTGGTGGAAAACAAGGACTACAGTTCAACAAAAATCCCTTTAAAAAAAACCCTACAATTATAGACAAGAATTTCAGTGGGTTAACCACTTTGAAAGTCTGGTGCCATCAACTCCTTCGCCTCTGGTGCTGGTTCACCAGCTTTCCAGCAACATGCGGGGAGAGGGGAACATTTAATCCTCCAGTCCTATATATTGTTCATTGTATCTGCTTGGAGATTTCTTGGGAGGGGTGGTGGTTGGAGTTTTGCTTTTCTTTGGCCCCTTCTCTGCAAGTGTGGAAGAGACAATTTTAGATACACCTGCTTCCCGTCATGCCTGGTAACTGATGAAAAGCTCCATGATCTCCGACAGCAGATTTATATAGGGGGTGGGGTTTGAATCACCCGCCCCATGAAGCTGTCGTTCAATTGCTGATAGCATGGGGAAGGGTCCTGCTGGGAGGAGGGAGGGGAGGGGATTTCTCCCCTGCGAGTCCCCATTACGAGTTGGCAGTGGGCATGCCAAAAAACAGACCTCACTGCTGATTTTAAAAAGCCAGATTAAATTGGCCAGTCGGAACCTGGCCTATACCTAGATACAGCTCCAAGTATTTAGTCTGATAGAACTTTGGCAAAGCAGAGGTAGACACTGCTTTGCTCAGGTGTGTCTTCCTTGGTGCAAAGGGTGCACCATGCGTAGAGGCTACGAAAATACAGCTTATGGGTCTACCAGAAAGCCCTCTCCATTGGGTCCTGCTGGGACCACAGAACTTTCACACGCACGACCTCTTAAAAACAACACCAACACTCTGAGCCAGTATTTGAGACCTGCAGCCAGCTCTTGCTCCTCAAAAGGGCCTCCCAGCAAGGGGCACCCTTTGCCCACAGCCTAAAGTTCAAAGGTCACTTACCCGTGCCAGTTAACACAACCACCCTGAGCATTTCCATGGCTCTCCTGGGATGCTGGCAAGAGAAGGTCAATGCAAGAGCAACAGCAGAAACGAGGAACTGATCTCGCTTGTATGGCTTTCTTGAAGGAAGGGTATTTTACGGGCCTTCCTCTCAGAGGGTTTTAATTCAGACTCAGGCTCATGGGCTGCATTCACACACGTTTTTGTTTTTGTTTAGAAGGAGGAGCGGCTCAGAAGTTGTTCGAGGGTTGGCAGCTGCCATACGCTTGTGTTCCCAGTCCCCTTCCATCTCATCCACACTGAAGGTCAGAGAAGGCATTTCAGGTTCATTGTCTGGCCTCTAATGCAGACTGGAAGTGGGATGGAGACGCCAGCTGCCACACATGGCTGCCAGCTAAGCCACTTGCCAGCCACTTGTTAATGCATGTGAATGAAGTCTGTTTCCTCCTCCATTCACGGCTCCTTCTCTGCTTCCTGCCCTCTCGTTGCCTTTCTTATTTTTCCTCAGTTTTCATCACTGTGTCTTCAGCTATCAGCAGCCATTGACTTCATCATTTTCATTCATGCCTGTTACCAGAAAACCTTTGCCCAAAGCAGCCTTCATCAACCTGGTGCCTTCCATATTCTGGACTACAGTTCCCAAAAACCACAGCGTTGCAGTCAGGGAAATCAGAGAAATCTCCACAAAGCGTAACCTTGAGGCATGTGGTACCAGAAGGCGGCAACCTAGGATTTGGAACTGTCCTTGTCCCAGCATCTTCTGGTCTGTCAATGCTATTGTTCATTTCATGCTATTCGCTCAGTTCTTTAATGATGCTCGTGCAAAGGAAGACAATCTCCAACACTGTTTACAGAAATTTTGCAAAGCAAGTAAGCCAGCACATTTAACTTGGCTGAAACCATATGTGACATCACACTATTTTCACACTGTCATTTGCCTTAAAAATAAAGCAAATGGTTGCACTGAACCACTTCATGTGTACCACTGAACTGCGGCTGGCTCCCAGTTGGCTGCATGGGCACCTCTAGACAGTTTTCTTGGCAGAGATACAGAAGTGGTTTGCCATTGCCTACTTCCAATGAAAAGCTGGGGATCGAACTGGCAACCCTCTGCTTTCCAAGCAGCTTGCTCTCCCACTGAACTACAGCCACTCTCACCCTTACTGTAGTTCAAAACATGTCTTAAACTGATGGCAGACGGCACCCAAAACAGGTGGAAGGCAACAAGTTGACAAAAGTTGCTCAATATCTGCTCAGCACTGACTCATGTCAAGCATCCCTGCTCCCCCAAACAGTGTCAACAATCAAACAGAGATTCTGTTCCCTTCATTAATTTGTTTTGAGGGCAAGAATTTTCACTTCTATTTTTCCATCTCAGCTGCTTGCCTACCACTGTTCAACACGGCATAACTCTGCTCCACAACACAGGGCATGCACCAGTGATTGCTGCTGCTTGGGGAACCCAGTGGGCCAGACTGGGACCGGGACCACAGCTCACAGTTTGGAAGTTCAAGACCCAACCTCTCAAGTTCAAAAATCTCAAGCACCAAGGCTGATCTGGGTACAGTGGGAAAGACCTTTAAAGACCCTGAGCTTGCTCTCGCTGGGCTTTACCAAAATGTTGGGCGCTCATGCGCAGATGCAGAACTGCGCAAATGTTTTAAGCAGGTGTGGAAAAAATGCTGCAAAGCAAGCCTGGGAAGCAATGCTCTGGCCCCCACAGAGCCCTGATCTCAACATCACTGGTCTGGGATTCCTTGGGGAGACAAAAGGATCTGAGCAAGCCCACATCCACCGAAGATCTTGGGCGACAACCTCCAAGGAGTTTGGAGCAGCCTCCATGCTGAACTCCTTCAAACACTGCCGTCTGCAAGATTACCGAGAAGAACTGATGCTGTTTTGAACGGTGGTCACCCCAAATATTGATCTGGTTTAGCTTTCTCTTTGGTCACTCAACTTATTAACACTAGGGATACGCACCAATGTTGTTGTTGTTGTTTTGCATTTGATTTGTATAGAATCAAATGTAAGAAAATTGATAGAAAAATGGATCCCCTTCAAAGGTGGTAGGATTCTATGTGATACGAATGTATTTGTATAAATTCATACGAATATCCAATACGAATGCATACATACCGCATACATATCCGATATGTATCCATATGTATCCCATACTTATCCAATACTTATCCTGTAACATATCCACTCTAAAAGTGTCAAATCCGCCCTGAATCCACTTTGAATCTGCTCTCAGTCCATGTCAAATGCACTCTGGATCCATTGCAGATGTGACTATGATTTGGATAACACTTCTATTTTTGAAAGCATTATTAGCAGCATTCTTTCCACACCTGCCTAAAAACTTCACGGGGTGCTGTATGTCTCAGCCTCTACCAAACACTTGAGATGGATGCCAACTAGCCCTTAGATTAAAAAGCAGATCTGATTAATAGCAACCCTTCGCTCCTTTATCTGCTTACACAGCATTCATGAACATGCCATCTCTGTATGCAGCTTTCAGACCAAAACAACATTAGGATCTATGGTAAAAATAATGCTTCACTTTGGCCTCCTATACATCCTCAAACCACAGCTTCCAGCATCCTGTGCCAGCCGACAAGAATGCTGGAACCTGTAGTTCTTGAGGAGCACAGACGAGCTACTCTGACCAATGGGGTAGATAATGCCGGGGTACATAACAGCAGCCTTGCCTGGCATAAGGCACCAGCACAGGTCCACAGTTGTAGCAGCAGCAACCAGAGCTTGCAAAATGAAGAAAGAGAGCATGCATGAAGATCACAGACACAGAGATGTTTCATAGGGAGAGGAGACACGGAAGCACAAACGTAGTCAAACAAATGCAGGTCCGGGAACATTTAAGAGGAAACAGGCATGCACATTTCTGATTTCTTTCTGAGGTTATATCCACTGAGCAATGCTAAGCCAACATGTAAATGAACTCAACTTTGAATCTGCTGGAAACACATACATATGACACAGTAAGGGTTAGGCAAGAAGAAACGTCCAGTAACATAGCATAGCAGGGGCGGCGAAACCCGCACTCGGAAGATTATCATGTGGCCTCCACACAATTACTTTGGTCCCTGATGGGTCCCATTAAGTTCACCACTGAGTGCAACAAAGAAATTTTAAAAATTGATAGAACGGTGGGATGGGCAGAGAGGACTAAACCACTGTGCCCAACCGGTGGAATTAGACCAACCAACCAACCAACCAACCAGCAAGCTAGCCTGTTCCTCAGCTGATCTGCATTATGAAGATACATCCAGATGCAGACAAGGAGTGAAAATTGCCTCAAAGACAACAAAGATTAAGAGAAGCACTCTAGCAACTCAATAGGTAAGCCAGAGCATTCTTGCAGCCCTTCAGAGCTTCCGTAAAAAACTACTCCCAATACTCTGTGAAGTTCAGGAGCATCTGGAGGGTGACCGTTCAGCACCTCTGGTGCAAGTTATTTGACAGTGGGATAGACTACCTTGAAAGAAGGAAAAGTCTTCGTTGTTATGAGGTCTTCAGTGGAAGCTGGAAGACTACCAGACATATGTGGAAAAGCACTAGATTTCCAGCATCTGCAGGGGTCCAAACTAAGCGACCTAGGAGATACCTTCCAATCTGTTTTTAAAAACTTGACAGAGTGCACCAAGTCAACATGGCTTAAGACTTGCCAAAACAGCACCCACCATCGAATCTTGCAGCAGGTCCTCCAGGCGTGTCAGAGTAGTATTGTGATCACAGGAGTATTTCCGTTTGATGGTGTCCTGAAGGTTCTTCAAGTACATCTCTGAATCTCGGGCATCACTGAAGAACTGCAGAGGCACAAATATGTTTCCAAGTTAATGCGACATCAGCCATCAGTTTTAAATAAAGTGTCTTATGAAAGACCCACATCGCTTTCCAAGATTTTTGAAGGAAAGCGTCCACTCGATTGGGTCAAATGCATTCTCAACATCAAAAAAGAGAGGGAAAGCCAATTTAATCAGCAAAAGATTCCCTTCTTCTTGCATTGTTTCACTTCTTACTTTATTTGAGAGACATCGCTGTGGCTCAGATCGGAGCAAAATACGCCGAAAACTCAGCAAAAAGACCAGGAAAATGAACTTGCTACGAAGATTATGCTGCCATCAATCACAAAAATAAATCCCATAACTCAAAACACAGTTATTCCCTTAATAGTAGGCACATGTGGTGGATCTGGACACCTAAAATACGACATTCTTTTCTTCCCACAATTGTACACTGGACCAAGAAGGAAGTCCCAATGCAGTCTCCTTTTGCCCAGCACCAGAATTTGGCAGAATTTGGACATTTGTGTTCAAACTGAATGTTGGCAGATTCAAAGACTGACATTCAAATTCGAATCAAATGTTTTTGATATATTTATATGAAACTTTGCATGGGATTCATCAGGGATTGAACATTCATATTGAATCTGAATCCCGCTGCATTAGAAGGCGATCTAATCGAACAAATACAAATTTTCTTGCACTCGATGCAATATGAATCAAATTTTTAAAAAAATTAATGCACAAAATTTGATTCGATTCAAATTTCAAAAATCCAGATTTTTAAAAATCCAATTCAAATCTGCATTATCTGGATCCGTACTTTTGAAAATCCGATTCGTATCCAAATATACGAATGTTGATAAGATTCGTATCCATTATACAAATTTGCACAATTCCATATTTACCTCGTATGTATCCCATATCCATCCCGTTTTCATTCTGCATTATATGCGCAAATACGTATAATTTCCACAACGATAGATACGGATCTACTCATTCAAATTATTCAAAAATCCATATTGGATTTTCAAAAATCCGAAATTCGTCCAAATGTGTAAATTCGAATTTTCAAAAGTCTGATTCAAATTTGAATGTTGACATTTGATGGATTTGAACTGGAATTTGAGTTTTTGAATATCTGTGGCCACCCCTAAGCTCAAGCAGCATGGACCTGCAAGAAGGCCTTCTCTGTGTTGGCCTCCAGACTGCAGAATGACCTTCTCCTTGAGATGCGTGAAGTATCTTCATTATATATGCTTGGATTTCACCAGTGACATCACCACTGTTATAAATGTTTGGATTTACCCTGGCCTGACCCATCCGAAGACCTTTGAAGAAGAATGTAAGCAGTGAAAGATACCTGAAAATAAGCAATGTTTTCCTTCACATGCTGATCCACACACAAGCACAGCTGTTTGACCCACTGCCACTGAGTCTGTACTGCAGCACTGTAGGCCTATCAAGGGAGAAAGAAGAAGACCACAAGGGCGTTTGTCCCAGTGCAGACAGAAGCAGGTCTTCGTCCAGCAATTGCAAAATCAAGTGGACTGGAAGGAATGAACTTCTTGGAAACCCGTAGAAAGGAAGGGTAGGTTTAAAAAAAAGTGTAAATATTTCAACAATATCCATGCAACATGGTTCATGAAGAGACAGCAGGTCACAAGGAAACCGGGAACGGCTGCATGCGGCTCTATAAAAGGGGCATGTATCTTTCTGGAGTTGTAAGAAGCTGAGGCCCTGGATGTTTGCAACGACGTGTGCCTCTTCTTCTAGTAGGCTTGCTGGACTAGTAAACCAGCCAGTATGGAATCACCCTTGCTTCAGATCATCAGTATAAACCACTTGCTTTTAGCACTGGCTAAGAGGAGGAGGAGGAGGAGGAGAGTTGGCTTTTCTAGCCCGCTTTTCTCACCCATTTAAGGGGACTCAAAGTGGCTGCCAAACCTTCTGTTCTTCTCCCCACAATAAACACCCTGTGAGGTAGGTAGGGCTGTGAGAGCTCAGGAGAGAGCTGTGACTAGCCCAAGGCCACCCAGCTGGCTTTGTGTAGGAGTGTGGAATCAAACCCAGTTTTCCCAGATAAGAGTCCAGCTCCCTAATCACTAGACCAAACTGGCTAGACCAAAGCTGGCTGACACCTTGTTCTTCCCTCGCAGTTCAAAATGACAAAAACACTGGCAATCGTGTGTTGTTTTGAAGGTGGCGTGTGAATATTTGCACACCCTTATGAGGGCCATAAAACAAAAGGCAAGAGTTCTGTGTTTGCTTTAGCTACTGGATGGAAAGGGGAGCTGTATGGCCCAAGGTGTGAAGAGAGAAAAGGAACTTCATGTAATAAATGCAAGAAAGCTGCTTCACTGCACCTGCTCAAAGACTTCAAATAGTAATAATGCTTTGAAATATTTCAAATGGCACCTCTGCATTGTGAGGGAGCCTACACTTTGGGCCAGCTAGTCCACACTGAACAGCCTCCTAGAAGAAGAAGAGTTGGAAGACCTCTGGGTATAGGACGGGATAAAAATGTAAACAAACAAACAAACAAACGTTGGTGAAAGCAGGACATTTTAAGAAGAGGAGCTGGTTTTTATAGGCTGCTTTTCTCACCCTTGAGGGGACTCAAAGCAGCTGACAAACCTTCTGTTCTTCTCCCCACAACAGATTCCCTGTAAGGTAGGTGGGGCCATGAGAGCTCAGAACAGAGCTGTGACTAGCCCAAGGCCACTCAACTGGCTTCATGGAGGAGTGCGAAATTGAACTGAGAAACCTACACCTCCAAGTGAGAGTCCAACACTCTAACCACTAGACGAAACTGTCTCACCCAAACTGACTCATGCAACATCAGGCTCTTTTATACTCCATTTTTTACCTCCACAGTCTGTTTGGCTGGGTGGTTCTCCAATGATAACAGCTCAGCCGTGTCTTGCAGGGAGCGGAAAACATCTTGCTTTTCTTCTAGTTCCATCGTTAGCTCCTGGAAAGTTTTGACACAAAAAGAACTAACCTTATTTGCCGTAACTCAGCACAGACGAAATCATTAAATGAGAGAGTAAGCACCTGATCAAATGAGACCATACTGGAAAGTGCCTCTGCTCTACTCAGGAGTAAAAACTTTGCCTCCTATCCTAATTCCACCTAAGGGGAGTCATCAACCTAGGGATGTTCATGAACTAAAATTAAGCCGTTCGGTTAAAACCAAACTAATTGGTTCAGGCTCACTTCATACTGGGCCAAGGCAGTCAAAGGGACCCAGCAGACACAAGGATGGCTTCTTGAAACAGAAAGGGACATTTAGAAGCAGCTATACATGGATTACAACCAAGGCGCCTGGCCCTAAAGTCTCAGAGACATGCCAGACAGAGATCCCATTCTGTGTAGAGTTCATTGGCATCTGTGACTTCTCCCAAGCGTAGAACTCCAGAAAAAAAGAAAAATCTGTATTCTGCCATTCTAGAGCCCCTGCTCACCCCTCAGTCCCCAACTTCATATCTGGGGGCGGCCAAACTGGAGGCTGATGAATACTCACAGAGAAATAATTCCTCTTGGCAGCCATGTTAGGGTTACTGTCACTCCAATCATAAGCTAATTCTTCTTCCTCTTTCTCATTGAGCCAGATTAACTCCGTTGTCGCCTGAGAGACGAAGGCATATAAGCTCTGCAGGTGGCGCAGACGGAAGCTGGAGGTTTCCTGCACAAAAGAAAGATGGACAAAGAATTTATATCCCACCCCTCATCCAAAATATATTTAATAGATAACTCCCCCTTCCTGGCAGCAGCACGGTCAGAGGAAGCTCAGCATCAAAGTTCTAATGAAGATGCATGTTTTAACCAGACACAGGAAACCATAAACCTGACAAATCTTCAGAGAATAGGTGTTACAAAGTCAGGGGGCCACCACAGAAAAGCCCCCCCCCCCTTGCATGTCCCTGCCTCTTGAATCTCTGAGTCCCTATCCTTGAGGTCTGCGCTCCTTTTGCCCTTCAGTTTTATTTAAAAATAAATACATAAAATCCTGTGTTAATAAAGGAGGACAACTGACCGGCTTTATAACTAAATAATTGAAAAAATATAGTCCACCATTTACAAAGCAACATACCAATACTGTTAAAAGCAATCACAACTCAACAAGGCATATGGGAAGAAGGGAAAGGAGACACAGTGTGCAACATTATTAGTTTAAAATATGTGCACCACAAGAAATTCTGACTCAAGAAACCTTTCATGCCGGCTGCTGGCTGTGCAACTCTCATGCAGTGTAATGTAACACTTTGTGTTTGACAACAGGGGGAAATGTTGCCAAAACTCCCCCAAAGCACATGGTGGTTCTGATGAATTCTGGGAGAATCCGTAGCAGAAGACACGTGGGGTGAATATGGTGTCTCTCTTTCCCTCGGTGTGTGTTTGTAAAACTGGTGGGTAACGCAAAACAGGGCTGCAAATTGAACAAACTGATTGCAGGTTTCAGGACAGTTTGGGTGTGCAAAGTCTGTACAAATGTTGGTTGGTCTAAGACAGCCATCACCGTTAAATCCATTCTGGGAGATGGAAGGGGAATCTTAGAACATGAGTGAAGCCCAGCTGGATCAGGCCACAGCCCTTCTACTCCAGCATCCTGTCTCATACAATGGCCCGCCAATTGCTTCTGGGCATCTCAAAGCAGAAGTCAAGGGCAAAACCTTCACTTGTGCTCAAGCCCTAGCAAATGGCCTTTGAAGGCATTCTGCCTGTCTCCCCAGCCCGCAGGATCTACCTAGGCATCCAATCTAGTGGCCATTGATACACCTGTCATCCATGGATTTGTCTAAGCCCTTCTTAAAGTCATCTAGGCTGGTTGCTGTTACCGCCTCTTCTGGCAGCCAATTCCATAGACCGATGACCCTCTGGGTGAAGAAATATTTCCCTTTCTCTGATCTGAATCTTGTACCCATCAACTTTATGCCCCCTGGTTCTAGTGTTGCGTGACAGAGAAAATATTTTTTTCTTTATCCACCTTTTCTATACCAGGCCTGATTTTATAAGCTTCAATCAGGTCCCCTCTTAAGCGCCGTCTTTCCAGACTGAAGGTGCTCTTCTTCTTCCCAGAGGCCCCTCCACAATTTGGGAACCTTCTGCTTCCCAGGAAGACAGCGCCTTTCCTGGAAATTTTGGGCCCTGGGTATGCAGATGGGAGGTATAAAACCTGCCAACTCAGAGGGGTAAAACAAAAGGGTGCCTCTAGGTTGCCAGACTTCTGGGCTCCAAACTAATGAACTGGGCAAGGAGGCTGTCTTTCGCTATTGGGAAATCTGGTTCAGAATCTGGGCCAGAAATAAAGAGCAAGCAATTCAGCTGCACAGAAAAAGTCTCCAATAAGCAGACTTTTAAGCTCCAGGAACAAAAGATACTGTTTACAACCCTGAAGGACTTTTTAACAGACTGTGAATCCTTGGGAAAATCCTTGGGAAAATCCACAATGCTTTGCTGGCTATGGGAAGAAACCCAGAATATACTCACCAACAATTTGCAGTACTGCGTCTCCAGTTTACCCAGCGTCTCAGTGTAGCTGGTGTGGAAATTCTGAGACATTTTGCCCTAAATAAACAAACAGACAAACAAACGAGAGAAAAAGGAATTTGTGGGTGTGTTCCCAAAGGCACTAAAATCCAGACTGGATTCAGACTCAGCATCCAGCGTTCCCATAAAATTGGCCAGTAGTCTGAATCTAGGAAGGCCCGTTCCAATTCCAGTCCTTTCCCCCTGGATTTTGTGGGATTTTGGCTTACCTCATACATCCTGGCTTCTTTCACACTGGAGCCCAGATCTTCAACACTGCTGTGGACGTGACGCTGGACCGTGAGTTGGGATTCCACACTGGGCAAATCGCTCCCCCACTCAGCCCGTTCCAATTTCATCTGCAGGAAGAAACAGAACGTGGCCAAATATGAGCGTTTACCAGTCAAATCACAGGCAAAAATGTTTCCTCTTATTGAATGTGGTGGTTTGCTTTCCACAAACCACTGGAGATTACCCAATGGCACAATGGTTGAGGAACAGGTCCCCCGTGTGAAATTTGCCTGGGACCGTCACCAGAAGAAGAAGAGTTGGCTTTTCTACCCTGCTTTTATCACTCATTTAAGGGGACTCAAAGCGGCTGACAAACCTTCTGTACTTCTCCCCACAACTGAAACCCTGTTAGAAAGGTGGGGCTGTGAGAGCTCAGAGGAGAGCTGTGACTAGCCCAAGGTCACCCAGCTGGCTCTGTGGGGGAGGGCAGAATTGAACCCAGTATTCCCAGATAAGAGTCTGGCTCCTTAACCACTAGACCAAACCTATCGCCTTCTCCTTCTCCTTTTTATTCACTTTGTTTTAGAAATATTTTGTTACATGCTATTCACAACACTGCTATGTGGTAGTTACAATATTACAGTTCAAAGCTTCACAGATTAGTCAACTGGACCACATTAATGTGCTTAAAAAGAGAAAGTAGATACATAAAATGCATATGCGCAAAAATTAGAAAAAAAACATATTCTAAAATACAGTTTAAACTACAGTATTAAAATCCATCCAATAATATCTCCTACGTGGTCAAACTGGCTGACCATTACCTTTGAAAATCCTTCACAGGCAAGTCTTCACAGGGACATAGAACAATAACAACCAGGAACTATTTTAGAGCCACTTTGGCCGTGTCCCCATGGCTCTTTAGTACAGTCCTGAGTGCGGGATCGGCAGGCTCTGTCCCCATGGGTTTTGGGTTTGGTCTGCGAAAAGCATGCCAACCCCTGCCAAACCGTGCCAGAAGGGTGCCAAATTTGATACCTGAAAAAACAAGTCTCGGCACGCTTTGGGGCATGGTACGCATTGCTCGGTGAGCCAGGAAAGCACATTGGGACATTCGCGGGCTAACAGGAAGATCTGCGCTCACGTCATTGGGAGGTGGTGAGTGTTTGCTGTCCCTGCCCTGTGCATTGAAGACCACAGCCAATGACTTTTTAAAATGTCGATCACAAAGGCAGACTGGAGAACGGCTTGGTTTTTAAATTTTCTGTCATTTCCACGGCGCTAATTCCAACCCCGTTTCAAGAATGCCCAGGCAGACTGCATAAAGGCTTGATATCTGTTCCATTTGCAACCACCGTTTCTCCAATCTGCAACGCGATCATAAATAAAGGCTTGATTTTCAAGCTACGGCCGTTCTCACGGCCCCCGGTGGATCGGAGGTGCGCAAAACTGCTCAAGCGCCTACTGCCGCTAAACCTCGTAGTGGCTTTCGGCGTTTTAATTTTTTTTTTTAAAAAAAGTTCTTTTTATGAATGAAGCCTTATTTTGACTTGTTTCCATGCCTCCCACCCAAGTCCTGGTTGTCAGTGCCACTAAGAGGGGGGGAGGGGAAATGCGGCACAGGGGTTGGCTGACGTCAATCCGACTGCCAATGAGGAGAGAGGGGGTGAGAGGAGGTGGTACTGCTCTCCCGTACCAGGGTTTGAGACGGTTCTCATGGGGACGCTACCATCCGTGCCCAACCCGTAGTTATCCTGCATTGCCAGGAATCTCATGGGGATGCCCAAAATGCATTTCCGCTCCCATGCCCGGCCCATGCATGCCCAACCAGTGCCCAAAGTGTGCCAGACTGCCAGCATGGGTCTTTTTCTTTTTTACTTAAAATATAGATACTGTTTACAAACAATGCATTGGGGCACTTCCCCCCACTGTTTTAGCATTAACGCTGAGGATCTCCTTAAAATTCTCACCCCTTCACTTGAAACCGCTTTGTTGCTACACAGCACGCAACCTACCTGCATCTCTTCCACCCACGAGAGGAGTTCATACACAAATCGGAGGTTCCCCTCGTCTTCTGAGGAAGAAATGGCCACCAGCTCTGTGCGGGTCATTGGTTTCCGGAACCAGGAGGTAGAGGTGGCTGTGGCTGTGTGCGTTCCCTTCATCAAGGGCTCGGCCTTAAGGTGCCTGGTGCTCAGCGAAGAAGGCTGGACTAAGTCCAAAGAGGAGGGGGAGGAGAAATGCCCCTTCCGATACAGATTGGTGCATTCCAACCGCAAGGTAACCAACTCATCTTGAAGCCGAACAGTCCTGGAATAAATAGAAAGAGCTGGAGCAAACCTAGGGTGTTTTTCCACAGCAGCCCTTAGATCCGGATCTAAGGAACGGGTACATTCCTTAATCCGGATCTAGTAGATCCAGATTAAGGGAAGCACCCAATGTGTTTCCACAGGAGGTGTAGCACCCATTAGCAATGGGTGCTAACACCCCTGCCGTGGAAACAGCTTTGCACCCATGTGGGGAATCCAGATCAACCCCCAAGGGGTCGGTCCATTACCCCAGGTGTTTTGGGGGGGGGCAGGGGGTGCACTCTTTGAAGCCACTTTGAATTGACTTCAAAGCCATTTCAAATTGACTTTGAAGTCATTTTGAAGTTATTTTGAAGTCATTTCGAAATCTGTGCAAAATAGCTCCGGAGTGCCTTTGAAGTCTGTGCTGATCTTTGGAGCAAACTTTGAAATGACTTTGGAGTCACTTCAAAGTCACTCCGAAGTTCACTCCGAAGATCAGCACAGACTTCAAAGGCACTCCGGAGCTATTTTGCACAGACTTTGAAATGACTTCATAATGACTTCAACGTCAATTCAAAGTGGCTTCGAAGTGACTTCGGAGCCTAGGTTTAGGGGGACCCCAATGGGTGCATCCCCTCCCCCTAGCCTCCTTTGGACCCCATTGCCTGTTTCCAGTGGAAACAGGCTCCCTTTAATCTGGATTTTCTGGCAGAAGATCCCATTGTAGACCCCATTAACGGGGTCTACAGAAAATCCAGACTGAAGGCCAAAATGTACCTATTAGGTCTGGATTTCCCCCACGGCAGTGGAAACAATCAGGTCCCAAATGGGTGCCGTGGTGGAAATGGGATCATCCGGCTCACACCCAAATGGGTCCTAAATGGGTGCATAAATGGGTACTTTTTGACAGTGGAAAAACACCCCTAAAGTGAGGAAGGGCGTTGGGAGTTGGGAAATATTTGTGCAGGGCAGGAAACCCGCTGATTTTAGTGGAAATGGGCACAAAAATTATTGGGGAACAATAGTTGCAGTAGATAGGAAACCGTATATCAAGAGTAGTGACCCTGTCTACCTAACCCAACACTCTGATGGGGGTGCAATAAATTTAGTGAACAGAAAGGAAGAATAATGTGCTTCCCTTTGCATGTGTGGGTGGATAAGAGAAAGTTTGGGATGCCTATACATGCTTCTGGCCACTCTCACCACTGACACATTGCTCTGAAGATTTGGCAAAAGGTCCATGTGTCTATTGGGCCTGGCTGTAGCCCAGTGGTAGAGCAAACAGCCTGGAAAGGAGAGGGTTGCTGGTTCAGTCCACAGCCTTTCCCCTGGCCAGGGTACCCAACAACAGTCCGTGAGTATTGAGACACACCAAAGTTAACCACCCTTGCCTTACTTGAAGACCAGTTCCTCCAGCTGGTAGTAGTTTTCATCTCGGAGTATCTGGATGTCTGCCTGCAGTTGGCGGATGAGTCCTTCACACTCCTGGAGGTACATGACCACGTCAGATTCGTACTGCACCGGCTGGCCTGATGCCAGATGTGCTTCATCCTGCGGGGAAGAGGACATAACAGGGCTGAGGTTCCATCTCAGCAGTACAGCTTGAAGGCAACAACCAACAGAAAGATGCATGCAATAAGATTCTCAGGACACATTCCCATTCACCCGTCCATGAATGCCACATTGTCTGAAGAAGAGGCCTTTTCTTCAGGCCGTCTCCACACGTTCCTACCTGCCTATGTGGAAAAGGGGAACCCGTCCCCACGTGTCCTAGCCTGAAAAGGCTGGGATGGGGGCAGGACCCCACTCCCAGGCCTGTCCACAATTGGGTCGAATTCGACCCAGGGGTGGCTAGGCCTGGCACGGTCCTTCCCCAGTTCCTGTGGGTTTTAGGGGACCAGATCGGGTTCACTAGAGCCTACTGGGACCCCCATGGGGATGGGCCTAAATGGGACACGCACACGCGTGTGAGAGCCACCTGCCTCATGCTCGCCAGGTTCCAATCTGGCCATAATGGGGCCTTGAATTTAGTCAAGCTAGCACACTGTTCCTGGGTATCTGGGAACAAGGAAGAACCCTCCCTGGCTGCATCTGGGCCCAAATTCTATCTCCCAACCCACTCAGAACCTGGGGGTACAGGGCAAAGTGGTTGGGTGTTTTTCCTCACAGCATCATGTCAGAGCATGATAGCTCCAAGATGCATAATCTGAGGCCTGCCAGGATCTTTTCTACCTCACGCCAGCCTCAGGATGTGTGAGAAACACCCTAGAAAGTGTTAAACACACTTCCCAGCTGCTCCAAGTTGTGTGAAGCCCTGAAAGGCACAAAATAGCATGCTGTGAAGGAAGGACATGAAGATGCCAGAGAAATGATGCAAGATGGCAGAAAGCTTTTCTCACTCCCAAAGCTTCAGAAGGCTGCGAGAGAGAACAAGACCAAAAGGGAAGCCAGGTGGGATCTTCTTCCTGCTTTGGGAGTCCAGGTAAAAACAGACTAGTGTGTCTAAAAAGCCCCAAATACAAGGAGGATGGTGAGCTCAAACCATTCAAACCATGGCAAATGCAGACCTCTACTTTGCCCAGGTACATGACCACTGCAGAATAATGGCTGCCTTTTACTTCCAGTTGGGAGACTTTGCAGGGAAATGCATGATGGTATTTTTAGAAGACCCAAAGAAAGAGGAAGGAAGGAAGGAAGGAAGGAAGGAAGGAAGGAAGACAAATGAAGGAAACTCACTGCTTGCAATGTATTTCTTGCTAGGGTAAGTTTCTCCTCACAGCTGAGGGTCCCATTCTGGATTTTGTTTGCAATTTGGAGCAGCAGCTCTAACCTGCAAAAAACCAAAGAGTACCAAGTTCACCAACATTGTAACACCAGCAAGAATGAAATTCTCAAGTCTTGGGTGTAGAAGTTACAGCACTAGCAATTCTCAACTCTTTTACCTGCAATTGCAACAGGTGCTTCCTTCCAACATTACTTTGGAGCTTGCAATGCACTTTGGAGGGTTTGAAATGCTCAACTCTTACTTGTTAACGTTAGGGCACTAGCAATTCCATTTTACACGCAGTTGCAACAGTTGCTTCCTTCCAATGATACTTTCAAGTTTGCAATGCAGCTCCAGCAGCCAGGCAAAAGAGCTTCCCCTGGTATCAAAGCTCAGCACCCACCTTTCCACAGCCGGCCGCAAGAGCTTTTCACGTTCCAGCATCTCCACGATCAGCTTCCCCCATCCTTCCTCCACATCATTGGGGTGGAAGCCTTGTGGCAACTTCAGGCGGCCAAACTCAATCCAGACCTGGAAAGCATGAGAGGGAAGCTGTTGGTCCTCCTAGCTCTGCCACAGAATAGAACTGGCACATTGCCACTTTTTGGTGGATCAGATTCCTAGGCTTTTGGAAGCCAAACCACATACATCCCGGAGCAACACTCACCTCCAGCAATTTATAGAGTTCTTCGATCCTGCGTTTCTCTTGCTGTTTTGCTGGGATCTCTGTTTCTTTGAAGTGGATGTACTGATTATAAAGTGCCTGCAGGAACCAAACGAAAGGAGTCACGCAGGGAATTGTATTCTGGAATGGGTTGGGGTGGGAAGAAAACAGCCACTAGACCATTTTGCAACTACTGGGCAACTGTCCCACACAACCCAGCTGCTGAGATTTGGGACGTTCTAGGGTAGAACATGATTTTCTTAACAGTTGCACGAAACAGAATGGGGTTGCTCTAAGTTCTGACGTTGCTTTGGACAACAGGGAGTAATGGTGCAAATCCCTTCTTATATGTTGACCTGCCTGTGCCTTATTATCTGGAGGGGAGGCCCTCCTGGTTGTACCACCACCAGTAGTAAAAGAGGTGGGCAGTCAGGAGAGGGCCCTCACAGTGATGGCCCCTGGGCTATGGAATAGTCTCTCCCTTGTGGTATGTCAGGCACCTTCCCTATATACATTTAGGGAGGCAGTGAAAATGCACCTCTTTGCCCTGGCCTCTGGTTAAATGGGTATATACTTTCTCTTCCCACTTTCAGACACTGAGACCTTTGGGGATAGGGTATGATAAAAATATAAACAAACAAATAAATAAATAAACAAGCAGTTCTGGGTGGAAGCAGTTTCATTCACTGGTGATCCAAAGGTTCCAAGGAGTGACCACCATCAAAATGCAAGAAGAAATGGCCTCTTAACACATTTACCTTGAGCTCTACAGGGTTCTGGGGGAAGGATTTGTCAGACATTATTATCGTGTGCTGCTTGATCCAGGAGATGAGCGATTCCACGTGATTCTGGTATTCTAACCACCTTGTGTCCACTTCCTAGAGAGAGAGAGAGAAACCTTTATATAGCATATGAACAGCTGCCGCAAATATACAACAGACAAGAAACACAACCCATGTGCACCATCTGAAAAGTTTCCACCCACGTGCGATGGACAGAGCAAGCATGGCAGCTCCCTCTGCAAGGTGAGGACATAAGGACATCAGAACCTAAGAGGAGCCCTGCTGGATCAAGCCACAGCCCGTCCAGTCCAGCATCCCATCTCACACATTGGCCCACCAATTGCTTCTGGGCAGCTCAAGCAGAAAACAAAGGCAAAACCTTCACCTGCTCTCAACTCTCTGCAAATGGGCATTGGAAGCATCTGCCTATCTCCCCAGCCTGAAGGATGTACCTGGGCATCTGTTCTAGTAGCCATTGATACACCTGTCCTCCATGAATTAAGAGAAGCCTTGCTTTACCAGGCCACAGCCCATCTAGTCCAGCACCCTGTCCCATGCAGTGGGCCACCAAGTGCTTCTGGGCTTCTCAAACAGAAGACGAAGGCAAAACCTTCCCCTGCTCTTGAATCCCAGCGAATGGCCTTTGGAGCCATCCTGCCTGTCTCCCTAGCCTGAAGACAACACCTGGGCATCCATTCTAGTAGTAAAAGCACTATTGCTGGAAAACATGCCACCAACACTGGGATTTCCAGCAACTTGTTGGAATATTGCTGGAATATTGTTAAAACACTTGTTTAGCTGTTTCACCAGGAACATTCTGGTAAACAGGTGATGTTCTACTCCTGTAACACAGACACAACTAAGTTTCTGTTTTCTGTGGGAACGGCATGTTTATCACAGCTAGGCCTCCACTTTCTCCAGAGGAAAATTCCATTCTGGATAGTCCAAATTTGTACATATGGGGGCTGGGCAAGATGACATCATGCAATCTCGCAAGAGTTCATAGTGCCTTAATAACCATTCTAATATGTGTGCTTTTTGATCTGTATGCTTCTGACTGAAGATGTAGCAGATAAGCTGTAAACCATGTATTGCTTTCATACTTTCACTCATTTAACCAGCTATGCATCGAGCTAGCTCCCATCTTGCAAGGATGAAGACAATAAAAGCCTTCCTTATTGGAATGAAACATCTTGCCTGCTCTCATGGTTGTGAATGCCACCTCCATGTATTATCTGCTGTGATCTTAGCAGTTAGTTATCTCTGCAAATCTATGGATTTAACACAACTGTCCACTGTGCAATTTAGGAGAGATCCAACAGGCCTACGGTGGTGCTCACTCACATACGTGTGGCAACTACACTATAGCACACCCATGACAGGGCTGTATTTCCTCTGCCTGGATGGGGCCTTTGTGTCTAGCTATGGTTCCAACCTTCAGAGCCAGTTGGGACCAGTCAAAACAGGATAAAACAAAAGCCTCAGAACTTACAGTGGCGCTGATTCCTTCTCCTCCCTCTGGGACTTTGGGGAAGGCATCATAAATTGAAGACACATAAGTTATCACAGATTTTTCATCTGGCGAAGGAACATCCACATCTGTTTGGGGGGGGGGGAATAGAAAATGATGCAATCAGCAAATGAATCGAAAAGAAGAATGGAGATGTGAAGAACACCCAGGCAGCCCAAAAAGCAAGCATCTAGGAATGTGTACGAATATTTGTAACGTTCAAAATTCGGCTGAATTTGGCCGAATTTGGACATTCTAACTTGGATCAAATGTTACGATATTCATACGCTAACATCTGAACGAATAAGAATGTTTCCAGACATTCTTACAAATAGTTTGGACATTAGTTAAGCTGGGGAAATGTATCAGATATGTATCTGTTCATATGCAAATACGTATCAAATGCTCATACAAAATACATACGAATAGATCGTACCAAATAGAATTTTATCACATTCGAATGCCTTCTGTTCGTACGAATATGGACTTTTGAACATTTGATTCATTTCAAATCGAATGCCAAAAAAAATTTGTGCATATTCCTACAAGCATCGATGCAAAACGGAACCGCTTTTTTGAGACAGTATCTCTTCAGAGGAAAAGTACTCAGCTTGCCCATTCACAACTGAGGCTAGAAACGAGGGGTTTGCAAAATGCCATTTTGAATCACGAGGCTCTAGCGAGGAGAACACAGAGGAGAGGAGAGTAGTACACTCCACCTTGAAGGAAGCTGTGTGATCAATGCAAAAGGTGAAACAATGCAACGCTGGTGAACCTCACGCGTAAAGTGTTTTGATTATCAGCTTCAGAACCGAAGAGGCAAGCGAGAATTGTTTGGCGAACGTGTGGGAATCCTGTACCCAGTTCCAAACTTAGGAAAAGATCTCGCTTGGAGCCGCATGGCTCAGGCAGACTCAAGTCAGCAATCCGTGCCATTCGAATTGCCTCCCACCTTTGCCAGTTCCTTCCAATTCACAATCTCCTGATAATTCGGATTTCCTCGCACCTTTGCCAATTCCTTCCACCAATGTGCTTGAACGCTGCCCTGTGAAGCTGTCCTTAGAGGCTCCCAGCTGAAGACCTTGCCTGAAAGGCATCACAGTAAAAACTGCTGATGTTCCCCCATCTTTACCTTCTGCATCCAGCAACCTGGTGACTCCGAGCCGCTCGGCAATCTCAAAGGCCTGCTCTAGATTCTCTCGACTGCTCTGAATCTGAACCCTTTCCATGTCCACCAGATCGGGCCTGCAGGAAAGAGGAAGGCAGAGAGGAAAGGTGATTCTTCATCCACAGACAATGCCTTTCAGGAAAATGTGCACCAGGACAGAAGGAACAGTACAGATGCCTTCCCTGTCCCTCTGGCTATGCGACAGTGAGAACAAAACCCCAGAAAAGTGTTCACGCTAGCAGTATGTAATGTATTTTATTCTATGATATGGTCAGAGGACTAATCAAATAAACACTCTCTCTCAATAACGGTATGTATTAAAACAATAGCATCTGCAAGTGGGAAGGGAAAAGTGTATCCCATTTAACCAAAGGCCAGGGCAAAGAGGTGCGTCTTCACTGCCTCCCAAAATATGTACAATGAAGGTGTCTGATGCCCCTCAAGGGGGAGACTATTCCATAGCCTAGAGGCCATCATTGAGAAGGCCCTCTCCCGGGTGCCCACCCCTTTTGCCGTTGAGGGTGGTGGGAGAACCAGAAGATCTTAAGGCACATGCAGGTCAATAAGGATGCAGGCATTCTTTCAGATATTTGGACTCCAAGTCATTTAGGACCTTAGAACCTTGAATTGGGCTCAAAAGCGAACTGGCGGCCAGTGCAACTCTTTTAAGACCGACGTGATGTGCGTCCAGTTAGCTGTCCCAGTCAATCTAGCAGCTACATTCCGCACTAGCTGCAGCTTCCGAACTGTCTTCTAGGGCAGCCCAATACAGAGTGTATTACAATAGTCTAGTCTGGAGGCTATCAGAGTATGGATAACTATGGCCTAGTCATCTCTGTCCAGAAAAGGCTTCAACTGGCCATATTTGGGAAGAGGCACTCTTGGCCACAGCCTCCACCTGAGCTTCAAGAATTAGCACAAAGTCCAAGAGCACCCCCAAATTTCGCATCTGTCCCTTCCAGGGCATTACAACCCCATCGAGGACAGGGTGTCTGCCAGCTACACAGGCTCTAACCCATCTTTAAGGCTGAATTCACACACAGCAACAAGCAAAGTGGCTCAAAAGCCGTTTCGAAATAGCAGCGTGTGTCATTCAGTTCCTGGGTTCATATCCTGGGACTGTCCTGGGAACACCATGATTGTGTCTGGCAAATCAGGCAAACTGACAAAATGGCTATGGGTTTTTCACTGCTGTCCGGATGCAGCCTGAATTCAGTGTATTCCAAACATTACTTGAAAACTGGAACATCTGAACACTCAGCGCCCTGGCCTCAGTTAAGAACGCTTTGCTATTTCCTGAATTGCTGTGCTTGGATGAAAGAAGGAACATGCATGTCTACTGTACCTGTATCTGTGGAGAATAGCATTGAACATTTTCCCATCGCTCCAACAGGACGAGAAGTTTGTGCACTTTACTCCTATGTAACCTGCAGTCACCTTCTGGGTCCATAGGAGCAGCTTCTCTTTAGCGGACATGTCGCCTGACTCTCCACTGATGTAGATATCGGAGATCTGAGATGGAAGGAAAACAGATTTTCTGGTGAAGAAACTGGAAGAAGAGGACGCGTTCCATAGGAGTGAGCCCCATTGTGTTCCAAAGTGAGGCAGTTCCCCCAGATAATGAGGAAAGTGAAAGGATGGTAGACGGAGGTGACTTTTGGAGTGAGAGACTGCATTTAAAATGAATCCGTTCTAATTGGTTTCTCATTCTCAAATTGTGCTCCGTGAACTCTGAGGGCTCATCCCCATGCATGTTTGGTCTGGTACCGAAATCAGGTTTGGCAAGAGGTGTCCCCATGCATTTTTTATTTGGTTCGATTTCCGCTGATCAAATTGCCCCAAACTGTACCAGACCAGGACCAAATTTGGTACCTGAAAAAACAAGTCTGGGCACAGTTTGGGGGTCCGGGATGCATTGCCTAGCAAGCCGAGCCCATGCATGGGGACGGTCCCAGGCTATTCAGGGAGGAGACTGATGCTCACATCATTGGCAGGTAGAGTGCGCTTGCCGTTCCTGCCCTGTGCATTGGAGACTGCAGCCGCTGACATTTTTTGGGAGTGGAAACATCCCAGTCACCAAGGCTGACAGGATAATGGCTTGATTTTTGTCCCTTTTCCATGGCAAATATTCCACCCCCATTTCCCAATCGCCAAGGCGATAATGATAATGGCTTGATTATCAGATTGACTGTGTTTGTTTCTTTTAATTTTTTTTTTAATATTTTGAAGGGTTTTATTCCAAAGCATCTTCCTTCTAGCCTGGTGCCAACAAGCTATTCATACCACATCTGGCCAGCGGTGAGCAAGTTGTGGCAAAATAGGCCATCCTGGTCTCCAGTGACAAATGGGGTACATACGCGCACACACACACACACACACACACACACACACACACACACACACACACACACACACACACACACACACACACACACACACACGGACGATGGCTGCCCGACCTTCTCCCAGGAACACAAAGGCAGCTGGAGGGGAGGGGCACTACGCAATTCAGAACAAGTAGGCCAGTCAAACTGGTCATGTGCTGTTACTTCTTTATAGGAAAAAAGCAAATTCAATGCTGGGAATAATTAGGAAGGGAATAGAAAATAAGTCAGCAAGTGTCATTTTGCCCCTTTATAAATCTACGGTGAGGCCACATTTGGAATATTGTGTACAATTCTGGTCACCACACCTCAAAAAGGATATTGTGGAACTAGAGAAGGTGCAGAGAAGGGCAACCAGAATGGTTAAGGGGCTGGAACAAAATCCCTTACGAAACCAGGCTGCAACGTCCAGGCCTCTTCAGTCTGGAGAGGCGGCGTTTGAGAGGGGACCTGATTGAAGTACATAAAATTATGCATGGTATAGAAAAGGTGGATAGAGAAAAAAAGGGGGGGCACTTTATGAAGCTGATGGGTAGGAGAATAAGGTCTGACAGGGGGAAGTATTTCTTCACCCAGAGGGTCATCGGCTTATGGAATGTGCTGCCGGAAGAGGTGGTAACAGCTACCAGTCTGGATGGCTTTAAGGTAGGGTTAGACAAATTTATGGACGACAGATGTATCAGTGGCTACTAGAACAAATGCCTAGGTGCATCTTTCAGGCTGGGGGGTGGGGGGGGAGGAACCGGGGCGCTTCTAAGGCCATTTGCTGGGACTTGAGAGCAGGAGAAGGTTTGTCCTTGTCTCTGCTTCAGAGGCCCATGGGCAATTGGTGGGCCACTGTGTGCGACAGGACGCTGGACTAGATGAGCTGTGGCCTGATCTAGCAAGGCTTCTCTTATGTTCTTACGTCCTTAGGAATGCGCAAAAAAACCAGTTCAAACTGGTGGTGCTTTGGGGCAGAGGTTGCCAAAGGGAATGGAAAGATTCCTGGACCAGTTATGAAGTTCCTAAAACTCTAATCATTGCTTGGGGGAAAACTGGCAGGTGAGATGATGCCCACAGAACGTCTCCAATATTCAAACCAAGGCTGGTAAATTCCCTTGTCATATTAGGGATATAATATCCTGCCTTAAAAACCCTAGAATATTGAGACTGGCCTAAATCCCAGATTGCCAAATAATTTTACGTCCCATTAGGAGCTGAATATTCATTGATTTATGATTGCTTTAGGGAATTAACACCTTACTTTTCAAGCCTGAGTACTTTTCCCAAGTAGCTTGCATTTTTCTTAAAAAAAAAAAAAGATTATACTAAGTACTTAAAACAGAAAAATCAGTCGGATCCCTGAAATTATACAGCACCAACACATTAGCACTAGTCTGTCAATAATGATTATAGTCACAGATACGGAAACAATCTCATCAGGAACCCTCCGAGAAACACAGTAAAATACAGTAATAAGGTTAAAATCTATGTACTCCCAAAGGAAGGTGCAGGGGGAAACATAGCCCACTGTTAAATCTACCAATGTTTGGCAGATTTAACAAAAGAGAAGAATTTGGTTACAGGCTTTGTAACCTGGAGTCTGCAAAGAATAAGATTAAGTACCTCTGCAGGGCTCTCCAAGAACACTGGAGCCTAGCCCCTCATGCTATTTAATACAAATGCAAGAAAAGAAAATGCTAATTAAGGTATCTGCCTCTCTTGAACAGAGGGAACAAAAAGAGTTTGCACACAGAATAGCAGTAGCCAAACTCCAGCCAGATGTTTCTTGTACTTGAGTAGGGTTACATTTTCAACAATTTCTTGGCACCACCCGTTTGGAAACTCAGGCTGCATCTAGACATGTTATTTATTCCATTATATTTGGATATTTTGGAATTTGGATACAGCCTTAAATGTTAAACCCAACAGAAGAAGAAGAGTTGGCTTTTATTCCTGTTTTCTCCCCGTTAAAGGGACTCAACGTGGCTGACAAACTTTCTGTTCTTCTCCCCACAACAGATACAGCCTTAAACATTAAACCCAACAGAAGAAGAAGTAGAGTTGGCTTTTATTCCCCACTTTTCTCACTGTTAAGGGGACTCAAAGTGGCTGACAAACCTTCTGTTCTTCTCCCCACAACAAGCACCCTGTGAGTTAGGTAGGGCTGTGATTGCTCAGAAATAGAGCTGTGACTAGCCCAAGGTCACCCAGCTGGCTTCGTGCAGGAGTGCAGTATCAAACCCGGTGACTACAAGGTACGAATCCGGGACTCTAACCACAAAACCAAAACTGGCCCACAGTCCGTACTGTCTGTTTCTTGTGAAAGCTAGGAAGGGTTTGTATTGAGTCTTTAAGCTTAAGGACTACGAGACAATTGTCTTTCTTATACGGGGTATTATAACACCCTAATTTGGGATTTAACTTCCCAATAAGCCTTGCAAATGTCTGAATAAAATCTGTTCCATATAGCCAAACTGTGCACTAGCTTGTTGCCGCCTATGGTCTCTTCCAGAGCTGACAACAGTTAAATGAAATTTGCTCATCATTGCAGTTCCTGCTCATTTCCTGCACTGGTTTTATTTATAATTCTATCTTCTTCACAGAACTCACTTAAGATTTACTATTATATTATCCAGGCTTGCAAGATGCTCTTCGTTCCAAGTAACAACTGTTGTTGCCTATTCTGGGCACAGGTCAAATGAGGTTCTGTGGGCAACTCTTTCAGGTAGTGCAACAGAGCCTGTTTCCCTCCAACACTTCTTCCACCAGGAACATCTAAGAGATGGCTTCAATTTCTAAGGGCTGTACTGCATTATTATGCACATTATATTAGGTTTTGTATTACTTATCAAACCATTCGTGTTCGCTTTTAACTGCCTCGAGCAACACTCGGAAAGCAGGCAGCATATCATTAATCTGACTGATCAATATTGACTGATATATAAGGATGGCTTAAATGTTGAAATGCAAGTTCCGGAAGAGAACCCTTCCGTGCCCGGAGGAAACTGCTGATACCTTGGAATGGTAGTGGGTCAAGAGGCCTATTGGCACTATGGACCCTAGTGCATAATTAGTGAACTTCTGGTGAAGAGTATCTGCACTTTGAGGAGGCTGTTACAGCCTCCAAGTGTGCCCTGACTCACCAGAAGTTCACTAATTGTTGATTAGAAGAAGAAGAGTTGGCTTTTCTACCCTGCTTTTCTCACCCATCTAAGGGGACTCAAAGCAGCTGGCAAAGTTTTCTGTTCTTCTCCCCACACCAGACACCCTGTGAGGTAGGTGGGGCTGTGAGAGCTCAGAAGAGAGCTGTGACTAGCCCAAGGTCACCCAGCTGGCTCCATGGGGGAGGGCAGAATCAAACCCAGTATTCCCAGATAAGAGTCCGGCTCCTTAACCACTAGACCAAACCAGCTCATGAAATTGTGCTCCACACCTTAACCAATGTTTACCAGGATGTACTTGAAATGTCCAGCAGTGCAACCATCCACACCTCTTCCGGTGCTCCAGGATTGCCTGAAATGCCACGCAAGCACAATGGCACCTCAGATGACCGTAAATGCGACTGAGCATGCACAGAGCATCCGTGTTGCCATGGCAATGCTGCTGATGCATGTATTGTCACGGAGGGCAGTGCCCAGAGGAGGACCGGCGCCGCAACGGAATCAGGTAAGTATTTGTTTGCCGGGGGACGGACAAGTAACATTGACTAGCACTCAAGTGCAAGGACTAGTCAATGTTGGTTCATTCCCATCCACTGGACAGGAAGAGAAACGTGAAAATGGCTAAGGTGGGAGCCTTTTGTCTGCAAATGGTATGGGTTTTTTGGTCCACGGTGGATCTTTTGGCAAGCCCAATGATCCTTTTTGGTGTGCCCTCGCTGACTGACACAGATGCCTGGAATCACACTCCAAAGAACAGCGATGGCACCGTGACCCAGTTTCCAACAAAAGAAAGAAAGAAAGAGGGCATAACAGCTTGGCGAATGCTTTTTGCACTCGAAAGAATGCACACACCTTGTCAGCTGGGGACGATGGCAGAGCTCAGCCCTTTCTGCTACTGGCAGGACCGCAGCAACGTCTCTAAAGACATGCAAGAGAAGAACCAGACTAGGGAGACAACCCGGGTATGCAAAACAAATCCTGGCAGAAAAAGGATGCTCTCCTCCGGAGACTTCTAGGGGTGGGCGGGTCCTGCTTTCTAGTGCCCCCACGACCACTTTTAGTAAATATAGGGTGTCCCTTTTCACCAGCTCACCCTTTTTTGTTGACTTTAGTGGGCATCCATTACTTTTGACCCTGCCTTTGTCCCCAGCTTAAGAGAGGGATGGCGATTCCCCAGACACGTTGAGTTTGGGGAATCTCCTCCAAACAGTGGCCAGATAACCTGCTAGGGAAGGGATAGCGCAAGAGATTGATCCCCTGCCATTATGCTTTACTAACTAGACAGTGCCAAGGTTGGTGCTTTTGTCGTGTGTTTTCAATTACCCACACCTCTGGGCATCGGAGCACCCAGATGTGCTTGCCACCAATTGCACGCATGCACAGAAGACTGTTTCAGCCTCCATACATGCGCACTGGATCAAGCTACGATAGCAACTCTGTCCAGAAGACAAGTGCGCCAGTTTGGTCTAGTGGTCAGGGAGCCGGACTCTTATTGGAGAATACCAGGTTTGATTCTGCACTCCTCCACGAAACCAGCAGGGTGACCTTGGTCCAGTCACAGCTCTCTTCTGAGCTCTCCACAGCCCCACCTACCTCACAAGGTGATTGTTGTGGGGAGAAGAACAGAAGCTTTGTCAGCCGCTTTGAGTCCCTTTAAGTGGGTGAGAAAAGCGAGGTAGAAAAGCCAACTCTTCTTCATGAAAAGCCCCATTGCTGGAAAACTCCCACCCAGCAGTGGGTTTTCCAGCAACAGTAAAAAGCACCTTTTTTTGGGGGGGGGGGGAAGCAGGGCAATGAAGAGATTCCTTATGATATGTGAGGCAGCGGCATCCCATAATGGAGCTATATTCCCCTGTCTGGATGCAGCTCAGGTATCTTGAAAATTGAGGTAGTAATCAGAGATGAATCTCTCTCTCCTTCTGTCTTTCATGCACACAAACAAACACCATTTTATTCTGGGTTTGTATTTACCAGCCCAACAAATATGATTGTCAAAAGACCCATCTACACTTAAAAGTTTAATCCAGCTTCAGCTTCCTTCCAGAGTGAGATAACACATCAGCAAAATAATTCATCCTTTTTTCCCCTTCCTTACCTAACTCAAAGGTGTGTTTTCTTAAATAATGCCAAAAGAAATCAGCTCACTGTCACTTTGGGGGGGTGTTCTATCATTCTGAAAGTGGACTGAAACGGGATTAAAATGCAGGTGTAGATGGCCCCAAATTCTCCCCAGTGCTGTGGCATTGGGAAGAATATCTCTCCAGTAGGAACTAGAGAACCAAAAGCCAACAGGCAAGTGAAAATACGAAATACCAGGGTTTCAAAATGCGACGACTGTGGGGCTTCTCACAGTCACCTCCATGACCAGAAAGAGGTCAGATTCTAACTGAGCAAAGTTAATGGTATCAGACACATGTCCACCAGAAGGAATGATGCAGTTTAATAACATCTAATAGCCTCCTATCCAGTCAGATTGTGGAATATAAGCTGTTGGACTAAATAGTCAATGTTATGATCCATCAGCATCCATCTTCACTTCTCTGATCTTTAGGGGCCATGATAATACTGCTCTAGCTGCCCTCTCTGCATCTTCTTTTTATTTTTTGTTTTTTAAATGTGCAGATCTGGTCATAAGGAATTAGTAGGATAAAGTGTATTGGTGGGCAGAGAAAGGGAAAGTTCTACCTGCGCCACCCAGAGCCACTGAACCTGGCAAGCAAAGTTCATCCGGCACAGCAAGCCAAAGATGGCATCACTGAAGGGGGTACAGTAATCCAATATCCTGCCCCAGGAAAACAAAAAAAAGCGATAGACGTAGATAACACTGTGTGGAAGAGGAAAGATGTCCTCCGTTAATTTGGAGCTGCATTATTTATTTATTTATTTATTTCCATTATCCAATTATGTCTGCCACCGCCGTCCCCAGTGTGGAAGCATATGGCTGCCAAATCTCCTGTGATTCTTCTTAAAACTTAGGGAATGAAACGGCTCAGGCAGGGGATTTCTTTCCCGCTTTCTAGCTCCCGTGGTTCTCCTCCTCGCTCTCCTCTCCACAAATGTGAAGCATGTCCTATATTTCAGGACCCCTCTCGCTGGACAGCACCCCTGCTCCCTTCCAGGCTGCAGGGCTGAGCGGCAAGAAGTCCTGTTTTTGAGACAACATGATCAGGTTCCCTTTCCTTTTTCCATGGCCACCATTTTCTGAACAGCAGCTACAGCTTGTTCTTAGATTTTCACATAGGGAAAACCACACGAAACCAAGAGGATCTAATCTAGAATATGGGAAGAATATCCTCTCTTTGTTCTAATCCCTTTGGAGAAAGCTGTGCTGAAAGGACAAAATATCTGCTGCTTGCTGGTCTCCAATGTTCCTTCCTTCCCTCCCTCCCTCCTTCCTTCCTTCCTTCAATTTATATACCACCCTATACTGCAGTCCCAAGGTGGTTAACAGAGAAGATTAAAGCAATATTTGAAAAACAAGAGGAAGGCAAACAGAGAGGATGATAGAGGATCTAAAAACAAAGGCATTTCATGAGAAGTCTGAAACCAGTCAGTGTTGCAGCCTGGAATATATCTGCAGGAAGACTGTTCCAGATTCTGGGGGCCACCACTAAAAAAGCTCTTCCCTTTGGCTCTGCTTCATGAACCCTGTCAAATGACACAATCATGGCTCTCAAAATGGGCAAAAATCTTGATTCTCTCCAAAAAGCAATACAGCAGACAAAGACCTGCCTGCCCACCTCTGCCTCAGCACCAGCTTAAGGTTTTCCCCACGTGCAGCCATTGCTTCAACTTTGAAAGGAACAATACAAAGATCTTTGGAGAAGATCCTTTCTGGTTTCCAGCTCACACAGTCCTTCATCCCATGCCCTTTGTGGCTGAGGATCTTTGGAATAACAACACAAACCAGGAGCATTTTGAAACATCATTCTGCCCATGTGGCACATTACTTGCAAGCGATTCAACAAGAGAAATCCCCAAGAGACACAACTGGTGAGAAGGCCCCAAGATAGCAGAATTGTCCCTCGTATAATGTAAACTAAACATAGCACAAGTTTTGATTAGGCATGAGAAGCAAACAGCAGCTTCTATTGCCCGGCAGGAAACCAGACCAAGTGCAAACTGCTAGCCACGGAGAGTCTACAGTTAGCAGAACCCACCCATTGCTTCTCCTGGTACGAATTTGCACGCTGCAACAGGAGGATTTCCGGTCTCTGGTGCCAAAGTAACTGAAAATGCCTCTGGTATGATGCCTTTTGGGCCTTCAGTCATGCAATTCATATGTCTGCCTCAGGTTGTCAAATAAGAACATAAGAGAAGCCTTACTGGATCAGGCCACTGCCCATCTAGTCTAGCATCCTGTCGCACACAGTGGCCCACCAAATGCTCATGGGCATCTCAAGCAGAGACAAGGACAAACCTTTGCTTGCTCTCGAATCCCAGCAAATGGCCTTAGAAGCATCCTGCTTTCCCGTCCAGCCTGAAAGATGTACTTAGGCATCCATTCTAGCAGTCATTGATACATCTGTCGTCCATAAATTTGTCTAACCCTACCTTAAAGCCATCTAGACTGGTAGCTGTCACCACCTCTTCTGGCAGCACATTCCATAAACCGATGACCCTCTGGGTGAAGAAATGTCTCAGAGATATCACCCATATTTGTTTCTTACACCTACCGAGAAAAGTGAAAGCTGCTGGGGGGGGGGGGGTGTTAAATAAATAAACACACACCCCAGTCCTTTCCCTCTGCTCCTCACAGGCAGGGGAAGTCCACCTCATGCTCTTGGAATCTGACATGCTTACCACAGTGAAAGCCCACTGCCACAGAGACAGCTCTTTGGACTCTTTGCTTGTCCTAACCAAATCCTTTTCTTCCAACACCCCCAGCCCAAATCTTCCTCCTCAAAGTTTCCCACCAAGTCACAGACACACAGATTACATAACCATGACTCTTCCACTAAGGACAACTCAGGTTTCACTTGCTCACACCATGACACAATGACAGGTGTCTACGAAGCAGAGAGAAGATCTAGCTGGACATCTGCCAGGAAAGGGAGAACTAAGCCTGTAGGATTTTTGACATCTCTTTTCTGTGCCTTTCAGCTCAGCCCTGTTGTCAGACTTCTTTGTTTATTTATCTGCCTTTTTATCCTGCCCTATACCTGAAGGTCTCGGGATGGGTCACGGCAATAAAGTAAAATATGAAATAGACACTTTCAAAACAAAATGGTGTCTGAAGGAGGAGAGGAGCGGCTGTTTCCTCAGACAGAGGCTGGATTTCCTGGTGCACCTCTCTCTCTCTCTCTCTCTCTGTGTGTGTGTGTGTGTGTGTGTGTGAGAGAGAGAGAGAGAGAGAGAGACAATTCCAGAGTCTGCGGGCTACCACAGAGAAGGCCCTGTTCCAGGTGTGCATCCCTACTACTTAAGGGTACAACCTCATCTAGCTTATCATTCAGTGTTCCTCTTAAATGCTGTAATGACTGTTTATTTACTATTTATTGATTTAGGGCAGTTTATCTACTGCTTCCCACTAGGAAAAAAAAATCAGTTTGCAAGAAAGACTGAAGACAAGGGCCAAAACCACACATAGGGGACATAGTTGCAACACCGGTGAGCAGCGTGAGACAAGGACCATTTGAAAGCTTAGAACTTTTAAAGAACTTCACAAGCAAACCCACTGGATATAGTTGAAGCAACTGTCCTACAGATTAGAAGAAACTCCTACTAATAAGCAACCTTTCTCACTGTTAGAGCATGAAAACAACATAGATTCTTAGGGGAGAACCCCAGGAGGGCCCAATCCTGCTGGGGTGATGTTTTGTTTTTTAATTTTAACAAATTGTATCATTGTATCAGAGTTACAGTTTTAGCATTGCAGAGGAAACGGCTTCCTTTCCTCAGGCAAGGGGGATGTTGCTTCTTCTTCTTTTGACAATCTATTTTATCTTTATAGTGATTTTATTGTCACCTACCCTGAGACATAAGAAACTAAGAGGAGCCCTGCTGGATCAGGCCACAGCCCATCTAGTCCATAGGAACCTAAGAGGAGCCCTGCTGGATCAGGCCACAGCCCATCTAGTCCATAGGGACCTGAGAGGAGCCCTGATGGACCAGGCCACAGTCCATCTAGTCCATAAGAACCTAAGAGGAGCCCTGCTGGATCAGGCCACAGTCCATCTAGTCCATAAGAACCTAAGAGGAGCTCTGCTGGATCAGGCCACAGTCCATCTAGTCCATAAGATCCTAAGAGGAGCTCTGCTGGATCAGGCCACAGCCCATCTAGTCCATAGGGACCTGAGAGGAGCCCTGATGGACCAGGCCATAGACCATCTAGTCCAGCATCCTGTCTCACACAGTGGCCCGCCAATTGCCCGTGAGCATCTCAAGCAGAGACAAGGGCAAACCTTCTCCTGCTCTTGAATCCCAGCAAATGGCCTTGAGAGGCCTCCTGCCTGTCTCTCCAGGCTGTAGGAGGTACCTAGACATCCACTCTACAAGCCATTTATACACCTAACGCTTTGTCTAACGCTTTCTTGAGGATATCTAGGCTGGTTGCTGCGTCCCACCCCAGACCTTCAGGTGCTGGGTGGGTCACAGATAGAAATAGAAATGGTATGAAATAACTATTTAACGTTATTGCTAACATCCTTTGACGTCTTTGGGAAACCTACCAAACCATCCTTAGCTAAAAGTCTAGCAAGGAGCTTCCAAAAGAACCTAGACTGGCACATCTCATTAAAATGCAAGCTGGTACAGCCGCCTTAACATGCCATGGAGGTAAACACGAGAACAGGAACCTCATGTGGACACCTCTGAAACAGAGTGTCTGATAGCTGCAGTGGGCAGGAACTAGGCTTAGAAGGACCACAAGGGTGTGGAACGAGAAAGTCCGTTCTCGCCCTCCTCTGCACCTAAGAGAGAGGAAGAAGCCATGATGAAAGCAGCCGGAGATGGACAGCCCCTCCCTACTAATTCAGGCGTGAACCTTCCCAAGGAAGCTGTCTCTTATGGTGAAACCCATCAGCCCAATTTCGCAGTCAAGAAGGGGCTCCATTCAGGGGCATTTGCCTAGGTACAATTTTCAGGCTGGGGGGTGGGGGAAGCAGGACGCTTCTAAGGCTATTTGCTGGGATTCGAGAGCAGGAAAAGCTTTATCCTTGTCTCTGCTTCAGATGCCCAAGAGTATTTGGTGGGCCACCATGTGAGACGGGACGCTGGACTAGATGGGCTGTGGCCTGATCCAGCAGGGCTTCTCTTATATTCAGGAAGGCATGTTCCTACGCATTTGCCTTCTCCCATACCAAACTGCCCGTACCTTAAGATCTAGTGGTGAGGCCCTCCTGGTTGTCCTACCACCCTTTATAAATCTATGATGAGGCCACATTCAGAATATTGTGTACCATTCTGGTCACCACACCTCAAAAAGGATATTGTGGAACTAGAGAAGGTGCAGAGAAGGGCAAGCAGAATGATTAAGGGTCTGGAACACCTCCCTTACAAAACCAGGCTGCAACGCCTAGGCCTCTTCAGTCTGGAGGGACGGCGTTTAAGAGGGGACCTGATTGAAGTATATAAAATTATGCATGGTATAGAAAACATTGATAGAGAAAATTTCTTTCCTCTATCACACAATACTAGAACCAGGGGGCACTCTATGAAGCTGATGGGTAGGAGAGTCAGGTCTGACAGGGGAAAGTATTTCTTCACCCAGAGGGTCATCGGCTTATGGAATGTGCTGCCGGAAGAGGTGGTGACAGCTACCAGTCTAGATGGCTTTAAGGTAGGGTTAGACAAATTTATGGATGACAGATGTATCAATGGCTACTAGAACGAATGCCTAGATGCATCTTTCAGGCTGAGGGGGGGAGGAACTGGGGTGCTTCAAAGGCCATCTGCTGGGACTCGAGAGCAGGAGAAGGTTTGTCCTTGTCTCTGATTGAGATGCCCATGAGCATTTGGTGGGCCACTGTGTGCGACAGGATGCTGGACTAGATGCGCTGTGGCCTGACCCAGCAAGGCTTCTCTTATGACGCATGTTGAGTAGTGAGGCTGGTGGGCACCTGGGAGAGGGCCCTTTTGGTGATGGCCCCCAGACTATGGAATAGTCTCCCCCTTGAGGTGTGTCACGCCCCTTCTCTGTATATATTCAGGAAGGCAGTGAGGATGCACCTCTTTGCCCTGGCATTTGGCTGAGGTGATTATATTCCCCCCCCCCCCAGTACAGACACTACTTTTTTTAACACGGAGTGTACTGTTTTAGATTTATTGATTTTTAAAGTGTTTTTAATGTATATCCTGTTTTTAATCTCTTGTTTTAATGGTTGTTACCCACCCAGAGACCTTTGGGTATGGGGCGGGATGGAAATGTAAATAAATACATCTGTGGCCAAATTAAAAGACAAGGTTCAGTGAATCGCCCCACTAGGCACCCCAGTAGGTCATTCTAAAATTAGAAACACGGAGCAAGGATGGTTCTTGGTATCAGACACACTCTTTGAGAAGAGCAGCAACGCCAGATAGCAGCAGACAAGGCTTCCACAAGGCATCTGACAAGCTAATTTGCTATTCTCTGTCAGCTTCTCTCTCCCCCAGCCCCCCAAGCCTTTTCCTGCCAATTCAGGGCAGACGGTCATGATAATTTAATGGCTTCTCTTGCCTCTCTAACAATCTTCAAAGACATCTGCCTGCTGCCTGAAGGGCGGGATCCTCACAGAAGAAGTGTGTGCTGGAATTAAGGAAGGAAGGAAGGAAGGTGGGTGTGTAGTATAGAGAATCATGCACGGTATAGAAAAGGTGGATGGAGAAAATTTCTTTTCTCTATCGCACAACACTAGAACCAGGGGGCATCTATGAAGTTGATGGGCAGGAGAGTCGGATCAGACAAGGGGAAGGATTTCTTCACCCAGAAGGTCACCGGTCTATGGAATTGGCTGCCCAAAGAGGTGGTAACAGAAACCAGCCTGGATGGCTTTAAGGATGGGTGAGACAAATTTATGCATGACAGATGTATTGATGGCTACTAGAGTGGATGCCTGAGTACATCTTTCAGGCTGGGGGGACAAGCAGGATGCCTCTAAGGACATTTGCTGGGATTCAAGAGCAGGAGAAGGTTTGCCCTTGTCTCTGCTTGAGATGCCCATGGGCAATTGGTGTGCCACTGCGTGAGACAGGATGCTGGACTAGATGGGCTGTGGCCTGATCCAGAAGGGCTCCTCTTAGGTTCTTATGGACTAGATGGGCTTTGGCCTGATCCAGAAGGGCTCCTCTTAGGTTCTTATGGACTAGATGGGCTTTGGCCTGATCCAGAAGGGCTCCTCTTAGGTTCTTAGGTTCTTATTAGAAGGTTTGTCCCTGTCTCTGCTTGAGATGCCCATGGACAATTGGTGGGCCACTGCGTGAGACAGGATGCTGGACTAGATGGGCTGTGGCCTGATAGAGCAGGGCTCCTCTGAGGTTCTTAGGAAAGAAGGAAGGAAGTTTGAATGGGAAAGGAAGGCTGCTCACAAACAGAGAAAACATGTCATCCAGCTTGCAGATGCAAGAGAAAACAAAAGTGCTTAGTGAGAAAGCAATGCCTTTAAGGTCACAACAGCAGAAGGAACAGCATTCTGTTCCTTCTGGGGCATCCAGAGGGTATCTAGCTTCGCAGGACTCTCCTGCTATTGACTTATACACAGTGGTGATCAGGAAGGGAATGTGGCAGGCAAATGCCCCCACCTCGTCCCATGCTGATCCAGTGGCATTTTTTGATGCCCACGTTGTGGTTCCACCATTATGGGAACTGCAAAAAAGCCACTGAAAACAGCATGGCATGATGATGCAATGTTGCTCATGGAAACCCACCCATCCACCGACTCTAGAAGAGGCCACAACGAGGTTGAATAATCTAATCCCACACCCTAAGCTGTCTTTATAAAAGAACTCATTTTCTGCAGCAGAAAACAGTGGAAGCCCTGAGAACTGTAATGGGGAACTGCAGATGATGATGATAATGATGATGACTAAATGGATTAAATGTAAATTTTCATTGGAGCAATTTTGTACAGTAGCACTGAATTAATCCACAAGCATCCTCTCTCACACACACGCACAATAAACATGACTATTTACAACGAACTCTGCATTGCAATTCTGTTTTCAAATATCTACACTTCTACAGAAGATATTAAAAACAAATATTCCCTCTGCCTGCCTGCCTGCCTGCCTGCCCTAAAACTGCCAGCCTTCAGCTATGGTGGATGATCTGTTTAGTGTGATTTGAGAAGAAACATGTAGTGTGGAAATGAAAAACTTCTTTTGGCCCATCTGAACTGCATGCTGATGGAAAACGGATTGCGGTGTCAAAAGTGAGGCATCCTGGTTCTGCATCCACACTTTAGGTTTAATCCAGTTTCAGTCCACTTTCTGGAGCTGTGGTCACACCTAAGGTTTAATGCAGCTTGAGTCCACCTTCAGAGTGAGAGAGAACATCAGCAAGCAGCCAGTAATTTTCTTTCCACATTAACTATCCAAAAGGTGACTTTTCTGAAAGAAAACAGCTTCTCAGTTTGCTGATGGGTTCTCTCACTCTGAATGTGGACTGGAGCAAGATTAGAAGTTTGGTTTGACCACAGCAGAGCAAGAGAACATATAAGCAAAGTGTCAGGCTGCTTTTGGCATTATCCAACTCAGAGAATCCACCTTTAGATTAGATAATGTAGAAACAAAATGACCAGTTGTGTTGTTCCATTCTGAAAGTGGACTGAAACTAGGGGTGTTTTTCCACTGCAGCCCTTAGATCCGGATCTAAGAAGATCCGGATCTAAGGAATGGGTACATTCCTTAATCCGGATCTAGTAGATCTGGATTAAGGGAAGCACCCAATGTGTTTCCACGGGAGGTGTAGCACCCATTGGAAATGGGTGCTAACACCCCTGCTGTGGAAACAGCTTTGCACCCATGGGGGAATCCGGATCGACCCACAAGGGGTTGGTCCATTACCCCAGGTGTTTTGGGGGGCAGGGGGGGGCAGTCTTTGAAGTCACTTCAAAGTCTGTGCAAAATAGCTCCAGAGTGCCTTTGAAGCCTGTGCTGATCTTTGGAGTGAACTTCGAAATGACTTCGGAGTCACTTTGGAGTCACTTCGAAGTTCACTCTGAAGATCAGCACAGACTTCAGAGGCACTCTGGAGCTATTTTGCACAGACTTCGAAATGACTTCAAAGTGGCTTCAAAGTGACTTCGGACCTTAGGTTTAGGGGGACCCCAATGGGTGCATCCCCTCCCCCTAGCCTCCTTTGGACCCCATTGCCTTTTCCAGTGGAAACAGGCTCCCTTTAATCCGGATTTTCTGGCAGAAGACCTCATTGTAGACCCCATTAATGGGGTCTACAGAAAATCCAGATTAAAGGCCAAAATGTACCCATTAGATCTGGATTTCCCCCACGGCAGTGGAAAAAATCGGGTCCCAAATGGGTGCTGTGGTGGAAATGGGATCACCTGGCTCACGCCCAAATGGGTCCTAAATGGGTGCAAAAATGGGTACTTTTTTGACAGTGGAAAAACACCCCAAATTAACATTTAGCTGTGAATGGCGTCCATACTTCCCTCAACTTTGGCCTCCTCCCTCTCCAATAACAGAAATCAAAGCTTTCCCCCATTTTCTTTATACCATGTGTATCACATTATACATATTGGACACGCAGTTCCCCTAGCCAAATAGCCCCAAAGCTAAACAGATCCGACTCTCAATCCCATCATCCCCTCATGAATGCTCACAATGGCACATTTTGCCAGACGAGTCAAAATTATGTCAAGCGACAGAGATGTTCTATTAAAAGTGAGGCATTTTAGCCACAGAGAAGAACAGTTTCGTAAGCATCCCAGAGATGACCTTTTGTTGTTATTAATTTCTATTTATGAAGAAGCAACAGACACAGTGGGGACCAGACATCGCCACCATTCGGTACTTCAAGGACCTGGGGGCAGTAAGGCATTGTATACACCATGCTGGGAGTGGGATTTGGGAGATGTAGTCCCAGGACATCTGGAGGGCCACAGTTTAAGACTCCTGACATATACCATCTGCTTACAGGTGAAGGCAGGCAAGGGTTTTTGCCTTCCTAGACTGCTTGCAGTATTCCTGGAGGCAGTGAGTTCATTCTGTGCAAAACTGGGCCACGGATTGGGCATTTTTCTGCTCACTTTGTGCCCTTGATTTGTCCTGAAAATTCATAATGAAACAGCAGGATGGAATGCTCTGAGGGTTCATTTCCTGCATGGAGCTCAGCCCAGAAGAGAGCTCTGACTAGAGCTGTGACTAGCCCACAGTCACCCAGATGACTTCATGGAGGAGGTTTTTACATGCCACTTTTCTCACCCTTCAGGGGACCCAAAGCAGCTGACAAACCTTCTGTTCTTCTCCCCGTAACAGATACCCTGTGAAGTATGTGGGGCTGTGGGAGGCCAGAAAGAGAGCTGTGACTCACCCAAAGTCACCCAGCTGGCTTCATGGTGGAGTGTGCACCTGAACTGAGTAACTGCCACATAAGAGTCTGGGAGTATAGTCACAAGACCCAACTGACTCACTGAGGAGGGTACTAATATTTGACTGGTGCTTCCTGATGGATGGGACTTACAGGTGGTCAACCAATCATTACATGGAGGAGGAGAGGGGAAAGCAATGAGGCAAAGGAACCGAAAGGGCAGTGGCTGAATTGAATGAGGCATTATGGGATGGCCTGTTCAGAGGACATGTAGTCGTGGGTTTCAAAGGTGCATAAAGAAAGAGAAGGTTGGGCAACGGGTGGCACTCTGGTCATGGACCAAAAATCCTCACAGCTGTTCTGCCAACCTGCCTGTTGCAGCAAAATGCTAAAATGTGGAGTATCAATCTGATGTCTAGGCCAAAGCATGATAATCTGGGATGTGTTTAACATCAGTAAATCAACGAATTCTGGAATAGCTAAGGGATGTCTGGAGAAAGCATTAATCTCTGAGTGGATGCAGCTTGTGCTTTAACATAGCACGGCGGTCTTTAGTTCTGTTTGTGTGTCTCAGAGAGACAGCTGGTCTGTGTGGTTTATCCATGCAAGAAGTCGAAGTGACTCAGAACAGAATAAAAAGCCCTGGACATCAGGGTCTATCAGCTACATTTCTTTCCAAAGGAGCATTCTTATCAACCAGCACTTTCAGCCTGCCTAGGAAAGGATCGCGTGATTCCATCCAAAAGGTTCTATGGCCGAAATCTCTGCTAAGAGCAAAGAGCCTGCCAAGGTTGTGAAGCTTCAGTACTGCACTGCAGAAGAGAGAAAAACACGGAGGTTTTGAAGTTGTCACTTCTTTGAATCAAATAAAACAGAAAGGCTCCCTAAAAACAGAGCGGCCGGGTCCCCGTACACGTTTGGTACAGTTCTGAACACAGGATTGGCAAGGGACGTCCCCATGCATTTTGGATTTGGTCTGTGGAAAGTGGACCAAATCACCCCAAACCATGCCAGACCAGGACCAAATTTGATACCTGAAAAAACAAGTTTCGGCACAGTTTGGTGGTACCGGCACACACTGGTTAGCGAGCCGAGACTGCACATGGGGACGATCGCGGGCTATCTGGGGAGAAGATTGGTGCTCACGTCATTAGGAGGTAGGCTGCACCTGCCCTGTGCACTGGAGATCACAGCCACTGACATTTTAAAATCCCGATCACCAAGGCAGGCAGGATACTGGCTTAATTCTTGTGCATTTTCCACGGAAGTATTTCCACCCCCCGTTTTCCGATTGCCAAGGCTGGCAGGAAATAAAGGCTTGCCAGGAATGGCATGGGGACAGGGTGGGAGCAATCTTGGACCTGCTTCCAGTCCCATGCGTTCTGATCCCACTCCAAATGGCTTGCATGGGGAGGCGGCTAGTCTGTCTTTTAAAGAATTGCTTCCAATAGGATCGATTTACTCATTAAGACTCTTTCTAAAGTCCCCCAGGTTTCTCCAAAACATGATACGATAGGCAGATAACACAGGGCTATTAACACCAAAGGATGGAATTTAAAACATCAGCTTTGTGCCATTTAAGGACAGAAGAAGAAAATCTTTGCTTTGCCTGGATGGACAATGGACTGAGATGCCACTTAGACAGGCAAAAGTGAGGCTTTCTGGTTCTGTTCTGCAGCCCACCTACCCATCTTGCTAACAGAAAAGGAAAAAGATTTGAAGGGCTTGGAGAAACAAAGACAAGTTGGATTTTCTTCTGTATTCTGCCGAATATCAGAAACTGGCTGAGAATCTAACATTTAACAAAAATGGCATGACAAAGCTCTGGAAAATAGCAATAAATGAATGCATAACAAAACAAAAATTAAAAATGGAAGGAAGCACATATGAGGACAGATTCAGCAGAACGCGGGAAACATGTAAGAGAAAACTGGATTGTAATATTTTGGTTTAAAATAAACAAAAAGAGAACAGGACCAGCCACCAATTTCCAGCTAGAGGGTGAAGGTCTGGAAATAGCTGATAATCTTTCACCCCAGAAGACAAGGTAACAATAAAAGATCTGGCACTTAGGAAGTCCATTGGAGGTTGGCACTGGAAAAAGCAGTTTGGAGATTTTTAAGTTCTTGTGACTTCTCACTGAACATAAAGATCAGAATGGGTAACATCATGGACAATGAGAAAGCAAGACCAGAAATGTGTAGATTCTTTTGGACTTTGGTGCTCCTCAGGGTACTGTGCGTAGCTGAAAAGACCCATCAGTAGATTCTGGACCAAATAAAACCTAAATATTCATTAGAAGTACAAATGACAGGCCTTAAACTGTCATACTTCAGGCAGATAATGAGAATACCAAACTCTCTGGAGAACATGGTGATGTCACGCAGGGTGCCACAATAAAAATGGCGGCACCCTGTGGAGGATCAGATGTGTGCCTGGGCAGAGGTAAATATCCAGACATGCAGGGGCTAAGCTAGTGTGTACCAGTATTCCCTAGTGCAAACACAAGTATACGTTAGTCTCCTACGCACTCTTCCCATCCAGCGGAACGTCCCATGGGTAAATAACTGAGAGATGCCTTCTGATCCACAGTCAGGTTCAGGCATCCCAAAGTAGTTTGTTCCATTAAAAAAAGAGAGACCAAAGAGGTTTGGTTCTCCATCCATGTTGACCGAGGAAAGCCAATCGGCCCCATTCAACACTGGTTGCCTGGTCCAACGGCTTTGACCCCTCACCTGGCTTTCAATTCTTGGCTCCTGTTGAAACCTGCAAGCTACTTCTTGATAACTCACAGGTCCTCACTAGGTTCAGCCCCATGCAAGCAACCCCAAACACGGGCTTCTCCTTCCAGGCTGTCCCACTGCTGAGCTTCTTCTTGCATCCCTCAGACTTACCTGAGCCTCCCCTTGCAGTTTCCAGCCACTGTCCAGATACCTGTATATAGCAACTGTCTGGGACCAAGGACACAGGGCTTTTGCATAATCCCTTGGCATGAACCAAGAGGCAAGCATTAAAAGGTTCTTGCTCCCAGGCTCTTAGGGCTTAAAAGCCAGATGTGACCTGTCTGGGGAAAAGTCAATGTCTGCTGACTTGCTGCCTATCTATCTATCTATCTATCTATCTATCTATCTATCTATCTATCTATCTATCTATCTATCTATCTATCTATCTATCTATCTATCTATCTATCTATCTATCTATCTATCTATCTATCTATCTATCTATCTATCTATCTGTCTGTCTGTCTGTCTGTCTGTCTGTCTGTCTCCCACACCATATCCCAAGATCTCTGGAAAGCTTACAATTAAAAAAAAACATATACAAACAAATGTTAAATACATACTCCATTAAAACAGCATTAAAAAGCTAGAGTGCTAGAGTGAATTAGTGCCCAAAGGCCTTAATAAAAAGCCGGGTCTTTACTTGGCACCTAAAAGTTAGAAAAGCCAGCTCTAGTGGTTTGGTCTAGTGGTTAGGGAGCTGGACTCTTATCAGGGAATATCAAGCTCGATTCCGCCCTCCCCCATGAAGCCAGCTCGGTGACCTTGGGCTAGTCACAACTCACTTCTGAGCTCTCACAGCCCCACCTACTTCACAGGGTGTCTGTTGTGGGGAGAAGAACAGAAGTTTTGTCAGCCACTTTGAGTCCCCTTAAATGGGTGAGGAAAGCAGGGTAGAAAAGCCAACTCTTCTTCTTCTAACTGGCCCTCCAGAGGAAAGGCCTTCCATACGTGGGGTGCCACAGCTGAGAAGGCCTTCCCCCACGTCTCAACAAAGTGGATTTCTCTAAATAGCGGGACACGGAGGAGCCCCCCTCCATCAGATCTTAAACTTCGGGCAGGTCTGGCAACCTAAGGTTTGTATTTTCGAATGTCTGCATTTTTGTTTTTGTTTTGCTAGTTTCAACTGTCATATATTTTTTCTGCATTTGTAACAGTGCGCTGTGACCCACCTGGGGATCAGAAGCAACAATTGCCATTAAAAATAACAATACCAGTTCCTTTGCTTCTTTCTGCACTTAGCTAGCCTTACAGTTATCCAAAGCAACACACGGACTGAAACAGCGCGTCTGGGGCGGAGCAACCTTCAGGGACGTGCTGATTTCTTTATAGTTCTATACAAAAAAAACCCACATCTAAACCAATGACAGTCCCTGCATGGGAAGGGATGTCAAACTGTGATCCTCCAGAGATTTCTGGGACTACAGCTCCCAGCATTCCTTGCCACTCTGGGTCGGCTTGCTTTGTATGCATGCGCGTACAGCAGTCTGTTCTACAGCCCCCTAGTGCACCGTGCTCTCTGTTTGTGATACCTTGCACTTTGCATGACCTGGTCTAGGGCTTTGTGTAGGCTGGTCTTTTCTGCTTTCAGCTTCTCCTTAGAATCATAGAGAGTTGGAAGAGACCTCCAGGGTCATGGAGTCCAACCCCCTGCTCAATGCCTAAACCATCCCAGACAGATGTAGGTCCAGCCTTGCTTGAAGACCTCCAGCCAAGGAGAGCTCACTGTCTCCCATGACAATCCTTCCCTTGCCGTTAGTAACCGGCTGCGGACAGCCACCAATACGTAGCTTTAAAGGCTGCAGAACTAATAAGTGTTTGGAATCCCCCAATAAACAGCTATTTCCAGCTCCTTTTTCAGTATTAGGAAATAGCAATTATGCTTGGTATCATTAGGCACCAGAGCATTAGAACCGACTCAGTGCGCCTTCATGCACCCTCCTTGGCAAAGACAGAGCAGTGATTTGCGGCTGTCTTGCTCTAGGGGAGCATCAAGGATTAAACTCACAACCCTCTGATTCCCAGACAGTTGCTCTACCACTCAGCTCCTTAACTGTCCTTGATATAAACTAAACACTAGGGGTTGATCTGATCAATTCTCCTCATTCCAAAGTACTCCAAGAAATGTCTTAGCATCTTTTGCTGCTCCCCACACGCTTTCAGCTTCATCTGCAAGTAGATGCGACCCTCCCAAGCCAGTTGAAATAGCCATTTAACCTCCTGAGATGAAAAACTCTGCTCTAGCTAAAGCGGAATTGCAAAAACGAACCATGCGCACACCCTATGTGCTAATGTGTCGGTCAATGGTACTGCACCAAAGACTCAACTCTGAAGTGATTTCTGAGGCCAATGTGCAAAAGACATAAAAATGTACAGAGAAGAGTGTATGCAAAGTGCCTTTTCTCCCGGCTACTACATAAAGCAAAAGCGTTTTGCCTCTCTGGGATGGACGGGCTTTTATTTTACAGAATTACTTCTTACTGCATTAAGTGATCCCACACTGGCCACAAAAATACTGCCAGGTTTTAAATCCAGAAAGGTATCTTTCAGCTCTTATAGGGGTGTCTTTCTTTCTTTCTTTCTTTCTTTCTTTCTTTCAGAATGAGATCATTGCGAAAAAGCCTGTGCCAAATCGGTTGCGAACTTTATGTCAGATGTTGATGGAGCTTTTAAGTTGGCCTCCTGCCTAACATCTCACCCTCATCACAGCTCACAGTACCTTGAAATTCCTCCCCAGCTCTTCCATGTTCCGTAAATTAGCAGCCACAGCGCACGCAGGGGAGTTTGGCAGCTAAAATGCATGTTAAAAGAACCGGAGCGAGGGTGTTTCCAAGAATAACATACGCATAAGACATACGGGAGAGAAAACAGGGAAAGCCCTTCAAGGTTGAGAGTGGGACACAAATACAGACTATTTAATAAATACTCTCATCTCTTTCGGCCTCACCAAAACCTTGCAGCACCAACTCTCCTGCCTAGTTATCAGATGTTTTGCTTCTGAAGTGGGAAAGCATAAAAGCTGTTTCAATAACAATGCCAGCTTCCATCCTGGGCATTGTTTTGAGCACCACAACGTCTCCGCCTCGAAATAAAATATGCGAGGCAAAAGAGCGGAAGAAGTTCCCTTGACCATATGCCGAGCTTATTATACTTCACACCGGATTTAAACTACGTTTGCATGCAAAAGTCCTGCAAAAGACTCAGCAGCTTTCTGGACACCTACTCTGTACTAGAAGGGCCCGGGTGTGAGAGCAGACAGACAGCGAAAGGCTTTACTTGGAGGAAGGTGCTATGCATGCAGAAATAACAAAAGCCCTAAGGAAGTAGGGTGGGCTTGTTGTGGAGGCACAGGTCAGAATCTCATTTACAGGACAATTCTAACCCCTGAGTTCACAAACTAGACCCAAGGGCTCTTCCACACAGGGCCAACCATCTCCCCTCCTCATTGACCACCTCCAAAGGGAACTGGAATTAGATGTGCTTTGCATTTTCTAAGTTTTTGTCTGCATTTTTGACATTTATCAACCTGACTGTCTGCATCGCTTCTTCCTGCCGTACCACCAGGAGGAGCAGGAGAGAAGTTCATGAGGTCCTCTGGGTCTGGCAGAAGTTCTTACGCACACCTGGCTATCAAGCCAGACTTAGAATGTGTGGCATAAAGGGAGGCCCACAGCTTCCTCCCAGGAGTTAAGGGTGCCCTCCCTCATCCCAAGGAAGAAGAGAAAAGAAGGCACACTGACCCCTCTCTCAGGTGGCCTACTCATCTCCCTCTTGGTCTTCTCCCCTCTGGAGTCTTCTCCTCCCAGAGACGGACCGCTTCTGAAGAGCAACGTAGAACTCCGGTCATCTTCGGACGCCTTGACCTGCTGGTGGGTTGAGTCACTCCCATATCCTGATGAACGCAAGAAGGGGCTAGAGGTTGATCCACTAAAGGATGACTTACTTTGGGAGGCGGGAAACTTCTCCCAGATGTTTTCCCCCACCACAAGTGGTTCTTGCAAAAACGGTGCCTGAGATTTCTCTGCGGATGGAGTTTCCACCTGATCTACCATAGGAGATGGGGTGGAGAGCTCTGAAATGGTGCCTTTCTCCACAGTCCAAGAGGCACCCCATGTGGCACTGGATAGACTTTCGTTCCCATCTTCACTATTCCAGGTCATAAGGGAATCTTCTATCATCGGAGTCTCCAACTTTGGCTGCTCCCAAGACTTGCACACCACCACGGTGCCAGCTTCATGCTCCTCGAGTCTCTGAACTGACCCCTCCCTTTGCAAAGGCACCAAAACAGCCCGGCTGCTGCCAGACCCTGGCCTCTGGAAGGCAACCAGCTGGCTGGCCACTTTTTCACGGTTTTGCTCTGCCGGGTTATCCAGGAGCCGGGCAATGACCGTGGTGCCCTCTTCTCGAAGATCACCTGGGGACCTGGACACCAAAGAGACATTCTCCATCACCAGGTCAGGTTTCTCAAGTTCCCCTTGGAACCTCTCCCTTACCTGAACAATATGCCCTTGTTCATGAGGCTCTACCATCAAAGTAGGGCATGCTTCTGATTCCACGGCAGAATCTTGCTGCAAGCTCACGGCAAGGTCTTCTCCTTCCCCCTGCAGTGAAGCTGTCCGGAACTTCTTCACCATCTGCCCATCCTTCTCCTCTGCCACCTCGGCTCCTCCGCAAGGTGCCTCCACCGCCAGATCAAACCTCTCTGGAGCCATCCTCTTCTTCCCTTTCCTCTTCCCTTTGAAGCGGCCTTTCCTTTTGGGGGAGAGGGGAGCATTCGCCGCCTCCGCAGCCTGCTCTTTCGGCTTTTTAACACAGCCCAAAGCATTCCCCATCTCCCTGGTGTGCAAGACACCAATGACGACGCAGCTAAGCTGGCACTGGGCTCCTGGATAAATCCTGGCCGCCGCTTCATCAGATTAGATGCACATTTTAAAAACACGCACACACACACACACACCACCACACCACACACACACAGATCACGTCCTCACGCTCACATCTACCCAGAGCAAGATGCTTCTCCTTCTAGCCGCTGCTGTTTTCAGACAGCCATCTTACAAGGCAGGGAGCTGCTGGAGGAAGACACATTCAAAGCATCTGACTGCAGTTCAGAAATCACTTGACCTAAAAGCAGACGGGGCCCCGATTGGCTGTGGCTTTCTCTCTCCAAATATGAGGTAATGGGAGAGCTCCCCTCCGTAAGGCAAACAGAAAGGAGGCGGCCAGACACAGAGGCAGGGAGGAGGCTGAAGAGGGAGGAAGACGCAGCTCAGAAGGGGTGTGGCACACAGACAGATAGATGGAAATCAGGCAGCAAAGTTTTTGAATATGTATTTATATATATATATATTTATATACATATATATCGGAAGCCCACACGCCTTAAGGTGTTGAGTGGAGGCAGCAAAAAAGAAAGAGAAAAAGAGGGAGGGAGGGAGAGAAATAGAAGGAGAGAAAAAAATCTGGGCAGAAGAGAGATGCGCTGTGCATACTAACTGAAAATGCTCAAAGCTGCTGGTACTGCTGCTGCGTTGAACACAGAAGAGAGAAATCCAGGCAAGAACAATCAAAGGGTTTGGGGAGATAAATCTCAGGAAAGCCGGGCAGAGGAAAATCCCTCCAGAGTCTATGTGGCACCTAAGCATCTAACTTCCAGGCGTTTTTTAAAAAAATCTGCCATCTCCATGCAGCCCTCCAAAAGAAAAAGAAAAAAATCATAACAATAAACATTGTTCTCCCTGGGTCGCAAGGATGAGAAGGACGGCTCCGGCAGTTTTGTTTTGGTTTCGAGGGGCCTGGGTTTGGAGAAGGGAGGAGGAGGGAACCCCAAAAGTGTTCGTTAAGCTGGATAAATCCCTGGGTAGCTAATGCAGCTCAGATCTGCATCCAACACACACACACACACACACACACTGTGCTGATGGGGGCAGGGAGTTTCCTAAAGGCAGGTGTAAAAGGAAAAGGAGGGGGTTCATTTGGACAGAGAACCCAGAAACCAGCTGGAAAACTCGATCAGCGCTGTCAAGATTCCCTGCCTATAAGGAAATCGTAGCTTCTCACCCCTCCCAGTTTTCATCCATCGATATACAGTGTTCAAAATCTTGGAGAGGTTTTAAAAATATATATATATATATATTTATGATTTTCTTTTTATCAGCAAGACTTCAACCACACCCCAAATTATTTGGGGCTTGGAAAATGGGCCCATGAGCCAAGCCCTCAACATGTCTGGGACAGAATACAGACCTTGTGGGTATCAAACGCCCATGAAAGGCCCGTGCGTTCAGATTTTCGCCTTATTTTCCTGCTGTGACTTACAGCCATTCCAGGCAACACACATCTGCCAGCAGAGCCCTTTTGTGTGAGAGGTTCCAACAAAATGGAAAGCAAAAAGCCAACTGAATGATGTTTGTGTGTGTATGTATATGTGTGTGTGTGTGTGTGTACTCAGAGCCCTTTCTTTTCCCCTCTCTTCTCTGCATGTCCTCTAGCCCTCTTCCCCTTTCAGAGGTAAAGAGCAAGGGCTCCATTTCGAATCCCTTCCCTTCCCTCTGTTCTGTTTTCTGGCCATCTAGAAACGACAAGATCATCTGGCTGGCATGAAAGGCCAGCGTGTTCCTTGTGGGCCTCTATAATGATCCGCTCTCCGCAATGATTTCCCTCATGGAAGTGCTGAGGTGAATAGCGGAGGTGAGAGGGCATGGGCAGCTGAGGAGAAAAGGAGGAGTTCTGATTGTCTGCTGGACCAAAGGAGGAGGATTCATGAATCTCAGAACCTCAATGCAATGCTTATTATGGCTTGCTTTGTGTGGGGACCGGGTGGGGTGGGGCATTACATCAATACACCCCTTCTGAGGGCCAACTGCTTCTGAATTAAAGATGCTTCACTCCTTAATTAAGTCATGTGTGTGTGTGTCTGTCTGTCATCACAATGAGGTTAGCTACTGCCTCTTAGTTAAGTAAAGGAAATAAACAAAAGGTGGATTTTATATAAACACCCACAAACCATCCTGCAGAAAGGACAGTAATATGGGGAAGGAAGGAAGGAAGGAATTTATTTAAAAACACTGAGAGATATAACTTGAAGGGAAACTAATCTGGAAAAAGATCTGGGTGGGAGATCATCTCCAAGTAAATGAGCTGAAAGATTAACCATCGCTCTGCTGAAATGGGTGTGTGTGGAATTTTTACACCCACTAAGAAATAGGGTCTGAAGAAACAGGCACCTGGATTCTGAAAAGGAACATGAGGTAAACATCTTTTTTTTTTCTTCTTTCAGGTCCAAGGTGCAGAAAGACTGATCCCTGCCCCAACAGCATAGAACCCGGGATTCAGTCTTCTCGATGCTCACGAGAGGAAGGGTGGGAAAGGGCCGGAATAAAACCAAGATGGCGAACGCTGTTGTGCAATCCTTTATGGACTTAAAATCAGCTCAGGGCTCCTGTATGGAGGCTGCTTTGAAGACTGGGAAGGGCCAGAACTCAGTCACAAAGTGGCTGCCTAGAAAATAAGGCGTTGTTGGTTTGGTTCCCCAACCTCTTTCCAGGAAAAGTAACAGCAAACAAATCCTGCACCTTTGCCACATCCTTGTAGCTGGATGAGGCTGCCTCCATGATGAGAGTAGCCCGTAACAGCTTGCCACCTCTTTGGAAACCAACGTACTCTGTTAAGACACTGAAAGAATGCTGGTAGAACTGAAGATGTCATTCGGCAATGGAGTGAGATGCTGCCAAGATAAAATGGAGTGAGAATCCTCTTTGACTTGTCAAGAAGGAAAACGGGAGACCGACCGAAAGACAGACCCATCTGTTTGGTTTAATAGAGCACCAGTGAATCAAACAAATGGTTGCTCAGGATCAATTCCAAACCTGTTCAAAAGCAAAAAATGCTATTTTTTCCCACTGAAGAAAACCCTTTTCAAGGGTAGAAATAAAGCTTAAGAACCTAAGAGGAGCCCTGCTGGATCAGGCCACAGCCCATCGAAGTCCAGCATCCTGTCGCACACAGTGGCCCACCAATTGCCCATGGGCATCTCAAGCAGAGACAAGGGCAAACCTTCCCCTACTCTCAGATCTCAGCAAATGGCTTTAGAGGCCTCTTGCTCGTCCCTCCAACCTGGAGGTGATACCTGAACACTGATTCTAGTTAAAAACAAAATAGGAGCCCTGCTGGATCAGGCTACGGCCCATCTAAGTCCAGCACCCTGTCGCATAGAGCGGCCCACCAACTGCCCATGAGCATCTCAAGCAGAGACAAGGACAAACCTTCTCCTGCTCTCGATTCCCAGCAAATGGCCTTAGAAGCATCCTGCTTGTCCCCCAGCCTGAAAGATGTACTTAGGCATCCATTCTAGTAGCCATTGATACATCTGTCATCCATGATTCTGTCTAACCCTTCCTTAAAGCCATCTAGGCTGGGAGCTGTTACCACCTCTCCTGGCAGCAAATTCCATAGACTGATGACCCTCTGGGTGAAGAAATGCTTCCCCTTGTCTGATCTGACTCTCCTACCCATCAGCTTCATAGAATGCCAAGTATGAACCGTTTGATTGAATTGTTTGTATTCTCAAAACTCATAAACACAAATTTTCAAGCGTTGAACTAATCTCTGCACGCCACTAATACTTGTTTTCTGTAATTGTTACAAATGCTTAATGTGAATGATATATTTTTAAAAATATATATATACTATGAACTGTATTTTGATTAGTGCTATAACTTTCGTTTTAAAAACGGGGTCCTGAATACAAGGGCAAAAGATGTTTATCCTGCCTCTTTTGTTTGGTGACTTATGATCCAATTTTTGTATTTTACCATTGTGTTACATTTTCTCTCCCTAACCAGTTCTCCTTTGGTTGACAGAAGTACAAATCTTTAATCGCTTGATATATTCATGCTGTTTGTATTTTGATCCTGCTTGTGACAGTTTAATAACAGACATGAAGCCTCCTTCTTCTCTAAAGAAGAAAAGTCTGTCCTTCTTTGCACTTTCAGGCTTTCAGTCCAGAGTTTGGAAGATGCAAACAGAGGAGGAGAGCCAGTTTAATAGCTGTGGCCTTTTGGTTAACAATAGAGCCACACTGCCAGAAGGAATTCCCTTAATTCCAAAGCTTTGGGATGGGAGCAATTCCAAGTGAATTGCAGCGAACAACTGAGTTCTAAGAAAACAAGACCTCCATCTGGGAGCACTTCAGATCCAGCCAAGCCATCTGCAAATAGTTTTGCCCCAGGACAGGAAGCTCTTCCCATCTTGATCTGGTGGAACAATGTGCCAGAATATCAGAAGTTCACCCCTTTCCCTCCAGGACAGCAATCACAGACACCCATCCACACACACCTCCTTTGATCCTTTTGGCAAGACAACACTGCCCCCTACTGGCAGCATGAAAAGAAGATCTTTACATCACAGGTAAGGGGTCTTCATTATCTCAGCATCCTTTTCCTCGAATAAAAGACAGAAGCAACCCCAAGGTGTGTCCAATGAGAAATGAAGACTGGTGTTGGGAAGTTAGCTGGAGTGTCTCCTTTGTTTTCATCAGCCTACCCACTCTTTTGAGATTGATCTTAATACTCTCGTTGCATAGTCTTCTCACAAAATTTTCTCCCAGGCAGAGCAAAAGAAGGGCATAGAGTTGGGAGGGGCTCAGCATACAGTTCTCCAGATATTCCTGACCTAGGGCTGGCATGGAATGCTGGAAGCTATAGCTGAAGAAGAGGAAGAGGAAGAGGAGGAGTTGGCTTTTTCTGCCCTGCTTTTCTCGCCCATTTAAGGGGACTCAAAGTGGCTGGCAAACCTTCTGTTCTTCTTCCCTGTGAGGTAGGTGGGGCTGTGAGAGCTCAGAAGGAGAGCTGTGACTAGCCCAAGTCCACCCAGCTGGCTTCATGGAGGAGGGCGGAATCAAGCCCAGTTTTTCCCAGATAAAAGTCTGGCTCCCTAACCACTAGACCAAACATCTGGGAGGCCCACATTTCCAGTATAACTCAACTTCTTTCTTTCTTTACATTTTTATCCCAGCCTATACCCAAAGGTCTCTGGGTAAGATAAGATCAAACATTATTAAAAACAACAACAGTACGTATTAAAACAGGAGCATCTGCAAGTGAGAAGGGCAAGTATATCCCCATTTAACCAAAGGCCAGGGCAAAGAGGTGCGTCTTCACTGCCAAAATGTGTACAGTGAAGGAGATAGATGCATTTCAAGGGAGAGACTATTCTATAGCATTGAAATCATGTGCCTTCTTACAGTTGTGGGGTTGCCATTTTGGTTCAGGGTGAAGAATCAAATTAAAAGTAAACAGAATCCCCCAGTCTGTGCTCTAGGAATAACGAGGACCCTCCTTCAATAACCCTCAGAGAAACCGCAACACCTCAGTTTCCACTAAACTGCAGCCAAATCTCTCAAACCCCCCCCCCATGCAAAAACCAATTCAGATTTCCATTGGTGGGAGGGATTGGTGGAAGGAAAAGGGGGCATGAAAGGGAGTTCTGTGACAGGATCCATATTTACAGCTCACAAGAGTCACGCCTAGGGCAACGTTCCATTGTCCAAACTCAACCAGCCAACCTGCAAACTACACACAGGAAAGGTCTTGTATCCGTCCAATCAGTCAGAGAAGCTCCGTCAGGGTCACGGGAGTCCTGAAGCTGCTCCTAGCAACGGCAGATCTGGTGTCCTTTCACTACATCACCCAGCAGCCCCCTTTCCCACTCAGAGAGTGAAGTCACATGTTTGTTGCTCCAGTACAACAGAGCCAGCCCCCAAAGTGCTTGATATGGATGCCAATGCTGCATCTGCACATCAGTTTTCCACGCCTCATTGTCCGCAGTAGAAGTGAAGGCTGCTTTAATTTTCTTGCAACCAAATAGGTACACATCAATACGAAAATAAAACAGGCCATCATTAAGGAACACTATGAAATCTGGCTACAGGTCTGGAGAGAAGGAGAGGGGAGGGAGAAAAAGAAAGAAAGAAAGAAAGAAAGAAAGAAAGAAAGAAAGAAAGAAAGAAAGAAAGAAAGAAAGAAAGAAAGAAAGAAAGAAAGAAAGAAAGAAAGAAAGAAAGAAAGAAAGAAAGAAAGAAAGGGAGGGAGGGAGGGAGGGAGGGAGGGAGGGAGGGAGGGAGGGAGGGAGAACCTGTATAGTATTCCGTTTATTCCTTTGTCACAGATTTCATACATGGTTTTTTGCATTGCAGTTGCTCACAATAAGCACAACACTCATGGATTCACACATCTGGAGTGCACCAGGACCAGCATTTTGCTACGCCAAGGTCACCTGCACATCACACACCCAAAAACCGGCACATGCCATAAGATGCTCAGATCTTAAGTACAGACAAAATGCCTTGACCAAGCCAAGTGTCTTGGATCCTGAGCCAAAGGTTCATGATCTCCTGAGGTTCATCTACTGTGAGATCCTTCAGGAGAAACACAACCCAGCCACAAATGACTACAGCTTTCTCCCTCAAAACAAAACGATTTCCGATTTGTGCACTCAGTTCTCCAAAAACCCCATACAAGAAGCGCAGCTCTTCAAGACCTCTGTGTCAATTATGGGAACCACATACTGCCGCAATGCCAGCCCTTCCATCAGCAAGGAGACACCCACAGGTTGTCTTCTGTCCTCCTCTCTATCCAGGAAGGTATATGGCACTTTGCCTGTAAGAGCCTAACAACATTCAGCCTCAGTCTGATGGATACAGAGTAGAAGACAAGTCACAACCCACCTGCCTTTTGCTCTATCATCTTTTGAACATACAGAAGTCTTTCTCTCCTTTTTCTTTACCTGGAAGTGCAAAATAATGGTCCATATCAGCCCCAAGGTGAGCTTGGGATTCCCATCTGTTATATCATCGTTGCGAATATTCACCAGCTTCACCTGGAAAGCAAGCAAAGACAAAGATACAATTTTGTGAAAAATAGAATGTATTGATTCTGGCTACACTGAGACTCTTGGAACACAATGGGTGCTGTGGTGAGTCAAGCCAAATATCTCTGGAGATAGCAGGCTCTGTCTGATTCCACAAGCAGGCATCAGGTCATGATGGAGCTTGACACAGTAACCCCAGAAAATTGTCCCTTGTCAAGTTCAGGGCCATCTTCCTGAAAATGCCATTCCAGCCTCACCGGCAGACATTCTGCCACCTTGCAGGGGTACACAACTGTGGCCTGACTTGGCTCTTTCCCCAGTGTCACTCCCTGCCCCATGCAAAGCTAAATGCCCTTTCCACACTGGACCTTGTCCTGGGAGATAGACCAGAATAGGGACCTGCTGTCTGCATGCCAATACAGATGACAGCAGGTGCCAGGTAAGGCCTGCAATAGGCTAAAATAGCTTGCAGATGTCGGGCATCTATTTTGGAATATAATCCAGAATAAGCCCTGGAGCAGAAAGGGATGGGGGGTGGGAAGGGAAACACCCAATGCTTTTGCTGGGGTAAAAGAAAAGCCAAATCAAGTACAATTTGAATAATTCAAACACACCTATGACCTGCTAATTAAGTGGAGATGGGGAACATTTAAAAGTATGTAGATCCAAGAATCACAGAATCGTAAGGGACCTCCAGGGTCATCCAGTCCAACCCCCTGCTCAATGCAGGACTTCCTAAACCATCCAGTAAGGAGAGCTCACCTAGTCCACTGACTGATCACCCTTACTGTCAGAAGACCAAATGACCTTCTAGCTTTGTCCCCTTGGTTCTATGTAATTTTTTTCTTCCCCACTACCTGACCATGGACGATAGCAAGTGGCTCTCTGGGGTCCTAATGAACCTCCTGGCCTCCTGTTATTATATTAGATACATTCCCACACTCCTGTGCTCTGACCATTTCAATGGCCTTTTAATGTGGTTATTGTTCCTTTTAACTGTGTTTAATTTTATGTTCAAAGCCTGTAGATGGGAAATGGTTACTCTTATGTTCTGTTCAATGCCCTTCTTAAAAAGAAGATCAAACTATAAACTATGTGTCAGCAATGTATCATTACTTCTGCAGCTGAAAGTACTGGAGAAGAGAAGCTCTCTTCTTTTCATGGTAGATTTTAATTCTACATCAATTCGTGGAGGACAGGGCAGAACAGATACTCAGGTCATGCTTCCAGATTAGAGATTTAGGCAGGATGCCCCTAAAGGCTATTTGCAGGGAGTCAAGAGCAGGTGAAGGTTTTGCCTTCGTCTTCTGCCTGAGATGCCCAGAAGCAGTTGGTGGGCCACTGTGTGAGACAGGATGCTGGACTAGATGGGCTGTGGCCTGATCCAGCAAGGCTCTTTATATGTTCTTATCTAGAACGAATACCCAGGTCCTGCCTCCAGATTGGTGAGACAGGCAAGATGCCTCTAAAGCAGTGGTTCTCAATCTGTGGGTCGGGACCCCTTTGGGGGTCGATCTGCTCTTTCACAGGGGTCATTATGAAGTAGCAATGAAAATAATTTTATGGTTGGGGGTTAGGGTTAGGCTGGGGGTCATGGCAACATGAGGAACTGTATTAAAAGGTTGCAGCAATAGGAAGGTTGAGAACCACTGCTCTAAAGACTATTTTCAGGGAGTCTGGCACAGGTAAAGGTTTTGCCTTTATCTTTTGCTGGACTAGATGGGCTCTGGCCTGATTCCAGCAGGGCTCCTCTCGTGTTCACATGTAGTCAAATACATACACTTTACATAGATGCATATAGCAGGCATCCTTAGATACAGAATCTGCAGCACAGAGGTGTAGTGGGAAAATATTTTCTGACGCTGCTCAACAGCACCACCTAGAGTGTCTGGGCTTTGTCTCTGCAAAAAAGCACCTCCATCTGCTCCCCATACTAGACTGCACACTGATCTTGCTAGCGCTTTTGAGGTTATGCGCAAAACCTCAGACAGAAAGTGGAACCATTAAGCTATTAACACTCCACAGGAAAGGGGCCAGGACTGTGCCTTAATCTAAGTCAGCGGTGCCCACTCTCCAGGGAACCGTGAGCAACAAAGATCACCTTCATTCCTCATCTATCATCATTCACCTGTCATCGTCATCATGAGTCTCTCAAAGGAATACTGAAGTAGCAGGAGAAGGCTGTGCAAAGGAACGTGGGCAGGGATTTCATGCAAAACCATTTTGGGCTGCATTTCTCCGTGCCAGAGATGAGACACTCCTTCCCCACCCAAACAGCGCTGAGCCCCACCCACTGGCATCAACGCAAAATAAACACTGTAACACCCAATTCTGCCGAAGGGGCTTTTTCTAAGGGCTGTATAGCCCTCCCCAGCAACTGTGATGAGCAGAAGTAGCCACTTCCACTCATTTAGGTTTCAATGGCAATTCCTGACAGATTTAAAGAACCTAAAAACCTAACAGGAACCCTGCTGGATCAGGCCACAGTCCATCTAGTCCAGCACCCTGTCTCACACAATGGCCCACCAGTTGCCCATGGGCATCTCAAGCAGAGACAATGGCAAACCTTTTCTTGCTGACGGATCCCAGCAAATGGCCTTAGAGGCATCCTGCCTATCCTCCCAACCTGAAAGATGGGCTTAGGCATCCATTCTAGTAACTATCAATACATTTGTCCTCCATGAATTTGTCTAACCCAGTGGTTCTCAACGACTGGGTCACGACCCCTCTGGGGGTTGATCTACTCTTTCCCAGGGGTCATTGTGAAGTAGCAACAAAAATAATTTTATGGTTGGGGGTTAGGGTTAGGATTAGGTTGGGGGTCATCACAACATGAGGAACTGTATTAAAGGGTCACAGCATTAGCAAGGTTGAGAACCACTGGTCTAACCCTTCCTTAAAGAATCTAGGCTGGTAGCTGTGACCACCTCTTCTGGCAGCAAATTCCATAGACCAATGACCCTCTGACTGAAGAAATTTACCCTGTCTCTTCTTGTACATTCACGGTGAGTTCTTTACATTTCCATACATTTTATTGCTGCATAAGATGCAATCTTAAAACGGTAAAATAATATTTTGCCTAAAATGCATATATTTTCATGCTTCCCTGACCCCCGCCTCTCTGAAACTACAAAGAAAAATATTAGAGGGAATTTTTGACTTGAACAGGAGCTCCATTCTGATGTACAGGCCAATTTTGGAAAAAGCAGGAATGAGTTGCAAAAGAAACAAAAAGAAACGAACCAAAAACCAGCAGCATATGAAATGGATTTTTCTTCTATCTTAACCCCAAGCTTTCAGGGAGATATCGAGGATGCATGTTTCCCAGAACCCTGAAGTCACTTGGAGAACTATCGTTCCCAGAATTTTATGATCAGAGTCAGCGGCCATTCAAGAAATCTTAAAACTATTTTAAATGAACAGAAATAGGCACACACAACCTTACGGCTATCAAAAGGCTTCAGGAGATCAACAGCACAGATCCTTCTCCAAACTGCCGCAAAATCTATTCATTTATCTGTACTTCCAATCCATCCTATATCCAAAGTCTCAGGAAGCCTACAATAGTGATGGAAGGCACTACAAGAAGGATTGGTCCCTCCTCTGCTTTTCTTGCCCTTAAGGGAACTCAAGGCAGCTGACAAACCTTCTGTTCTTCTCCCCACAACAGAAGAAGAGTTGGCTTCTCTCCCCTGCTTTTCTCACCCATTTAAGGGGACTCAAAGCAGCTGACAAAGCTTTTCTGTTCTTCTCCCCACAACAGACACCCTGTGAGGTGAGTGGGGCTGTGAGAGCTCAGAAGAGAGCTGTGACGAGCCCAAGGTCACCTAGCTGGCTTCACGGGGGAGGGTAGAATCGAACCTGGTATTCCCAGGTAAGAGTCCGGTTCCCTAACCACTAGACCAAACAGTGGGGCTGTGAAAGCTCAGAAAGAGAGCTCTGATTCACCCAAGGCCACCCAGGTGGTTTTGTGGAGGAGTGCGGAATCGAACCCAGTGACCACAAGATAAGAGTCTGGCACCCTAACCATAAGGCCAAACTGTCTCACAGGTGGAGCAGGCGAAGAATCAGGTCTGGGAGCTGAGTGGGGCTTTTACCTGCCGCTGCTTCAGGAACTCAAGAGCGATTTGCACATTCTGTAGTCGGTGGAACCGCATCCGTCCTTTCTCTCGTGGCTGGAAGACACAGAAATGAGAATTAGCACAACCCTCCTGCAGAGCAAGAGAACAGGGACCCTGCCCAAGACGCAAGGGAAACGCAGGCCTGCTTGAAAGATGCCCAAATGCCAACACTGGAGGTGCCCATAAGCTGCCTTCTGCCAGCTCATTCCAGAACGGCTAGCTAACATCTGCTTAACTACTATTCCAGGGTATTCCAAAGGGCCAATTCTGACCACAGTTGGTTCAGACAAGGACGGGGCAGCGGGTGGATAAAACGGCAAGAGGAACTTTTATCCGCCTCTCACGTTTGTTGAAGAAAAGCCAGGATAGAAATGGACTAAGTTGTGGCCCGTTTGCCCTCGGCCGCACTCACTGTCCACATTGCAAAAGGACAATCCATTTTAAGACAAGGCCAAGCAGACAACATGCAGCTACTGCTCGGTCAGGCTTCCCTGCGAACCACGAGAGGTTATTTCTACTTGTGTTCAGTCTGTGAAGCAGTATTTTCACGTGCTTGAATATACAGTCATCCCTTGTACGAGGCTGTCTTGGATAACACTGCCCGGCTTTTACATCGGGACGCGTTGGGCAAAGAGGGTGACGCAATTCCTTTCCTCATAGCTGTTTGGGAGAGGGAGAGGAGGAAGGGGAGAAGGTATGTGCAGGGGCCTGCTGAAGACACAGTTGCGCTCCCTTGCACTCTCTGGGGCCTTTCCTGCAGCAGGTCTCTCTGGGCCAGCTATCCCTGCAGCCGGGAGAGAGCAGCACAGCACCAGCCATGACGTCACCGGCTGCAAGGCCAGCGGGGTTAGAAGCCCGGTTGTAGGAGGCAAGCGAGTGAGCAATGCAGCACCTTTTGCATGTACCGTGGGCTTACCTGCCTCCTTCCCTCTCTCCCAAACACCAGCAGACACAAGAGGTAGAAATGCATCAATTCCTCACTCACTTTTGAGTGGATCACATATATCAGGCTGTTGTGCAACAGATCCCCAGTTTTAAAACGTAAAATATGAATTTCCCTTGTATAATCGTTTAACAGCTTGGCTCTGCTTGTTACATGCAATCCCAGAAGCCCACAGTTACAGCATTTGGCCTCTCAGATGCCCTTGGCTTGCACTGGTGGACTAGGTGGTGATCGTCTGTCGCGCCATCAACTTACACTGCTTGAAGAAACGGTTCCCCCGGTGTAAGTGGAAATGCCTCGCATAGCACGGTTTTACACTCAAAGGTGATTCCTGGGAACCAACTGATAGTGTTGTACAAAGGATGACTATACACATGCAGGAATCACTCAAGTGCGTGTGTGTGTGACTGTGTGCACACGTGACCAGTGGCCCAGGTTTACAAGTTCAGGACCACAATACTCGGAAAAAAATTCCGTGCATTCACGCCAGGTGGGTTAGTATTCCTCACACATCCAGTACCAGGAAAACACAGACAGATAATCCAGATAACATTTAGAACCCAAGGGGGAATCCCAAAGATGCTGGAAGGAAGCAAAAAGGCGAAGACGGGGGAACTCCTCCATGGACCATCCGTCTAATATGCTCCATGCGTTCAGGAGTCGTCGTCTCCCCCCTCCCTCCCCGGTGCATGTTAAAACTCCATCTATCCTACCTGCCTCCCGGCCTGGCTCCATTTGCTCTTCTTCCTGATGGAGAAGGTTTGAACGGAGCCCGGAGAGGGGTTGGCATTTCTCCATCACTGCAACATGGGCACTGGTGCTGTTGGTGCAGCTCTGTGATTGGCCGCATAATGGGGACGACCGGCACTTTACCGGCACTTAGGGAAGCGCTAGGATTAGAGACAGATCTGGCCTCCCAAAGCGCAGGCGCTGGATCTGTTCTCCATCTTCACTTCCTCGGGAGGTTGTCTCGAGTAAGGGAAGGTAGGACTCTGGAATAGTGTCTAAGGAGTGTGGTGGGGGCTCTGCCACGGTCATCTGTATTCTAAGAAATTCCCTACAGTCTACCATTGCTGTGGAAGAAACTGGTAAAAACTGGTGAAGCTATACAATCTGTGTCACCTTCTCTACCTTCTGGAAGGTACGTGGGGGAGAAAAATCAGATCAGGTCACTGCTTTGTGGGTGAAAGAAAATGTGCTAGGCATGAATGCCATTTTTCACAATCGATTTGGACCAAATTAGACATTCAGAAATCCAAATTCACACGAATAAAGAAAAATGAATGTCTGGACAATAGATACAAATCCATTCATACTAATATTAGACACATATCCAATGAAAGAAATCTCGTACGTATGGACGCGTACAGATAGGCACAAGATGCGTACTTATCCATACACATAAAAATGTCTGAATTATTCGTACGAATAATTCAAAATATTCATATTTGTACAATTACTAAAGTATAAATGTCTGCACATTAGATTAGTATACGAATGGATGAATTTGAATGAATAATGAATAATACAAATATTTGGTCACAGTCCTAAAATGCGGTGGCTTTACTACGGTCGATCACTGGTGTTCCTCACCTGGGAACAGAGAAGCATAGATAAACATGCTCCTTTGTGTACAAGCTGCTCTGAAGGCACTTATTTGGAGAAGAAGAAGAGTTGGCTTTTCTACCCCCCCTTCTCTCACCCATCAAAGCGGCTGACAAACCTTCTGTTCTTCTCCCCATAACAGAACACCCTGTTATGTAGGTGGGGCTGTGAGAGCTCAGAAGAGAGCTGTGACTAGCCCAAGGTCACCCAAGTGGTGTCATGGGGGAGTGCGGAATCAAACCTGGTTTTCCCAGATAAGAGTCTGGATCCCTAACCACTAGACCGGTGATGGCCAACCCATGACACGTGTGTCACAGGTGACACGCCAAGCCCTTTTGGGTGACACACGTGGTCACCCTGGCACCTGGTCATGTAGTGCTTTCTTGTTCTTGAAGTGTATGAAATACCAACTTTCTATTGAAGATTTAGTAACAAAAGTCACTAATGTTAAGAATTATTTGTTTTTGCTTTTAATAACATACATATACTGTATATTCTGGCGTATAAGACTACTTTTTAACCCAGGAAAATATTCTCAAAAGTCGGGGGCCGTCTTATACGCCGGGTGTCGTCTTCTTATATGGCGAGTATATCCCAAACTCTGTATTTTAACTGGAAAAGTTGGGGGTCGTCTTATACGCCCAATCGTCTTATACGCTGGAATATACGGTATCAAAAATATAACTTTTTTACTAGAGCTACAAATATCACAAAATTATGGATATTTCTAAATGTGACACAGCACCCGAGTTAAGCTAGGTTTTCTTGTGAATTTTGACACACCGAGCTCAAAAGGTTCGCCATCACTACACTAGACCAAACTGCCTTCATAGTTGCTCACCTCTTTACCAGGGACATATAACCCTGCTGGATCAGGCCACAGCCTATCTCACACAATGGCTCACCAATTGCTTCTGGGCATTCCAAGCCTATAAATACCTGTATTTGCACAGCTTTTGAAAGCAAAGTTCTAAAATTATTGGTCGTATGTGGACTTTCACAGCCGGATCTGTAGCAGTTTCTTGTAGCCATCTTCCGGGTTTCTTCTGAGAATCTACACTTTTGGATATTGCTTGACATCCATCTTCAGAGGATTTTGCTCTTGGAAGAGTCAAAAGCGACTGGTGAAAATCCAATGAAGATGGACGTCACAGCAATATCCAAAAGCGTAGGTTCTCAGAAGAAACCTGGAAGATGACCTAAAAGCCCCAAAACTGCTCCAAACTCAATTCTAAAATTATTATTATTATTATTTAATTGCCCATTTACTGTCTGCATTGCAACTTGCTCTGAGGAAGTTTTAGGGAGAAAAATTAAAAGAAGACGCCAACAAACTGTGAGTTTCCTGGGTGAAGAAAGTGACCAGTTGGCTCCGAGTACGAATTCTGCTTCCATGTCTGAAACCCAGGGCCATTTGGATTATCTGGATGTGTCCCAGTGCTAGTTGTAGTTACAGGAGGTCCAAGGAGGACAAAGACCTACTCCTTCATCACCATCACCATCCTCCTCCTCCTCCTCGCACTCTTCACTGCTTGTGCGACACCAAGAGGGCACTTTCACCAGCCGAAGGGTCTTCTGCCCCGGGGACTCTTTTTGCTAGCAACCATGGCAGACAGACAGACAGACAGACAGTTGGGGGGAGGAAACAGTACACTCACACAATACATATCCAAAGAGAAAAGGGAATACAGCACACCCAAATTGCATGAAAGGGAATGGGAGAGATGTGCAAAAACTGGTGGCCTTTTCTTTGCTGCCTCCATTGTTGCAAAAGTGATCCAGGAGAAGCCATTTTCTGCTATAATGGAGGTTTGCTCAGAATGATCCGCGAAATTCAACTTGTACCTGCAACTTCGACTGAATATTTCGCATTCACAGATATTCACACTGACACACACACAAAAATCGGGTTTTCACACATCAAAACTTCAGTTGAAACAATCCAGCCTCCTGGCTTGCAAAAATGAACAATTTGATTGAACATTTTGTATTTTCACCATTGTTTTTGGTTATGAAAAAGGCTTTTTTAATTGGGGGGGGGAAAAAAAGGTATTTTGCTTTGCAAAAAAAGGGCAAAACCAATGGGGTTTTGATGAAACAATTCGACAACAAAATGATCTAATGGGTTTTTGCTTTCATGGCAAAATGCACGTGCACATATTTTATATGCACATCCCTATGGGCTAGGAATGGGCCCAAGATCTGATCTGGCTAGAAATGTTAAGGCAAGGCCCTGAGTGAGTCCAAATGGGAGAGGACTCCCTGACTACGCAAGAACAGAAGGCTCTACAGGGGAATAAGAATTTCAGAATTCCAGGCTTTGGGGCACAGCTGATGAACAGACATGAGCTTTGTACACTGACATTCCTGGTTCCTCTGGTCAAGACAGTATTAGAAGGTAGAACTGTTAGCATCTGCTTCCAGGGCTTCGGATGTTAAGCCGGGGTTGCAAAGGTGCTACTGAAATATCTCATTCCAGGAATGAGGAAGCACATTAGGACAACCTTACGCACTTCTCAAAGGGGGAAGAGGCTGACAAGATCACGGCAAACACAAAGCCTGTTCTCTTTGCTCTCCTTTATTTATTTATTTACCTATTTATTTATATCCTGCCCTTCACCAAATGGTTCCAGGGCAGGTTACACATTTTAAAATATATCAAATATTAAAATATAATTAAAAATATTACCTACCTACCTCCCAGCCCCACCCACCTCCCCTAACAGGACAGCACCCCGAAGAAGCTATTTAAAATGGCAAAGGCCTAGGTGAAAAGATTTGTTTCCACCAGTGCTGAAAACTATACATATAGGTCCCTGGGAAACCTCAAGAGGAAGGTTGTTTCAGAGTTTAGGGGCCACCACAGAAAAGGCCCTCTTGCATGTCCCTGAGCCTTGTAACTCTGCAAGAGAAGGAACTACAAGAAGGTCCTCTCCTTGAGATCTCAGCGCAGGGGCAGATCTACATGTAACGTTCTTTCCCATAAAATAGGCAAACTAAGCCCTTGATAAACTGCACTGATTAAGACTATCCAATTGATAGATTTCAGTGTCCTTTCCTGATGTGTTTTGACTCCAAGCAATTATGGGGCACCTTTGGGGAGGACCATGTTTGTATTGGCTAATCGAAAGTGACGAGAGACGCCAAACCACAGGCCTCGGTCACACACACGCACAAAAATTCTCATTGAGGGAGAAGTTTGGAAATCCCTGAATATTCAGCTCATTTTAAACAAGCTGCTTAATTATTTTAAGAAATCACAGCGTGTGCTTTGATGTGGAGTCTTCATTTTTTAACCATTTAAGTTTTCCCCTATTTCATTTTAGGGCAACACTATTCCAAAACTACGGTATTCCCCAAGTGTGCCCTGAAAGCTGCCAGATAATCCCTGTGCAACACCCTTTTGCAAGCATGCAACACTATTTCTGGCCAGAGGAAAAAAAGCACAGCTGATCGATCCATCTGTTCTATAACTAATGTGACTACAATACACTTTGGAACCATCTAAGGAGCTGCTGCGGTGAATGAACTATTTATATCTAAGACAAACAAGGGGTGGAAAAGCCAGGGAAACCGTACGATGAAGCAAAGCCACGTGCGTGCTGCGTGGGTTTGCCTTTACCACACCCTTTCCCAGACAGCGATATACACTGTTGCTGCTCTGGATGGGACAGAGAAGGAGGAAGACCTGAGCTGGCTGCTGTTTCCTATTTATTTATTTATTTATTTGTTTGTTTGTCTGTTTATCATTTGTATTTCTATCCTGCCTTATACCCGAAGAAGAAGAAAAGTTGGCTTTTCTACCCCACTTTGCTCACCCATTTAAGGGGACTCAAAGTGCCTGACAAACCTTCTGTTCTTCTCCCCACAACGGACACCCTATGAGGTTGGTGGGGCTGTGAGAGCTCAGGAGAGAGCTGTGACTAGCCCAAGGTCACTCAGCTGGCTTAATGGGGGAGGGTGGTATCGAACCTGATATTCCCAGATAAGAGTCTGGCTCCCTAACGGCTAGACCAAACTGTCTCAAGGGCAGGTAACAGCATTTAAAATCAGACATATATAACGGTATACAGTGGTACCTTGACATACGAGTTTAATTCGTTCCGTAACCTTGCTCTTATGTCAAATTGCTCGTATCTCAAAGCAATTTTCCCATTAATCCATTCCAGCTCCCAAAACACCACCTCAGTTGTTTTTGTTATGTACTGTACTGTATTTACATACTCGTATCTCAAATCTTGCTCTCATCTCAAAGCAAAATATCACTCGCTCGGCGGCTTGTATCTCAAAACACTTGTATGTCAGGGCACTTGTATGTCGAGGTACCACTGTATATTAAAACTTGTGGATTGGCTGCATTTTGTTGTCTTTATCCTGCATTGTATATATGCATTATATTTAATTTAGCTTATTATGAGTTTGGAACACTTTAAGAGGTGCTTTTGTTATTCTTTTGTGTAGCATTGCAGATTCTTGCTCTAAATATTCTTGCATTCTTTGCTTTGCAGTAGGCATTTCTGTTTTTGAAGAGTAGCATATAAATGCATACAGATATCAGAAGTGCATGGGATATATTCTCCCCTGCTTGGAATATGGGCTGCATGAGAACTGGACAGTTATGGTTCACTTTATGCTTATGGTGGCGAGGGCTGTCACTGCAAAAAGCTGGAAGAAGCATGAAACCCTGACTTTAAAATGCTGGTTTTCTAAACTCACAAATTAGGCTACAATGGAACTCACTTCTCACCAATACAAATTATACATTGGTCAAAACCCCGACTTCCTAGGGTGTTTTCCCACTGCAGCCCTTAGATCCGGATCTAAGAAGATTCGGATCTGAGGATTAAGGGAAGCACCCAATGCGTTTCCACGGGAGGTAACACCCCTGCTGTGGAAACAGCTTTGCACCCATGTGGGGAATCCGGATTGACCCACAAGGGGTCGGTCCATTACCCCAGGTGTTTTGGGGGGCGGGGGGGGCAGTCTTTGAAATCTGTGCTGATCTTTGGAGTGAACTTCGAAAAGACTTTGGAGTCACTTTGGAGTCACTTCGAAGTCACTTCGGAGTTGCTCTGAAGATCAGCACAGACTTCAGAGGCACTCTGGAGCTATTTTGCACAGATTTCGAAATGACTTCGAAGTGACTTCAAAGTGACTTTGGAGCCTAGGTTTAGGGGGGCCCCAATGGATGCATCCCCTCCCCCTAGCCTCCTTTGGACCCCATTGCCTGTTTCCAATGGAAACAGGCTCCCTTTAATCTGGATTTTCTGGCAGAAGACCCCATTGTAGACCCCATTAATGGGGTCTACAGAAAATCCGGATTAAAGGCCAAAATGTACCCATTAGATCTGGATTTCCCCCACGGCAGTGGAAACAATCGGGTCCCAAATGGGTGCCGTGGTAGAAATGGGATCATCCGGCTCACACCCAAATGGGTCCTAAATGGGTGCAAAAATGGGTACTTTTTGACAGTGGAAAAACACCCTTGGACAGGGATAGCCTAGGCCCAGTAGTCCATTGTGACGGTTTCTGGGTGCAGGCTGCAGGCTGTTTTGCTTTTGGGCTTTGCAGGCTTCTTGCAAAGCTGCAATAGCCAGCCTTGTTGCAAAGTTTGTTGCAAACCCTGGGATTTGGGCTGCAAAAAGAGCGGGAAATCCTGTGCGGGCCCTGTTGCAGTGATTGGCTGGAGTAAGGTTTTGGAGGGAAAAGCTGTCCGGGGATCTGAGTGCTGGAGGGGCTAGAGAAGGAGTTCCCACCAATCAGGCTGGAGGGACAGCAACCTCTGTTAGGAGTCTCCAGCAGCATTTTATTGCGGCTAGAGCCAATCAGGATCAGGGGTGTGTGTATAAATGAACACAGAGTACAGCAGAAGGAGTCTTCATGCTGGGACAAGAGCTGAAAGGAGAAGAAGAGCTGAACCTGAAGGAGCCAGACCAGTAGTTGACCAGGGGTATTCGTGCTGGGACTGAGGCTGAAGGGAACAGAGGAGCTGATCCTGAGGGAGCTGGAACCAGTAGCTGACCATTGGGCTGTTGGCTGAGCGATTTCTGAAGGGGACAATCAAGGAAGATTGGGGCTCCGAGGGAGACTTCGCTAGCAACTGTCCAGGCTGGATGATCGGTCAAGCAAGGACAGGCCGTGCCTTGTGATCATCTAGGGCCACGTTTGGGTACACTGGCTTGGCTTGAGCTGTGGCAGAAGCAAGCCAGAGGGAGAGGAACGTGGAGAGGTTTGTCTTTTAAAAGGGGAACTATTTTCCTTTAGAGAAAGGGGTAGCTCCTAGCCTTAAGAGACTTACTGAGTTAAACCTGAGTTAATCCAACAAATACCTGAACCTTATTACCTTCTAGTATTGCTTGTGTATAATAATAAACTTGTTTTTGTTTACTGTTGAAACGCTTGCTACCAGTGTTTTGTGTCCACACTGTAGTATTCACTTGGCCGTTGCACGAAACCAGCATCCTAACAGGGCCAAACCACTCCTAGTGAGGGCAGGCACTTTCTGGAACGCTGGGCATCGTGGCATCCATGCACTGGTAACCTCCTGATTAGACTCCTGCAATGCACTCTACATGGGGCTGCCCTTGGAGAAGACTTGGAAGCTTCAGTTAGTTCAAAATGCGGCAGCCCAACTACTGACTGGTACAACTTACAGTCAGCGCATAACACCTGTTTTGGGAGAACTGCACTGGCTGCCTATACGCTTCAAGGTGCTGGTAATGACCTTTGAAGTCCTAAATGGCTAGAACCTCAATACTTGAGGGAACGCCTCCTCTTGTACATTTCTACTTATGATTTAAGATCTGCTGGGAGGGGCCTCCTCCGTGTCCCACCAGTTAGAGAAATCTAAACTCACATGGGACATGGGGGAGGGCCTTCTCAGCTGTGGCACCTCACTTATGGAATGCCCTTCCCTTGGAGGTCTGATTAGCGCCAACTCCTCTAACTTTTAAGCATCAAGAAAAAAGCTATTTATTAAAGCCTTTGGGCATTAATTCACTCAAGCAGTATTTTAACGTCTAACTTTTAACTGTAACTGTGCTGTTTAATATTGTTTTAATCAGGCTTGTATTTAATGTTTTGTTTGTATACGGGTCTTTTTTTTTTATTGTAAGCCGCCCAGAACTCTTAGGAGATGAGTTGGGATATAAACATTTTAAATAAATAGATAAGAAAGAAAATAAATAAGAAAATAAATACTATAACTTGTCCAATTTTTTTATTCCTTCTATTACTAGATTTAGCTGCTGCTGCAATCTCTTTTCTGCTCCAGTAGTTTTCCTTTTATCTTGACACAATTGTATATATCTATACTGTCTCCTCTCTTTTGTAATTTTGTACCTTTGAACTTCTGCTTATTTAAATTTCTGTGTAATTGTTTCTGATATGCTTTTCACTGCATCGTATTCTTTGTATTTCCCAAGTTATTTAACTCAAGATGCAATTCCAACTTTATTTCCCCCTTATTACTGTTACTATTTTAATATTTTCAATAAAGAAATTTTCATTTAAAAACAAAAAGAATTGTTGGGCAGTTTCTTAAGGAGGGCAAAGGGTCTAGGAAACTCACCAGTTTGACTCCCGAAAGGACCTCCAGCAGAGAGATGAGGTTATGCCCATCTCTCAGGTCCTCGTACAAATCATTGATGTGCTTCCGCACCTGTGGGATAGAAGCAGAAGCTGTTTGGATGCTCATAGGTCATCTCCAAAGACCCCATTCAACCAGGCAATGCAGAGTACCACATTCTTGCTCATCTCTGCACCACCTTTCAGAGGTTCTCCTCTAGGTCATTTACAACTCAACAACAGTCCACGTGTTTAAAATATGAATATACAGCTTCCCATAATAACTGTTTTTATATAAAAATGGTTCAGAATGGTTTACTTAGAAGGCAAGTTCAAAGGGACACTGTAACGGAAGAGCCTAACTAGCTCCATATTTGGCCTTAGAGGGTTTAACAGCAGAAGTACAAATCTTCTCAGGGGAAAAATCAGCTTGTTGTGTTAAGTCTTGAAGAAGAAAGACATATTTGGCCTTGGAGCTGTACCATCCACAAACGGTTGCACCTGGTAACTTACTCCCAAATTAGATAACACTCATTGGGTCCAAAGAGGGGATGTGCTCACGTTACATGATGGGAGGGGGTAGTCACTCACCTTCTAGAAAGACCTGCGTTTGTGGGCATTTTATTGGTTATTGCGTAACATGTCATACACATAAGATTTAGGATACAGCAATGCATGTATTAGCATTTTTCACTCATCATCTATTCTATCCATCTTGGCTGACCTCTTGTTGCCTTAATTCAGATACTGTCCATTTGAACTATTATGGAACTAAGATGTTGAACCCCATGTTTTACATGGAGAAATCTTTTTATTTGTTTGAACTGTTCCGAACTTGTATCTTTTTTGCTATTTTATGCATTTGCTCATTTCTTGCCTTTTTATTTTAATAAACCAAATAATTCTACTTTTTATTCTGGTTCACTTTGCCATTTGAAACCAGAAGGGATATTTTGGCAGGGGAAGGCTTGCTCAGCCTACACCTCGACCATTACAGTCACCAGAAAAATGCACATGGAAGAAGGGAGAGCTTCTGTTACTACAGGAAAAAGGAAGTAGGTTGGTTGAAAATTAGCTTGCTGAAGAAGACTGCTCAGGGATAGATTTCCTTACTATAAGGAGCAGTGACCAAAATTTCAGTCATTACACCTGGTGGACTATGCTGCTAATAAAATAATAAAGGAACTTCGAAGCTGCTTTGGTTTATTTGCAAAACTACCACTGAAAAACCGCCACGCTCACCTTCATCAGGTGTTTATTGACCCATTTGGTGAAGGTCTTCTTCTGGACTCGATCCCGTTCATCTATCAAAGGAAGAAAGATCAAGGTTAGCGTTTTAGACCCCTGGAAAGCAAGAAGCACTTTCTTATTATTTCTGCTACATCTTATAAGGAGAATCAGCTTGCAAAATTCCTAGGAAAGTACTTGCTTGTGTGTTTGTAAATATGCATCTCCAAAATCTCAGAGACTGTCCCCAGTATGAAAGGCGGGTCCACCCCATGTAGGCATCTCTATCCCATTCTGTACCCAGAGGTCTTAAGTAGGTCATAAGAAAATAAATATAAAAACATGATTAAAACATAATTTAATAAAACATTGATTTGTAGCACCTGAAAGGGGAGAAAAAGCTGTTTCTTAGGACATAAGAGGAGCTCTGCTGGATAGGACCATCTAGCCCAACATCCCGTCTCACAGAGTGGCCCGCCAACCGATTCTGGGCATCTTAAGCAGAAAATAAAAGCAGACCCTTCACCTGCTCTCTGCAAACAGCCCTTGGAGGCATCCTGTCTGCCTCTCCAATCTGGAGGTGGTACCGAGGCATCCATTCTAGCAGCCATGGATATACCTGTCCTTCATGAATTTGATAAGAATGTAAGAGGCACCCTGCTGGATCAGGCCACAGCCCATCTAGTCCAGCATCCTACCTTACACAATGGCCCACCAATTGCTTCTGGGCATCTCAAGCAGAAGACAAAGGCAAACCTTTCACCTGCTCTTGACTCCCTGCAAATGGTCTTTACAGGCATCCTGCCTGTCACTTCAACCGAGAGGCAATATCTAGGCAGCCATTCCAGTGATTTAGCCAAAGGAGAAGGTATAGAGCTGCATTTTTCCCAGGCCTCTAAAACCACACAGTGAAGGTGTCCTGGCGAACCTTGAAGGGAGGGCTATTCTACAGCCTTGGTCTCTCCTCCATAGCCACCCTTTTACCTGCTGAGGTGTTGGTGCACCCAGGAGAGCTTCCCTGGCAGATGTCAGGGCCCAGGCATGTCTACAAAAACAGAGGCATCCCTGCAGACTTTGGGGGCCCAAGGCATCTAGGGCTTTACGAGGTAACATTAAAACTTTGCATTGGGCTTGAAAGCAAATTGGTGGCCAATATGGTTCGGCCTGCACTCGGTCAGCAGCAGTCCCAATCGGCTCCTCATTCCATGGACACTTGCTGAGGAGAAAGGTACATCAAAGGTGGGCCCAGAAGCCACATGAGGCCCTCAAAAGGTTCTTCTGTGACCCGCAAGGAATTATTGGGTCTGGGCTGGTTCTGTTCTTACATTCAGTAAAAAGGAAAAAAAGAAACCCTAACCAGACTTGAATCTTGTGGCCCCTGAGCCGTGTACAAAAATGTTGTGCGCCTCAGCCTTTACATCTGTAATTCACTTGTCTCTGGCAAGTATCGTCTCAAACTGTGGCCCTCCAGATGTCCCTGGACTACGACTCCCAGGATTCATTCATTCATTCATAGCATTTTATATTTCCACTGCCTCTCAAAGAGCCCAAGACAGGGCACAGTCTCCTCACCCTCTCCATTTTATCTTCACAACAACCCTGTAACGTAAGCAAGGAAGCAGGACAACAGGCATCCCACTATCACTTTAGGGTCAATTCAGATTTCAGGACTTCTATGGCCCAAGCCCCACACCATTACCACTGTAATATCCCAGCTCCTGAACCTACGCCACAAACCTTTTCTAAATGCCCCCATGTCCTTCCAACAGGGTGAAACATACCTGGAGGACAGCTCTATCCTGCCCATGAGTAAGAGAAAAGTAACAGGCAACACAGGTTCAAGACCCAAATGTACTTATTAGGAAGTAGTTTTGGCTGTTCTTCATCCTAATCAACTACGCTTAAGCTAAGACTGGGATTCCAAATCCTCTCCCATTCAAGTGCAAGGTGGTAGAAGAAGAAGAAGAAGAAGAAGAAGAAGAAGAAGAAGAAGAAGAAGAAGAAGAAGAAGAAGAAGAAGAAGAAGAAGAAGAGGCTTTTCTAGCTTGCTTTTCTCAACCATTTCAGGGGACTCAAAGCGGCTGACAAACCTTCTGTTCTTCTCCCCACAACAGAACACCCTACGAGGCATGTGGGGCTGTGAAAGCTCAGAAGAGATCTCTGACTAGCCCAAGGCCACCCAGCTGGCTTTGTGGGGGTAGGTGGAATCGATCCCAGTACGCCCAGATAAGAGTCTAGCTCCCTAACCACTAGACCAAGGGTAGGAACATACTAACCAATGCAACACATCTGCCCCACGAGGTGGGCGTTCAGCTCCCGCTCTTCTCTGTAAATATGCAACATGATCCCTTCGGATCCCCGCGCCAGCCCTTTTAAATTTTTGCCGTGCATTGGCGTGTGTCCACCTTCCTGCTTCCTGTCAGCGTGGTCCTCTAGACCCATGAAACCTGCTGCTGGCTTCTTCCTTCTCAAAACTCCTCCCTCAGCTTCCTGCTTGGTGATCAGCAGAGAAAAAGCAGGTTCCTCCTCTCACAACATCACTTCAGTGAGTCCTCGTGAACTGTAGACAACGCCCTGGGGCCTCTGAGGAGAAGACACACTTCAGAAGAAGGCCTCTGGAGCCAGAAGAGCAGCAGAAACCTTCTGACCCACCAGCAGCGGTCCTGGCCAGAGATTTCAACACAACCACATCAGGCCAGGCCAGGCAAAGATTTGGAGACGAAAACGAGGTTGCCCAATATCCTGCCTCAGACCAGAATGGCCCACATTTCGGCCAGCTGCCACAATTTCCTGGCTGGGCAGCCGATGCTGTTTGCCCGCTGTGTGTCCAAGAAGAAGCGTGTGGTGTCCAAACACAGGAAGAGGATTAAATAGGACCAGGCTGTTGGGCTGCACTCTCCAGTTATGGCAAAGAAGGCAGCTTCCACGTTCCAAGCTCAGAGGTGAGCAAAGCAAGACAGAACTGGGTCAGACTGGAGACAACTCACCAACCACTCAGCCTGGCGACAACTCACCAACCGCTCAACAGCTAGAAACAGGAAGGCAATTTCCTTCCAGTTTTTCCGTTTTTGTTTCTCTGCAAGGATGCCAGCGGTGCCCCCAAGATCCACCAAGCTCAATTTGCCACCCTCAAGTAGCCAAGAACAGGCAGGGAAGGTGGGCAAACACCTAGCAGGACCCTTCCACAAGGTCCGCCAGAGGGCTTATTCCTTTCTCTTCTCCTTAAGCCTCGTTTTCCAGTTCTGGCGTCAACTGCAACTGTCATCAGAGAGAGATAAACACTGGGAGAGAAGAACAACAAGCTATTCTTCCCTCTGTGCCCCCACGGTTGGCCTTCAGCAACTTCACAAACAAAACAGCAAGCGCAGATCTGAACCTCTCAAGGGTGCCGGGGATTGTGGCTGATGGGCATACTCAGCGCAGAAGAGATAAGAAGGCAACTTTATCTTTATTTCCTTCCGTTTCTTTGCCTTCTTCTTCTAAATATAACGCGTCCTCTGCCCCGACCAGCCTGGCTGAGTCCTAGAGCAAGCCAAAGATTAGGCCCTCCGATGCAGAAGGTCTGTCTTTCAGGTTCTTCTCACGCTCACCTCAGGGAAAGGCCCACAGACTTTCTCCGGACAGCCATTCCGACAGGATCTTTTTGGATGCTCCTTCCTGAACAGAATCTTGGTCAGCTTCTTCCCAGCTCTTGAGTGGTTCCTGGATTCTAATTAGATTATCCTGCCCTCCTCCAATCCCTGCCACTATCTCATGAGCTAATAATAAGCCACGGCCTCCTCCTGGCCACCAGCACGAAGGCCTTTGCCGGCTTATCACCCACTAGTTAATCTTTTTTCCAGGGCGTCCCACTGATAAAGCAACGTGTTGCCAGTCTCTTTGGCTCTCCCCAGCAGCCTTGCTGGGCGCTTTCTGCCAACCTGCCTTTGACCGCAGTCCCCCCTGGCCGGGTCCAGCAGATAACCAATCAACCGTCGGGCATTCCTCACCAAATCTCCAGCCTGAAGCCAAAGCAAAGCTGCTATTGTCGGTGACCTGGACTGCCCCGGTGGTAGGAAGGAGAGGGACAGGAGAGGCGATTAGGGAAGCCAAAGGAATGCCCTGGCATGTGTGTGTGTCTGTGTGTGGAAAAACAGCAACAGAGCAAATGGTTTGGAAGAGCTCAAGCCTGCCTAGACACGTCTTTTGAGGAGATGGGAGTTGCAAGACCCACAGTTCAAAAGTATAAAGGCATCTTCAATCAAGTTTTTCATGGAACAGGATTTGTGACGTTCTGAACTATAGACCTGCCCAGGTGTTAAAATCACCTGGAGAGGCCCTGTTGGTGCTTGCCCCACCTGGGAAACTGAAGGGGAGGGGACTCAAGAAAGGGCCTTCTCCGTGGTAGCCCCAGGCTGGGGGATGACATCCCCTCTGAGAGGCATCAAATATCCCTCACTTTACATCTTCAGACAACTGGGCAAAACAACCTTTGGCTGCGAGAAGATCCTCTTCCTGTCTCCAACGCTGGAATTCCTATGAAGAAGGGATTTACAGAAAGCAACACACAAAAATCAGCAAATACCGGCTTTTCCTTAATGCCAATTGCTTACCCCCATTTCGTGTCCCTTTGCACTACTGCTCCTGGTGGAAATACCCATATGCAAACCAAGTGTGGGAAAAATACAAAGGAAAGTTGGCCTGGCACTGGCTGACATCTGGGTATTTCAAAGGAGAAACGGAAGTGCGGAGAGGTGGCAGACAGGGGTAAGAGCTAGGGATTCTCTCAGGATGGCCTCCTGCCATCTACCATGGGCATCTAGAGGCAATTGTGGGGAAAGGATCTGGGTGTACTGGTTGATCACAGGATGAAAATGAGTCAGCAATGTGATGCAGCTGCAAAAAAGGCAAACACCATCCTAGGATGCATCAAGAGAAGTATAGAGTCTAGATCACGAGAAGTAATTATTTCTCTTTACTCTACCTTGGTCTGACCTCATCTAGAGTCCTGTGTCCAGTTCTGAGCACCTCAATTTCAAAAAGGACATCAACAAACTGGAGCAAGTCCAAAGGAGGGCTACCAAAATGGTTAGTGGGCTGGAAACCATGTCCTATGAAGAAAGGTTGAAGGATCTAGGAATGTTTAGCCTACAGAAGAGAACACTGAGAAGTGACATTTTCAAATTTATGGTTTCAGATAATCCGGATTCAAATCAGATTTTCAAAAATCCAGATTTTAAAATTCAAATCGAATCAAATATTTGAATTGACTCAAATTCAAATGCAAAAAAAATGCATTTGTGCACACCTCTAGCACACAAAACTAACCGAAAGCCTGGAGTGGTGGTGTTATTACTGGAGATCCAATAATAACAATATTGCTACTGTATCATGTTTGCTATTTAACTACACAGTAACAGTACTAGGGTCTTGTTACACATTTCTGTTGCAAAACTCTATTTAAAAGGCATTACTTGTCTTCTTCCTCACACTGCATAAGAAGTCTGCAACTCAGCTGATGCATCTAAATATTACCACCACAGCAAAGTTAAGATAATTTATGAATACACTAAAATAGCACCAAGCTGGTATTGCTTACGCCTCATTTCATCTCTGATGCTCTAACTAATCCATCAGAGGCCTCCTGCGTTTGCACAAGAGATTCCAGATGAGGGTCTTAGTCAAAAGACTTTGGCAAGTTCAAGTACATGAAGCATAATGCAAGTTCAGCTAAGCTTCAAGGCAGTGACTGTAGCTCTGTCCCCAGGAGATAACAGGTCATCATCATCATCATCATCATGGCTTGGCTTCGCGAACGAAGATTAGGGAGGGTTTGACCCATGTTTGCTGCAGGCGCGTTGGTGGCTAAACAGACCAATGCAGGATAGTCAAGTCTGGATGTAGAAGGTACAGAGAAAGGTCTCCTTGGGTGGTACTGTGATGGCACGGTTCTTTCTCCTCAAGACTGGTTCTGCGCGCATTCTCAAAGGAAGCAGCAGTGTTGTGGATGGTGAGTCTCCACGCCTCTCAGTGTGAGGCCAGAGCGGACCATTGATTGTGATCAATATGGCCAAGGCTGGGGGATTCCTTCAGGGCGTCCTTGTATCACCTCCTTGGGGCTCCTCTGTTTCAGCAGTCAGTGGTGAGTTCACCATAGAGCACCATCTTTTGGAGGTGATGATCCTGCAATCCTAGAGATGTGGCCTGTTTGACCACATGTGTTTGATTTCCACCTTCTTCCTTGAAGAAAGCAACGGTGAACCACTTCTGTTATCCTTGAAAAAAAACTAGCTGGACATGCTCATGTAGCCACCAGGAGACCACTCCAGTTTGATGGTACCAAACACCAACAAAGTCTGTTGGGACCTGATTCATCTTTAGGAAAAACATCTATCTGATTATTCCCTTGGATTTCTAACCATGTAACCATAGGGTTGCAATATGGCTATTGCAACCCGTCAAAATGCATGAGGCAACACGACCACAGCCTCTAATCATACACATTAGAGACAGAAAGCCATTTTTTATTCATTCATAATAACATAAGAGAGCAAGCCCTGCAAGATCCGGCCACAGCCCATCTAGGCCAGAATCCTGTCTCACACAGTGTCCCACCAACTGCTTCTGGGCATCTCAAGCAGAAGACAAAGGCAAAACTTCTACCTGGTCTTGAATCCCCCCAAATGGCCCTTAGAGGCATCCTGTCTATCTCTCCAACCTGGAGGCAGTACTTAGGTATCCATTCTAGTAGCCACTGATTCTAGCAGTTCTTTGCTAAAGCACCCAATCTGTTGCTGTTACCACCTCTTCCATAGACTGATGAGCCTCTGAGTTAGGACTTGTGAGTCCTAACTCTCCTGGTTCTACCTCATATTTCTTTTCCAACTGATCAGAGTTACTTGCAAAACTAAATTCCTCAAAACATTTAAATATTTCTATCCTCTAAAATCAGCTGTTGGGGAGGTTTGCCTTACATCAAGGTGGGTGTTTTCTCTAGAAAGTGGTTGCCACCATAGAGAAAGCCCCCTGACGACTCCCTATCCAGTTCAGTAAGTGTGCAAAACTGTTAGCAGACTGTCTGTTCAGTTTTCAGAGAGAAGGTTCAGCCGTGAAGTGACGATAGGTCTGCAGCCTAAAACTTTCATGCTCTTTTCTTTGTGGAATGAGACGTTTATGGATGATAAATATTTTCCTACTGTGTACAAATTGGAAGAGGAATGAATGCTCAAATAACCTTAAGGATATTTGTTTTATTAGCTATCCAGGAGACATCACTGTGGGTGTCTGAACAGTAAAGACAGACAAATAAAATCCTTACTGTATAAGACACCCATTGACGTGTCTCCTGAGTAGCTTGTAAAACAAATATTCTTAAGAGAATGAGCACCTCTGTTCATGGCGATAAGGCAACACTGTAAGAACCTAAGAGGAGCCCTGATGGACCATCTAGTCCAGCATCCTGTCTCACACAGTAGCCCATGAGCAAGCAGAGACATGGACAAACCTTCTCCTGCTCTCGAATCCCAGCAAATGGCCTTAGAGGCATCCTGCTTGTCCCCCCCAGCCTGAAAGATGTACTTAAGCACCCATTCTAGTAGCCATTGATACATCTGTCATCCATAAATTTGTCTAACCTTGTCTTAAAGCCAACTAGGCTGGTTGCTGTGACCACCTCTTTTGGTAGCATTTTCCATAGACCGATGACCCTCTGATTTTCCTCTTGTCTGATCTGACTGGAGTGTCCCCTAGTTCTAGTGTTCTGTGACAGATTTTATATACTTCAATCAGGTCCCCTCTTAAATGCCGTCTTTCCAGGCTGAAGAGGCCTAGACGTTGCTGCCTGATTTTACAAACCCTTAATCACAATATACTATACAGGGTCCCACTAATCAGATAACAGGAGGGTCTGTCTGCCCAGTGTTGAAACAAGAGAGGCCAAGGCATAGCCCTTTATATTGTCCTGAACTACTGATAGATTGATTGATCTCAAACATTAAAATATAATCTGTAAGCGGCTCACAAAACATGGAGGATAAAATCAATTAAAACCATAGCAGTTCTATCCAAGCAGAATTAAAATCAAGGACAGGGGAAACAAACCACATGAACAAACCTTCACTCTGGAAAGGCTTAAACTTTAAGTCAGGCCCTCAAAAGAAGTGTAGACATCCTAGAAGCGACGGAAACCAGGGATGTGAATGAATATTTGCAACATCCATTATTCATACGGATCCAGACAGATTCGGACATTTCTACACAAAACAAATGTTACAACATTCGTACACTGATGTAATGAATGACGCGGACACGAGAATGGAGGAGAATTGCTTGCTTTACTAGGCTACACAGTTACTTATATCTCTTTCCACAGGATACATTATTATTGGTAAAACCAGATAGATCCTTGGTTGCGAAGGGAACGTTCATATGCTGGCTGAGCTAGCGCGTGATGTCCTCGTGAACCATTTGTGTAAACCATGTCCCTGGGCATGGTTTAGATCAGTGTTTCCCAAACTTTTGACATATGTGTACCCCTTCTATCATTTTCGTAGCACTGAGTACCCCTCATAAAAAACATTAGGGATAAAAAATTGTATTTTACAAAAATAATCAAAATCAGTGGAACTTACTAAAGCACGATAACAGGCGCCCGGAACTAACTATGAAAGAACTAAGTTGCCTCTGTAACGAAGTGCAGTATATTCACGCCGTGTCACGCCTCACAAGACCGTTAGATAACACTGCAATTCTCCGGCGTTTAAACAGCTCTGTGGCTCAACGTCGTTAATGTTCCCGCAGTTTAAAAATGGCCGAACCCGAGCTGCGCAAAGGATGCGCAGAAGTTCCCGCCATAATGAGTTGCGATATGATGTACGACGGCCCCAGTTCCCGTGTAAAAACTGCGATACGCGGCTATTTCTTTCCTTGTTCTGTGGGCACAGCTAAGCACGGTGCAGTGGATATTCCCACGTGATCCCCACCAAACTCCGGTGCAACGCGTACCCCCACCAAACTCTTCCCGTACCCCTGGGGGTACGCGTACCACACTTTGGGAAACACTGGTTTAGAAAGGTCGACACGCTCTGGAACGCTTCCTTCCACTGAGGTTTGCCATCCAAGCCGGGGAGTATTCCCACAGTACATGAACATTCGTACAGATAATTCATACATTCATTAAACTATTGATACGTATGCGTTCATATAGACCCGTGATGGCCAACCTATGACACGTGTGTCACAGGTGACACACCATGCCTTTTCAGGTGACACACATGGTCACCCTGGCACCTGGCATGTAGTGCTTGCTAGTTCTTGAAGTGTATGAAATACCAACTTTCAATTGAAGATCTAGCAACAAAAGTAAAGAATCATTTGTTTTTGCTTTTAATAAAATACATATATCAAAAATATAACTTTTTTACTAGAGCTACAAATAGCACAAAATTATGGATATTTCTAGAGGTGACACAGCACCCGAGTTAAGCTAGGTTTTCTTGTGAATTCTGACACACCGAGCTCAAAAGGTTCGCCATCACTGATATAGACTATATATCTGATGTGTACGCATTGGTATAGGATACGTATCTGATAGGTTTGCGTTCATATACGATAAGCAACCAGGATACACATGTGTCTGTATCAGACATTCATACAAATTCGCATCAAATAGAATCCTACCACATTCAAAGGGGATCTATTCAAACAAACAGAAATTTTCTAACATTCAATTTGTTAGAAATCGAATGCCCCAGAACCCATCCATTCACATCCCGGACAGAGACAGTCCCAGAAGATGGGCGGACAGAACTACAGCTCCCATCATCCTTAGCAAGCACAGCCAACCCCAGGATTACAGAATCAGCCATCAGAATAACATCCACGGGCATTAGAGATGCCCATAGGGCTGGTGATTCATTTTGCACCACGCCCAGCATTGCCAACACCCAGAATTCCTTGGTGGTCAGCGATGACTATAAAAAGCGGACACTAAAATAACCTTATATATAAACAATAGGGAACTTTGCAAGAGTAGCAGATGCAGTTTGGAAGTTATCTCAACCGTGTACAAAGTGGCACATTCCATGCCCATGAACAATACTGTGGTGTTTCTGGATCCTCTCCCGCTGCACGAACCTCACCGAATCAAGGTCAGGAAGAGGCAACAGGCACAGAGACAATAGACATTTTTTGCTACACAGAGAACAGTACCTTCCTGTCTCCTGGTTCTGGTCCAGTACAAGATGCCGGCAATTCCAAAAACATGGCCCAGGATAAACACAGCAGGCGGCAGGAGAACACCGTCCAGGAGTGGCATCTGATCTCCCCGAACCCCAACCCCTTCAGGCCTCTGGGTCCTTCCTTACGGCCGATCCGGACTTTCAGATCTTGCCCCAAACCGGCCGGAGAACATTGCCCAGACAGCCGCGCGCGAGTAAAGGCAAGGCACAGACTTTAGCAGAGGGCGGAAAAAGAGAAAGGACAAGCAGGCGGGAGAGAAAGAGGGAGAGAGAGAGAGAGCGCTCTGAGAGATTTCCTCCAAGACGATTCTCCTTGCTGCTCGCCAGTGGTACAAATGGGGTGGGGAGAGACCCGGCTGGGCTGGGCTGCCTCTGTTACTGCTAAAAAAGGGACCGCAGGGCCAGAAGACTTTGGGAAGGCCAGGGGAGCAGCAGGGAAAGAAAGTGAGCGGATGAGCGGCTGGAGTGACTCAAACATCTTTCCTTGGCATCCCCTAACGTGATGAAGCGGGCGGACGGACAGGGAGGGGACGTCATCCCCTGAATTTTCCACTCCTAAGCCCTTCGGAATGCCCACTGTCCGTAGAAGAGGATGGAGAAACGACGGCCTCTGTCCTCTAGGAGACGGAGCCCAAAAAGTAGGCTCCATCCTACTGGGGTCCTGGATAAGGTTCCCCATCATGCCACCCCGACTCCAGGAGGAAGGAGGAATTTAAACAGCTTCCCCTGCCCGCTTCTCAGCTCCATGTTTTGCTAGTTCTAAGTTATGCATCTAGGAGTACGGCTACGCTGATGAGGAGTCATGGCTGTGGAAATAGGACTAGGCAAGACAATAACTCTATGACTCTTGGGATAAATTAGAAGCAATCAACCTTTCTTTCTCTCTTATCTTTCCAAGTATGGATCCCCCAGACCTTTTTTTTTTTAACCTAAGAGCAAATATGTTTATATGCGTGGATTTCAGATTCAGACGTTTTTGTAGGAACTAACCTAATCAATAATGAGGGATTACTGTAAATATAGGCGCAGAGCAAAGAGACATTTAAGCGGGCAAAATAGCCATGCTTTATTCTGGAATGTCCAAATATAGCACAGTAAGCATCCAACATCTGGATGCTCTCCAGTACAAATCTTCCCTTTGCAACTTCGGCCACGAATAAGGTTGGACTGTCTTCAGGGATTCGTTGTCTTCTGCTTGAGATGCCCAAAAGCAATTGGTGGGCCATTGTATGGGATGGGATGCTGGACTAGATAGGCTGTGATCTGATCCAGCAGGGCTTCTCTTATGTTCATATGTTCTAAAGTTGCCTCTAAGGCCATTAGCTGGGATTCAAGATCAGGTAAAGGTTTTGCCTTTATTTTCTGCTTGAGATACCCAGAAGCGATTGGTAGGACACTGTGCAAGACATGATGCTGAACTAGATAGGTTGTGGCCTGATCCATCAGGGCTCATCTTGTTCTTCTGTTCTGAGCCAGTTTGGTCTAGTGGTTAGGGAGCTGGACTCTTATCTGGGAATACCGGGTTTGATTCCGCCCTCCCCTACGAAGGTGACCTTGGGCTAGTTACAGGTCTTTTCTGAGCTCTCGCAGCCCCACCTACCTCACAGGGTGTTCTGTTGTGGGGAGAAGAACAGAAGGTTTGTCAGCCGCTTTGAGTCCCCTTAAATGGGTGAGAAAAGCAGGGTAGAAAAGCCAACTCTTCTTCTTCTTCTAATGTTTGGCTATTAAAATTAACAAAAAATTATGTGGCTTCAGGCCTCTGAACAAACCCCGGCGGACTCTCTGCTGAGCTGCCTGTCTTCCTGGCTCCTGACTGGAAGGCCATAAGCAAAAGCTCCATTTCAAGGACGGAAAAGGAAAACATTGGCAGTTTTGTTCACCAGTAGTTATGTCTGGGTCACTGGGCAGATTTGCTCTGGGGGAATCCATGCCAGGGAAGAGAGCAAACAGAGTCCAATTGTCTGCAAACGGCTCCATTTAAACGACAACCTGTCACCGTCTCTCCCTTTTCTTGCTTGTTTCTCCACTGATACACAAGGGAGAAGCAGCTCAGGCCATTACTGTGTGGTACAGATGGCCACTAGCAGCAACATAGATCCATAGTATGGCTCTCCTTGAGCCCTGCTCTCAAACCACGTGCTGTAAGAGAAAGGCTCTTCTGCACCTACGCCTCTGAGGGTGAGACCCCATGCAAGCCGTTTGGCACAGAATGGGGACGCGTGGGACCGGGAGCAGGTCCGAGATCGAATCTTGCCCGTCCCCACGCCATTCCCAGTAACGTGGGTGCAGATGCAGCCATCCCCATGCAATCTGCACCAAACCCTGGCACATGGGAGCAGCGCCAACTCCTCTCTGCCCCCTCTCTCCTCATTATAAGCCAGACTGACGTCAGCCCTCCCCTGGGCCGCCAGCTGCAAATGCTGCATCGCCCCTCCCTTAGTGGCACAGAAAGCCAAGACTGGGCTGGGAGGCACAGAAAAAGTTTTAAATTAATTTTAATAAATTTAAAAATAATTTTTAAAAACCCAAAGACACCACGAGGTTTGGGAACAGTTGGGCGGCTGAGCGGTTTTGCGCCCCTCCCCTCCACCGGGAACTGTGAGAACACCCTGCAAGCATAAGAGGAGCGAAATCAAGCCAAGAAAATGATCACCTTGGCGATCAGGAAACGGGGGTGGAATATTTGGGGAAAGGGACAAAAATCAAGCCACTATCCTGCCTGCCTTGACGAATGGGAAACAGCGGTGGAATATTTGCCATGGAAAAGGAACAGAAATTAAGCCATTATCCTGCCTGCCTTGGCGATCAGGATTTTTTCACTCTCCAAAAATGTCAGCGGTTGTGATCTCCAATGCACAGGGCAGGAACGGCAAGTAGCCCCCACCACCCAATGACACGAGCGCCACAATCTCCTCCCAACACAGCCTGGGACTGTCCCCATGCGCAGGCTTGGCTCGCTAAAAATGCATGATAGGACCCCAAACCATGCCCAGACTTGTTTTTTCGGGTACCAGATTTGGTCCTGATCTGGTATGGTTTGGGGTGATTTCGTCCGCGGAAATTGGACCAAATAAAAAATGCATGCGGACACCCCTTGCCAAACCCAATTTTGGTACCGGACCAAATGTGCATGGAGACTTGCTCTAAAAGACCAGCTATCATCTCCACTGCCTGCAGGTGATGACAGTATGGGCTGGAGCCTGGGAAACACCCCAGACTTCCCCTTTTTCCTATTAGTCCTTATGGGACATAATCTACTCCAGGCAGCAATCATCAGTCTAAGGCAACGTTCTAATGCTCTGCAAAAGGAGAATCATTTGGTAGTACCACTACAGCAAGGCAAAAAGGCCCGTCTTAAATCGCATTCAATGGACATTTCACTCTCTGCACTCTCCTATGAAAACGACACTACCAGAAGAGGACAGTAACCAGCCTGATTAAGAAAGGATTGGATAAATTCACGGAAGACAGGCGTCTCAGTGGTTTCTAGAACGGATGCCTAAGTACCACCTCCATGCTGGGGAGGCAGGCAGGATGTCTCTCAAGGCCATTTACAGGGAGTCAAGAGCAGATTAAGGTTTTGCCCTCATCTTCTGCTTCAGATGCTCTTCAGATGCCCAGAAGTGATTAGTGAGCCACTGTGGGAGGCAGGATGCTGGACTGGATGGGCTGTGGCCTGATCCGGCAGGGATCCTCTTACGTTCTCTTATGTTTTAACATCCTGGAACAATGCAGTTCTGCCTGACACCGGTCCCCACAGGTGAAATATGTTGCAAGAGTTCCTGGTGCCCCCCCTTGTCAGCCCTTCAGCCTAGAACCCCATTCTATAACAGAGGCGCCCAACTACACCCCTTAGACGCTCCTGAACTACAAATATTGCCATCCATGCCTGAATGAAACCAGCTGTAGCTCAGGAACGTCCGGAGAGCCACAGTTAGACATCCCCCCAGTTCTAGAAGACCCTCTGCAAGTTTCTTCAAAACTTAAGACGGACTAAACAATTGTCCTTTTATAGGTCCCACGATGGGATAAAGCAAACTAACTTTTTTGTTTCTCCAGGTGATTTTGATGAAGGTTTCGGGGAACTCCAAAGCTCAGATTCATCCGAGCCTTTCAAAAGACTATTCAGAAAGAAACTTCCTGATTCTCAGTTATAGAAGACCAAGCAAGTATCCAACTCATTTCTGGACAGACAGACAGACAGACAGACAGACAGACAGACAGACAGACAGACAGACAGACAGACAGAAACAGCCTCCGTTACAAGCACACAGCTAAGAGTGAAAGATAAGCCCTGCACAAGGCCAAAGATACGGCACTTCCAAACTTGCAGGTTGGCTGCCCTTCTCTACCAGATCCTGGAATCCGAAAGGGTCTCCAGCTTCATCTGGCAGCAACACACAACCAACCTGGCAGGATCTGGTTAGCTCTTGGGGAGCAGTACCCACAGCTTGGCAGAAAGCAGACAGATGAGAGCTTAAGCCTGGCAACTCAGATCCTCAAAAGAACTCAGAGGGGCTGCTGAAGGCCAGAGGGGGGAGAAAAAATGGGTGAGAAGAGGAGGAGGAGGAGGAGGAGGAGAATTGGTTTTTCTACCCCACTTTTCTCACCCATTTCAGGGGACTCAAGGCGGCTGACAAAACTTCTATTCTTCTCCCCACGACAGAACACCCTGTGAGGTAGGTGGGGCTGTGAGAGCCCAGAAGAGAGCTGTGACTAGCCCAAGGATCACCCACATGGCTTTGTGGGGGAGGGTGGAATCAAACCCCGTATTTCCAGATAAGAGTCTGACTCCTTAACCACTAGACCAAACTGTGTGTTACAATGCTCCTAAAAGGCATTTTCTCTCCAGTATTTAGCAGTTGCAAAGCAACACAAACATCAATTATTTATTTATTTATTTATTGGTTTCTTTTTATTTAGGAGAGCTTTGAAGACACACCTCTTTGCCCTGGCCTTTGGCTAAACAAGAAAACAGCTTCTCCTGCCCACTTTCAGGCCCTGTTGCTGTCTTCATATGTTCATTTTATATTGGGATTTTAACGTTGCAACCTGCCCCGAGACCTTCGGGTTCAAGGCAGGATAAAAATGCAATGAAATACAGAAACAACAGCCCTGCGAGGTAGTCCTGGCTGAAAGTTAATGATGGGTCACCAAAGTGAACTTCCACAGGCAATCGGGGTTTATTCACACAGCCTCATATATTGACTGAATAAAAGAGGCAACCTGTCCCTGAGCGGGGCCTAACCCCCTTAAGCCGGGCTCTGAAGTCCACCCTTCCTAAGCTGGGTTCCCTCCCCTTTCACTTATCTTCTTAAGTAAGAGGCCTAGAAGAGCTTCTTTTAGAGGAGGAAGAGGAAGCAAAAGGCCTCAGGAAATCCAGTTTTAAGCTTCAAGCCACCCTCTATGCATGGAAGACAAAAGGCACATGACCAACGACTAACGGGTTTAAAAAAGCTTCTAGCTTATTCATTTCCCGACGGAGGAGTGACAAGGCAGCTCCTCCCCAGGGACCTCTGCAATCTTCAGCACCAGGGCAGAATGAGTCGCCTTTTCCCATCTCAAAGCTGAGTCACGCTCTGGCAATGCAGGGAGCAACGTTTCCATGGCGGGCAAATCTGCTCACCCAGTGGATTTCTCGCCTTGGTGGGTAACCCTGCCCCAGATGGAGGCCCCTGGGGGATTTTATGGAGAAAAGTCCCGAAAATGAAACTTCAGTGGCCACCAAATACCCTGGAACACAAGTTCTCTTTCCCCACCTCCTCTGTCTCGGTATTCCTCTAATGACTGGTACAGCAAGGTAACTTTGGTGTCAGGTGGGAAATCCCCAGACCAAATCCCCCATCGGTCACAAACTCAGAAGAGCAACTGGGCAACAACAGCCGCACAGAGAGACGCATGAGCCGTTTTATTTTTCTAGTTTGGTTCAGTCAGTTCGAATCGAACCAAACACTCACTTTTTTCTTTGAATGCTGGTGGCGTTTGGTTCAGTTCAAGCACCTTCAAAACTCGGATAGAGCTGGCCAGAAAGAAAGCTGATAATGTGCGAAAGGATATAAGAAGAGGATATAAAAATGATCTCCTAAAAATTGATGGTGCACCGCTGTGGTCCAGATAGGAGGGAAAGTGATTCAATGTACTGTATGTTTCATTTTAAAGACTGTTACCTGCCCTGAGACCTTTGGGTATAGGGCAAGATAGAAATACGAATGATTGGATGGATGGATGGATGGATGGATAGATGGATAGATGGATAGATGGATAGATGGATAGATAGATAGATAGATAGATAGATAGATAGATAGATAGATAGATAGATAGATAGATAGATAGATAGATAGATGGGTGGGTAATGATAGAGGAAGCTGCACCCACACCCCTTGAATAAACAGCTTAGAAGTGGCAGCATGTGAATGCTGGTTCTCCCATCCCGCTTCCAATCCACATTAAAATCCAGAGAATGCATCCTGGGAGTGTATTTTTTGGCCTCTGATTTGTGTTAAGGCACCCATAAGCGGATGTCATCACATCCAAGCTGCCTTTGAGCCAAAGTTCTTGTGAAGGACTTCCAAAATTTCTCGAAAACCGGAAAGGACCTGGGAGGTCAGTCAAGCTATGTAAAGGCAGCAAACGAACGTGAAGCCGCTTAATCAAGCTTCATGTGTAACAATGGGAAAGCTCACGTCCCTCTGAAAGAAAAACTTGCATTTCATTTGATCGGTTGCAGAAATGCACACGAACCAAGCAGAATCCTCATGAACAATCCGGTCACGGTCCTTTACGGTTACCCAAAAGACACACAGTTAGGCATTCTGTAGAAATGAATCAGAGCACATCTCCCACCCACCCCCCTGCCGCCTGTTGCCCCAGCAACTAAACATCAGCTGGTGGTCACTCCAGTCCTGGACTAAATAAGCAGACAAGAAAGCCAAGGGCCATTGCTTTTGTGTGGTGGGAACAATTCCACAGGGAGGAGTTCTTGGCCGGTCTGTGCAGTTAACTCTATGGACTGGTTCTCACAAACCATCACACAGTGCAAAAACTCCATCAGGCAGGTACTAAAAGTGCTGCCTAGGGGGAAAAGCAAGTTAGGGGCACTGTGAAGGCCCGTGTCCCATTTCTAGCTTGGCCCACAGAAAGAGAGACAGAGTCTGGTCTTGTCGTTAAAGTGCCAGGTTCATATCTCGTTCCCAGCGGGTTCAGTTTTGTACTCCTCCACAAAGCCAGCTGGGTGGCCTTGGGCTAATCACAGCTCTCTGTCTGAGCTCTCACAACCCCACCTATCTCACAGGGTGTTTGTTGTGGGGAGAAGAACAGAAGTTTTGTCAGCAGCTTTGAGTCCCCTGAAGGGTGAGAAAACCAGGGTATAAAAGCCAGCTGGAGGACTACTTCTTCCTCCTCCATGAAGCCAGCTGGGGGACTTTGAGCAAGTCACAGCTCTCTTCTGAGCTCTCACAGCCCCACCTATCTCACAGGGTGTTTGTTGGAGGGAGAACAGAAAGTTTGTCAGCAGCTTTGAGTCCCCTGAAGGGTGAGAAAAACAGGGTATAAAAGCCAGCTGGAGGACTACTTCTTCCTCCTCCATGAAGCCAGTTGGAGGACTTTGAGCAAGTCACAGCTCTCTTCTGAGCTCTCACAGCCCCACCTATCTCACAGGGTGTTTGTTGAGGGGAGAACAGAAAGTTTGTCAGCAGCTTTGAGTCCCCTGAAGGGTGAGAAAAGCAGGATAGAAAAGCCTGCTCTTCTTCTTAAATGCAGAATTATAAATACAGACTCATCTAGGGCGAGCATGAAACACTTTTTGCAGGTAAGCAAGCTAGGAAAGAGTATTATTCCATGTTTATTCTCAGACTACTAAATGTTCCTGAAGGGGAGAGGGGAATTATCTGGAGCACACGTAAGTAACAGAGGTCCTGGTATTCCTGATATTTCTCTAGGCTATTCCAAGGGCATAAAAACTTTCTGTTACCTGAGTTTCAGTTGCTCCCATTTTGCAGAGCAGTTTTTTTTTAAAAAAATGCACAATTGAACATGCAGCATCAGAGAGCTCATGTATGCTTATTTAACTGCTACAGCTGATACAGACTGTAAATTTGGAAGCAGCGTCTTCCTTTGGAAGGAAAAGACAGCTACTAATGCTATTTTTAAAAATCAGCCAGAGCCTTTCCTCTGCAATACCGTTTTCGAGCTGTTCTTCCAAGTGTCCACAAGGTGGCAGTGCAGGAACACCAAAGGACAGCCTAGGCCATTCCTAGGATTGGGCAGGGGGGACCCACAAAGCGTTAGCTATTAGTGATGTATTGATAACTTTATTCGAGTCGATTCAAACACTCAAAAATTCAATTCGATCCAAATTATTTAAATTCAAAAACTTAACAAAATTCAATTCGAATTAAGCAAATTTGAATCTAGTCGTTCAAATTTTTTTATTCGAATTTCCATGTACGAATGTCAACAAGACGCATAGGTGCCTGTAGGTATCTTCCCAACATCTGTACACATCTGTATGTGTCCGCACATGTGGGTATGCTTCCCGTAGGCAACCCGTTTTTGTCCAGTACGGATCCGCACAAATGCATACGAATGCAGTAAAGGTGCAGATCTTCAAGTCCGCGTTGTGTACTAACCTGAACACATGTGAATGTCCGGATGATTTGAACAAATTTGAAATTCGATTCGAATGTTTAAATCCAAATTTCGGGACATTCTATTTGGATTCAAATGTCAAAATTCGGCACATTCGGTCGAATTTTGAATGCCTACGAATATTCGTCCACATCCTATGACGCTGAGCCTTTTAATATGCAGGTCTTCAAAATGAGAAGATAATTTGGAGGAGGCAGGCCAGGACAGAGCGAACGGGCCCAAAGAGGCGGCAGGGAAGATGCAAATTCCATTAAATTAGCATAGGGTGGACCAAGGTAGATGGGCAAAATCAGAGAGAACTTTACCAGGACCTTAAAAAAAATCGCAATGCACTTAAAAGTTTAAGGACATCAGCATCTGAAGTCTGTTGCATGAAGACAGAGCAGGCAATCATTCCACTCACTCCTAAGACTCACAGGTTAACAATTGCTATCCAAATCTGTCTGCATTATTTGAACCCTGCAAAAATCACAGCATTGTGGGATAATGGGAGACAGTCAAGATCCAGCAAAAAAAAAAAGAGCTTGTTTTATTCTTTTTAAAATTATGCCTTTTTGATGTACAAGGGTGGGCGAGGAGCAACCCCAGGGATTATTATGGGATACTGGTAGGGGGAAGGAGCAGAAAAGGAAGAATGAAATGGCTGGGAAACTGTGCAGCAGTTCTTTGGAACAGAACTGGTCATCTTGTGAACATTCCTGACTACAGCTCCCAGCATCCTGAAATGTCGTGAGTTGATTGCTGGGGGCTGTAGTTCAGGGGACATTCAGAGAGAGCACGTACTGAGCAGCCTTACTTTGGACGCTGCAACATTTTGCTGCAGCCTCCCTCATACTGATATAGTTGACAGGCGTTTCCAAGAGGAGCAATTTCTGTCCAGCGAAAAAATGGGAAGGGACGCTCCCAGCCTGGCATTAATGAAGACGGTCCTGGCATCGTGGGCTTTAGATTCCTTGCAAACCCACCACAGGGAGAAGCAAGAGGCACTGAGTCCCCAGAGAGTCTTAAGGACAGGCAGGAGGCCTCCCGAGGCCATTTGCAGGGATTTGAGAGCAGGGGAAGGTTTTGCCTTCGTCTTCTGCTTGAGATGCCCAGAAAGTAACTGGCAAGATACTGTGTGTGATGGGATGCTGGACTAGATGGGCTGTGGCCTGATCCAGCAAGGCTTCTCTTGTGTTCTTACGGATTAAATTCATGGATGACTACTAGAACGGATGCCCAGGTACCTTCCCCAGACTGGGAAGATTGGCATGATGCCTGTAAAGGCCATTTGCAGGGATCTGGGGGCAGATGAGGGTTCTGACCTTGTCTTCTGCTTGAGACACCCAGAAGCAATTGGTGGGACACTGTGTGAGATGGGATGCTGGACTAGATGGGCCTTGGCCTGTTCCAGCAGGGCTTCTCTTGAGTTCTTACCTAGAATGGAAGTCTAGGCATTGCCTCCAAGCTGGAGAGATAAGCAAGAGGCCTCTGAAAGCCATGTGCGACTAGACTAGATGGGCTGTGCAGAGAGATTGTCCCTATTCTCACTTGCACAAGAAGGGAGGACTAGAAACAACGGGATGAATCTTCAAGGGAGTCAATTCAGGTTAGATATTAGGAAAAACTTCCTGACGGCAAGGGTAATCAGTCAGTGGAATAGGTTGCCACAGGAGGTGGTGGGTTCTCCTTCACTGGAGCTCTTCAAGCAGAGGCTGGACCTACATCTGTCTGGGATGGTTAAGGAAATCCTTCATTGAGCAGGAGGTTGGACTGGATGACCTTGGAGGTCCCTTCCAACTCTATGATTCTATGACTCCTCTTATGTTCATAAATTCTTATTAATCCAGCCCTTCCTGTCTCCCATGCTTTCATTTCAAAGTGTCTTTGACACCACCATCCGCCAGCAAATCTGCGATGGAGACTGCAAATCCAGGCTCTGTTCCATGCCCCTCTCTGCCTCTGAGCTGGCCAAATCTTTGCCCTCAGGGTCTCTGCAGAGGACTGTGGGAAGCAGAGAAGGAGGCAGCAGGGTAAGCCAAGACTCGCTCCCTCGTCCCGCCACCACGGGCAGGTTGGCCGAAACTGGTTCAGCCAGGTCTGCTCTGGGAGATGCTTTCATGAGATGAAGGCAGGTAACCTCACCCACCTTTCACAAGCCCTGTGGGTGTTGTTCCTTGCTTGCTGGCTGACTGACTCCTAGCTAGGTTCCCTACGTGGTTGGGAAGCCATTTTACAAATGTCTTCGGTCTCTGGGAAAGATCTGAACCTGTTGATAACTTCACGCTCTTGGCTGTTGAGACAAAAATTCCCGAGTGCCAAACCTAATGCCTGCTCTCCACAGCCCCACAATTACCTTCCCCTGAGTAGCTTCTGCCTATTAACAGCTGCAAGCAAAATCCTATGCACATTTTTTAAATGCAAAAAAAAAACCCTTCCAGGCCATTATGGAAAAAAACCATAAAATCCCCAAACTTGAAAAGCTGTGCTACTGAGAGCTGTGTAGGACAGAAGGTAAAATTTTTGTCCACAGCCTTTCTTGACTCTTTAGCCCTACTGCTAACACCGTGTTTTTGGTGCCTTCCCGTTCCCCTAAATGCCAGCCACAAGAGCCCATAATCCTAACTGTGCCCTGCTCTGTCCCTACAGCTTCCACAGGGATATGTCCAAGAATGCAGCTTTCTGGAAGGAGATAGGCACCCATGGCTCCCAATTTCTTCCCCACCTTTCTTCCCTTCTTTGGATGACAGATGTATCAATGGCTACTAGAATGAATGCCTAGGTACATCCTTCAGGCCGGGCGGGGGGGGGGGGGGGGGGAAGCAGGATGCTTCTAAGGCCATTTGCTGGGATGTGAGAGCAGGAGAAGGTTTGCCTTTGTCTCTGCTTGAGATGCTCATGAGCAATTGGTGGGCCACTGTGTGCAACGGGATGCTGGACTACATGGGCTGTGACCTGATCCAGCAGGGCTCCTCTTAGGTTCTTATGGACTAGATGGGCTGCGGCCTGATCCAGCAGGGCTCCTCTGAGGTCTTATGGACTAGATGGGCTGCGGCCTGATCCAGCAGGGCTCCTCTGAGGTTCTTTTGGACTAGATGGACTGTGGCCCAATCCAGCAGGGCTCCTCTGAGGTTCTTATGTTCTTTGTACTTACTATACCTCTGAGAGCCAAGGAGGGAGGTTTGTGGCTGCATCCAGGCAGCTCTCAGATTTCAAAATGCCATTTACTTTCCCCAAAAGAAAGAAAGTAGCACCGAAGGGGTTAATAAACCGGCCAAATTGACCTACTTTCCAGTCTCAGAGCACACCTGGATTCCTACCTTTCCGGCCTAATTGTAGCCAAATGCACAGGCACGTATGTGATGTGTGAAGTCAGCAATGTGGCATTTGGCACAAGCACAGGTATCTACACCCTTATACAAGCACAGGCAAGAATGACAGACAGCTCTAACCACTCAAAACCTTTCGGCTCCCAAACCTGGCTGCCGGAGGCGGGAGCATGAGAAACTCCGTAAAGAAAACAACCCAGGCATTTCTAGACTATTAAAACTCCATCCTGCTTCCCAAGCTCCGGTTGCTCCTTCCAAGGGAGGTTGTAAAAACGGGGCTACAGATGTGAACAAATATTCGTGACATTGGACGAATCTGTACAAATCCAAACATCCGTATATGAATCAAACGTTACGACATTCATACATTGACATCCATATTTGTGAACCTGGGACATCTGCAACAGATCCACAGCGCATTCGACACGGATTGAGTGTGGATTAAAAGTGGATCCAGGGCGGATTTGATGCTTGCAGAGCAGATATGTCACGGGATATGTATTGGATATATACGGATATGTTATTGGATACTTATGTGACATGTATGTGTTCATGCCAGATATTCGCACGATACATTAATATCAAATAGAATCCTACCACATTCAAAGGCGATATATTTGAACAAATATGAATTTTCTTGTGCTCTATGCGAATCAAATGCAAAAAACCCCACAAAAAACAAAAAACCATTTGTGCACATCCCTAGGGGATTGTAGGTTTTTTTCCCACTAGCACTAAGTACCCATTAAGTACCTATTAGGGACCCATTAAGGACCCATTAGGCTCAGAGCAGGAAGACCCCATTTCCACTGCAGACCCCATTAGAGCCACATTTGTTTCCACCTGTTCTAGGGAAATCTGGATCAAATGGGTCCTTCAGGCATCTATAATGGGCCCTTCAGGCATCAAATCCAGATTATGCAGAGTGCATTTCCACCACAATTGGGCAATGGGGTCTAGGGGTAGGCTCCAGGGGTGGACACCCATGGGGGAATGCCCTGAAGCTCCGGCGGATCTTCAAATTATCTATGGCGTGTCTACAGAGTTTTCACCAGCACCCTGTGCCCCCCCCCCCGGAAAAAACATGGGGCAATGGGCAGGCCCCACATGGGTAGATTCGGATTTGCCACATGGGTGCTCCGGCATTTCCACTACAAGCACACCTAGCACCCACTGCTATTAGGTGCTACACCGCCCATCGGGATGCATTGAGTACCGCCTTAGATCCAGATCTTCTAAATCTGGATTAGCTGAAGGACCCATTCCTTAGATCCTGATCATCTTAGATGCGGATTAAGGGAGGCAAGTGGGAAAAACCCCGTAGAGATGGAAGGACCCACAAAGATCTTCTAGTCGAGCCGTTTTTCAGTCATCTAGACAGACCTCTGGAAATGGGCAGAGAGGTGGCCCAGCCTTTTGCTGATCCCAGGCCAGAAATAAAACTTTATCAAGGTCAAGATCACTATCAAGTCTGTTCAGCCGGCCAGAGCCAACTAATTTATGTCTATCTTATTTGTCAAAATGATAAATTACACATTGGTTAAAGACTTATTATTTTTACCCAGGCCTTTCCAGAGTAAATGTACGTTCATTTCCCCCCTCCTTGATTTTAACCACTTTTTTAATCTAATTGCTGGGATTTTAGTTTGTTTGTTTTTTATTCTCCGTGTTTTGTAAAATTGCTTGCAAGAAAATATTTTTATGGAAGCGGCATATAAATATTCAAAACAAATAAACAGTATAAGCAATCCATCCCTCTTTATTAGATCTCCAAGCACCGCACAGCATATTCCAAACATGTTAAAGTTTAGAACGGTTTCATGGCATGATTCCTATCAGGGATACAAGGGCTGACTAATTAGTACATTTCAAGTAAAGGCAAAGGAGTCTCCAAGCCAAGCTCCAGCCCTGCTAATTAAATGGGTGCGTCTGTGCTTTTTTCATTATTTTTTAAAGAAAAAAATCAACAGGATGGAAGCATTTCCAATGTTTTCATTCAGGGAGAGGTCAGGGATTGAACTGGAGGCTTCTATAGGCAAATCAGGGGTTCAGCCATGAGCTATAAACACTCCCATAGTCCAGGCGGGAGCTCATTTCTCATTAAATGCCAACTGAAAGCAAGCTGCTAACGCTGCTGGTGAAAAAGAAATTGCCCTCTAAAAGCTCAGCTTAGGCGGTGATTAATCTGGTGCCAAGCTCATCTCCCCAGGTACGCATGGCACCCCCAGAGCTAAGAACCAAAAGAAGGGAGCACCGTTCTCTGAGCTTCCTTTGGAGAGGGCAGACAGATAAGGACCTCCAGCCAGGACTGTAGGGTTACAGGACAGGCTGACGGAAGCAACATTTCGCTGGAGGTGCCTGCTTTTACCCAGCAGCAAAGACTGCATGAACCAGCCTCCTTTAACCAACCGGCCTCTTGCTCCATGTCTCTAATGCACTCCGCATGGGGCTGCCCTTGAAGACGGTCCAGAAGCTGCAGCTGGTGCAGAGATGCATTGGCTGCCAATTCACTACTGAGTCCAATTCAAGCTGTTAACTTTGGCTTATAAGACCCTAAATGACTTGGGCCCCAAACATCTAAACAAACGCCTTCTCTCATATTGACCTGTCAGTGCCTTAAGATCTGGAGGGGAGGCCCTCCAGGTCACCCCACCACCCTCAGCAGCAAAATGGGTGGACATCCGGGAGAGGGCCTTCTCAGTGATGGCCCCCAGGGCTATGGAATAGTCTCCCCCTTGAGGTGCGTCAGGCTCCTTCACTGAATATGTTCAGGAAGGCGTCGAAGAAACACTTCCTTGCCCTGGCCTTCATTTAATTGGGAACACCCTGTCCCTTCTCACTTGCAGACACTGTTGGCTTAATGTATACTCTTATCATTTTAATATATTTGATTTTAAACGTTGTTACCCACTCTTGAGACCTTCAGGTAGAGGGTAGGATAGAAATATAAATAAATAAAGCAATAAAGCAATCTAACAGCTGCGTTCTGCACCTGCAGCAGCTTCCGAACCGTCTTCAAGGGCAGCCCCACGTAAAGCGCATTACAGTAGTCAAGTTTGGGGGTTACCAGAGCATGGATAACTGAGGCCAAGTCATCTCTGTCAGCTGCAGGACCACAATTTGAGAACCACCCATTAGGCATCCTCACGGAGGATCAAGCAGTGGCTCTCAAACAGGCTCCGCAGTGGAAATTTTAACTGTAAATACCACGAGACGGAGACGTCGCTTGGAGACTGGTTCTCTGAAATGCCATCAAGTAACAGATGACACAGCAGCAGCAGGCCAGGACTCCCAGGGATTTTCCATGAGAAGAAAGAGACGAAGGCCCTTGCTAACAGACCAGCAGAGCCTGTTTGCATGAGTGTCAGCAGCCTTCTTTATTCCACACAGAGAAGAGAGAGGACAGAAAGGGTAAATGTTTAACTCAGAAAAGAAAAAGGAAAAAAATCCCAAGTGGACTCCGTTTCAAAGGGGATGTCAGCTTCATCAAGGTTTGCCAAACCAGCAGAACGGAAGCTGCTGCCTTTCGCAACCATACAAACATGGAAAAATATTTTTCAGGGCACATTTTTTTCCCTCTCTCTTTCACTAAGCTACACCATGCCTTGGAAGCTGTTTCCTGACAGCTTTCCAGCGGGCTTTTCACACACAAATGTGAACTCTAAGGAACCCTGGTGAGGATCTCACTGGAAGCAAGGACTCAGAAAGATCAACGTCAGTTCCTTTTTTCAGCAGGCCCTTCATACTAAAAGACTAATTCTGATTAGGCATTTAAAGGGCAGACAGCCTTCCCATTTAGAAACTAGGGTGCAACAAAGGCTGGACAGGGACCAATGCCAGAATAGCTTCATCGACAGGCCAGCCTTGTTGCTTGCCCGCTAGACCACCCAGCCTACCTCCTGGGCTGGCAACCTTCAGGCGCTGCCCACCATCTCATGCCCACCATGGCACCAGTGCTGACAGTGAAAGCCATGCAATGGCTTAGAGCGACTGGAAGTCTCCAAGCACGCTGGCGCGGTGTTGTGCCAATATCCCTTCAGGAAGCCGGCCTTTGGAAGCACCTGGTGGCCTCCAGATGCTTTAGTTGGGTCTCAAAGGCGTTGCGGCCCCAAGATCAGGCAGGGAGGACGACAAAACGCTAGAAGGTCTAAGCTAGAGCCAAGGGGATACTCAGAGAGGGCGTGCTGGCTAGAGGATGTCCCCCTGCCAATTACCCACGTTGGATGGCTTCAAGAGGTAGCTGGACAAATGTATGGATGACCAGCTTTGAGGGCTGAGTGTCTGGGGGAGGCAGGTGGAGGAGGAAATATTCCTCTGAAGGCTAGCTACTGGGACGCTTGTGAGCAACGCACCAACGTTGATCCTAATGCTTTGCTCACGGCTTTCTACAGCCAACTGCTCGGTCCCTGTGAGGACAGGCCGATGGACTGGGGGGGGGGGGGTCACAAGACCAGTCCAACAGGGTATTTCTCCCAGGTTTACATTCCACCATATGCAAGAACAACAGGAAAGAGCAGCTCCATTTTCATTTGAGGCCTAATGGAAACCTACAAGACTCCAGGCCCAAAAGAACAGTGAACTACATTTCTAAAAAGGTGGCATTTTGGTTCCGTTTTTAAATTTTTGTCCCAATCGGTGTACGCGGAGGGAGGATGGCTGCAATGACATATGACTGCAGTATTGAAAAATAAAAATACTCATATTATCTGGACAATAAATTATAGAAAAACTGAGGGCCCTGGGCTTAAGCAAAAACAGAAAAAGCACAGAAAAAGACTAAAGTAATGCACAGTTTATACAAGGCAGAGAAAGAGAAACAAATTGCTTTCATTCATTCATTCATTCATTCATTCAGCTCCAAAGACTGTGCTTTCTTCCTATGGAATTATTTGGACTACTATTGACAAACAGGAGAAATTAACTTTACCCAAATAAAAAAGAAGGAAACCCAAGGATATATGGATGGTCATTTAAAAATTTAAAACCCCAGAACCTTTTCCATTAAGAAGAGTTTAACAACACAACAATTTAAGCTACAGGCTATGGAATGTCTAGCAGAATTTGTGAAAAAATGGTTGCTTTTGATTATTTTATCACAAACAGACTGTTCCTTTAAACCAATCCCATCTTACGCCATTGTATCTGTGAAGTCCAAACTATTATCATTATTTCCAAGTTTAGAGCTTTAGCATGCTTTTAAGAGGTTGAGAATGTAATAAGTTAGGTCTTCCTGTGTCTCTGTTATTGTATCATTGAAAGTTGTTGCTGTTTTTTATGTTGCATATCTGGTTATTGCTAAATATGTTGTAATTTTATATCACCTTTGTATTGTTGACAAAATAAATAAACTGTTAAAAAAAGATTTGGCTTTTATACCCGGCCTTTCTCACGCATAACGGGACTCAAGGTGGCTGACAAACCTTCTGTTCTCCTCTCCTTGTGAGGTAGGTGGGACTGTGAAAGCTCAGGAAGAGAGCTGTGACTAGCCCAAGGCCACCCAGCTGGCTTTGTGGAGGAGTGCAGACTCAAACCAGAAGACTACCAGATAAGAATCTCAGAGAGGAGAGACCATCTCTGTCTGCTAAGAATGTGGTGAGAGACCTCAGAGGCTAGTACCCACATGGATCAGTGCACTTAATATTCTTTGTTCTGCAGGTTATCTTCCAGCCCAGCTGTCGGTTTATGCCACTTAGTTACCCTAGAGCGCTGAACTGCAGAACAGTTTTTGTGTGTGCTGAAAAACTTGAGAGGATTTGGAAGACCAGGAAGCTCTGAGAAAAAGAGCAATTAATTTTTAACACAAAATTCGGCCAAGGTCTCCTAGCACAGGTAAAAGGATGACAAGGTGGGTTGATTATAAACAAGAATATATCAGTATGTGTACAAGTTTATTTCAATCAAAAACAAGGAAGGAAATAGGAGTCAAATGAAAATTTAAAAGTAGGGGGGCGTTATGCCAAATGTCCTGGGGGGGGGGATGTTTGCAAAGAGTTGCAAGTATTTGTAACATGCAAATATGAATGTTTTGGGACATTTGTACAAATGCTGGGATCATTCATGAAACGGGGAGGTGGGAAAGCAGCCGCGCCAGTCACATCTGCTACGGATCCAGAGTGAATTCGATGTGGTTTTATAGCAGACTCAAAGCGGACTCAGCCGGATTGGATGCTTTCAGAGTGGCTATGTAACAGGATACGTATCTGACAGGTATGTGTTCGTCTTGGAGATTCATACAAATGTGTACCAATACATTAATATCACATAGAATCCTACCACATTCAAAGGGGATCTATTCAAATGATTACAAATATTCCTACATTCAATTTGATATGAATCTAATGCAAAAGGACCCATTTGTGTTGCCTTCTCTCTCCCACAGGGTTCTAGGTCAAGGGAGATGATTATGCATTGCTGTATGAAGCTAAGAACATAAGAACCAAAGAGGAGTCCTGTTGGATGAGGCCCATCTAGTCTGGCATCCTGTCCCACACAGTGGCCCACCAACTGCTTCTGGGCATCTCAAGCAAAAGATGAAGGCAAAACCGACACCTGCTCTGAACTCCCTGCAACTCCTGCCTGTCTCTCCAACCTGGATATGGTACCTAGTAGACATCAATTCTAGATAAGAGCATAGTCAATCCACTCTAGTGTCCTGTCTCACACATTCGCCCACCAACTGCTTCTGGGCATCTCAAGCAAAAGATGAGGGCAGAACCTTCACCTGCTCTCAACTCCCTGGCTTTAGAGGTCTCCTACCTGTCTCTCCATCCTGGAGGAGGCCCCATAGGCACCCTCTTTCTGTACCTGCCAAGGAAAACCGCACAGAGGTATCCATGGAGTCATCAGAATCCACATTAACTCAAGAGAACCAGACATAAGAACATAAGAGAAGCCTTGCTGGATCAGGCCACAGCCCATCTAGTCCAGCGTCCCATTGCACACAGTGGCCCACCAAATGCTCATGGGCATCTCAAGCAGAGACAAGGACAAACCTTTTCCTGCTCTAGAATCCCAGCAAATGGCCCTAGAAGCATCCTGCTTACCCCCCGCCCGGCCTGAAAGATGTACCTAGGCCAGTGATGGCCAACCTATGACACGCGTGTCACAGGTGACACGCCAAGCACTTTTGGGTGACACACCTGGTTACTCTGGCACCTGGGCGTGTAGTGCTTGCTTATTCTTGAAGTGTAGAAAATAACAATTTTCAACTCAAGATTTAGCAAATGAAATACAGCAACAAAGGTCACTAATGTAAAGAATGATTTGTTTTTGCTTTAAAAAAAACATACATCAAAAATTTAACTTTTTTACTAGAGCTACAAGTATCACAAAATTATGGATATTTCTAGATGTGACACGACACCTGAGTTAAGCTAGGTTTTCTTGTGAATTTTGACACAACAAGCTCAAAAGGTTCGCCATCACTGACCTAGGCAGCAACCAGTTGGCCGTAACCAGAGAAGAACACCTTCAGGGAGCCAGTTTGGTCTAATAGTTAAGGAACCGGACGCTTATCTGGGAATACTGGGTTTGATTCCGCCCTCCCTCATGAAGCCAGCTGGGTGACCTTGGGCTAGTCACAGCTCTCTTCTGAGCTTTCACAGCTCCACGTACCTCACAGGGTGTCTGTTGTGGGGAGAATAGAAAGCTTTGTCAGCTGCTTTGAGTCCCCTTAAATGGGTGAGAAAAGCAGGATGGAAAAGCCAATTCTTTTTCTTCTTCTTCTTCTTCTTCTTCTTCTTCTTCTTCTTCTTCTACATAGGACTTCTACATAGGAGCAGGAAATAACTAGCAGGATCGCTTGGGATGCCGACAACTAAACCCACAACCATTTCTCCGCCCAAGTCCACAACCACAGTGGAACACAAGGGCACACTCCGCTCACTCTGAGGCTTCCGCTGTCTTGGCCTGGCCCTGCTGGGTCCAGCTGGTGCCTGAACACATTCTGAAAGGAAACAAAACACCTTTTTTGCCTGGCAGGCAAGGACGGGTGCCAGGCAGCAAAGAAGGTGCCTCCGTTCACCTTGGCCAGGTGAAACAAAGGCAAAGGCAAGCTTGGCTGGGGCAGGACAGAGATAAGATGGTTCAAGGCTGAGATAAAGGAGCCAGACAGGCGTCTTGCTTAATCCCTGCGCTGTACACTCAGAGAGAGAGACGGCAGTCGAATGGAGCAGCAATGGGACACCCTTGCCAAAGCTGCTGCCTGCTCTCAAGGGGCAAAGGAAAAGGCTCAGAGCTAACCCACTGACTGAGGAGCCCAAAAAGGCAAAGGACATCAGCTGTGATGAATCCTCAGATCTCCAGGACGATGCCACGTCAACCAGGAGCAGAACTTTCCACCACAGTGTGGCCGATTGCTCACTGCCCTCCAGAAGAAGAGTTGGCTTTCATACCCTGCTTTTCTCATCCTTAAGGGGGCTCCAAGCAGTGACAAACCTTCTGTTCTTCTCCCCTGCAAGGTAGGTGGGGCTGTGAGAGTTCAGAAGGAGAGCTGTGACTTGCCCAAGGCCACCCAGCTGGCTTTGTGGAGGAGTGTGGATTCAAACCGGGAGACCTCCAGGTAAGAATCTGACACTCTAACTACAAGACCGAACTGACATCTCAAACGTTTTTAGTCCCATCTTCTGTGAGGGCTTTTCCTTCTCCTTTTAAAGCCAAAGGTAGCAGGCCTGACAATGCAAAACTGTTAGCAAAACTGAAGAGCACAGCAGAAAACACAAGCTGGCACTAAACATTTCTCCCTGCTTCTCTGTGCAAACTGCACCCTTGGAGACCAACACCCAGCATGCTCCAAACTGCAAAATCTGTACAGAAGAATCTATCAACTCATTCTAATCATGCGTTTCTGCATTATACACATGATGCCATCTTAGGCTGAGGGCAGTGATGGCAGTTGCTGCCTATGAAACCTACTGGGGCAAGAAAATTAGAACGAACTCGCCTCGGGGGGTCAGAACGGTGGAGCGAACGGTTGCAGCTCTGTGCAAACCTACCAGAATATTGACCCCACGTGACACAAGAGATTCTGCACATATTAGCGCAACCTGAATTGAGAGAACAGCAAAGGAGAGTGAACTCTGCTCCCCAGTGTGATGGGACACCGGTGTTCTGATCCTTATGGGCCAGCCACACCTGACAGGAGGAAAAACTGGCAAAATCTTTGGAGGGCCACCACTGACAAGGCCCTGACCCATCTCTAAAGGACCAGAAATACTTCTCCCATCTTATCCTAGAAGCTCCTAACGACCTGGCGTCTGCTGCTCTGACTGATTAGCCCCAGGATTTACGGTGAGGTTATCTTCTTGGATCCCCTTAAAGAAAAGGCAGAGAATATAAGTGTGAGTCTGTGTGAGGGAAAGAGACAGACAGAGAGATAGAGAGAAGAATCGAGTGACTACATTTCCCTATCTTGGCTGTCCTTAACTTAAATCCCCATCTGTTTTAGAAGATTACTAATTACCAGACTCAAACAGCGAAAAGGCACATGCAGAAATAAACATCTTTCAGCTATGGCTCCTGGCCTGTGGAAACAAATGCCAAGTCTTAGAAATTTGGGCACCTTAATTAAGACATGATTGTTCAGCCAGGTGCTGGCAGGCCATGAATGCGAAGGTGTGTCTGGTATAAATGATAAATTATTTGCATGCATGCGTTTTTGGGTACACCGGCTTGTTTTCCAGGTGCTGAAGATCGGGATGAAGTTTATACAGGGACAAATGAAATAGGTTTCCTTGAATTAAACAGTGCTTTGAATAGCTCGAGGGAATAGCTCATGGTAAGAGGAATCCCATGAGCAGTGAAACCAGCTTGTAGCAAAAGATTGGTAGCTATACCTGTAGAACTGGGTCAACCTGTAAGGTCTGGCAAAACCTTCTGAGACCTGCTTTGTATACAGGGAGGCAAAGAAGGGTGACTTTTGTCACATACGCAGAGAGACTTTTCAGGAAGCAAGAAAAGGAGGACACTTCTAAATTTGCTAAAATGATTCCTCACCTCACTGTTTTTAAAGTCACAAGGACAACTGAGAGCAGCTAAGTTAAGTCCTGTAGGATGAACAGGAGCATCTAGAGAAGACTCTTAGCTTCCCGTTGTAATTCCATTCCATTTTTATTTGTTTACCGCCTTTCCCAAAAACAAAATTTTGCCCAAGGCGGTTTACAACAAACAGAAAAAATAACAAAGAATACAACAAATCAATACAACAAGTAAATAATCAATCACAGTAAATAATCATTGCATCAAAAAAGGTGAATGTCTACCCAAAATGCCTGAAGGTACTTTTCAGCTTATGAGAATAAGAGAAGCCCTGCTGGATCAGGCCACAGCCGATCTAGTCCAGCATCTTATCCCGTACAATGGCCCACCGATGGCTTCTGGGCATCTCAAGCAGAAGACAAAGGCAAAACCTTCACCTGCTCTCAAATCCTTGGGAGGCATCATGCCTTCTCCCCAGCTCGGAGGATGTACCTGGGCATCCAGTAGCCACTGATACACCTGTCCTCCATGAAATTGTCTCACCCTTCCTTAAAGCCATCTAGGCCGGTTGCTGTTTCCACCCATGGATCAGATACGGGTGAATATATACCATTTTCAGGCCTTTGCCCGGCACTCTCAAGAACTATTGTCTGTCTTCAGCTGTATTCTTTCCTGATTATCAGGATTTCCTGGATCTATTGTGCGTGTGCCTTCTTTTTCTTTCAAAAAAACCCTGGATATTCTATTTTTATCACTACTTTTGTACTAGCATAACACGCTATCTTCACTCAGGTCTCCATAAACCATGGCTGATGAATTACGATTAGCGTGGACAAATGTCACGTCTGCTTAGTAAAAATCCCAAGATCCTTTGCTTTGCATTAAACCAGAAACTGCCACCAGGGTTTGCTTCTCTCAGATTTCAAGAGTCAGTCACCTGTAAATGGTGGAAATGAGCCACGGCTCCTATTTCTTCCTCAGTGGACACGGGTAAGTCAACTCCATCTGGTGGCTTGTTCTTGGGGTTAGAATGGAAGGTGGAACAGAAGGCAGCAAAAGTGGAACAAGCATTCAGAATAAGCAGGGTGGTAGCTCAGAGGTAGAGCAAACTGCCTGGAAGAAGGGAATGGCAAACCACTTCTGTATCTCTGCCCAGAAAACTGCACAGAAGTGACCATGGAGTTTGGGAATGGCTATAGCTCAAGTGGTAGAGCAAACTGGCCGGAAAGCAGAGGGTCACTGGTTTGATCCCCAGCCTCTCCTCAGAAACAGCAAACTACTTCTGTATCTCTGCCAAGAAAGCTGCGTAGAGATCCCATGGAGGTTCCCAGGCAGTCAACCAGAAGTTGGTCACCTTGGTGGAACCCACAGTCACGCTGCAGTTTAGTGCCAATCTCCGTGAACACTGGCCCCACTCTGCAGGTTGCTTGAGCCCCATTAGCCAAGCCTGAACTGAAACAGATGGGAAAGAGGGAGGGGAAGCGGGCTCCAATTCTGGGCCTGAATTCTCATTGAGAGGCCGATGAGAGAGAGTAGCAAGGTAGGTGGGCTGGGCAGCTTCCTTTCTCCTGCATCATTTTCCGCCATCCGTGTTTTGTGACCCCTTTCCTCTCCCAAGGGTCTTTCCTTGAAGCCCCTGCTTTGGCATCTCTGCAAGCTTTGCTGAAAGCTCTTCGCTTTGGATCTGAAAGGGAGCTCCATCTCCATCCTGTCAGTGGTCGCGAATGGAGCACTTGTTTGAAACCAGCAAATTAATTTGTAAACTTGATTATCAGAAATGAAAGTGGAATGGACACACACACACACACACACACGAGTTCTCCACTTTCTAAGGCCTTTCTTGTAACACATCATTGCTGGTTGAAAGGGATCTTAAAGGTCATCAGGCAAACCCCCTGATGGGGCATAAGCCAAGATGATGGAGGAGAAGGAGCAGCAGAAGAGCTGGCACTTCTACCCTGCTTTCCTCACCCATTTAAGGGGACTCAAAGCGGCTGATAAACCTTCTGTTCTTCTCCCCACAACAGAACACCCTGTGAGATAGGTGGGGCTGTGAGAACTCAGAAGAGTGCTGTGACTAGCCCAAGGTCACCCAGCTGGCTTCACAGAGGAGGAAGGAGGAGGAAGAGGAGGAGGAGTTGGCTTTTCTACCCCACTTTTCTCACCCATTTAAGGAGACTCAAAGCGGCTGATAAACCTTCTGTTCTTCTCCCCACAACAGAACACCCTGTGAGATAGGTGGGGATGTGAGAACTCAGAAGACTGCTGTGACTAGCCCAAGGTCACCCAGCTGGCTTCATGGAGGAGGAAGAAGGAGGAGGAGGAGGAGTTGGCTTTTCTACCCCAATTTTCTCACCCATTTAAGGAGACACAAAGTGGCTGTCAAAGCTTTCTATTCTCCTCCCCACCACAGACACCCTGTAAGGTAGGTGGGGCTGTGAGAGCTCAGAAGGGAGCTGTGACTAGCCCAAGGTCACCCAACTGGCTTTGTGGAGGAGAGCGGAATCGAATCCTGTATCCTGGCTCCCTAACCACTAGACCAAACTTAAGGCCTAATCTCCAGTCTAAGCTCAGGGATAGTGAAGCTTTGGATCATCTCACGACTGCAGAACTACAGCTCCCTTGAGCCATATCGACACAACTGCACTAGCAAAGCTGAAGATATTTATATGAGAAAACAGTGGCACATAGAGCAAATCATTCATTAAAAACATTACAGCTAAACAGCTGGTAATTGCTCGATAATGGAATGATGCCCAAAAATTATCAATGAAAAGCTTGAGATTTCTGTTAGATGATACAATCACTAAAAGAAAGAATTTAACTACAAGGCATCAGGAAGAAGGAAAGATGCTTTAAAATACGGAAACCACTGAGTAATCCTGGACATTCAACAAAAATATCTTCCAGGAAAAAGCATCCTGACGGATTAAGAGAAAATGAGAGTGTACCTATAACTGTTTTGTAATTGCTCTTTAACAATATAATTAGATAAGTAATTGTGTTAATTAATATTTTAAATGTCTGTTTCCAGATACCCAGGAAATCAGGTATCCTTGATATAATAGCCACTGTTTCACTTAGCTGGCTTAAGAATGTCTGCTTACCTTGGCAGGCCCAGACAAAACTTACGCCACCCCTAAACATGTCCCTCCCAGTCCAGTGGGCAAACCCTCTTCCTTCAGACGCATCTTCAAAATACCAGACTCCTTCCTCAATGCACCCACTCGGTCCTTCAGGTGCAAACAGGCACACCTGAGGCACTGTTCACCCGAAGGGCTCCCCTTTCAGCACCTCTGCTGGGAGGCTAAAGCTCACCTGAAACTCTCACTCCCTTCCTTAGTCTGGGGCAAAGAAATCCTGCTTCTATGTGCCTTTAAAAAAAAAAATTAAATTCTTGAAGGCATCTAGGGCCAGCTATGGCTTCATCCCCAACTCTTTGCTCTCACTCCACCATCCTAAGAATGCTCAGAGGAACACACACCCCTCCCCATCTGCCCCATAGCCAGCGGGTTCTGCCTCTGCCAGCCCGGGCAGCACCTGGGCAGCTCCTCCACCTTTACAGGGCTTCCAGCATCCGAAGGGAGTTGCTCCTAATTCTGCATTCCTAAAATGTATCAGCCGTGAATCTTTAAGTGGCGAAAGCCCTGCGCAATCCGCACGCACGCAAACTTTGTGCATCAGCACTTGACCTGCAGGATGGTTCGTTCTTAGAGATGCACCAAATGCGGTTTTTGCATTTGGTTCGTATCGAACGTACGAAGATTGGTATTTGCTCAAACAGATCCCCTTCGAATGTGGTAGGATTCCATTCGATACGAATGTATCCATAGGAATTCATGCAAATATCCAATACGAACACATAGGTATCCCATAGGTATCCAATCATCAAATCTGCCCTGAATCCACTTTGAATCTGCTCTCAAACTGTGTTGAATGCACTCTGGATCCATCGCAGAGGTGACTGGTACAGCTGCTTCCCCATCTCCCCACGTTCATGAATGTTCTGAAGTATTTATACAAATACGAACATCAGTGTACAAATGTTGTAACATTCGATTCGTATACAAATGTCTAAATGCGTAATGAATCTAGAATGCTATGAATATTCCTGCACATCCCTATAATTCTACATTTTTAAGGCTGAGCCTCAAGGAACTGACATGCCAGAGGGCTGAGACATTCAATTTGGGGGGGGGGGGTTCCACTAGCACTAAGTACCCATTAAGTACCCATTAGGGACCCATTAAGGACCCATTAGGCTCAGAGGAGAAAGACCCCATTTCCACTGCAGACCCCATCAGAGCCACATTTGTTTCCACCAGTTCTAGGGAAATCCAGATTGAATGGGTCCTTCAGGACCTATAATCCGGATTTCCTGTAGACCCCATTAAAGGGGTCTACAATGGGGTCTTCAGGCATCAAATCCTGATTATATGGAGCACCTTTCCACAGCGATTGGGCAATGGGGTCAAGGGGGGCTCTGGGGGTGTGTGCCCTGAGACCCAAGGCTCCAAAGAGGACCCCATGCGAGAGCAATGCCAATCCTATGGACCTTTGGTCAAAGACTCCAGAGAATCTTCAAAGTTTGCGGCAGATTGCTCCAGAGAATCTCTGGGGCTTATGACAAAGCTCCGGAGATTCTCCAGAGCCACTCCGGAGAATCTTTGAAGAGTTTCTGGAGTGTCTATGGAGATTACACCCCTTGTCCCCGCAAAAAACCTGGGATGACGGGCGGGCCCCATGCGGGTTGATCTGGATTTGCCACATGGGTGCTCCAATGTTTCCACTGCGGGCACGCCAGCACCCATTGCTATTGGGTGCTGCATCGCCCGTGGGCACACATTGGGTACTTTCTGAGCCCTGAGCTCAAAAAGAGAGCTGTGATTAACCCAAGGTCACCCAGATGGCTTCATGGAGGAGGAAGAAGAGTTGGCTTTTCTACTCCACTTTTCTCACCCATTTAAGGGGACATTTCTCACCCATTTAAGCAGCTGACAAAGCTTCTGTTCTTCTCTGTGAGGTCAGTGGGTCTGTGGGAGCTCAGAAAGAGAGCTGTGACTAGCCCAAAGCCTCCCAGCTAGTTTCATGGAGGAGTGAGGAAGCAAACCCGGTATTCCCAGGTAAGAGTCCGTCTCCCTAACCACTAGTACTGTGGTGCCTGTTGTAAAGCAGATGAAAGGCAGGTACCCAAAGCCAAGCATGTTTGCCTTTTGCCAGCCTTGAGCTCATGCGTGACACAGAAGAGTTATCCATTAAATGCCTGGAGAAATTTAGATCCAATCCTTCCTGAGACACCAGAGAAGACGTTAACAGACGCCACATCAGCAAAACTAGTGGGCAGGCTCAGGATCTATAGTATTTATATATTTATCCACAGGTCTTTTACATTTGTTTTAAAACATGGCAAAGAACCAAGAAGAAGAAGAAGAGTTGGCTTTTCTACCCCACTTTCCTCACTCATTTAAGGGGACTCAAAGCTGCTGACAAAGCTTCTGTTCTTCTCCCCACAACAGAACACCCTGTGAGGTAGGTGGGGCTGTGAGAGCTCAGAAAGAGAGCTGTGGCTAGCCCAAAGTCAGCCAGCTGGCTTCATGGGGGAGGGCGGAATCGAACCCAGTATTCCCAGATAAGAGTCCGGCTCCCTAACCACTAGATCAACAGTCTAAAAACATTTTTACAGTGCGCACTGAAATATCCCAGAATGAAAATGGGGCTCAGTTCCCCTTAGATAATTCTCCGTGTGAATCCACAAGTGTTTATTTTAAGCCACCAATGCAAACAGAGCTACATTTTGGGAAACTTCCATGACAAGCTCAGAAAGATGAAACACAACTTTTTGGCATCGATAATAAAATAAGAAACCAGTTTCTCCTTCTTTATATACCTCTCAGACTAAGTTGCATAAAGAAGACAGTAGACGTGTAAGGGTGGCAAATCCACACGGAACCTTAGAGCTACAGACAAGAGGGTTATTATTCATCCACTACAGAAGGGAAACCTTGGCAGTTTTAGCTCCTCTTCTGATTTTGTAGAGTTTTGTAATCAAACGTCACTAATCCTTCATCCTGCCCTTTTTCTACAGGGGGCTCTCTGGGTCCATTCAAAGCTTGATAGTGAAGCTAGGACAAAAGGAAGGTCACACTCAAATTGCACTAGACTCCTCTTGTTATCATAAATCCTGCACGAGTGAAGTGTAACCATGGGAGCAGGGATAAACATGGATGCCGGGCAGGGATCTTCAACCAGACACTGCCTTTCAGTCTAGCCTACCTCATAGGGTTGTTGTAAAGATACAAAAGAAGGGGAGGTTTATACTGCTGGGAACCTTTTGGAAGAAAAACAGGATATGAATATCACAAATAAATATTTGGAGGGGTAAAACGCATGCAATGAAACATGGGTGGTTTGTGCTGTTCGCTTCTGTTTCCAAGTCTACCTTCTCTCTCAATACTTTACAAACCCCAATCCAAAAGACAGCCCAAGAATGAGCAACAGTGATCCACACCCTGGTAACGTCCAGATTAGACTACTGTGATGTGCTCTACATGGGTCTACCCTTGAAAACTCTTTGGAATTTGGAACTGGTGCAGAACGCAGCAGCTCGTCTCCTGATGGGAGTTGCCGGCCAGACTCACATCACACCGGTTTTAAAGGATGAGCTCTGGTTAACCTATTTGCTACCAAGCCCAATTCAAGGGGTTGACACTAAAGTACAAAGCCCTAAACGGGTAGCTGAATGAGCACCTTCATCCATATAGACCTGCCCGGGCACTGAGATCTCCGGGAGAGGGCCTTCTTGGAGTTCCTTAGGGCCTTGCAGGAGGGCCTTTTCTGTTGTGGCCCCTAGACTCTGGCATAGCCTCCCTCTTGATGCCCGCCAGGTGCCTTCATTGTATAGTTTTTGGCACCAGACTTCTCTTTTAAAACAGCTTCCGCAGGGTGCTGTCCTGTTAGAGAGGGAGGGTGGGGGTAGGAAGAAGGGGGTTATATTTTTAATGATGTTTTACTTGCCCTAGGACCATTCGGTGAAGGCCGGGATATAAATAAATAAACAAATAAACAAACAAATACATAAATGCACACATAAAATAAACTCTCAGGTGTTGCTTTTTCTCCAAGTCCCCCAGCTGCTCTGGGTTTCTGACCCTCCCCTGTTTTTGCAAAGAGGGGCTCACCTCTTGAACCCAAAACCTCTCTCCCTCTACAAAGTGCATGGATGGCACAGGGCAGACAGACTCTTTAAAGAAGCCATCCTTATGCCATCTCTCCCCCCCCCCCACCACCACCTCTTTTCTATCCCTCTGGAATCTGGCTTACAACAGAAACGGGGGAAAAAACGAAAAGAGACACGGAGAAAACAGAATAAGGAGGGCGTCATGGAGGCAGACAGGAATGAAGACTGCAGGGCCAGGGAACAGAAGAACAAGAAAATCCCAGTGCAGACAGCAAGGAGCGGACGTGGGCCAGTGGCCCAAGGTGGGGGCACGAATGTCTGAGATGCAGAAAGAGACCCCTGGAAAACACACACACACACACACACACACACGCAAGCGTCCACAGGGTCCCAGGAGCAGCAAAGTGAATGAGCCCTGGGGGCAGAAAGGGAAAACGGAAATGCAGCGTGCCTGGAAGAAAGGGCTGGGGTGGGAAAAGCAAAGGCAGAGATTGCAGACTGATGGAGAATTAATTAAGCCCTGGGAAAACAAGTCAGTGGGGCTGGATTTGTGTGTGTGTGTGTGTGTGTGTGTGTGAGAGAGAGAGAGAGAGAGAGGGGGGGGGGGGGGTTCTCAGAGGTCTCAAACCTAGGCAACTAATGCCTATGTTCAGTGACGTCCTGAAAGTGGCAGGCTTGTGTTCCCCAGGGAATGTCTGTCGATCTTAAAGGCAGGAAAGGCAGGATTAACCTCAGCTTTTCAGCAGCAGGAGCCAGTTTGGTCTAGTGGTTAGGGAGCCGGACTCTTATCTGGGAATACTGGGCTTGATTCCGCCCTCCCCCATGAAGCCAGCTGGCTGACCTTGGGCTAGTCACAGCTCTCTTCTGAGCTCTCACAGCCCCACCTGCCTCACAGGGTCTCCTGTTGTGGGGAGAAGAACTGAAGCTTTGTCAGCCGCTTTTGAGTCCCCTTAAATGGGTGAGAAAAGCCAACTCTTGTTCTTACTTTTTTCTTCCTTCCTTTTGAAGGACAACGTGTCCAACGTCTTTGGCACAAAGGGCTCATAGCCAAGGGCACAGAGGACTCAGGAATTACACCACTGAAGGTCTCGAGGCAGCTGCATCTGGAGAACAAGGATCCTTATCGAATTCTGGTCTCGGTGGCCTTGCTCGGACAGGCAAAAGCCCACAAAATATGTGCCAGTTTGGAACCAGTCAGCACTCACGCAGCGTCCCTGGACCACATAACATCATCTCATGTGTCACAAAGTTCAGGGGAAACGCTTGAAATGTTTTAAATACAGGGAGGAGGGGAGGGGAAGAATAGAAAACACATCGCCACAATTCCCCACCATATCTGCACACCATTGCACGTGTATGCAATAAGGGGAGGGGGAAATGCCATGAACTGTGCGTTCGGCTTAAAGAAATGGTGCGTAACAGCTCATTAACCTCCCTACAGAGGCTTGGGAAATGAAAAAGCAAAAAGAAAATTCTGGAGAAGACAAAGGAGGCGAGGGGGAAAGGAGGCAGCCATGAATGGAAGTTGGAGGAATATTTTGTTAAAAATAGCAAAAGAATTCCTTGCCGGGTAAACAAAAGCCGTTACACCAAACCCCAAAAGGAACAGGAAATCTGAAACGTTTAGGCTTGTGAGAACTGTCTAGAGTGCAAATGTTTTGATAGGCTGTTTCTTTGTGTGTATTTTTGTAACATAGTCCACGCATCCCGGCCACCCACTTCCAGCACAAAGACACAAGACAAGCCACCCAGTTGAGCCAGAAATCACTACAAGGGTATTTTAGAAATGCGGCTTGCTCCAACTGGAGAACCACAGGCATGAAGCAGCAACCTTGGACCAGTCCTCGCATCCCAGCCTTGCACAGTGTGGATCTGAGTTCTTTCTGCACATGTACCTATTGCTGCTTTCCTCCAGGCCTTTCACATCTGCTCTTCTGCTGTTTCTGGAAGAAGAACGGGAGATCATCCTGCTACAAGAGCAGAATAGGGGCAAAGATGCCCTCAAAAATGCCTATATGGCAGGGATGGAGCAACGGCCTGGAATTTCGATCCATGGCTTTCCTTCTAGGAGAAGGTCATGGCAAACCACTTCTATATGATTGCCACAAAAGCTGTGTGGAGGTGCCCTGAAAGAGGAACGAGACCCAACACTGTGGTACCTAATGACAAGAAGAACAAACAATAAAATGCTTCCAAGTTAGTTTCAGCTCCTGGTGACGCTGTGGTTTGCCTGTCCCATCTTCTGGAGAGATAATGGAACATGAGCCCGGATCCTCCCGCAGGCAAAAACAGACGCTCTGACCCCCTGTGCCCCATACCCATGAAACAAATAAGAAACACTCAGTTTCCATTCCAGAAATGGAGGTCTGCCGTGGGTTAAAAATAACACAGAGGTGGCATTAGCATGCAGGAGAATGGACTTCAGACACAGTCAAGCATAGATGGTGTACTAGGCCAATGTGATCCTCTTTCAGGTGGACTCTCCAAACCAAACTGAGACCAGAAGACGGGGGGAACAAGCACACAAGAGTGTTACGGAGGGAAGAGGGTGGGCAGTTTGGCAGAGATACAGAAGTGGTTTGCCATTTCCTACTTCCAGAGAAAGACTGGAGATTGAACCAGTGACCCTCTGTTTTTTGGGCAGCTTGCTCTACCACTGAGCTACAGCCGCTCTCAAACTCCATGGGCACCTCTGTGCAGCTTTCTAGGCAGAGATACAGAAGTGGTTTGCCATTTCCTACTTCCAAGGAGAGTCTGGGGATCGAACCAGTGACCCTCTGTTTTTGGGGCACCTTGCTCTACCACTGAGCTACAGCCACTCTCAAACTCCATGGGCACCTCTGTGCAGCTTTCTAGACAGAGATACAGAAGTGGTTTGCCATTTCCTACTTCCAAGGAGAGGCTGGGGATTGAACTGGCAACCTTCTAGTTTCCAGGCAGTTTGCACCTTCCCATGCTAGGGTGTTTTTCCACTGTCACTAGAAGTACCCATTAAGTACCCATTAATGGGTACAAAAATGCCATTATGTACCCATTAATGGGTACTTAATGGGTACTTCTAGTGACAGTGGAAAAACACCCCTAGTCTTGGCTCGAAAAGGTGGATTAGAGACGGGACAGGAACCCGAGAGGGCCGCATGGAGCTTATCCTTAAGGCACTTCTGAGCCACTTTCTTTGCTCCGTGTGAACGCCAGAAAGAGGACACTGGTGATTTCAAGAGAGGGGGGCATAATGTGCCACAATGACACCCACTAGAGCTAAAAATGCACACAGCCACTGCGATCTGCGCTGCCAGAGAATTCTAGGCAGGCCTCCTTAGCTTCCAACACAAACATAACAGGCAGGGTTTTGCCTAGAGCTAGCGGGAAGCAAGCCGTTCCAGACGACACTCCTTTGAAAAGCCAGAATCGCCTCCCCGAACTCAACAGAGGCCTTCTTGGAAGCCTGAGGGAAGCGCGGAATGACAGCCGTCGGAGGAAGCAGGAAATATCCCAGTGGGTTTCCACTGGCTGCCACCCTAATCTGATTGTCACCGAGATTCCACAGGTCCATGCAGCTTTTGCAACTGTCAGAGAAGATCTGGAGCGTGCAAAACCACAGGGCCGGCCAACTTCTAATTTAAGCAGCTGAATGAATCCCGATTTGATTCCGCCAGGCTGACTGGGCTACAATAGCGCCGCCACTTCACTTCCGGTTGCGTCGACGCGGGGAAGTTGAAGGCCAGATGGCTCCTCTGAACAGGAGACAGAGGGTGTGCAGACAGAGAAAAACAGGGGAAGGAAGATTCATTGGTGCGCATTCAAAACCCACTGATGCAAAGGGAAAGCAATGCATGCGCCTGGCGCTGATTTCTGGTTAATGAGGAAGTTTCCTAGTTTCGATTCCCCCCCCCCCCACTTTCGCTGCAGCTTTATCAATTCTCCAGAAACACAGGAGGCATATGGACCGGGTACAAGGTCTGGGCTTTGTTCATTGGTCCACACAAACGTCTCAAGAAACATTTAACTCAACAGAAGTTTTTACCCTACATTGGCTCTCACCAACAAAACCATTAAGGGGAGAGCAACGGAGTGTGGGCCTTCTCACAGTTCCGCTGCCTTTGGAGGTGCCAAGAGATGTGGTTCACAAGAGTGCCTTCTCTGTAGTGGCCCCCCTGGCTTTGGAATAGCCTCCCACTGGAGGTACTCCAGGTGCCAACTTTATATGGTTTTTGGTGCCTAATTTTAACAAGTATCTCTTCATATCCTCTGAATATGAGAGAGATCCAAGGGGTTTGGTGGATTCTGCTTTTAATATCTTTTAGTATTTGTGTCTTATCATGTATTGTGGCTCATCCTGGTACCTCTGAGAGAAGGGCAGAAGACAAAGGTTGTAAATAAATAAAATCTTATGTGATTGCAACTGAAAACTTTGCTGAAATCACATGGTTGCTAAGACCTTTCTGTGTCCATCCCCAAAGGGCATTGTGACAGTGGTTTAGCTTGCATGTGGCTCCATGTGAGCCAGCTTGGTCTAAGGAGCCAGACTCTTATCTAGGAATACCAGGTTTGATTCCACTCTCCTCCATTAAGCCACCTGGGTGACCTTGGGTGAGTCACAGCTCTCTTCTGAGCTCTCACAGTCCCACCTACCTCACAGGGTGTTCTGTTGTGGGGGGAAGAACAGAAGGTTTGTCAGCCGCTCTGAGTCCCCTTAAACGGGAGAGAAAAGCTGTCTAGAGAGCCAACTCTTCTTTTGACTACATGAAGACAGCTGGGTGACCTTGGGCTAGTCACAGCGGTGTTTCTGAGCATTCACAGCCCCACCCACCTTACAGGGTGTCTGTTGTAGGGAGACGAGCAGAAGGTTTAAGTCCCCTTAAATGGGTGAGAAAAGCAGGGTAGAAAAGCCAACTCTTCTTTGTCTTCGTCTTCAGCGGTTTCCACCTCTCAAGACCTCCTCAACATGACTGCAACTTCACACTTTGGATCTGGGGAAACTCCAGGCAGCCATGAGGCGCTTTGGCACTCGGAGGCACAGAAGCCAAACCATGCTCTGCTGGAGAAGACATGTGTTTCCCCTCCGCCCCCTCTCTGGCTCTGAGATATCTCCCAGCAATGTCCTCTTATCACTCACAGACACCTTGGGAAGCCCCAACTGCACCTAATTCGAGGAAAGGGTCACATGGCAGGTCCAAAGGATAAACACCCAAGGCGAACAAACACTGGAATCTGAAAGGAGGAGGAGTTGGTGGTGGTCTTGAACCGGCGTGCCCAACAGAGACCACTGGATGGCGCTCTTGGGGTCAGATTCCAAGCCGTCTCTCTCGCAGTCTCTGCTTTGCTAGTGAATGTGGTCAGCGCTTCAGTTTCCATTCCTTAAACCTGAGCTGGAGAAAGCTATTTTCTGCAAACAGCATCTTCAGCAGGGACATCTGCGAGGAGGCTCTTTTACTATAGCTGGAGCTGCCTTCGCTCAGAGTAAACAACTCACCAGTGTTAAGAATTATTTCAAAGTATGGCTATAGTTCAGTGGCAGAGCAGACTGGCTTGGAAAGCAGAGGGTTGCTGGTTTGATTCCCAACCTCTCCCCAGAAGTAGGCAACAGCAAACCACTTCTGTATGTCTGCCAAGAAAACTGCAAAGAGGTGCCCCTAGAGGTTATCGTGCAATCAACCAGGAGCTGGTCACAATGAGATGGAAGCCAACAACAAAATACTGTACACCAGTGGTTCCCAAAGTTGTCTGGGCTACGACCCATCTAATATAAGTTTACCAACTCGGGACACGCCTCTAGGAAATTTAACCGTTACCAATATGAATAAAGGCTCAGTCGGTTGGTGTGTCGTTCTACAGGCAGGGCCCACTCAATATTCGCTCGCGACCCACCATTGGGTCGCAACCCATAGTTTGGGGAACCCTGCTGTACACGATTCATTCTTTGCACATAGACACGGACACCCAGGCACAGGGGGCATATGAGTTTCCCACAAGCCTTTGCTCCCCGTAAACTTTGGCAGGGGAGGCCTTGATATTTGGAACCAGCCCTGGTTTGCAAGACAGCCTCTTCCTTGTCCCTTGGATGTCTGCTATTGCTATCTCCTGCTTCACGATGGCATTTCTAAAAAAAAAGTATTTCAAAAACCTGCAAGACCTGTCAGAGCCAAAGAGCAGAGAAGAAAAATTAAACCCCAGATGAAACAAAACATTTTAGAGAGAGCTTCATTATTGCAACCAACAAAGCCCACAAGAAGAAACCATTTATAGGAAAAGCCTGGTTTCTGGTGAAATCACCCAGAGACAGAAGGGAATGGCGTGTCAGAAATGAAACAGCCTTTTATTACTCTTTCGTCCAAATCTAAGCATGTGCAATTAGCTTCAGAGAAAGCTGACTTAAGAAGAAGAGTTGGTTTTTATACCCTCCTTTTCTCATCTTTAAGGGGACTCAAAGTGTCTGACAAACCTTCTGCTCTTCTCCCCGCAACAACCACCCTGTGAGGTAAGTGAGAGCTCAGGAGGAGAGCTGTGACTAGCCCAAGGCCACCCAGCTGAAGAAAGTGATTTGGCTTTGATACCCTGCTTTTCTCACCCTTAAGGCAACTCAGAGCTGCTGATAAACCTTCTGTTCTTCTCCCCACCACAGAAACCCTGTGAGGTAGGTGGAGCTGGGAGAGTGCAAAAAGAGAGCTGTGACTAGCCCAAGGCCACCCAACTGGCTTCAAGGAGGAGTGCAGACAGGGAGATGACCAGATAAGAACTCAACATTCTAACCACAAGACCAAAACGGCACACTCATCCCAGGAGTTTGCTCTGTCCTCGAACCACTCCCAAGTCTAAGCTCCTGAAACACCACTGTGATGAACAGACAAGAAGAGAATTATGTCCCAAGTTCTCAAGAGAAATGCCAGATGGAAACTTGGTACATTTGTGACATTTCCAGAAAGGCACAAATATCACACTGGCTTGTGGGAAAGGCCAGGGTCGAAACTGGGACTTCTGCCCTCCAGACAGCTACTTTGCACCTGAACTAGAAACACCTCCAGAAAAAAATAAAATAAATGAAACAAATAAGTTACTACATAAGACAGAATAAACGCGTAGTGGTTACCCTGTATTCCTAAGGGACAGATTTTGAAAAATGCTGCATAGCCTCCAACCTGCCCTGGTTTTTAACTGTGAGAGCAAGAGATGGAGAATTAATTAATTTTCTGCATGCAAATTCTGGGAGTAGTTTGTTAAGAGAGAAATCTCATTTAACTTAAGTGATTTATCATGTGCTCTTCTGAGCTTAAAAAGAAAAAGAAAAGCATCATAACTTTAGCTAAATGTCACTTGTCCTACAGGTTCAAGGTTTCTAGTTTCTACACAATCAAGTTCAGCAACTTCTTTATTGACTTAATTGCTAAGAAAAAAGGATCAGAAGCTTCTAAATACTTTCACAAAAGTAGAGCATCCTGATCTTTATGAGACGTCCGCACCAAACACATTAACATACTGCAAAGCCAAGCACACCTCTGGGCCAAGCCACTGAAATAGAGCATCTGGCCGTGGGCCACGAGTCACAATGAACAATGGCGAGGAAGGATGGGAGTTGTAGTTCAGCAGCAACATCTGGAGAGGCAACGTTTGGTCAGCTCCAATCCAGAGGTGATCCCTGGCTTTTTCGATGTGTGAAAAGGTAGACGTTTCCTTGCTCAACGTCAGCAGGCACATTGGAGCATTTGTTGCAATCTGCCTGGACAAAATTTGAATGCAGTTTATGGGATCTGACTAAGGATGTTTTTCCACTGGCAGAAAGTACCCATTTTAGCACCCATTAAGGACCCATTTGGGTGTGAGCTGGGTGACCCCATTTCTACCATGGCACCCATTTGGGAAACATTTGTTTCCACCGCCGCTGGGAAAATCCGGATCATATGGGTACATCTCAGCCTTTAATCCGGATTTTCTGTAGACCCCATTAATGGGGTCTACAATGGGGTCTTCAGCAAGAAAATCTGGATTAAAGGGCGCCTGTTTCCACATTAGTTTGGCAATGGGGTCTAGAGGAGGCTAGGGGGAGGGGGAGCCCATGGGGGGGGAGCCCCAAGATCAAAGCTTCGAAGTCCCTCCGAAGTCCCTTGGAAGTTGCCTTTGGAGATTAGCAAAGGCTCCAAAGAAAAACCTCTTGGGAGAACAAAGCGGATTTGGAGATTGCACCCCCTAGCCCCAAAACACCTGGGGTGACAGGCAGACCCCTTGTGGGTCAATCCGGATTTGCAAATGGGTGCTCCGGTGTTTCCACAACAGGGAGGCTAGCACCCACTGCTATTGGGTGCTAGACCACCCATGGAAACACATTGGGTACTTCCCTTCATCCAGATCTAGTAGATTAAAGGCGCATGGTGGAAAAACACCCTAAGGATGTGCATGAATTTTTGTAACATTCGATATTCATACGAATTCAGACACTGCACAGGTCACATCTGCAAAGGATCCACAGTGGATTCAATAAGGATTGAGGCAGGATTCAGGGTGCATTTGACGCTTTCAGAGCAGAATATGTATCGAATATGTATGTATATGTATCAGATACGCATAGGATACATATGTGTTTGTATAGGATATTCATACAAATTTGTATGAATACATTTGTATCAAACAGCCTGCAAACAGTTACATTTCCAGGGCATCTTCCATGATTTTTCCTTCCTGCACAATATTAAGTTTAATCTAAAAAGGTAGTTATGCTCCAGAAAGACACATTATTTTCCTTCCACCTTGCTTTCTTTCCTGTACATCTAAAAGGAAGCCTGTCAAATTCGTTTCAAAACGAATTAAAGATCTATGCAAAAATGCTGATACCTGGATTTGGCCTTGCCTGTATTTTGTTTTAAATTGTCATGAACCCTTTGCTGTTTTTAAGATGGTCTGAGCTTATCCTCGCCAATAAGCTGGATCAGGCCCAGTTTAGGGTAAAGATGTTCAGTCTGCAGCCAGGATAGGCCTCAAACTGACCCAGTTCAGGAAAGCCTGGTACCATGCCAAGAAATGAGATAACCTAGCAGGTCCTAATCCAGCCAAACCCCTGAGCTTCTCAGCAATCTCTTCCATCTATCTCTTTGAAGACAGTGCTACCAGTGTGGGACAATTCAGCCCACACAGCCAAACAAAAGGAGGCATGGATATCATCCTGACGGGGAGGAAGGGTAGGTTAATTTTAAATAAGTTCTAGGCATATGTTGTATATTTTATCCTTTTATTATTGTGATCTGCCCTGAGATCTTAGGGTGAAGGACAGGATAAACAGATCATGAAATAAATAAAATAAAGATCCCTGCTGGTTAATACTTGGATAGGAGACCACAAGGCAATACCAGGTGCTGTGGGCAAAGAGAGATTAGCTCCGGGGGGGAAAAGGCAGCAATGGGAAACCACTCTCACAGCATAAGACTGTCAGAAGATGCCCTACTGTAGATACCCTAGGTTACTGCATAGAATCTTTCAGCTCCTTCTCAGTGGTGGCACCCTCCTTCCACAATGCTCTGACTTTTGCAGTTTGGAAGGGACCTCCCCTTAGATCTTTCAGGCATCTGCTAAAGATAGATCTTTTCATCCAGGCCTTCCCACTGCAAATGGTTTCCCTTTTTCAAGCCACTGTGTTAATGATAATTTTATCTGATTTTTACTGTAAATTGCATTGAGTTTATCTTACAATATGAAATGGTATGGAAATATTTTAAATAAATAATGCATAAATATTTGTCTAGGTCAGAGGCTGAACACTATTTAGGACTACTTTTACATCTTTACTACGTTTGGGTAGAATGGTGTCACCATGGACTTGTTAAACTTGGGACACGAAGACTGGAAAGATGGTACCTGCCTTCCCCAAGCAGAAATGAAGGTGGCAAAGGTGTGACTTAATCCATTCTTCCCATTATCTTTCTTACCACTGAACTGCTCACTGGATCTGTATTTTCTCTTTTAACACCAGTTTAGCATTGGTCTTGTAGAGTGCTGGACTCGTATCTTGTAGCCAAAGTGTTTGATTCCACACTTCTCCATGAAGCCAGCTAGGTGACCTTAGGCTAGTTACAGCTCTCTTTCTGAGCTCTCACAGCCTCACCTACCTCGCAGGGTGTCTGTTGTGAGGAGAAGAACAGAAGGTTTGTTAGATGCTTTGAGTCCCCTTAAAAGAGTGAGAAAAGTGGGATATAAAAGCTAACTCTTCTTTGTCTTTTGTGGCTGAACCAGCATCATGGAAAAACCTGTCCACATAGCAACAGCAACTGCTTTTCCCATGATCAATCCATGAGACCAACCAGGGGAAACACAAACATTTGTGCAGAGCATAATCTATCTATCTCATGTCCCCCTGCATTCCAAATACACGATTAGAGAATCATTTATTTTTCTCATCATGACACTTGGCATTACCAACTTCCGTTTCTCAAGACAGGAAGCAGCATTTTGTGCATGCACAGAAGCACTCTTTCTCTTCTCCATCCATTTGAGGCTGAAAAGGTCAGCATCCAAAATTCAGAGGCTTAAACAGAGCTCAAATTAAGCTTCAGTTTAATCCAGTCCAGCACTTGCATACGGCTACAGAAGCAGTTGAACTTTTGCCTTTTTTCCCAGTGAAGCCCAGAACACGCCAGCATTCCCAGCGGCTTTTCCACCCATGTATTAATTAGATCTGACAATGCTTAGCTCCTGAGATCAGGCAAGAACAGTGAGGAGCAGGGCTAATGCTAAGGCAAAACAATTCTGCACTTGCTTTTTTTAAAAATCCCCACAGAGTGGGAGATAATACAGGAAACAGAAGTAATGCACCCAAATATGAAGCCAGAATGAAATGAACACAGTGAGGCAAAACCCTCTCTCTGTATTGATACCAAGTGTTAACAGGCCAGTTCAATAGCCAAGTGAAACCGGACAGATTCAGGCCTGGAGGGTGGCACAGGCGGGTTACATATCATCCATTTCTGCCTGGATTTCTCCTCCATCAAACGTAATACAGCAATATTGCCACAGTGCAGTCAGGCCCGGACCCCAGGTGCCCAAAGGCAGCTCCAATGCAGGGGCGTGCACTTGGCGAGATGAAAGATGACCGCTCCCCCTGCAGCGACCCAAGGGTTGAGATCAAAGGGCAGCAGGAGGAGATGGCCGGCGGTGCGGCTGAGAGGGTTCCTTTTGTATGCTGGGACAGGATTCATCGCCCTCTGGGTCAGAATGGAGCAGCACCGCTGGCTGGAGGCACATCAGGCCAACTTTAAAAGAACGGCCCCTGTTGCCAGTTCGCTTCCAAAACCAACTCAAGATTCTAGGTTGGGCAGAGAAAGCCCTAAACAGCTTGGGGCCGTTCATCTATGGGACCGCCTCCTCCCATACTGACTTATCCATGTGTTGAAATCACGGGCCCTACTGGAGGTCCCACCACTCTCAGAGCCATAGGCATGGGGACTCCAGAGAGGGCCTTCTTCATGGTAGCCCCAAAATTACGCCAAATAAAGTATGTCAAGCTCCATTGTCCTATATCTTTAGACCATTGGTAAAAATGCACCTTAGCATTAGCTAATGAGAAAGATAACCCACAAATCCCTCAAAATACAGATACAGAGTTGTAGTTTTAACGTACGTTTGTTACCATTTGACATTCTATTTCATAGTGTAGCACACTTCGAGAGCACTTAGGAATAGGGCAAGAAACAAACATACAAATCCTTACTCCTAGCAAGGCATTCAGCTCAGCTGCTCTCTCCTCCTCTCTGCTCCAGACTGATTCACCCATCAGATTGCATTAAGTCCAGCCTTAAGTCTCCAAGTGCACACACCTGCAGTTGCTTTATAGCAGACTGATGCAGACGCAGCTGTGTGCAAAGGCATGAGAGACTTCAGTTCCACTTGATGGGTCCCCCATTTATTCCTGCACATGTTGGCCTATACCCTTGGCACAATTAAGTGTGCCTTCTGATCCCCCCTCCCCGAATGAGTATGTGGCAATAAACAGCAACTGTAATGCAGCACCCTTGCGCAGTAAACCAAGGGTCAATCAGACTTTCCCTAGCAAACAAAAATATTTGAAAATGCACAGGCTTCCATTTCATGGTGACCTTTGGTAACGTCCACAAACAAATCAAGGCAGTGGTTGCTACAATAGTGCAAAAGACGAATATGCAACAGGGCGAAAAAGTGGTGCATCACCTACATTGGCACCCAGCAGTCCACACGCCCGGGGTTGGCAGCGTGGCAGATGTTCCTGAACGGCTTCCAGCATTCTGTGCTAGACCCAGCAGAATGCTGGGAGCAGAATGCTGATCTAAAGGGAAGACAGCTGCTAGGACACCCCTTCCCAGTCATGTCAAAATGAACAGAGTGAAAACCGCGAGCCAAATGCAAGTTCAGTGTCACCGTCTCTTTAAGCAGCTTGCTTCCAGAACGCCGGACAAGATGGAGGCTTGCAACACACCAGGACCACATCGGAGGAACGGTTACCCGGCTGGAGGTCAAATCTCTTCCAAGATTCTGGCCAGAACCTGCAGCGCGCCTAACTGATCTTGCATACGTGCCCATCTACAAGCACCAGGAGATGCCAGCCAGGTGTCTAAGAAGATGCCATCCAGGCCAAGCGGTGAAGGGGGAGGGAAAGAACTCAATGCCCAACACGAGGCAGGAAATTGTCACAAATACCTTTCATTTTTAAAAGTCGTCCAAGGCAAAAGATGAAAGACTCAGCTAGCTACTGGAACTCCCGTCTACACCCATGCCTAAGCTATATGCACACTAGAGAATAAGGAACGACAGAAGAGCAGGGCTGCGGGGAGGTAAGAGAATGCCTGCAAACCTACCATTAATTTGGGGTGCTCTTGGACCCAGCGCTGACATTTGAAGCTCAGGTGGAGGCCGTGGCCAAGAGTGCCTATTCCCAACCATGTGGACAGAAATAACTTGGCCACAGTTATCCGTGCTCTGGTAACCTCCAGACTGGACTACTGCAATGTGCTTTACATGGGATTGCCCTTGAAGATGGTTCGGAAGTCACAGCTGGTGCTGAATGAAGCTGCTAGACTGCTGACTGGAACAGCTGACCAGACGCACATCACGCTGGTTTTAAGAGTGTTGCGCTGGCTGCCGATTTGTTACCGAGTCCAATTCAAGGTGTTAACTTTGGCTTACAAGGCCCTAAATGACTTGGGTCCCAAATATCTAAAGGAACACCCTTCGTATTGACCTGCCGGTGACTTAAGATCAACCTCAGTAGTAAAAGGGTGGGCATCCGGGAGAGGGCCTTCTCAGTGATGGCCCCTAGGCTATGGAAAAGTCTCCCCCTTGAGGTGCGTCAGGCTCCTTCTCTGTATATGTTCAGGAAAGCACTGAAGACGCACTTCTTTGTCCTGACCTTTGGCTAAATGGGAATATACTGTCTCTTTCCACTTCACAGGCACTGGCACTGTTTTAATATACTGTTGTTGCTTTAATATAGGGCGGCATAGAAACACAAGTAATGCAATAAATACAATTTCAAACAGTTGCTTCAGGGGAATTAGGTTACACCTCATCCCCAGGATCAGCTATAGAAAGTGTGGGAAGATCTCAAAGACATTTATAGCGGATGAGAGACGATGCCGTGAGCTGCTCTCTTACCTCTTTCTCGTGCTTCTATTTAAGCTGACTGGACTCCTCTTGAGGAATTGGGCCTGGTCTCACAAATAGACTGCAACTTTGGGTGGGGGGGGGGGGGAAGGATCCCAGGCATGAATGACAGGACAAGGGCCACTTCCTGGGATTAGCTCTAGCCAACTGGAACTGATGGCAAGCCAGGTAGGTGAAAAGGTGAAAAAAACCAGAGGCAGAGACGCAAATAACCTTGGCACCTTGCTAAACTAAACACAAAGTTCACCTTTGCAACGCCAAACAAGGTGATCAGCTGGCTGAGACTCTTGAAGATGGGAAGCTTAGACGCACTCTGTGAGTATTTAAAAATGGTTGTGCAGCCATCAGGTAAGAAGGCTAAAAGTGCCTCTGAGCATGTGTAAACAACTTCCGGTACCAATATACCTCGGATTTAGGTTCCGGCCACTTTTCAGCCTGAGGAAATAAAACCAGCTGCTACTATGATTAAAAAAAAAAAAAAAAACTAGCAGATTTCAGAGCAGTTTCAAACCCCAAGCCCCTACTTATAGGAACAGCACTTTTCTTACTTTTTACTTTTTTTATTCACCAGCAACAACCTTAATTTTTAAAAAGAGACAAGAGAGGGCTCCTCCGAAGGCTGAATAAGGTTTTTTTTAAAAAAAAAAACATGCCAATGAGATAATGTTTTAGACAAGTGAAGGATCCTCTGAAGAATAAGCTGAAAATAAGGACAACAATAATACACGCTGGGAACAGTAGCCATTCGGTTGTTGGAACCTCTGACTATCCGAGGTTCTTGGGATTCAACAGGCAGAGGGCCAGACCAGCCAGGAACATCTACTGGGCCGTGTGATGATGAAGATGGTGAATGTAAGAGGAGCCCTAGGCATCCATTGTAGATAAGGACAGAAGAGGAGCCCTGCTGGATCTGGCCACAGTCCATCTAGTCCATAAGAACCTAAGAGGAGCCCAGCTGAATGAGGCCACAGCCTATCTAGTCATAAGAATCTAAGAGGAGCCCTGCAGGATCAGGCCACAGCCCATCTACTCCAGCATCCCATTTCATACAGTGTCCCACCAATTGTTTCTAGGCATCTCAAGCAGAAGACAAAGGCAAAACCTTCACCTGCTCTCAAGTTCCTGCAAATGGCCTTTAGAGGCATCCTGCCTGTCTCTCCAATCTAGACATAGTAAGTACCTAGGGTTCCATTCTAGTAGCCACTGATACACCCATCCTCAGTGGATTTATCTAATCCTTTCTTCAAGCCATCCATGCTGGTGATAAAGACAACCATCCATCTTCAGAATGTTCTGATCCTCTACAGGCCTTTGGGGATTACCATAGCTGTAGCCATACTCTGCATGCATGCTCGGTGAGCCAAGAAAGACAAGAAGCAAAAAGCTCACCACACTTGCTGCTGTGGACACACCAGCATTGGCCACTAGCGCAGAGCTGAGCAAGCATTCCTCTGTCTGCCACCTGCTCCAAGGGGCCAGGCAGAACTTGATCAAATATCCATCCGTACATTTCCACCACCACCCCGCCTTCCCCTGGCTTTGAGGGGGTGGGGAGGAAGATGGGACAGGAAAAGGCACACACACTACTGGAAATCAAAGGGCCTGTTGCAGCAGCCCATCCTGCCTCCAGTACAAAAGGATCATATTCACAAGTGCCATCTGCTCCCTCCAATCTACATGGTTCCTACAATAGCTTTGCATGTCTCCAAAAAACCCCAAGCAAGCAGACACCCAGCAGAACTTTTCTGAACATCAGAACCTAGCAAGAACTGGAGGGGCAAAATAAATAAATAAATAAATAAATAAATAAATAAATAAATAAATAAACAAACAAACAAACAAACAAACAAACAAACAAACAAACAAACAAACAAACAAACAAACAAACAAACAAACAAACAAACAAAAAGGCTTCAGGGTGAAATAGAAGTTCGCCTGTTTCATATATTTTATAGTGTCTATAATCTCTCTGCTGCATACTGAGTCTTCACACAGCCTCACACAGTCTGAGCATGAGATCCACAATGGAATGACAGCAATTCTCTTTTTAATACCAGGCACGAAAGGAAATACTTGCTAGAATTCCTGCCTATTTCTGTCCCCTTAAATGGGCGAGAAAAGCTAACTCTTCTTTTTCTCCTTCTCCTTCTCACATTTCCCACCACCCAAAAGCAGAGGATTTGCTTTTCGACCCAGACAGGCGCTACACGGAGACTTGGTAGGATGTGCGCACTTGCGAAATGGATCACAAAGAAAGAACATGGATTCGGGACAAAAATGTGAGCCCAAATACCGACAAAGCTGCGACCAGAAGCAAGATATGGCTCTTCAGGGAGCTGAAGGGGGTTTGAAAAGGAATTGCTAATGCACCAGATGAAGGAAACACCAGTGGTTGTGACTTCTTTACAACGGGGACTGAAAACCTGTTTCCCCGGGAGTCCCTGATCTCTGCCCTTGTGGACGGTGCACCCATCTTTCATTGCACAAGTATAATTTCCTTTATATCACCTGCTCGCTCCCTTTTCTGCCGTGAAAGATAGACTTTCAATTCATCACTTCTTACCATCTTCTCCAATAAGTGTTGGAGTGTTTCTTGTGCCTTCGAAAACCTGCAGAGCCTGTTTGACTGGAACCCTTGTGCGTGGCTTGTGAAGTCAGCCCTCTTAACAAATCACCTTCGGCTTCAACATCCTGGCCACCCTCCAGCTTTTCTCCACCTCTCTTCCTCTATACTTCAGGCTCACGTCCTTGGGAAACACGTTTGCTCCCTTCAGACAGAGAAGTGGCGAGGTTGGAGGCAGACCCGGTTCAGCTGCCTTTCCACACAGGCGCATGCACGCTCAAAAGGAAACAAAAAGGGACCAGTAAGTACCTTTCAGATTGCTGAGTTCATCCAAGAACTTCCGATACTTTTCAGTGTTCATTTCTCTGCCGACGGGCTACCTATGTCCACACCCGGAAGTCTCTCCGAGCATGGCCCAGAGGGATCCAAAAAGCATGCACCCAACCGGACAGACAAACCAAGCCCCGGTCTTCTGTCCTGTCCTGAATGCACGAGAGCTGCCCTTTGGTCACTCTTTAAACAGTGATGTCACCTCCCTTCCGTACGGCCTGCTTTGTGCTTCCTTATTTGATGAAAGGCACATGAGAAACCTCCCTGGGTCTCAGCCAACCCGTACCCACCCTGCGCACACCTCCCTCTTCTGTATGCAAACCAGCGGCGACACTTTAGAAAGGCCCCATCTGTGAGCAGAGCGGAGAAGTGTAGGGTTCCAGCCTCCAGAAGCAGCATCTCTCCCGGGCCCAGAACCAAATCACACAGGCACAGGGGCAAAAAGCAAGGCTGCCGAGGTTGAGGAGACCTTGGGCCAAAGGAAAGTTGGAGGAGTAGGTGGGAAAGGACGAAAAGAAGAGGAAGAAGAAAAAAGGAAGACAGGTTGGCTTTTATACTCTGCTTTTCTCACCCTTAAGGGGACTCAAAGCTGCTGACAAACCTTCAGTTCTTCTCCCCACAACCGACACCCTGTGAGGCAGGTGGGGCTGTGGCAGCTCAGAAAGAGAGCTATGATGAGCCAAAGGCCACCCAGCTGGCTTAGTGGAGGAGCACGGAATCAACCCCTGTGACGGTGAGAGATGAATCCGGCACTCTAACTGCAAGACTAAACTGGGGGCTCAAAGCTGCTGACAAAACTTCTGTTCTTCTCCCCACCACAGAGTCCCTGTGAGGTTGGTGGGGCTGTGGGAGCTCAGAAAGAAGAGCTGTGACTAGCCCAAGACTACCCAGCTTACTTCATGGAGGAATGTGGAATTGGACCAGGAGGCTAGCATGTAGGAGTCCAACACTCTAAGCACAAGACCAAAAAGTAGAAGAGGAAGAAAAGGAAGAGGAGGAAGAGGAAAGGTAAGAAGATGAACAACAGGAAGAAGTGAAGGAGGAGGAAGATGTAAATGAAGTCAAACAAAACATTTGAAGAAAAACTTTGTCATAGTGTGAAATTGGTTTTCCTCATGCTCAGCTGATCAAGTGCAAATATCCTCTGGGAAGCATAAACACCCTTGGCAAAACTGTACTGGGGCTGTTGGCATCCGCTGTGGGAAGCTGGACTTTAAGGGAAGCAAAAATTGCCTTGTTTCCCTTTGGTTTCTCAGAAGAGAACTTGCTGCATTATCCAAACGATGATTCTGCTCAACGCATATTAGGGAAGCGATCTCAGGAAATTACCACCCCTGGTACAGTATGATCCAATCACTGAGTCACTGCTCCTCATCCTACCAGAAAATGAAACTATGATAACATTAAGCATAATTACACACGATTCAGCTGTCAGACCAAGTACAGTCAACTCCCTGTGCAATGCATCTTTTACAGTATGGGTTTGGTTCTATGCGCTTGGTAAAATATGAATTTTCAATCTCGGAAAAATTCGGTGCAATTGGCCTCCAAGGCACCACTATCTTAGGGTGGTAGAATGTACCTATCAGCACTGATTGTGGGAAGCTGATGGCTTTGTGTTGTGATTTTAGAGACTTCTCTACAGTACGGAGTGTGGCCATTGCCAAGCCATTTTGTGTTTTGAACTGTAAATCACCATGAATTTTTAATTCTTGCTTTGTTTCAGCGATTATCAATAGAGCTTGCAACAGTGCAGGGCAGATTCCCAAAAATATAACTCTGCAGCCCTGAAGAATTTGCAAGGAACTCTTTATTACAGGTTACCTGCTAAAATTCAGTTCAGGTCCAAGAACTAGGGATGTACACGAATATTCAAAATGTTTGAAATCCGACTGAATTCGTTTGAATGTGGACATTCAGATCTGGATGAATATTAAACGTATTTGTATGCATTTGCGATTATAATTCAGAATGAAAATGGGATGCATATGGGATAAAACACATATAACACATACAAACGTTGTCAACATTCAGATCTTTAAATTCATATACATCATTCAAACGAATAGATTCAAATGTAACGGATTCAAATCAGTTTTTGTTGCATTCGGATTTTAAACAACAACAATTAAAAAAAACATTTGTGCACACCTTACCAAGAACTCTTTCTAACATGGACCATTCCCCAGCAGAAATTCAGGACCTGCATGTTCAGTCCAGGTGTGTGTGGGAATAATACTAATTTAAAGGTTCTATAGTAGTGGCTGAAAAGCCTTGGTGGAGAGAGAGAAATAGTGGAAGTTGTGAGACTAAGTAAGGACTTAAGGGCTGGATCAGGCCACAGCCCATCTAACCCAGCATCCTGTCTCACATAGTGGCCCATCAATGGTTCCTGGGCATCTCAAGCAGGAGACAAAGGCAAAATCACCTATTTTTCATGCCCTGCAAATGACCTTTTATGGGAAATGATACAGAGATGTTTTAAGTAGGGCTGTGCATGAATGCAATTCGTAACAAATAGAATGTTTTAAAATCCATATTTGTATGAATAGATCACATTCGAATATGGCAAAATTCTATTCGATACGAAACAATCTGTATGTATTCATGCAAATATTCAATACGTATCTGATAAAAATGAATACGTATCTGATATTATTATTATTATAGTTTATTTCTAAAGTGCTGTACATGTAAACAAATACGCATCTGATACAAATCTGTAACATATCCGCGCTCTGAAAATGTCATATCCGACCTGAATCCACTTTTAATCCGCCATCGATCCGTATCAAATGCAATCTGGATCCATTGTGGATGTGACTGGCGCTCCGTTTTTCCACAAACCCAATCTAACAAATGTCCGGAGACGTTCAGATTTGTACGGATGTTAGTATACGAATATCAGAACATTTGACCTGTGTGTGAATGTCTGAATTTGTACAAATTCATAGAGATCACGAATGTTGTAGTTTTAAGTAAATAACTGCTACGATACAGTAGCTGAGATCCAACCGAATACTGTGTATACTGCAGCCTCAAGGGAGTATAATACAATCACATTTCAAAAGGGGGTGAATTTGCAAATCAGAAGAAATAGATACAAAGAAATGGGAAAGAGAAGCTCATGAGGCCCAGATCTTTCCAGGAGAAGGACACCCAAACAAGCTCAGATAGAACCACCAAGGTAGCCACTAGGATCCCAGCAAGGTTATAATGAACTGAACGCAAGATGCTAACACAAGCAGGGAAGATTCTTCCAGAAAACGGAAGGCTCTTGCCAACACGGAGGACAAAGAGAATCACACACTGCTCTCAGGAAAGAAATGCAAGCCAGGGCTAAGAGGTCAGAAAAAGGAAAAAAAAGAATTTGCTGTGCATTCAACTAAACAACAATAAAAAATAGAGGGACTGGGAAAGAACAATAAAATGCAGGAAACCAGCTAGGCTGTCAATAGGATCCTTGCAGTACTATTACAGTATTTAGGCCGGTGCAAAGTTACCCTTTATGCTGCACTCAAGAGGGTGACAGACACCCAATATGGCCCAGAGGAGAGTAAATGGAAGTCCTACAAGGGGGGTGGGGGGGGTGGGGCAAAGCAGATCCATGTCTGTGTCTCCATTCTTAGCAAATTTATCAGGCCTCCCTTTCCCTCGCTGTCTCTCTCTCTCACTCACACACCCAAAGACACACACAGCTCCCGATACAAGGCGATGCCTTCTCTTGCACACAACTGGGAATGCCATTACTCCGAAGCAAGGCGTCTGCTTGTTTTTCTGGCTAAGGACAGCAGCCTCCAAGGCGATCCAAGTGGAAGATGGCTGCCGAAGAATCCACTAAACATTTGAAAGGCAGAACCCGGCCCTTGGAAGCTGAAAGACGGCCAAGTCTGGGGTTTTCACAAAGAGCTGAGACTTGGATTGGTATAGGCTTACCTACAGAGTGATCAAAAACAAGACCTTGCAAAGCCGAACATGCAAAACGCAGGCCAAGAGAAAAAAGCCAGGAGTGAGCGTTGAAAAGTTCTGGCTGCACCTAACCAGATGCTTCCCTGCCCACCCACCGGTGTCTCCTCTTCACGCCCTCCCACCCATGCACTCCTTTGTTCCAAGGTTGCAGAGAAGCAGCAAAGCGCGCTCTCTCAGCCAGCCTCCCACTCTTCCCAGTAACCATCCTGCTCCACTCAGCCTCCCACGCCTGTCGCCTTAGCAATGACAAAGCCTCCACACCACGGACTGATGAACGCTCTATCCGGGGGAGAGCAACGGATCCTTTCAGAATTCAGCATCCACGGCACTGCCACTGACAAACGCGCTCTCTTTCACGGCAGTCAGGGTGGAGCTGGGAGGTCCCCATCCGCCAAGCTTCTAAGAGCGTAAGAGTGAGAGAGGAGCCCTGCTGGATCAGGGCACAGCCCATCTAGTCCAGCCTCCTGTCCCACACAGAGCCCAACAACTGCTTATGGGCATCTCAAGCAGACGACAAGGGCAAAACCTTCACCCGCTCTCAAATCCCAGCAGATGGCCTAAGAGGCATCCTGCCAGCCTCTCCAACTTGGAGGTGCCATCTAGGCATCCATTCTAGTAGCAGACATTGATACCTGTGCCCACCATGAAATTGCCTAACCCTGTCTTCAAGCTACCCAGGCTGCTTCGTATCACCAGCTCTTCTAGTAGTTAATTCCACAGAATGATGACCTTCTGGGTAATAAAATGCTCCCCCTTCCCAGTCTGAACTCTCCTGCTCATCCGCTTCATGGAGTGACCCCTAGTTATAAGAACCAGGTATTTATGTGTCTGGTGTTTAGACTACAGTTCCCATAATCCCTGGCAGCAATTAAGCTGGGGGTTCTGTGCGGGGAAATGCTGCAGTAAGCCAAAAGGTTGTCACGGGAGGATGCCTTAAAAGCATTTGTGGATCATTCAAACACACTCTTTTAGACAGCAAAACACAACCGGGCTGAAAAGGCACTTAATATAAGCACACTTTGCGGTCTCCCTAAGGGATTTCCTCGCTTTCTTTGCATTAAGACACTGTGGGAAATGGAGCCGCTTGAGAACATGACAAAGTGGTGTGAAACCCCCATAAAATTATTATGCCTGCATTAAACAAACAAACAGAGAAGGCCTGCAGCAGGAGTCACGTACCGCGGAGGATCAGAGATGAGACCTTCGCCTCCTACAGATCCATTTCAAGAATTATGTTAACATTACACCCCATAATTTCCAGAATGTGTGAATCACGAATTGTCATACAAAAATCTGAAAAAAGTGAAACTTCCCGGAGCTAATTATACGATCCCTTGCAGTCCATACAAGCGTAGCTAAATTGTGTAAGTCACTGTCACCAATGGGGCCGTTTGATCTAGTGGTTAGGGAGCCGGACTCTTATCTGGGAATACCGGGTTCGATTCCGCTCTCCTCCACGAAGCCAGCTGGATGACCTTGGGCTAGTCACAGCTCTCTGCTGCGCTCTCACAGCCTCACCTACCTCCCAGGGTGTTCTGTTGTGGGGAGAAGAACAGATGGTTTGTCAGCTGCTTTGAGTCCCTTTAAATGGGTGAGAAAAGCAGGGTGCAAAAGCCAACTCTTCTTCTTCAATGGAAAATTGTGGATTGGGAAAGCCACAGAGATCCGGTCTACCAATGGAGATTAATGGCCTCCCAGATGAGGCCCACTCAACCATAGGGTGCCTTTGTCTTCTGCTAGAGCTGCCCAGAAGCCATTGGTGGGCCACTGGCTGAGATGGGATGCTGGACTACAATGGCTGTGGCCTGATCCAGCAGGGCTCCTCTTACGTTCTTCGTTCTGACCACTTCCTCTCCACTTGCCAGCCTTCTGCCTCACTAGCTATCACAGGTACCTGCCACCACCAGGCAGCGCCACAAAAATAAGGTGAAGTGAGGGCATTCTTAAGTCACTCATTTCCCAAGCCACTTAAAGCTTTAGAAAGAGCAAACACCTCAAACCGAGCACAGGAAGAAACAGAAATATGTTATTTTGTGCTGAGGTCCAAACCTGCAAGCTTCAACAGAGTGAAACCACCTGAGAAACATAGAAGCTTTTTTTTATAGCTAGGAGCTATTAAGGAGTGGTCCTTTGATCTTTTCCATCTACCTTCTCTTCCTTTTGTCAAGCATAAATGATTTCCCCTAGTCCATATTCTGCTATCATTACATGCCAGAGTTTCTGCTTCAATTAAGCAGTCACATTCGGTTTGGTGTGGGATTGAAAGATTGGTTCCTATAGTGCACAGTATTCCTGCACTCAGATCTACAAAGTCAAAGGCAGCTATCATTTTGCCCTCACTCTTTCTTTGTATCCAGTTTTCATGGCCATATATTACCACAAGAAAGTCCACTGCTTTAGTAAAATAATCTTTGGGTGTTTTTCCACTGTCACTAGAAGTACCCATTAAGTACCCATTAATGGGTACTTAATGGGTACTTCTAGTGACAGTGGAAAGACACCCCTTGTTGTCAGTGGGAAGGCCTCATTCTTCATGAACCTTTCGAAGCTTGTCTTCTCCTTCTTCCCTAAGGATTGATCTTTTGCTTTGCTCTCTAGCAATGCTGTCCATCTCTTGCTTATTCAGAAGCCACAAAGAAAGAAATTCTTTACTGTAACTTATAAGCACAAGGGCTGACCCTAACAAAATGAGGACAGCTTATGCACTTCCCTTCTTTGCCTGCCCCTAACTTTCCCCCACAACTCCTCCCACCGAACGCCGTGTTTCCTTATAACATTCATCCTGATCCTCAAGCCATTACAGAGGGAACTATCCAAAGCAGCTCACAAAATAGCAACTCTTCATTTAAGTCCAGGCTTTGCTCCAGACGGGATGTCTAACAGCAAGCTGAAATCCAGACTTAGATGAAGGCTTACTATTTTGTGAGCTGGTCTGGATACGCTCCCTCTAACAAGACATCTGTAAGAGTCAGTAGTAAAACGGAACCTAGCCCAACTTTCTGGAAGGAAATTCAGAAACCAGAGGATCTCTGAGAATGTGCAAAGGGCGAGGCAACCTTCCCAGTGTGACAGAATTCCTACGCCTATTCAAACACAATGTGCCCACATGTACGTGTTAAAGACATGCTCTTTTTCAGCAGATGGGTGAACAACAGATAGGTGCAGATGAACAAGCAACCCTTCCAGGCCCTTGTCTTTCTAAAGAGTCCTACAACAGCAGAAGGAAGCAGCCCAGCCTAGCTTAGCCTAGCCTAGCACACAATGGCCACCATATCAGTTTCCCTGACTGCAAACCTAGTCCCGCACAACAGTTGCTACTTCCAGTCTGAGCAACAGCTGTTTGCCCAGGAATTCAAGAGGTCTGCAATGCCCAAAGATGGCAACGCTGACCAGCTGGTGTCAAGTCAAGCAAAAGTGTACTTTTTCCATATCACAAACCCTGCGTCACACCTAACCACAGATACCATGGCTACAAGTAAGTAGGGATGTGATGTGAATGAATGTGGGGGGTTTTTTTTCCAGGTTTTTTTTTGTATTTGATCCATACTGAACTGAATGTAAGAAAATTCATCTTCATTCAAACAGATCTCCTTCAAATGTGGCAGGATTCGAATTTGGTACAAATGTTCAACCCCGTGTGAATCCCATATGAACGCATACAAAACCCAAACGAAGCTTCATACAAATGTATTGAAGCATTTGATTCAAATTCGAATGTCAGTCTTGGAATGTGTCGACATTCGATTAAAATTAGAAAGTCTGAATTACAGTATATTCTGGCGTTTAAGGCTACTTTTTAACCCAGGAAAATCTTCTCAACAGTCAGGGGTCATCTTCTTATATGGCGAGTATATCCCAAACTCTATATTTTAACTGGAAAAGTTGGGGGTCGTCTTATACGCCCAGCCGTCTTATACGCTGGAATATTGGGTAATAAGAATTTCTAATGTTATGAATATCTACTCACATTCCTACAAGTAAGGTGTGCGGGCTGGCTGCCAGTTAGACGATGTCAAATTTCTAAATAACCTAACCGAAGAATAGAAAATCATGCAAAGTGTAGAAAAGGTGAATAGAGAGAAATTATCTTCTCTATGTCACAACACTAGACCCAGGGGGCACTCAGTGGAGGCAATGGGCAGGATAGTTACCAGAGACACTGGGGTCATCGGTCAATGTAACCTACTACCTGAGGAGGTGGAGACAGCAACCAGCCTGGATAGTTTTATGAAAAGAATGGATTAGTTAAATTAATGGAAAACAGCCCTATCAATGAACGGACACCTAAGTGTTGCCACCAGGTTGGAGAGACAGGTAGGATGCCTCTAAAGGCCATCTGAAGGGATCTGAGAACAGGTGAGGGTTTTGCCCTTGCCTTCCGCTCGAGATGCCCAGTTGGTGGGACGCTGTGTGAGAGAGGGTGCTGGACTAGATGGGCTGTGGCCTCATCCAGCAGGGCTTCTCCTAATTCACAAAGATCTGGTGTTTCAACGGTTACTAGAATTGATGCCAAAGTTCTGCCTCTGTACTGGAGAGTCGGGCAGGATGCCTCTAAATTTCTAAGAAGTTGAGAGCAGGTGAAGGTTCTGCCCTTGACTTCTGCTTGAGTTGCCCAGAAGAAATTAGTAGGCTGCTGTGTGAGACAGGATGCTAGACTAGATGGGCTGAGGCCTGATCCAGCCGTGGTCTCCTCGTCTTACTCTTCCTTTCACATATTAAGCCTTTTAAATGTATTTGTTTTCCAGTGATATTGTACAACTGGGTGCTGCTACTGGGAATGGCAGGAGCTAAAAAACCCTCCTGCTGTATGCCTGCCTGTTTACTAAGCACCCTGGGACTTTTCTCTCCCAAGCTTCCCCGCACAAGGAGCGGATGAAAGGTCAGCACAGCCAGGCAACTGAAAGAGCAGCACCATTCGTAGCCTAGATTTCCACTGGGAGGGCTCCTCACTCGAGTAAAGCACCAACAGGGATAACAGCCCTGATTCAGAGATTGATTTATTGATCTGCAGCAAGAGCTGGGGGAGGGAAGCGTTCACTTTCCCCAAACAAGAGCAGATCTGATCTCTCTGGCGTGGCCAAGCCGAATGCAAAGGACAGAGTAGCTCCAAATGTGGCAGAAGCAGCCGTACATAAATGCTACGGTCCACGCAGCACGGCTTGTCTTTGTCCTGAAGGGGGCAAATTGGATGGGGTGGGGTGTTGGACTCGCTACCCTGGAATAGGGATGTGAGTGAATGTTTTAACATTCGAAATTCAATCAAATTCGAGCAAATGTGGACATTCGGATTCAAACATTCGAACAAATTTTGAATGTTCCAAAACATTCGTTCAAATGATTCAAAACATTTGAACGTATGTATTACATAGGCATCTGTAGGAATATCACACATCTCTGTATGCATTTGCGCTTATAATACGGGACAAAAATGGGATGCCTACAGATAACACGGGATGCATACGAAATGCATACAGATATGTATAACACCTACGAATGTTGTCGACATTTGTATCTTCAAATTTGAATCTAACATTTGAATGAACAGATCCGAATGTATCAGATTCGAATTGGTTTTTGTTGCATTTGGATTCTAAACATCTGAATCAAATGTTTTGACATTTGATTCAACTCAAATTCGAATGCAAAAAACCCCACATTTGTGCGTATCCCTATCCTGGACCCACCTTTGGGGCTCCATCTCCTGGGTGCCGGAACCCCCAGAGCTGAACCCCCTAGGTGCCTGAACCCCCACACCTTAAATAACCCTAGATGGTTATTTAAGGTGCCTCAGCCCAAAATGCTATAGTTAACAGGAAAGCAAAGAGAACAGCAGTGGTTCTGCTCCTGAGTTACAACCGCTCCTGCATACAACATGGTGCACTTGAAAATGCAAGGCCTAGGTTTGACTTCTTATTTTCTATCATGGACTACTTGGCATGGTTACTGTTCAGTGCATAAAATGAGAATATTGCTAATGCAAGCCAGACCGGTCTTGTGGTTAAGGGTGCCAGACTCTTATCTGGGAATCACAGGGTTTGATTCTGCACTCCCCCACAAAGCCTGCTCTCTTTCTGAGCTCTCACACCCCATCTACCTCACAGGGTATCTGTTGTGTGGAGAAGATCAGAAGGTTTGTCAGCTGCTTTCCCTTAAGGGAGAAGAACAGATGGTTTGTCAGCCGCTTTGAGTCCCCTTGAATGGGTGAGAAAAGTCAGGTGTAAAAGCCAGTCCGCTCTTCTTCTTCTAATGCTTCCTTGAAGCCTGCAAAGTTCCTTATTTGAAATACAGCTCCCAAGATTCAACTGTTGCTGCTGTGTGGCTTAGGAGACAAGGGAACTAGAATGAAAAAAAGCAGAACTTTCCCTAATTCTCCAATCACCACGCCTTCAAGGTCCCCTTGCAGCCGTTAATTCGGAGCCAGTTTATTACACAGTATTTCATCCCCTTGAACCCCCATTCCTTGGGCCCTCAATAAGAGAGACCAGGGGCGAAGGGGGAGCAGATTTGATGGCTAATTTTTGCAAAGACACAGGCGGGCCGAGGAAGAAGATCTTTGCTGACACTGTTGTGCTTTTACTGACACCCAGCAAAGGGACCAAGGCCAGCGCCCCCACGCAAAGATAAAAAAAGGAACTTGAAACCATCCAGCATTTTTGCCCATCACTTCACCTCCCTTCCTGTCCTCACAAAAATGCCTGATTGTGAAGAGGAAAAGTAGGTCAGGCATTGGCAGAACTGCCGCTGGGACAGATCAGACGTGGTCCTGCTGAGCTCCGGTCTCCAAGCAGATCGCGGGGGAAATGGAATGCTGTCACAGGCAAAAGCAAAGTTGGACAGGGTTAGCTGGACCCTGCGCCACCAAGACAGAAGGAGGAAAAGCAACAGGAACGTGGCCAAGGAACTAAAGAAAGGGGGGAAGGAGAGCTGAGAATATACTCGGTAATATTCCACCCCCAGGTCATTCATTTAGAAGGTGAGTCAGGTAAGATCTCTCTGCACCGCTTTCAGCACCGAAGCCTTGGATCAAGAAAAGATGAAAGGCAGAAATGCAAAACAGGTCGGTTCCCAAGAGGCACCCAGGGCCCCGGCTTCCAAAGGGCCCCAGTGAGTCTGTTTGCAAAAAAAGGTTTAGGGCTGCCTGCTTTGTTTCTCTGGAAAGAAACAAGATCAAGTGTATCCTGCATCCTGAAAACATAACAAAGGAGGAGGAGGAGATATCTAAGAAGGATTCTTCACCATTCCAACCACACTGTCAAGAAGGTGTAGCCAAGATGGCAAATGCTGCAGCCTTTTATCCAAACGAATTCTTCCTTGCAAAGAACAGCTGGGTACATTTATTAAGCAATAAAGGAAATGTGGACTGATAAGAGGCAATGGGATTTATTTCTTAGCACTACCCCCATGGCTGTTCTTGTTGGATGCCACCAAGTTGTGGCTGACTCCTGGCTGACTGCATGGGCACCTCCATAGGCATATCTACGCAGTTTTCTTGACAGAGATACAAAAGTGGTTTGCCATTGCCTACTTCCAGGGAGAGACTGGGGATCGAACCAGCAAGTCTTTGCTTTCCAGGCAGTTTGCTCTACAGCTGAGCCACAGCTCCTCCCAGATTCTATGGGCCCACTCTATGCAGTTCTCTTGGCAGAGATACAGAAATAGTTTACCACTGTCTACTTCTGGGGAGAGGCAGGGCTTCAAACAAGCAACTCTCTGCTTTCCACACATAGAGTTGCTTGCTCTACCACTGAAAACAATTGCTGTGCCCAAGGCATATGAGGTTGCGTATCCTGTATTTCTTTTTGAAGAGACAATCATCAAGCAATATCATCCAATCCTCCATTTTATTTCCACATCAACCTTTCAAGGTTAATGAAACCCTATCAGGGATTTGAACTCGGGGACTTCTAAATCCTAATCCGACTCCCTAACCATTACGCTACACTGACCGGCTCACTGATGTGAACTCTGAGATGTTCTCCTCCGAGTGGCCAACCACCTTGGGGCTGGGTGGAGAATGTCAGCATCTTTTCAGACGTCAAGCGCTGTAGGCCAAACGTTGACTAAAACTCCCATCAAACCCTGACGGCACATCAGGCTCCCTCTGCTAGGCCTAAAAAGAGATATCCTATAATATTTCCAGAGGACGCCAGCTCAGGCAGCATCTCTCCGTAGGCAGCAGCCTTGCCCTAGCTGCTTCTGACAGCCATTGCACTGGTCCCAGTTCTCACGGAACTATCATATCTCGGATGGCTGATCCCACCCACCCTAAAAGTGGTTAACGCTCAGTATTCCTCCAGGATCAAGCTCACTCATGTGGACGGGGCTTCTCTCTTTCTCCCTGTTCCTCCGGACTCTCAGCTGAATGAATAAGCATGGCTGGAATTCCAGGAAGAGGGGAGGGAGGGGAATGAGGTGGGGGGTGCTACATTGCTCCAGCTGGCTTTGCAAATTCAGGCCTGCTAGCCTCACTCAGGATATTGCTTCAATATCCCGAGGGCGTCCACACATCTTTGCGAGGCTGGAAGGAAGGAAGGAAGGAAGGAAGGAAGGAAGGAAGGAAGGAAGGAAGGAAGGAAGGAAGGAAGGAAGGAAGGAAGGAAGGAGAAAAGCAGCTCATGGCTTCTGGAACGGCCACCACATGCTTCTGTTGCCTCCTGACTCCTGGAATCCCAGGGATTTCTCAGGCCCAGCAGCAACTGGACCTTCCCCAGCTACACCCGAGAGCATTCAAAACAGCTGAGTGGGATGAGATAGCCATTCCTCGGGGCTTCTTGGCTCCAGCGGGTGTCGGTAGCAAAACTGCGCAAGAGGAAGAAAACCTACTTCCAAAGGGAGGACTCCCATCCCTGGGCCAAAGGCCGCTGCAAAATCTGCAGCCTCCACACTGCTTGCCTGGTGTCAACATCTGCTGGGAGCAGACTGAAAACCTTGCCAAAGCTGCTTCTTTGCCAGCCAGCTTCCAACCAAGGAAGACTTCTGGCTGCACATCTGCCAAAGGGCGCAGGAACAAGGAAAGGCATTAATTTGTAAATAATGCAAGTGCTTCTTAGAACATATAAAGAACGCCCTGCTGGCATGGGACCAAAGGCCAGTCTAATCCAGCATCCCATTCTCCCAAGGGCCGGAGGGATTCTCTCCGGGATACCATAACACAACCAGCCAGTGGAGTGGAGTAGCGAGAAAGACAGTTCTGGGCTGATAGTTGGTGACTTTGGGCCAGTTACTGCTTCTCAGCCTCACCTACCAGACAGGGCTGTTGAGGGAATAAAACAAAGGGATGAGCTCTTTGGAGGAAGAGTGAGATATGGACACATTTCATCAGCAAAATTCTACAAGCAGGACATGGACGTGATAATACTCCTCCATTTCTCTTGCCTCCAAACCTGTTAGCAGCTGCCCTTTACTGAGTACCACTTCCAGCGTCACTGGGGTCTCCTAAGACTCTGACCCTAGTGTGTGTTTTTAACATGCGAGCAGCAAAGGAGCCAGGTTGGTTGGCCAGACTGGCTGGAAACCACAGGAATCAGTAACTTCTTAAGGTCTATATCTGAAGGAATGCCTACTCCCAAATTGGCCTGCCCATGCTTTAAGATCTGGAGGGGAGGTCCTTCTGGTTGTCCCACCACCCACAGTGGCAAAAGCGAGAGGCTCTTCTTGGTGTTGGTCCCTAGGCTACGGAATAGTCTCCCCCTTGAGGTGCATCGGTCTCCTTCACTGTACACATTTAGGAAGCCAGTGAAGATGTACCTCTTCCCCTGGCCTTCAGTTAAATGGAGATACACTTTTCCTTCCCACTTGCAGATGTTGTTGCCCTTTGGGTATTGGGCAGTAGGTAGGTAGGTAGGTAGGTAGGTAGGTAGGTAGGAAGGAAGGAAGGAAGGAAGGAAGGAAGGAAGGAAGGAAGGAAGGAAGGAAGGAAGGAAGGAAGGAAGGAAGGAAGGAAGGAAGGAAGGAGTTTGGCCAGCTTGACCAAATTGCCTGTCTTGCATGGGAGTCGCATTTGGAAGCATCTGGAGGGAACCAGTTTAGTGACCCTTGCTCCACGCTGTCACCTTCTAGGAGGAAGGAAATCCCAGATATCCAGACACACCAATGACGCAGTGCTTGTTCTTCTGCCAAGCCCCCCTGGGCTTCCAGCCAAATGCTTCAGGGAACTCCCAGCCCCGCCAGGATGACACACTAGGTAAACTCCCGCAGCAAAAGGTGGGTCAAAAGCAGGATGAAACACATGCAGAACCAAAACCAATCCATCAGGGCACGAACAAAGCAAGCATTCGGAGCGCCTGCCTCTCCCTGACTGCCCTCCCACCCTGCAAAGGTGATGCAAGCAGGACAATGGGATAGAAAACTTTGCAACGCTCTTAATTAGAGCCTCACTTGGAGCACCTTAGGGCTGGGATACGAAGAGGCTCACACCCTGCGGAGACCCTGCCCCACCTGTTCTAATAATAGTCTATCAATGTACTCTCACCGAATTCCAAGGCACGTACAGGGAGCAGACAGAGGAGCAAAGGCGAACTAGAGGGAGTAGAAGAGAGAGACCTTCAGACCCAGCTGCAAGGAAGCCAGAGTTCAACAGAGAGACTTTGCAAGGGAGAGAACACCACCACTGCCAGGCCATGCTGAACCGCCACTAATCTGAAGCCAGACTTGGGAAACAAACCAGAGGGCTTTCTGCACTAGGCTTTATTCTGGAATATACCCCAGAATAGGGACCCTGCTATCTTCAAGGTTGTGCAGACTATGGAAGACCCCAGGCAAGCCCTGCCATAGTCTGCATTACCTTTTGGCCAGTAGGCAGCTATCCCAAGATATATTCCAGAATAAGGCCAAGTGCAGAAAGGGTCAAGGTTTCCACCTTTCTCTGAGGAAGGTCCTCAGTGCCATAAAAAGTGGGATGTACTTTGCATACAATACAGGCAAAGAAGGGCAGAGAACAAACAAGCCCCCCAGATCTTGCTGGGTGAGGGAAATGGGTGCAGTTAATCAGGCGTCATGGTATTGGCCTCTCATCAGCTGGAGATCAAATGCTTCGAGCCTCCCAATGCTGCCAAGGGAGGAACTAAAGCATTAGCACATACTGATGTTAACGGGTTCAAGAACATTTCACATGGATGACTCATGTTGGAGGGACAACAGTCATATGGACCTGTCCCTGCATAGAGATCTCAAGAAGACAGAGGGACTTATAGTTCCTTCTCTTTCAAAGTGAAAGCAGCAAGGAGGTGCAGAAGGGCCTTTTCTGTGGTGACCCCTCCCCCAGACTCTGGAACAACCTATTATAATTATATGGTTTTCAGTGCCTGGTTAAAAACAAACCTTTTCGCCCAGGATTTCTGTGCTTAGCTTCCCACAAGTGTGCCCCTGCCAGGGATGGAGGAAGGGTGGGTGGATTATATTTAAATATGTTTTAAGGATGCATTATATATTTTTTTAATTATTTTTATTATGGGGCCCACCCTGGGACATTTCTGTGAAAGGTGGGGTATTAATAACAACAACAATCGTAATCCTTATGGGGGGCTCCTTTTTTTTTTTAAACCAGTCTCTTTCCAGGAATTGGAACTTCCCCAAACCCACGCAGCTTCCTAATGCAGACAACAAGCACAGAGTTGCTAGAACTAGGAAGCTTATTTTTCCATTATGGAGGGGACGATGTGAGAGTTCCTTACATATACATATGCTGCTATCAGCACAGCTCCACCCATCTCATTTGCATTTCCTTCCAATGGCCCCATCTCAAGGTTTGTTTCTCATACAGGTTACACACAGCTCAGGTTTTTCCGTGAAAAGTATTGCCTGTGGATGCACAAGGGACTTAAGATGTTTGCAGATGCATTAACCCTTCCTTGGAAAGAATGGCTCAAGCCAGCTTCCGCCGCAACACAGCTTTTTAAAAATGTATATACAGACGATTTATTGATTTTTTTCCCCAATATTGCACTGTGAAACTTACCAGAAGGTTGTAATGCAAATATTCAATCCTTATTAATCAACTGGAGATTGAAAATATTAGCGGGGGGGGGGGGGAATATATTGGAATGCCAATTTCCCATAGGTGAAGCATGATTAAATATTGCCCCTCTCCACCTTTTCAGGTAGACAGGGGCCAGGTGGATTGCAGGTAGGGGATGTAGAACAGCCTCTTCATCCGAATCAAGCTTGAGAGGCAATATTCACTTCCTGTGTTTTTGCTGCTCAGCTGTTGTTCCCAAGTCAATTCAAACACCGCAATTCAAAAACCATGGATTTTTTTAAAAAAAAAATCAATGGAATAATTGTGCAACTGTCCTAATGCTCTCCAGCGATTTTCTTAGATCAAGCTAGCTATTTCCTTCCTTAATCGTCCATACTCTACTCTTAAGAATTCAACATTCTCACTTTAACCCTTCCCTTCCCAAGCAACTTCACATTCATAATATTTGTTCTTGTTGGGTACCACTGAGGTATGGCAAACTCCTGACAGATTGCACAGGCACCTCCATGGGCCTCTCTGTGCAGTTTCCTTGGCAGAGATACAGAAGTGGTTTGCTTTCTAAGCTAAAATTTGCATTACCACTGAGTTACAGGCACTCTCAGACACCATGGGCTCCTCCTTGCAGTTTTCCTGGCAGAGATACAGAGGTGGTTTGCCATTCCCTACTTCCTGGGAGAGGCTGGGGATCGAACCAGCAAGCCTTTGCTGTCCAAGCCATTCACTTTACCACTAAGCTACAGCATCGTCCATTCATTACTGAATTGCTATTCTCACCATTCAACTGCATGCAAGGTGAGGGGAAACCTATGGGCAGGGAAGTTGCCAACAGTATAATATTTGTACTCTCCATCTGGAAGGAAACCTCTCCCCTTCTGCATTCATTCTTTCAGACAAAGCTGCCTATAATCCAGCCTCTCTTCCTTGACCTGAGGTCCTCAAATTGGTCCAGGGATGGCCCTTCGAAGGTTGATTAACTGCCGCCCTTCCGTGCCACTCGCTGAGACTGATCACAGTCTGGTAACATCTGGAGGGCCACAGCTGGACCATCCAAATGTAGACAACTGCTCCCATCACAGCCAAGCAAGGAGGGCTTAAAAGTCTACCAAAAGCTGCACTCGGAAGCAAAACAAAGGGGCTGGAGCTGATTTGCAGACATACAGTACCGTTGCCAGCTATTAAACAACAGGGCCAGGGAATTTCCAAACGGGGATTGGATAAAGGAAAATAACAGATGGGGAAGCGCCTTGCTTATTTGGTATCCTCTCCCAAGCAGACCAGTGCATGAGATGAAAGGCTAGAAGCAGTCACAGCAGACTCCGGCTGCGTTCCTAGGCCTCAAGGGGACTCTCTCACAAAACAGCCACACTAGAGGCTTATTGCAGGCAGCGAGAAAGAAGGAAAGCCCCGCGCGAATCTTAGCCCGTCATAAATCACTCCTCTGCCAACATCATGCCCCTTGGGGGCGCTTCACCGTTCCCAGCCTCTCCTGATGGCAGCTCCAGGTACTGCAAAGAAGCAAATACTGGGACAACCCCCCCCCCCCCGACACACACACACACATCCCACCGCCATCAGCTTCACTGCTGCAAGGGTCTTTTTTTTTTTCATAAAGCCCTGTTTTAATACAAAATGTATTCAGGCATCTCTTTTCAGCCATTTGGCAGGGTTCCTGGAAAGTTGGGCTGCTTTTGGTTGGAGGAGCCAGAGAAGAACACGGCGGGGGTCGCAGGGAGAAGTGGAGAGGAAGGCAACAGCACAATGTGAAAAACCTTCCTCCCCACCGCTGTTTTCTGACGCTTTCCTATTAGACACAGGCAAACGCCGCAGACAGGCTCCAGGGTTTTTTCATACAGGATGCAAGGAGAAGAGAAACAGGAAACACGAAAACTGGAAGAACGGGCACATTTCGTTTGCAGAAAGAGCCATTAACGCTCAGCTCTGTGGCGCTCAAGACAAGCCAATCCAGAACGCCAAGGCAGGGATTGTGAGCAAGCTGTGAGGAGGAAAGAAAGCCAGGCTGGAAGCATCCCTTGTATAACAGAGTTCTTTCACAGTACAGTTTTGCTTTGGTGTGGTTGAAAAACGTGGCTTCCCTTTCTTCACCTGGGAATGCCGCTGACTGACGTTGCACCGACAGTCTGGGTAAACGCACTACTCCTTCGTAGGCAGGATCTCATCTCCACAGGGCCACTCATGTCTATGGGTAAGGCTGGTCTCCTTCTACACAATGCTACTGACACCACAGGCAGAAAGAATCTCCCCTCAGAGTAGCCCTGACTCCCGCTGGGCCTGAGCTCTGCTGTGCCTTTGGTTCAGACTAGTCACTGGGACTTGTTCCAGATCACATCCCAGAATAGGGGCCTGCTGTCCGCATGCTGGTGTGGACTACAGCTGCCCCCATCTTGCACTGGACAGCACACCCCTATTCCAGAACGTAATCTGGACTCAGGCTCTGTGCAGAAAGGGTGAATGGTTCCCCTAACCGCAACTGTCCACTATGCACGTAGCGCCATTTTGCACTACCTAATAGAGGCAAAGGACAGCACTGCACAAAGCGTGGCTGCCCATGTACTGCCCCTGCAACTCGTCTGCCATCCAAAAGTCAGGCAGCTCCAACAGTACACGAGGCCTGTGGGCTTCTACCAAGTCTGGGGGTGAAGGGCTGCCGTGCCTCATTTTCTGTTCTGTGGGGAAAGGAGGGATGGCAGGGGGAAAAAACAACCCATAGGTCCATTTCTTCTTTATAATCGTAATTGGTTTTCACAACAATGAAGAGAAAATTCAAAGTAAAGAGAATAGGAAAATTCCAGCAATAAGAAACAGACAGAAGAACTGGAACTGAAGACCTCAAGTGCTTGCTTTTTGCTGTTCCCTGTTCCCTCCCACACCATTTTCCTTTTGTTTCTCGTCTCTTTAGATTGTAAGCCTGAGGGCAGGGACCTGTGTAAGGTTCATATAATGTTGCAACCCGCCCTGAGACCTTTGGGTATAGGGCGGGATAGAAATAAATAAATAAATAAATAAATAAATAAATAAATAAATAAATAAATAAATAAATAAATAAAAACAACCCTGTGAGGTAGTGCAAAGGCATCCATCCAATGATCTTCCAAGGCTGGACACATCTCACAGAAGCCATGACTCAGGATAGCCTCCCAGGTTAGATGTAAGTTGTCTCTATCAATCCCTTTTCGACACAGCCATCCATCTTATCGCACTGAGGTTGCCTCCAGACTAGCTGTCTAAATCCGGAGTTAAAAGAAAGATTGCTGTATACTTACTGCACAAGGGAAACCAATCGCCTCCACTGAAAAGTCAGTTCTGTAGTTTCCTCTTTTAGGCGTCATGCGCCATCGAGTGGGTTCAGGCAGCCAATCTGGGTTTGAGCTGCACTTTCTTGCTTAGCGGCATCTCGCTGGTGTTTCTCGCCATGCTGCCTGAACTTACACAATACTCCAATCGATCGATATACTGCGCAGTGAGAGTTCTTTCTCCCACGCTACGGTAAATGCGCAGTACCGACTGTATACTTTGCCATGACGACGAAAGATTAATCGTCCTGTGTGATAGGATGATTTGGACTGCGCATTCCCTCTGTGGTATAAGAACATAAGAGAAGCCCTGCTGGATCAAGCCACAGCCCATCTAGTCCAGCATCCTGTCGCACACAGTGGCCCACCAAATGCTCATGGGCATCTCAAGCAGAGACAAGGACAAACCTTCTCCTGCTCTCGAGTCCCAGCAGATGGCCTTAGAAGCGTCCCAGTTCCTCCCCCCCCCCAGCCTGAAAGATGCACCTAGGCATTCATTCTAGTAGCCATTGATACATTTGTCATCCATAAATTTGTCTAACCCTACCTTAAAGCCATCTAGACTGGTAGCTGTCACCACCTCTTTCGGCAGCACATTCCATAAGCGGATGACCCTCTGGGTGAAGAAATGCTTCCCCCTGTCAGACTTGACTCTCCTACCCATCAGCTTTATATAATGCCCCCTGGTTCTAGTGTTGTGCGAGAGAGAAAAGAAATTCTCTCTATCCACCTTTTCTATAACCGTGCATAATTTTATATACTTCAATCAGGTCCCCTCTTAAACGCCGTCCCTCCAGACTGAAGAGGCCTAGGCGTTGCAGCCTGGTTTCGTAAGGGAGGTGTTCCAGACCCTTAATCATTCTGATTGCCCTTCTCTGCACCTTCTCTAGTTCCACAATATCCTTTTTGAAGTGTGGTGACCAGAATTGTACACAATATTCCAAATGTGGCCTCACTATAGATTTATAAACTTTTCCTTTTGTTTCTTGTCTCTTTAGATTGTAAGCCTGAGGGCAGGGACCTGTCTAAGATTCATATAATATTATAACCCGCCCTGAGACCTTCGGGTATAGGGCGGGATAGAAATACAAATAAATAAATAAATAAATAAATAAATAAATAAGTGTAGGAAATCGGCTTTGTGCACATCCAGCGTCTGGACGTACCCAAAGATTCCGTTAACTGGAACCAACACGTTAAGGAAACTTGGATTAAAGGAACCGGGAGGATTTGCCACTTATTCAGTACCCCTAAACATGGTTTTGCATTGACCTACTTTTTGTAATGTACCGTAGTTTCATTGGCCACATCGCTGACTTTCACATCTTAAGAGCCCCACATAACTAATAGGCTGAATTTCAGCCTAAAAAAAGTAGCACAGCTCTCAATCCAGCTGGTAAGAAGAAATATGGTCTTTTTTTTCACAGCCTCTACAAGATTCTCTCTGCATATCCATCTCACCTTCACAACAGCCCTGTGAGGTAGGAGCGAACGGCCCCAAGTTACCCAGGAAGCTGTATTTAAACTTGGATGGGTCTCTCTCACACTATGCTGTTTTGCTCTAAATACAGTTTCTCGTTAAAGGAGCTGAAGGTTGGGATTAATTCACCACCAGGGCAGAGCTGCAAAGTAATTTATTAAAGCATGAAGTTTAACACCAGGAACCCTGAAGTGAGACACAAAGTAAACATATGGCTGTTTCTGGAAGGGTACAATGCGGAGTTTATTTATTCGGTTTTTGTTACATCCAGGAAACATCTATTTCTACGGATTAGTTATGAAAGCACAGATGTTTGCACAGAAGAATTTGCCAGGGAGTACAGAGCAGCAGGTTAAAAATTGAAGGCAATTGTTTTCAAAAGGGATAAAGGAGAACAAGAGGTTACGTACCGTCGTTGAAATTGCCTTCAGTTTTCAGAAAACATTTTGCTGTCTCTGAGCATTAATATCAGCAGGGACAGTTAAACATGCAAATGTTTTGGCAATTTAAAACACTGAGAGAAGAATGTTCCTGTTAGCATTTCAGCCTGATGCTTTTGCTTCCAGATTGGCAGAAGGGAAACTGGACCAGATATACCATTGGCCTAATCCGGTTTCCAGGAAGGTTTTTTATATATATAGCACTTGTATAGCACCTTTCCTGCAAAGGGTCCAAGGCAACTCAATATGTATAATTCTCTTCTACTCCAGTTTATCTTATCATAGAATTGGAAGGGACTCTAGGGTCATTGAGTCCAACCCCCTGCTGAATGCAGGATTCCCTAAAGCATCCCAGACAGATGTAGGTCCAGCCTCTGCTTGCAGACCTCCAGCAAAGGGGACCTCACTATCACCCGTGGCAACCTATTCCACTCACCATTCGCCCTCACTGTCAGGAAGTTTTTCCTAATATCTAATCTGTATTGACTCCCTTGAAGTTTCATCCCGTTGTTTCTAGTCCTCCCATCTTGTGCAGGTGAGAATAGGGTCAATCCTTCTACACTGTGATGGCCCTTCAGATACTTGAAGATCGCAATCATGGGTGTTTTTCCAATGTCACTAGAAGTACCCGTTAAGTACCCATTAATGGGTACAAAAATGCCATTACATACCCATTAATGGGTACTTAATGGGTACTTTTATTGACAGTGGAAAAACACCCCATGTCTCCTCTCAGTCTTCTGTTGGCTAAACATTCCTAGATCCTTCACAACAAGCCTGCAAGGTAGGCTAAACTGAACGGTCATGGCAACCTTAAGATAACCCAGTGAGCTTTTAAGCAGGGTGGATCTGCATTCAGCGATCTAGATATTTTTATGGTCCGTAGGATCCCTTTCTTCCTGGCTTCCAAATTTACGGAAATTTTATATCCCTGGGTAGGATCCAGCTACAGCTTTTCCCTCAGGGAGTGAGCAAAATCCAACTGCTGTCCAGCTCAATAACTCCCAGAGACTTTTGCATTTCAAAATTATTTTTGGTTTTCGGCAAACCCAGATTTTTCACTCAGACTTCTATTAGTTATCTCTTTTATTTTCTCTTGCAGTCAATTTTCTATTTTGTCATCTATTTGGACTGCTTGATCAACAGCAGTTATGGTTATAGCATTTCACACGGACTATGTGTTGACTGAAACTGACACTCCAAATTAGGTGCTGATGGATGTGTGTGTTTCCTCAGAACTTCATGGCCTGCACCTAGGACCCTTTCATACTCCACTGGAAGCAGCAGCACCCCCCACCCCCCCGCATTGGGAATCATTGACTTAGCTCAAATAATAGCTCTGAGAAACACCGTGTGCTACTCTGAAACAGGGCTTTCTCTGTGGTGGCACCTATTAATATGCATGAAGCACTCACTACTGTGTTCTACAGCACACAGTCTTCCTTGTGTGAACAGTTGGATTGTTTGATAGAACAGTGGATAAAGTAAGAGGTCCTAAAGGAGTTCTTAATCTGTTCTAATCCTGTTTTTATATGAAACTGAAAACTGCTTTTTGATATGTCTTATAAGAAATGGTTCACTTCCAACATAAATTAAATAAATACATAATATCAGGCTGCATCTGTCGTTCCTAAGAATGATATTTTATCCCTGCTTCAACCCCAGCAGAGTAAAACCTGAGAGACACATGTTCAAATCTCTGTTTAACCCACAGACATTTGGTTATCTACTTACCTACCTACCTACCTACCTCATTTCAATCTAACTGATCTGAAAGTATTGGTTGGGAGTATAAAGAGAAAGGAGGGGAATTATAGTCAATACCTTGGGCCATTTAGAAGAAATGAGGAACTCAAGAGGCAAACTAAATAAATATAAATAAAATGTCTGCCTTGTTTCCAAACCACAGACTCCAAAGTCATCTGGCAACATCCCTCAACTTGTTAAAAAAGGGAGACACCCACAGGAGTAGAAGGTATCTGAGGTATTTTGCACCATCCAACTTCTACATGCATGCTTTTACACCATGGCCCTTGCCAGAACTCAATGGCTTTGTTTGCATAGAAATGGACTCCTAAAACCAGGTCCTGGTAGTACAGACAGCCTTACCAGCTGAGGCTAATGAATTCTGTTCTTCAAGACAGCCATAGAGTGAGTGTTCTTGGAAAAGAAACGTGGGGGGTGCACATTCTCAATCAGACATGTTACCATCCACAGCAATCCTGGATTATGTTGGAGAAAGTGCGCATTTGATCCTGGATTTCTCCTGAAAGAGCTGGGATTTATTTCCAGGCAATCTATGCCACTACTACAGGTCAGGTGAGGGGGAAGCCCTTTGCTGCTTGACAAAAGCACACCAGCTAGAACACACACATTCTTAAGTTTGGTGCATCTCAGAATGGAGGCCCTGGCTTTGGAGTGATGGGAATCCTCTCCAGTTTTGCTTGAGGCGGAGGCGTATAGATCCCTACACTGTTATTGCCTCACAACCCAGTCCAGAGACGCTAATCAACTCCCGCATAATTAATAGCCAGAGCTAATCAGTTGCGCAGCTTGCCAAGACAAGAAGTTGGAGGAGAAGAGGGTGCTTGTCTTGACGCAGACAGATCAGAGAGCAAATTCAAAGACGGAATTCACAGGCATCGGGTCTTAAATCGGGCCGCATTGGTCTAGTGGTTAAGGAGTCGACTCTTATTTGGGAATACCGGGTACGATTCTGCCCTCCCCCATGAAGCCAGCTGGGTGACCTTGGGCTAGACACAGCTCTTTCCTGAGCTCTCACAGCCTCACCTACTCCACAGGGTGTTCTGTTGTGGGGAGAAGAACAGAAGGTTTGTCAGCTGCTTTGAGTCCCCTTAAATGGGTGAGAAAAGCGAGGTAGAAAAGCCAACTCTTCTTCTTCTTCTTAAATTGGTCCACCTCATTAGACTGGCTGCTCTTCATCAGAAGTGTCTACACCAAGGAATGCTGAGCCCTCGCAACCCCTCTCACAAGATCTTTGCCACCCTCCCAAAGGGAACAAAAGGACCGTTCTATCCATCCCACCAGTTAAGATGCAAAACATCTCCTCATCCCATGCCGTGTGAAGAATGACCGTCCCCACGGTTGGCATGTGGCTCCTTGAAGGTCGGCTGAAGATGAGCAAGGCCTACAAGCCACAGAAGATTAGCTCCTGGAGTACAAAACAAAAGGCTTTCTGGGTTTTTAGGCACCAGGCTCCTCTCTAGCCCTACCTGGAATTGCCAGAGATTGAGCTGAAGAGTTCTGGAACAGAAAGCCAGTTGTCTAAAACTACGCTGCAGCCCTTTGCCCAAGAATGTCTGCAATAGGTAAAGCCAAGGGAGGCCTCCTCCTTGTGAATCCCAGTCAACCATGTGATCAAAGGGGATAGAGCAGAAAATTGTTCCTTGAAAAACTTTCTTTTTTGGGTCAGACAGTCTCCCCTAATCTCGTTCCTCTGCCAAAGCTCAAGGCAAAAACTTTGAGGCAGAACCGAGGATGACATGAAAAGGACCAACTGACATCTCGCAACCAGTCAAGCGGGCAACCTGGCCGCCCAGAAAGAGGCATTCCTGCCCCTGCGCTGCCAATCAAGGAACAAAGTAATGAGAAAGGGATTTGGAGCTGCCAGCTCGTAAAACCTCATGGCGCCAGCCAACGCCAGCTCCACCTGCAGAGCCCACGAGGCAGAGGGAGGCCACAACACGGAGGGCGGGTGGCCCACAGGCATGTTCTGGACCAAAGCAAACAGCCACCCATGTGACTTCAACAAGTCAATACCGTTCAAGGGAAGAAACGAACCAAAAACCAGCAAAAATCCAAAGACCAATTGGACCGATGGCTCTCAAATGGTGGTTCTCCAGAGGTAACTCTCAGCAACCCACTCCCAGCACTCCACTGAACTACAGCTCCCAGGATTCCACTTCTAGCATTCCATGTCAGCCCACTCCCAAGGAATGCTGGGAGCTGTTGCCCAGGAACATCTGGAAGACCACGGTTTGCGAGCCCATTCACATCCGGCACCATGCTCCCCCCCATGTTCTTGTCCAGGGAGTTTAATGAAGGACAGAGGACAGACGACTTCACAAATGTGCTCTCTGTTTATCCATCTAGCACATTTATGGCACATTGAGAACAACATGTAATTATCCCATTTCTAGAGAGCCACTGGCTTAAAAGTGCTCCAGACGCAGGTAAAATCCTGCCATGTTCCCAGAACTATAGTGGGATAGTCACCCACATTCATGTCAAGCCCAATGCAGTCCAAGGTTAGTGAAGCAAAACCCCATTATATTCTTCCTACCAAAAACTCAGCAAGGACAACAGATTTTCTGTAACAGCAATTGCTTACCTCTGTCTGGCATTTCTTCATGGAATCATTCCTCTTGCAAAGTCCCATACGCACAAATAGGTTTTTTTGCATTAGATTCATATCGAATTGAATGTGAGAAAACTAGTATTTGTTCGAATAGATCCCCTTTGAATGTAGCAGGATTCTATTCAATGCGAATGTATTTGTACAAATTTGTATGAATGTCCGATACGAAGGCATATGTATCCGAAATGTATCCAATACATTTCCCGTAACATATCCGCTCTGAAAGCGTCAAATCCGCCCTGAATCCGCTCTCAATCCATGTCAAATGCACTCTGGATCCGTTGCAGATGGGACCGGGGCCTCCACTTTCCCACCTCCCAGGTTCACGGATGTTCCAAAACATTCGTATGAATCTGAATGTCAGTGTACAAATGTCGTAACTTTTTATTCTTAAATGAATGTCTGAATTGGTACGAATGTCGAATGTTATGACTATTCATGCAAATGCCTACCCGTATGTATTAGCATGAGAAAAATAACAACAGGAAGCAGGCAGATGCTTCCTACATACGGGTATTTTGCAAGAGGAAGAGAAGCCAGACGGAGGTAACAGCCTGGGATTTTGCAAGAATTGCCTCCCAGTCCTGACATCTGGCAGGGGTGGCAAGAAGCAATTCTGGGATGTAAAGAAGATCCTGGAAAATCCTCACGCCAGGAGACCACCGTTCCATGGTTCTTCTTACCCATAGCTTTCCACAGTGGTAACTACATGCATAATAACATACTGTAGCCTTGCGCCACATGGTGACTTATGGGAAGAAAGCCATGGTGTTCCGTAAGGGACAAGGGTGCCTCGAATTTTGTCCCTTTGGGCCTGTTCTTGCCCTTACACAGAGCAAAATGAAATGGAGAACCCCTCTTTTCAGGAAACTCAAATGCCACGGAAACAGACAGGGGATTCCAAATGAAGACTTTTTCCAGGAAGGGTTATAATTAATCATCAGGCCCCTGTGCGAACTCCTACTCCTTGTCCATAAGGGGAAGCAACATTATGTCAGATAATCAAAGCTGCAGAGTGACACAACCCAAGAGAAATTAAGCAAGCTCGCTTCATTTATGCAGCAGCGCATAGAATCCAACTTCTGCCGCTGCAGAAAACAAAAGTACTGGCTCTTTTCCACATGTCCGCTGGGCCCCACAGGCTGCGAGCAAAGCTGGGGAAGCAAATTCACACTCTTAAGTGTTTTACCACTTAATTAGGTGCCTCAACGGGGCAAGCCAAGCCTCATCACTTCTGGTCGTAGGCCATCCATTAAATCTGTCACGACGGGGAGATCAAAGGCTTCCTCCGTCAGCTCCGAGCAATGCACCTTTTCCCTCCCACCACATGTCACGCCAAGACCATCCCCAGCTCTGAAAAATCCAGGCTGCATAAAGGGAGGAAACGAGGCCAGGGATGGGCTACCGTGGAGGGCGGCAGGATCCAGCCAGGGAAACCGGAGGAGGCTCCCCTTTCTCAAGCGAAACAGATAAAGCACCTCTGAAAATAGAAGAGATTCCAAAAGCGAACCTATGACTTTGGCACCCAAGCACTGCAAAAGGAACCTGAAACCTCGCAGAAGCTAGGATATTTTTAGGGGTGCAATATGGAGATGGCCAATTATGGTGGAGGATGCAAAGATCTTGATGAATCGTGTGGCCCTGCAGCTTGGACCAGGAAGGCAACTTACAGAGCACTGTCCATCTAACTTGCCATGGCGAAAGGCAGAGAAGTTGACAACCTTTTTCTCCATCCAGTGGCAATTCTATTTGGTCAGGGAAGGGGGGAATATAGGTCATGTGTAAGAAGCCTGGAGACCTATCCCATGTTCTTTACACAAGGATTACCATATCGACCTTCTTGTGCCCTGAGATCTGCAGGGGAGGCCCTCCTGGTTGTACCACCACGCTCAGTAGTAGCAAAAGGGATGGGCTCCCGGGATAGGGCCTTGTCTGCTGTGGCTCCCAAACTATGGAATAGTCTCCCTCCTGAGGTGTGTCAGGCACCTTGGCTCTTTGTGTACAGAAGAGCTGTAAAGACATACCTCTTTGCTTCGGCCTTTGGCTAAGCAAGGAAATGGCTTTTCCTCCCCACGTTCAGGCACTGTTATGGTTTTAATATGTTCATTTTATATGTTCACTTGGTTTGCAATGCTGTAACCTGCCCTGAGACCTTTGGGCATAGGGTGGGATAAAAATACAAACAAACAAATTTTCTTAATCACACACCAGCCAGCTGACTTTTGGTGATGCCATGAAATCTTCTCGGCTACCTTATTTTGCTACTTCAGCTGTTGGAACAGAAGTTCAAAACCAGCCCAAAAAGCTATGACTCTGAACGACAGCCCTTTCTTCTGTGTTCTTCACCCATTGGAAGCATCTACTGACAATGGGTACAAACCCTGCCTTTATCTTTCACTTTCCTGTAATCTTTCTGCAACTTGTGAACTTCAACAGTATGTGTTTAATTAACAGATAAACCAGCAAGGTCATGTGCCGTTCTCAAGCAAGTGCGTAGGCTCCTTTTTTATGGCACAGGACACAAATAAGATAAAATGCAAGCAGAATACTTTGAGCCAGAAATTATACAACCCTGCTGGTTGCTAACGCTGAGTGTCAGTTGTCAAGCTGATGGTGATGTTTTAATCCACCCAGAAACACTTTGTTAACTGTGCACTAGAAAGAGTACATTTTCAACAAAATTCCTTGGCAATTCTAGGCCAACAAGATGACGAACACAGAGTCTGAGAACGACCCAATGACAAGCCAACACTTCTGTACTGCTAACACGGCACTCAGGGCAGGAATTATCCATGGGGCCTGGGATATCATGGGACTCCCCTGTCACCTGCAAAGCACTTGAGACTTCCCCCCCCTCACCTGTCCCTGTGCAGCATCAGACTAAGCTCTAGAAGGCCAAATTTCCACCTGATCACTAAAAGCTCCATGGGCAACCTTGAGCCAAATGGAGGACTCTGACCACCATACAGGGTCATTCAAGGATAAAATAAGGGAGAGACAGAAAATATCGGCTGCTTTAGGTATCTTTGAAAGATATGACTGCAAAAACCTATAAAATTCCTATCAGCTCCACAGGTGCCCCAAAGACCCCTGTGCCATCTCAACCAGAAGACAAGACCTGCCAGCTGTTTTCCAGGCATAGCTCAGCAGCAATCAAGCGGTGAGACTCGGCCAGTATTTAACCCCACCACATTTATGGCTTCTTACTTCCCTCTGCCCCCAGTTCATCCTGTCCAACATTCCCCCGGGACTCAGGCAGTCTTCACAAGCAGCCAAAAGCTCAGAGGCAGTTCAAGGGTGAATTGTTGACATAAGAGCCCACCCCTCCGCTATGAGCTTTTTGATGGGAAAGTGTGAATTAGAGACAGGATGGGAAGATTAGGGGCACATGGTATTGCCCCTAAAGCACTTTGGAGCCACTTTTTTTTTTTTGCTACGTGTGGATGCAGCCATAGACCAGACAAGAAAGCAATGTACAGGTGAATGTTGAAAGGTAAATGGTTAAGAATACTGTCCATTTCTGCAAACCGAAGGTGGTAACAAATATAAGAGGATTTGGATGCTTTTCTCTGGCACGGAACTCTTTAAAAACTGGAATAAAAAATGGGGAGGAGAGGGAGATGGAGGTCAGGAAGGACAACCCGAACCCCATAGAAGGACACAGGGTGTCTCTCCCAGTCACGAGGGAAGAGTCATCAGTCATGTTCATTTCCCCAACAGCAGCTGAGCTGAAGAAGTGAATAAAGTTCTTCTTCCCCATTAGTCAGCCCAGCGGAAAGGTTAGGAGAGTCAATGCCCTGGTTTGGATCCCCCCCTCCATCTTGGCCAGTCTCTGCCTCTTTGGCTTCGCCTACCTCGGAGGGCTGTTGTGAAGATCCAAGGGACGCAAGAAGAATAACGTGTGCTGCCCTGCATTTTTCAGGGCAAAGGCAAAACACACATGCCAATGATAAACAAAGGAAGTAATTAGGCTCTAGCTGTCAGGATGAAATGAAGGAAAGGAAAGCAAAAACAACACAGTAGTCACCTCACTCTGGGACAAGCAGCAGGACCTTTTCAGTGGCAGCCCCCAGATTATGGAACAGGCTCCCCACAAAGAGCACCAGGCACTTTTGCTTTATATGTTCAGGAGATCAATGAAGATGATCACTTTTGGCTAAGGAAATGGCATCTCTCTCCACTTCCACTGTTATTAGTTTTAGTGTGTTCATTTTAGATTTTGTTTTTTATGCCTGTAACTTGTCCTAAAACCTTCAAGTATAGGGCAGGATAAAAATGAAGATAAACAAATAAAATCAACTAAAGCCATCCCATACATATTATGACTTTTTGCAGCATCATTTTTTTTTAAACAGATGTTTGATTTTAGACTTTGTTACCCACCCGGAGACCTCCAGGTATAGAGTGAGAAAAAAATATGAATAAATAAATAATAAACTTCCATTGATCAATGGAGTCCTGGAAAGGCCCAGTCACCTGGTCTGGCCACTGAGGCACCTTTGACTTGCATTGGTGCCCTGGACCATACCTCAAGAGCACCACTGGCGCATGGGAGACTGGATATCCTCTCTGGTGTGTTAACGACATATGGACCAATTCATGGGAGTCATGGCCATGAATGGCTCTTAGCCCTGATGGTAGTAGAAGGTAGGAGGGCTTCTAACCAAAAACAAAGCTTTTCTTTTAAATTTTTTATTATTAGTAGGTAAAAACGTCGTAGCCAGAAATTGGAAAAAGTTAGATTCATTGAATGTTCAAACCTGGTATAACAAAGTTATAGAACATGTAATTAATGAACTTATTACTTCTCAATATTGTAAATATGCAGATAGAAAAGAAAGATATATATCTAGAAGTATGGAAACCGTTATTAGACCTCCTAACACATAACCTGGAGGAATTTGCTCCATCAGAGATTGCCATAAACCTTTTGTTGAAATAAATGGAGATGCTACATACTCATATTATAAGACATGTGTATCTCATATAAATTACTGCTAGTGCAAAATCAAGAACTGTATATATGTTAATATTATACGTAACACAACCTAAAGTTTTGAAATAGTTGATACTATTTATCTGTTAACTTTTGTCTTATGTGCACAATGTATGTATTAAGTTACAAACTGTTTCTATAATTGATTAAAATGTTGCAATAATTAAAAAAAGAAGGGAGAGGGCCCTGAAGACCAGCAGCTGGGAGATGAAGAGCAGGAGAAGCTGTGTCCTGGTGGGCTCCCTTGCACATCTGGCTGGCCGCTGTGAGTACCGCCTGCTGGACTAGATAGGTCATGGGTCTGATCCAGCAGGTCATTTCTTATGTTCTTATAATAACCCATGTGGAGTCAATGGCTTGCATTGGACGACCAGATCTAAACTCAACAGCATCAGCTTTCTGTTTGTGCAACACGGGTTTTTGCAGTGCGTGCTAGTCTGTGAGAACCAAACCACGCAAGGGACAATTGTAAGCTGTACGCAACTTCCAACAGAGATGCACCTTCGCCCAAGGCATTTCCTAGGCAACAGCACCAAGTAGCCTGTGTTCGTAGAAAAAAGGTCAACAGCACCAGCAATGCTAAATATTTACTTTTTACTTTTTTCTTCCTCTACCTGCACCATGCTCAAGTCCTGAGGACCAGTATAAATTATTCAAATTGGAAGTAGGAGACCTGGACTCAAGTCCCTTCACCAGTCCATTTTTTCCTGCTCATATTGGCCCAGGCCACGTCTCCTGGCTACACCAAGAGATTCCCACGAGGGCATTTGGGTACCACGCGAGGGATCGAACATTAAGAACGCAGGATTTCATGTTGCAAGGCACAGGAGAAACACCTGATGAGAGAAGGAACAGGTAAAGCAGCTGGTTCTGCCACAATTAAAATCCAGCCTCCCTCCTACCTTCTTCCAGCAAGGCGTGGGGAAATTGGCCTCTTCTCCTCCTCCCCCACCCAGCCACGCCAACTTGGGAGGCAGAGGATGCTAAAACCATTGCAGGCAGGGAGCATTGCCACATCTCAAAAATAAAGAGTCTGCTAGCTCTTCAGGGTGAGCTTCTACAGGCATCAAAATGCCACTGACCCAAGACTTTTCATCACCACAAAGGAATGGTGTTTATCCTTATGGGATGAGAGAAAACATACTGAGATTCCCAAAGCCAGGTGGGGGAAAACCCGTTTGCAGGAAGACAGGAGTCCATGACACTTCTGTTCCCAGGCCTCAAAGCAAAGAAGTAACTTGCAAGCATCTTGGACTACAGCTCCCATCATCCTAACAATCCAGTCAAAGGTCAGAAACTATTGTGAGCCGGTTTGGTACTGCGGTTAGAGTGCCGGACTCTTCTCTGATAGCCTCCAGGTCTGAATCTGTACTCCTCCACAAAGCCAGGTGGGTGGCCTTGGGCTAGTCACAGCTCTCTTTTGAGTTCTCACAAGCCCCCACCTGCTTCACAGGGTGTTTGTTGGGGGGAGAAGAACAGAAAGTTTGCCAGCAGCTCTGAGTCAGGTGAGAAAAGCAGGGTATAAAAGTGAATCAGAAGTAACATTTTGGAATACATATTTATCAGCACTTTGCCACCTCTGACTTTAAAGGCAGCAAATGTGCCACCTCGCCCCTGCCCCAATGATGTGCTGAGAAACAGAATCTTTATGGCAATCCCATACTGCTTTTTCTCCAAATTGCACAAGGAGCAGCATGCCGTTCTAGCCTTCCAAAAACCCTTTCAGGTAGGTTCAGCCAAGGGGCAGGATCCGGCCCAAGGTCATCCATGAGCTTTCATGGAGAAGCTAAGTAGAGGTCTGAACCCAGTGAGCACAAGAAGCTACCTCAGAAAGAATTCTAGCCAGCACAGCACCAGAGCTGTCTCTGATCTCTACATCGCTGATTGGAATTTCATGATTATGTGATAAGGGAGGATGGTGGAAATGAGGCTTTCAAGGTATTGCTAATGCACAGCAGAAGGGAGAGATACTGCCACAAACGCTCATGTGCTTAGAAGACGAGGAAGAGTTGGCTTTTCTACCCCAATTTTCTCACCCACTCAAGGGCACTCAAAGCCGCTGGCAAAGCTTTCTATTCCTACAACAGAACACCCTGTGAGGTGGGTGGGGCTGTGAGAGCTCTGAAGAGAGCTGTGACTAGCCCACAGTCATCCAGCTGGCTTCACGGACGTAGACCGGGTCTCTGTGGCTTTCCCAATCCACAATTTTCCATTGAAGAAGAAGGGTTGTCTTTTGCACCCCACTTTTCTCACCCATTTAAGGGGACTCAAAGTGGCTGACAAACCATCTGTTCTTCTCCCCACAACAGAACACCCTGTGAGGTAGGTGAGGCTGTGAGAGCTCAACAGAGAGCTCTGACTAGCCCAAGGTCACCCAGCTGACTTAGTGGAGGAGAGCGGAATCAAACCCAGTATTCCCAGATAAGAGTCCGGCTCCCTAGACCAAACTGGCTCAAATCTGAGAGGCTTCATTCATCGCAGGGGAAGAGGAAACACAGGCAACATACTCCTGGTGATCTAAAAGGGTCACAGATGGAAAGAACTGAGAGTTTCCAGGCAGTCAAGCAGCCTAGCACCTGAGATTTCTCCACCACAACTACAATCCTTTTGAGAAAAAACAACAAGACAAGATGCCCACAGAAACACCATAGAGCTCTTTTGTTCCCTAACTGCAGACCTATCTTGCAGCAGATAATACAACTCCCAGCTCCCCATGCATTCATAGTAGCAGTGCCGGATCGCAACCCACTTCTGGGCCAGATCAGCACTTTGTCACCGACGCTGCCCGGCACACAAGTGTGACAGTATTATCAGCCACAGAGCACAGGCCAGGTTGCACAAAGGTTCTGGAAGGCCAAGTCCGCAGGAAGGTTTCAGGTCCAAGGCATCAGCATTTGCGTATGAAGGGAAGATAATTTCCACGAGGGAGCATACAGGGCCTTTTCAGCGGTGGCTCCCAGCCTGTGGAATAGTCTCCCTCCTGAGGTGCGTCAGGCACCTGCAGTCTATGTGAAAATGCACTTCTCTACCCTGGCCTTTGGTTAAGCAAAGGAACAGCCTTTTCCTCCCCACATTCAGATTCTGCCATGCTTTTAATATGTTTAATATGTGATTGGTTTTAATGTGTTCATTTTATAAGCTGTAACCCGCCCTGAGACACTTGAGTATAAATACAAACAAAATAAATATAGCGCAAGGGGGCACCTTCGCCTCCGTCCCGTAGAAGGGGAGGATATTCTGATACATATCGGTCCCTTCCATTTGAAGAGAACCTCATTGTCCCACACTGGGTCACATCCGCGGCAGCACCAAGGCAGCACCAAGTATTATTGTCCACTTGCAATGGGCCAGGAAAAGGTCAACCAGGCCAGCTTCAGCAGTCACCCCACGGACATATTTAAGGGGACAGAGGTGGGGTCAAGAGATACCCTATGGGGTCCCTGAAAAGTGTTAAGCCCTTCTAACTACCAGAAGATGTAGTGAAGGCAACCAAGCCAGATAGCTGGAGGTGGACTGGAGAATCATGGACACCCAGTGAACCTATCTAAGTCAACGCAACCACAGAGGCATGATCTGGCCCTTTCTGTGCTCGGACAGGGCCTGCCACAGTCCGCGCTAGCATGCGGATAGCAGGCAACTGTTCCAGGATATAATCTGGAATAAGGCCCAGTGCCAAAAGGGACCCTGTGACCCATTATAAGTCAACTGTACTGAAGAGAGAAAGCAGTTAATGGAGTTCCGGAGGTCAAACACTGTTACTGAAACTTTTCCAAACAAAGGAAGTCACATTTTAACAGCTATGCAAAAATGAAACCATGCTGTAAATACAAACAAATCCAGCTTTTGCCAACTGTGTTAAAAGCACAGCCATGTTCTACAAGGGCAACTGGATTTCAGCCCATGACCGCCAGTGTACAACCATCAAAGCTTCAGAAATTTGGGGAGAGCACAGAAAGAGCGCCATGACTCACTCAAGGCCACCCAACTGGCTTCTTGTAGGGAGGAGGAGGAGTTGGCTTTTCTACCCCGCTTTTCTCACCCTTAAGGGGAAACTCAAAGTAGCTGACAAGCCTTCTGTTCTTCTACCCACAGCAGACACCCTGTGAGGTAGGGTGGGCTGCGAGAGCTCGGAAAGAGAGCTGTGACTAGCCCAAGGTCACCCAACTGGGCTTCGTGAAGGAGCGCCGAATGAAACACAGTGACTACGAGATAGGAGCCCGGCACTCTAAGCACAAGATCAAACTGGCTCACAGGGTTTGCAAACTGACATTGAATAGCAGAAGACTCAGGAATGCATTGCTTCACCCAGGCCCTGTCTGAACAGGGGTAATAGGACGCCGGTATATACTGCCCTGCTATTTCCCTCCTTAAAGGCACCATCTTAGCTCCATCCACCGTGCATGCATGTAAGCGCGCATGTGTTGAGTTGGCATCATGCATATCTAGGTATTCAGGACAGTTGAATACCCAGTTGCACCCTGTCTACCTAGGGGGTACAACTGTGGAGGGAGAATTTCCAGCATTATCGCCTCCAGGTGGGGTATCCAGAAGGCAGGTGTTTTTAAAGATCACCTGCTGAGGGTGACCGAGGTAAGAAGAATTTCTTGCCACAATTCCAGCCTGCTTCTGGGGTTACTGTGGACAGGTGGGCTCCTCAGCACAGGTCAAGAGACAAAACTCTCCTTCCTCCTAGATGCCTAAGGACATATTTCAGGCTGGGGGGACAAGCAAGATGCCTTAAAGGCCGTTGGCTGGGATTCAAGAGCAGGAGAAGGTTTGCCTTTGTCTCTGCTTGAGATGCCTGAGATCCCCATGGGCAACTGGTGGGCCACTGTGTGCGACAGAATCCTGGACTAGATGGGCTGTGGCCTGATCCAGCAGGGCTCCTCTTAGGTCCTTATGGATTAGATGGGCTGTGGCCAGATCCAGCAGGGCTCCTCTTAGGTTCTTATATGCACGCTGTATATTTTATTTATTGTATTTCCATAAGCCATCCAGAAAACTATGTTGCTGAGTGACCAACAAGGAAAGACAGGCCCATTTTTTCGTCATTTATTTGTATGGTTTATTTTCTCAGTCACCAGGTGACTAGCTTCCCGAGAATCCCAGAACCATAAAATACCATTTATAAGGTGCTCTGCAAAAGAGTGCTGGCTCAGAGGCATGCTCTAAGAAGACAGTGCAAAACTTTGCTTATTAAATGATAAAGAGGAGGAGAAGAAACTTTAATTGAGCAGAACATTTTGCGCATTCCAAAAAGGTGACCGAAAAAAAAAAGTCTTGGTTCTCTTTTGGTATCTTACTTGCCAGAGCTTGCTTTTTAATTTTGCACAACACCTAAGCATATTTCTTCCTTTTTTCTTGTCTTTTTTTTTTTAACTGCCTTTACTTACTAGCTGAAATGCCTAAAATGTAATTTTGGCAGGGCCGCTTCTTAAAAGCCCTCCAAGACAGAGACGCACAGACAATGGTCCTTACCATGAAAGGCCCAGATCTGCCCAGTGTGACACGCTGGTTAATGAAAACCAATTGGTGCCCCAGAACTCACAAGAGACTCAGCCCAGCTGGGAATAATCTTGTTTACGATGCCTGCCTAGCAAGGGGAAATTAATGTTCAAACTGTAAAATCCACCCCCTTCCTTTTTGTCTCCCAAACAATTTATTCAGCCTTTCCTTGTGAAAGCGGTGCAAGGCGAGAGAAGCTCAATTGGTTTAGACTTGTGGGCAGACGGAGTTGCTCCTGGTAATTTTCCCTCCCCCAGCCACTAATAAAGAATAGTATTTTCCTGTCCATTGCAAGTTGACCATCCGCTTCCTTCCTCCCCAACCCATAACAATCCTTGGCCAAAGTCAAGCTTATTTTTAACGTTATTCCACTTTAGCACGGCCCAGAAATGGGGATCATGAGATCATTTTCAGATAAAACGTTTTAACCTTCCCCATCCGGCTGCAAACGGTATTTTACTTCACCTTCAGCTGTCAACGAACAACTCATCAGGACAACCACCTGGATGATCTGCCCAAAATTCAATACTTAAGCTACCCCCTCCTTGGAATGCTTTGGTTTTGCAGGGAGTCAAGAGCAGGTTTTGTCTTTATCTTCCGCTTGCCATGTCCAGAAGCAATTGGTGGGCCGCCATGTGAAACAGGATGCCGGATTAAATGGGCTGTGGCCTGATCCAACAGGCGTCCAGTTATGTTCTTATGTCGTTAATCTCTCCGTGGAACAAGGCAATGGCAAACCAGTGCTGCTTCCAAAAACTGGTTGGATGCAGCTCACAAAGAATTATGCTCAACCCAATGGTACCAAACTATCAGCCTTTGTTGTGCTACGTAATGTGGTTGGGCTGGGAAACCTCTAGAGCTAGGAGCCCTGGAACCATCTGGTGAAGGGTTATGAACACCACCACCACCCCATCTTCAAGAACACAGGACTTCCTCACCTCTGTTTGAAAAGGCATGTGGGGAAAGGAGTACCCTAAAACTGAAAAGAGCAGGGACTTCAGAAGATGAACTTGTGAAACTTTGTTAAAAGCTGATTATTTACTCACACAGCCCATGTGATGATTTTCTTTGGCCTTGAAGTACAAAGTAAGTCTAGTCTTCCTTCCAAGATGGATACAGAGTGCAAAAGTGTGAAAACAAAGTAACAAGGAGATTTAACCATGCAGGGGGGAAAGAAAAGTAAATTTAGCTGAAGTATGCTCCAAGTCTTACTAAAAGTGCTACTCAATCCGCTTACCCTATTGAGTGTGTATGGAATAGACTACAGTAGGCTCCAGTTGTGGTTGGCCAGGTGTGCCAGGTGTGCCAGGTGTGCCAGGGACACAGAAAACACCTGCAAGGCTGAAAGGCAATTCGCTATTGGCCTGCAGCCTGTGGGCAGCTTGGGAAACCAAGGTCTGCTCTTACGCAAAAGACACATACTGTACCTCCAGGGTAGATCAAAGCTGGTTCGCTGCTCTGCCGTGAGAATGCAGCTAAAACAGGTAGTGTGTGTCACTAGAATAGGCCCCTGGTTCGAATCCCCACTGGCTCACCCTAGGCCAGTCACTGCCTGTTGGACTGACCTGCCTCACAGGGCTGATGTCAAGATGGAAAAGATTTATTTGGCTGATGAACAGTGGGAGTTGCAGAGATGAAGTGGAAGACAGGCTAATAGTTCGTATCTCCTTAACCTACTGGGAAGAATAGATACAGTCCCAAGGCTTCTCAGATGCCTTAATGAGGTTAGTCAGACCAGAGTCCAGATGTTAATTAAATACCTTATCAATTCTGGAGGCAAAAGCACAGCTGACACAAAGTTTACAATGGAGCCACCTAAGAAGAACACAAAGTTCCAAAGCTGACCACATGTTGCAGAAACCATAAGCTATTTCTGCACACGTTACATGCATCTTATGCAGTTTCCAACTCTCAGCAATAATCTTAGTCCTAAAAATCTTCCACGGTATACCTTGGAGGCGATGCTCACCTAGGAAAGTAAAGATTCAGCATTGTTGTTGTGTCTGACCTCTTGACTGACTGCATAGGTACATCTATGGCACTGCTATGCAGTTTTCTTGGCAGAGATTCAGAAGTGGTTTGCCATTGCCCACTTATGGGAAGAGGCTGGGGATTGAGCTGGCAGCCCTTGGCTTTCAAGGCCATTTGCTCTCCTGCAGAGCTACGCCCACTCCCAGATCCCATGGGCACCTCTATGCAGTTTTCTAGGCAGTAATACAAAAGTGGTTCACCATTCCCTAGGTATGGGGAGAGTCTAGGAATCAAAACCGGAGACACTGCTTTCCAGGCCATTTGCTCTCCCACAGAGCTACGCCCACTCCCAGATCCCATGGGCACCTCTATGCAGTTTTCTAGGCAGTAATACAAAAGCGGTTCACCATTCCCTAGGTATGGGGAGAGGCTAGGTATAAAACCAGCAACCCTCTGCTTGCTCTACCACTGAACTACAGCTACTACATCTGTGCAAAAGCAGGAGGGACATTAAATAGGTAGTTCCCAGTTGGCAAAGCAGGCATTTAATACCTCCACCAATTCCCTCCACATAAGACCTAAAGAAGCTTCATTTCGGACCTTCCAGCTCCCGTATGATTTTCCGCACCATCCACACCATGCACAGTGTAGGAAAGCTAGAACCTTGGTATGAACAGAGGAACCCCCAAAATGCTGCCCCACGGGTCTCATGCCAGTGTGGTCCATAGTTTAAGAAACCGGACTCTTATCTGGGAATACCGGTTTTGGTTCCACCCTCCTCGATGAAGCCAGCTGGGTGACCTTGGGGTAGTCACAGCTCTCTTCTGAGCTCTCACAGCCCCACCTACCTCACAGAGTGTCTGGTGTGAGGAGAAGGACGGAAAGTTTGTCAGTAGTTTTGAGTCCCCTCACGGGTAAGAACAGAATGTTTGTCAGCGGCTTTGAGTCCCCTTAAATGGGTGAGAAAAGCGAGAGAGAAAAGCCAACTCTTTTTCTTCCAAGCCCTGGCTGTCACGATGGTCCAAAAACACCCAGAGGGCACTTTCTGATGCCGAAACAGCTAAAAGGGCTGCATTTTTTCGCATATCTACCTGCCAATAAACTGTCCTTTTGTTTTTGCAAAGTCTCTCTTTGGGGTGGGGTGGGGGGGGGAGAATCTGACTTGGAAATGCTCCTGCGTTTTCCCAGATCCACCTTCCTTCTGCCCAGAATTCACGGATCCTTCCCCTTTTGGGTCTGCTACACAGGACCCAGAGAGGAAAACACCATTTCTCTGCTGCTTGGTGTGTCTCTTTCTTTCTCTGACACTGCAGAAAACTTACATGCCACAGGGGGAACGCTTTTGGGGCGAAGCCCAGACGCCAAAGCGAAAGAGGTCGAAGACACACCAATGATGTGAACAGCAAAAAGGCCAGTCAGGAAACCCCCCCACCCATCTACCGACGCACCCACCCGAGCGAGGAAAGGCGCAGCAGCAGCAGCAGCAGCAGCAGCAGCAGCTCTGAAAACTGCACACTCACGGCCTGCCGGGCAACCACGGAGACCCACCAAAACCCACCCAGGCGGCGGCGGCCGCTGAGATGCTCTGACAGCAGCAGAAGCGCCTCGAGCACCTTCCCGGGACGGCAGGGACGCCGCTGGGAAGGAGCCCAGACCAGAACGAGTGCGCGTCGAGGTGTGCGTGTGCATGCAAGGAAGGGGCTTCTAAAGTTTATGACAACGACCCGTCGCTCCTTCGGAAGGGACCCTGCCGGGGATGCTGCGCGGTCCATCACGCCCAGGTGTAGCCGAGTCCGGGCGACCGTAGATCCGCGCGTAACTGCCCGACGGATGGGCCGGGGACAAAAGGCGCACGAGCAGCCCCCGAGTTGCTGGGGTGGCAGGGCAGCCGCAAGGGGGAGGGGGGCGTCGGAGCAGCCCGCACCACGGGAAGGAACGGTCCCCCGACGCCTCGCCCCCTCCCCGCCAGCATCTTCCACGGCCCAAGGTGGGAGGGCGCACTCTGCGGCCCCGGCGCCCACCGATCCGGGGGACGAGGGGACGGACGCGGACACGCGCGGACACCCACGCCCTCGCACTCCCGCGCGCAGAGCCGTCCGGGCCCCGAACGCGCCCCGCTCTCTGGCAGAGCCCCCCGCTGGCCGCTCGCCACCTGCCCGGCTCGGCCACGCGAGCCGGCCCAGGGCAGCGCGCGGGGAGGCCGACGAGCCAGAGACGCGGGCGGCGCCGTGCGGGCAGCGGCCGCCCCGTCGAGCTCACCTTTGTAGCGCTCCAGGACATCCTCGTAGGCCTGCACGAACTCCTTCTCCTGGCTGCGCGTGAGAGGCAGCTGACCCGGCACGTAGCCGCCGGCCATGGCGCGGCCCCCACCGGCCCGAGAGCCGCCCGGCACGGAGCCCCGGCGCCCCGCCGGGCCGAGGAGGAGGACGAGGGAGGCCGCCGCCGCCGCTGCGCCCTGCCCGGCCGCTCGCTCGCTCGCTCGGTCGGTCCCTGGAGATCCGCGGCGCCGGCGCCTCCGCCGCCTCCGGCTCGCTCGCTCGCGCTCCTCTCCTGCGCTTCTCCTCCCGGCTCCCGGCAATCAAGCTCCACCCGCCGCCGCTGTCAGGGGCCCCGCCGGCTTGGCTGCGGCTGCCTAGCTGGCTTGCCCGGCCCGGCCCGGCGCCGGCGGGAGTAGCAGCCAAGGGGCGGGGACCCCCGGCGGCAGGGTGGGGAACTGCGGGCGCAGCAGCAGCAGCAAGGGCGGCCGTCGCCGGTGCCGGAGGGAAGGGCGCCCGAAAGGAGGAGGAGGAGGAGGAGGAGGAGGAGGAGGGGACAGCCCCGCCGAGCCGAGCCGGACCGGAGCGCCTTCAGAACCCGAAGCCTGCCGGATTGAGACGCAGCCTGGGCGCCCTGAGCCCGCCAGGTGCCCTCGAGGAGGAGGAGGTTGGGGCGCCGACGCGCATCCCGGCCGGGCGCATTCAAGGCGGCGACTGGGTCCAGCCAGCCAGCCAGCCAGCCAGCCAGCGCGCCGCTCTCTCCCCACCACACCTGCTCCCGGGCCTCCAGGTCGCGCGGACTACAACGCCCAGACGCCCCGAACAGCCGCTGGGGCTTATGGGAGCTGCCGTCCGTCTAAAGGTGCCAGGTTGGAGAGAAAGGTGATTCGAAGCGCGGCTGGCCAAACGCTGGCCTTTCAGAGACGGCGGGACTGCAACTCCCATCATCCCTTAGCATGATGCCGGAGAGCTGAGGCGCACGGGAGTCCTGACGCGCCAACATCTGGAACCCTCATGGGCCCGGTGCCCGGCTTGCCTGGGACTAGTAAGGGTCCAGCGGGTTTCCTTGTAGGGGAAGCTCACAGTTTGGACTGTTATAAAAGAAATCAGAATAATCAAAACTAAAAAAAAAAAAAACAGTGTATGTTAACAGACGAACATATTTATTAGAGCAGCCGAACCTTTTGCAAGCCATGCAATTTGAAAGAGAAGCACAACATGAGAAACAACAGAAGGGACCATAGCAGGGCCCCAATAGCATGGCCCCTGCAACAGTCCTCCAACTGTGGTCCTCCTGATATCCCCGCGCGGTAACCGCCAGCACTCTGTGCAAGTAACTCAGGCAGCTGTTCAGTCGCCAGCAGCAAGATCTGGAGAAGAAGAAGAGTGGGTGGACCATTGATGAGAGTAGGGGATGCTGGGAGTTTGGCTGGGAGTTGTAGTTCAGTGGGGCTGGCCTGGAATGCTGGGAATTGTTGTTCAATAACATCTCCGGCCGGAGAAGCATCCTTGAGATGGGAACTCCTGCCCTTCGGAGAGGAAGACGGAGGAGTCCTTCTCTAGGGACAACCGCCAAGACTTTTTGTGGGGAAATAAGCAGAGAGGGGCTCGAGGGCGGCAGCTCAGATAACGTCCCTCAGTCACCAACGCAGCAGTTTGAGAGGCACCGTGCTCTGCTAAGGGGGGAAAATGCTGGAATTTTCCGCAAATCCCGTCTCAGGTGCAAAAGGTGAACCAGACACCTGAAGCAAACCTTCCATGCTGCTGACAGGATAAAATTCTCCACCAGAGACTTCTGAGAGAAGCCACACAATTTATCCACTGTTGTTGTTCAACGACGTGCTGGCATTGAAGTCACCACACACAGACACACACATATCCCGAGAGGTTGCTTACCACATGGTATAGATGCACCATCCTGTGAATATCTTTTAAAAATAAAACTTGTGTAGCATGCCAGGCAATCTTTTATCTGCCATCTGACTCTCCCTTATCGCTTACCGCCAGTCCTGAACAATGTAAGCATATACAGAGGGCTTTTCTAGATCAGGGCAGCGCCTCATCTACTGTGGACACCTGAGGCCTATTCCCACTACAGTCTGTAGCGCATGATTAGGGAACTTCTGGGGAAGGGCGTCCGCACATTCAGGAGGCTGTTACAGCCCCCAGGTGCTCCCTGCCTTCCCAGAAGTTCCATAAAGGTGTGGAGCACAATTTCATGTTCCACATCTTTACTAATCATACCCAACCACTTCCCTGGCACATCCAGGTGGCGGCCATTTGAACCTCTTCCAATGCTCTGAGGTGCCATGCAAGCGTGTTGGCATCTCAGATGACTATAGACCACAGCATCAGCATCATCACGGCAACGGCGCTGACATACGCGCAGTCCCGCAGGATGCCACAGGCCAAATGGCGGCGCCCTGAAGAGAACCAGTCCCACAATCGAATCAAGGTAAGTATTCAATCTTGGGGGGAGTGGGCAACATTGACTGGCGCTCCAAGTGCAACACTAGTCAACGCTGGTTCATTGTTGCTCATTTCTCATCCAGCGGATGGGAAGGAAAGCGCGAAATCGCCCCTGGTCCTACGGTAGCCAACCATTTCCATGAGAAAGCCCACGGGGGGGCGGGGGGGCAGGCCCTCAGCTTGTCCTGCTCAGCTTCTAGTCACAGCTATACTCTCCACGAAAAACCTCATCTTCTAACCCAGTAGTCCTCAACCTGTGGGTCGCGACCCCTTTGGGGGTCGATCTACCCTTTCACAGGGGTCGTCTAAGACCATCGGAAAAGACATAAGAACTGAGACACCGCTCCTATACCCATCTCAGGAGGGTCCGTCCACATGCAGATATGCCCACATACGAGTACTTGGCGTGATGACATCATCGCGCCAACCCCATCACATGCACTCCATTTGAATACAGCTGTAGTTGATGTGAATACTATGCTTTAATTATGTTCAATTTGTAACAATGAAAATATGTCCTGCATATCAGATATTTACATTACGATTCATAACAGTAGCAAAATTACAGTTACGAAGTAGCAACGAAAATAATTTTATGATTGGGGGTTAGGCTTAGGCTTAGGTTGGGGGTCACCACAACATGAGGAACTGTATTAAAGGATCGCGGCATTAGGAAGGTTGAGAACCACTGCTCTAGCCCCTCTCCCATAGATGCCTGTGTACCAACCCCAGGTCGGAGAGACAGGCAAGGTTCCCTAAAGGCAGGGAGATGAAAGCAGGTGAAGGTTTTGCCTTTGTCTTGCGCTTGAGATGCCCAGAAACAACTGGTGGGCCACTGGATGAGACAGATAAATAAACAGCCCCTGCCTACTGATGAAGGGGGAGTGGGCGCAGCTCCTAGACTTGAGTCCCACTTCTCTCCAGAAGCAGGTGAATGCCAATGACTTCTGCATTTGTGGCTAAACAGTGTGGATGTACCACAATAACTGCCTTATGGCAAGTACAGAAGAACGAGGTGTTTACAAGGCGTCAGGAGGCATCTCCAGCTCAATAGTAAACTCCAACTGGTAGTGGAGAGTTCCAAAGCTTGGAGGAGACGGCCAACTGCAGAGCCCCACACAGACATTGCAGCTTCGGAAGAGGAGACGTTCTGCTTCTAGCCACCTCGCTCTCCTTCCTTCTAGATGACTTTGATGTGCCTCAAGACCACAGCCGCATTGGCTGGGCCTAGCAGTTAGTCATGCCACCCCAATCTTCCACAGGGCGCCGAGGGTCAGAAAAGCTGTCCCCTCCTGTCTTTCTCAGCCATGTTGGGTTGCTATCCTCTGACCTCTTCCTCCAGCGCGTGGTCTTACAGCCCCTTTTCACAAGCAGTAACTTTGAGGGCTATTTCCCCAACCCTCTTTTCACTGCTCGCACACCAATAATCTCAAATGCAACCCACAGTTCAAATGGACCACCCCTTCCTGACGGTGTTTGCTCTTTAGGCAGCCTTATTTAACAATAAAGTCATGTACCTTTTCCAAGAAAGAAAGAAAGGGGCCAATCCACCATTCCTAGAAGCATTCAGCAGCTAATAAGTGGCAATTTTGCTGTTTAAAGTTCTTAGTCTTCACAACAGGCATCAGCGTGCACGTGGCAGCATCTGGCACAGCTTTAGGGTCACTAAACAAAAAGCAGCCCAGGGGGAAACTCAAGAAAGGACCTCCTGTTGGTACGCGTTACCTTTCGCTCCCACCTAAAGGTTTTCAAGTGTGCAAAACCCCTTAAGTACAGGTCCGCAGCAAGTGCAGGACCATGGCTCTTGGGTGACACCTGGTGGAAGCACTGAGCGGCACAGGACGCCAATGAAATGATTCTGATTTAAACAAACAAGGCTGGGCTTCTGTAATATATTTGGCATGACTTCACTTGTGGGACAGTGGTGGGTTGCTTGTTGCAAGGTACTAAGAGTAAGCAGCTTTAAGTCTTATAATGAGGCATCTGGTATCCCATAATGCTAGAGTCTCAGAAGCATCCAACTGCTGAAGCGCCATTCGTGGGCTGTATGAACACAACCAGAAAGTATTTGTTTAAAGCACTTCTGTATCATTTCCATAGGCCCCAGCTCCACCCAGGTGCTCCTTATAGGATCTCCACTGGTTACCTATTCGCTACCAAACCCAATTCAAGGTGTTGACGCTAATGTGTAAAGGCCTAAACAGCTTGGGCCCTGGGTATCTGACGGAGCGCCTTCTCCCCTGTACTGAGATCTCAAGGAGAGGCCCTTCTTGGAGTTCTTCCTCTTGCAGAGGTATGAGGCATAGGGACTTGCTGGAGGGCCTTTTCTGTAGTGGCCCCTAGACTCTGGAACAGCCTCCCTCCTAATGTTACTAGCCAGGTGTCCACATTGTACACTTTTCAGCATTTGGTGAAAACTTATCTTTTTACTCAGGCTTTTATTATTTAAATGGCTTCCTCAGGGTGCTGTCCAGGTAGGTAGGTTATATTTTTAATTATGTTTTACTATTTGATATGTTTTAAACTCATTGTAACCCCATCCACCCACCCACCCACCCCCGGGACCATTTGGTGGAGGGAAGGATATAAGTTTTCTAAACAAAATAAAAATAAAATAGGCAGGTATATCTGAGGTTTACTTTTGGCCAGTAAGAAAGCAGTCCCTTTCCCTTCAAGTAAACTGGGAGCAGAAGGGCTGTGAATCCTCCTTCTCACTTTCTCTGGTTAGGCCCAGATATACCTATTTAAAACCTAACCCTAACCTTACAAAATATCTCCAAGCCCTTTAAGGAACACCTTCTTCCATACCGATTTGCCCATGCCTTAAGATCTGTAGGGGAGGGCCCTCCTAATTGTACCACTTTCCCTCAGCAGCAAAAGGGGTGTGCACCGGAGACAGGGCCTTTTTGGTGGTGGTCCCCAGCCTATGGAACAGTCTCCTCCTTGAGATGCATCAGGCACCCTCAATTCACATGTTTAAGAGGGCAGTCAAAATATCCCTCTGTGCCCTGGCCCTTGGCTAAAGCAACAAAATAACTTTTCCTCCCCACTTTTCAGACATTTTTATTGTTTTATGGTGCTTATATTTGGTTTTAAATGTTGTAACCTGCCCTGAGACCTTTGGGTATCGGGCAGGATAAAAATGCAAATAATTAAATATTTCTTTTTTTAAGAAAGGTAAACAATGGGAAAACAGAAGCAGGACACGAAATCCTCAGCAAACGGTGCTTTTTATAAATTAAGGCCTGATCCCAGAGGAAGTTTTTTGACCAGCTGAAGAAAAATAATCCAAACAGAGGGGGGCTTTAAGATTTCTGAGGAAATCTTTCTCAGCTGCATCCAGATGTCAGTTACTTATTCCACTATATTGAGATATTCCAGAATAAAGCATGGACATTCTGGAATAGCAGTGCTTTATTCTGGAATAGCCAAAGACAGTGGGATATGTTACCAACGTCTGGATGCTGCCTTTGGCCTCCAAGTATTTCAGTTTCCATCAACCACAGCCATAGTGCCATAAAAACAACATTGTCATATTGTTACCCGCCCAGAGACCTTCGGGTATGGGGCGGGTTAGAAATGTAAACAAACAAATACCCCAGGCTATCCAGAGGAAGCCCGGATAGCAAGAATACAGCATGCCAGTGATTACAGGTTTTAAAATAGGCCTCCTGTTTTCCTAACACCTCCTAAACAAGGGAGAACGATTCAGAACTTGATTTTTCTGGAGGTGAGCCGGAACGCCTGTCCAGCCATCTTAGCAGCAACTCACACAAATAAGATATATTCTCTCTCCCTGAAGCTGTTGCCACAGCAACCAGCAAGATGGTTACTCAGCCATCTGTGTTGCCCTGGCAACGGAACAAGCGCTTTCCTCTACCCCAAATTCAATGGCCCCCTCAAGCCTGCTGAGGTGACAATTTCCTTGGTGCACTTCCACAGGAATCACATGTAGAAGGGGCAGAGGAAGAAAGAGAAGGAGAGAATCTTGTGACAATGATGCCCTATTTCCTTACAGACTCCAGGTCACCCGACAAGGCTTGTGCGTGCAAGCGGAGGCCCATGTGTGCACACAGACCAGAGGGAGGCCGGGGATCGAACTGGGGAACCCTCTGCTCCAATAATTCCCACCAATCACAGCATCCCAGAGATGGAGGGAGAGGAGCGCATCTCTTTTCCAACGGCATGGAAAAACTTGAATTATCTCTCTTTCTTTCCAAAAGGCTGCTTTAAAAGCATCGCTGAATGTGAATTTGGAAATGCATGCGTAGGTGGGTGTCTTCCCACCTATTTCCCGAAGATTTCTCGAAAACACTGACTCACTCCAGATGAACAGCAGCGTGCTTGATGGATTATAAGAGGGCATCCCCAGGATCAAATGGACTGTGGACGTTTACTTCTCTGATGCATGTGTTTGTTCCACCTCTGTCCTAACATGGCAGACGTCTCCCTCCGACCCCGATTTTAAAATATATCCCTTGGCTTTCAGATCATCTGCTTACCAGAAAACCAACCCGGGGGGGGGGGGGGGGAGGGTGTCTCCTTTTTTTAGAACATCCCGTCTCCACCACAGCATTGCTTATTTCATCTGTCACCCTTACTCCAAAATCAGCAAAGCATCTATGGCGCTAAAGCATCTTTGTGTTTCCAGCCCCGTTGCATCGGGAAAGCATATGCAATCTCATTAGTGCCTGACCTGCATTTTCGCCCACCTCCCACTTGGGTTTTTGATGGCCTGCATTTCCATGTAATGCATCCGTTTCTCCTCCTCAGTACCCTGGAGGTTCAGTTGACAAATGAAGGGGACACACCCCAGGGCGGTACAAGAACTGCAACCTCCACCTCTCCCCACCCAACATAACCCTCAGCCAAGTGACTAATATTAACTCTGAGGCTCTGATATGAGGGTGGGAAAGGGCACAGGTGTCCAGTGGAGCAAAGGGTCACAGTGGCGGCGCATTATACCCACGCTACTGCGGATTTACTTATCGCTGATTCAGTAGCACTCTCTGCACAGTATGAAGAAAATTCAAGTCTTCCCGCCAGTTCAGACAGAACAGCGAGAAGAGCCAATGAGAACAGGGAAGGCAGCTCAACTCCCATTGGCTGCCTCATCCCACATGATGCGCTCGCCCACACAAGCTCTCGCAGCTTCTGAGTAGCTGTGATGTTCCCTACAACCGCAGGTTTATTCTGCTAATCTGAAAGGGTCCCAATATGCCTTCCACACAAGCTCTCCACAGCAGTTTGGGCCTATCAAGCCAGAATCTCCTCCATGTCCCAGATGTGAAGTACTGTCCTATGAAACCTTTGCACTAACTGTACCTCTGTACCTGCCTTTGCAAGGAGGGAGGGAGGGAGGGGGAGAGGGAGAGCCTGTGTGTGTGTGTGTGTGTGTTTAGGATCTCTTATGGTATCTCTTAATGTTACCAGCAACCTCTAGCCATTACGAAGCAGTTGGAGTATAACTAGATGAATAGGGATATGCATGGATATTCATCACATTCAAAATTCATCCAAATTTGTCTGAATTCAGTCATTTAAATTTGAATCGAATGCTTTAGAACATTAGTACGAAGCTTCGTTACATTCATGAACCTGGGGTGGTGGGAAAGCATCTGCGCCAGTCTCATCTGCAATGGATCCAGAGTGGATTCAAAGTGGATTCAGAGTGGATACGTAGGGGATTCATGTCGAATTTGAATCCTACCACATTTTAAGGGGATCAATCTGAACGAATACGAATTTTCTTGCATTCAATTCAGTACAAATTGAAACCCCCCCCCCAAAAAAATTGTGTGCAACCCTATACACAAATAAATAATCAGATAAAAAGGAGTGCCCAATTGCACCCAGAAAAATCACACTGACTTGGGGGGGGGGGGAAACATCCCTGGAGCTGTTCTGGCATGTTGAGGAGGCCCAAGGGTGGGTTACTGAGAAAGGGACACCGTGTATATTCAGAGCCCAAAAAGAGATGCTTATTTATGGACTTTAGCTGAGGCCTGTGCAGTTTTTGATTTTTTTTAAATTGCTGGTTGAAAGCTCATAGGAGAAGGTAAGAGTTTTGGGAAAGTGCAGTTCATAAGAAGATAAGAGGAGCCCTGCTAGATGGGGTCACAGCCCATCTAGTCCAGCATCCTGTCCCAGTACAGTGGCCCACTAGTTGGTTATGAACACCTCAAGCAGAAGGCAAGGGCAAAACATTCATCTGCTCTCAACTCTCTGAAAATAGCCTTTAGAGCAGTGGTTCTCAACCGTACTACTGCTGCGACCCCTTAGTGCAGTTCCTCATGTTGTGGAGACCCCCAACCACAGGGGCAGGACAGCTGAGAGAGGGGAGGGGAGGGCGGTGGGAGACGTGTCATGATCCCTCTGAAAGGGTAGTTCAACCCCCAGAGGGGTCCCGACCCAGAGGCTGAGAACCGCTGCTTTAGAGGCATCCTGCCTCTCTCCCCAGCCTGGAGAATGTACCTAGATATCCATTGTAGTAGCCATTGATAGACCTGTCATCAATGCATTTGTCTAACCCCTTCTTAAAGCTATCCAGGTTGGTTGCTGTTACCACCTCTTCTGGCAGCAAATTCCATAGACCAATGACCTTCTGGGTGGAGAAATACTTCCCCTTGTCTGATCTAACTCTCCTTCCCATCACCTCCATAGACTGCCCCCTGGTTCTAGAGTTGTGCAACAGAGAAAATATTGTTTCTCTATCCACCTTTTCTATACCATGCATGTCAGACCCCTGTATCCATTTATCCGGTAACTGCAGTTTCAGTTTTCCACGGTGACCAGATCAGCCTCACCACCGCTCATGGGCATCATTAGGCCTACCTAAAACTACTCTGAGGCCTGGGACAGGCAGGAAATTGCCCAAAATGGCATCCAGTTTCCCATAATTCCTCTGAAATCCCATGAGATTTCACATGTTTCAAATATCCATTGTTTTCAGGAATCATGGTATGACATAGAACAGTGATGGCCAACCTTTTGAGCTCGGTGTGTCAAAATTCACAAGAAAACCTAGCTTAACTCACGTGCTGTGTCACTTCTAGAAATAGCCATAATTTTGTGATATTTTAGCTCTAGTAAAAAAGTTATATTTTTGATATATGTATTTATTAAGGGCAAAAACGAATAATTCTTTACATTAGTGACTTGTTGCTGAATTTCATTTGCTAAATCTTCAATTGAAAGTTGGCATTTTGCACACTTCAAGAATAAGCAAGCACTACACGCCCAGGTGCCAGGGTGACCATGTGTGTCACCCAAAAGGGCTTGGCGTGTCACCTGTGACACGCGTGTCATAGGTTGGCCATCACTGACATAGAAGAACCCATCCCCTGTGGATACAGGGGTCCAAGTGTACTTCAACGTCTTAAATGATGTCTTTCCAGGCTGAAGAGGCCTGATTTTGTAAGGGAGGTGTTCCAGCCCCTTAATCATTCTGGTTGCCCCTTTCAGAAGATTTTTCAGCTTTATTTATCATCTAAGAGGGCAGCCAACTTCCCAAAACCTGCCTACGCTCTCACCCTGAGGCCAGACTGCATTAACTTCTGAAGATAAACTAGGGCAAGAAGAGGGGATTATATTCCTAGAGTTCGGGGCAAACATCTGCTATCCAGATGTCACCTATTTAAAAGGAATATTCTTTGACACAAAAAAAGGATTTCCTTCATTTTAGAGTGGTGCGAATACCATCTCTCCCAGACCAACTTTTTCTGTGCAGTATTTGCCTCAAAAGTGGCCCCTTTGAAACAGCGACCCTTCTCTCTAGGCAAGCTCTAGCCACTTGGAAAGGGGATTGTTCTTTCTTGGCCAGGGGAAGATGCTTCTGCCCACTAATGAAACAGATGCCACCAAGGCTAGAACAAAGACAGACATCACCCATGGCTGCATTTGCAGAGAGGCCTCCCCTGAGGAGATCATGACCCAGCATGGAGTCTGCCAGGTCTGCCTTTGCCACCATTTCTGGTCTGTACCATTTGGAGGACCACTAGAATGATGACCACAGGGGAAGTCCACCAGGGGAAGGAGTAACAGTGCCTGCAAGAGAATGCACCCAGCTCTCAGGATACTGACAGAATGCATTCTCAGTGGTAGAGCAACCACCTTGGAAGCAGAAGGTCACAGGTTCAAAGCCCATGATCACCTTGGAATGTCATGGCAAACCATTTTTGTACTGTTATCTGCCAAGAAACCTACATGGGTGGGACCATGCAGTAGACGGAGCTTAGTCTGGAGAGCAGAAGGTCACAGGTTCAATATCCATCGTCTCTCTGGAAAGTGGTCATGGAAAACCACTTCTGTATCTGCTAAGAAAACTAGACGGAGGTGTCCATATGGTGGACATATCTCAGTTGCCTTGAAATCAGACTTTCAGTCTCAGACCTTGAATCTCCTCTTATTTTCAGTTCAGGGCTGCTGAACATGCACATAACCCACTATGTTTCTTGGGGCAAATTTTCACATAGGATTCCATGGAACACCATCTTATAACATCTCAGCTACCTTTTGCTTTGCCTGTTTTAAGCCCTTTTAGCTTCTCCCTGCCCACCAGAACATTGGGCACTGGCAACCTTGGATCAACCCCCACCACCACTGCAGACTGCAAAGAAATGGGCTAAAAAGACAACCTCAGGGCAGCAGGGAGTCAAGCACAGTTGAGGGTTTTGCCTTGTCTTCTGCTTGAGATGCCCAGAAGCAACTGGTGGGCCGAGAGAGGATGCTAGACTAGATGGGTGCTGGCTGATCCAGCAGGGCTCCTCTTAATTCATGGAGGACAGGTGTATCAATGGCTACTCAAATGGATGCCCAGGTACTGCCTTCAGGTTGGAGAGACGAGGAAGATGCCTCTAAAAGCCATTTGCAGGGATTCGAGAGCAAGTGAAGCTTTTGCCTTCATCCCCTGCTTGAGATACCCAGAAGCAATTGGTGGGCCACAGTGTGAGACAGGGTGCTGTACTAAAAGGACTGTGGCCTGATCCAGCAGTGCTCCTCTTAATTCATGGAGGACAGGTGGATCAGGAGCTACCAGAATGGATACCACCTCCAGGTCGGAGAAACAGACAGTATGCCTCTAAATCAGTGGTTCTCAACCTGGGGGTTGGGACCACTTTGGGAGTCAAACTACCCTTTTCAGAGGGGTCGCGAGAAGTCCCCCGCCGCCCTTTCCTCCCATTTCCCAGCTGCTCTACCCCCATGGTTGGGGGTCTCCACAACATGAGGAACTCCATTAAGAGGTCGCGGCATTAGGAAGGTTGAGAACCACTGCTCTAAATGAAGGTTTTGCCTTCGTCTTCTACTTGAGATGCCCAGAAACAACTGGTGGGCCACAGTGTGAGACACGATGCTGTACTAAAGGGAGTGTGGCCTGATCCAGCAGGGCTTCTCTTAAATCATGGAGGACAGGTGTGATGACCGCTAGGACCCCTCAACCCCAAAATTAAGTTATTTTGGTTTAAAATGCAAAGTGTGGCGAACACGGTAAGTCTAGACGTTTAAAAGTGTCGCCAAAGTGTTTTTTGTCAAGGGAAAGTAGCCTAAGGGAGGGGCTAGTTGAGCACTCCAAGGGGAGGGGTGAAATAGAATGCTGGAGGAGCTCAGCCAATCAGGGCGTAGCAAGCCAGCCAGGCCCATATAAAATGGAGCCTGAGGGGATAATCTTGGTTCTCTGCCTTGGGTCGTTAATCTGGGAGGTTAACGAAGGGGAGAAACGGGCCTTAAGCTGTCCTGAGGGAAGCTGGGAATTGGGGTCCTGAGTCTGTTAATACGTGGTTGTTGTTGCTGGTGAAAATATAAGGGCAAGCAAACACATATTGTACTGATTGAGAGTTTACTCAAGAAGTTTAAGAGTCTTTGAACTGAGTGTGAAAGTTAGGGACTGAACTGTTTGACAACAGAAGCTGAAAGTGTAACTTGAAGAAGAAGCTGTCTTGAGATTTAACTGTATTCAATAAACACATGTTCTTGTTGTTTCAAAGAAGCTTCGTGGAGTTCTGTTTATAAAGGGAGCCAGATAGGGCCAGAGTGCTAAACAGTAACTGTATCCAACCCACTGCTGGAGGTTGGCAGAGTGGGGGCAGGGCGCTGTCTGCTGCAGCATCAGAAGGGAGGCAACATTATTATCAAACCAAAGAGTAGGAAAAAGGATATGGAAGGTGCGCCTCTTGGAAGGAAATAGAGTTTGATTTACAAGTAAACACAACGCTACCACACTACCAAATAAAGATAAATATATATATTGAAATAGGTAAGGGCTGAGTGAGATGCGGCCTTTACATTTTGGTGGCAGCGGTGGGATGCGAGTAATCCAGTGTTTGGGCAGAAATTTCTGAAGTGAAAGTTGTTGAATTTTGACTTTTAAAGTCACTTAAAGTCAATATCCTGAGGTAAAACACCTAGGGTAAGGTAGGGATATTGATTTGAAAACAGCAGGTGGTCGTTGCGAGGTATAAGACTTTGGGTAATTGGTAGCAACACCACTGGACATTGCTGGTAGAAGCCATACTTGATTATATTGTTAAAAAAGCAGCCACGATAGGTGTTTCGAGGTAACAGCTTAAAGGTATATGTAGAAACACCTAATCTAAGCTGGTATCTTGTGTACAACACAATACACAAAGGAAAAGGCAGATTTGTGAGGTAAACAAAGAGGGTAAAGTAGCAAATCTGCTGTAAAACTAAAAGTAAACAAGTTAATACATTAGAACAAAATGGAGACCAGGGCTAGAAGGGTAAACCCTGGCTTAGGAGATGGGGAAGAAATTGAACACCCCGCGATAGCTGCTCAAGAAAATCCAGAAATACTGAGGATTAGGCTTGCTCATGAAAAAGAAATGAAACAACTGGAGTTGGAATTGGCTAGAGAAAAGGAGGAAAGAGAGGAAAGAGAAAGACAAAGACAAAGAGAGTTGGAATTGGCTAGAGAAAAGGAGGAAAGAGAGGAAAGACAAAGACAAAGACAAAGAGAGATGGAAATGCAGATGGCCCGTGAACAGAGAGAGCATGAATTGGCAATGGCTAGGTTACAAATGAAACAAAAACAGTCAGTGCCAGTGGTCGCAAAGCAGATTGATGATGATATTGATTTAGATGAGTTTCCTAGGTATCGCGAAGGAGACGATGTTGCGTGGTTTCTACGATCTTTTGAGTGGAAGTGCGTAGAATATAAAATACCTATGAACCAATGGATAAGGTGGATCATTCCTTTAATTAGTGGTGAACTTATGGTGCAGTATGCAAGATTACCTGAGGAAGATGCGAGATCTTATACAAAATTTAAGGAAAGGGTTAAAAGGAGGTTTAATCTGGGCAAAGTCACGCTGTACGCTGTTGAAAATGATGCAGAACCAGTTACCTCAGGAAAAGTTCCAACGGTCAAAAAGAATAACCGTTATGCTGAATCAGGCCATGATAAGGCATTGCCAAAGTGGGGCAGTTGGAGAACTGCTCAAGGTTCTAATTTGGGTGCTATGGAAACACTCTCTGCCATTAAATACCGAACAGACATGAGTGAGCAAGGAGGCAAAGAGCTGCTTGCTAGAGAGAAAAGCCAAAGCAGTACCTTTCGATTCCAGCCAAAGGAATCTAGTTACATTAAGTTCAGCAGTGAGGACAGGCCACTTGAAGTGTCCAAAGTTAAAAGAGATACCGGTAAAGTGACCCACAATGTAGGCAGTGTAATTGAGGCTGAAGCCGTAGGTGTTCACAATGCAGTTCCAAAGGAAGTTGAAGGGAGTGCTCAGGTGGAAACAAGAGATGAACAAAGCTGTATTAGTAATACAAGTAAACAGATTGATGCTAGGAATGGACAGATGTCCAGTATTAATGGTATTACAGAAGAACAAGTGAAAGTTAGTATTAAACCAAAGGAGTTGAAAGAACAGGAGGTAGCTTATGACTTGGAGCAATCCTGGGAACTTGGAGATGAAGTAGAATCCATATTCCAAGATAGTATTGAGAAAGGTGTTACAACTGAGAAAAGACTTTTAACTCAAGGCACTGCTGTTTGCGAGGATAGCAGCACTGGACTTTTGGGGGGAGCAGTAACCAGAGTTCTCCCAGTAGTTACAGCCAAGATACAGAGTAATCCATTGTCTGGACATAAGCAAGTTGACTTAATGATTTCTAAGGAGCTTGAACTTTGTGACAAGGTTTTAAAATCAGAAGTGGTGCTTCCTGAAGGTGTCCTTTGTAGTGACAGTAGTCCACCTGACTCTATTGATGAGGTCAGTGTAGAGGTTGGACAGAGCGACACTCAAGGTGCTGAAAAACAGTTGCCAACCAATGATGAGAAAAGTGAAGCTGAAGATTACAAGGAAAGCACAGTTATAGCAGTGGGAGAAGAAAAGATATTCCCAGAAAAAGTAAACAAAAGCCATGCTGATGCAGAAAGAAAAGTAGTGGAAATGCAAACTGATGGCAACAAGTATCCAGAGCTTTTAATAAGTCCATTAGCTACTGGAAACATAAGCAAGGAAGCTGAGACAGACTTGGAAAAGAGCATTGACCAGAACTCTTCGAAAGGTTTGGAACGTTCTGAAATAATCGAGACTGATTCGCGAGCAAAGGCTCCACAAACAACAGAAATAAGCATTGAAGTACTTGCCATTGAAAAGCAGACAGAACAAGCTAAGAAATTAGAGCTGGTTCTGGAACAGACAGAGGCCAAATCTAGTAAAGACCAGCTAAATGACACAGGACTTAGCCATGAACTGAAGCTGGCTGAGCTTGGCTGTGAGGATGCGGCAATGGCTAAACCTAATGAGCTGTTTGCACGTCCAGAAAGAATCAAGAAGCATGGAGAGACCTTCAACCAAAGAAGCAATGAGCAGCTTATGCACAGAATACTACTTGTGAGAAAGAAGCTTTGTGAGCTTGGAGCTGCAGGAAGGTGTGCCAAGCAAGGATCACCAGCAGATGACCAGAGTCAGCAAATGCGTGAGGAGTCAACCCACTTGGAGCCAGGGGTGATCCAGGACTGTCCAGAAGCAGCACCAGGCTGAACTGGAGACAAACATGCAGCAGGACTGACCAGCAGACTGATGACAGCAGAAAATGCTGAACAGTGACTTTTTGATTAACTGAGGGAGGCAAAGGGGGATTTAGTGGAGAAAATATATTAAAGTTTTTGCAGTTGTTCAAAAATAAATAAATAAAAATAAATTTTTATTTATTTATTTTTCCCCCGCGATTATAGGGGTTGTGATGACCGCTAGGACCCCTCAACCCCAAAATTAAGTTATTTTGGTTTAAAATGCAAAGTGTGGCGAACACGGTAAGTCTAGACGTTTAAAAGTGTCGCCAAAGTGTTTTTTGTCAAGGGAAAGTAGCCTAAGGGAGGGGCTAGTTGAGCACTCCAAGGGGAGGGGTGAAATAGAATGCTGGAGGAGCTCAGCCAATCAGGGCGTAGCAAGCCAGCCAGGCCCATATAAAATGGAGCCTGAGGGGATAATCTTGGTTCTCTGCCTTGGGTCGTTAATCTGGGAGGTTAACGAAGGGGAGAAACGGGCCTTAAGCTGTCCTGAGGGAAGCTGGGAATTGGGGTCCTGAGTCTGTTAATACGTGGTTGTTGTTGCTGGTGAAAATATAAGGGCAAGCAAACACATATTGTACTGATTGAGAGTTTACTCAAGAAGTTTAAGAGTCTTTGAACTGAGTGTGAAAGTTAGGGACTGAACTGTTTGACAACAGAAGCTGAAAGTGTAACTTGAAGAAGAAGCTGTCTTGAGATTTAACTGTATTCAATAAACACATGTTCTTGTTGTTTCAAAGAAGCTTCGTGGAGTTCTGTTTATAAAGGGAGCCAGATAGGGCCAGAGTGCTAAACAGTAACTGTATCCAACCCACTGCTGGAGGTTGGCAGAGTGGGGGCAGGGCGCTGTCTGCTGCAGCATCAGAAGGGAGGCAACATTATTATCAAACCAAAGAGTAGGAAAAAGGATATGGAAGGTGCGCCTCTTGGAAGGAAATAGAGTTTGATTTACAAGTAAACACAACGCTACCACACTACCAAATAAAGATAAATATATATATTGAAATAGGTAAGGGCTGAGTGAGATGCGGCCTTTACAACAGGTGTATCAGGAGCTACTAGAATGGATGCCCAGGTACCACCTCCAGGTTGGAGAGGCAGGCAGGATGCCTCTGAATGAAGGTTTTGCCTTCATCTTCTGTTTGAGATGCTCAGAAGCAATTGATGGACCACTGTGTGAGACAGGTGCAGGAACAGAAGGACTGTGGCCTGATCCAGCATAGCTCCTCCTAGGTCCTTATATTCCACTCTGAGTCCTGCTCCTGCTTGAATACAAACTCTGCGAATGGATCTGCGAGCAAAGGAGGAACCTGGTGGTCTGGTAGCATCCAAGACCACTGACAATCTACCCTTTCACCCTGGGGCCAGCCGGTGGAGGTCCCCTTCGTGAGCAATTAGCTTCTCCCTGCAGAAAGAGCATCGTCTGCTCAAAGATGGGAGCAAAGGGCCCCGTCACAATAAGCAGGCTGTTCACAGAGAGGGGCCCAAGACATGCCTGATCAAAGGGAGGGGGGGGGAGAAAGCGTGAATGTAAAAAAGAGTGAAAGAGTGACTGTAATATGGAAATGAGACTGATCCAGCTGGTGGAGAAAAGGGGGTGGGAAGGCGTACCAGGGAGATGCAGGAATTGAGGAAAGAAAGCAGGAGAGACAAACGTATCATTCACATTGGTTCGATTTCGGTTCTTTCTGGAATTGCCATGGGGTGGGGGGTGGGGGTGGGGAAGACTGCCAGTTTAGTGATGTCCATGAATTTTTATTTATTTATTTATTTTTGCACTCAATTTGTATAGAATCAAATGTAAGAAAACCCACATTCGTTCGAATGGATCCCCTTCGAATGTGGTAGGATTCTATCCGATACGAATGTATTCACACAAATTTGTACGAATATCCTATACAAATGCATATGTATCCCATACATACCTGATATGTATCCTGTAACATATCTGCTCTGAAAGCGTCAAATCCGCCCTGAATCTACTTTGAATCCACTCTCGATCCATGCCGAATGCACTCTGGATCCGTTGCAGATGTGACTGGCGCAGCCGCTTTCCCACCTCCCCGTTTCAAGGATGTTCCAAAACACCCATACGAATACGAATGTCAACGTTCAAATGTCATAACATTCGATTAGTATGCGAATGTCTGAATTCATGCAAATTCATACAAATATTGCATGTGACGAATATTTGCGCACATCCTGACTATGCGTTTCCCTGCTCCGCTCCTAGGCCTCCGGGAAAGTCTCCTCCCCCTACAAGCCCAGGGTCCATGTTATGCAATATGACCTGGGCTGGAGTTAGTTAAGCTTATGAAAATGAACGTGACTCCTGGGCACCGACCATTATCAGCAGGAGCGCTTCGTTGCATCACTTCAGGGCTCGCACTGCCCAGAAGTAATTTGCTCTCAAATCTACTTTTAGGGCAACTGGCACACTGAGGCCTGTGATCAGATAGGTAAACCTGCATGGTGGACCTCAGTGCTGGGAAGTCACTCCTGCCACAAGGGATGGTGGGAGATGCGATCAGGGAGCCTCCCAGGAGGCACGGTGCCCATTCTCTGATGCACAGGTTTCAGAAAGCACATTGATCACATTCACAGACATTCCGCCATTGGGTTGAAACGACAGCGCTGTCAACTTGTCCCTCAATCTCTCCTTGGCCCCATTTGCTAGGCACATGCACCAGGTTTGTTCACCCTAGTTCTCAGATCTCAATATGCAGTCAGGGTCAATACACAACCCGTTAGTTAATGTCTGCAGGAGAGCCCCTCTTGGTACTACTATCAGCAATCAATAGTGCAGGGAAATGTGACGGGGTCTTCTCCGTGGTAGCCCCCAGGTTTGGAATGGTCTGCTCTCAAGGGTGTGCTGAGCCCCATCATTGTAAATATTTAGACGCACTTTTTCACTCTAGCCTTTGGCTAAAGAAAGAGCTTGCTCTCTCCATTCATGCATCGTGGTCTCTATTTTTATGCACTGAACAGCAGAGCCAGGAATACTCCAGATGACATACTCATCCCTATTTGGCATTAAAAACATAAGTTAAGAACAGTGAGGATTAACATCTAGCAGCCCTTGATGAACCAGCTGCTGTTCTCCCTGCAGTGCCACTAGGGGGTGCTTTCAGCCTGTTGCTAGCTGACAGTCCCATCAATTCCTGACATCAATGCCACATGCTGAAAAAGACTGCCCTGCCTCTGCTGAACCTTGTGTGACTTCCCCGCAAAATCCTCATCCTTTTGCAGAGATGTTGGCTGAATTGCATGTTCACTTCCTCAACCACCCCCCTCCTTTTTGTGCAACCCCTACCTCTGTGCAAAATGGAGCCATAGCACTAAACGTGGGGTGCAGAACTTTAAGCAAAATGGTGCCAGAGAGGCAGGCAAGGATGAAAAGACTTAGGCTGCATTCCCATTTAAAGAGCTTTGAAACAGTTCTGAAAGCTCACCGTTCTCAAAGGTGCAAAAGGAATCTGAAGTTTCTGAGGATTAAAGGTCCCAAAACGCAGATTATCTATATTCAAATCAAAAGAGGTCTTGGTGCCAGATTTGGAAATAATCCTCACTATTTACCAATGGGAATGCAAGTGGTTTTGAGGGGGGGGGAACTATGCTTTAGAGGCATTCTCTTCAGTTTCCCTGACCCAATGAGAAGCCTCTCTTCCCCTGGCTGTCTGCCATTATTTGCTAATGAGATTGGGCTGCCTGAAAGAGTTCAGTGTAACAAATTAGCAGCTTCTGTCCTGGGATTGTGAAAGCGTCCCTCACTCCTTCCATTCATGCCTTTGTCTGCATCAGATCCCCATGTTTTGCACTACTCTGACATTCTGATCCAGCACAATTGTCGGCTCCTTGTGTAAAAGCCTCCCCGTTTCCCTCCCTCCCTCTGTCCTTCCTTCCCTCCTCCCTTCCATTTTGTACTGCTTTGATCTATGGATCTAGCACAAAACACCAGGGAAAGTGATCTTTAACATGAGAAGCTCTGCCATGATGGGCTGCCGAAGGATTCCATTGAATTGGGGACAGGCTTATATAGGAGGTGGGGTTTGAATTGCCCGCCCAGATGAAATCAGGATATGATGGAGGAGAGAGGGGATTGGCTTTCTCCCCTGCAAGTCGGCATTATAAGCTAAGAGTGGGAACGTCAAAAACCAGACCTAGCTGCTGATTTTTTTTAAAAAAAAAACACTCTAAATTCGGATAAAAATGCCCAGTGGGAACCAGGCCTTAAACTGGGACTGAAAAGAAGAAGAAGAAGAGCTGGCTTTTCTACGCCATTTTTCTCACCCATTTAAGGAGACTCAAAGCAGCTGACAAATCTTCTGTCCTTCTCCCCACAACTGAACACTTTGTGAGGTAGGTGGGGTTGTGAGAGCTCAGAAGAGAGCTGTGACTAGCCCAGAGTCACCCAGCTGGCTTCATGGGGGAGGGCGGAATTGAAAACGGTATTCCCAGATAAGTGTCCGGCTCCCTAACCACTAGACCAAAACCTGAGGGAGGGAGGGAGGAGAGGAGGGAGGCCATCATCTCAACACCTCCATCTTGACTCAGGGATGGGGTCAAAGGAAGTGGAACTTGCTCAGTTTTGAGAAAATGTTTAGGAAGTCACTGAGCCCAGTTCCATTCAACTGCTAATTTTTTCTTCATTTGAATGGCATTACATCTGTGAGCACCACTCCCCCCATTCCATCCAATGCAAGAATTGCTTATGAATGCCATTTTGTTAGGACATTCCCACGCCGTCAGATGCAGCTGCTGCCTTTGTACATTTCTTTTTTGCAAACTCTCGATTTACTGTTCGTAAACCGCATTGCGTAGTTTGAAATCACAAATAGATAAGCTCCATAAACAAATAAATATAACGCAGGTGATACCCTTTGGGATGGGAAGCAGCTATGGATAACCTATTTTAAAAGACCCTTCTCACCTCCTATCTAATTCCATTACTCTGGGGCGTAATTGGTGAGAAGTCTTAAAAATGTCACCATCTTTTCAAAAGGAAGAGATAAAATAGTAATGATACTATTGTGCTGGAAAAGCTGCCTGTTTCACCAAACCTCTTCTTTCCAGGGCCCTGATCACACAAGTCTAAGATAGGACGGCCCATTGATTAATTCAATCTGAGGTTGGACCAGTGCTGGTTGCACCTAGGTTGTTATAGGTCAACCTCAGTCTGTCCCCACCTTGGGCTGCATTGGTCAGACCTTCCTCCGAGATTGACCTGAGCCTCCTCTTCCTGTGTCAAATCTATCTCCTTTCTGATTGGATGCTGTTCTGTCACTCAAGGGAGGTGAGGATGTGTGTTTGCAGTTCTTTTTTAAACCTGCTCGCCCACTTCCTCGCCCTCTTCCTTTTTTACGTGCTTTTCTTCTCTGTGCAATTAATATTTTAAAAATAACAAATCTGCATAAAAATGCTAGATAGAGGAATCATACACAAACTGAGGAGAGAAGGGGAGGTGACACACAAACTCCATGCATGCCGACTGGCCAAAGGAAAGACTGGACCCCACCCACCACAGCACAGCACAGCCTCCTTTAGCCCATCCCCTCGCTCACACCTGAGAAAGTGAAGACGTCCTGAGATGTCAGGATGGACTGAGTCTTCCTCAGTCCTGTAAAAATGAGGACTACGGTTAAGACGATCTAACGGGTGTAGGCCGACTTGGAAAACAAATCAAATTAAAATAATGTGAGTAACACAGCCTGAAGGCAACTTGAGGTCGTAAGTGTGTGACCAGGGCCCAGGTGTGTTAAACTACAATTCCCATCAAACCCAGTCAGGATCACAATGGCTGCTGGAACGCTTATCCTCCATTTGTACATTTTGATGTAGTTCCCAATCTACACTTGAGTGCAGGCAAGCCATGAAAGAAAAGATCTTCCTGTAGTTTTTAGATGCAGAAGATATTTTTGATGGTGCTTGCCCAGCTTCCCCAACAAAATGCTTGGCTGCTCCATCAAATCACAGTTCTGGGGAGGTCTTTTTTTTGGGGGGGATGGGATGCCTTACATGAGGTGTGGCCACACCTTCACTTTAAACCTTCTTGAGTCCATCTTCAGGTCTGCCTCCTCACACCTTTTCATTACTATCTGTTTTATTTGTGGACTTTCCACCCTGCAGTTGTGCTTTCCTGAATGGAAAGTCCACAAATAAACAAATAGAAATGAAAAGGAGTGAGGAGACAGACCTGAAGAGGGACTGGAGAAGGTTTAAAGTGAAAGTGTGACCATGGCCAGTTATTCCTGCCTTCCAGGCTCAGCCCAGTGCACGTAAGTTTTATGGCCCATTCCCCTAAGAAGACGATCAGCACTTTGACTTCAAGTCTTGCAGAAACTGACCGGGAGAAACCTAGTCCTCAAGTTGATAGATGTTTAGCACAATCTAGGGCCAAACAACAGGATGCTCCTACTGACACCTGCTTCAAAGTTCGCATAATGATAGATTTCTTACCGGCTACCCTGACGACAGCTCTTTCTGCCGGGTCCAGTACCGAGTCTTGACTTTTCCTCTTCTTCTGCTCATGAAGGGGTAAATTCCAGGGCAAAGTGTCCCCTGGAGGGCAAGGAGACAGGCTTCCAGATCTTTCACTCCGGTAGGACCGTTCACTCTTGCATGACCGCTCGCTCCGGAAGGACCTTTCGCTGAGCGTCTCTTCATCCGAGGAAGACATGGCTCTGTGCAAACTGGGGAAGCCCAGAGGCACAGGACACCCTCAGATACAGTCAACCTACGAACAGACAAGAGACTTAGTCAATGAGCAAGCAATCCCAGAATCCTAAAGTGGTCTTTTGAGTTGCAGAAGTAATCCCAGATACAAAATTTCCACTACAGATTGTATTGTATGAGCCCTGATCTCCTTTATCTTAATTTACTGACTTGGAAAGCACTCACATCAGAGGTGACATCATGCAAAGACCCCACTCAGTCAGCACAAGGGCCACGTCAATCTCCTCCCCAAATAGCCCAGGGCCATCCCCATGCGCAGGCTTGGCTCGCTAGGCAATGCATGCCAAACCCCAAACCGTGCCCAGACTTGTTTTTTCAGGTACCAAATTTGGTCCTGGTCTGGTACAGTTTGGGGTGATTTGCATGCCGACACCCCTTGCCGAACCGGATTTCAGTACTGGACCAAACATGAATGGAGACACACCCAAGAAGTCTCCGAAGGACCAGTGAATTTCTCTGTTGTCTACCCTGTGAAGATTTCTAGTGTGTCGGTTCCTTGTTCAATGCTTGGTAGCAGTGAATTGTTGTATAGCATCGTTCAGGTGACTTCACATTATAATGGAATGCACCCAGATATGTTACTGTAGTACTGTCATTCCTCTTCCACCAGGGCTTCTCATTAAAACTTTGTTCAAAGACTGCATCTGTTGCCAATCCAGCACATAAATTATGAGTGATGCCTGCAGTACAGCAACAGTGTTCAAAAACACTAGATATTCCCAATTTGCATTTCTTGTGGATGTATGCACACACTGCCCAGGTATACAGGATTATAACCAGGAGAGAGTTTAACTAGGGATGTGCATGAATATTTGTGCTATCCAGAATTTGTGTGAATTTGTTCAAATTCCAACATTCGTGGACAAATCAAATCATCTGCAAACTGAATTATTCAGTATTTGTCAAAGCTTCAGCGAATGCCAGATGCCCCCATGGCCTCTTGTTGCCCCGCTTAGCTTTCATTACTCCACTCCCAGGATTGTGCAACATGGTGAGAGCTATGGTGAGAGTGGTGCCCGCAAACCCAGAAGTGCTGAATTGGCTTCTGAAGAGTGCCACAATGGACCCAGGGACACCACTGCAACATCCACAAAGATAAGGGATACTGCTGGAATGTAACGGGAGGTCACGGCAGCACCTCCGGGTCCATTTCGGCGCTCTTTGGATGAACCAGCGCTTCTAGTTCTGCACCATCAGTTCCCCATTCAGGGATCACATGGCACAGTAGTGGGAGCTGTGCGCACAGAACCGGAAGGCCTGGGAAGAAGACGTACAGCAGTGGCAGGAGAGTTGGGGGGAAGGGAGGGAGGAATGGGGGTGTTCGCTTCATTTTGTGCATAAATATTTGTACAAATATTTGTGCATACCCCTTCACTTAACAAGTCATATTTTACTAATCTTGTCAAAGCAAAACCGTGATAATTTTTAATTTCCTTTCTATGTAAATAAACCCCCACAAAGGTAACCTACGAATGCCATTTTAGAAATACAGACATCACTCCTATAATATGGTGGTTCTGTTTCTGGAAACCATCACATTATAACAGAAGAGCCTGATTATCCTAACCGGTTTTCCAGCTGACTTTTATTATTTTTATCATGTGATTTCAGCTGGCATGATACCAAGTAATACAAATGAAGCTGACTTTTAGCACCTACTTAAAACCAGATCACACTAGCTGAATCTGTATAGTAGAATGGTGCACATATTAAAATGGGCGGGGGGGGGGCAGACAATGTAAAAATAAGCACCACTTTGAAACCCAGTGTTCCAAGGAACAAAATATAAACTGTCTTTAATGGAAAAACAATAGAATAGACACGCGGTAAAACATAGGCCAAGGTCGCGCCTTCACTTCAAACTTACTTCAGTCTATCTTCTGTTAGGGTTGTGCACAATTTGATTCAGATATTTAAGATTTGAATGTCTTAAAAATCCGATTTGATTAGGATATTTAAGATTCAAATGTCATAAAATCTGATTCGGATATTTAAGATTCAAATGTCATAAGATCCGATTTGGATATTTAAGATTCAAATGTCTTAAAATCCGATTCGATTAGGATATTTAAGATTCAAATGTCATAAAATCTGATTCGGATATTTAAGATTCAAATGTCATAAGATCCGATTTGGATATTTAAGATTCAAATGTCTTAAAATCCGATTCGATTAGGATATTTAAGATTCAAATGTCATAAAATCTGATTCGGATATTTAAGATTCAAATGTCATAAGATCCGATTTGGATATTTAAGATTCAAATGTCTTAAAATCCGATTCGATTAGGATATTTAAGATTCAAATGTCATAAAATCTGATTCGGATATTTAAGATTCAAATGTCATAAGATCCGATTTGGATATTTAAGATTCAAATGTCTTAAAATCCGATTCGATTAGGATATTTAAGATTCAAATGTCATAAAATCTGATTCGGATATTTAAGATTCAAATGTCATAAGATCCGATTTGGATATTTAAGATTCAAATGTCTTAAAATCCGATTCGATTAGGATATTTAAGATTCGAATGTCGTAAGATCCGATCAGGATATTTAAGATTCGAATGTCATAAGATCCGATTTGGATATTTAAGATTCAAATGTCATAAGATCCGATTTGGATATTTAAGATTCAAATGTCTTAAAATCCGATTCGATTAGGATATTTAAGATTCGAATGTCATAAGATCCGATCAGGATATTTAAGATTCGAATGTCATAAGATCCGATCAGGATATTTAAGATTTGAATGTCGTAAGATCCGATCAGGATATTTAAGATTCGAATGTCATAAGATCCGATCAGGATATTTAAGATTTGAATGTCGTAAAATCCAATTCGAACCCGTAACATTCGAATCCGTACGTTCAAATGTTATATTCGTATCTGTTATATGTACCTGTGTGCATGCTGGAAAAATCTGTTTGCATCCCGTACTATCCCGTACTCATCCCGTTTTAATCCCATATTTTAAGCGCAAGATACGGATAATTTTCAGGCAGATTCATACACAACAGATACGAATCTACACATTTGAATCATTCAAAAATCAGTATTGGATTTTTGAAAATCTGATTCGAGTTTGAATGTCAAAATTTGTTGGATTCGATTCGGATATTCAGGTTTTTGAATATTCATGCACATCTCTAGTTCTGGTTTCCTACCCTCCACTTGGGCATCGCTGTATGGAAAGTCCACAAATAAATTGGACAGGAATGAAAAAAGTGTGAGCAGTCAGGGCTGAAGATGGACTGGAAAAGGTTTAAAGCGGAAGATCGAAGTGTGTCTCTACAGTCCTCTACTATACGAGAAATGGAAGCTATTCCCTCGCGCTCCTATTATAGTCTCAATTTAAATAGCCAAATCCCCAATATTTCACTATTAAAGGGAATTTTAGCAATGATTCTGGGTTTGCTGGAATACCAAAGCTTACTTTCATGTCTGTCAGCAGTTTCTGCAATGAAGCAATTTGGGGCTACCGGAAGCTATGCAAGGATGCGAAAAATAACAAAATGAATTGAGCAGGCCCTTGGCTGGTTTCTGGCAGCCTTAATCTCTCCGACTGCAGAAGCTCCTGACAGACACGAAGGTGAGCATAGGGTTTTGCTCTGCATGTCTGTTGGGGACACATTGCCTCTTGCTGTTTGGAAGCAGCATAACTAAAGCAGTCTAGAAATAGAACAGATGTTTCAGTCTGTCAACCCCCAAATGCAGGGAGAGGAAAGATGTCAGGCATTGTTTTAATAACAGTAAAGTAAGCCCAGCCTTCTCTGCCCCAGGATATGATTGCTAGGTTGAAGAAAATGCATGGTTAGTGCCAAACATGTTTGTGTAATTGTTAGAAAGACATCCTTGTGCATTCAGAAGAAAACCTTGCGCTCAGCATTTGCTTCAAGGCGCTCCGGTCCAATTCTACATATCTGTCTGTTTAGTCCTGGCTGTAAATCCCAAGCAGATCCTACTAATCTAAAATGTTGTTTGAAGTTGCAACCAAAGCAAAATATTTCCCATGTCCATCTGCAAATAAAAAATCATTATGCAACTAGAACATATTTTGCATGGAGAGGCTTACGAATTTAGAACTCCGTGGCTTTGGAGGTGCTAGTTTTCTTATTTTAGGATAAAGCCTATCCATTTTTATCCCATTCTCCCTCCAGAGGTACCATGGATGGAAGCACATGCGATGCAACACATAAAGAAAGCAGATGAAATGTGGGTTTTAACTTCTGTCTTATACCTTTAATACTTGGGAGACTGGCTGGAGATTCAAAAGATGCAAACGAAAGCAGATCTTCACATAACTCATCATTAATTTATGGCATTTGCCACCATCAGATACAGAGAAGGCAGCCAAGAGTGTTAAGATAAATTCAGGATGGAGAAAGCTATCAATGGCTGTTAGTCACTATGGTTAGATAACACCTTCTAATACCAAAGGCATCGTGTCTCTAAATGTAATTTGCTGGAGAATGGCAGCAGGGGAGACGACATTCCTGTAGGATGTTATAGGCACTTTGCTGAGAAGAATAAGGGATTAGATGAATCTCTGCTCTGATTCATGCAGAAGGACTCATTTCAAGTTCATCTTCTAAAATGAGGGGCAATGCAACAGCCTGAATGGTTGCATGGAGCCCAAAGATCTGACACTGTGTTTCTCTTTTCAGGTTCTCATACTCTGCCACTCTGGTCCTTTGCCAAAGTAGTTCCGCCCTCCCCCATGAAGCCAGCTGGGTGACCTTGGGCTAGTCACAGCTCTCTCCTGAGCATTCACAGCCCCAACTACCTCAGAGGGTGTTCTATTGTGGGGAGAAGAATAGAAGCTCTGTCAGCTGCTTTGAGTTCCCTTAAATGGGTGAGAAAAGCAGGGTAGGAAGGCCAACTCTTCTTCTTCTTCTTCTTCATTCCAAATGTTCAGAGACCACAACCATGTAGAAGTTCATGGTAGTCCTCGGGTGTTTTTCCACTGGCAGAAAGTACACATTTTAGCAGCCATTAAGGACCCATTTGGCTGAGAGCTGGATGACCCCATTTCCACTACGGACCCCATTAGGAACACATCTGTTTCGACCACAGCTAGGGAAATCTGGATCATATGGGTCCTTCAGGGGTCTAGAGGAGGCTCAGGGGGTGCCTCCTCAGGGGTCATTCGGAAGTTGCCTTTGGAGATTAAGAAAGGCTCCAATGTCCCTCTGAAGTCACTGTGAAGTTGCCTTTGGAAATTAGGGGTTTTTCTGCAGAGCTTGTGCTAATCTCCAAAGGCAACTTTGAAATGACTTTGGAATGACTCTGGAGGGACTTCGGAGCCTTTGCTAATCTCTGAAAGCAACTTCGATTGCACCCCCTGTCCCCCGAAACACCTGGGGTGACAGGCAGACCCCTTGTGGGTAGATCCCGATTTGCAAATGGGTGCTCCGTTGTTTCCACACCAGGCAGGCTAGCACCCATTGCTATTGGGTGCTAGAGCACCTGTGGAAACACATTGGGTACTTCCCTTAATCCGGATCTACTAGATCCAGGTTAAGGGAAGTACCCATTCCTTGGATCCGGCTCTTCTTAGATGCAGATTAAAGGAGCGCGGTGGAAAAACACCCCTCCAGATGTTGCTGACGGTGGTCACACCTAAGGTTTAATCCAGCTTTAGTCCACCAGCATGAGAGAACATACCAGTAATTTTCTTTCCACATTATCTATCTGAAAGGTGAATTTAGCACTGAAAGAAAACAGCTTGTCGCTTTGCTGATGTATTGCCTCAATCTGAAAGTGGACTGAAGCTAGATTAAACCTCAAGTGTCACCACAATCAAGCTGGCATAATTCTACAAGGCCACCTTTTTAAGAACCACCATGATGGTCCGGCCAACTGTAAGCCCTGTGAAGAATGAAGAAGAAACAGCCTTATGTCCAACACGTGAAACTGGTACCAGACATTTGAACCCAGGAAAAAAGGGAATCCCAATAAAGCTCTCAGTGACACACAGCAAGCTAAAGTCTGTCATTTTGAGATAGCACAGGATAAGACAAGAACATATGCAGATACATGGTACAAACCATCCTCAAAACCTTAATTACCATCAACCACAGCGATAGATCCATGCAATTTTCTGCAAAATAGTATTTGTTTATTATTTGCATTTATATCCTGCCCTGTACCCAAAGGTCTCCGGGCTTCAAGGATAGTTCAGACAAAATCTGGAGCAATTAAAAACAATTTTAAAAGCATGGTACCCAGATAAGGGAAAATGGCTTAGTGGTTCCCAAAGTGGTCCAGGTGGACTCCCAGGGGCCCACAGGAGACTCAACGGGGGTCTACATTGGCTTGAAAAAAATGGGGGTTCACAAATTGTCAGTGGGGGTCCACGAAAATTTATCTGGTATCAATAGCAAAGAACAAAAATGTTGGCTTGGCTTTACCTATCAATGCATCCCTCCCATTAAAATTATGACTATTTTTAAAAAATTATTGATTTGCATTGTTGAAGTTACGTTACGTTATTAATGTTTAATTTTAATTCTATTAAGTCTATAATCATATTATTTTAATAATTAGAACAAAAGAAAATATACTATTTTTCTTTTTCTTTTTACTACTCCAAATTTAGGGTTGGAACTCAGCCCCGACGCAAATTTCCATCGTTAGATCTAATCTTCACATTTTTTTGATGAGTTTTGGGAATATGGTAGAAACGTAGAAGCAGGGGGTTCACCGAAATCAGTAAAATTTTGAAAGTGGTCTACGAGGAAAAAAAAGTTTGGGAACCTCTGGCTTAGTCAAAGGCAAGCTTAAAGAGGTACACCTTCATTACTCTCCAGATTTAAGAAAGGGGGCGTTGAACTGAGCAATCCAAGGTCCTAAAGATAGTAACTGAACTATATGATGCAATAAGAAACGCCATCCTCTGGTGCACATAGTAAATGTATGCCAGATATTGCCACCATGGCATCCAAGGGTGGAAAGGAGCCAATCTCTGTGAACAAATGCATCATTTTCACCTTCACAGCACCAGCACCCCCTGAAGATTCCTTATGTGTTCAGACTTCTTCTCTTTAATGTGAGGGACCATGTGATGGGATTGACATCACAACAGGAGGCCACTGGAGATGGTAAACATGGCAAACATGATCTCCAGCCTCCTTTCACAGCCACTGAGATCTAGAAACCTTGGAGGTTGGGAGGAAGAATTTAACAACAGCTGAAATCACTGCATCAGGGCAGCTGGATGGGGTTAATGTGATCTCTAGTCATGTACATCCGGTGGAGCATCAGACTGGTAAAGGAAGAGTATTCAAGTGACCGATCATTCCTTGCTAGTGACCACCCTGCCTGTCCCGACTCTCAACACAATACTAGATGGTCAGTTGCCCAGTTTTCCAGGGTAACAGTAGAACCCAGAACTGGGTATATTCTCAGTGTCTTCTCCAACTGGGTGTCTTCTCCAACTGACAGAATGGGTTTATGAAAATATCTGGCTGGAGTCGTCAATAACAAGATACAAGCAAGAAGGCAGCCCATTTTGGTGGCTTTAGCAATTACATGCTAAGGGTGTTTTTCCACTGTCAATTGTACCCATTTTTGCACCCATTTTTGTACCTTTTGGCTGTGAGCCTGATGATCCCATTTCCACTACGGCACCCATTTTGAACCTGATTGTTTCCACTGCCGTGGGGGAAATCTGGATCATTTTGGCCTTTAATACAGATTTTCTGTAGACCCCATTAATGGGGTCTACAATGGGGTCTTCTGCCAGAAAATCTGGATTAGAGGGAGCCTGTTTCCACTGGAAACAGGCAATGGGGTCCAAAGGAGGCTAGGGGGAGGGGATGCACCTATGACCCCCCCCCCAACATTGGCTTCGAAGTCACTTCGAAGCTGACTTCGAAATCACTTTGAAGTTGCTTCGAAGACTGCCCCCCCTGCTCCCCAAAACACCTGGGGTAATGGACCGACCCCTTGTGGGTCAATCCGGATTCCCCAGATGGGTGCAAAGCTGTTTCCACAGCAGGGGTGTTAGCACCCATTGCTAATGGGTGCTACACCTCCTGTGGGAACACATTGGGTGCTTCCCTTAATCCGGATCTACTAGATCCAGATTAAGGAATGTACCCATTCCTTAGATCCGGATCTTCTTAGATCCAGACCTAAGGGCTTCAGTGGAAAAACACCCTATGTCAACAGCCCCAGTAGCCTACTAAATAGGGAATAATCATTCTGGTGATGATAATAATCTTCAATTATAGGTTAAGGAAACATCTAAAATATAATTCTGAATGGTGAGTTACACAGCATAATTCAAAAGATGCAAACTAAACACAAAACTGCATTTTAAAAAACCTGAGCAGATACATACAGACAAAGTAAAGAGCATCAGGCATCACCTATTCATCCGGACAAGACACAATCATCAATTCCATGAAGGTTAACCAAGTTGAAGAACCTCATCTTGTTCAGCTGGAAGGGAAGCTAAACCTCCTACAGCCTTCTATAAAGTCCACAGCCCAACCAATCTTACGTGGATATGGGGTTCAGGCGTGTTTGACTTGCCATGGAACTGAAAACCCATTTGTTTAACTTTTAATCGAACAAAAGGTTATTCTTCTTCGATTCCAAACTTATTTGAAGACAAAAACTACATTTTTCCCCCCTATGGAAAAAAGTCATTTTCAGTGCAAATGGTTTGATTGAATAGTTTTGTGTTCACTAGTGGGGGGCAGTTTCAGTTCAATTGAATTTCTGGACATGTGAACCACAGCATGTTTGGTTCAATGTGAACATCTGTGGACACAAACAGTTCGACCGAGTTTTCAAACAGAAACCAAACTTTGCACTTTTCTACACCGCTTTTCTCACCCATTTAAGGGGACTCAAAGCGGCTGACAAAGCTTCTATTCTTCTACCCACAACAGAACATCCTGTGAGGCAAGTGGGGCTGTGAAAGCTCAGAAGAGAGCTGTGACTAGCCCAAGGTCACCCAGCTGGCTTCATGGGGGAGGGTGGAATCAAACCCAGTATTCCCAGATAAGAGTCCGGCTCCCTAACCACTAGACCAGACTAGCATTACATACATATCCATATGAATCTTATTCATACTCATGTACATTTGTACGGATATGTATGGGACAAAATGGGATGCACACAGGATAAAAACAGGATGTATACAAATGTGTACAGGTGCATAAGGATGCCAATATTCATATCTTCAAATATGAATCAAAAATCCATACGAATAGATTTGAATGTATTCGAAGTGAATATGAATAAATTTGACTTTTAAATTTTCAAATTGATTTGAATCTTCAGATTCGTGCACATCTCTATTACCCAATACTCTAAAGGTGCCCTCAGAGCTCCCTTCTCAATTTCCCTGAACGGGTCTGGGGCAGGATGGGTGTGACTTCGTGTGATAAATACACCTTCTGATCACTTCCACGTGGTCTCACTTCTAAGGACGTGCACGAATATTCGTAGCATTCAATATTCATACAAATTAGGACATTTGTATATGAACTGAATGTTATGACAGTCGTACATTGACATTCGTACGAAAACAAATGTTTCAGAACATTTGTATGAAGCTTTGGAACATTCGCGAAATGGGGAGGTGGGAACGTGGCTGCGCCAGTCACATCTGTAACGGATCCAGAGTGAGTTTGACATGGTTTGAGAGTGGATTCAAATCGGATTCAGGGCGGATGTGACACTTTCAGAGTGGATATTTTACAGGATACGTACCAAATACATATGTGTTCGTACCAGATATTCATATGAATTCGTGCAAATAGACTCGTATCGAATAGAATCCTACCACATTCAAAGGGGATTTATTTGAACAAATACGAATTTTCTTGCATTTGATATGGATTGAATGTAAAACAACCATTTGTGCACTTCCCTGCTCATTTCCCATTTGCAGATGTAGCCTTATTCTGAAGGTAACATATTTGTGAGAAGGACTGTGATAACTCAAGGCATAAATAAAAACACAGCAATCAAATGGGTCACGCCAGCTGTCAGCCCCATTTGCTGCAATGATCTGAATGCGGTCGCCACTGAAACCAATTCGCAAGTGAGCATTCCGGACCGTCTTCTCCACAATCCATAACAGCCACGGCATGGTTTTTGTTGGACATAAAAAAGACGTTTGACTGTGCATTAACTGAATTAAGGGGTTACTGCTGACGCCTCCTAAAGCATTCAGATCACCAGCTGGCAAACTTCTGGCAGAGGCAGCATTTAATGAGTGGTCTTTAGGAGTAGCCTCAGGTCCTGCGTAGGTTCACGGAAGGACACGTTGGGGAAGGGCAGAGCTCAGGCACAGAAGAAGACCTGCTTTGCAAGCAAATGTTCCCAGGTTGAAACCACAGCAAGCCAAATAGGAAAGACATTATCTGACAGCTCTAAATCTGCACTGAGACTACTGTAATGGCCCCAATAGACCAAAAACCAAAACTCATTATAAATCCGTTCCTTATCTTCTAATTAGGTGCCGAAACATTGTCGACCGGGAGGACCAATGAAACCCACCACCTTGAGCAGCAAAAAGGATAGGCACCTGGGAGAGGGACCTCTTAGTGGAAGAGTCTTCCCTTTGAGGTGCATCAGGCTCCCTCACTGTATATGTTCAGGAAGGCGGTGAAGACACATCTTCATCTAAGTAGATCTTTCAGGCTGAGGGGACAAGCAGGATGCTTTTAAGGCTGTTTGTTGGGATTCGAGAGCAAGAGAAGGTTTGCCCTTGTCTCTGCTTGAGGTGCCCATGGGCAATTGGTGGGCCACTGTGTGCGACAGAATGCTGGACTAGATGGGCTGTGGCCTGATCCAGCAGCGCTCCTCTGATGTTCTTATGTTCTCTTATGTTCACCTCTTTGCTCTGGTCTTCAGTTAAATGCGGACAGACTTTCCCTTCCCACTTGGAGACACAGTTCTTTTAATACATGCTTTTATTGTTTTAATACATTTGATTTTAAATGTTGTTACCTGCCCTGAAACCTTTGAGTATAGGGCACGATAGAAATATAAATAACAAACAAACAAACCTCTTTTGGAGGGAGGGGCCATCTTCCACAGGTATCACCATCTTATTATTTAAATTTCTTAACTAGCTTTAAGAAACCTATGGCTTTCCCCACTATTCTGTATTTAAGAAACCAAGAACTCCTTAAAATATTAATATATATTTCCCTTAGGGGGCATGTTTATTTCTCAGGAGGCTGAGAGAACTTCCCACAGTCTCTCTGAATTCTGTACTGATTGGGAGAGCTTCATAGGCTAAAATAAGCATCCAAGAGAGGGTGCCTGAAAGCAGATTGAGACCCAAAACAATATATTAGAATGCAATAGTAAATACACACCAAGGTCAGCAGCCAGCCAAACGCACCCAAAGGTCTCATTGTGTGGTGGCTATATTAGGAAAGGTGCGGACTGGTGAACCGGCTCAAGGAACGCCACCTCAAACCAGTGGACCCATGGGAAAAGATCGGCCCTCTACACGTGCTCAGAAGACACATTGTTACTATTCCAGAGGCACCAGAAGCTTGGTGTTGGAAATTAGTCCCAGATCTAAGTCCCAATTTAAGCCCTGTGTGATTCCATCCCCCCCCCCCACAAGCCCAATCGAGGTAATTCCCTTCCGTTTCTAAACAAAGTGGGCATTGTCCCCACGGTTGCTGTTTTTCTAAAAGCATTTCTGCACATACAACCTTCTTCCAAGCAAAGCCTTCCCTTCCTAAATCCTTTGCCATGTGATCTTCCCCCTCCCTGTGGAGCTCACGAGCCTCCCCAAGTGCCAATATTGTGCCAACCTGATTCACAGCACAAGGGGGTTTTGTCTTTCACAAATCGCACACCTAGAGTCCACCTCCCCCCTGCCCCCCACCGTCACCTCGTACACCCAACACCCACAGGTTTAAAATAATAAAATATTGCCTGGCAGGCCGATCCACCCAAGACACCCTCTTCCAGCAGCGTCATAAAAGGGGATCTTGGAGAGGGAAAGAAAGGGAAAAGAAAGAGACCAAAATGCATCTCGCATCTTGGGTGTCCAGCGAACCACAGGGCTCTGCTGCCATTTGGAGCATCCGTGCCTTCAGCTTTCTTTAACCGAGCATGAAATAAAGCTTGGGATTCTAATGCACAGTCACCTCCGAATTCCACAACTGCCTGAATCCAGTTCGGCACCCCCTCCCTTCGGAAATAGGGTAGGGGGGGGGAAATAACAAAGAGGGAAAAATCCACTGGCTCTCCAGCCCTCCACAACACCATGTCCTTCTGTTCCTCCGCCGCCCTGGGGAAAGAGGCGGTCTAAATCCACAGACATCCATGGCATTAAAAAAATATAACAGCCGTCTGGGGCCATAACGTCTGCAAATGGGCATTAAATGGGGCGCCTTCCCTGGCATGGCAGCCACGACCGTGCAATTATGAAGGTGCGTCCCCACGTTTTCTAACAGCATCCATGGAGAGAAGGGTCCTGCTCTATTTTGCTTTTAATGCATTTGCCATGATTATTCCCGAGGAGGCATCAGATAGACTGGAGACCAGCAACCTATGGAAACACCACGGATGGCACCCGAGAACAAAGGCTCCAAAGCCCGGGAGCATCCGGCCGAGGAACCATTGCACAATTGCACACCTTCCCCTGGAAGGCAGGCAGGCAGGCGGCTTCCCCACTCAAGGTCTGGGCGAAAGGATGCCCGAGCGCCCATTGCCAGCCCTTCCATTGGCGCCCGTGCCAACGCATCGCCCTGCCAATTCACAAAACCTTTCCCACTGCTTTGAATGGGGAGTGGGAGGGCAAGGAGATCTCCGGGGCGTTTGGCTCGCTTACTTCCCCGCTGGGAGGACGGTGGGAATGTTCTTCATCATCATCATCATCATCATCATCGTCACCATCATGCCCCCGCCCCTCGGCACCATCTCTTCGGAACACACCCACCACCCTTAGGAACCTTCACCAGCCAGACGGCATTTTTAAAAACCCAAGCGGGCGAGGACGCAGGGGTGCCAGAATCTCGGGAAACGAGGGGGGGGGGGCTGATTTGATTTTTCTTTAGGGGAGGGGGGAGAGATCTGTGCCCTCCACGATCTGTGCCCTCGTGCAGCCTTTAGGGTCCGGTTGGGGGGGGGCGGTGCCAGCAGCAGCAGGTGCTGAACTGCAACGGATTTCTCGCGATCCCATCGCTGGGGAAAGCGCAGCAAGCAGGCGGCGGCAGAAGCATCCGTACGGGGCTCGGGCGAGGAGAGGGACAGGTGGGGCGGACGCGAAACTGCGCCCGTCCGCCCGCAGGGTGCCTGGGCTGGGATTGCACTGCGCGCATCCACGTCTCTCCCTCCCTCCCCCACCCGCCGCCATCCTTGGCAAGATGCTCCCAAGCATCCCCGGAGCCCGGCAGCCATCGGGGGATGCCCGCGCCTGCAGATGCTGCTGGTGCTGAGGCCGATGCCGATGCCGCCCTTCCCGAGGCAAGCGCTGCCCTTACCAGGCGTCCGGGGTCGGGAGGATCCTCGCGCACCGCCCAGCCAGACGGAGGAGCCCGCACGGCACGGGACCCGAGCGCGCGCAGCGGCCCAAAGCCCAGGCGGGGAGGCGGCAGCCGGCGAGCGCCGCTGTCCAAGCAGATCGGAGGGGAGCGGAGGGGAGGGGAGGGCGGGAGCGCCTCCCCGTCTGCCTGCCTGCCCCTCCCTCCTCCGCCCTTGCTCGCCGTCCAGGCACCGCCCCCTTCCTCCTCCTCCTCCTCCTCGCCCAGCTGGGATCGGGACCGCCCCACGCTCGCCCGCCCGCGGCGTGACGCCCCCCCCCCCAGGAGCTAGAAAGAGGCGATGCTACTTCCCCGCCCCAGACAGTGGTGGAGGGACGCGCGCCCCCCCCCCCCCACGAGCGAGCGGGACTTCCACCGAAGGAGCATTAACTCACCCTCCCGCCAGTCCCCACGTGCACGTGCACGCGCGTGGGGGGGGCGGCGGCCGGGCGCGTGGGGAAGGGGGACGCGCGCGGCCGGGCTCACCGAAGCAGCTCCGTCCGTGGCAGCGAGGGCGGTTGTGGACTCCGCCCGTGGAAAAGCCTCCCGGGTGGGGGAGAGGCAAGAAACGGAGGCTTGCTCCGGCTTCGGATTCCTCCGGGGCGGGGCGGGATGCACAGCTGGGTCCAGTCGACGGGAATCGCCGTCCAGGGGGGGCAGGTGTGGCAGCTTCTGGCCGTCGAATGCGCTGCGGAGGTTCGATGGCTAGTGCAGCGCGAGAGAGGAAGGGGGGAACCCTTTGGAGGATCCCCAAGGCGCGACCCTCACCTCGCAGATGCCCAGGCAAGCTTGCAATGGGAACAGATGTGGCTCCCTCGGAGGCTCTGACGGATGAAGACACGGAGGACAGGTGTACCAAGGGCAACTGGGATGGACGCCCAGGCAGGCCTTTGGAGGCACCTTTCTTTGCAGGGGTTCCAGAGCAGGGGAAGGGTTTGCCTTCGTCTTCTGCTTGGGAGGCCCAGAAGCAGTCGGTGGTCTACTGGATGCTGGGTTAGAGGGGCCGTGGTCCGATCCAGCAGGGCTCCTCTTAGCCTTGGGCAAAAGGTTGGCTCGGCCAGGGGCTGTGGGTAACGGACCTGAAACTAATGATAAGCCAGGGCAGATGGAAGGGAATTTATGTTCAAAAATCTGCATGGAGAAACGGCAGCGTGCTGGCCAGGTTCATAGACACGAGGCACCCTAAGGGGTCACCTCTTTTGCCTAATGGTGGGGCCGCTTCTGGATTTTAAAAACAGAAAATTACATGCCATGCCATCAGAAAAGCCCCTTCCCCGAAACCTAGGAGAGGTCAATACAAAGCAGTCTAGTATAGGGATGTGAATTTTAAACATTTGAATGGATTCAAATAATCGAATACTGAAAATTGTATTTCTGTTGTGGGGAGAAGAATAGAAAAACTTTCTCAGCCACTTTGAGTCCCCTTAAATGGGTGAGAAAAGCAGGGTAGAAAAGCCAACTCCTTTTCTTCCATCTGCCGGAGTTTGCTAGTCCAGCGCTAGATCCTCAGCACCTGCTGCCATCAGCCAGGTTCAGCTTGTGGAAAAGGAGTCAAGAGCTCCTCCTGTACCTTTAACAGTTGTGCAGGAGAAAAAAGGGGGTTGGTGCTGCTTTCTTTACAAGCTCCATTTGCTAAAAATTGCTCCCTTTACGTAGCTCTTAAAGTTACAGGAGCCCTCCCTACATTTTTGCTATACCAACCCTACCCCAGACCCACAAAAACATGCTCCGTGGCACATAGTTTTCCTATGAGAAGATCCAGATTGAATCAGATCAAAGGTTCATTTCATCTCACAGGGGCAGTTCGTCCCTTCAGGAGGTCAGCCATGTGGAAGTCCATCCCATCCCATACCCTCCTGATGCTTATAAGAGGAGATTGAGCAGCTGGGGGGGGGGGAGACCTGCTCCCAGCTCTTTCTGTTCACACCGGTTCCTGCTTTATTTGGTGGCAAAGCAAATAGTTCACCCTGAGAAAACCCCTTCTGCCTGACAATCTGAAACAGCGTTAAAGAGCAACAATAATTATTCACATTTTATTTTTGTACACGTGACCTACTTTCAAAAGGAAAAACTCAGGGCAGTTTACAAGAAGAGTAAAAAATGGAAAATCTGAAAGGAAGCCATCATGCTGCAAAATCCCCTGAAAACCCATAAAGAGGGGGGTAGCCCAAGCATCACCTCCGAAGTGACCCCGCTATTTGCCAGTGGAGAGTAATCAGTGTTCACCTAGCCCAGTGATGGCTAACCTTTTGTGCTTGGTGTGTCAAAATTCACAAGAAAACCTAGCTTAACTCGGGTGCTGTGTCACTTCCAGACATATCCACAATTTTGTGATATTTGTAGCTCTAGTAAGAAAGTTATATTTTTGATATATGTATTTTATTAGAAGCAAAAATGAATAATTCTTTACATTTGCTAAATCTTCAATTGAAAGTTGGTATTTCGTACACTTCAAGAACAAGCAAGCACTAAATGCCCAGGTGCCAGGGTGACCAGGTGTGTCACCTAAAAGGGCTTGGAGTGTCACCTGTGACACGCGTGTCATAGGTTGGCCATCACCGACCTAGCCGCTGGGGCCAGGAGCACACCCATAGTTCAAGATGTCCTCCAGCCATCTCCACACTGCTCACGTTTTTTTCCTCTAGGGTTGTCTTGGGGGCAGGCGGTGCTTCCTCAGTCTGGCTTCTCCAGAGTCTGCTTATATACAGGACTCCATCCTGTAGTGTATAAGGATACAGCTTCTTGTATCTTAGCTAACATAAAAGCAGGTACAGGAAGCATACAGCTTCTGGTTCACTTAACACATGGCTATAAGCTTTGGCACTCTACTGGATATATTGCATACTGCTACTCTCTATTACTACATATCACTCAATAACATGATGAACACATAGAAGCAGATATACCCATGTGAGGGCCATGGCAACATAGGAAAAGGCAGGATAGTGTTTATGCCCATATTTAGTCAATCCGGTAACTACAAGTAAACACAATAGTTTCTCACGACTACACTTTTGTCTCACACAGAAATAGCAATTATTGTGACTGGGTAGCAAAGTGTCATAAGTCAGCTGAGTAGCTTGTTACTGTATTTTGGTGTTCTGCCGGACTGATTCCCAAAACACGCTTATTTGCTTCAGCATATTCTAACAGAACAGTCCATTTTCGCGTGTCCCGTGTGAGCAGGGAACCGAGCTAGAGGGGCTGAACTGCACTCAGGTGGGTGGATCCAGCCTTCCCCCCTGCCCAATGCCTGGCTGTGGGTGGCACATGGGCAATTTTTCTGCACACCTCCCCTTTCACTGCATCCCTTTGCACTTCTGCTGAGCCCCCAGAAGGTTCATGTTTGTAAAGGAGGGGAGGATTGGCAGAAAGATGTGATCGCCCTGGTACTCTTTTTTTGCCTGCCGAGCAATTTGTACTGTGCTTGTCACCATTCCTAGGATGGTCCCCTTCCCCATCCTACCTCCCCATTCCCCTTTGTTCTGATCGCAAGTTTGGAGACTCTGTCCAGCATTTTTTAAAAATATAAATCTATTTTGTGCTAGACTGATACTGCAATAGATCACATTTCTTTAATTACTCTCTACTGCTTTTCCAGAAAAGGGTCTTAAAAAGTCAATGGCCAGAAAAGCACTGTTGGGAGAGGGAGGGCGGGAAAGAGCGGAGCAAGAGTATCAATGACACAGTTCTAAGGACAATGTATCTTCCATTTTCCTTCAGCAATGTGCAAGGGAAACAATGTTTTGTGTTAGTAAAAAGTAAAACCGGGACTTTTACTGAGAAGTGAAAGTGTTTTAGGGCAAATGGCAGATTACAGCCTCTCATTTTCCTACAGGAATGACTGTGAAGGTGGAGCTGCATGCTGGTTGGCATATCCCTCGATTGCATCTGTTTGAGGGTGCAGTGCCCTCACCCCAACAGGACCCTGTATTATCATCGTTTGCTATCACACAGCTCCAAACACACCCCATTGCCATTACTGATTGACAGAACTTTATCCTATCAGAATACTGGTGGTGTTGATGCAATCAAGAGCGGTGGAGAACTAAAGAGTCATCTAAAGGAGATGCCGGGAGTAACATGAAAGGTGTGAGCATAGCAGCCTAAACTGAGGATAATTTGAGGACTGATTATCAGGAACAGGAGTGGAACAGGATGGACTATTTCAACAAGGTGTGATCCTGGCCTGAGAGAAGTTTGAGCCAAATGTCTTCTGCAGGGTTCCTTCGTGCTTGTCAGGCAAGGAGCTCATGTACAAGCAAGCTGTGGAAGATCTGAGCTTCCTGCTCATCATTGCTTTCTAGGCCAGGGTGCAAAGCTGATGAACCTCCTGAAGAAGGGAATGTCCAGAGGCCTTGGAGGAAGGGATTAGAATGTTGGGAACATGCCATTTGCCCAGTTGTGCTGCAGGACCTTGGTCTTTCACCATTCATGGTGAGATGCCTTGGTGTTTGGCCAGATCTGCCCTGTGGACCTTTTGTTAGCCAGTGTAGACAATCCAGAATAAGATTTCACATGGATGGATTGATAGATCTATTCATCCATCTACCAATCTTTTCTAAGGCAATTGGCAAAAAAGTATATATATTTTTTAAAAAATGGAAAGACATAAAAACACAATTGACATGCAATAACAAACATGAAAACCTGGGTTACAAGTCTAAAACCTCATATAAAACCAGAAAGTTAGTCATGTTTTTAATTCTTAAGTCACACTAATTGTGCACCTAGGAGAAGAAACTGGAGGCCTTCTTTAGGTGGTATCTGAAGGATATTACATCTGAAGCTGCATTAGCTTCCCTGGACAGAGTTCCGCAGGCAGGTAAAAACCACTGTCTTCTCATAGCTACCTTCCCAGCCTCTGCTTGGGGAACAGGATGGGGTAGGTGGGGCGCTACCAGGAAGGGTCTCTAATGTTGAGCATGGAATCTGCCCAAATTCTCCAGAAGCAGACCTTCCATTAGATGCATTTTTGCCCAAGGTAATTGAGCTTGAAAGTTCAACACCAGGACATGAATAGATCACTCAGCAAGGGCAGGAGTTTAAAAGGATTCTATCTTTAAGAACCACAGAAAACGTCGTTCTACAATCTCCCGCTGAAAAAAAAACCAGTTGCACCATGTGCCTGCGCAGCTTCCTTGCTCCTTATAAAACGATGACAAGGCAGAACAAAATTGATTTGTCCTTTACACATGACACTTTGAGCATATCACCTCCCTGGAAGCACGGTAGAATTCCCTGTGAATGTTCTATGTTCAGAGTCAGTCAAACCCCGAAATCAAAGGTTGCAAGCAAACAACGGAGGCTGGGCTGGTGCGGTTAGCACACAGAATGCTGACCCAGCAGAGAGCTGTGTTTATTTTCCTAAAACTTGCTTGTTCTGTGGAATCGATTGGAGTGTCACCCTTTCCCACAGCTGCTAGCTGCTCCCACGTGCTCTTTCTCCCCAGCAACTGTGGAGACCCTCAACCAGTTATTCAGAACCTCAGAGTTCATTATTTTCAGAGGTGGCTTTAGTAGGACGGAGCCAATCCCCTACCTGAGGATCCTTGTTCCGCTGGAGTTACTGCAAATTCATTCCAAACATTGGGAACTCTACTGAAGGAATAAGAGGTGGAACATTATGGAACTTTATCCTTACTTTCGCCAAGCAAAGAAGCTTATAGGATTCGAAAGCAGGCCCAGCGCACCAGTTTGTTGCGCTATGGGGAGCTTGCCAGAAGCTTTCATGGAGCTCTGGGCAACCTTCTGCTTCATAGGTGAAGTTAGGAGAATTAGAGGCATTTGTTGCTCCTTTGCAGCAAATTGCAGTTTAGTGTTACAACCGTAGCTTGTTCTTCTGGAAAATAATGCTGGAGTTGTGCATTTTCTCTAGTTCCAAAGAGGAAGGAGGGAATTTCAGCAGGTGATGAGAGGTTACCCTGAGAAAATGTCTTCTCCTGCTGCACAGCTAGCTCTGTTTGAGGCTCCAGATGTTGAGAACAAACTACCTCTGGCACAAGCAGGGCTGGCTGCATTCCGAAGACAGTCTAGGCTTGCAGTCTGTTCCTTTCACTCATAGGGAACAAGTCCATAGTGGCTTCCCCAACCCATTCCCCCAAATGTCTGAACTAATCCATTTTTCTTCTAATCCATTTTTCTCTGGCCAATAAGTGGGAGTATACCTCCTTGAACACACAACTGTCAGGTGAATATTAATCCACACGTTTCCATCAATGTATCTACAAATCAGCTTTTAAGAAGAGAAAGACCAGGAGAAGAGGCACAGGTTTTTAGAGGATACAGACAGTGATAATGCTGCCTCAACTGTTCTCTTCTGGGTCCAATCCAAGGCTTTTTGGCTTCAGAGCAAAAACCTGTCACCATCCAAGGCATGGAGAATAAATGTGGGCTAACTGGAAGGAAAGTAGGGAACTAAACATTTACCCTAATTCTGATAACAAAGAGAGCAGCTTTATTGCTTAAGGACTTTTCCCCAGGAAGTCCAGACTTTCTCCATGTCTCTGCCCAAAACATCCTGTGTGATTCAAAGAAAACCCACTTTAATTTATGGCAGTTCTTTACAACTCGATTTCGTATGCTCGGATCAACTTCTGCAATGTCTTTGACTTTCCTCGGCAAAGAGTGGAAGATTATTTTCACACTTCTGTGAGAAACTAAATCTCTCTGTCTCTTGTACTGGTGGAGCTGTGAGAGATCAAAAGAGAGCTGTGGCTAGCCCAAGGTTGCCCTGCTGACTTCTTGGAATAGTGTGGAATGAAATCCAGTATTCCCTAACTAGACCAAACTTAGCTCTTCCTTCAGGGTGGATTTCAATTCCAGTGGCTTTCCCTAAACTCCAAACATGTTTGCTGAGCGTAAGGGCCATTAAAAACTTGGATTCATCTAAAGAGGCTCTTGGGAAATATGAGTATTTCAAGATATTTAAATATTTCTTGTGGCAATTAGTCTATGCTTGATTGGATGACTCAGGGTGGAATGGATAATGGCTGCTAAGGAGGAGCACACAAGCTCAGAATAAGAGATGATTTTCAAAACGCTTTGTCTTCTTTTCACCCTGTCATTTAAATGCAGTGTTTCTATCACTCCATTTTTTTTCTTTTGCAAACTAGCAATTATCGCCACTGTATCGTGCCTCAGAATGCAGCCCCATTGTTCCTTCTGCTGTCCGTTTTATTTATAGCTGCTGGCTGACAATTGATTGCTCCCAGATTTCTGAAGCAAATGATTTAGCATAAAGGTCCAGTCATCAAGCTCTGAAACAAAGCGGGACAGAAGTCCTTTTAACACCAGGTCTCAGGTGGGGCCTGAAGTTACTCAGCAGCAAAAGTACTGCATTTTGCACATTATTGTACGTAAGGACCTCAGAGGAGCTCTGCTGGATCAGGCCACAGCCCATCTAGTCCAGCATCCTGTCTCACACAGTGTCCCACCAACTGCCCATGGGCATCTCAAGCAGAGGCAAGAGCAAACCTTCTCCTGATCTCGAATCCCAGCAAATGGCCTTAGAGGCATCCTGCTTGTCCCCACCAGCCTGCAAGATGTACTTAGGCATCCATTCTAGTAGCCACTGATAGATCTCTCATCCATGGCTTTATCTAACCCTTCCTTAAAGCCATCTAGGCTGGTTGCTGTCACCACCTCTCCTGGCAGCCAATTCCATAGACCAATGACCATCTGGGTGAAGAAATCCTTCCCCTTGTCTGATCTGACTCTCCGACCCATCAGCTACATAGATTGTGTCATGCCCTCCTTTATTTTCAGGTTTTCCACATTCCAGTCTTCCGTCTTCTTCCTGCTGTATCGACCTGGAAGTCCATTAGGACCTTCTTGTTTTCTTTAGCAGTTTTAAGCGGGGATTCTCACAGCTCCATTACTGAATTTGCACACCGACTAAAGTTGGAGGTTTTTTTGTTTTTGTTTTCTCACAAGCAGCCCAGAGCAGATTTGGGTCAACAGTTATTTATACACTGAATACACCAGCAACCAACAGATCCCCAGTTTTCCCGTCTCTTCCTAGAACCCTTTGATGTTAGGTTCCCTTCTACCCCGCCCCTCCATGCTTTTTGGTCTTGATGCGTTCCAAAAATTCCTCTCTCTGGTTTTGCATCTTAACAATAACAACTGCAGCTTCTCCTGCCTGCATCAAAGAGAGAGAGAAACTGAGGTTTTAGATACTTACGCAGTCTGCAAAAGTCCAATGTCCAATTGTCTGTCCAGTGTAGATATAAATGGCAAAGATCAGCAGTAATGGTTTCACACTTGGAGCATAGTCAGACTTTTCCTGTTGGCAGGGGTAGTGACAATTCTTTTCTCCCAAGTCTGAACTGCAGCTTACTTCAAGTCTATCTACTTGCCTATACTCTGCATATGCCCCAGAAACCAGTTGTGGAGTAACTGGAGTTGGATGAGAGTTTGTGAGGTTAAGGATTACTGGGGAATATGAAATACATTTCTCCCTTTTTTTAAAATTTAAGTCCCTTTCATAACTTCTCACTTCTTTAAGAAATAAACCAGGCTTACCATATGAAAAAGGGGACAGGGTTCCCTCCCCTTTGAGAGTGAGGCAGAAGAGGAAATGGCAACAAAATCACATTTGTAAACAGCTGTTAAAGGCACAGGAGCCCTGTCTGTCTTTCCGTATGGTAATTCTAAACAAATCTCCTTTCCCAGACAAAAGTATCTAGTACACAGTGGGTGTGTTCCCAAACAGATTATAATGAGCTTTGAAACAGTTTTGAGCACTCACTGTTCCCAAAGTTTTAAATGAATCTGCAGTTTCTGAGGATTAAAGGTCCCAAAATGTGGATTATCTATATTCAGATCAAAAGAGGTCTCACTGCTGGATTTAGAAACACTCCACTTTTTTGGCATATGGGAACGCAAGCGGTTCTTGCAGGGAGGGAATCATGGTTTAGGGGCATTCTCCTCAGTTTCCCCTGGCCCAATGAGAAAGCATGAGACCCAATGAGATTTCCTCTCCTATAGTCCCCTCTTCCCCCGGCTCTTCATTACGGGCTAAGGAAGTCTACTGCTGGCTGAAAGGGGAGGGGAAGTAGGTGAAAGATGAACAGAGCCTACAGCAGCTAAGCTAAGGCACATACACCAAGGACGGGAATAAATTAAAGCGTCTGATTTCAATAAGAGGGACCAGTTTGGTCTAGTAGCCAGACTCTTTTCTGGGCACACCAGGTTTGATTCCGCCCTCCTTCATGAAGCCAGCTGGATGACCTTGGGCTAGTCACAGCTGTCTTCTGAGCTCTCATAGACCCACCTACCTCACACAATGTTCTGTTGTGAGGAGAATAATACAATGCTTTGTCAGCTGCTTTGAGTAAGACTCACCCATTTAGAAGAGCCCATCTAGTCCAGCATCCTGTCCCACATAGTGGCCCACCAATGGCTTCTGGGCATCTCAAGCAGAAGACGAATGCAAAACCATTTCCTGCAAATGGCCTTTGGAGGCATCCTGCCTGTCTTTTCAACCTGGGCTGTTTTTGCACTTACCTCTGCTAATCCGGATTTAGAAGATCCAGATCTTTGAGATGCAGTCCCCGTTGGAATCTGGTCCTTGCAATGAAGATCCCATTAGGAACCCAATACGTATGCACTTTGTATGGACCAGTTATGTACCTTCTGCACACACTGGTCCCTTAAAAAACCCATTAGGACCCCATTCTGAACGTGCTGTATTCACGAGCGCTTGCAAAATCTGGATTTAATGGGGTCTCTGGTTCCTTAAATCCAGATTAACACTAGCCCCCTTTAGTGGTGTCTTCAATCCAGAGTCTTGTGATGGGTGCTACGGCGTCCACACTGTTTAGCACCTATGGCCACAGGGTGCTAGATGGCCCATGCGGACACAGGATGCAGAACTTTAAGGATCGGATTCCATGAGGACTGGGTGCCAAAGATCCAGATCTTCTAAATCCAGATTAAGGGAGGTATGTGCAAAGAGACCCTTGGCAAGGACTCCATACATCTGCACATTAAAGGGCCTAGCATTAATCCAGGTTTAAGGGCCTGAAGACCCCATTAAATCCGGATTTTACTGCTGCTCGTGCATAAGAGATCTGTACCTATCAGGTTCCCAACGGGGTCTTCATCGCTAGTGCAAAAACAACCCTTGAGGCAGTACCTAGGCATTCATTCTAACAGCTGTTGATTCACCCACCCTCCATGAATGCATCTAATCCTCTCTTAAAGCTATCCAAGCTGGTTCCTACCACCACCTCCCCTTTATCTGTGGAAGCAGAAACAGATCCTGCCCCAAGCACTAAATCTAGGTGGGACAATAAGTGGTTGGGCTTTGCTGAGGTCCCCTTCTCAGTGAGACGGCACATCCTCTTTCCAATGCCGGCACTCAACAACCCAACAGTCAGCCTGGGATAATTCCCCATTTGCTTTCCTCTGCGGGCAGCGAGGGAATTAACACGCTCAGCCATGGGAGGAATTCTTGCTGACTGCACAGTGTGTGAGGAAGGGCACCTTATGTTCACGATTGCATGGGAAGAGAGAGAGAAACGAAGTGGCGCACTTGAGATATTTACTGAGAATGAGACCCAGTGAGCCTGTTTTCCTCACGTATTTTCATTCCCTCAGCCTTTTTGCCCTTTCCCTCAGACACCTTGAGATTCAGGCCAGCTCTGTTATCAGGCAGAACATGGCTGGCAGCGCCTCTGGTGACAAATTTTGGGTGTCATGAAGAGGGCAGCAAACTGCTGGGTTATTTATTACTGTACTTTTATTGACAGGGCTGAGGGAGAAGCCTGGTTTAAATTTCCACTCGGCCAGGAAAAATGCTGTTTTGACTGTGGGCTTCCTAGCTTAATGTACGCTGCTCTGGAATTGGCTGAGGGAACAGACACGGTTCCTCAGGTAGACATGGTCGCTGTTTTGTGTGTGTGTGAATTTTTTTTATTATAACATCAAACATTGCATTCAAATCAATTGTCAAAATGTTTGATTCGAATGTTTAAAATCTGAATGTCAAAAAATCTGATTCGAATCTCTATCATTTGGATCTATTCATTCAAATTTTAGATTCGCATTTAAAGACACAAATGTTGACAACATTCGTATCTGTGCACATTTCGTATGTATCCCGTTTTATCACGTATGCATCCCGTTTTCATCCCATAAGTGCAAATACGTATAATATTTGTACATTCTAATCATTCCAACGAATGTATCACAACATCCAAAATCCGAATGTCTAAATTTGAATGTTATTAAATCTGATTTGAATTTGAATGTCACCATTTGTGGGATTCTAATCGGATTTTTGAATTTTTGAATATCTGTGTACATTGCTACCCTCCACTCTGCCGCTGAGCCACGGCTACTGCCGCTCCACTTTTAGAAATCCTTGAGGCAAGTGTTAGCTCTGCCTTTAGCCCAGCCTTAAGTGAAGCACACGCAGCCTATTATAATCACCCAGAGTGGTCACGCATGCTGCAGTCAAGCTGCCTCTGCGTCTAAGCCATTGTGATCTAGTGGTTAGGGAGCCGGACTCTTATCTGGGAATACCGGGTTTGATTCTGCCCTCCTCCATGGAACCGTCTGGGGGATGCCTAGTCACCATTCTCTTCTGAGCTCTCACAGCCCCATCTACCTCACAGGGTGTTCTGTTGTGGGGAGAAGAACAGAAGCTTTGTCAGCCGCTTTGAGTCACCGTAAATGGGTGAGAAAAGCGGGGTAGAAAAGCCAACTCTTCTACTCCCGTCTCCTCCTCCTCCATGAAGCCAGCTGGGTGACCTTGGGCTAGCCACAGCTCTCTTCTGAGCTCTCACAGCCCCACCTACCTCACAGGCTGCTCTGTTGTAGGGAGAAGAATAGAAAAGCTTTGTTGGCCGCTTTGAGTCTCCTTAAACGGGTGAGAAAAGCGGGGTAGAAAAGCCAACTCTTCTTCTTCTCATATAACCAGTTTGAGGGTGTGAAGAACAGCCAAGCTGATCCAGACTCTCCTGCAATCACTAGATAGCAGCTTTGCTTCTTTCTGGGACTCTCACCCAGAGGGATTCTATTGTTCACCATCCATCAGAATTTAGCGTCACCGATCAGACTTTGCACACAGGCCCTACAAGTGTCCATGTGTCCATGTGTGAGACCAGCAGGACCATCTGTCCTGGGCCTCAGCTCAGCCATATTACCACACATTATGCATTTTCCCCCACCTGCCTTTTTTTCATTAAAATATTTTTGTCCCCTTCCCAAATAATGAAAGCGTCCAGGTCTCATCTGAGTTCTCAGAGGGCTTCTTGCATGAAGAGATGCACATATGTATGTCTGTATATGTGTGTGTGTGTGGACAGACAAGGGAAAGCCTTACCAGTTCCAGGCTGTGGCAGAAGAAAAGGTAGGGAAGGTGGGTTAGCAGGAAACCATCCAAGAGAAGCAATATGGCAGTGCCATTGTTAAGCACCCCCGGAGAAAGGGTCAAGCAACATTTAAAGCTTTAATCCAGGTTTTCCTTAAGCATTACATAATCCAGTGGTGGACTTTCTGGAAGGAAAGCAGCTCATCGTTTTACTGATGTGTTCCCCCACCCCAAAAGTGGATTGAAAGTGGATTAAAACTTAAGTGGAACTTGTGTGTGTGTGGGGGTGTATATGCGTGCGCTTACCTACTTGTCATGGGGAGGCATGTACCACTAATGACACTTTGACCTCCTTAGAGAACTGATGGGACATTGTATCAAAAGAAGCAATTTGCCTTAGGTTGCAAGAACGCAACAAACATAAAGAAGCTGACCTTGCAAGTATCTAGGTGCAATTCTGCACTGGCTGGTATACTGGACCGGCAACATGCTAGGGTGGTCTAACGGAAGAGATAACCGACAGCCGAGCTATCTCCCTTTTGCCCTTAGAGGGTTAACATCTAAAGTAAAAAAATCTTCTCTTGGGAAAAATCAGCTTGTTATGCTAAGTCGTGAAGAAGAAAGGCATGCTTAGCCTTGGAGCACTACTATCCACAAATGGTTGCACCTGGGAACTTACTCCCAAAATAGATAACACTAATTGGCTGCAAAGAGGGGTGTGCAATTATTCCTGCTACATGATACCCGTTACTCGTCTTCTAGAAAGACCTGTGTTTGTGTTACATGATTTAGGATACAGCCATGCCTGTATTAGCTTTGGTTATTTTGTTTCATCCTAATTCAGAGACATTTCTATTTTGCTATCTTCATGTGGCTTTTTGTTGCTTCAGTGCTGACCTACGATGCTGTACTCCATGTTCTGCATGGATAAATTTTTATTTGCTTGAACTATTTTGAACCTGCACCTTTTTTGCTATTCATGTATTTGCTCATTTGTTGCCTTTTTATTTTAATAAACCACATAGTTCTGCTTTTTATTCCGGTTCATTGTGCAACTTGAAGCCCGAAGGGATATTTTGGCAAGGGAGGCTGTGCTTGGCCTAGTTCTAACCACTACAGGTGTCTACGAGGGCATGGTCTAAGGGGGCGATGTCTCCCTTAGACCGCAACAGCATATATAAGGGATGCTCCTACTACACTTGCTGGTCTGGTATAATAGCCAGTATAGAATCACCCTAGATCTCACGTACTGCCCTTTATAGATAGTTACTTGCAGGGCAAGGAAAGAAGAAGGGGGAAAAACACTGTTGATTATCAATATTCAGGAATCCAAGGAGGGGCCTTTATTCAAGCCAGGGACTATAGCTTTACTGCAGCCACAAGAGACCACTTCTGAGACTGGGCTAATTTGCTATATTCCAACTATAACACAGCACATTAGACAGGCGCCTGGGGAAAAAAAACCCCACACCAGACAGCCCCAAAGGATTCTGGGAAGTGCTTTCTTCTCTTATTGCCTTTGGCACCAGCAGCAAAGAGTTCAAGGCGTGGTCTCGGTTTTGCCAGAATGGTAGTCAGGAGGGGTATATTTGCCTTCCTTTATCAGCTTGTCCCTCTGCTTTGTGATGGCCAACATACGTTCCATCTGCCAGGAGGAAAAGGAAGAGGAAGAGAGTTACAGTGATGTCCCTTGTTGAAAAGTGTGCCTCTGCCTAGGCTGGCCCTGAACATGCCAACCTCCGTGTAGAAATTAGGCTTCAAAGTGAATTCAATTTGATACTCCACTTAACGTGCTTCAGTTCACTGACCATGCACAACAGAGGTTGGAATGCCTCCATAAGAACTTTTTTTTAACAGGAGTTGAGTTTTATGCTCTATAGCCAGAGATGCATGAACGCAACTGCCTTCTTATCATCAAAGCACACAGGGTAGAGAAGATGAAAGACAGACACATAACACTTTTTTTTTTTACAAAAATGGTACTCTGTATTTGTTTCCCCCAGATCTTGCTTTCCTGAGTTCTCTGCAATCACTTATATTTCTAGTTTTATATTCTAAATCATCCATATGCTTTGGGGTCTGATTACAAAGCAGCTCTTTTCACTCCCTTATTTATTTGTTTTGAATCTTCAGACCACAAATTCAGAATTCTGCATGGAATCAACAGAGAGGGAATCTTGCCTTTTAAAGTTAGTTATCTGTAGAACAGGCCTCAGCCCATCTAATCCAGCATGATTTTCTACACAGTAGCCTACAAATTACTTCTGGGCATCCCCAGCAGAAGACGGAGGCAAAACCCTCACCTGCTCTTGACTCTCTGCAAATGACCTATAGAGGCCTCCTGCTTGTCTCTCCTGCCTGGAGGTGGTACCTGGGTATCAATTCTAGGTAAAAACATGAGTGAAGCCTGGCTGGATCAGGCCACAGCCCACAGAAAAGGGCAACCAGAATGATTAAGGGTCTGGAACACCTCCCTTACGAAACCAGGCTGCAATGTCTAGGCCTCTTCAGTCTGGAGAAACGGCGTTTAAGAGGGGACCTGACTGAAGTATAGAATCATGCAGGGTATAGAAAAGGTGGGCAGAGAACATTTCTCTATCACACAACACTAGAACCAGGGGGCACTGTATGAAGGTGATGGGTAGGAGAGTTGGACCCGACAAGGGGAAGGTATTTCTTCACCAAAGGGTCATCGGTTTATGGAATTTGTTGCTAGAGGATGCTTCTAAGGCCATTTGCTGGGATTCGAGATGCCCATGGGCAATTGGTGGGCCACTGTGTGAGACAGAACGCTGGACTAGATGGGCTGTGGCCTGATCCACCAGGGCTTCTCTTATGTTATCCAGCATTGCAACTCACACAGTGGCCCACCAATTGCTTCTTGGCAACTCAAGCAGAAGACGAAGGCAAAACCCTCACTAGCTCTTGACTTCCTGTAAATGGCCTTTAGAGGCCTCCTACCTGTCTCTCCAACCTGGTAATCCGTTCTAGTAGGCACTGACACACCTGTCATCCATGAATCTGTCTAACCCATTCTTAAACTATCCAGGCTGGTTGCAGCTGCCACCTCTTTTCCCTTGCCTTTTCTCAAGGGCCTCATCAGAAAGGGCAGAAAATTACTGCAAGATCTTCCATCAGCAACAAGAAAATCCAATATTCCCACCCACAAGGGTTCAAGTGATGTTTCCTCATCTCACCAGTTTCTTTCGGGTGATACATTCCTGGAGGTCATCAAACTCCAGTTTGCATTCCTGCTTGGCCCGGGTCATCCCAATGCCATCGGCACACTCGATCCACTCCTTTTCAAAGGCATGGCAAGCGCTGGCCCGTTTGCGGGGCTGCTCAGAACTGTGCCCAAGCATCCATCGGTCAAGGTCAATCCCCAGCTGCTCTTGGAATTTGAGAAAAGGCATGGCTGAAGAGAAAGAAAGGAAAGGAAGAGTTAAAGGAAACGGGTTTGCTGCTGAAAAGCTCAGCATTCAAGGTGCAATATCAACTTCTGCTCAAATTATTTTTTAAGCGTCTCTGATATGAGTTTCGGACCTTCTCTCCTACCTGCCTCAAAAATTGATGGACCTGGATTATTATTATTTACATAAAACAACAGTAACACACAGCAATCAAGATATTTATGCTGGTTTTCGTAATTGTTATCACTAGTCGGGCCCTTCCTAAGCGCATAGAACTGAGTGATGTGTTGACGAATCCCAGCAAAGTGGCTTTCCGTAGCTGGCAGATGGATACCTAGTTGATGCCAATGTTTTTCAAGTGCCCACTAAGACCTTTGGGCACTGCCCCCAGTGTGCCGAGAACCATTGGGACCACCTTTGCTGGTTTATGCCAGAGTCGCTGCAGTTCTGTTTTCAGGTCTTCATAGTTGGTAAGTTTTTCTAACTGTTTTTCTTCAATTCTGCTGTCGCCTGGAATGGCAATGTCAGTGATAAATACTTTGCCTTTCTCCACGATTGTGTTGTCTGGCATGTTATGTTCCACTGTTCGATCAGTCTGAAGTTGGAAGTCCCACAGTAGTTTGGCTTGTTCGTTTTCAACCACTTTTTCTGGTTTATGGTCCTACCAGTTCTTTGCCACTGGCAGATGGTAGTTCTGACATAAGTTCCAGTGTACCATTTGCGCCACTACATTGTGTCTCTGTTTATAGTCCGTCTATGCCAGTGATGGCGAACCTTTTGAGCTCGGTGTGTTAAAATTCACAAGAAAACCTAGCTTAACTCAGGTGCTGTGTCACATCTAGAAATATCCGTAATTTTGTGATATTTGTAGCTCTAGTAAAAAAGTTATAATTTTGATAAAGAATTCTTTACATTAATGACTTTTGTTGCTGAATTTAGTTTGCTAAATTTTCAATTGAAAGTTGGTATTTCGTACACTTCAAGAACAAGCAAGCACTACATGCCCAGGTGCCATGGTGACCATGTGTGTCACCCAAAAGGGCTTGGCGTGTCACCTGTGACACGCGTGTCATAGGTTGGCCATCACTGGTCTATGTGATCGTTTTGCAGCAGCTAGAATGTGGTCGACCGTTTCATCAGCTTCTTTACAGAGTCTGCACTTTGGGTCTTCCGCTGATTTCTCAATTCTAGCTTTGATGGCGTTCATTCTGATGGCTTGTTCTTGTGCAGCAAAAATTAGTCCCTCTGTTTCCTGCTTCAGAATTCCGCTGGTCAGCCACAACCAGCTCTTTTCCTTATCCACTTTGTCTTCAGTCTTCTCCAAAAATTGTCCATGCAGTACCTTGTTGCACCATAAGAAAAGCCTTGCTGGATCAGGCCACAGCCCATCTAGTCCAGCATCCTGTCGCACACAGTGGCCCACCAAATGCTCATGGGTATCTCAAGCAGAGACAAGGACAAACCTTCTCCTGCTCTCGAGTCCCAGCAGATGGCCTTAGAAGCGCCCCAGTTCCTCCCCCCCTCAGCCTGAAGATGCACCTAGGCATTCGTTCTAGTAGCCATTGATACATCTGTCATCCATAAATTTGTCCAACCCTGCCTTAAAGCCATCCAGACTGGTAGCTGTCACCACGTCTTCCGGCAGCACATTCCATAAGCCGATGACCCTCTGGGTGAAGAAATACTTCCCCCTGTCAGACCTTATTCTTCTCCCCATCAGCTTCATAGAGTGCCCCCTGGTTCTAGTGTTGTGTGACAGAGAAAAGAAATTTTCTCTATCCACCCTTTCTATACCGTGCATAATTTTATATACTTCAATCAGGTCCCCTCTCAAACGCCGTCTCTCCAGACTGAAGAGGCCTAGACGTTGCAGTCTGGTTTCGTAAGGGAGGTGTTCCAGACCCTTAATCATTCTGGTAGCCCTTCTCTGCACCTTCTCTAGTTCCACCAACTATCTGGCTGGCATTGAAGTACAGTTTTCAGTACTGGTTCTTGTTTTGCTGCTTGGTTCTTAACAACAACAACAACAATAATGTGATATAATATGAAATCCAGCATAGTGATCTCGTTTGCTGTGTGTAGCTGCTGTTTTTACATAATAATAATAATGTTACTATTGTTTATGTCAATATTATTATTATTATTAGCCTCTATCATTCTTCCCCTTGGCTAAGAAAGGCCAAAAGGAAGGTGAACAGAGAGGCAGGGAATCATCTTGAAATATAAAGTTTTTGTCCCCCAAGAGTTCTGACCCCTAGGTACATCTTTCAGGCTGCGGGGGGGGGGGGGGGGGGAGCAGGATGCTTCTAAGGCCATTTGCTGGGATTCGAGACCAGGAAAAGGTTTGTCCTTGTCTCTGCTTGAGATGCCCATGAGCATTTGGTGGGCCACCATGTGCAACAGGGTGTTGGACTAGATGGGCTGTGGCCTGATCCAGCAGGGCTTCTCTTATGTTCTCTTATGACCCAGTGTCCCAACTCTCCACCCTGCACACAATCTGCATTTGCCTCCCACTGTCCTATGAAAAGGCCTGTGCTGCACAAGACAAACCTACCCCGAGGGATATTCACCCCCCGGCCATTAAAGCCCAATCTCGTCTTCCCCGGAAAGAGTGTGAGGATGCCCCTTCCAAGCCCCTGTGGTCCAAACCTAAGCAACTTGCCAAGACTCAACTGAGGAGAACCTCTGAAACCTTTCACCTGTTTGCACTTGGCTTTATTCTGGAATATAACTCAGGACAGGCGTCTGTGGCCCTCATGCTGTTGTAAACTCCAACAGTTCTTGGGGCCTGTTGTAGCCTATGCGAGGATATGGACAGCTGGCCTGTATTGCAGGATAAGCTCCAGAATAAAGCCAAGTGAGAACAGGCCCCAATACTGGGTCAGGCTTTGAGGACCGTATAGATTAGCTTCTATGCCCTGTTTAACATCCTCCACTGCTGTATCTGGGAGCTTCAGGGGTGCAATAATTCCCCTGAACTCAAGGAAAATTGACCTGAGGTCTACACTCAAGGCTCTATATTAGACTCTTCCTAACAGAGAAGTCTCCTTGATCCTTTCATCCTCCCTTCTCTGTTGACACTGTTGGCTAAGTGGCTGGCAAAGAGTCTCCTTCACATTTTTTATGGCTTTCGCTGGGACACTTCTTGTTTGGGTCTCCACAGGCTTGTAGGTTGTGAAAGACACGTCTCAGGGCCTCTATTGTTGGGTACCACCAAGTCACGACCAACTCCTGGTTGACTGCCTGAGCACCTCCATGGCATGTTTTGCAGTTTTCTTGTTAGAGATAAAGAAGTGGTTTGCCACTGCTTACTTCTGAGGGAGGCTGGGGGGACCGAACCAAGAACATCCTGCTTTCCAGGCAAGTTTGCTCTACCACTGAACTACAGACGCTCCCAGACCAAATGGGCCCCTTTATGCAGTTTGGTCTAGTGGTTAAGGAGCCAGACTCTTATCTGGGGATATCGGGCTTGATTCTGCACTCCCACATGCAGCCAGCTGGGAGACCTTGGGCTAGTCACAGCTCTCTTCTGAGCCCTCACAGCCCTACCCACCTCACGAGGATTTCTGTTGTGGGGAATAAAACAGAAGGATTGTCAGCCCTTAAATGGGTGAGAAAAGCAGGGTAAAAAAGCCAACTCTTATTTTCTCTTGCAAAAGACAGAAAAATGGTTTGCCATTACCTACTACTGCCAAGAAAACTGCCTACAGACACCTATGCAGTTAACCAGGAGTAGGTCCCCACTTAACAGTACCCAAGAACAAAGCAACCCAAGAGACTGTAAAAAACACCTCCAAATAACTCATTTCTTCCCATGGTCTCACCTGTCCCTCTTAAAGAATTTGACCAAACCCCACCCCAAATAGCCCTCCTCTTGTTAACTTCCTTTCAAAGCTTCCCAAAGCCTGGCGTTCTTGGAGCCCTGTAGCTGGACTAGGAGGCTGGAGAACATAAGAACCTAAGAGGAGCCCTGCTGGATCAGGGCACAGCCCATCTAGTCCAGCATCCTGTCTCACACAGTGGCCCACCAACTGCCCATGGGCATCTCAAGCAGAGACAAGGACAAACCTATTCCTGCTCTCGAATCCCAGCAAATGGTCCTAGAGACATCCTGCTTGTCCCCCCAGCCTGAATGATGTACTTAGACATCCATCCTAGTAGCCATTGATACACCTGTCCTCCACGAATTTCTCTACCCCTCCCTAAACAAAGTTCAAACCCCCCATGCTGCCATCGAGGCTCCCTGCCTCAGATCCTGCCCCTCCACACAGCTTATCTCCCAGGATTGTGGTGCGGCTATCACAGAGCGGAGGACAATTGACCACATTCACCAGCCTGAGAATTCATCGGAATAAGTCACAAAGAAATGTGGGATCAAAGCACAAACCCCAAACGCAGCAGGCCTGGTGTGTTTCTCTCAACCTTGCATATCAACAAATAAGAAGTGTTGGCTTTTCTACCCCGCTTTTCTCACCCATTTAAGGGGAGTCAAAGCAGCTGACAAACCTTCCGTTCCTCCCCCCACAAGAGACACCATGTGAGGTGGGTGGGGCTGCGAGAGGCCAGAAGACAGCTGTGACTAGCCCAAGGTCACCCAGCTGGCTTCGTGGAGGAGTGTAGCGTCAAGCCAGGTGACTCCCAGCTAGGAGTTCGGCTCCCTAGCCACTAGACCAAACTGGCATCCAAGTTTAGGCATAAAGGAGCAAAGATTTAGGCGTGTCTGTGTGTTGTGGAATGGGTGCAGGATACTGGCTGCTTCTCGGTAAAAGCCCTATGCAATCCCCTAGGAAATTAACCGCCCCAAGGCACTGGTGCAAGGCCGCCGCCTCCCCACACACACTTTACACAGCCCCCACGCGCCCCCGGGCTGCGCCCCCTGGCAATACCTCCGTCTGCCTTTCCAGCTCTCTCCCAGCTTCACCGCCTCCTGCCTGCCCTTGCTCTGCTTTTGCGACAGTGCCTCTACGTGCCGCCGTCACGCGCCCTGCTTTTTCACGACACCTCCGCGGTGACGTCATAAAAGGGCGCCGGTCCGGTGCGGGCGCGCTTTCTCTGCTGTTTGCTTGGGGTGCATGATAGAATTTTCTCATTCTCTGTTGTGGCGGCCGATTATCTCTCTCTTTCTGGGGCTTTCCATTTCATTCTATTATTTTTTATATTGTTGCTGTTGTTACCATATAAAGAGTCAAAGAGTTCATGCTATCTAAATTTCTATCTATAATTCCTAATAAAAATAATTCTGGTCTTAAATGGCACATTCATTTTAAAGATAATTCTCATTATACGATGTGTCTGTATCCGATTTTTGTGTGTGCTTTTTTACAAGTCCACTAACATATTAAATGTTCCTTCACTAGTTTTACATTTCCAGCGCTTATTAGGCAAATCCTGATAAATCTTATCTAATTTGTGTGGTGTTAAATACTATCTATACGTCATTTATATTTTCTTTTAGTACCATACAAGTAGTAAAAGTCATATCTTTTGTCCACAGTTTCTCCCATTGTTCCGACTGACTACTATACCCAAAGTTTCTCGCCCATATCATACATTCCTTGACTAGTTCATGTTGTATATCCACTTGCAGTAATAGTTTATACAACACACCAATTGTTCCCCTTTCAGCCTTCTTTAATTGTGATTCCCAATTTTGCTGTTCCCATTCAAAATTCGTGGTTTCTCTATATATCCATAAGTTGTACATATGCAAACCACTTTCTGGGAGTTTCCGCTGCAAAAGCGGTTATTCAAAAAATGATGCAGCAGAACGTTTCCAGGTTGCATCCATCATAAAGCCTGATCAGTTTCTTGGCTATGCTATGAACGTTTCCAGGTCTGCAAAGCATTGGAGGATGTCTTAACTTGAGTGGTTCCTCCTCCCTTGGAAGCAAAGACTGCGCTTTTGCTTTCGTCCACTCCCCATCCTCAGGTGTGGCTGGTGTTTCTAATATTTGGGCCACTAATCCCTCCTCCCTTCTTCCCGTGCATGAGATGGGCTGTAATTTTTCATATACTTGCACCCATCTCAGTAGTTGTCCAAAACTGAAAGCATCTGGGGCCGCTGATTAGTGGACTGCATCCATCACTTCAGAAAAGTTTGGCAAAGGATCATAAGAGGAGCCCTGCTGGATCACGCCAAAGCCCATCTAATCCAGCATCCTGTCTCGCACAGCAGCCCACTAATTGCTCATAGGCATCTCAAGCAGAAGACAAAAGCAAACCCCGTACCTGCTTTTGCCTTCCTGCAAATGGCCTTTGGAGACATCTACCCTGTGTCTCTCCACCAGGGTATTTTTTTTCCAGATCCTTGAGCCTAGTAAGGCAACTAGATATGCTCTTTCCAGTTCAGTTTAACAATAAAGAGCCATATGAACGGGGAAAGTACAGGTGCCACCAGTTCATTTCAGACATCTACCTGTTTTCTTCCCCGTTCTTTGTGAAAATCATTTCATAAATGTCCAACATCCTCAATTTTTGTTGAGCTATTTGTACTCAAGTTACTTTTCCTCCAACCTTTAATAGAGGTGAAAAAAAATTAATGCTATTTGCAGACTGTGGAGTTATTTTGGATCCCACTTGGTTTTAACCCCTGTAGCCAAACAGTACTCTATATGATAGTGGCCTGATTTCTGTACACAAACCACAGTGGACACTGCATTCAGGAGGAACAGGATTTATGTTGCATACTTAAAAACCACAGTGTAGGGCAGGGCAAAACCAGGTCCTACTCAAGGGCAGAACATGTGGGAGACAAGCAGGCCATTGAAGAAAGAGATAAAAGGAGAAGAGGAGATGAGGCAGGATTTCTTTGGGAGGAGGTTCTGCCCCTGCAGTGAACGTCTGGCGCGGCTTACATGATGCTTGCTGGAGTGAAAACAGGGGCAGTACACAGGGTATCTGTGATCTCCCAGCCACAGGACAGTGGGGCACAGGTACTCTCCCGGTCCTCTTCTTCAGGCTGTAGCAGCTTCCCTTGCAGTAGCTGGACAGCTTCCCTGCAGGACATTAGCCCAGCCCAGGACAAAAGGAAAATAACCCACTTAGTAAGGTTTTCTGACAGCTATCCAAACGCAGATAATTCCCACATTGCTCCCCCCTGCCTTTAGGGTAAGAGCTTCCCACACACTTAGCAAAAGCAGGATCTATCTGAGGCTCCTTACAACGGCATTGAAATTAACCCCTTAACACAACCCAAGGTATAGAGACACTGATCTGGATTCCAAAAGGCAAACCTGCCCTATGGGCAACTGAACAATGTGCAAAGTCGTTCAAGTTCATTCTCACAGGATGAAATCAGGATAGTTGAGGTGTGGTCCTCCAGGGGTGGCAGAACTACAATTCCCATCAGCACCAGCCTGCACAGCCAATAGCAAGAAAGGCAGGAGGCAGTAAATCAAATGAGCCTTTGTTTGCAGATGGACTGGATTCCCAAGATACAGTTGCACCCCAGCCAAATTTAAGCTGTCCCTTAGTGGGGGAGTTTCAAGCCTCCAGATATTTTTGAACTGCAGTTCCAACATTGCATTAGCCAAGATAGATGGGAAAACTCTAGGAAAGCAACTTAAAAAAAAAAGCTGTGCTCCCATGATCTTTAGAAAGTGGGGCTAACAAATAAGAATTTGTCTCTGCAAAATCCAGCAACAGCTGTTTTTGCACTTACTCCTGTTAATCCGGATTTAGATGATCCTGATCTTTGAAATCTGGTCTTAATTGAATCCATTCTTTGAAGATCTGGATCTTGGTGAGGACCCCATGGATCTGCACGGTACGTCTAGCACTTGATGGCAATGGGTGTTAAACAGGGCCACCATAGCACCTATGCCGAGGCTCCTTTGGGTCACAGCAGAAGGGCTTCCGGCAGCACGGCGTGATTGTCCAGTGCAGACGTCAATCATAGCGTACGTATGTTGATAGTGGGCATGGTAGAGAGGCAAGGCTTCATAGATGCCTACGCAGCAACTATGAAGCCTGTGTCCGACTTCCTAGACAGCTACAAAGATCGTGTAGTCCTACGTAGCTTTGAGTGGTGGGGGAAAGCCGAAGCTGAAGCCACCTCATTGCAAATGGCAGCTGCTAAGCCCGCTCCTGGACCCCATTGCCCTGGTCACCACACAAACACATGTCTTCTGATCCAGTCTTCACAGAGGAAGACTAGATTGAAGACACCATTAAAGGTGTCCACCAGTAATTTGGATTTAAGGGCTTGAAGACCCCATTAAATCCGGATTTCGCTGGTGCTAGTGCGGACAAATGTAGTCTGTAAGGGGTCTTGTGTACAGACAGTGCATGACTAATCTGTATCAATCAAGTACCAATTAGGTTCCTAATGGGGTATGAATGGTCTCTTCATGGCTAGTGCAAAAACAGCCAACATCTGCCGTCCTCATTCAGGAAGATCTAGGCCAATCTTCCCCTTCCGTGACAAGAAATTCTGGGATGTTCTCTCACCAGGCCATCCGTGACATGGCGTAATGGATCTGCACTTGCCGGGCTCCATTGGAGGCGGAGGAAGCTGGCACAGCATGGGCCCCCATGTTTTCAAAGATCAGCCAGTCCCCAACATACAGTTCAGGGAGTTCCATGCCATCCGCAATGTGATCCAGCCCATCACCAGTAGGTCCCCTGAAGCTGCTGCTGTGCAAGGGAAGCTCTGGAGAAGGTTTCTACGCAGAGAGAAGAACAGGAAAGTGGTATAATTTACTAGATTGTCTTCCTATGAACTCCCACCCTCATGAGGACTAGAATCCTGTCTTTTAACAGGAACAGTTAGGCAGTATCAGTCCCCAGTCCTCAGAAGTTTTGGAACTACATAAACTCAAGCTATTTAATACCATCTTTTTCAACACTTAAAAAAAAGTTATATACAAAAAAGCAACAGGCAAAAACCAGCTCTTAAGTTACGCTGATAAAATTAGAATTTGAGATGCAGCAAGAGCCTCAGTTAAGGTGGAAATTCTCAGAAGGCGAAGACTGAATTTCAAGGGAGCACTGCCTTCACCTGTAGTGAAACCAACACACGGCCATATGGGAACATTGGTGTCTCCTTGCCCATGGGCAGTCAATGCTGTCCCAACACAGGCCTTTGTGGAAACCAGACCACGCGTGTGACCAGCAAAGCCAGAAGCCAACACATCACAGCTACATGTGTTTCTGGACTCATGTCAAATGATTATACCTCTCTCAGCATGCGTGTAGATATGTATGTATGTGTGTGTGTATGAGAGAAAGAGATGGGTGTGGTGGGGATGTGGTCAAGGAAGCACTTGAAATATGGTATTACAGATGGGAGCATGGAGAGGTTTCAGTAAAGAGCGGCCACCACCAAGAAGGCTGGTCACAAGATGACATTCAGTATATGCCATGGTATCTTCAAGTGATCTCACTGAATGATCTTAGCAAGCTCATGGGCCCATAGTTCAAAATGTAATCATGTCATGTAAGCAGAGGCCTATTCGCACTACAGCCAGTAGTGCATGATTAGGGAACTTCTGGGGAAGGGCATCTGCACTTGAAGGAGGCTGCTACAGCCTCCAAGCACCCCCTGCCTTCCCAGTTCACTACTTGTTGATTGGGTGTGGAGCACACCTTAGCCAACAGTGACCAAAAGCTTACCTGGAGCAACCAGGCAATGGCCATTCACACCTCTTCCAGTGCTCAGGGGCTGTCTGGGGCACCATGCAAGGGCCTTGGCACCTCAGACAACCATAGATATGACTGCAACTCCATGTGCATAGAGCATCAGCATCGTCATGGTGACGGCACTGACTCACACGCAGTTGCTGAGGGTGCCCCGAAGAGGAACAGGTCTCGGGATCGATCTCTGGTGAGTGACTGATCGCACGGGGCTTAGGCTGTCATTACCTGAACTATGGATCATCGCACGGGAAGGGAAGTGTGAAAACACCCTAACTCCCAAGTCTGGGCCTTATCCGATACAAAGAAATAAATGTGTTTTGTCACCAGTATGTTGCTGACAGGTCCCAGCTGGCCAAAGCTTCCTCACCTTATGCAGAATGGGGATGGGACAGGCATTGTTGAAGATGACGGAGCTGAAGGAGCCGTACACACCATCGTTGATGTGGTAGACAAAGCTCTTCTTGCCACCAGGGTCTTCATCTGGGACAGCCAGAGGAAATGCACCAGAGGCCAAGTCAGGGATGCCTTATTTGTTTGTTATATTTCTATCCCGCCTTTTCACCAAGCGGTGCTCAAGGCGGCTAACAGCAATAATACAAATATAATAGAATACAGTAAAATACAGGCAGATGGCAAGACAATATATGCACACACACATAAAAACAAGGCAGGTAAAACAGCAATGAAAAGCCCCAGCAATTTAGAAAACCTGATTGTGTGATACTGATGAGATGGTGCAGGATCATAAGGAGGATTGTTTTTTATCCCCTGCTTTTCTCATCCTTAAGGGGACTCAAAGCGGCTGACAAACCTTCAGTTCTTCTCCCCACAACAGGCACCCTGTGAGGTAGGTGGGGCTGTGAGAGCTCAGAAAGAGAGCTGTGACTAGCCCAAGGCCACCAAGCTGGCACTGCGGAGGAGTGCGGAATCAAACCCAGTAACTATGAGATATGAGTCTGACACTCTAACCACAAGACCAAACTGGCTCACAGGGCAGGGCCGCCCTTAGACTGTGCCAGAATGTGAAAGGGAGGCTTGCTAGTCCAGTATACTGCCCAGTGCATAATCGCCCTTAAGGAAGCAAAGCTGAAGTGAATCACTTGCTCAGGAGTCCTGCTGGCAGGTGAAAATCTCTATTAGAACTCTATTAAAGCAGGTAGGAACATGTCCCCCCACTAGAGATTGAATAATAATTTCTGCTAAAACATTGCCCATTTCAATTCTGTTAGGAACATTTTTTGTTACCAAGCCCTATTTTGCAGAAGAAGCCGTGGCTGTTTTAATTATTTTACCAGAGCTTTGCTTGTGCACTTGACAGCCTCTGTACCTGTCTGACAGCTGCTCAGCTGAGTGCAGAGAAGCTGTCAGGCGCTCATTTGGGGTAAATCAAGCCCTTACCTAGGCGTGTAAGGGGGGACAGTTGCAATCGCAGCATTAGCGGCAGGGACAGCAAAATCCCGCCCGCTAACACTGAGATCAATTGGCAATAACCCAGGAGCTCACCCATGCCCCCCTTGATAATCCGTTCTTGCCTCCTAATTCAGGCCTAGAACAGTTAGAAAGGGGTGGGTTCTTTTGCTCTTGGTTATTGCCTTTTGTGGCATATGTAGCCTGGATTAAGGGCTGCTCATGCGGACAGCATGAGGTGAACTCACATTCACTTTGCAGTATTCAGAGCATGAGGATGAGCCCTGAGATACTAACAGCTAGGTGCTAGAGAGACCCAAAAGCAGAACAAACATTAGTTTGCTTATTTCCATATTGGAGAACAGTGATTCTATCGAAGCAGGCACTGGCAAACCAATTCTGTGTCTCTGCCAAGAAAACTGCTTGGAGAAGCCCATGGCATATGGGAGTGGCTGTAGCTCAGGAGTAAAGCAAACTGCCAGGAAAGCAGGGGGTTACTGGTTCAATTCTCAGCCTCTCCCTGGAAGTAGGCAATGGCAAACCTCTTCTGTATCTTGGCCAAAAAAACTGCATAGATGCCCATGGAACTGGAAAAGGTGCAGAAAATGGTAAGCTGAATGATTAAGGGGCTGGAACATGTCTAGGCCTCTTCAGCTTTGAAAGGCATCGTTTAAGGGATGACCTGAATAAATATATAAAATCATGCATGGCGTTGAAAAAGACAGATAGAGAAAAATTATATTGTCTATCGCACAGCACTAGAATCAGGGGGCCCTCTGTGAAGCTGATGTGTGTGAGAGTTAGGAGAGACAAGGGGAAGTATTTTTTTCACCTGGAGGGTCATTGGTGTATGGACGTTACTGTCAAAACAGGTGGTTACAGCAACCAGCCTGAACAGCTTTAAAAAGGGTTATTCTTATGTTCTTGATCTAAAAAACTACGAGTTGCACATTTGGGGTTGAGCCCACTTAAGGGGGCTCAAAGCAGCTGACAAAGCTTCTATTCTTCTCCCCACAACAGACACCCTGTGAGGTAGGTGGGGCTGTGAGAACTCAGAAGAGAGCTGTGACTAGCCCAAGGTCACCCAGCTGGCTTCATGGGGGAGGGCAATATCAAACCCGGCACTCCCAGATAAGAGTCCGGCTCTCTAACCATTAGAGCAAACTGGCTTGGTTGTGCCACCACCTTCAGTGGGAACCTGGTGGGAACTTGGAATGGGGCCTTTTTGGTGGTAGCCCCCAGACTATAGTATAAGAATCTCACAAATAAGCTTTTCTCTGAGCTGGGCGTACCTACCATCAGAGCCTGGTTGCTCCAGGGGAACTTCCTTCTTGGCAACAATGTTGACTGCTAAGGTAAAGGCTGAATCCACATAGTAGCGCCCTAATTCAGCAATGATCTCCACCCCACAGCCTTCTGGGAAATACAGATCCAGGGCAGAGTTGACCACAGCTGCTATCTGAGTGACAGGGGAAATGCAGAAAAATGTTGAACAAGGAAGCAATGGCAGGATTAAATGTCTAAAGAACATACCTATTTAGTAACTGGGCCTTTGAGTTAGTTTAAGATGGTCACATGGTTTGGGTCCAGAGATCTGACATTCACAGTCGTTGGTGGGCCCAATTTTAGTAAATTTCTTGATATAACCCCATGCTGCCTTTGGCCCAGTGTTGTTTCCTCAGCTCTGCTAACGTCCAGATTTGAATATTTTAATGCATTCTATGTGGAGCTGCCCTTAAAGATGGTGGAGAAGCTGAAGCTGGTAGAGACTGCAGCAGTTAAGACTACTAACTGGTACAGCTGGGTGGACGTATATTATGCTGAATTTTTTAAAAAAAAGCTGCACTGGCCGCCAATTCACTCTCCAATTCAAGATGTTAACCTTGACCTATAAGTCCCTAAATGGCTTGGGCCCCACATATCCAAAGGAACCTCTTCTGTCATAGAGACTTGCCCATGCCTTAAGATCCACAAGAGAGGCCATTCTTGGTTGTGCCACCACCTTCAGTGGGAACTTGGTGGGAACTTGGAATGGGGCCTTTTTGGTGGTAGCTCCCAGATTATAGAATGGTCTCACTTCTGATTTATGTCAGGCATCTTCAGTATGCTTGTTTTTGTTGTTGTATGCTTGTTTTGTTTTGTTCAGGTATTAGGGTAGCATAAATATATAAACAAATAATAAATGTGAGTTGCTTCAAACTTCTTTTGAAAACTTAAACAAGATGGCGGAGGGGCACAGGACCCCTCCACAGAAAGAATTCAGCCTTGCACAGTAACCAAGTGGTAGAGCCGATACCTCCTCAAAGCGTCCTCTGGACTCATCGGCACCAGGAAATCCCCCTCCAATGTCCAGGAGGTGCATCTTGTATCCAATCTCTGCACCCATTTCAAAGACCAGGCGAGCATCTGCTATGGACTGCGTGAAGAGCTGGGGGTCAGCGCAGTCACTTCCAATATGGAAGCTGGAGAGGAGATACCATGGAATTGCTTAGTGGCTTTTTTGTAGAGGATACTTAAGCCGCATAGAGAGCTATTCTCTTACACAAGTGCACATAAAGCCAACTGGTTTCTGGGTCCCTGTTTCTCCCCTTCTGCCTGACAGTGGTAAGTTTTTTTATCAACTGGATGCCGCCAGCCTCTGGTATTGAAAGTGTTGCAAATTTTGTGTATCCCAAATTTGTACCCCCCAATAGGACACCCAGCCCATAAGGGAACGCGGACAATGTCCCATGACATTCGGCAGCTGGAAGGTTTGAGTTCTTTTTCCCTTTCTCCTCCATGTGTGTTTAAACTCAGGATTAGATCAGCAACGTCCAGCTGTCCCCTGGGAAAACTCCCAAGGTGCCTCATTATGGCAACTGAAAGCCTTTTATTTGCCGGCTTTGGGTAGTGTTCTCAACCCTTTCCCAAGAGAAGAGAAGATCATAGAAATTGTATGGAATTGTCTTGATCTGATCTGCCCCATAGTTGGAAACCTGAATATTTCCTTCCATGGGCATTGGAGTTTTTAAGGTGTCACGTCCCGTGAGAGCTCCTTATTCTGGCCTTCCACATCCTCTGTCCCCTAGTCACAAATCTTTAGGGCTCGACCCAGATGGGGCATATGTAGCGCTTTAATGTCAGGACCATGGTGGGATTGCCACAAGTATCCTGGGGCAACCATGCCAAAGGCTCACTTTATCCTCCCTAAATACCACGATAGTCTTTTTCAGGAAAACCCAGCTCTGATGATGGGTTTTCCCAAAACAGCACTATGAAGGGAGCTGCCATCTTGGATGTGGCCACTGCACATGAAGAGAAAAAAATGGCCACACACACATGGTGGTGGTGATCACACACTTCCACGTATTTCACTCAAACAAAATGGCTGGAGGTGTGCATAGCAACAATGCACACAAACAGTGCCATGCCTCACGCTGTTTATCCAAGAAAGAATAACTCCAGAGAGGCTATGCTTCAGAAGACTGCTTGTTATCCAGATAAGACAGTCAGCCTCTGGAGCAGAGGCCTATTTGCACTACAGCGGAACAGCATCTGCACCTTGAGGAGGCCGTTACAGACTCCAGGGGCCCCCTGCCTTCCCAGAAGTTCCCTAATTATGCACTAGGTGTGAAGCACGAAATTGTGATACCAACCTTACACAATTACCTACCTGGAGCATCCATTCACATCTCTTCCAGCGCTCTGGGGTCATCTGAGGTGCCACAGAAGCACAGTGGCACCTTGGACGACCACAGACGCAACTGTGCATACGCAAAGTGTCAGCGTCGTCATGGTGACGGCGATGACGCACGTCCAGTCACAGAGGGCGCCTCAACCAAAACGGCGGTGCCCTGAAGGGGACCACTCCATCAATCGAATCAAGGTAAGTATTCGATCGCGGGGTGGGGTGGGGGAGGCAGCTAACGTTGACTAGTGCTAGTCAACATTGGTTAATCTCGTTCCTTTTCTGTCCAGTAGGAAGGAAGGGAAGAGCGAAATCATCCCAGGTCTAGGCCCTTTCTAAGCAGGGTAATAGATATGGTCACTGATATTACACAGTCTTGGTGTTTATTTCAAAATGGCTGCACTCAGGTTTTTCTAGAGTGCCCTTTTCTTTCACCTCTCTGAAAGAGCACAAAGAACTGAACAGCTCACCTGATGCCAACCACCTCAACATTCATTTCCTTGGCAGTTTCAAGTAGATGCCGGCAGGTTTTAAGAGTGGCACCAAATTTCACACCGAGATAGGCTGAGGTCCTGGAATCATCCGTAGCCAAGCAGAGGATCATTCTGAGCAAATATAATTGAATCTTGTTACAATCATTGACCAGATTAAAAAATAAGAAAGACATGTATACAGCAAATATATATACATGTTTATATACTATGTGTTTTTCTATATATATTACACACACACACACAAAGGTAATACCCACGTGGCAACCTGATTTGGCTTGCGGCAAGATAACACCTTGACATCCAAACAACATGCTGTAACTCAGGGACAGAATGTGCTGACTCCACTTCTCAAGCCAGACCTATTGCAGTCCCAGAGTTGTGTGGAAGAGAACTTATAGTCTATTACTCCTCAAATCTCCCTTTTATTTGGCACCTACATTTTCAGTGCCCCTCAACTCTGGGGGGAGGCTGAAGCTCAGCCAGGTACCAAGCAGAAAAAACACTTTATCTGGTAAGGTAGTGAAGTCATGATACCAAGAAGGCCTCACTGCTTTTTCCTTGATGGGTCTAGTTTTCGTTTTTCTACCCATTCATGCAGCTACCTCGGCCTTTGTTTGTGTTTTCAGCGGTCCTGCCCCTTACCTGGCTGATGGGTGGCTACGTGCAACCTTGCTGAGCTCCACCTCATTGTCAAAGGTCATCAGCCGCACACCTTGGCTAGCTGCATATTTGATCAGGGAGATCTGCTTGCAAGGGCTGGAGCAGATGATTCTCTCTGGTGGGACTCCAATTTTCTTCACCAGTGCCACCTCTGTCTGAGGACGGAAAACAAAAGGCAATGGATGGGAGATCAGGATTTCCTGCTCTTAGGCTACCCTGGCACATCAATTCAACCCCTGGAAGTCACATGGCTACTTGTTCCTGCTTCTGGCTGCCCCAAAGGGGAAGTGTTGCAGCTATGCAGTGTGGCCCATAGCGTGGTTGGGAAAAGACCACGTATCGGCCCTAAAGTGCTGGTGGCGATCACCTTCATGCCAAACCAAGCCATACCAATTTGGCCAGGCTTGGGGAAGCAAAAGGATACTACAGGCAGCTATTTGACTGAGGTAGCTCCTTCCCAGCCTAGATGGGAGCCCACCATGTAATTTCAAGCCCATCATTATCTCTCAGCTAAAGCTACCTTAGGGAAGAATAACGATTGCTATCTTGAACTCCTCCAGAAAAAAAGTGCAATAAAGAAACAAACCATTGGCTTTATTCAGAAGGTTTACATAAGAACATCAGAGAGGCCCTGCTGGATCAGGCCACAGTTACTTTAGTCCAGCATCCCTTCTCAACGTAGCGACCCACCAATTGCTTCTAGACATCCTCAAGCAGAAGACAAAGGCAAAACCTTCACCTGCTCTAGATTCCCTGCAAATGGCCTTGAGAGGCATCCTGACTCTCTCTCCTACCTGGAGGGGGCTACCTAGGCATCCATTCTAGAAGCCAATTGATACACCTGTCCTCCATGAATTTATTCAACCCTTTCTTAAAGCCATCCAGGCAGGTTGCTGTCATCACCTCTTCTGGGAGAAGTTTGTGTGCTCGCAAGCAACGGAACACTGCAACAAAACTGAGTCACAGGATTATCAAATCATGTCACAGACTGCAAGATCTGCTGAATAGAAATTTATAAATCCAACCCCGTTTTCTACGGGGTCCCTGGTTGTCTTCCTACCTTACTGGTGCAACCAAACCCAGCCCCGAGGCCTGCAAGCAACTGAACCACTCCCTTGCTGCAGTTACACTTCAGAGCGTAGAACGGCTTGATGCGGGGCAAGGACTTGAGAAGATGCAAATGTTTCTTCACCACTTCTTCAAGATCCGCCACGAAAAAGGCTTCTTGCCTTCCCTGGGGACAAGGAAAGAGCATCCATGGTCCAAATGACTATCTCAAACACAGCCAAAAGAGTTATTTTAAAAGTGCATTTACAAGTTTATCCCATAAAACGGTAGCTAAAGGTGGTTACTTCTAGCTAGACCTGGACGACTTGGTGGTGCCTTCAGGCCACAGCTAAATATTACACAATACAACAATATCCCAGAAGAAAATACTTCCAGAATAATAATAGTTATTTGCACAGATCAAGTTATTTGCACAGATGGCTGGACAATCTTGCAGGCCAAGTGAAAGTACTTACTTGGTCTGGACTCTTGCTCCCATGATGTCACTGGCACAATTGCTGCCCTGCGCTCATGCGCAGCAAACCATTCTGGCTTTGGGTTGGCCTGGCACATGCGTAGTAGCCATTTCCAAAATGGCGGTGTGTGGAAGCCATCATCCAGATAAGGTAAGTCCTTTCACTTCTGGGTTGTTGGCGGATTATCCTACAAGAACCTTATTGCAGAATATCACCCCAATAACCCAGGGCTCTGCTGGGATTGGTACAGACACATAGCTCCCATTGCAACAGTGATAGCTACCACTGTTGATGTGCAGGCTCTGCACGATACAAAACGCCATCTTATGATGCATCTTCCGTCACACACGCCCAGAGGGAGCAGAAAGCATGCCAAAGTGGCCCAAGGCAATTGTCCCTGCTGCTTACCGTCTGGGAAACCTCCAGGAGGAGGTTCTCAAGCAGGTCCCTGATGGTGAAACCCTCTTCCACCATCATGATCTGTGATTCATCCAAATACCTGGTCATCGTTACTGTCAGAGGAGGATATTGCTTCTAATGCTTCTGTTAGTAGAGGGTATAGTTTTTAAGTATGCAACACTCTGCAAAGTCAACAGAAGGACACAAAGGCAGTTAAAGCAGTTGATTCAAGTCAGAAAACAAAAACAAAAAAAAAGGCTCACCAGTTGCATCAATTCAGGTTCCAAATTCTACCTTCCACGTTGCAACAAATCAGAGAAACATCTTTCCCCAACACAAGGGTGAGCTATTCTCCCAAAGTTCCACCATAAAACTAGAACCCTTGAGAAAGAGCTGAGTTTCCTTAAAAACCAAAACAAAACAGCATTAAAGGTTGCACTGACCCAAGGTCATTGCTCTGGAGGACTGAATGCTCCAATAAGGTGCTTTGTTTTGTTTCCTCCATTTTTGTTTGCACCTGACTCTGGAAGTATTCTACCAGAAAAATAAAATTTCTAGTCCTTTGCCAGTCTATAATCTACATGTAGAAGAAGAAGAAGAGTTGGCTTTTCTATGCTGCTTTCTCATCCATTGAAGGGGACTGACAAGGCTTTCTATACTTCTCCCCACAACAGAACAATCTGTGAGAGTTCAGAAGAAAGCTGTGACTAGCCCAAGGTCACCTAGCTGGCTTTGTGGAGGACTGCGGAATCAAATCCAGTCTTCCCAGATAAGAGTCCAGCTCCCTAACTAGCAGACCAAACGATGAAAGAGACAGAAGGAAAAGGGAAAAGCTAAGCAATGCAGACAAAGGTCAGGGCTGGTAAGATAAGCTCAGAGAGTTTTGGGAAGAATCCTTAAAAGGCGAGTTTAAAGGAAGGCTGTTGAAGAGGACAACAAAGCAGCATTTGGGAGGTATTTTAGAAAGACTTGCTGAAAAGAATTAAGTAAACCCTTTTCTACTTCTAGTATTTTCCTTGCTCCTGCCTTACCATTGTGAGAATCACCTCAGCTTGTTGTTAGTTCTTGCCATCCTGGGCCCTGTCCAGCCATTATAGCTGCACTGTGGTGGGCTTGCCACATGTATCTGTGGCAACCCCCCTCTATAGCTCCCCTGTATCCCCCCTAAAATGTGTGATAGTCTATTGAAGGAAAACCTGATGCTGGCGTTTGGTTTTCCTGAAACAGCGTTGTAACACCTTGTGGAAGGTACTGCCATCCTTCTCTCTGGCTACTGTGCATGTGCAAAGGCCAAAGGTGAGAGCTGCACATGTGCAGTGGTGGCCATGCGCAAAAGACAGCATTGGCCCCTGCACTGTCTATACCACATGCAATAATGCGAGATTTTAGCTGGCACCTGGGGTTGATGGGAGCGGTAACCTCAAACCTCTGCAAAAGACTAGGCAAAGGCTGTTCTAGTGTCTTCTCAGCCTTGTCACAGAAGCTAGATTATCCATCCCAAAGCAACTGTGACCTCTAAATGTCAAACCTCATTCCTTCTTCAGTCAGCCTGTCTGTAGAATCTTGTGCCTGAAGGGAACATGGCCAGAAGTCTATGTTGCCTTGCATGTGCTTAGGATACAGGTTAACTCTTGAGACAATGGCCCAGCTTCTGCCCCCTAGATCCTGGGGAAGAGAGAAATTCTACAGCACTCAGTAATTAGTGCCCAGCCAGGGGTAACAGCTGTGAGCTGCTAGGAAGTGTGGTGCACTTCATCTTACGCTGATGTTCTGAAGCCTAAAGATGCTTCTATAACCAATTCTGCTCTGAAAAATTAGGAAGTAGCAGCAGAATCTAGTTTTGGCCTGCACGGTCCTCCTGCGCTAGTTCATGGCTTTCAGGCTGGTTTCTTCCTCTTAAACTCTAGTCCCACCCTCAAACAGACTAGGGCACAGACTGGGTCTTTGGCCCTGGTCACACCTTTAGCTGAGGATGACTTCAGGTCGTCTTCTGATCGTGTTACACTATTTTTATTCAATTTTCCAAGCCGGCTTATCCCTGTCAGATCATTCTAAGCAGTCATCTTTTTCAGAGGACTCAGCCTGTCCTGGCATCCCAGGCCATCTTCTCTTCCTCAGTGTGAGCAAGTAGGGGAGGCTAAGGGAGGCTGGACCATGCTGTGGTGGGTGGGTCCAGTCTTTCCTTTCAGCCAAGGTCTATGGGAAGGCGGCACGCATGGCGTTCATGACGCACCTCCCCTTCTCTCCTCAGTTTATGTGTAGGGTTAGCGTTTCCCCACAGATTTACTATCATTTTAAAAATACACACAAATCCTTTGAGCGACACAACTGCATCCAATAAGGAGGTAGATTTCACATAGCAAAAGGAGTGGAGAGCCAAGAGTTCTGTTGAGGAGGCTCAGGTCGATTGCAGAGAAAGGTGTGAGCAGTGCGGCCACAGACCAAGGACGGCCTGACGACGACCTATAATGGTCTAGGTGTGAACAGAGCTGGTACGACCTCAGTTTGAATTATGAATAGGACGTCCTGTCTCATATAGGTGTGACCAGGGCCTTTTGCCTCAAGGGGCCCAATGTAGCACCCCTCCATCCTCCTCCTGTTTATTTAGACATCACAACAACTTTGTGAGGAAGGTCAGGCTGAGAGGCAGAGATTCACAGCTCTTTTAGTCCCAAAGACTTTTAGGTCCTTGCCTAATGTTGTGGCTACCTCTTTATTATGCTGGACCCTGACAGATGCAGAGGCAAAGGACTGAGAAGCAGGCATTTTAGGCCTCATCTTAAAAGAATGGAAAATGACTCTTTGAAGACAGTGCTTGTCTGCTGCAGTTTTCTTGGCAGGGATACAGAAGTCTTTTGCCATTGCCTATTTCTGGAGAACAGCAAGAGACCAAACCGGCCACCTTCTGCTTTCCAGGCTGCTTGCCTAACCACCGAGCTACAGCCTGAATGATCTGTAAAGCTGGAAGTGGCACGGTAGGGAAGCCATGACAGGCGAACGGAGAATGGACCGTGTGTGTGTTGATGTGACACCTGTCACTCAATCTCCCTTCTCTCTGACAGGGAAGAAACCTACTCCCTCCCCCCCCCTGCTCCCTCCCCCCCCTGCTCCCTCCCCCCCCTCCTCTCCCCCCAAGAAGGCCTCACCAAGTCCCGAAGCCTTCCTCCTTCCTGGGTGGCTAGGTGTAATGCCAGGGGGGTTCTCCGGTGAACTCTGAGCTTTTGCAACACCCCGAGGCGCAGTTGCTGCTGGGGATCCGAGATCTCTGCAAGAGGATGGGTATTTGGACCACTTGGTTAGGAAGATGGTCAGAGCAGACAGACACCCCCAATCTCCCTTTCTGTTTCCTCCACCCACACCCACACCCTCTCACCCAAACCCCCATTGCCTCCACACCCACCTTAAAAAGCATTTAAACGGATTTTGCCCATGGGTCTCCCAAGAGTAAATATAGGCTTCGGCAGTGGCTGCTCCTCCTCCTCCCCCCACTCCAAAGCCTACAGCATGCAAAGCAGCACCAGCTAATCTTAGGCTCAGGAGGAATGCCTGTCTCTTATATAGGCAGCTCTCCCCCCCACCTCCATCTCTGCTCACAAGGGTCGCCTTGGCAACCAAGCACAGCCGTCTGATTGGCTGAAGAGATCAAACAAAGCACAGACACTCCATCCTCCTCGCCCCCACCCCACCCCACTTTGCCTACTTGCATCTTCTACACACTGGTGCAGCTTCAGGCCACCCATGCACAGATACGAATACCCCCACATCCGGGGGGGGGGGAGGGGGTTGTAATTCGGCCAGAGACAAATATTTCCACATTCTATTCACCTCAAATAGAATGTGGAAATTGGCTCCGTGTGCACACCTATGCTAAGGCCCAGAGTGCAATCCCCAGAGTTTGGGGGAACCACGACCAGCCGGAGGGAAGAAAAGAAAAGAAGGCACAACGGTCCCTTCTGCAGTCACAAGCAGCTTTGCATTGCACTAATATTCGTAACATTTGAAATTTGTACAAATTACATAAGAACATAAGAGAAGCCTTGCTGGATCAGGCCACAGCCCATCTAGTCCAGCATCCTGTCACACACAGTGGCCCACCAAATGCTCATGGGCATCTCAAGCAGACACAAGGACATACCTTCTCCTGCTCTCGATCCCCAGCAAATGGCCTTAGAAGCGCCCCAGTTCCTCCCCCCACACACACACATCCTGAAAGATGCATCTAGGGATTTGTTCAAACATTCAAATTTGAATCAAATGTTTACACATTTAAAGGCTGACATTCAATTCAAATCAAATGTTGGCACTTTCGCAGACATTTGAATTTGAATTGAATGCTTCAATCCATTTGTACAAAGCCTTGTTACATTTGTGAACCTGGGGAGGCGGGAGAGCAGCTACCTCAGTCACATCTGCAACGGATCCAGATTTAAAGTGGATCGAGAGCAGATTCAAAGTGGATTCAGGGCAGATTTGACATTCAAAGCGGATACGTAGCGGATACTTATGAGATTCCTATGGGATTCATTTCGAACATTCCTATTGAAATTGAATCCTGCCACATTTGTAGGGGATCTATTTGAATGCATATGATTTTTTAAAATATGAATTTTCTTGCCATTGATTCAGCAGGAATCAAATACAAAAAAAATTCATGCACATCCCTACTTTGCAAGGATTCTTTTACTTAACCAAGAAAATGGAATCAGGTCAAAATAAATATCCCAAAAGCAAGTGAAAACACTGGCCAATCTAGTATTTGTAGCCCATAGAGGCAAATGGGGATGTTGACTGCAGGTGCCAAATGTGTTTGGGGTGATAAAAGGAAAAGACCAATTAAAAATCCAATGAGAATAATTACAAGTGGGCAATAGCAAAAGCTTTAAAATGAAAACTTCACCAAAAGTGCATTGGACTCACATCTGGACACAACCTGATGCCGATGCCTGGAAAATTAGCCTGTTCCTTCCCACCATCCCCTTCCCCCCTTAAGTCAGATTTCTGGAAGGACTTCAACCAAGGCATTTCTTTTTCTATTTTTTAAAATTATTTTTTAAACAACATAAACACTTCTTACATTTTCCCCATATCACATTATTACATTGCTTTAATATTCTATATGACTTTGTTTTTCCGGCTTCCCTTCTTGATGTCGCCTCTTTCTTTGCTTCCCTTTCATGACCCTTGTTGCTTTTCAGCTGACACCTTAATTTTTAGTCAAAACTGTCCATTATTTCTACTTCTCATAAATAGTTAATAAAGGGGCTCCAGTCGTTCATAAACTTATCAACTGTTCTGTCTTTTAGTAAATTTGTTCATTTCAGCCATGTCCATGAGCTTAATTAGCCATTCTTGCCTTGAAGGTCTCTTCCTCCTTCCATTTTTGTGCATACAGTAACTTTGTTGCTGTCACCATATATAAAATCAAAGAATTTATATCATCCAAAGTACTGTCTACAATTCCCAACAGAAACAATTCCGGTTTGAATATAAAATGTCTCTTTAAAATTTGTCTCATTAGATTATATACTTGTACCCAATTTTTTTTTGCTTTTTCCTAAGTCCATCATAAATGATAAAAAGTTCCCTACACTTTTTTTACATTTCCAACATTTAGTTGAGATGGCAGTTCTTGACAAAGAAGGCGTTTCTGTATTGGAGAAGGCTTGGGGTGAGAAAACAAGATGTGGATATGCCTGCTGGTGCATCCCACTATCACAAGCTCTAGGTTGCAATGTCTTCAAGGCAGGCACGTGCAGACTAAAACGGTTGCTCCAAAATGTGAATGATCTCTTATCCCTATCCAAGATGGCAGTTGGCTCCGCTGGTAACTATATTGCATTCCTTTGCCTCGCTGAGTCACTACTGCAATGTTTCCTGTAATTGTGTGATCATTTTACAGTATTTGATCTTCTCCTCCTTTTCCTTATAGACTTCTTTTGGTGAACCTCATCTAGATTGTATTATAATTTTTCATGTTACAGTCCTTATGCTTCCCCTCCCATCACCGGTCTGATTTTAAAAGCTAAGCAGGGGCAGGCTTGGTTGGTATTTAGATGGAAAAACCACTGGAAAAAAACAGGCAGTGGTGTAGATTAAACTGAGAAGCTAAAAATGTATAGGCAAGAAAGTTATGATGAGCCAAGTTTATATTGTCAAGCAAACTACATGTATTTGTCCAGACAGTCCCCAAAATTCAAGAATAAGCAATACCTTATTTTCTTATGTTTATATAAAGAATTTTTTAAAATGTCATCCCTAATAGAGAACAGGCAATCAACACCTGTTTCTGTGACACAGGAGGTTGAGCTGCAGGAAAACCATTCCCTTAATGTCTTGGAAATGTAAGGAATTTGGAAGGCCTGTGTGTTTGCAAAGACTGATACAAATGTCTGCAGATTTTGCAGCTTCAAAGGAGTGACTGGTCTGCGCCTTGACTGCACACCAAAAGAGAAATTTCATATGTACTTCTCTTCCTTATTGTGAATATATTGTGAATAAAGTAACCTTGAAGGGCATTAAGAGGCTTTATCAGGAAGACTGTAAACTTCTGTCCAGGACAGGGATGAAAAGTCAGGCTGTGATGTGACAGAGTTTGAACTTGTCCTGCAGGAATACTCGAAGGGCAGGTTTTTGCAATGTGTAGATAAAAGAAATCTTCTGTCTCTAGCTTGTTTGTTTACTCAAACCCACATGGATGGAAGATAGCTGATAGGGCAGCAATTTTCCTAACAGAACATATCCCTTTCAGCCCTCATTTGAATATGCATATGCACTTACGTATCTGTGTCCTTGCTTGCAGTTACAAACACTCCTGGAAAACTTACTTTGCAGAGCCTCACTGCAGGACAGAAATTTCCAAGAGAGGGTTTGCCACTGCATTTTTGCAGGAAGTCAGCACCACAAAAGGTATGCATCTCAAGCAAAATATACACTTGAAAATATAAGTAGCAAGTGATAGAAGTCACCTCTTCTGGCAAACTCATCCTCTTAGCAGGCCCATGAGGGAGGCGGCTGCTGCCAAATCCTGTTAAAAACAAGCAAAGATTAAATACTTGTTAGGTGTTCTGAAGGAAGAACTGATTCCTAGTAACTGTACAAATCCAGATACAAAGCCAGCCTGAGAGTGCGGGGAGGATGGCCAGATAGTATTTGAAGTCAGGAAACGGCAGCAAATGATTCCCTGCCTGCTGTGCAGTGGCTGTAGCTCAGCAGCAGAGCAAACTGCCTGGAAAGCAGACGGTTGCTGGTTCAACCCCCAGCCTCTCCCTGGAAGTAGGGAATGGCACACCATTTCCGTTTGTGGGGAAAACTGCATAGAAGTGCTCATGCAGTCAACCAGGAGTTAGGGCCTGTTCGCTCTTGGCCATATTCTGGAATATCTCAAGATAGGGGTTTGTTGTATGCATGCTAATGCAGACTCCAGCATAGCCTGTAACAGCATGTGGACAACAGGCCCCTATTCCACAATATTTTCCAGAATAAAGCCAAGTGCAAACAGGTCCTTTGTCATGGCTGGGTGCTACCTAACTACCTTTATAACGGATCAAAGCCCTGCTTGTCTGCATCTCCTTAACTTTAAAGGCTACCAATGAATCATTACCTACTCCCTCCCCCTGAACTCACAAGCAGGCATTCTCTGATGCTGTATGTTTCTCAGAAGGTGTTGTAGCATTTGCAATGAAGTAACTATAGGCAGGTATAGATTGACTAGACGTTCTCACCAAATCGATAGTAAACACACCTGTTCCAAGATTTATCCAGTTTTGCAGCCAAGGATCCAATTAAAATGGCACACAATGCAATCTAATAAAATAAAATAAATTCAGGCACAGTAAAAATTATTAACAGCTTAAAAACTGTAATAGTAAAAGTGAAATAAAACAAAGCCCATTTCTGATTATTCCATGGACAAAACCATGCAGGATTTTTTGGTAAACAAAGAAGTTGTTGACTATAGCCTCCTGCCAATTGCTTTATCACTGAACTAAGGCCACCCCCTAAAAGTGCTGGGGGCAAATAATGGGAATGGTGTCCTAGAAAGAGGGTGAAACTTGAAAGCTGATGGTTATTTCTGCTCTAGAGTTGGTTATGGACATTCACTGAAGCCCCAGCTCCACTGGACAGACTGTGCTGAGTGCCCTCTGCTGGATAGAGGCGGCTTTGACTACATGAATCGGCGATGCAAAGTTGGTGGCCACTTAGAGCGCCCAGATTCAAGCCATTCTAAATTAGAAAAAAGCGATTATTCTCCACTAGCCTGGTAGATAACAGGAACATTAGATCATGAGACGTTTTGGGTTTCTCAAGAGCAATGTGGACACGCTGAGGGCTGCTCCAGTATAGCAATCAGGCTGGGATCCACTACCCCAGTCGTCTCCAACTACTACACTTATGTGCTATGAGGATGCAACGTGTGTGCGTGTGTGTCCTGGAAACAGGAAGGGGCGGGGCTTCCCATATGGTAATTAAAGCCCATTACACTTCCTGTGGCGAACAGATTGAACTTCATTACCCAGAGTCCTAGTGGCTAGCTTCTCATTCCCCACAAGAGGTGGCTGGGTTAACTTTATTAAGCAATTTTCTTTTTTTCCTGTTGGTCTTCGAGCTGTTCCTCCTTCACCGCTTAAAATACACCAGCGAGTACAAGCAGCAGGCCATGGCACTTGACTCGACTCTAGGTCCACCACCACCACCACCCCCGCTTACAGGGCCTGGTTCTTTGTGCTCCTGATCCTCCTCCCCTCAGATTTTAGACTGTAAACTCCTCAGAGCCGCGGCCTTGTCTGCTGTTCTCCCCTTTTGTGCCCTGTAGGCACCACACAGTTTCCAAGATATGAGGCCACAGCTCTCGAAATTTCACAGAGGGCAGGAAGGACAAAAAATGGACTCCCCTGAGGAAAAGGCCCTGCTGCATTTGCCTTTAATCCCGACGAGCTTTAAAAAGCTTCTTTTGCCCAAGCCCCCTCACAAGATAAGGCCAGGCCCAGAAAGCCCCGCTAAGACTCATGGGAGTTCTGTTCCTCTCCTCATGCGCCCGCGAAGGCTCATGGGAGTTCCAGTTAAAATTTAAAACAACCGCTATCCATGACGTATCTCGTTTTCGAAAATGCTGGGCGCGTCTCCCTAATGTTCATGGGAGGTGTAGTCTTATCGGAAAATCTTTCCCAAACTGCGCGTGCGTCGGAACGACACGCTACCACGCAGTAGCGTCAGCACTAGGCAGTCTCCCTTCCCAGCTCCTGTGCTCCGCCCACATTGCTGCTGCTGCTGCTGCTGCTGCCGCCTATCAAACGCCGAGATGCCCGGCACCGTCTCGTAACTTATTGCGGGAGCCGGACGCCGGTCAAGAGGCGCGAGCGAATGAACTGGCCGCGGAGGCGGGCCTACCGCCCTGTGCGTGTGAGGTCAGTCAGTGGCGCCGGCGGTGAGAGCGGCGGCGGCGGTTGAGCGGCGATGGCTCCGAGCAAAGAGGGCGACTGCCTCGGCCGAGGGGTCCGGAAGGGGATCCGGGCCGTGCTGTTGGGGCCGCCCGGGGCGGGGAAGGGAACGCAGGTGAGGGGAAAGCAGGTGTCCGAGAGAGCAAGCCTTCCTCCGAGGGACCCACCACTCCCTCTAGGGACCCAGGCGTCCGAGGCCCCCACCCCTTAGGAGGCCCAAGTGGTTGAGAAGTCTGCGGCTAATTCCGCTTTTTTTAATTGGAGGCCCGAGATAGTCTGCAATGGATGCTTTGCTCGTCCCCTTTTTCCCTTTCCCTCTAAGGCTCTGGTCATACTTAAGGTTTAATCCGGCTTCAGTCCGGATTATACACCAGCAAACTGACAGGCTGTTTCCTTTCAGGGTTAAATAGCTCAGGAAATCCACTTTCGGGATAGATAATGTGGTCACTCAGTTGATGTGTACTCCTGCTCTGAAGGTGGACTGAAGCTGGATTAACCCTTAGGTGTGACCACAGCCCAAGTCTAGAGGACGAGCCAGGAAGTGGCAGAGCTTAGTTTTGTTTTGGACTCTGGAGCCCATGGTCCTTCGCCAGAGAGCCTTATAGGAGGGGAGGCCAAATCCTCCTGGACCCTTGAACGCTGAAGGAAAAGGAGCTAATTATTTGCAAGCGCCTCCAGTTTATTATTAATTATGAAATCCCAACATGTGCTTTTCTCGGTGCAAAAGTGGATCTCCACCTTAAGACTCAAAACTACCCAACAGCTGATTTCTCTCTTATAAGGGATACTTAACACTCTTTATGTTGGGGGGGGGGTTGCATTGCCTCTTAGCCAAAAGGTTTCCCTCTTTCTCCCCCCCCCTTTTTTTTTGCAAAAAAGTACAGTATGACCAACTCTGGAGAACAGGCCCAGTCTGCAGGGTCAGAGCTTACTGATATGCCAACAAGCTGTCAGTGCTGGAAACATTTAGGGTGTAAACATTTTAGGGTGAAGGATAATTAAACTTTACACAGAGCAGCAGCACAAAGGGTTTCAACCACCTCTTGCTCGATATTTCCTTCCTTGATCTGAATTGCAGGCATACACAGGATACGGTAGGCGCTTGGTTGCCCTTTGAACCAGGGCAAACTTAGAACTTTGGTTCTGATTAGCAGTGCTGGTAGCTTTGACCTCTGGGATACCCAGTTAGAAGGCGTTGGGGGCAACTTTTGCCTGGAATGTGGGAAGTCTCATGGTAGAATCTTTTTCTGTAGTTCCCTGTATTTTTCTACAGAGAACTAGTAAACTTTGCAGGAAATGCATGTTGTGAAAATCTGTCACAGCCAGGAACCTGGCTCCTCCAGGAGGCCTCTCCTTCCCTGCCACTACCATTCTGAAATGCTGCAGGATCACTGAGCAGTTGCTTTCAAAACTGGATCTTCAGAAAACAGAAGTATATTTTCCACCCAATGCCATGAGTAAATTTGCCCCAACTACTTTTTTTTTCTTTTTTCTTTATTGCAAGCCAAGCAATTTGTCCTTTGTGCTCTCTTGGGTGAGGCACCCCTGTGTGTGAAAAGCCATTTGTTAAGTTTGTTAGGCCTTCTTGCAAAACTGGCTTTCCTCTGCCTGAGAGTGGAATACCCTCCAGCATTCTAGAATAGCAATAATTCAGAAATAGTGGGCTGAAGCTTGTGAAGTGGCTGGTATAATGAAAGCTTCTATAAGCAGGAGCATCAGCTGTCTCTGCATGATGCTGCTTGTCTGCCTTATCTTTCCTTTCAAGCTCACTTCTTTAGTTCTGGAGCTGCATGCCAATTTGGTCTAGTGGTTAGGGAGCCAGACTCTTATCTGGGTGACCTTGGGCTAGTCACAGCTCTCTTCTGAGTTCTCAAAGCCCCACCTACCTCACAGGGTCTTCTGTTGTGGGGAGAAGAATAGAAAAGCTTTGTCAACCGCTTTAAGTCCCCTTAAATGGGTGAGAAAAGTGGGGTAGAAAAGCCAACTCTTCTACTCCCGTCTCCTCCTCCTCCATGAAGCCAGCTGGGTGACCTTGGGCTAGTCACAGCTCTCTTCTGAGCTCTCACAGCCCCACCTACCTCACAGGGTCTTCTGTTGTGGGGAGAAGAATAGAAAAGCTTTGTCAGCTGCTTTGAGTCCCCTTAAATGGGTGAGAAAAGCGGGGTAGAAAAGCCATCTTCTTCTAACCTCTTGGCTGGTCTGTTGGGATGTGATTGGCGTGGAGCTGCCCTTGTAGACTACCCAAAAGCTGCAGCTGCTGTTGTGTATTGGTGCTGAAATAGGGGGTTGTATGTCACAGTCCTTCAAGACTCTGCTTGTTTACTAAAGGCCTGGCTTGGAACTCAGATAGTGGAGGGTGGGCCTCTTCCATTATCTGGCCTTCCACAGTTGATCCCTGGCAACATGAAGTTCTTCTTTAGGGAGGTGGGTTTATCTCATGCTTACGTTGAGATCTGGGGCCTATTCGCACTTGGCTTTATTCTGGAATATATCTTGGAATAGGCATCTGCTGTCCACATGCTAGTGCAGGCTATAGGAAGCCCCAGATGAGGCCTGTCAGAGTCTGCATTAGCATGTGGACAAGAACCCCCTGTCCTGAGATATATTCCAAAATACAGCCAAGTGCGAATAGGCCTCTGGAGATGTCAGATCTATGACTCCATTTTTACAGCAGGGTTTTTTACCCTGATAATGTACTTTTTACAGGCTGAACAAAAAGGATTTTTTTTAAAAAAATGTACATGGTGGGGAGCTTGTCTTGTGGATCAACAAGTTGTGGGTATTTTAACATTTTGCTAATACCGCAATTCTGTCTACATTTAAGGCTATTGGGCTACTAGATTTTTCCTGATCTGGAAATTTCCTCCTGAACTTTGGTTATCCTTTGTGTCTCTACCTGGATCGGCCGATTTGCAGTTGCTTCTTTCAGCTCTAGATTTTTGCTGCAGTTTAAGCCGTTGTGCATCCTGGGATAAGAGAGAGTAAGCATCCTATTCTCCATGGCTTCCTTTCGGGCAATCACAGCTAGCAAAGGTGGGCACAGGTAGTGTTTGGAGCTTGAGCACACCAGTTTCTCAACTCCACTTGAACTCCAGGCCGAACCTGCAACTTTGACTTGATGTAGGCCACGATATTTATTAGAAGAGTCATCAGAATGGTTTTTTTCACCCCCCTTCAAATTTCCTTTTTCTGTTTTCTTCAGGCCCCTCGGCTTGCTGAGACCTATTGTGTGTGCCATTTGGCAACAGGAGACATGCTGAGAGCGATGGTGGCTTCTGGCTCCCAGCTGGGAAAGAAGTTAAAGGAGACGATGGACGCGGGAAAGCTGGTAGGTGCAGAGACTTTGCTGTCGCTCAGCCAGTTCCCTTGGCCATATCCTTTGAACCGTGTTTCTGAAAGCCGTAATGTGAACAGAGTTTGAGGAGCTGCCAACTTTCTTCTTATATTAATGGCATTATTTGGCATTTAAACTGTATGCTGAGATTTTGAAACGTACAACAGAGACGGTGTGTTCAACGTGTCTACAGAGCTTTTGGGCCAAGCTGAGAACTCCTGAGGACCACGTTCAGCACATTGCCCAGGTCATAAATTTTGCTATATGAAAGATTTGCACAGAGGAGAACTCAGTGTTCCAGTTCCAATGTGTGTTTTCCCTGCTTTGGTCCAGATTGTGAGGTTAACAGTTTCTGTGCTTGTGCATATTATCAAAACTATCTCCTTTTTTTTCCCCCTACCCTCATGCCAAATTATAAGGTGAGTGATGAGATGGTGGTCGAGCTGATTGAGAAAAACCTGGAGACGCCTCCCTGCAGAAATGGCTTCCTTTTAGATGGCTTTCCACGCACAGTGCGGCAAGCAGAGATGGTAAGTGATTCCTGATAGCAGCACCTTCTGGTTATGGCAGTATAATGTGACCCTCTTGGCAAATAAACAAGCAGACCTTCCCCTTGTCGACCCTAATTCTGCTGCTCGTCAACTTCATAGAGTGCTCCTGGTTCTAGTGCTGTATGACAGAGAAGATAATTTTTCCCTATCCCCCTTTTCTACACTGTGCATAATTTTAGATGGTCAGTGGCAAGGAATGATGGGAATTAACCTAAGAACCTAAAGGGAGCCGTGCTGGATCAAGCCACAGCCCATCTTGTCCAGCATCCTGTCCCACACAATGGCCCACCAATTGCTCATGGACATCTCTAGCAGAAGACAAGGGCAAACCCCTCATGTATTCTCTGACTGCAGCAAATGGCTTTTGGAGGCATCCTGGCAATCTTTCCAGCCTGGAGGCTGTACCATTGATACACTTGTCCTCCATGAATTTGTCTAATCCTTTCTTAAAGCCATCTAAGCTGGTGGTTGTTATCACTTTTTTCTGGCAAGAAATTCCACAGATAACCCTCTGGGTGAAGAAATACTTCTCCTTGTCTGATCTGACTCCCCTAACTGTCCGCTTAGATCAGTGATGGTGAACTTTTTGAGCTAGGTGTGTCAAAATTGGCAAGAAAACCCAGCTTAACTCGGGTGCTGTGTCACATCTAGAAATATCCATAATTTTCTGATATTTGTAGCTCTAGTAAAAAAATTATATTTTTGATATATGTCTTTTATTAAAAGCAAAAACAAATAATTCTTTACATTAGTGACTTTTGTTGCTGAATTTCATTTGCTAAATCTTCAATTGGAAGTTGGTATGCTGTACACTTCAAGAACAAGCAAGCACTACACACCCAGGTGCCAGAGTGACCAGGTGTGTCACCCAAAAGGGCTTGGCATGTCACCTGTGACACACGTGTCATAGGTTGGCCATCACTGACTTAGATACTTCCTCTTAAATTAAACACTCTTTGTTGGGTTCAAATTTGAACTTTTTTCTTTGAGCAGACACGGTGTTTAGTTTGATCCAAACAGCTTTAAATTCAAATTGAACAATGTGTGTTCAGTAGGTTCACCTACTTTATTCATATTTGAGCTTCCTCTGAGTTTTTATTTATTTAGAACAGCTTGAGACCTCCGCCTGTTACTCTCCCAATCTGACTTTTGTCAAAGTATTTATTTAACCCTGAAATAGAAGTCTAATATCTAGGTTGCAGACTTTCAGAGCTGCATGCCTCTGCAAAACTACTGTAGAAAACATCCTTTTTTTTACACACAGCAGCATTTGCTAGTTAAGAAAATAACTTGTCTATCTTCTTGAGTATCGGCCTTTCCAGTGCATTGTCCCTTCATTTTCTTTTTCTTTTACTTGGTTCAAGCAAGATGGTGTTAAGCAAAGAAAGAACATTTTACAAGCTGCGTATTATGCACAGCTACCTAACGCTGTACTTTTAATTCCAGCAGTAAAGTGGGAGTTAAAAGATGTCTTTCTGAAAAAGTGTGACTGTCCTTGGAGAGTATTATGTTCAAGGCATTCTGGCTCAATCTCCTATTCCACCTCTGCATTTCTGGGTTTTTGGAGCCAAAGCTCTACTGCACTGATGGTATTTTTGTCTTGGAAGAGCTTCACTTGGGTCTAAATTCACTCACTCTGTGGATTTTAAAAATAGCTCCTCTTTGTTTCCTCCTGAATTACACAGCTGGATGATCTTCTGGAGAAGAGGAAAGAGAAACTAGATTCTGTCATTGAATTCAGTGTTGCTGATTCCTTACTTATCAGGAGAATCACCGGACGGTAATAGCTACATATCTTCGTGGAGGGAAAAACTTTGATATATTTTATATTACATCCAGAAGAGCTAAATGCTGCATTTTGACAAGTCTTGCGAAACAGAACTAGGCAGAAAAGCCAAACATTCTGCCTTTTGAAAGTCTTATGAAACAGACTTTGGCAGAAAAGCGAAATACTCTGCATTTTGAAATGCTTATGAAACAGAACTAATGGTACTATACGGGGAAGGCTTCCTTTATATAATAAAGAAAATCAGAAATAACTTCCTGGCCTCTGTGCACCTTATTTATCGTATTTTGTGCAGTATAAGATGCACTGGCATATGAGATCCATTTATAATGTGCCAGGGAATATTTAGGAAAGATAAGTGAAAAACAGAATGCAGGGTGATTTTGGAAGAGTTTATTTTGGGGAACAAATGGGTCTTATGTGGCAAAAATTAGAGCATTTATTTATTATCCTTATATGCCACTAACTTCAAATGACTCAACATGCTTCACAAATTAAACACTAATAAAAACAAATAAGAACATAAGAAGAATCCTGCCCATCTAGTCCAGCATCCCATCTCACACAATGGTCCACCAATTGTCCATGGGCAAGTGAAACAGAGACAAGGGCAAACCTCCTGCTCTCCAATCCCAGCAAATGGCCTTAGAGGCATCCTGCTTGTACCCCTAGCCTGAAAGATGCACTTAGGCATCCAATCTAGTAGCCACTGATACATCTGTTATCCATAAATTTATCTCACCCTTCCTTAAACCCATGTAGGCTAGTTGCTGTCACCAAATTTTCTGGCAGCAAATTGCATAAACTGATGACCCTCTGGGTGAAGAAATCCTTCCCATTGTCTGACCTGACTTGCCTACCCATCAGCTTCATAGATGCCCCCTGGTTCTAGTGTTGTGTGATAGAGAAAATAAATTTTCCCTATCCACCTTTTCTATACCATGCATGATTTTATATACTTCAATCTAGTCTCCTCTTAAACGCCCTCTTTCCAGGATGAAGAGGCCTAGACGTTGCAGTCTGGTTTCGTAAGGGAGATGTTCCATCCCCTTAATCATTCTGGTTGCCCTTTTCTGCGCCTTTTCCAGTTCCACAATATCCTTTTTGAGTTGTGGTGACCAGAATTGTACGCAATATTCCAAATGTTGCCTCATAAATTTATAAAGAGGTAAAATAGTAATCCGAAAGCCACATTCACAAGCTCTCCATTCTCAGGGAGGGAATGGGTAACTGTGATGCTGCCAGTGATGTTTATTTTTATATTTTCTCCTGTAGTTTTTCTCCATGACTGAATTCTGTAATTTCTTTTCAGGCTGATCCACCCAGCAAGCGGCCGATCCTACCATGAAGAATTCAACCCTCCAAAGGCTCCCATGAAGGATGATGTATGTGGACTTTCTGCTCTGTACAACAGGCTTAGCCCTAAATGACTTGGGACCCAAATATCTAAAGGAACAACTTCTCCCATACTGACCTGCCCGTGCCTTGAGATCTGGAGGCGAGGACCTCCTGGTTGTCCCATTACTCTCAGTAGTGAGGTGGGTGGGCACCTGGAAAAGGGCCTTTTCATTAATGGCCCCCAGCTTATGGAATAGTCTCCCCGCCGGGGTCCGTCATGCCCCTTCTCTGCATACATTTAGGAAGGCGGTGAAGACGCATCTCTTTGCCCTGGCCTTTGGCTAATGTGACCATGTTTTTCCCCCACCGTAGATATTACTGTTTTAGTATTTTGTATACATTCTTAAATAGGTTGGATTTTTAACCTCTTTATATGGATATTATTGTTTTAATCTGTTGTTTTAAAACTTGTAACCTGCCCTGAGACCTATGGGTATAGGGTGGGTTATAAATATAAAAAATAAATAAATAAATAGCTAACTTGGGGGTCCCCAAAGTTTTGAAGAAATGCAATTTCTGTCAGCCTTAGCTAGTGTAGCTCATGGCTAAGCATGATGGGAGATGCAGGATTGGCCTGACTGTAGAGAGAAATACTAATAAAACACCAATAAAAACAAATAAGAACATAAGAAGAGTCAGGCCACAGCCCATCTATTCCAGCATCCAGTCTCACACAGTGGCCCACCAATTGCCCATGGGCATCTCAAACATCTCAGTTAAGGTAATTGTCTTAAGATACCAGATTTTAAGAGGCAGAAGTGTGTTTTTTTTTCCTGCTGTTTTAAATTTTAAGGGAAACATGAAATAGAAATTTTGTTTTTCACATCTATGACCCCTTTTCTTGTTGTTTTGGGAAGCGTTTTGTGGAAGCATAGGCATAGCTAGAAAAGTTGCAGTCAGAGGGCATGTTAATTTTCAAAGAAAACCTTTTGAGATTTGGACAAACTCGTGGAGGAGATCTGTATCCATGGCTACTAAGATGCCTGTGTATTGCCTCCAGGTTGGAGATGCAGTCAGGGATTGGAGAGCAGGTGAAGATTTTGACTTTGTCTTCTGCTTGAGATGCCCAGAAGCAATTGGTGCAACACTGTGTGCGACAGGATGCTGGATCCAGCAGGGCTCCTCTTATGTTCTCATGGAAAAGGAGTGGGGAAAAGCCCAAGTTCCTTTCCCTCAAACATGTACCCCCGCCTTTGCTTAGCTTGGAGGTAATGGAGATTTTTGATATCTCTTTTGCTTCCTTTCAGGCAATTGCCAACCTAATCAGTGCTTCTATAGAGAGTAAAAGGCCTGGTTTTTCATCCATGAAGTGGGTTGCTTCCCAGGAGGGAAAATCAGCTGGTTGTCAGGCAGGGAGGACCACTAGCAGCAGAGTTGGCTTTTCTACCCCACTTTTCTCACCCATTTAAGGGGCCTCAAAGCAGCCGACAAAGCTTCTATTCTTCTCCCCACAACATCACACACTGTGAGGTGGGTGGGGCTGTGAGAGCTCAGAAGAGAGCCGTGACTAGCCCAAGGTCTCTCAGCTGGCTTTCATGGGGGAGAGTGGAATCAAACCTGGTATTCCCAGATAAGAGTCTGGCTTCTTAACCACTGGACCAAGAAGAGCTGTAGAAGTTTTGTTCTGAACACTGAGCAATCTCCTGTCTCAAAGGAGTGTTTGCTGTGAGACACCATGTTTTGAGCAGAAAACATTCCAAGCCTGAATGTTCTGCACACCCCTATATTTAAAGCCTGGGCTGTTTGGAGATGGGGATTAGGTTGAGAGACATCAGGCTTTGAACTGATATTGAATTGATTTCTGTTCAAACAGAAATTTTATCTAAGCAACCTTGTTACTTTTAATATTTGCAGTCAGTCGCATCTGATGATTGTGCGTCTATATACAATCTGTTCACCTGTGTAGTTTGAATTAACCATTTTTCTAGTGGCAGGAAAATTAGGAGGAGAAACTAGTGTTGTCTAGGGTTGTGCTTGAATATTTGTAACATTCGTTAGTCGTACGAATTTGTAAGAAATCAGACATTCGTATACGAATTGAATGTTACGACATTCGTCACTGACATTCATACAAATACGAATGTTTGGGAATGTTAGTATGAAGCTTTGGGATATTTGTGAAACAGGGAGGTGGGAAGGCGGCTGCACAAGTCACATCTGCAACGGATCCATAGTAAATTTGATGTGGTATGAGAGTGGATTCAAAGTGGATTCAGGGTGGATTTGATGCTTTCAGAGTGGATAGGTTATGGGATACGTATTGGATACTATGCGTAGATATTCGTATGAATTCATACAAATACCTTTGTATCGAATAGAATCCTACCACATTCAAAGGGGATCTATTTGAATGAATATGAATTCTGTTACATTCAATTTGATATGGATCAAATGCAAAAAAAAAGCCTTGTCTGTCTTCTGAGTCTCCTTTTGTAGTTTGTAAGTTATATGAAACCCTTGGCTATAGGGCAGGATAAAAATGTGATGTGATTAATTAATACTGATAGAACGGAAACTTGACGAATTTGTGCACATTTTAAAAAATTGTCCTATCCGAAGTTCTCCCGTCTTAGTTAGCTGTTGAGGGAGGTAGAGGAGCAAAGTTGTATTTCATCTAGTGCACCAAGAATCATTGAGAATTCAGGAGATTTGTAGTTTAGCTGCTTCAAGGTCTGTGCCAACTTCTGCTGCATCTCTGTTCCCCATTTCGATTGATTCATTTTTCCTTTCTCCGGCCAGGTCACAGGGGAACCGCTGATTCGCCGGTCAGACGACAATGCAGAGGCTTTGAAAACTCGCCTGAAGGCTTATCACACCCAGACAGTGCCGCTGGTCAATTATTACTCCCGGCGTGGGATCCACACTGCCATCGATGCTTCCCAGTCCCCCGATGTGGTTTTTGCTAGCATCCTTGCAGCTTTCTCAAAATCAACATGTAAAGACCTAGTTATGTTTGTTTAGGACTCTTCTGTCTGCTGCTGCTTCACTTTCCTTTTCTGTCTTCTGGGGATTGCAAGAGAAAGAGAGAGAGAGAGAGAGAGGATGTTGTGGGAAATGGTACAAAACAGATGGGAAGCAACGTTGTTGCACAATATCCCTTGGAGGAGAACTGTCCTTTTCCTTTCTGCTTTTGGTCTGGATGCCGATGGCCTGAAGGGGGCCCACACACCAGGCTCCTCTCTCTGGAAACAAGGCTTGCATTTTTTTCTCTTCTGTTCAAAAATGGAGGTATTTTGGGTGCTTCCCTGGGAAATTTCTGCAGTCCAGCCAACATGTTGGGTACTCTGGTGCAATGTCTGTAGGAGCACTGAAGGTCACCATTGAATAGCACTGGGAAGGAAATGTGCTGGCTGGCCTCTTCCCCGAGTCCTTGGCTCTGTACTTGCAGGAAATGAAATGGCCGTGTCAGCTGGAACAGAGGGTGCACAAAAGGGCAGATGCCTGCACCTGTGCCCAGAGAGAGGTGTGTGTGTGTGCATGTGTATGCGCACACATCCTGTTTTTGCCCGGGCCTATGCAGAACTGTTAACCCTCACGTTGCTGGATGCTTCTAGAGTCATGCACATTCTACTGCTTCTAGCAGTGAACTGAAAAAGATACGCTAATGCCTCGCAGACTTCATGGTTGCCTGGGAATTGGGAAACATTTTTTAGGGAAGATTCAGCAAAACCATTCAGTGACATGAGTGTGCTTACCCTCCTCCTAGTTAATGGAAACCAAACAAATGAGATGAAATGACAGGGGAAGAAGGTGTTTGGGGCTGTAAAACATATGGAGGACACTCAGTTGGGGAAGCCTGATGTTCATTCTGAACCTCTTAAAATATATGTGCAGAATGTCTGCCTTGTGGTAAGCAGCAGTGTGCTACCACGGGCCAAAGGCACAAAGTAATCTGTCTCTTTTCTTGCCTGGGTTTTTCTGCCAACTTTGTGGTGCTCTCAGAACATGGTTTATGTGAAGAGATGGCAAGACTGTTTTGTTGGAAGGTAACAGGGTGGATCCAGTGTCAGTCTTGAATTGCCCAAGATTAACTCTGCCCATGAAAACTCCATCCTTCTGTGGTACTCCCTGTGAATCTGGCGTTCGGAAATTTTGAACTGCACCTTAGGTTGATCTGCCTGCCATTCCCTTGCTGGCCAAGACTGACGGGGTTCACGATCTAAAAACATCTGGAGGGCATCAGGTGTTTGGAATGTTTCCCCCCAACTTGGTTCTTTTGCGCACAAATTCTGCTCCTTCTCCCCCAGAAGTATCAATGAAGCAGCTTAGCTTTGTTTATCTACTCGGTATCGTCCTTCCATTGGGATGTGCATAAGGAGCAAAGTACCATGGGAATGTGTGTTCTCTGTGTTATTTCTCATGCCCATTTTGCAGCTACGTTTTTGGGGCTTATGTAAAATACTAAAGCGGCTGGGTCTGTACCATCTTGCAAGGACACAATAAAAGGTGCAGCTTTTTGGTTTGCGAGGGTGTTGCTTACCTCCTGGGTCATATTTCTGTGTGCCAGTTTGCCCCACGACCTTGCGGTTCTATTTTTCTGTTGGTTATGTTCAGCTGACTTGATAGATCAGTGGCAGGAAAGAACAGGGTGCCCTTGGGGTGGCGGGAAAGAGAGGCAAAGCATTGTATCCGTTCAGTGACCTGCATCTTTATCTCCTTTCACTTTTTCCTTTCCCTTCTCTAATTATGTCTACATTCTTCTTAAATACACTTCCAGTTCCTGGATGACTCTTTTGAAAGCATCGTCCTCTTTTCATTAAATAAGCTTGAGAGCATCTTCTGAGGCACTGCAGAGACCAGTGGCTGCCCATGCTGAATGGTTTATGATGCTTGCAGAGTGTTTTGTAGCGGGAAGAAAAAATAGTGGGGCAAAATGAGGTTCTGCTAGAAGATAGTGATTTCGGCTAATGGGTCTCCTGTAACCATAAGCCCCCAGCATGGCCTTTCTTGGCAATTCTTAAGAATGGTGCCCTGTTGGAGTTCAAATACATTAGTATGCAGGTAGAGTCTGGATCATTTTGAATCGAATGCAAGAAAATTAGTATTCATTCAAATAGATCCCCTTCAAATGTAGTAGGATTTGTATTTGATATGAATGTTCAGTCACATATGAGTCGCATACAAATCCCATACAGATGTAAACAAATCTCATACGAAGCTTCATACGAGCGTATCAAAACGTTCTATTCAAATTCAAATATCAGTCTTTGAATGTGCCAACATTCAATTCGAATGTCCAAATTCATACAAATTTCGAATGGTACAAATAGTTACCAGAGTCTGGAGAACTCTGGCTGTGTCAGTTCACCCAAGCCACAAACAATCTCTGCCTTCAATTTCCAGAAAAATCACCTTTCCCCAGGAGGAAGACCATATAAAATAACAGATGGCACAGGGCACACCACTTTTATTGTATAAGTACCTGGGCTGCCTCTTCATACTCTTTATTCCGACAGATGACTCCCAGAGGTATTTAGGATGATGGAAAGTCCAGTTGCAGGCACAGCTAAATCAGACTTGCAAATGATTTGGTTTAAAGCTTGCTTGCATTGCCGTCTCAAAGAAGATGATGTTTTGTTTAGGGCTGTGAGTTATCCCTCAAAAATGAGCACTCTCATCTTTGATCAGTGTATACTTTACGGCCTGAGGATGAAAGGCCATTTTATAATCTAATGACAGGGAGCAGGTTTCCTAGCATTAGAATGAGGAGGTCTAATGGGATGGAGGTCAATACAGCCCTTCAGAAGTCTCATAGGTGCGCCCTCCAGCTTTTCTCATCTGCAATGCTGTTCGGGACTCACTAGAATTGACTTGAGTGATACCTGGAGGGCCTTATGATTTTCAGCCTGTCATATATTGCAAAGAAGGGCCCTTTTTGCACTTAGCATCTTTTAATCCGGTTTGGTAGGTCCCACTGATTCAGATTAAGTGGAGGCCCACTAATGTGGATTACTTGGAGGTGTGGGCTGGATCAGCACCCTCTGCACTTATGGTTCTGGTCTGCCCCACACCGCCCCACGCTCCTGAAGGGTAGGAACAACAATTCCTAGCCTCGGAACCCAGGAAGGTTGATTTTCGGTGGACATGCTGCTGAAAATCAGCCATCCACCCCCAGGAGTTCTGGATCGTGGAGGCGTGCTGTCTGTATGCCTCCCAATCTCCAGAAGAAAGCCCGAGGTTGGGACGGAGACCCAATTAAATGTGTCTACAACAGATCTGGATTAAGGGCTTCTTTAATCCAGATCTACCTGTCTCATGCAGACAAAGGTAGACCAGCAGGCAGTGTGCCCTCTGAGGTCCGCATTAATGTGACGATCTATGTGGCCTAGAAGTGTCCTACATGGACCCTTAATCCAGATTAGAGGTCTGTGCGGAAAGGCCAAGGTCTTACTGAGTTCTCTAGAATCGGGGCAGGCTGAATTAGCCCAAGGACGACAACCAATTCTTGCTTTGACTGCTTTAAAAAAATTATATGATGACAAAGGTGCTATGTATCTGCAGCCAAACCTATAAGCTCCTTCCTGATCTATTCCGTCACTTGCATAGCCTGCCTACCTGTCTGCTTGTAAAGATTAATTAATGTTTAAATTTTTAAGGACCATCTCTCTCTCTTTTTTTATATTTGTCTTCATTTCAGCTGCATGAATCCAGGAAGCAAACAGGACAGGAGCCACTTGAGTGCTGCGTGTTCGCCATTCCCACCCCCTTGCCCTCGGGAGCAAAGGGGTGGCAGGAGACATGATCAAAACAAAGGGTGCCTTGGGAAAGTTGGAGGGGAGGGGGGTTGTTATTTTTTTTACCAGAATCATGCTGGGGTGAAAAATGTCTATCTTTTGAAAGGAGAAATTAGTATTTGGGGAGAAAACTGAGCATAGTAGGTTAAGAAGGCTTGGTGAGGGAGTGTATTCTGTATTTTAAGGGTGGATCCCAGACTGTTCCATGGAAAAATGTGTTGGCAGTGACTTTATTTTTTCATGCCTTTTTTTGAACATCTCAAACCAGTTTAGCGATTCGGGATGCTTCCTGAAGACGCTGGCCCAGGAATTCCCTGGCAGTAGTACTTGGTGAGAAATCAGTCTGTCAGCTAATACACAAAGCCACAGTTCATTATAGACTTGCTGCCATTCCATACTGTCTTTGTTTTAAGGACAGTTTGGGCCTGGGTGTGTCCTTTTTTTAGTGCCTTCTGGAAGAGAGAGGCTGGAGGATGATTGAAACAGCAGTCAGCATCCATGGCCTTCAGAAGATGGCTTTGTTGCTGGGTTTTGTTTTGTTTTTACCAGACTGTCTCACACAGTGGCCTATCAACTGCTTCTGGCCATCTCAAGAGGAAGACAAAGACAAAATTCCCACTGTTTTTCCTTGCCGTTCTTTTTGAGCCCACCTGATTCTTTAATAAAACGTCTGCTGATTCTGTAACTGGATGCCTTTGTACCTTGATTCTGGGTGTGTCACAAGAAGGGCAGGGAGGGATGCCAAGAAAGACACGGGAAGTTAGTAGAGTCCAAGGCAAAAGCTTCTCAGGTGCTGAGTTCAAACTCTCATCATTTCTGGGTATCATGGTGAACAAATGGGGTTGATGGGTGCTGTATAAACCTAAGAACCTATGGGGAGCCCTGTTGGATCAGGCTACAGCCCTTCTAGTCTAGCCTCCCATCTCATATAGTATCCCACCAATTGCTTCTGGGCACCTCAAGAAGACAAGGGCAAAACCTTCACTTGCTCTTGAATCCCTGCAAATAGCCTTTAGACGCATTCTGCCTGTCCCTTCAACCCACAGGTGGTATCTAGACATCACTTCTAGTAGCCAGTGATGTACCTGTCAGCCATGAACCTTGTCTATAAGGATGTAAGAGGAGCCACAACCCAGCATCCTGTTTCCCACAGTGGCCCACCAATTGGGCATCCCAAGCAGAAGGCGAGGGCAAAACCTTCGCCTGCTCTCGAATCCCTGCAAAGGGCCTTTAGAGGCCTCCTGTCTGTCTCCCCAGCCTGGAGGTAGTACCTGGGCATCCATTCTAGTAACCAGCATGATACTCTGCCTCTTTTGTTAGTGAAGTGTGTTTTTAAGAGAGAGCTCACTCATCACCTATTTATTTTACACATCTCAGGGAATCAATAAATTGTGCATTGCTTTAGCCTGCTTGTCACTTAAGTTTCTCAAGTGGGTTGTAATACACAATTCAGATGAGAATAGAGATGAGTAATAATCACATTTGAAAAGGCAGACTTGCAGAACAACATGATTTGGGCCGCACAAAACTATCTTGTGATACAAAACTCTTATGCAAGGAACTACCATTTGAATAGTGCACACTTAAAATGTTTAGCTCCCTCTGGGTCCTGTCCAGCTAGGGAGGAAGGGTTATACTTTAGATATGCTTTATTGTTTTATATATTTTATTTTTCACTATTGTGACTTTCCCTGGCACTTTTTGGTGAAGGGTGGGATGTAAATTCTTAAAAGAGTAAAATCACAGAAGGGACATCTTGTCAAGCAATATACGTGAATAGTACTGCTAGTGTGTGGAGGCTGTCAGTTTGGTTTAGGTTAGGGAGCTGACTGTTATTTGGAAAAACCAGGTTTGATTCCAGACTCCTGCATGGAGTCAACTGGGTGTCCTTGGGCTAGTCATAGCTGAGTACATGAACAGCGCTTTATAAAATAAACTATAATAATAATAGCTCTCTTCTGAGCTCTCACAGCCCACCTACTTCACCAGGTGTCTGTTGTGGGGAGAAGAACAGAAGGTTTGTCATCCACTTTGAGCACCCTTAAATGGGTGGAAAAAAGCTGGCTAGAAAAGCCAACTCTTCTTCTATCAGTAACTCATTGGTGTTCTGTCAGTGTAAGTAAATCACATTGGGTGTTTTTCCACTGTCAATATAAGTACCCATTAAGTACCCATTAATGGGTACTTAATGGGTACTTATAGTGACAGTGGAAAAACACCCATTATTGAATATTCCCAATATTGCACTAAACAAGCAAACTTTGCCAAATGTATAAAATCAAAATTTCCTACACAAGGGATGATTGCACAAACAAGTTGGGGCAGATTAAAATTACAGTCGTCAAACACGCAGAAGAAGCCGGGACGCTTAAAGGATGCATAACAACAGCATCCACAAGGTGGAAGATCAAAGCTTCTGGTCACCACAGTCAGGCATGAGAGGACTTGCTAAGGTCCAGGGAAAGAAGCTTGCGCAACAGCATAATTGCACGTTCGTTGTAATGCTCACACATGGAAAGCAAGTGTTCTCCTTTTGGGACTTGCATAGTGCAGGGGGAATCCGATCAATGGGGTAAGAAACCAGTAAAAATGGGACCTAGATGAGGGAAACAGCGCCTTTTTTTTACCTTTTTTCAGTAGCAGATTCCCTGGACTGCCTGGTCATCGTGGTAGGGCAAACAGGAGAATAAATATAATTTTTATTTCTAAATTTTGCCTCTCATCTTAATTGCACGACAACTAGTGAGCAAAAGGCTGTTATTTATAACACATAAATAAAATAAATTTAAATTTTCTTTACTATCTATTACCCTGGAGCTGCGGTGAAGGGTGGCATAGAAAACCAGTCCAATGCCAATAGAGCTGTGAAACAGCTGTAAAGTGCTGCTCCTCCCCTCCTAGGCAAGGAGGAAGCTCTCCGGGAATCCGCCCCCTCAGCCTGGAATCCGGCCAGCCCGATCCCTCGTAGTGACTGTATGCGAAATGCCCTTAACGTGCTTCGCAAGAAAAAATACATTGTTCTTCCAAGCTTCCTCTCTGCGCATGCGTACTGCGAGAAGCGTGAGCCCATTTGCGGCGGGCAGCCGCTCTCTGTGGGCGGTGGCTCGAGGTTTCTGTGTGTGCGTTTGCCGCCGAGTGCGTATGTGCGCTGCGGAGCGCCTGCGCCTGCGCAGGGAGGCCCGAAGCCGAGGCGTTACCTCAACAGTCAGTCAGTGGGTCGGTTGGTCGGCCGCGCATGCGCGCCTCGCCCGTCCCCCTCTCTCTGCCTCCTTTCTCTTTCTCGGCCGAGCTCTCCGCTTTTTTGCCTCAGAGAGGCGCGGCGGCGGCGGCGGCGGCGGCGGCGCGGGCGACGACGGTTGCCGGGAGTGCCTGACCGTCGGCGGCCACCATGGGCTCGGAGAAGGACTCGGAGTCGCCGCGGTCCACGTCCATCCACGCGGCCGCCCCACCGGCCAAATGCCCCAAGAGTGGCGGCGGCGGCGGCGGCGGCGGCGGCAACGGCCACAACGGCGGCGGCGGCAGCGGCAGCCGGGCCCGCCGTCGCCTCCTCAGCTTCCAGAGCGTCTTCTCGGCCGCCGCCTCGGCCGCCTCGTCGTCGGCCTCCGGGGCGGGCGTGAGGCGGCGGCGGCGGGCCAAGGCGAAGGGCAAGCCGGAGCCGCCGCCTCCCGTGGAGGAGAAGGAGAAGAAGGCGGCGGCGGCGGCGGAGGAGAAGAGGAGCGGCCTGGCCGCGGCGTCGGCGCCCGGTCGCAGCTCCCCGCCGCCGCCGCCGCCGCCGCCGCCCTCATCCCCGCCGCCGCCTCAGGCCGTCGAGAGCGAGGGCGCCGGCTTGGGAGCCGCCGCCGCCGCCGCCGCCCCATCCTCCTCCTCCTCCTCCTCTTCCACCGCCTCCTCCTCGCCGCCGCCAGCGGCCGCGGCGGGCGAGGAGGCGGGCGACGAGTCGCCGCCGTCGGAGCTGGAGTGCCCGCTGTGCCTGGTGCGGCAGCCGGCGGGCAACGCGCCGCGCCTCCTCTCGTGCCCGCACCGCTCGTGCCGCTCGTGCCTCCGCCAGTACCTGCGCATCGAGATCACCGAGTCGCGCGTCAATATCAGCTGCCCCGAGTGCAGCGAGCGCCTCAACCCCCTCGACATCCGGCTCCTGCTGCGCGACTCGCCCCAGCTGGTGGCCAAGTACGAGGAGTTCATGCTCCGGCGCTGCCTGGCCGCCGACCCGGACTGCAGGTGGTGCCCGGCCCCGGACTGCGGGTGAGGAGCCGGGGGACGGGGGGGGGACGGCCGGAGAGGGGCCGGGAAAGGGGAGCCGGAGAACAGCTGGCGGGGAGACCCCTAGGAGGGCATCCTGGAGAAGTCCTTCACAGCAGCCATGCCCCGCTGGACATCTTTCCTTCATAGGAGTGATGCCCGGCTGGACATGCTGCCTTCATGGCAGTGGTCCCTGGCTGGACATCTTTCCTTCATGGAAGTGATACCCGGCTGGACATGCTTCCTTCATAGGAGCAATGCCCAGCTGGACATGCTTCCTTCATAGGAGTGATGCCCGGCTGGACATGCTGCCTTCATGGCAGTGATGCCCGGCTGGACATCTTTCCTTCATAGATGTGATACTCAGCTGGATATGCTGCCTTCATAGGAGTGATGCCTGGCTGGACATCTTTTCTTCATAGGAATGATGCCCGGCTGGACATGCTGCCTTCATAGGAGTGGTGCCCAGCTGGACATCTTTCCTTTATAGGAGTGATACCTGCCTAGACATCCTCTCTTCATAGGAGTTATGTCTGGTTGTACATGCTGCCGTCATATGACAAGTGCTTGGATATGCTGCTTTCTTTCAAGGAGTTCTAGGCAGAAAAAAATATTACCACTCAAGAATGCCCAGAACCATTGGTGGGCCTCTGTGTGAGACATTGTGTTGCACTAGATAGGTTGTGGCCTGGTCCAGCAAGGGTTCATCTTACATCCATGTCTAGAATGAATCCCTATGTACTGTCTTCAGGTTGGAGAGACATGCAGGATTCCTCTAAAAGCCATGTGCAGGGAGTCCAAAGCAAGTGGAAATGTTGTCTTTGGGTGTTTTTCCACTGTCACTAGAAGTACCCATTAAGTACCCATTAATAGGTACAAAAATGCCATTTTGTACGCATTAATGGGTATTTAATGGGTACTTTTAGTGACAGTGGAAAAACACCCTTTGTCTTTCTCTTGAGATGGCCAGAAGCAGTTCATAGGCCACTGTGTGAGACAAGATGTTGAACTAGATGGGCTGAGGCCTGATTCAGCAGGGCTCTTCTTAGATTCTTATAAACAAATATATGGGGCACAGGTGCATCAGTATTTGCTAGACTAGACCTAGGCACCATCTCCAGTAATATTGTATGGTTACGTATCCTCCTAATTTTTTCGGTCATGGATGACAATTTTGAATAAAGTTTGTGAGGTTTGTGGATTTGATGTTTTTGTATAATTGTTTTACACAGCTGTGTTACTCAAGGTGGTGTAACCTGTGAGACCATGAAGTGAATTAAGAACTCTATAGTTAATAAGTTCATAGCAGAGATGAGAAGTTCTAGCATGAGCTTTTTAGACTAAGCCTAGTTCATCAGATGTATCAGTCGCCTCTGATCAGTCTACAAAAGCTCATGCCACAATTTCTCTGTTTATCTTTAAAGCACTACTATACCCCCCTTTTAAATACTGAACTAGACTAGCACTATGATACAGTGAGTTAGTGACCCTGGTTTAATGCAGCAAATGTGGGCATAATGGTCTCGATAAGAAGTATGATGTGTCAAAACCCATTCACAACTGATGGTGATCAAATGATGATTCCAAACCATTATCTTATGTGAATTCTTGACTGGGAATTCCCTGCTGAGGTTCCAGCATTAAAAAGGAAGTGCTACTCTGGGTTAGATACTTAATCATTCTTTCTTCTAGACCCGTGGGTTTGCTTTCCCTTTGGATCAGTTTTGTTAACTCTCATTTCTTTCCATTTTAAAACACCAGTAGACTTGGTCTTCAGATTAAGTTGTGATCAGTGAAATTTGGGGGTAGAAATTTTAGGTGTGAAACATGACATCACTTACTACCATAGATTATTGTGGCTTTGTTTCTTTTCCTGGAAACTTTAATGTTTCCAAGTTTCCTGTGTATTAGTAAGAAACTCAGCAGGAACAGGAGAAAATGTTGAATCATTGTAGCTGCCAAGAGTTGGCAAAGTGTCAAAGTAAGCAGGGATTTCTCTTTCACTTCTGTTTTCTTGAAAATCTCTTCAGAGTCGTTCTATTGCAACACAGTAGCTAAAAGATACAAGAGATGGGTCTTTCAGTTACATTATGTTTCTTTTTTGCCTGTAGAACATTCAATTTAAAAGAAACAGTGATGTAAAAATTCTGAATACCTATTTTTATAGTTACATTGTTTGGGTTGATTCAGTATTTGTATTGTAAGACCTATGTTATAAAGAACAATGTTGCCTGAAATTATATTACACTAGTAAGGAGAAAACATGCTTTTGATTCTGGTCTTTAAATGGTCTCAAGATTATTAGGGATTAAAATTGGAAACTACTGAAGTATGCAACCTACTCAGGAAGTACCCAGCCTAATCTGGTTACTACTGAACTGTTTTCTCTGTCCAGCAAACATGAAATTTTCAAGTTATTTCCCCCCATCCAGTCACATATAGTGCTCAGACCTTGGACAGGTCCCTCCTGCTTGTCCCATTTATGAGTAACTGTCATTATGAAAAGCTTCCAAATGTGAGTGGGTGATTTTTAATTCTGAAAGAACAAGATTTCCCACTCAGTCGCCTTGCAGTCTGAGGGAATAGTTTGTACACAGGTATCCTGAAAATTTCACCCAGAAGAAACTTTCCAAATAAGTCCACAACACTGTATTCTGTGTAGCACACAGGAGATGGTGGTAAGCATGTAGCACATTATTGTATAATCTAGATTTTATTTGCAAGAAAAATGATACAATTCAGTTTTGTGGTAACAGAGATGAGTTTAGAAATGAAGCCATATTTGTATTTGAAAGTCTGGAAACTGATGGCAAGTGAGAATGAATTTGTCTCTTTCCGTCTTACATGTTTCAGTGCAGCATTTTTATATTTGTAACAAAGAGCTTTAGAATAATACCATCAGTATCAGTGACACAGAACAAAGTGTTTTCTTTCTTTCTTTTTGTATAGAAGAGGTACAGAATGCTTATGAAGGTGTCAGCAGCATTTGAAGTGTCTATGTTCTCAGAATAGCTGTTTTATTAGGATGGATGCCAATAGCCATAGAGATAGAGGAATACTCTGAAGTGGTACCCAAAAACTAGGCATTATTTGAAAAAATGGATTTGCTTTCCTCCTTTGCTTCTTAGCTACAGTACTGTATTTCAAGAAAACCATTGTCACTGCAGAATTATGGATGAGTTTCTCTGTGTGACTACAGTGAAAGCATGCTCCAGAAAATATCATACAGATGTTTTCTTTTGCATCCCACCCATCCTTGAAGAATCTTGAAAACTGACAAGCTTCGCTATTTTGCCCAGTGAGGCAAACTGCAGGCATAATGCTAGAGCGTGTTTCCATGGTAATGTTCATCTTCTGGTGCATAGTGGGCTCCGCATACAAATCTGGAACTACGGTACCTTTTTTTATTGTAGTCAGTTGCACTGCTAGCTGGCAGCTGTTGCTTTGTATTTTTCTTCCCAAAGGCATGGGGAAAATTTCAGGGCTTTAAAACAAATGTGCTGTGCAAATAGAATTAAAACAGTAGGGCAGAACATGAAGGAAGATATTTGTTTTTGTTACTGTTACTCATTTGCAGATGCTGTACCTAACTTCAGTATAGGAACAGCATTCTGTGTACTGATAGCAAACTCATTATCAAAATTTGAATCCTTTATGTAGTAAAAGCTACAAAATACATGGAGGTGGCTTCAGTAGGCTTTTTTTTTTGGGGGGGGACCCAAGGTTTGCAAAAAAAAAATTTTTAGAAAAAGTCTGAAAAGAGGAGACTTCAGAGAGAAGCAAGGGTTAAGCATGAAACCTGTCATTTGGAGAAGAAAAATTTGGGTATTCAGCAAGGGGAATGGAATGATATAACCTGGGAAAATGATAGCTTCCTGGAATCTTTGTCAAGAGACAACATTTCTTGGCAAGACCAGCTTGTGGATGCTGTTTCTAAAGGAAACAGATAGCTATTACAGTTGAGCTTTTATCAAAAGGTGGGAAATTTGACATTGGAGTTATGTGTCATAGAAGAGAATATACAGTTTAGCCTATGTAGATGTACAGTATTAGCTATTGCAATTCTCAGAGTCAGAACATGAGAGGATTAAAGCAAGTTTCCATCACTTAAAGGCTATATTACTAAGAGTATGTCATTGAACTGCCTGCTTTCAGCTGTTCTCTTAACCCTGGTTATGAAATACAATATTTGTGGTATTACAGTTGTCTTACTAATAATGACAGGCTGAGATAGCTAGAAGGGTCATAATTCCTTCCTAGGGATCCGGACTATAGGAGCAAGGGGGTATCAAGGCCTCATTTTCCACCTGTTAGGAGATTATCATGCTTACAAAAAGGCAGTATGGATTTCCCAGCAGCTGATTACAAATGACTCAGGGTAGGGTCTCCTCTTTGAAAAAGCCTTCCACTCAGGGAAAAAGTGTGCAGATATGGAAACACAGATCCTACAGTCAACTTACACTGTTCAAGAAAGGCAAAATATCTGCCCACTGAATCATTACATTAATTTGTATAGGACTTTTTCAAATTAAGTTGGTTAAGAAAGTCTACAACCTAATTCACAATAGCAGTATCTTAAAATATATCCAAAAATATAACCATATCATAAGAAAGGCATCACAGAAAATGAAAATATGGAGTCAAAACAGCATATGCTCAACAATATAATATATAAAAATTGAAGAGCCACTCTTGTTATGCAGAGTTTAGGACCATAGCTGAAAATCTGAGGGCTAGAGGCATTTTGCTGTCAGTAAAAGATTTATACCATTGGCCTAGAGGGTCCTTCTGCTCAGAACTAATTACCTGCAGAAGACAGAACTTAAGAAACACAACAGACCCAAGATACAGTTCCCATCTGGAACCACTGAGGTCTTCCCTGCTCATCAGTTATTTTACCCATCAATATGTTCTGTTCAGCCTACTGACATTCTTGATTCTGGTTGCATCTTCAAAGTTCCTTTATGCACAGGATTTGATTAGGTTAAAGGAGCTGAAATTTCCTCCGTTTTGACATAGTTGGTCTGGCACTGTGGAGCCAAAGGCAAAGTTGCTGTGGGAAACTTTGCTGTTCTGTTGTCCAGAGAACAAATGGATATTTGTCCATATGGGAACACTGGGAGGAAGATAGGAATAGGACAAAATATTTGGTGTGCTTCAGGGATGGAAGTGGGCCTTCTTTGGAAAGAAGCTGAGAACATTCCTTGTTGGCTATCATCAGCTCCAAGAATGAAGGCTCATCTCTTGACCAAAGTCTTTCAGCCATAGGAGAGGTGGGGCCTCCCTTTAACTTTCCTAGCTTGTGGCAGTGAGGCCTTTGGACTTTTTCTGGTCATGGGACAGTGTCCTTTGCAGAATGGGCCTTGGTTAAATGTCTGCTGTCTTCTCTCATGTTCTCTAAAGACTAACCAAAAGCATATTCATGTTTGCCCCATCAGCAGCATTGTTATTCCCTCTTGGTTTACTGTCCAGCTGGCTGCAAGCCTTCTGGTTCTTTTTTTTTTGATAATGACACTTGGACTAAAGGTAATATACATCTTGAGTCTTTCAAAAAGGGTTTGTGGAACTAATTTAACTCTTTATGTGGCTCATTACTGCCTGCTGGAAATGCAGAGCATTCCTGTGTATTTACATGTATCTCTATTTACATCTTTAGTCCATCGTCTTGGCAGGAAGGTATATGACCCTTGTCCTTGGCACTTGGGCTGAATGAAGGTGCTGAAGCCCTGCCCCCCAGGATATGACTCATGTGAAGTGCCTCAGGGTTCTCATGTTGCTAGTTTGAGGAATGGCAATACAACCAGAATTCCTGAGCTTCAGATGTATGAGAGTGACAGTTCCTTTCTGTAATCCATATAAAAATTTACAACTTGTGTGTGCTGTGGACTATGTATGATATGTAAACTTGCTGGCATGCTCTTGGTGAAGATAGTGATACTCGGACTCCTATTTACTGCTCTTTACACAATATCTACCTTCACCTTTTGTGATTGATGTAATGTGTGAACAAGAGACCTTACTGAAGCTCCTGACAAATCAGGAGGTAACATTAGGTCTGACTATTAGAATATAAGTGTTTAACCATGACATCGTCCTTGCATCTTAAATAGCTTCCTTCCTTCCCTCCTGCTGCCTGTGAAAATTCAGTATAGCAAAGGTTGATCATTAAATAATTGCTTTAGGTTGGAAGCAATGCAGCATTGAAGACCTTTGTGGTATCATTTGAAGACTAAGCTGATTTATCATGATATTATGCTTTTGAACAAAAATTCAAGAGTGAATCCAACTGAACCTGAAGTGGAACATCCTAGATACACTGTAAATTCTTTGAAAGAAGCCGTAGTGAGCCTTACATAGAAGGAACCCATAAAGTATCTGAGCCTGGCCCAAAGTCTAAATGGACTTTGAAATATAAAGGTGAATGGGTGCTTTGTTCTGGAAGAATCAACTGACTGTAGTCAACAAATGTGTAGTGGGAATGTTAGAGCTACTGCAGAAAGTCTGATGTTGCATACATAAAGGAATAAAGAGGTAACATTGCCTAAGATGTGCACATAGGATGACAATGATAGACTCACAAGGGGATAGTATGTAAAAGAATCTGCTGTTGAACCTAATAGTCTGTAAATTATAAAAATAATTTCAGATCTAATTTTGGAATATTTGTTCTTGGACATGTATTAAAAACTTAATCAACTAGTGCTCTCTTTTTGGATCCATAACATTTTGGATCATCAGAGAAGCTTGATTTAAACACAGAGAAATGCATGCAAAGTTAAGCCTGTATTTCTCTGAGTAAAGTGAAATAATTAGCCGTGGAGCTCAGAAGTGAAAGGGAATGACTATTAACCAAGAAGAGGGTGAATTAAGACACAAGATTTCCTTTTCTGACTTGCATTGACACTCAGCTTTAAGCAAAGCTTTCTTCTGCCATTTGCTTCTGATGAATGAATCTCTTACATTATATCCTTTTATGTTCTTATGTTCCCCCCACCTTCAGTTATGCAGTTATCGCGTATGGATGTGCCAGCTGTCCAAAACTGACATGTGAAAGAGAAGGCTGTCAGACTGAGTTTTGCTATCACTGCAAACAGATATGGCACCCAAACCAAACTTGCGACATGGCCCGCCAGCAAAGAGCACAGACTCTGCGGGTTCGGACAAAGCACACCTCGGGCCTCAGTTACGGACAAGAATCTGGACCAGGTATGCGCTACTTAGCTTCTTGCTGGGGTGGGTGGGTGCTGCGTTGTAAGTATTTCTGAAAGACTGGGAGTAAAGTGTTTGTGGACTGTATTCTAGAGATAAAAACGTATTTGTTAATATTTGATAGGGAACATGGTGAATTGGAGCGGTCAGGCATTTTTAGGTAGCTGAAAGCATTGTTATTCCTGTGCAAAGTACTCTATAGTGTTTTGTATGACCAAGTGGCTTGAAGGACAATGTATTGATGGTGGTTAGTTATAAAAGTTGCTGCTTTTTCCGTCTCATCCTAGTTCGTATACTTCCTGGCTTTCTTGTTTCTAATTTTTCTTCACGTATTTCCTTTGTATATAGGTTTTTAAAGTGGTGTGTGGGTGTATCTGTTAAAAATGATTTATTAAAGATAACTGCTTAACTCTTTTACTGCTTAACGCGTTTTTTTAAAAGACAAGAAAATGGATTGCTATTAACAGTACTTATTGTTAGAACTTCTAAGCATTGTAATAGAACCTAGGAGAACCTCATAAGGACTGTCAGAACCTAGGAGCCTCATAAGGACTGTCGTATCCTACCTGTGCTTGGTGTGAGTAAAGAGGCTGCTTTCTGAAAAAGAAAAGAAAAAAGGAAATGTTTTTAGCAGGCATACACGTGCTGGCAACACTTTTAGGCTTCAGTCAGCTCTAAGAGGCTTCAGAGTACAGCCGATGACCCACCTTGGGTGATGTTTCCACTTCCTTGCTCCCAGCCTGTCCTCTTAGTGGAATTCAAATCAGCATCAACTGCTGTCTGTGGATGTTAAGAACTGGCCAGCCCAATTGATGTGGATCTTTCAGCCAGGGGAAATTGTCATCTCCTTAGCCCTCCAATCCCTTCCCCCTATGACTGCTGTGAAAAATATATTTTTTTATTTTTATCATTATTTTATTTTATAATACAACCATAAAACTTCTAACTCCCAAAATGTGATCTCTCAAACATTTATATTTGTCCATAACTATAAATCACTTCCTCCGTTCTTCTGAGTTTTCATTTGGCATCTCCTCTTTAATGCTCCCCATTAGGGGTGTGCATGAATATTTGTAACATTCAGTATTAGTACAAATTTATATGAATTCGGACATTTGTATACGAATTGAATGTTACAACATTCTGTTCTTTATTAAATTTGTCAGTTTGTCCATCTCTGCTAATTCAGTCAATTTAATTAGCCAACACTCCACTGAGGGAATTCCCTCTTCCTTCCATTTTTATGCATATAATAGTAAAGAATCCCATTATCTAAGTTTTTTTTAAAAAAAATTAGATCTCAACCAGAGGTTTCCTGGCTTTTGTAAACTAAACACGAAAGTGGGTCTCAACACTGTAAATAGATTTAGAGGATTTTAAGTAACTGATTTTCTTCTCCTTAATGCTTTAATGTCTTACCTGCAGTGAGAACTCACTGATCTTCAGTTTCTTTGAGGAGTTTGTGGGTATAGAACTTGACGCATTTCCATTCATTTACACAGCAGATGACATCAAGCCATGCCCTCGATGTAGTGCCTACATCATCAAGATGAATGATGGCAGTTGCAACCACATGACCTGTGCTGTGTGTGGCTGTGAATTCTGCTGGCTCTGCATGAAGGAAATCTCTGATTTGCATTACCTCAGGTACATGGGAAAGAGGAGTGCCTTCCATTTTATGTGTCTTACTAAGCCTTCGTGTTCACCACCTCTGTTAAATATTGCAGCACAAATCCACAGCAGACCAAGCAAAATATTGTAGGTACAACCAGCCAGATACAAGAGGAATTTTCATTCTCACCCTTGGGAACTGTGTTCTGAGAGAATGCAAAATAGCTGTAAAGACTGCATCCTGCCATGTAGCTTCTTGATTCTTGTAGACCAGGGCAGGAGTACAGTAATTCCCAAAGGATGCAGAATTGATTGGCTATCAAGCCATTAACATCCTCATTGGGGTGTGGAGCTGGACTTTCTGATCGTCTCAGCTCTGCTCTGGGGAAAAAACCAATCCTCCTAGCTGATCTCTGTCAGCTGGGCAGTGCCTGTGTGTAGATTTGCATGTTAACATCTCTTGCCACTGACCTCTGGCTCAGGGAAGTGGGGTAATGCATCCCTCAGGGTCAAAAGCTTTCCCATGCCACCATAGGTATTCCTTTATGTAGAGGTTCAGGGACCCTGCATAAGCAATCAGCTGCATAAGCCCTCACATCCCTTTAAATCCTGTCTCTCTCCTGTAGTCCTTCTGGTTGCACATTCTGGGGCAAAAAACCATGGAGCCGCAAAAAGAAGATCCTATGGCAGCTGGGAACATTGATTGGTGCTCCAGTGGGGATTTCACTCATCGCCGGCATCGCCATTCCAGCCATGGTCATTGGCATCCCGGTTTATGTTGGGAGGAAGGTAAGCATAAGACCTGCCTGTTAACAAAACTAATGACTGCAAATGTGCGGGAATCTTGTTAAGGAGAGACCAAGGGTGTGCAAAATGCAGTTTTGAATGCTGTTCAAGCTTTGCTTGAACCTCCGCCAGGGCCTCTTCACAGTATGTCTGTTCCTTCTTCACCTGTCCTGGCTGTCTCTCGAGCCCAAAGAGTCAGGGCCAAGCACTGTCAAGTTGCATTGCCTTACGCGATGACATAATCAAGATACAGTATGTGTTTCAGGGTCTCTCCCCAGCTTGTGCCAGCCCTCTGAAGGCTAAGCAAACCATTATTTACAATTTAGAGGCCACAAGTGAACCAGGAAGAGTCTCCTCACCCTCTCCACTCAAGCCTGTTTTTGTGCAGTGACATAGCTCTGTGACAGTAATGCATTTTGCTCACCTAGTGGAGCCAGTGCCTGCAGGACAGTACAGACTGCACTGTGCAGCAACGACCGTAAGAAAGCATTATTAATCTCAGGCCTGTTAGGCATCTAGGTAGCTGCTGCGGGAAGCCAGGTCAGATGGTAGACAGGGCTTTGTTGTGGCACATCAGGCTCGTTCTCAGAGTTGGAGACAGAACTCAGTTCTTAGGAAATCTCAGGGTAGCAGTTTCTTAGAACATAGACCCTAGCCTCATGTGGCAAATGGTGTCATAAGGTGCCTAGAATGTTGTACTAGACCTGTATGCTTGGTTCAAGTCCTGCAGACTTACAGAGTGACCTTGGAGCATGACTGCCTCTCGGCCTAACCTATTTTGCAGTGTTTTTTGAGGATAAAATGGTGAGGAAGAGGGTAATGTGCTCTTTGAAAGAAGAAAGAGGATAAATAACACACATAAATATCTTCCTCTATAATTTCATTATTAGAAAAGTTGTATGCCCTTTCTCTATTGTGCTATTACTTACTATTGTTCCCTCTTTAATTTTTACCAGTCCAAGCATTTTTGAAGTGTATTTTGCACATGTATCCCACCTATCTTCCAGAAAGCCCAAGGAAGTAAATATCACTTTTCCTCCAGTTTTATCCTTAGTGACTCTGTGAACTAGGTATGGTGAAAAGCCAGTAGCTGAAGGTCACCCCATGAACCTCTATAAAATTTGGACCTTGGCCTCCTAGAGCCTGATTCAGTGCTGTGACAACAAGATATGGGGTTGGTCTCAAACTGTGCCTAGGAAAAGGACAAAAGGAAATGGGTCAGTACAGTATGTTTGATTGGAGGCTGTGCCTACAGAGGGAGCTATAATCTGTGGAACCTTCTGCTGGGTGAGGCTGGCTTTTTCAAAGAGCACCATCTGCCGAACTTCTAGATCTCTGTTCCTGCTGAGTCAGGAGAGACAGTGCAGGGCCTGAAGGTAGTGCAGGGCTGAATCCAATCCATAGGATAAAGCTCAACCCAGATAAGATGGAGGTGCCGTGTGTCTTGGGTTCATGGGTCAAGGAAGGAGGAAGGTGCCTGCTTCTGAACGGGGTTGAACTCTCTTAGAAAGAACAGGTATGGCGCTTTGGTATACTCCTGGATCCGTCTCTGTCTGTTAAATCTCAGGTGGCAGTGGTGACTAAGAGAGACTATTGTATCTGCATTCAGTAAGGTGACTAAATTTTTTCCTTGACAGAGGCTATGTCTTAAGTGGCCAAACTGGTCCATGTCCTTAGGACCCCCAGGTTGAATTATAGTGATATGCTGTAAACACTGCAGTCAGAGTGTTGACAGGAGTTTCAGGCTGAACACATAATATGCCAGTTCTTAAAACCATGCATTGGCCTCACCTTCAGTCGAAGCCCAATTCAACTTGGGCCCCAAATTGCTGAGGGGGTGCCTCCTCCCATAGTGTTCCATCCATCAGCTACAATCTTCTGGGCCCTTCTAATCATATTGATACTAGGTGATACCCATAGGGCGACAGACAGGACTTTCTCAGCCATGGCACTCAGACACTTAACATTATTCTTGCCTGGTTAAAGCATATCTGTATGCCCAGATCCTCAAGGTTTGAGTGGGCTTCTTCTCCTAGTTTTTATGTATCTTTGTTTTATCCTTAGCAATTATTTTTGAATTTTGTGGTTTTATTTATAAATGACCTCTTCGTCTGAACGAGGCATTGTGTGTGAGTGATGCTGAGATTTAAAGTTTATTTAATGGTTCTACAGTTTTATTGCTCTGCTGAGCCAGTTTGGTCTAGTGGTTAAGGAACCAGACTCTTATCTGGCAATACCGGGTTCGATTCCACACTCCTCCATGAAGCCAGCTGGGTGACCTTGGGCTAGTCACAGGTTGTGGGGAGAAGAATAGACAGTTTTGTCAGCTGCTTTGAGTCCCCATAAATGGGTGAGAAATGGGTGTGATTTTAATGTATAGTTTTTATTTCTGTTGTATTGATTTCTCAATAAATCTGACTTAACTAATCACTCCACTCCACCAGAGTTCCAGACGCTGTTTTCAGCTGAGCTCTTTGCTCCTTTATTCATTGTTTGGAAGAGCAATCAGTGCTGTAACCTATTTACAGCTGCTTAAGTAGCATTTTCATTTGACATTCTATTCCTAGTTAATTTGTTCTGTCCTTCATTCTTTTTATGACAGATTCACAGAAGATATGAGGGCAAGAAAACCTCGAAGCACAAGAGAAACCTGGCCATTACTGGTGGCGTAACCTTGTCAGTTATTGCCTCACCGGTCATTGCTGCGGTCAGTGTAGGTAAGCAGCCCAGATGAATGACATGGCAATGCAGTCTGGTTGATACTTTGTTCAGAGATGTCCAGACACCAAAACACATCCACCGTAAGTAATCTTGGACAGAACGGCACTTAGTGAGACACATATATCAGCATTCTTTTACAGGTTGCTATCAATTCACAGAAGCCATAATTGTTTAAGGCGCTTGAAGGCTGCCCCCGATTGTGTATCCAAAGACACGGTAGTCTGGAAATCTCGAGAACCGCCTATAGAGAGGTACAGGGGCCCATTTCACTCTTTAATAATATTGGTCCTTCTTACAGGTATTGGAGTTCCCATTATGCTGGCCTATGTCTACGGAGTTGTGCCAATTTCTTTGTGCCGTGGTGGTGGTTGTGGTGTTAGCACTGCCAATGGGAAAGGTGTTAAAATCGAGTTTGATGAAGACGATGGGCCAATTACAGGTAATGAAAGAACTTTAACCATGACCGTAACCGTGACGGAAAAGGGAAGCGGAGTTGTGGGTAGCCAGGCACCTCTAGGCTCACAATTGGGTGGCTTGCATAAGTGTAGTACTTTTCATGGATGACTTCATACACGCAAGCAGTGCTTTGCTGCCGATCCAGTGATTTAAAACTACCTGTCTTTTCCAGCCTCACTTGTGTTGCTTCTAGCTGTGTAATTTTTAACTGGCTAGTCTAATAGTGTAGGAATTTAACCCATAAATCATCTTTTCTCCCAGTGGCCGATGCATGGAGAGCTCTGAAGAACCCCAGCATTGGGGAGAGCAGCATTGAAGGGCTCACAAGTGTGCTGAGCACCAGCGGGAGCCCTACGGATGGTCTCAGCGTCATGCAGGGCAATTACAGTGAGACAGCAAGCTTTGCCGCCCTCTCGGGAGGTACCCTGACCGGTGGAGTCCTTCTGAGCGGGAAAGGAAAGTACAGCAGGTAAAGTTCTCTCTAGGGGGTTGTGCGTACTGGGAGGGCCACTTGCAAATAGAGTTTGGTCGTCCTCTGTGACGGAACCCCTTATTGCTTTGCTGAAAAGCCCAGGCTTGCTGAATAGCCTGCAGAAATCAAGAATGAATTTGGTAGGGTTAAAAAGCTGTCTTCTTTCAGTTCCCCGTGGTACTGTTTTAACTTCCCATTGACACAGTGAGGAGAGATGTAATGCCCTGAGTTGTGAAGTTACACCACAATCTTTTCCTGCAAAATAGTCTCTCTGAGACCAGATATGCAATTCACAATCGGACTGTATTTGAGAATGCACAGTTTATAGGAACTCTGGGTCTCTCCATTCCAGAGGTAAAGAAGCTGAACAAAGTTCAACAAAATGAAGGCCAGGCCGTGGAAAGTTGCTGCTTCAAACTGAAATCAGCTGATGATTAATGCTTTCAATGTTTAAAAGTCTTGGCTGTGGTTCAGAACAAATGTCTAAACCATTGTCTCCTGCTCAGGTTGGAAGTGCAGGCAGATGTCCAGAAAGAGATCTTCCCAAAGGACTCTGTCAGCCTGGGAGCCATCAGTGACAATGCCAGTACACGTGCCATGGCGGGATCCATCATCAGTTCTTATAACCCACAGGACAGGTATGTTGGGCTCCTGACAGGCATGTCAGTTAACACCATCCAAAAGCTATTCTGATCTGTTTAGCATATATATATATATATATAGTGTATGTATGCACCAATATCATTGCCCAATATGCTACTTAGCATGAGATGAGCTATATGTACACTAACTTATATATAAGCCAGAACCCTCACTACTTTCAACAAGCAATTGCATTTTGAAGGAACAGCCTTTCTTGTTCTGTACGTGTAAGATGGCAGATAATGCAGCTTCTGGTAGATTCGTGTGAGTAGCTTTTCTGTGGGTTTGGCAGAAGCGAATCACGGGTGTGGCTTTGATTATTGCTACTTTGTTGGCGTCTGAGAGATCTTCGAAATTTCCCTAAGCACAGAGGCAGCCTTGGATGTGGGCGTACTTGGAATTTTGATGGATAGACCCCCAGTTAATTTCTGCTTTTTCTCAAATGGTCCCTCCCAGACCAAAAAGCAGACAGATCTTTGGTTTCTTGTTGTTTGATTGACCCACTTAGAATGAATAAATAAAAATCTTTGACTTTAAATAGTTTAGTGGTTTGATGTGAGTGACACGTAACATTGTGTCAGAACATTTCCAGCTTCTTTTTCCTCTCAACTGTTAGGAGGAAGGCTGGGCCTCAGCCCTTCTCCCTGAATCCCTAGCTACACATAGAAGGTTATCTAGCAATTTTAGGCTTGGTTGTGGGGCCCTACTTGTGGATTATTAAATATATTTCATAGTAGGCTTTAAAAAACCCGTTAATATTATTTGCTACAATTTCAAATGCTGTTCCTGCCATCACACAGCTCTGACAGCGTACTTTATGGCCTAAAACCCCGCTTTCTGTCTCTGCAGAGAGTGCAACAATATGGAAATCCAGGTGGACATAGAGACCAAACCAAGCCATTACCAGCTTGTTAGTGGGAGCAGCACGGAGGACTCTCTGCACGTTCACACCCAGATGGCTGAGAACGAAGAGGAGGAAGCCGAGGAGGAGGAGGAGGAGCCGGAGCAGCTGTGCAACCATCAGAGCTGTGAGCAGAAAGACTGCGTTGCCAGCAAAACCTGGGACATCACTCTGGCACAGCCCGAAAGCATCCGCAGCGACTTGGAGAGCTCGGACAGCCAGTCGGACGACGTGCCTGACATTACCTCTGATGAATGTGATTCTCCTTACCCCCAGACTGCTGCCTGCCTGCACCCCTCAAATGCCAGAGCTGCTGAAAGCCCAAGTGCCCATATTGGCCAATGTGCCCACGCGGAAGGGAACAGACCAGAGGAGATCGTCTCCACTCTGGAGTGCATTGAGGCCCGAGTATGAGTCCGTTCCCTCCTGAGAAAGAAGCACACTGATTGTTACTGCCCCTCCTGAGGTGCCACCACCAAGGAGGCAGGGTGGTTATGTCCCTCTTGGCTTTGTTTCTGACTCCCCAGGCTGCTGTTCTAACCTGACTCTGGGGAAGTGGCATTTCTTATACAATAACAATCCCCTGGTTTCATTCCCTTCTTTTTTTTAATTTATTGGTTCAAGCGCTTGGTGATGCTGTGAGTTGTGTAAGAGTGTACATAAATGTGTGCGTGTACATCGTATGTCTGCCAAACATACGCCTAAAGAACACCTTTAATAAAGATTCCCCATGCCATACAAAGCAGATCCTGCTCTGCCTTTTCTTAAAGCCAGTTGTTCTGAGTAGACCTGTTTTACCTCTGCCTGCTGAAATTTATACCTGCCGTGATCTTAGGTAGGTTGCACGTCTTCCAGTTAGAGCAAATCTGGCCTGGGGAGAGGTCTTTTTAGCACGGCCTAGAAGAAAACATGTGAATTTGCTGCCCTCTAGAGGCTCCCTTAGTTCCTGCACTTGCAAGTCCGTTTTGGACTAAGCTTGCATGCGGAAGGTGTTGGGTTCAGCCCCCTGCACCTCCCTCCAAGAAGGTCATGACCAACAAAACTGCGTGGATGTGGCTGTATTGTCAGCAGGAGTCAAGCTTCACAAGTGTATACTTTAAGAAGCAGTTGGGACTCTTGAGATATACAGAGATGAACATTACAGGCAGGTTTCATGCGAAGCTACCACTGCCAAATGGTCCCTCGGCTGGACGTGTCTTGTAATTAGGATCCATTTCCTTCTCTTTGGCTTTTAGTTCTTCAGTGGGCAGCACTCTGCTCGGCTGTTCTGTACAACCTCTCCCTACAGGCCCATATTCAATTCACTGTAGCAGTTACAGGGCGGAATGCCGGTTTAAGAGAAGTGAGTGGTGCTATATCTTCAGAGTGTGCGAACTCTGTGTGTGTGGGCGAGTCTTGCATATTTTAATTTTTAGCCTTTATGGCTTCCTACAGACGAAGACAGAAGAAAGGCAGGATGGATCTTTTACTGGTTATGCCAGCTTTCCATGCACAGGGAAACTGTGATACGTGGAAGTATTTAGAAATGTGATTCTTCTGGAATTCTTGGGTCCTGGAGATACAGCATCACGTAGTTTGAACTTGCTCTGAATTGTTGCTCTGCAGTTCAGTGGCTGGGAACATAAAACCAGCTTTCTCATCTCTGCCCTGCTTCTGTTATCTGGAAAGTTTAGATGCATTTATTCAAAAGCTGCCTCTCCTTCTGGTGAACGGTCCAGGGGTAGGTCGGCTGCTGCCTTCTCTGCTATACAGAATTCATGACCAAAGTGTTTTTAGAGCACGATCTTCCTACGCTTCTATTCTCGTAGTCTTATGCAAGAAGCCCAACTGTTCAATTGCTGCTTGAATTTCTAGATACTGTATTTCAGCGTTTTCCACCTTGAGAAAGGCTGGAGCAGTTAAAGCAAGTGCAGTTAAGAAGTGGTGGAGGGGGAAGCTGCCATGGCTGTTATTTTCTGGAATTGGCATGAAGGGGGAGTCTGAACACAGTGATCAGTGTACAATATGGCCTGGAGGAGGTTGGCTTTTGGAAGAGTTCTAGATATGTAATAGGAGAACCGTTGCTAAAAACATAAGAAGAGCCCTGTTGGATCAGGCCACAGCCCATCTAGCCCAGCATCCTGTCCCACACAGTGGCCCAGAGATTTCTTATGGGTATCTAAGAACACAAGAAGAGCCCTGGTTTTCCATGGTTGCATCTAAATGCACGTTGCCCAGCCAGTTTTCAGAGGGAGCTGAAACTAAACGGAGGAGGGAGAAGGAGAACTCCACTCTAATCAAAAGTTGCATTTTCTGACATTTCCTCCAGTCTACAGATGCAGTTCCCAGAACAAGAGGTGCAAAAGATCTAAGGTTTTTGTTTTGTTTTCAAATGTATTTCCATTTCTTTTCTGCCCCCTTTCTGGCTTAAAACGTATGTAAAAGCAGACATGAACGTCTGTTAAACTGGATCAGATCAATGCTGTTCTTCGTCTGCCAGTCTCTCCCACTCAGCCCATAGTGAGAACCTGTCATATCGATGACAAGGTGGCAGAATTTAGGTGGCCATTCTGTGGTGTCTTGCCATCAATTTCCTCTGAGTTCCAGGGCTGCTTGGCTTGCCAGGGAACAAAATTTTCACAAGTCCTAATCTTGTAATGCTCGGAATTTGAGAGCCTTGTGTGAAGTTATATTTCCATCATTTGAATTTTTTTGTGGGTCTATAAGTGAGGAGGGCATTTATTCACAGGAATCAGAAATTTGACAGAAACCCAGCTGATGTCCACATGGTCTCTCCCAGGCTCAAGCCAACTTGAAATAATGTGCCCCTTTCAGGTTTGCAGTGACCAAAAACTATGCTTAGAACAACTTTGTGTTCGCGAGCAAAACGGATCGTGCAAAACAGCTTTTTAGCTTCTGGTTCTTGGTAGCTGTGAATCTACCTAAAGAGGAGGCTGAATTATTAGAACTGTGGTAGCCAAAAAAACCCAAACCAAATGTTCTTCCGGGCTAGATTGACTCTGTTGAACTTGCTTTTCTGTTCTTTGGCTGTGATTTGGTTGCTTGGCTTGAGTTATCTGGAGGAAACTTTCTGTCGATGTCTCCTGCAGCTCTCCACTGGTGTGAAGGCTACACTTTACTATATTTCCCATCTCTATGGTCAAGATCTGATTGTTCCTGAGTAAGGTGTGAGAAAGAGTATAGAAGAGAAGAGAAAGGATTGCAGCTTAGGGATATGAAGTGTTGGCTTTGTAGGCGTGCACAAAATTGCTCCGTAAGGCCTTTGGTCAGGGCACTGGTTTTTGCCGCCCTCACCAGCCCTGCTGTTGTTATAATGTGGAGCCTCAAGGATGCTGGTATAGACTGGAACAAGGAAGATGACACCCTGGCACAGTTATCAGTTGTTAGGGCGGTAGGATCGCACGAGGAAGGTGGGCACGAAACTAAACTAAGGCAATACCATGCTGTGTGTGATTCTGCAGTTCTAACCAGGTGTTACAGCCGTTGCATCTGGTTGGGTAAGGCTCACAAGAGGAAAGGTGTATTGGCACCACCTTTCCCCTCTGATGGCAGACTGGGTCCACCTCCTTCATGGAATCAGGATGCTTCAAGCAGGTCCGTCCATCCTAATCCCTATTGCATACAGAAATGTTTCCCCTGCATCCGCAAACAGGGCTAAGAGAGAACTGCAGAGTACTCACTCTGGGTAGGCCAGGATTCCCAAAGTGGCACCAGGAGCGGCATATTTGCCTGCCAAGGTCTTCTCTGGCACCTACAACAAGAAGAGATGGCTTTTATATCCCACTTTTCTCACCCATTAAAACGACTCAGAGCTGCTGACAAACCTGTTCTCCCCACAACAGACACCCTGTGAGCTAGGTGGGACTGTGAGAGCTCAGAAAGAGATCTGCGACTAGCCAAAGGCCAAGCAGCTGGCTTCGTGGAGGAAGAAGAAGCATTGCCTTTTATATCCTGCTTTTCTCACCCTTATGGGGACTCAAAGCTGCTGACAAACCTTCTGTTCTTCTCCCCCCAACAGACACCCAGTGAGGTAGGCTGAGCTCAGAAAGACAGCTGTGACTAGCCCAAGGTCACCAGCTGGCTTCCTGGAGAGTGGGAAATCAAACCCAGTGACTGCGAGATAGGGGTGACTCTAATCACAAGAGCAAATTTGCTCTTTACCCAACCCGTTGAATAAAGACACCATAGACAACTGATTATGGTTACTGAGATTACTGAGAAGAAAAGCAATTCTGCAAGTCCTTCTCTTGACCTCTGCGCAGAGTTGGAACACACCCTCCTGTTCTTCCAATGGGACAATCTCCCTCCCTTTATCTTGCTTTCATGCCTCACGCTAGCCATGTAGGAACTGGTGCGCCCTGCGTCGTCTCTCCATAGAACCACAAACATTCTGCTTCAGAGATAAGGCAATGTGGAGGCTTGGCTCTGACTGTAAAGATTTTTTTCCACACTGGGTTCAGAATAGGATTTTATAGATCGGTCTTAGACACTGCTGGCGCTGTGCTGATGGGCCTGAGAGAAATGAGCGCGATTAACCAGCATTGACTAGCGCACATACTTGAAATGCTAGCCAACGTTAGCCGTTCTGTGCCCGCCTCCTCCGATCGAATACCCTGATTTGACTGTGGGGCCAGTCCTCTTCTGGGTGCTACACATGAGACTGTGCCGTTGTCGTGATGATGCTGATGCTCTGTGTGCGCGCAGTTGCGTCTGTGGTTGTCCAAGGTGCTAGTGTGCTTACATGGCCCCTCAGATGACCCTGGAGCATCGGAAGAGGTGTGAATGGCCACTGCCTGGACCTGCCCGGTAAGCTGTCGGGTTAAGGTTGGTCAAGGTGTGGAGCACAAAATCGTGAACCTCTGGGCAGGCAGGGGGCGCCTGGAGTCTGTAGCAGCCTCCTCCAAGGGCAGATGCCATTCCCCAGCAGTTGCCCAATCATGCACCACCGGGCGAAGTTCAAATAGGCACCGTGCTGAAGAAAGCTGGCTTGAGAGTCTACCAGGGTGAATTTGCTTGTGTGAATGCGTTCTGTTGCCAGCTCCTGTTTTCTCAGAACAACTCTACCCAGTGGGCCTGCCTGTGAGTCCTTAGGCGCCGCCCCTCATCACTATCAATGCTAAAAGTACTAAGGCGATGCAACACATGAGTTGGAAAGGATTTTGGAAGCTGGTGCAGGAAACTCTCACAAGTCATCAATTCTGCAAAATAAAGACTGTTGCATCTTGCAAATTTTTGTGTCGGCCAGGCTGCCCCCTTGTGTACCGGTGGAGTTGAACCCTGGCTAAACTGGATAATTCAAAGTTCACGCTTTCAAAAATTTGGGCCTAATCTGTCACTACTGTAGATCTATTAACTGGCTTTTAATTATTATTTTTTTAAGGCAGTGCTATTCAAACTGCAGCCATCCACAATATGATTGGGATACAACCTCCATAATTCATCTGCATTGGCTGGAAATCCGGACACCATTAACTGGAGGACGGTTGTCCGGCCAAGTCCTCTCTTCAAGGGCATTGCATCTTACACAGCAAAGCAAGCCAAACCTTGCTAGCATTTCACAGTCTTCACAACCCATGAAATCAAGACAGTGTTACTGCATACATACAGTATATTGATACATGCCAGGCGTTTAAGAAGTGAAGTCTTCCCTGCCCACACAAAGAAACTCATCCTGCAAAATAAAGTCCCTGAAACTGTGGCAGAAAGCCTGCAAGCTCGCTTCCTAAAAAGAGAGCTGTGGTTCTGCTCGCTACCCGGTCTTGTAGGAGCTGCTTGAGGGCTTGGGTGTTTAATCTGGCAAATGATGGGCAGGAACAGGTACGGCTGCCCACAAGCCGGCAATCCTTTGAAAGCAAAAAGAGGGAAGGAGGCTGGCAGGAAGAGCATTTTACATCCACCTCCCGTTTGAATTCTCCCTTGCTTGGCCTAGTGGCTAGGGAGCCGGACTCTTATCTGGGAATACCAGGTTTGATTCTGCCCTCCCCCATGAAGCCAGCTGGGTGACCTTGGGCTAGTCACAGGTCTCTTCTGAGCTCTCACAGCCCCACCTATCTCACTGGGTGCCTGTTGTGGGGAGAAGAATAGAACGCCAGCCGCTTTGAGTCCCCTTAAATGGGCGAGAAAAGCGGGGTAGAAAAGCCGACTCTTCTTCTTTGTTCCCCAAAGTGTGCACATCTGAGCCCCTTCGGCCAAATGAAATGCCAGTTCAAGTTACGGTGCAGGAATTGCACTCTGTTAGAAAGCCGATTCAGGTTCCAATGCCATGTTCTCGGGCTGTGGTGTGACACCTCAGGTTTGATCCAGCTTCAGTCCAGATGTTGGACTACAACGCCCATCATGCCTAGTTTCAGAACATCTGGTACACCTCAGTTTCAAATCCACTGCTCTAGAGTTACCAAGAACAAGAGAACCCCTCAGCTAAGTGGCCAGTAGTTTTCTTTCTACATTATCTAACTCAAAAGGTGGATTTTCTGAGTTATTTAACACGGAGAGAAAACAGCCAGTCACTTTGCTGATGTATTCTCTCTCTCTCTCTCTCTGAAAGTGGAGTGAAACTGGATTAAACCTTCTGTGTGACCACAGCATTGGTCTCACATCTTCTTCACATGAGCCTAAGAGCTCATAAATTGAGAGGAATTCAGCGGCTGGCTGGGAAGCCTGCATAGGAAGAGGCAATGGATGCTGCTGTCGCCGATGCCCATCAGGGCAGACATACCTGAAGAACAAGTTGGGAGAGGAGAGAGAGAGGTGCAGAGGAGCCCTGCAGTGGGTGGGTCTGCGAGGTGAATCAGATTTCCTGCGGGAAGGAAGGAAGGAAGGAGAGAAGGTGGAGTTTGGCCCTTTGTTCTACTATAGCCTGGGAGAGCTGGTCAGACAGGAAGAGCTGATTTCAAATGATTGCTCCAGGAGGTCGCGGGAGGAAGCAGCTTCCCTTCAGGAGGGTGGAACCAGGTGGATGGTCCAAATGCTCAGACTCCTGCAGGTTCCCGGGTTGTGTCCAAGAAGAGCTCAGCCATGAGACCACGGAGAGGACATCGGCTCGGTTGGGCTGCGGAGGTTTGATGCCCCGATCCTAACCTGCAAAGATGTGTCGGCTAGGTGAGTTGGCTTCCTCTCCCAAGGTCCGAGGGAGGGATCCAGGGAGGTGGTGACCAAGCATTGCTTTTCCCAGCAAGGTGGTAGCGGACGGGAACCAAGCGTCCCTAAGTGTCCCTTGCAGTTTGCAGAGAAGATCTCTGTGCAAAGCTGGCCGCTGCTGCTGCTGCTGCTGGACAAAGGCTTGAAGTAGGGCTGAAGGCATTCAAAGAGCGCAGTGTGCTCCAAGGGAGAGAAAAGCAAGCTTTTGCTTCAAGGGGGCTGTAGCTCGATGCTAGAGCAAACTGCCTAGAAAGCAGAGAGTCGCCAGTTCGATCCTCCCCAGCATCTCCCCAGAAGTAGGCAGTGGCAAACCACTTCTGTATCTCTGCCAAGAAAACTGCATAGGGGTGACCATGTAGTCAACCAGGAGTTGGCCATGACAACAAACATTTGCTCTATGGAGTATACAATTCCAAATATCAAGAGCTTCAATTTGAAGTTGCAATGTAGGCCACACCTTTTCAGCACCATAAATTGCACAAGGAAGGTCAATGGCCCACAATTTTGCATGCCTGACATCCAAACCCGACCCGAAAAGTGCTATTTTTCCAGGTCCCAGAACACTCATGCTTTCAATAACAATGACAAAATTTTCAATTCCATTATTAGCAATCCGATTATTTTACTTCCTATTCCTCTTGACCCCTTCAGAAAATCACCCATTATTCAGGCCCAGTCAGTGGCCTATTGATCTGTAATTGTATATTATTATTTATATACCAATTTCTAATTGAAGAATAATTGTCCCCCCGAAAGCCTGTTTAATCTCTTGTTCTCTCCAAACCCCCCTGCTGTAATCCAAGTCCTTTATCTATTCAAACCCCTTATCCTTTTTGTTGAAATATCAATCTTCCTCCTAAAACCTCTTTATCTTTATTTATGTATTCTATAGTCGTATGTTTTGATATCTATATGGTATAAAGTGATGCTGATATTTTCTCCACACCTACACTACCTGTCTTAATGGTCTATATAAATCTCTATATTGTCTCCCTGGCATCTTATTCCATATTATACTTTAATTTACTATATTGTGCATTTGTCTTTCTATTCATACCCACTTGGCTTTCCTTTTAAATTCTAATTCAATTAATTGTTAGATTTGGAAAGCCACAAAACATTTTTCCAAAGACGGAACTGACCAACCTCCTTCTTGGATTCCCATATTTAATACCATCAATTCTATTATTGATCCAGGAATTGCTTCAGCTGAATGCATACTCCTAGTAGAACTGTCGTGCTTTTCATCGGAATTTTTCTTCAAAATCAGATTCAGCAGGTTAGATTCCCCTGCACTTTCTCTGCCCCCATCGCACCCCCCTAGACTTCAAGGTGGCTTGTGGGTCTCTGTATTTATGTCTACCTAACACTACTTGCTGTTCTGCCCTTTACATAGAAGGTCGAATGGTTTATGCACTGAGACGGGAAGGAGAAAGATAAATTAAGGGTTGAATAAATGCCTGTAAAATTCATTTCTTCTGCCTCCTCTTTCTCAGGCAGCTGGAGATAAGAGGGAGGCCATTAGCATGTGTTGCAATACGTGCAGAAAATGGTTTTATAATCTGTAAGACACGTCAAAACAATGGGAATGGCGAAAACAATTTGCCGTTAGGTCGGTCAGCGAGTCAACAGCATAAATCCTAGACTCCGATTTTCTTCTTGAGCTCTGAACATTGACAGGCGCAAGAAAAGAGTAGGCGGTTCTTGTTCTTTTTAAAAATAGTTGTTTGGCATCCTTGGCTCACAAGCCATTTCACAGATTTTTTTTAAGCCCTTTCCCCCCCTTCAAGGAGTCTGAACATCAGCAAAGGGAGAAATGGAAGGGAAGAGGAACAAACGAAAGTCGAAGTGCCCATGAAGCCCATTCCCCACATTCAGTTCAGTACAAATCCAACGCCCACAAATGTGGGGAGCTTCATATTAGGGCATGAATATTCAAGCAAATATTCATGCACAAGGGAAAGCGAAGGTCCCCCTCCCTTCCTGCCCCCCATCTTCTTAGGCACGTACCAACCCAGAAGTGCCTTTTTGGCCTCCGAGGAGTGCCAAAATGGGCCCTCCCCCCCCCCATGGACTAGGTGAGCCAGTTTGGTGTAGTGGTTAGGGAGCCAGACTCTTATCTGGGAATACTGGGTTCGATTCCACCCTCTTCCAGCTGGGTGACCTTGGGCTAGTCACAGCTCTCTTCTGAGCTCTCACAGCCCCACCTACCTCACAGGGTGTTCTGTTGTGGGGAGAAGAACAGAAGCTTTGTCAGCCGCTTTGAGTCCCTTTAAATGGGTGAGAAAAGCAGGGTAGAAAAGCCAACTCTTCTTCTATGCCCTCGAAAGGCAAGGGCCATGTCAGGAGGGGTGGGAGGCTCTGGGTCTTCGGTGAATACCGTATAATCCGATTTGTGGATGAATAGGATCTACGAGCGTAGGCCCGATTCGATTTGGCCACAAATGTACAAATGTGTACATATTCGTATGAATTCCAAATGTCACAAATATTTTTGCACAGGACTGTTTCTCCAAGGAGACTTCGGCTATGTTCACCTCCAAGGTTTAATCCCGCTTCAGTCCACCTTCAGAGCGAGAGAATACCTCAGCAAAGTGACCAGTAATTTTCTTTCCACATTATCTATCCCAAAGGGGAATTTTCTGAGTTATTCAACACAGAAAGACAACATCTTGTTGTTACTTTGCTGATGTGTTCTCTTGCTCTGAAAGTGGACTGAAGTTGCATTAAACCTTAAGTGTGACCACGGCCTTGTTGTTTCATTTCTTGCTCCCATGGACCATCAGAGAGAAGGGCTGCATCAAGATCTCACCTAGTTAGTCCATTGTATTTGGATACCCTGGATTAAAGCCATGGATGTTCCAGAATATCTATGCTTTATTCTAGAATATTTAATGCAGGGGAATGAGCAACCGACATCAGGGGCCTCTTTGCACTTGCCATATTCTGGAATATATCTCAGGATAAGGATCTGTTGTCCGCATGCTATTGCAGACTCTGGCAGGCCTCACTTGGGGCCTGCAGTAGCCTGCACTAGCATGTGGACAGCAGCCCCTATTCCGGGATATATTCCAGAATAAAGCCAAGTGCAAACAGGGCCTTGGATGTAGCCTGTAAGGTCCAGGTGCTTAGTAAAGCTGCAAGTCCATCACTAATTGACTCCCCACCACCACTCAGGCTGTTGCTGGCTTGTAAACTTTGGGATGTTAGCAAGAAGATGGCCTTGCCTGCAGTTTGCTGTTTAACCAGTGGTTAATCTTTACAGACACGGACTTATTTTCAAAGGAAATGCTGTATTAGCGGGAACTTCCTGGATGGCTCTTGAATCAACAGAACGGAGCTCTCTGCAAACCTGGGCTGGGATGGAACCTTTGATCTGGGCCTGCACCGTAACTGTGAGACAATAGGGCTTGGCCAGATTGGCTCTTCTAACGGCCTCTTCTGGGATGATCGACTGAATTCTCATTGAGAAGATGGAATTTCTTAGCTTGGGACTCCCGCTTGTAAGGCAGTTTCTGGACTTTTATATAGCCCATCATCCACTTACCTCCCTTAATCCAGATCTAAAATGATCCGGATTAAGAAAGGGGTCCTTCAACTAATCTGGATTTAGAAGATCCGGATCTAAGGAAGTACTTGATGTGTCTCTACAGGCAGTGTAGCACCCAAAAGCAATGGGTGCTAGGCAAGCTCACAGTGGGAACGCTGGGGCACCCATGTGGACCATCTGTCTGTACCCAAGTGAGAGATGTCCATCACACCACATTTTTTTTGGGGGGGGGGGCAATATGTCTAATCTGGATTTGATGCCCGAAGATTGGATTGTAGACCCCTTTAGTGGGGTTCACAGGAAATCCAGATTATAGATCCTGAAGGATCCATTTAATCCGGATTTCACTAGTACAGGTGTGAACAAATCAGGTTCGAATGGGCTCTGCAGTGGAAATGGGGTCTTCCTGCTCTGAGCTTAATGGGTCCCTAATGGGTACTTAATGAGTACTTAGTGCTAGTGGGAAAAACCCCATTATTTCAAAGAGGCCTCCCCCTCACCTTCCCAGAGGCAGGGCGCTCCCGGTGCAACATTTTATAGGCCCCATCAACCCTTTTGACTGCCGCAAAACAAGGTTGAAACCTACTGCAAATTATTCTCCCGAGCTTTTGATGGCAGTAGATGTTAATTTCTTGTGATACTTTTCCCTCCCTTCCAAAGTCCGTGCTTTGCTTCTGAGGAAGGAGGTCTGCTCTGGGAAGAAATTGTATCCCATTGACCAACATTGCTGCAATTACAGTTAGGATAATGTAATTTACTGCATGCCTCTTCTTCCAGTTTCCCCTGCCCCAAAACATCGTGACCATCAATTTAGCTGGATGGGATTTTTTTGTTTGTTTAAGAATTTCTTGATCTGTCCTTCAGCATAAATGGGTCTCAGAGAGGCTGGCGATCAGTGCCTCTTTGTGCAGCCTGAATGAGGTGGCACCATGCCCTTTTTATGGCATTGGAGTGCACAAATTTCCCACCGCTCTTGTTGGTGGTCTTTCTCAACCCTTGTTAGATTAGAGTTTTACTTGTTTGTTTTATGTGTTACTGTTTTATGGTACTGTTGAAAATCAGGGCCTTCACTTTTAACCTTCTCAGGTCCATCTTCAGGTCTGACTGCTCACACCTTTCATTTCTATCCATTTATTGGCGGGCCTTTAACCCTCCATTTGGACTTCCCACCTCAATTTGGACTTTCCCAAATGGATAGGAAAGAAGAGTTCCAAGCAGCCAGGCCTGAAGGTGGCCTGAAGAAGGTCTACATGAAGCTGTGACCACAGCTGGAGATTTTGGGCACTCTACCGATTTAGCAAATGAAAGACAATGAAAGAATGACCCTTGGAGGGGGAAATTTCCAAGCTACCAAGCACTGCTGACCTTTCAGTCCAGCAGATGGACCATAGGGGCATCTCTTTTCCTCCTACAAGCCTGATTTAATGGTCACTGCAAATGGCAAACGATTAAACCAATGGACAGAGAAGAAGGAGAGTTCTAGAAATGGATATCAACCGTGATGGCCGTGTTCAGAGAAACTAGAGAAACTAGAGATTAGTTACTGGGCTTCCTGTCTTGGAGTTTTCCTTCCTAGATGCTTTGAATCAGAAGAACCAGAACGTTGGATTAGATGTCACAGATCCAGAAAGACTGATGTGCAGGAAGCCCTTGACTGTGTTTTAGAAAGAAAGACAACATCCAAGCATTTTTCCCCTGCTCCTGCACCCACTCAAATTGTCTTACAGATTTTGGCAGCAGTAGCAGCAGCAGCAAGAAGGGGTGGGTTAATTGGTTAATTGGAGTAGGCCAGAAGGTCCAGACCTTTCTACCTGGTTTAGCCATCTGATGCAGGATGAACTTGTTCTTCTTATGGCCATTTGCTTAGGCATTCAGTAAGATCAGAGCAATGATACCCAACCCATTGAACAGAATCACTTTGAGGCATGTTCAGGCATTGTAAAGAACTAGGGGCAGATGTGTTTACTTCTGGCCACAATGACCACTGGTTTCCAATCTGAGGACACAACTCTTAGCAACCCCTGTAGGTCTGGCCCGTGGCAAGAGATGCTCCACAAGAACATAACTGGAGCCCTGCTTGATCAAGCCACAGCCCATCTAGTCCAGCATCCTGTTCCACGTAGTGGCCTCTGGACATCTCAAGCATAAGCAGAAGACCAAGACAAGACCTTCTTCCATTCTCAGATCCCAGCAAATGGCCATTGGAGTCATCCTGCCTATCTCCCCAGCCTGAAGGATGTACTTAGGCATCTATTCTAGTAGCCATTGATACACCTGTCCTCCATGAATTAAGAGGAGCCTTGCTTTACCAGGCCACAGCCCATCTAGTCCAGCATTCTGACTCACACAGTGGCCCACCAATGGCTTCTGGGTGTCTCAAGCAGAAAATGAAGGCAAAACCTTCACCTGCTCTTACTTCCCTGCAAATGGCCTTTAGGGGCAACCTGCCTGTCTCCCCAGCCTGGAGGAAGTGCCTCGACATCCATTCTCATAGCCATTGATACACCTGAACTCCCTGAATTTGTCCAAGCCCTTTCTTCAAGCCGCCCAGTCCAGTAGCTGTCACCCCTTCCTCTGGCATTAAATTCCGAAGATTGATGACCCTTAGGGGTGAAAAAAATGCTTCCCCGCATCACTTCCAGTTTTCCTGCCCAAGAGCTTCACTTGGAAACCAAGCCCGTCACTGCCCCACCTTAAAACATTAGCTGGTTTCAAGGAACGTGGTGAATTCCTTTGGAGTTATTTTTATTTCACTGACATTTATTTTATTTTATTTTTTATATTTCTATTCCACCCTATACCTGAAGGTCTCAGGGCAGGTAACAACCTTTAAAACAAATTAGAGCCAATATTAAAACCAATAATATACATAAAACATTTCATTCATTCATTCATTCATTCATTCATTCATTCATTCATTCATTCATTCATTCTTTCTTTCTTTCTTTCTTTCTTTCTTTCTTTCTTTCTTTCTTTCTTTCTTTCTTTCTTTCTTTCTTTCTTTCTTTCTTTCTTTCTTTCTTTCTTTCTTTCTTTCTTTCTTTCTTTCTTTCTTTCTTTCTTTCTTTCTTTCTTTCTTTCTTTCTTTCTTTCTTTCTTCCATCCATCCATCCATCCATCCATCCATCCATCCATCCATCCATCCAATCTACCTACCTACCTACCTACCTACCTACCTACCTACCTACCTACCTACCTACCTACCTACCTACCTACCTACTACCTATCTATCAGATTCAGCATATTAAAATACTAAAATGCTGTATATACTGTGGGGGAGGAAGTATAATCACATCTTCACATCATCCAAAGGCCAGGGCAAAGAGGTACATATTCAACTTCTTCCTGAATTTATACAGAGAAGGGGCGTGACACACCTCCAGGGGGAGACTATTCCATCACGTGGGGGCTATTACCGAGAAGGCCCTTTCCCAGGTGCCCACCTGTTTCACTACTGAGGGTGGTGGGAGAACCAGGAGGGCCTGAACTCCAGATCTTAAGGCACAGGCAGGTCGGTATGGGAGAAGGTGTTACTTTAAATATTTGGGGCTCAAGTCATTTAGGGCCTTGTAAGTTGGAATGTATGGGCTTGAAGAGTTGGCCTGTTGCTCTGAGTCCAAATGCTACTTGTGAGGTGACATTTTGCACATTAAACTCAGAGTTGGCAGAGAGTAAAGCCCAACCCTGTCTCCCCTCCTCAGATAACCTCGACCGTCCCAGCACCCAGAAGCTCTTAATGAAAACTGGCCTCATCCTGATTGTCATCGGCCACCTGAACTTCATCACCGGAGCCCTGGTCCATGGCACGGTCCTTCGGCACATTGCGAACCCTCACGATACAATCTCCTTGCAGTACGCCATCTCCAACATCATCTCGGCAATCTCCGCCATCTTGGTAAGCATTTCCACACTCCATTGGTATTGCTGGAAGGGAGGGACAGCATGCAGGCCAGTGCACATGAATTCTGGGAAATGGCCACAGCTTGGGTGTTAGAGCAAACAGCCCGGAAAGCAAAAGGTCGCCCGTTCGATCCCCGGCGTCTCCCCAGAAGTAGGCAATGGCAAACCACTTCTGAATCTCTACTGGGATGAGCCCAGATATTCAAAGGTATTCAAAATTTGATCGAATTCGTCCAGATTTCAGCATTCAAATTTGAATTGAATGTCCATAAATTTGAATTTAAAGATGCAAACACATTTTGAATTTCTGATCTATTCATTCAAATTATCTGGACATTTGTATGTTTATGGGTTTGTACACAATATGTACTTGCAGATACACATCTTTCCTGCATCCATTACAGGCCAAAATGGTTCAGTTCTCAGCCTCTCTGTGGAAGTAGGCAATGGCAAACTACTTCTGCATCTCTCCCAATAAAACTGCATAAAGGGCCCCATGGAGTCTGGGAGTGGCTGAAGCTCAGTGGTAGAGCAAACAGCCTGGAGAAGAGAGGGTTGCCAGCTCAAACTTTGAGGACTGCAGATCTTTGAAGACTGTTGTGATGTGGCCATCACTTTCCCCAGTTTTTAGACCGTCTTCAAAGGTAGCATCGCATAGCGTACATTTCAGAAGTAGCCCTTGAGAATCTCAGGTTTTTTTAAAAAATCTCTTCAGGAATGGTCAGCATGGGCAAATTTAGCTGGAGCTGTGAACAGGTGCTGGTGGGCATGAAAGCTGCCGTGAACCTCACTTGTCAGGGATAAAAACGCATTTAGAGCCTGTTTGGGGAGGGATTTGGACGTGGCTTCCGCATTGGAGGCCAGATTGGAGCCCCTTTGAGGATGCCACGTCCGCACGTCGACGTGGAAAACCGGTTTCTTAAAACGCTTTTGCTGCCGAAATCCGACCCAGATGTAAGACCTGAAATATTAGGTCTTACATCTGGCTTTTCCCCTTAAAACGATTTGGAAGAAAACGCTTCCGAAGCGGCAGGGGCAAAGACAGATTGCCGGTGCATGCTCAGCTGTCAAAAAGGCAGAGCGCATGGTCTGCCTCTTTGACAGGTGGGCACACCCACTGGCCTCTGCCATGGCGAGGCCGGCAGCCAGCTTCCCCGGCCTTCCCCCTTGCAAAAGAAGGGGCGATTGTCCCTTCTCTTGGGAGGGGAAGCCGAAGCTTAACCCCCCCCCCCCCGGGTCACATGCTCGCGATCAGTGTCTTACCAGGTCACGGCATGGCGGCTTCTGGAAGCAAGGACCTGGCTTCTACTGCGCGTACCATGGCCGGTATTGGCCAGCCGCCATCACGAGGGTGGCTGGCCAATGGGAAGGGGCCAGCCACCCTCATGAGGGCGGCTGGCCAATGCTGGCCGCGGTGCACGCACACGCAGTGGAAGCTGGGCTTCCCCGTGCCAGAAACCACCACACCGTGACAAGGTAAGCCCTGGATCGCGAGCGCGTGACCCTGGGCGGGTGTGTGTGCTGTGTTAGGCTTTGGCTTCCCCTCGCAAGAGAAGGCACCATCGTGCCTTCTTGGGCAAAGGGGAACCCGGCTGCTGGCCTTGCCATGCAGGCTCTGAAGGAGCCAATGGCGCAGGGCGGTGGGCAGCCCCAGCTGTCAAATGGAGATCATGCGCTCTCCGTCTTTGACAGCTGGGCAGGGCCTCTGGAGACTGGATTGGGATGCCCCGCATGTGTGCGGATGTGCAGGGCCTCCAAGAATCTGCCCCTTTTGGGGGCAGATTCTTTTTTAAAACGTTTCGCCAGAAAACAGATCTCATAGATCTGTTTTCCGGCGGCACGTGTGGAAAGGCCCCAAGACCCCCCCAAACTGATTACCACAGATAGGCAAAAAACAGAAACCCAAGCATCTAGATTGTTTCTCCTAAGGATGTGCACAATTTGTCCTTCATGTTTGCTCCGCGTTAAAGCAAATGCAAAGGAAATTTACATTCGTGCAAATAGAGCCACTTCAAATGTGGATTCGGATTTGCTGCGAATGTTCTTTGAATGCTATTTGAATCCAATTCGAATCCCTGCTGCCAGTCGCCCCTATGGATCCCCTCCAAGTCCCCTTTGAATCTGCTCTGAATGCTTTGAATCCACTCTGAATCCGCTTTGAATCTGCTCTGAATCCACAGAGGAGCTGACTGGGCAGCTGCTTTCCCACCTCCCCACCTTCGCGAATGTAACAACACGTCACATGAGCGCACAAAAGTATTTGCTGTGCATTCGACCGTCAGTCTTTGAACGTAGCCAATGTTCAATTTGAATGCTGATGTATGCTTTTGTATGAATTGTACAAATTTCTGAATGTGACAAATATTTATTTATTTATTTATTTATTTGAATTTTTATCCCACTCTATACCCAACGGTCTCAGGGTGGGTTACAACTTTAAAAACCAGTGAACATATAAAATGAGCATTAAAACCATTACGGTGCCTGAAAGTGGGAAGGAAAGCTGTTTCCTCGTTTAGCCAAAGGTCAGGGCAAAGAGATCATCTTCACTGCTCTCCTGAATGCATAAAGTGAAGATGCCACAGTTTGGGAGCCACCACTGAAAAGGCCCTATCCCAGGTGCCCAGCCCTTTTGCTACTGAGGGTGGTGGTACAACCAGGAGGGCCTCCCCTCCAGATCTTAGGGCATGGGCAAGTGTCACCAGCCCTGTTCCTCCATCCCCACAACTCTAAAAACATGAGTCCATCCAGTGGGTTCTGGAGCTGTGCCATTTCTCTGCAGGGTGATGACATCTGTGTTCCCTTTTGCAGACCATCTCCTGCGGAATCTCAGCCATTGTGCTCTCCAGATACGTCTCTCAGAAATTGCTGGTAAGAAACCACTTTCTTGTTGCAAGTTGCAGAAAGGTGCCTTGGCTCCCGGCAGGGTTCCATTTCAGCCTGAAAGAGCCCTCTGGAGTTCTTAGATAACTTTGTCTCTGGGGGGAGGGGGGTCCCTGCCTTTGTTGCCAAAGGGCTAACTTGAACCAAGGCCAGGAAATCTTCTTTTCCCTTCATTGCCACCTTGAGCCCTGGCAAGAACTTGTGGGTCTTAAATTACCAGCAGCTCAGCTGCCTCCTGCCGACAGGAGGTAAGACAGCAAGATGGAAAGTTTTAACTCTGGTAAAACACCTCCGTACTCACGACTCAAGAAACGGGGAGGCCAAAGGTCTTCCTGGAAAATGGAAGGCTTCCGTGTTTTAAAAACTATTTGACACTTGTGTAGGGCAGTTTGAGAATAACGAAACCCACTTCTGAAGTGGCAATATAAAGGCCGTGATCCCACTTGACTTAAAAAAAAAAACAAAAAATGGAGGTGAATGCGCATTCTGCCCATTCCCATTGCTTTTTCTTAATTCTGCTTTAAAGTTGAGCGGCTGAAAGGGGGGGGCAGGTGGGCAGGCAGCACTGTCTCATTTGCTGCCCAGCATTCCTCCTCCCCAAGCCCCAGGAGTGCTGTGGCAGTGGTGGCGGCTGAAAGGGTGAGCAGCCAGGTGGGCAAATGAGGCGGAGGTGGCTGAGCAGGTGGGCAGGCATATGTCACAATTCCCAACAGTCCTGCCAGTGCCTGCCCTCCTAAGAGTAGCCAGGCGCAAGTAGGTTGCTGAGAATGCGTAATGATCGAGAGTACTACAGACTTAATTCAGTAAACTTATACAGTAAACCAAAACTGGTTTATTGAGGTTTACAAGCTATTAGGTAATATTAAAGTTGTATATAAAGGTATTGTTAGTTAAACTTCAATACGTCCCTCAATAACCCAGACTTCCTATAATAACTGCCTTCCTTCCTCAAAGGAAAATAGTGTCCCTTTTAAAAAGTCAAATCTCTCAACTTTCCCCCTCTGACAAGCTCTGCCTCAGCTCAAGCCTTGTCAAAGAAATGTAACATTCCCCTGGGTGATTCATGGCCCAGTCTTCCCTTGCTTGGCTGTAACCCCAGCCCTGGTCAATCCCTAGCAAATTTCCCTCAGAGAAAACCCCCCAATGATCAATCCCCTTCAACTCCTGCCTGGAGAAAGACACCGAGAGCTTTGGTTCCTGTTTTTTATCCTAAACACACTGATTCGCTGTTGCTAGTGGTTACTGGGGGAAACTCCTCCCTCCTGTCAGTCAAGCCTCCTAGCCCCTGGGAAGGTTTTCCCTCCAATTTTGCCTGCAGCGAATCAATGCAAAGGGCCTGGGCAATGTTTCCCGCCCTTTTTGCTCCTTGCGGAAAAAGCTTGCAAAGCAGTTTGCAGAGGGCCCAATAAAAACTTCTGCCCTCTGCAGCCTGCACCTGGAATCTGTCACAGCATGCGAACGGGGCCAAAATGTTGCTTTACAGTAAACGTCAGAAGATCTAACCTGCCATTTGGTTTGTCCTTTATGTCAATTGCACTTTATTATGGGACTGGTTTGCCTGCCAGATCAGGTCTGGTATTTTTCAGAGGGCTTCTCTGAGCACATCGGTTTCATTTACTTCCCGGGAAGCTGAAGATATGTGGAATTCATCGAACCCTTCAGATGTTTGTGCTGCAGAAGCTGGCAGGGATGGCTGGGGGTGATGGGATATGAAGTTCAGAGCACCAGAAAAGTACCAGCTTGGTGAAGGCTGGAATGCTCCAATATAAACAGTATGGGTACTCCGAAAGGACTTTGCTTTGCCAAGAAGAGCAAGGTAGAACATTCTGTTTGAGAACATTCTTTCTTTGTGGCTTCTGCTGGAAAGGATTTGGATCTGTAACCTTTTGTTTGCACCCACACCCCCAGGGCTGTGGCAAACCATGCTTGGTTGAGAACATAAGAGGAGCCCTGCTGGATCAGGCCACAGCATCCTGTCTCACACAGTGTCCCACCAAATGCTTCTGGGCGTGTCAAGCAGAAGACAAAAGACAAAGCCCTCACCTGCTCTCTGTTCCCTGCAAACGGTCTTTAGAGGCATCTTGCCTGTCTCTCCAACCTGGGCATCCATTCTTGTCAGCATTGTTTTGTGTCTTTGAGCAACTCAAGAGTTGTTTTCCCTTGCAGAAATGGGCCGTGTTCTCCCTCAGCATCAGCAGTGCCATCCTCTCGCTGCTCTGCTCCATGGGGCTTGTGGTTGCCATAGTCTTCACCTTCGCCAACAATGGCCAGGCCCTTCTGGCCTTGTGTACCTTTGCAGATGTGGACCTCATTCAGATTGTCCATGAGTGCCCCTTCGATCCCACCCGGGTCTACGTAAGTCTTCTGGCTTTCTTCGTGGTCAGGGTTTGAGGGAGAGGGAGAAATTCAATGGCGTGTTTTTTAAACGTGGGATTGCGTTGTAGAGTTGTCACGCACATAGTGTTCCCCAAAACCAGATCACTGTACAAAATTGCAGGCAGTTCCTGATCACGCGAGGCATAGATTCACATTATACTAGAGAAGCTGGACTTGGATCCTTATTTTTGAATGAAACTGCACAAGGTGTGACTTACATTATACAAAGGATCAGTTATGTCTCTAGTGCAGTGGTTCTCAATGCTGGTCATCCAGATGTGCCCAGACAGCTCCAGTTCCCTGCATTCCATTCTCAGCATGCTATGCCGGCAGCCTCAAGGAGGGTTGTTTGGGAACATCTGGAGGACCTCAGTTTCGAATCCACTGCTCTAGAGCTAGCAAGGTCTTATGCCAGTGTTTCCTAACAATACTTCCTCCAGTTGTTGTTGGACTACAATGCCCATCATGCCTAGTTTCAGAACATCTGGTACGCCTCAGTTTCAGATCCACTGCTCTAGAGCTACCAAGGCCTTATGCCAGCATTGCCCAACAAGGGTTCCCCCAGATGTGGGTGGGCCACAACACCCATCGTGCCTAATTTTGGAAGATCTAGAGGACTTCCATTTGAAATCCACTGCTCTAGAGGTAGCAAGGCCTTATGCCAGTGTGTTCCAACAAGGGTTCCCGCAAATGTTGTTGGACTACAATGCTCATTATGTCTAGTCAACAAGGTCAGTGTTCAGAAATGTTTCTGGTGATGATGGGAGTGCTCACCCCACAAAATCTGGAGGAAACCTGATTAGGAGACCCTGCTTCAAGCAAAAATCATAAATGAGATCACTTGCCCATGCTTTTCTTTGTGGTCCGTTGGCTTGTGGACAATAATATGGTGGTGGAGAATTTGAGAGAGGTGGGAAGGCTGCTTTGCCAGGCAACACCAGTGTGGTGGCTGAGCCCTTGCATGAATGGGCCCTTGTGTTAATGCTCAGTTTGCCTACTGGCAGAGCCAACTTTGCAAAGGATGGCTTGGTTCGGGCTCGATTGGGTTGGATTCATCTTGATAGGGGGAGGTCTGTGACTACAACTCACCTGATCCTTAGCCAAAGGGGCTGTTGATGACTTTGAAAAAAGGATCATGGGAGTTGTAGTCCAAAACAAGCACCCTTCTCAAAGGCTACAAATGGATTATGGACCATGCTGGCTGGCACGGATTAGAGTGGTTTCCCATCAACATCTGGGGTATGGTAGTCTGAGGAAGCTGAAATCCTGATGATTCTTGGTGATTCTGGGAGGCACTGAGTTTACATTCCAGGAAAGATGTGGGTTTTGCTCAGGATATACTCTTTCTTTTTGCTCCCTTCACTCCTTTCTTGTCTCCAGAGCTCTGCACTGGTTCTCTGGAGCTTGTCCCTCCTCTGGGACATAGTGGAGATCATTTTCAGTGTCCGATGCTTCTTGATCACTCTGCACCTCCTGCATTTGAGGCTTTGTCCCAAGAGGATCCGCAAGAAGAAGGTACGGCCCTTTCCCCTTCCATCTCCCCCACGCTGGGTCTTGTTCCTTTGAATCACATCTTGCACAGGTTTTCCTGAACACAAACGCCCTAATTTACAGCTGACCTGTGGCAAAGTTATCCCTGCTTCCTTTCCGCATTTGCCACAGTGTGGAGTGGGAATTTGCTGAGTCCCTAACACTCACAAAACTGCTTCCCAGTACAAATGGATTTCTCGCCCTAGCTTTGTCCTTTTTCATTGTGCCTTTTCAGACCTTTCAGCCCAAGATTCAAATTTTAATGAAAGACCTTTGAGGACCTGGAACAATATTTGAATGGGCGTTCACTTCAAATTGAACCGAACCGGGGCTGGTTCAGTTTGGATTTGAGCTTTTTCTTTCCTTCCAAAAGCAGGGGGTTCGGTTTGATTCGAACATCCTCGAGCCTCAATGGAATGGGGTCGTTTGGTTTGAACTCTATTTGCCTAGGAGGCAGGGTGTTTGGTTTGGACGCAGACTTTTTGAATACCGCTTTTTGATTCGAACCAGTTTGAACCCACAACAGTTCAGCACATGTCTAGAAACAAGGTGGGGCTAGAAATGAGCTCAAAGTGACCTTCCCATGGCTATGGTTTCTCACTCTTTTCCTCCCTGATGATCTCTGTTTAGGTCTCGCTACATTTTGTCACTGCCGAGAGTGGAGAAGTTCATGAAAGCCATGATCTCCTGAGAGTGAACCGTGTGGAAACAGTGTGGCTCTAGAGACCAGAGGCTTTTGCTCCTGTGGGATCCTGGAAGATCCTGCTTCTGCCTCTTCTCCATCATCTACTTCGGGCTCATACAAGCGCAGCAGAGGATTATTCCCGCTGCAATAGGACCCCAGATTTAGGATCTGGCTGGCAGAAGAAGGAATGTTATGGCGTCTCCAAAGGCCTAAAACTTTCACAAGTGTAACTATGTGCTGATGTTCTGTGCTAAAGAATCAGTCCAGTGCTCTCCTCTGGAGCATAAAGGTGCATTAACTGTTTGTTTGGTGCACATGAGCATCTGAAACGACACTGTCAGCCGTTGCATAGAGACTGGAAGAAAAAAAACTTTTATTTTGAAGATATTAAAAAGAAACAAATGCCACATTTCACTCCCCCCCACCCCCAGCATGCACTGTGACAGCTAGATTGAAGAGCTGAACCGACTTGGACAATACAAGTGGACCCATGCCTTTCTTCTGAGCTCTGTGTATGTTTGCATGTGAGATACATCCGTTACCGCCTAAGGTAGGAAAGTCACCACAAGTGATCTTAGTCTCTGGTGTCCTGGCAGGGTGAAAGAATCCAGAGATTGTACTCTCTGTATCTGTATCTGGAGTATTCTCCACAGGTTCTTTCTTGTGCATATCAGGAAGGTTTTTGGCAATGGATCTGGAACCATTCATCTATCAGGATGATGGTAAGACTCAGGCTGCATCCAGACATTGCTTATTTATTCTGCTGTATTTGTATATTCTACAGTAAAGCATGGATACTCTAGAGTACCCATGCTTTATTCTGGAATATCCAAATGCAGCGGAATAAATAAGCCACGTCTGGACACGACCTGGGCCTATTCAGAGGTGGCCAGCCCTCCCACCACGAGTGTCCTCTGCTGTTGCAAGTTTGCCAGGATGGAAGCCCGAATAACATCTGTGACGTTGGTGGCCTCAACTCAAAGGAAATAAAACCCAAAGACTGCTTTCCCCTCTGCTGAGAAGTGGCAGCGTTTGTTTATGAAACTGTCAAATTTGCACTGCTTCGGGGTAGATCAAAATAAATGTCCGTATGATGGTAACAGAGCTGCGTCCTGCGGGGTATCCTAAGCCCACCACTTTTTCTCTTGGGGTTAATTCAACTCTGGAATCTGATGATTAAATCACATCAAAAATTGAGGTTCCCCTTTCAGCTAGAAAGCAAGCTCGTGTTGACGTTTCCACCTCAAAAGGGGTTGGGTGATCTTCTATCGGTTGCACTGTTTGTGAATTTCCCCTCCTGCTGCACATTCAGTTTTCTCAGGCAGAATCCTTCCTCCAGTTAATACCCTGGGCCCCTGATCTATGAGTCTGGTGAGCATGAAGCCTCTTCCCGTTGCAAAAGTGTGTATCCTGAATATTTTTTTCAAAAAAGGGCTTTGGTCTCTTAGGTATAAGCCAGTGGTTCTCAACCTTCCTAATGCCATGGCCCTTTAATACAGTTCCTCATGTTGTGGTGACCCCCAACCTAACCCTAACCCTCAACCATAAAATTATTTTCGTTGCTACTTCATAACGACCCATGAAAGAGTAGATTGACCCCCAAAGAGGTGGCGACCCACAGGTTGAGAACCACTGGTATAAATGGTGGAATGTGAGCTTTTAGGCAACCTCTTGGGAATGCGCTATCTCAGCTCTTGCCAACTAGGGACCTTCCAGATGTTCTGGACTACAATTCCCATGTGCCCCAGTGGGCTAGAGGTGGTGGGAGTTGTAGTCCAGTGCCCTGAAGGTATCAAGTGGTACACCTTTCACATACTGGATGAAGATAAGCACTCTTTCAGAACCTTGAGAACTTAGTGTTTGTCCCAGCTGGATATGTAAGATGAAATCAAGGAATGCACATGTATGCAATCCTAGTATGTCTAGACTTTGGTGGCCTGAATTTGGATTTTATAGCCAGCTTCCCTGCTTCAATAATGCCCTGGGCTATTTGACTGGACCCTGGCTGTTCTTGCAGCGAGATGTCCACACACAGCCACCCTAAGCAGATAACTCAACACACCTACTCCTGCCTCTTGTCTCCACCGGCTGGTGACAACCTCTGTGCAGGGCAGGATCAGCGAGGCGTCACTGATGAGTTCAGGTGTTGCAGGTATGTTTTCTTTGATGATTGGTCAGTGTGAAGGTCCCCGTGCGATGTGAATAGCTGGGGGGGGGAGTAAAAGGGCCCAAATAGGAGGGAGAGGGAGTAGAGACAGTGCAGCAGCTCTCTCAAACCAGGTCCTCCAGGTGCAGGGTGGCTCTCAAACCTGGTCCCGGAGAACTTGTTGGCCTACAGCTCCCATGGGGCCCCAATCCCTGCAGCCAGTGCAAGGAGTGATGGGAGTTGTAGTTTTGGTAACATCTGGAGGACTAGGTCTTACCTTACATCCTGAGGCTGCAAGGTGTTTGTTCCAGGTGTCTGGGAAGTCTCAGGAGGGACAATATGGGACTTGAGTTGGAAGGGAGATGCACAGCTTTCCCCATGGATTTGTGCTCTGGGCCAAAACGACCCATCAAGGAGAGACGATTAGGGTCTGATGGGGTGGGTTAAGTGGTGATGCTCAGCGCCTGGGATTTCCTCTGTGGATATTGTTAATGTGAGTGTCTGCCTCTGCGGCCTCTGTTCTTTGAGATTGCAGTGGAGCTCTCATCAATGCAGCAGCAACCAGTAACACCTGGAAGCACCTCATGCAGACATTTAAATCTTCTTGAAACCTGGATTATACAGCAAATGCACCTCGGATCAAAGGGGGACTCTTCATGCAATTTTGGCTTCAGAGAAGCAGAGTGAGTCTGCGCATGGCGTCTCCAAGCACCTGCTGCTACTCGAGAGGTGCATGTTCGGTTTGACTTGAACCAAACAGAGACTGGTTCAGTTCAAACTTGAACAGTTTTCTTCGAACAACAGGGCTCTTGGATCCCTTTACCTCTTTGAACACCTTCAAACCTCGATTGAATCAAGTGTGCTTGCTAGGTTTGTTAGAACGCCTCCTTTTTGGTTCAAACTTGAATTTCGTTTTCAAAGAGGCATTTGGCTCAGACTGGAATCTTTCAAACAGCCCTGTTTGGTTTGAGCCAGTTTGAACCTGAGCCGGTTTGGCACATCTCTAGTCGCTACTGCAGTGATAATCACTTTATGATCTTTGTCAGGATCTTGAGAGCTTTGCCTTACAGGCTCCACACTTTTCAATGTGCCAGAGCTGCTTCCTTTCAAACAGTCAGCAGATCACGTCTCTGCCAGATGGCAATCAGGGCTCTATAGCAAGAAGACAACATTCCGAATCATGACAATTTGTATATTTGTCCTTGCCTTAAATAATGCTTGCATAGGGCGTCTGAAGCAGCTGTGCTGAGCAAGTCTGGCTCAGTAGCTGTTTCCTTTCCTACCTTCCACCTCCAAATATTGCGGTCATTTCCCTTCCCAGCGTCCTCAGAGTGCTTGTTTTGAAACGGGAGTTTTGTACTTCTCTTCCTGTCCGCCGGATGGGAAAGGAGCACGATTAACTAATGTTGACTAGCGCTCACACCTGGAGCGCTAGTCAACTCTGGCCATCTCCTCCCCTCCGCAATTGAATACCTAATCTGATTTGGTCACGGGGCTGGTCCTCCTCTGGGCGCCACCATTTTGACTGCCGCACCCTCGATGACTGTGCGCGTGTCAGCATGATCGCCATAACTACAACGACAGTCTGCACACACAGAGTCACATGTATGGCACCTCAGACATTGGTTAAGATGTGGAGCACAATTTCAGGCTCCACACCTAATCAATAATTAGTGGACTGGTGAGGCAGGGCATGCCTGGAGGCCGTAGCAGCGTCCTCCAACTGCGGATGGTCTTCATTAGAAGTGCACTAATTTTGACTAGGGGCCGTAGTGCAAATAGGCTTCTGGACTGGCTAATAGGTGGTCTTCCTCATCCTGTGGAACTACAGTTCCCATCATTCTTTGCCACCAGCAATGCTTCCTGAGATCTGCTGAGTTGAGAAGTAACTGGAGAAGGAGGAGATGTTAGCTTCTGAAGGAATGCAGGATGGGTAAGATGCAGAATTCTCAAGGCGCTGGCCTTTTGCGCTTGAAGAGACAAGCATGCAGGCAATGGTGTTGTGGTGCCTACCGAAACATTCCCTGGGCAATGCACCAAAAGAGGCTCTCTGGTGAAGAAATTCATGGTGGTAAAAACCCAAACGCAGTTCCCCTGCTTTTGCTTTCCTTACTCCGCCCGTGATCTCTGCCCCAAATAGTAGAAACATTCACAATCCACACGCACGCACATACGCACAACTAGAGTGTTCAAGGGGAGGGGATGAGAGGAAACCTGTGAGCTGGAAGAAATAAATACATTGGCAGTGCTGCTTTGCTTCCTTGGGAACGTGTCTGTTTCCCCCAGGGCCCCGCGGGGACGCTCACTGCTGCCCCCTCAGAGTAGAGAGACGGTGAACCCCGTGGCGTGGTGGCGGCGGTGGTATTCGCGTTTCAGGAGGGCCGCTTCATCCTCTTGACTGCCGCCAGGTGACGGCGGCACTCAGAACTGCGACGCGCTGCTGGGGTCACACTGCAGCAACCTGACGATCGACGGGTCGCTCTTGGCACCTTTGATGAACTCCTCAAGGGACAGTTTGCCTGGAGAAGGAAGATGGGGTGGGCAAGTGAATTCTTTGTTCTGGGATATTTCTGCCGGGGTGGGTAGGTAGGGGTGCCTAGTGGTGTGGGGGTTGGACATTGGAGACCTCAAAGGGAGGCCTGGATTTGTTTTTGTTTTTAATGCATTTTCTTAAAAATCCGCAAACTGAAAAGTCACCCAACACTTGCCCATCTTGGAGAGGGCGGTTCAAAGGGCAGCTGGGCAGATGTTGAAAGTGATGCCAGCAACCAGCCGGGATGACTTTAAGAAAGGGTTGGATAAATTCATGGAGGACAGGTGTATCAATGGATACTAGAGTGGATGCCCAGGTAAATCCTCCAGGTTGGGGAGACATGCAGGATGCCTCTAAAATGCCATCTGCAGGGATTTGTGAGCAGGTGAAGGTTTTGCCCTTGTCTTCTGCTTGAGATGCCCAGGAGCAATTGGTGGGCCACTGTGCAAGATGGGATGCTGGAATAGACGGACTGTGGTCTGATCCAGCAAGGCTCCTCTTATATTCTTCTCTTGAATGTTAGATACCACCTCCATATTGGTTGGATAAATTCATGGAGGTCAGGGGTATCAGGAGCTACTAGGGTGGATGCCCAGGTAAATCCTCCAGGTTGAAGAGACAGGCAGGATGCTTCTGAAGGCCACTTATAGGGATTCAAGAGCAGGTGATTTTGCCTTTGTCTTCTGCTGGAGATGATCATAAGCAATTGGTGGGCCACTGGATGAAGCAGGATTCTGGACTAGATGGGCTGTGGTCTGATTCAACAGGGATCCTATTAGGTTCTTATCTAGAATAGATGCCTGCATTAATGGCAAGGAAATGGGATGATACTGGAGAGAAGAACCTCTACCCAACCTGGGGACCATTAGACAGTTTGGACTAGACATTCCACTGCTAGGTCCTAGGCAGAAGAGCTGCCAGCACATAACAACTGTTCTATTCTATAGAAAATAAATGCTTTTTGCACTACTGTTGTGCTGATGAAACCGGGTAAGTAAATTCAAACACATCGGAACACTTGTTGCTAGAGGCTCTCTCTCAAATGCTTTATTAGGCTAATTCCATCACCACCACCCTAGGGCAAAATATTTCAGATTTTTGCCTAACAGACCCCCTTATCTTACCCTCCCCCATGCTGATAGTCTCTTCAACCCTTGCTAAATCACTATAGGTCATTTCCTATCCCCCACCCCACCACCACCACCGTATTTAATCAGCAGGACTTTCTAAGAGCTCCGGATTTAATGATGTATCTTAATCTCTTCCCTCCCCTCATTTACCGTCATTATTGGTATCCATCTGTCGGAAGATTTTTTCTGTCCGTTTCTCCGGGGTTGACTCATCTTCTGGCATTTTCATCACTGATGAAACCATTTTGTAAATGGCCTGCAGAAAAAGGGTAACAGGTTTAGATAGAAATCTCAAAAATCTCCCCCAGCCGGTGGAGCCCGTTGGACACGGTGAATTTGAGCCGGTGAGAATGACCGGAATTCTTGGCTTCAGGACCTGAATACCTCCAAGGCCACCTCTCCTGTCCAGCGAGAACCCCTTCTGTGTACCTGTCCTCCCACTCTTTTGATCTTAAACTCCTCCCAGCCTTCCTGAAGTAACAGGAATCAGGGCCAGGAACAGAGCCTTTTTGGATGTGGCCCCACCTATTGCTCTGGAACACATTCCCAACTGAGACCAAGGCAGCTGCCCATGCTATTGCTACTTCAAAAATCCTTTAAAACTTATCATTATAGTTTCCCCTGAGCTTTTTGATTACTGTGATTGGACTGTATCAGCATAAATAACAGTAACAAGGGACATATTGGGTGCTCCAGACAAAATGTAGTATACTTCAGATCAGCAGAATTGGCTTTATGTATCTGTGTATATGGGTATGGGCATGTATCATGGCGTTTCTATCCCACCCTCAATGCTTCCCTGGCAAAGTGGGTATTTGAACCCTGGAATCCTTGGTCCTACTCTCACATTCTTGCTGCTGTGAGCCAATTTGGTCTTGTGGTTAGCATGCCGAACTCATATATCTTAGTCATGGGGTTCGAGACATGGTGTCCTGCTCATGAATCAAACTGAGGTCGTACCAGCTCTGTTCACACCTAGATTGTTATAATATAGGTCATCATCAGACCGTCCTCGCTCTGGGTTGCATAGCTCACACCTTTCTCTGCAGTTGACCTGAGCCTCCTCCATGGAACTCTTGGTTTTCCACCCCTTTTGCTGTGACAAATCTACCTCCTTTCTGATTGGATACCATTCATGTCACTCAAGGGAGGTGGAGGGTGTGTGTTTGTGGCTCTCTGCTCCCCCACCTCCATGTGCCCCCCCTTTTTTTTAAATTTATTTTTTCCATCATTACAACAAGAATGTTATCCACATCTCATTATTAGAGTTCTTTAACAATTTTATACATGACTTCCTCCGTTCTTCCGACTCCTCTTCTTCACTGTGTTTGAATTCTATGCTCCTCATATACACTTTAAGTTCTTTTCGATATGTGTTAGCCAAAACCTTCGGCCATGACCTCCAAGTTCTGCAGAAATTCAATAATGGATTTGCAGAAAAAACACTAGAGGCATCATACAGCCTCCTTTAGCTCCCCCCTGCTCACACTGAGGAAGGGAAGATAGCCTGGGATGCCAGGACAGGCTGAGAACTCTGCTTAGAACGGTCTGACAGGGATAAGCCGGCTTGGAAAACGAATGGAAGAAAAATAACGTGAGTAACGTGACCAGAAGACGATCTAAGGTGTGTCCAGGGGCCTAACTGATATCTGTTATCAGCACCATCTTCTTTGCCACCCTATGAGCAAAGAGAGGAGCTGAATGAAAAGCAGGAGCTGTTTCTCCCACTGAGCTTTCTTTCTTCCTCCCCCAGTTGATCTGCCTAGGGCAAATACTGCAAGGGGAGCAAAGAACGTGGAGATGTTTGGCTTAACGAAACACGCGATTTACCATAAAAGCACATTTGTTTACAATAAAAACATAGCCACAAAAATAGGCTCACAAGCACCTTGCCTGTTTAAATGTTGCTGTCTCAACCAGGCAGGCAGGCAGGCAGGCAGGGTGTAACTGGAGGAAGGAAGTATCCCCATTTCCTGAAGAAGGGAAGAGGGGAACAGCCTATATATGATACAGGGAGTGCATTTCAGTGACTGTGGAAATCCTTTGTTAAAGAAGAAGCAGCTCCTCCCATAGAGCTGTGACTCTATGATGGGTCTGTCGTAGATGAGCTTCATGGCTTAACTGCTAAAAAGAAGGTCTTCTCTGTGGTGGCCCCCAGACTTCAGAATACAGTTTTATACAAACTATGCTAAACTCCAAAACTAAATGCCTTTTGGCACACGAAAAAAATGTTGTTTTTTTCAACCCAGCTCTGGAGACTTTTGCTAATCTCTCCCCTGAGAGGCCCACTGTGCTTAATGGCTTTGCATTTTTAAATATTAATTTGTAGGAATTTCCTTCCTTTTAGATTGTGCGCATTACTGTGCATGTTTTATGTATTTATTCTGAATCTGTTTTAAGGGATTCCATGAACTCCGTTTGTTGTTTGCACTTATTCTTGGTGGAGGGCGGTATTAAAATATAAACAAATTGCTAAAAAAAAAAGTGCTGTGTCAGAAGTAAAATCCAGAGTGTCAAAAAGAGACCACAGGTGGTGCAATACTTCCTTGCTACCAGTAGAGGGCACAGCACAGCTGGCCAGGAAATGGAGTGAGAACACAGAAAATATTTTATCGGATCGTACCATTCATTAGTCTTATCTGGGAACGGCTGAAGCTCAGTGCTGGAGCAAACTGCCTGGGTTGCCAGTTTGATCCCCAGCCTCTTTGCACAAGCAGGCAATGGTAAACCACTTCTGTATCTCTGCCAAGGAAACTGCACAGAGGTGCTCATGGGGTCCACCAGGGCTGCATTCCCACTTGATTGTTTTAATCCAGATTGGACTGTTTTAATCCGGATTCAGGACTGAGTGCGCATTCTGGGTGTCCCCATTTGCTTGAGTATAACATGGGCTGAATTTGAATACTGGAGTTCCCACTCAAACTGCACAAATCCCCAACAGGGAGAGACAGGATCTTTTCATCTCCATCCCTTGTCCAACCCCTGTAAGCCTGACCCACTCAGAATCAGCTGAGCAAAAGAACAGACACAGGGCAATCGCTCTCCATTTCAAATCGGATGCTCTCTGCATTCATGTTACTGGGAAAGCAGCAGCTTGGCTCATGGTTTTAAAACGTTTCCTTTCCTCTGCGATTGTTGCTACAAATGTATCTCTTGTAAACAGAGGCTCCTGGTTTTTTAAAATTCCCCTCTCCTCTGTGATTACTAGCTGCTACAAATGTATCTCGAGTAATTGCAATGGCATTCAAGGGACAATCTGTGTGTTCAAAGATACAAGCCTTTCTTTTTAAATCTCCAACTAGCATTGCAGGGATGGCAAGGGGAGAGGGCAGACCTTCCCAGATGTGAAATCCCACGCATCCACAGCAGGCATTGGCCAGAAGCATATGGGGGGGGCAGTCTGAAAGGCTGATCTCCTCCCAGACAGTCCAGTAGCATTCCCAAAAGGGGGGGGGGAGCAGGCTGAGCACCAAAACTGGACTGAGAGCAGTTTTTCTGAGGACTTTTTTTCAGCAGATTTTCTGCAGGATAGTACTTGTAAAGTCCAGGAATAAAAAATTAAATGAGATTGGACGATCCTGAAAATGGACTGGATTTGCATTTAATCTTGTATGGGAATGTACCCCAGGAGTCATCTGTGTCTTAGTGGTATCCATCAACAACAACCTGCAATGTTTCACACAGATCTGTTGCTTTGTTGATTAGGAAGGCCTGGGTGTTTTGCACCAGTGCACTTTCCTGAGCTGAATTTGCACTTCAGCCCATAGCATGCAATTAGGCAACATTGCATGGGCTCTGACTCTGACTTATAAGGCCCTAAATGACTTGGGCCCCAAATATCTAAAGGAAGGCCTTCTCCCATATCGACCTGCCCGTGCCTTAAGATCTAGCAGTGAGGCCCTCCTGCTTGTCCCATCACCTTCTATAGTGAGGTTGGTGGGCACCCGGGAGAGAGCCTTCTCTGTGATGGCCCCCCGACTGCGGAATAGCCTTCCCCTTGAGGTGCGTCTTGCCCCTTGCGTATATATATTTAGGAAGGCAGTGAAGACACACCTCTTTACCCTGGCCTTTGGCTGAGCTGCTTATGTTTCCCCTCGGTACAGACACTATTATTTTAAACATATTGTGTATCGTTTTATATTTGTTGAATCCTTTTTAAAAGTCTTTTAATGTATACTTTGTTTTAATCTGTTTTAAGGTTGTTACCTGCCCAGAGACCTTCGGGTATGGGGCAGGAATAGAAATGTAAATAATAAATAATAAAATAAACATCTGGGCAGGTGCATTTGGACTGTCAGGAGGCGTTGACAGACTAGAAAGGCTCCCTGCCTGCCCAGAGGTTGCCTAATTCCACGCTAGCTGTGGACCATCAAATTGTGCCCCACAAGCATGCTAATCTTTACCAGGGACTTACCTCTGCTGGCCGGGGAGGTCATTGGAGCTGCCGTGCGAGTGTGCTGGCAACTCCGATGACCCCCTGACCTGGCTGCAACTGCGCAGTGCATCTGCACCATCATAGCGATGGAGTCGCCCGGAAGAGGATCATGCGGGGGTGGGTGCTAGTCAAGAAGAAGAAGAAGAAGAGTTGGCTTTTCTATACAGCTTTTCTCACCCATTTAAGGGGACTCAAAGCGGCTGACAAAGCTTCTTTTCTTCTCCCCACAACAGACACCCTGTGAGGTAGGTGGGGCTGTGAGAGCTCAGAAGAGAGCTGTGACTAGCCCAAGGTCACCCAGCTGTCTTTGTGGGGGAGGGCGGAATCGAACCCGGTATTCCCAGATAAGAGTCCGACTCCCTAACCACTAGACCACACTGGCTCAAGGTTAGTGAATGGCACACCTTTCCCGTCCATGGGACATGAAGGGAAGTGTGAAAATGCCCCCGGTCTCCAAGAAAGACAAAACAGAGAAAGGCCCGCTTTATCTCCACCTGGAAAGGAAAAGCCTTTAAGCCTTGTCAGGAGCAATTTCTTTTCGTAGTCCCCATGATTCACTCAAGAATAGAGCAATTTCATTGTCAGCTGGGTCACAGTTACTAAGCTATAGCCCTCCGCAGAATTGCAAAAATGCTATTAAGAAAAGAAAAAAAAGAATCTTTGCTTGCTATAATTTTGTTATTTGGGGGCATAACTATTTTGCTTCTGAATTTTTGTTTTTCCTGGCAGCAAATTAGTTCCTCCCTTGTGTCTTACTCCTCTGTATGTTTTGATCCACAAATTTCTTTAGGTTAAAGGCACCGGACATTTTGACCAGGCATTTTTTCACCTGTAAGATCAAGAGCTTCCCGTACGCCAGAGCTCCCATCCTGAACTTAAATCCCCCTTCTCCAACCATTTCATAATTTTGGCGGGGAGTAAAGCTGTGCCAATATTCAGCTGGTCCACAGGTTTTTAGCAAAATCCCCTCCTCTCTGAAGCACGAGAGAAGATTGGCGGCAGCAGCTTTCCTTACATCATGCAGTCTTTCAGCCCCTGGTTCTAGTTAACCAGAGAAAGACAGGAGCAGTCTTCAGGACATGGGAAACAATCTGGCTGTGGTCACACTGAAGGTTTAATCCAGCTTCAGTCCACTTTCAGAGTGAGAGAACCCATCAGGGAAGTGGCAAGCTGTTTTCTTTCGGTTTAAATAACTCAGAAAATTCACCTTTGGGAGAGAAAACATGGAAATAAAATTACTGGCCACTTTGCTGATTGATTCTCTTGCTTTGAAAGTGGCCTGAAGCTGGATTGAACCCTAGGTGTGACCACAGCCAAGAAGCCATTTCTTCCCACAGGTCTGTGCAAATCTCTTGCTGCTCGTCTATTCATGAACCGGGCTCGTTTCTGCACTTTTGGCAATCATCCCATGACTGTTTGCCCTGCCCTGCCCTGGGATTAACAACCCACCCCAAAGCTGGGCTGGGTCACTCCTGGTATGGGACAAGCCTGTCCACACTGGGAAAGCCTGTCCCATGCCAACCCTTGTGCCAGTTCTGCAGCCCTTATCACCAAAATGGATTCCCCATGGTATATTGGACCACAGAGGAATGCCGTCTGCACACACCCTAGGATGCTGACAGACTTTGATATCAAGTCTTCTAGTAAACTAGACTAGGGTGCCATTTTCAGCATTCTAGCTCCAATCTGCATTGCCCTCCTGTGTGGATGGAGCGTGCTAGGAGTGATTGGGGGGGGCTCCCATAATCCTTTCGCAGGACAAGGACCCAGGTGGAAAGGGCTCAGGTGGAAAGGGCTCAGGTGTGTGGTCCCCAGTGGGGGACCCCAGTCAATATGGGGACAGTGTCAGCTTTAACCCACCATGTGTGTGTACAAAAATAGTCACTATCTCAGGTGTTCTCATTTCTCTCTGCCAAGGGCATTCTTGAAGCTTTGATTTATAAATATCCCAGACCCAGTTAGGTGAATTTCCCCCTTAGCTAAAAAAAAAAAGAAAGAAAGGAAGGAAGGAAGGAAGATTCACACATCCAGCTCCTAGCAATCTGTACTAATTTTCTGTCCCATGTGGAGCCCACCTGTTTTCTCCCTCTGAACCTAAATGCAACCCTAATTGAACATCACAGAAAACTTCCGACACCTTAAGGCAATTGAATTTCTGAAGGGGCCTCCTCCGCTAATCAGAGAGATGAGATTCACAGCCAGCTTTTCTGAAATGTTGCTTAAAGGACAAAGAACCTAATTAGCAATGTTTTGCCCTGAAATGCTGAGGCTCCGTTCTCTGGGGCACCTCAGGGACAAGGAATGTACAGTAGGAATGTACATGAATATTCTTACGTTCAATATTTCTATGAATTGATACGAATTTAGACATTCATACATTGACGTTTGTATTCATACGAACGTTTCAGAACATTCATGAACCGGGGAGGTGAGAAAGCAGCTGTGCCAGTCACATCTGCAACGGATCCAGAGCGCATTCGGCATGGATTGAGAGCAGATTCAAAGTGGATTTGATACTTTCAGAGTGGATATGTTACTGGATACGTATTAGAAGCGTATTGGATATGTATTTGAATAAGTATTTATTTGTATTGGATATTCGTACAAATTCATATGAATAAATTCTTATCGAGTAGTATCCTACCACATTTGAAGGGGATCTATTGGAACAAATACGAATTTTCTTACATATGATTTGATAGGGATCGAATGCAAAAAAAAAATCCATTTGTGGGCACCCCTACTGTTGCAGAGATCTGCATGAAGAGGGATTGCATGTTCGGTCCAAAATTAAATCGAACACCTGTTTGTTCAGCAAAATGGCAAACTGGTTTTTAATCAAGCAAACAGTTGCTCATGTTGGCTTTCAAAGTTGCTCAAAAACAAGAAAGGCCAATTTTGACACTGGAAAAAAGTCCCTTTCAAGTGCAAAAAACACAGAGGACACGAACCGTTCGATTGAATCGTTCACGTTTTCCAAGCAAGGAACTGGTTTGGTTTGATCAAATTTCTGGATATATGAAGAACCACATGTTGGGTTTGAGGCGAGGACAGGATTTTGGGTATCTACCATTATCATTTTGCAATTATAGGACCGTATTTTGCAAAATTTTACAATGATTTTATTGTGACCTGTCCTGTGACTTTGGAGTATAGGGCAGAATAGATGTATAAATAAAATAAAATAATTTTAAAAACACACAATCAAGAAGGATTCCAAACAATCGTCACTAAGCTAACATTTCTGAGAAGTACTTCCTTAAACCTTCAGTGCTATCTAGAGGCCTCAGAAGAAGAACTGGCTTTTCTACCCCGCTTTTCTCACCCTTAAGGGGACTCAAAGCAGCTGACAAACCTTCTGTTCTTCTCCACGCAGCAGGCACCCTGTGAGTTTGGTGGGGCTGCGAGAGCTCAGAAAGAGAGCTGTGACTAGCCCAAGGCCACCCAGCTGGCTTCATGGAGGTCTGCAGAATTGAAACAGGAGACTAACAAATAAAAATCTGGCACTCTGACCTTAGGACCAAACTGGCACTGGGCTGCAATGGGTGTTGGATCTAGCTACACCTAAGTTTAAATCCACCTCCTTCCATCCACCTTTAGAGTGAGGAAACACTTCATCCAAGTGACAAGGCATTTTCTTTCTGATTAGACAATGTGGGGATGAAAATTGCTAGGCACTTCGCTGATGTGCCGTTGCTAAGGAAGAAGAGTGCTCGTTAAGTTGAGTCTTCGTTTGTCGATCACTCTATGGATGAAGGTGGTGGCGGGGGATGCCCCCACCAGGGTTTAAACCCCTCCTTGACCCAGAACCACCATGATATCCATCTTTCCCCCTCTCCCTCCCTTCCCGGCCCCCTCCTTCATTTTATACCAGACCAAAATGGTCAGTGATGTAAGAGCAGAGGTATTTGCTCTGGAAGGGAGAGTATGATCATTGCCCCCAAGAGGGACCCGTTCACCTTCGCCTGAAGGCAGCTGCAGCCTTTGGCAAGACGTTTATGTGCTCAGTTTCCCCTTAAAGTCACCTGCCGAGGGGGCTTTGCCTAGCTTGCAGACACCGGCCAGGATTAAGAGCTTGCGTCTGGTTTCATCTTGCCATGGAAAATAAAGGGAACAGCTGTTCCTTGCCTCCTTCATCTCCCGCCCCCATTGAGCGGTAAGGCAATCAATACAGCCTTGGTGTGTTCGGCAGACGCGGGGATTCCATATCATAGAGGTGCACCCTGTATTTGGCAATGAAACCCCATAAAAAGCAGCCCTTCAGCGTGCCTGGCGAGTAACGTCTTTCCTTGAATTTGCTGCACGGCTCCTCAGAGAATGAGATGAGATGCGTGATCCAGAGGTTCTGAATTAGGGACATGCACGAATATTCATAACATTCAAAATTTGTACGAATTTGGCCAAATTTGGACATTCCCATTCACACTGAATGTTGGCACATTTGAACATTGATTTTCAAATTTGAATCAAATGTTTCAATACATTCGTATGAAGATCCGTATCAGATTGAACATTCGTATTGAATTTGAATCCCACTAGATTTTGAAGGGGACCTATTCGAATGAATACAAATTTTCTTGCAAAGATTGGTGCACTAAACGCTGTTCCCCATTCTTAAAAGCAGCAAAATGTCACACAGGTCTTCGTATAGCTGAAACATCCCACCCAATTCTCTTGAATTCCTGTTTGAAAATCTCATTTCCCCACGTGGTATTTATCTAATTGTTAACGTTATTGAAATTGTCTTATTGTACTCCTTGCCTTCTGCGGTTCATTGCTAATTGTTCCTATTCTTTTGTTTGAATTGTTCAAGTTGTTACGTGAAAAAACTATATTTATATTTACAATAAATATTTTTTTAAAAATACAAATTCTGGGATAAGAAGGCGTCAGCCACACCTTCCCTAGTCTTTGAAAAAGGAGAAAAAAAATCACCAAAGAAATTCAGATTTCCGCTTTCCTATCACAGTACTGTTCTGTGGGGAAACGATCCACCAGCATTCAAGGGCTTAGGCCTAAATCTTCGAACTTCCACACATTATGAAGCTGCAAGCTCAGATGCTTTTAATCGGTGGATTAAAACTGTTGCTCCTAATGACACAGAACTAAGATTAGTCGCTCATTAAAAGAGGGGATTTGTCCTTGTTTTAATTGGGGCTGCAAGCTTTAACCGATGTATTCATCATCTATCGTTTGTGTTTATCAGCCAACAAGGAGCCAATTTTCACTCCCATGACTGTGGGTGTTTTTCCACCACGCTCCTTTAATCCAGATCTAAGAAGATCCGGATCTAGGGATTGGGTACTTCCCTTAATCTGGATCTAGTAGATCCAGATTAAGGGAAGTATCCAATGTGTTTCCATAGGTGGTCTAGCACCCTATAGCAATGGGTGCTAGCCTCCCTGCTGTGGAAATACCAGAGCACCCATTTGGAAATCCGGATCTACCCAGGAGGGGTCTGCCTGTCACCCCAGGTGTTTGGGGGACAGGGGGTGAAATCTCCGAAGCGGCTCCGAAATCACTTCGAAGTCATTTTGCAAAATAGCTCTGGAGCGTCTTTGAAGTCTGTGCTGATCTTCGGAGTAAACTTCAAAGTGACTGCGGAGTCACTTTGGAGTCGCTTCCAAGTTCACTCCAAAGATCAGCACAGACTTCAAAGATGCTCCAGAGCTATTTTGCACAGACTTTGAAATGACTTCGAAGTGTAGGCTTTGGGGCTCCCCCCCCCAAGGGTGCCCCCTCCCCCTAGCCTCCTCTAGACCCCATTGCCAAACTAACATGGAAACAGGCTCCCTTTAATCCGGATTTTCTGGCTGAAGACCCCATTGTAGACCCCATTAATGGGGTCTACAGAAAATCAGGATTAAAGGCCAAAAAGTACCCATATGATCCGGATTTCCCAAGGCACGGTGGAAACAAATGTGTCCCTAATGGGTGCCGTGGTGGAAATGGGGTCATCCGGCTCTCACCCAAATGGGACCTTAATGGGTGCTAAAATGGGTACTAAGGGTGCTTCCGCGCAGGCCCTTTAACACCCATTAAGCACCCATTCCAACGTGCGCCTCTGCACACGGGTCGCTAATTAGGACACTTCCGGTGAGGGGTGTCCGCACAGCACATGCCTCCAATCTGGATCTGCGCTGCGTGTGCGGAGGCATGGGCGCGGGGTAGATCCACATCTCTTAGATGCGGATCTACCCCGTTAAACCGGATGTAGCGGGCACCCGGAGTTATTAAAGCCGGTTCCCCTGGGAGCCGGTTTTAATAAACCCGGGTGCAAGGGATCCGGTTTGCTTTGCCCCTGTGCGGAAGCAGCCTAAGTGACCGTGGTTAAACACCCTGTGAGAGCCTGGAAACTCGGTCGCTTTATGAGTACTCTGGACTTTCCACTTTCTATTGAGCAGTTAGTTGCATTGCTTTCATATAAAGAAAACTTCTTAAAATTCTCAGTCAGCAAGTTTTGCCCCAGTGTTTCAGAGGTTCACCTAACTAATATTTGGCCCTCCAAACATTGCTGAACCTCAGCTCCTGCCAGACTCAGCCAAGATGGCTGGTGGAGCAAGGGATTATGGGAAACATCATTCAGCAACTTCCAGAATTGCTCCACACATAAATATCATCCACCGAGCTGATATTTACATTGAGGTGGGAGGAAGCAGGGAAAGACTTTAAAGTGACACGACCCTAACTATTTCTTCTTCTATAAATACCATGTACGATTTATTGTTAAATGTGAATTATTGATATTTATACACAGAAAAAAAAGGATGTTACCTGACAGATGGAGATCAGAGTCAAGGTTGGGATGCTTTTTCTTTGAAAAATTTCCAAAGATAAAAATATAACTGCCTTGGTTGTAGGTAGGCTTTCAGGGTTGGATTCAATCTTATTGATTTTGCTTTTAAGATGGAAATAGCCGCTATATCCAAAAGCTTAGGTTCTCAGAAGAAACCTGGAACATGGCATAACTGCCCCAAAACCGCTACAAATGAGATATAACTGCCTTCTTTATCATACCACGAAGAAATTGTGTGGGTTATATTTTCCCCCTTGCTTGCTGTTGGGAAAGCCACTGAGCCATAAGGTTTGTATACACCTGGGTTCTAGGAACGCACCCTGGTTCGTTCCACTCTGACAAAACCACCTCGCTTTAGCCACGCTCTGTTTGGAGGAACGCAAGTGCGGACAGTTAGAGCATTTTAGCGCTATGCCTCCTAGGGAATGGAGGCATAGTGCAAACCTCCCCAGAGCTTTTCTCAGGTGAGAACCTGGGGAAAAGTTCTACGGTCATAAGACAGCCAAGTAAGTGGGTGGAAGGAGGGGGGGGGATTCCCAAACCGCCCCGGATTCATTCACCTGCACAATCTCCAGCATCTCCTCCCGGCTGATGTACCCGTTCCCATCCAGGTCGTACATGCTGAAGGCCCACATCAGCTTCTGCTCCAGCTTTCCCCGGGAAGTCACGCTTAGGGCGATGATGAACTCTCGGAAATCAATGGTGCCGTCGCCATTGGTGTCGAAGGTGCGGAAGACATGCTCTGCGAACTTGGAGGCGTCGCCGTACGGGAAGAAGTTGGCATAGATCTTCTTGAACTCCTCCACGTTGAGGATGCCTGTGGGACAGTCCTTGAGGAAGCCCTTGTACCATTCTTGGAGCTCCAGGTCTGAGAACTCCGTGTTCTCCCGGAGATCTTGGAGCATCTCTGGACGCAGTTTGCTGTTCTGCTTTCCCATGGTTGGACGGATGACTTGAACTGAAATGCAGGAAGCAAGAGGAAACCGATGGGCAGATTGCTATATATTTCCATGTTTGTTTAACAAATGTGGCGCTCAGAGCCAGCTCTTCCTCTTACAAAAGCCCAGCGCAGTTTTTCTGCTCTCTGATTTACTGATGCATTCACTTTGTACAGAGCACTACCAGCTCCCAAAATCTCCCAGAGATAGCAATGACCCAACCAGGGCTCCATCAGACTCCTTAAGTCAGGCTTAGATCAAGTACCTCTGCCAACACTTAAAGGAGCAACAGATGGCACTTCAATGATGATCACTCAAGCCAGAAGTGGATCATTCTGCAGCCATATCACCAGTTGAAATGATAGCTTATAGCTCACCTTTGTTCCCTGGCTAATGACCTTGGGCAGAACTGAGGACATGGAATGCCAGTGTTGCAACTAGCCTGGCACCTCTGATCATCACTAAGGCCACATTCCCATTTGACTATTTTAATCCGGATTGGAGTATTTAATCCAGATTCAGAACCGAGTGTGCATTCTGGATGTTCCCATTTGCTTGACGACAACGCGAGCTGAATTTGAATACCGCAGTTCCCATTCAAACCACCAAAATCCACAGCACGGAGAAACAGGATCTTTTCATCTCTGTGTCTTGTCCAAACCCTGTAAGCCTGCTCAGAATCAGCTAAGTGAAAGAACAGACAGGGTGATCACTCTCCCTTTCAAATCGGATGCTCCCTCCCTTCACTATGTCACTGGGAAGGCAGCAGCTTTGTGCAAAATTAGCTGAGCGAAAGAACAGAGAGGGTGATCACTCTCCCTTTCAGATCGGTTGCTCCCTCCCTTCACTATGTTACTGGGAAGGCAGCAGCTTTGTGCAAAATCAGCTGAGCGAAAGAACAAACAGGGCAAAGCCATCTCTCCCTTTCAAATCAGCGAGGGGTGGGAGGAGAACAGAGGATCATGGTTCCTGCACAGGTTCAAAGAGAGAAGAGGGATTCCCTTCCTTCTTTTTTGCTTTGAATGAGCTGCTCAGGACGGAGCAGGGCTAAAAAAAGATTTTCTCTGCCGATTGTTCTAACAATGTAATGTATCTCTCGTAATTACAGTGGTATTCACAGAAAGGAGAAATCTATGTTCAAAGATCCAACACTTTTTTTTAATCTCTGGGACTCTAGTATTGCAGGGATGGGAAGGACGAGGGGGCAGACCTTCCCAGATGTGAAATCTCACCCATCTAATGTTGCGCTGACAGCACTGACAGGCATTGGCCAGAAGGCTATTGGGGGGGGGGGGCAACCTGAAAGGCAGATCTCCTCCCTGAATAGTCCGGTAGCATTTCCATTTGGCGGGGGGGGGGGGGGGGGAAGCAGGCTAGCTGCCAAAACAGGGAATAAAACTTTAAATGGGATCACATGATGCCAAAAACGAGCTGGATTCACATTTAATCTTGTATGGGAATGTACCCTAAGTGCTTCAAACCGCATTCTGATCCATTTCCGGATCAGGTTATATTAGAAGTTAGCTGATTCGTCTTTATTTAAGCCAAAGGATTTCAACGTATGGGGAAAAAACAAGGAGAAAACTTGAAAGAGCGCCTTCTCCCATGCAGACATGCCTGAGTACTGAGATCTCAAGGAGAGGGCTTTCTAGAAGCATGCAGGTGGGTCTTTTCTGTGGTGGCCCCCAACTCAAGAACAGCCTCCCTCTGTTCCACATTAAAATGCATCTCTTCACCCAGGCTTTTGATGCTTAGCTTCCTCTAGTTGTTGCCCCTCCAGGGAGGGAGAAAGGATTATATTTTAAATATGTTTTAGGTATATTTTACATTTGTAACATTGTGACCCACCCCTGACGATGGGGTATAAAATCAAAGGAATCAGTCGACAAAACTTGCCTGGATTCTGTCTGGGAGAAGATGTCACCTTTCAAAACACTTTGCCAAAACAGAATATTCAATCCTGCCTGTTACCTCACTGTATTTCTAGCCATATTAAGATCCACATTCCCTCTCTCCCCCCCCCCCCAAAAATAATTTCTCTTAAGATCACCCTGTGTCCTATTTTTAAATGTATCTTCCCTAAACATTCCCTGGCAAATTCTAGGTGCGTCTTATGTGGCACTAAGTGCATGACCCTTGATTAAATAGGATGGACAGAGTTTGAAAAGTATCAAAGAAGGTGTCTGGAAAACTGTGAAAAACTAGAAAAGACGGGAACCGAAAGACCTGGATCAAATGGGAGAATTTGAAGGTGAAATTTCAGATCTTTGAATAAAGATGCAACTAGACTCTGAAAGAGAGGAGGAAAGGCAGGTCCCTATTTTGGGATATAATCCATAATAAAGTCCAGTGCGGAGAGGGTTCTGATTTTGCTGTGAGTGACGGATCCAGAAAACTAGCTTAGCATGACCCATTCAAACAGGTAGACAAGGTGCCTGATGAAACACAAACCACAAACTTCAGCTTATGTGGAATGCTAAGACAGGGTTTGTGGCTGGTCACTAAAGGATGAACCAAGTGGGATCTATCTCTGTGCCAGGAGGAGGAGGAGGAGGAGGAGGAGGAGAGCTGGCATTTCTACCCCCACTTTTCTTGCCCATTTAAAGGGACTCAAAGGCCGCGTCTCCATGCACGTTTGGTACGGTTCTGAACACGGGATCAGCAAGGGGTGTCACCGTGCATTTTGGATTTGGTCTGTGGAAAGTGGACCAAATCCTCCCAAACCTTGCCAAAACAGGGCCAAATTTGATACTTGAAAATACAAGTCTTGGCACGATTTGGGGTAAGGCATGCATTGTTAGCAAGCCGATCCTGAACACGGGGACGATGGCAGGGTAACCGGGAAGGAGATCGGCGCTCACGGCATTAGGAGGCGAGGTGTGCTTGCCGTTCCTGCTCTGTGCATTGGAGATCACAGCCGCTGACGTTTTAAAATCCAACTGCCAAGGCAGGCAGGATACTGGTTTAATTGTGCATTTTCCACAGAAATATTTCCACCCCTGTTTCCCGATTGCAAAGGCAGGCTGGATAATGGCTTGATTTTGGCCCTTTCCCAAATATTCCACCCCTGTTTCCCCATTTGCCAAGGCAATTATGAAATAAAGTTCTTGATTTTCTCCCTTTTAAACTTGCCGGGCGTTCTTGTGGTTCCCGGTGCAGCAGAGGTGGGCAAAACTGCTCAAGCACCTAACTGCCACTAAACCTCATAGTGGCTTTTGGTCTTTTAAAATTATTTATAAATGTATTATTGTTATTAAGCTTTATTTCAACTTTTTCCCGTGCCTCCCAGCCCAGTCCTGGCTTTCTGTGCCGCTAAGGGAGGTGGGGATGGGGCATTTGCAGCTGGCGGCACAGGGGTGGGCTGACGTCAACCTGGCTTCCAATGAGGAGAGAGGGAGCAGAGAGAAGGTGGCACTGCTCCGCAGTGCCAGGGTTTGGCATGGTTTGCATGGCGATGCCTCCATCCACGCCCAATCCATACCTAGCCCATGTTGCCGGGAATGATATGAGGATGGGCTGGGAGTGTTCTTAGTCCTGCACCCAGCCCATGTGAGCCCAATCAGCGCCCAATCAGCGCCAAATGGCTTGCATGGGGACGCATCCAAAGCAGCTAACAAACCTATTCTTCTCCCCTCAAGAGACACCCTGCGAGATCAGTGAAGCTGTGGGAGCTCAGAAAGAGAGCTGTGACTAGCCCAAAGTCACCCAGCTGGCTTCATGGAAGAAGAAGAAGAAGAGGTGGCATTTTTACTTCGCTTTTCTCACCCATTTAAGGGGACTCAATGTGGCTGACAAACCTTCTGTTCCTCTCCCCTCAAGAGACACCCTGTGAGGTCAGTGGAGCTGTGAGAGCTCAGAAAAAGGGCTGTGACTAGCCCAAGGTAACCCAGCTGGCTTCATGGGGAAGTGTGGAATCAGACACCGTGACTGTGAGATTGGAGTCTGGCTCTCTAACCACAAGAGAAAACCATTAACCATGGAGCCAAGCATGGCGAGCCAGGGGACCTCACTGCCGCGGCTTGCCCTCGCCCCAGAAGCGGCGGCTCACAACTTCTGGGGCCAGGGTGAGCTTCCCTAAAGCTCACCCTAGCCCACCCGGGGGGGGGGGGGAGCCGGCGGAATCCCCTCCTTACCTGTTCAGCGTCGCCCCAATTCTGAGAGGAGGAACCCAGGATGCAGCGCGCTTGCGTCCTGCACGGCTCCTAAGTGGCCGGGCTGCTGCTGGCAGCCCTTGCCCACAGGAGGCGTTCTGCGCAGGGGCATTGCTAGACGGCACACCTGCGCAGAACGCCTCCTGAGAGCAGGGGATGCCAGCAGCAGCCCTGGCCACTCAGGAGGCACGCAGGACGCAAGCGCGCTGCATCCTGGGTTCCTCCTCTCAGAATCGGGGTGACGCTGAACAGGTAAGGAGGGGATTCCGCCGGCTCCCGCGCGGGTGGGCTACGGTGGGCTTTAGAGAAGCTCACCCTGGCCCCAGAAGCGGCAATCCGCCACTTCTGGGGCGAGGACGAGGTGAAAGGTAGGAGTCCCCCGGCTCGCCATGCTTGGCTCCGAGGAGCCAAGCATGGCAGGGCAGGGGAGGGCCCCTGGCAGGCACACTTGCGCTGTGCGGACACATCCTAAATGGATGCGTTTTCACAGCGCAAGACCCATTAAGCACACATAATATGCGGTGCGCAAGTAACACCCATTTAGCACACATTAGTCATGGATAGGTGCAGACGCACCTAACCGGAAGTGTACAAAATGGACCTGCAAATGGACACGCCACCGCGAAAGTGTTACTAATCCATGTTGCTGTGTGGACACACCTCACCGGATGTGTCCGAAACAGCAACACATGTGCGGAGGCGTGTCGCCAGATGTATGCTTAATGGGTGTTAAAGGGCCTGTGCGGAAGCACCCCAAATGATTAACTGGGCCAGGACTACCAGCTGCGCTCCCTAAAGCCATGCTAAAATATGTGACTGCTTGGGAAATGGAATAATTCCCAGGTTTCCACCACCTGCAATGTGGCAGCCCTAGATGGAAAAAGGAAAAAGAAAGGAAGGAAGAAGAAATTCTACCCAGTTTGGTCTCTGGTTTTAGAGGAGGGGAAGAGAAAAACGTTACCATCTGCATAATGTACGCAGATTTGTAAAATGTGCACTTCCCAACCGAAATCCGGGGACTAGGGACATCCGTGAATATTTGCAAAGTTCAAAATTTGTCTGAATTCGTCTGAATTTGGAAATTCGGATTGGAATCGAATGTTGGCACATTCAAAGATTGACATTCAAATTCTAATCGAATGCTTCGGAACATCTGTACAAAGCTTTGTTACACTCGTGAACCTGGGGAGGTGGGAAAGTAGCTGCCCAGTCACATCTGCAATGGATCCAGAGTGGATTCGAAGTGGATTGAGAGTGGATTCAGGGCGGATTTGACGCGTTCAGAGAGGGTACATAGGGGATTCGTATGTGATTCATATTTATTTATATATTTATTATTTGTGTTTCTATCCCACCTTATACCTGAAGGTCTCAGGGTGGGTAACAACATTTAAAATCAGACATATATTAAAACAGTAACAGTATCTGTGAAGTGGGAAGAGACGGTATATTCCCATTTAACCAAAGGCCAGGGAAAGAGATGTGTCTTCACTGCCTTCCTAAACATGTACAGTGAAGGCGATAGACGCACCTCAAGAGGGAGACTATACCATAGCCTAGGGGCCATCACTGAGAAGCCCCCCCCCCCGTTTTACTACTGAGGGTGGTGGGACAACCAGGAGGGCCTCCCCTCAAGATCTGGAAGAGCGGGTTGATATGGAAGAAGGCGTTCAAATTCCTATCGAACAAATTCAAATCCTGCCACATTTGAAGGGGATCTGTTGGAACAAATATGAATTTTCTTGCATCCAATTCAAGATAAATTGAACCCCCCCCCCCCAAAAAAACCATTTTGCACACATCTCTACTGGGGACCCTACAACCTTTTCATATTCCTGCACTGCGATTCCCTAACATCCAGGCTATTCTGAACCGACTGAGTCACGCCCTAGTTCCAGAACACATATGCAATAAAGATTATTAAAGACTGCTCTCTGACTGTGGGCAAAGCACCCTGAGGGTACGACCGATTCATCATCAAAAAGAGCTTCGGCAGAGAAAAAGGATCTCTAGGCGGTCTCCAACCCCTGGGTCAGCCTCTACAGAATTTAACTGTAGTCCTTGTGTTATCTCTGCAGGATATTCGGCGTAAAGGCCTTACGGAGACAGCTTCCGCCCTTTGAGCAACCGGCTTATCAATGAAGGATGGGGAGAAGAGAGAAAATTACTCGCCGGAGAGTTATTTAAATTTCTCTCCTTCTCAAGCTCAATTGCAAGGAAACAGATGATTTTGCCTTTTGGATAAGGGAGGTAGGGGGAGAGATAAAGAAATCCTTCCGAAGCAGATTCATCCCCCCCCCCTCCATTAGCAGAGACACGGCCATTTCCTGGATGCACAGCTGCACAAAGGGAAAGGCACAGCCCAGGAGCAATTAGATTTCATCCAGGCTGTGGACCCCAAATCAGCTGGGCCACTGGGACCACCAGAGGCCTTTCTGCATTTAGATGATTAGGGTGCCGTGAACTAAGGCCGGTGAACTTCAGGTACATTCAGATTTGCTGGCAGGAAAGCTACCCCAAAGCGCATAACCAGCCTGAAATGCAATTGGTCCTCTGTTTACCAGTCCGCGCTGATATGTCTGCATCCAGATGTTCTGCCTCCTCACTGCCGCGATTGGCCACTGGGACCCCTCTCACAATTCTACGATCGATCAACACTCCTGGGCATGGGTGTGTGATTGATCAGCACTGGCAATGCCACCACACCTGCAAGGACACTGAATTCCCCACCCACCAAATGCAGCGAACTGGAAACAAAGCAAATGGTTGTACCTCCGGACGCTTCAGCTAAGATTCTAGTTAACATTGGTAAATTAGTGAGTTTCTCAGGGGGAGGCCATGTTTGTAGGCTGTAGCAGCCTAGTCGACGTGCGTATGCTCTTCCCCAGACGTTCACTACTTCTTCACTGCCGCCCTAAGTGTGAATAGGTCACAAGCTGTGGAGCCCTGCGGAAAAGGCTTCATTTTTTCCAGCAAGAATGCCTCCTGAAACCAAAAGGCAGAAGGGGATGCTTCCAGGACAAAATCAAATGTCTGACATAAGGTTTTTTTTCCACTAGCTCTAAGTACCCCTCAAGGACCCGTTAAGGAACCATTAGGCTCCGAGCAGAAAGACCCCATTTCCACTGCAGACCCCATTAGAACCTGATTTGTTCACACCTGTATTAGGGAAATCTGGATTAAATGGGTCCTTCAGGACCTATAATCTGGATTTCCTGTGGACCCCATTAAAGGGGTCTAAAATCCGGTCTTCAGGCATCAAATCCGGATTAGACACATCACTCCCCCCCAAAAAAACGTGGTGTGACGGTGTCTCCCACTTGGGTACAGACGGATGCTCCACATGGGTGCTCCAGCGTTCCCACTGTGAGCTTGCCTAGCACCCATTGATATTGGGTGCCACACTACCTGTGGAGACGCATCAGGTACTTCCTTAGATCCGGATCTTCTAAATCCAGATTAGTTGAAGGACCCATCTCTTAGATCCAGATCATCTTAGATCCGGATTAAGGGAGGTAAGTGGAAAGAACCCTGAAGGAATGCTTCAGGACTGTACACCACCACCACCCCACACACACACACCATTTTCTTTTATGGGTAGCAATATTTTTAGTCTATTGCAGCCAAGAAGGGCGGTGAGTCCGAAAGTGCATGAACATTTATAGCATTGGAGATTCATAAGAACCCATTCAAATTTGAATCGAATGCCGGTACATTCGGAGACTGGCATTCTCAATTCGAACTGAATGCTTTGGAACATTTGTACTCAGTTTCGTTGCGTTCATGAACCTGGGAGGCGGGAAAGCGAGGGCCCAGTCACATCCGCAATGGATCCAGAGTGGATTCAAAATGGGTCGAGACTGGATTCAAAGTGGATTCAGGGTGGATTTGACACGTTCAGAATGGATACATAGGGGATACATACTGGATTCGTAGGGCAGTGGTGGGTGGTCCCCAAACACCAGTCTGCGGACTGGCACCGGCCATGGGGGGGGGGTTTGCCTGTCCACACTGCCACTGCCGCCACGCTATACTACACCACATCACGCCACGCCACAGGCTACACCACACCACGCCCCCTGCCCCTGCCCCTGCCCCCACCCCCACCCCCCACCACACCCCTGCCCTGGAAAAGGAAGCCAGGCCCTGGCACAAAAAAGATTGGGGGCTCCTGTCGTAAGGGATACATATTAATTTCTTATCAAACATTCATGTCAAATTTGTATCGAACATTCGTATCGAATTCAAATCCTACCACCTTCAAAGGGGATCTATTTGAATGAATTTTTTTTTTCATTTGATTTGGTACAAATCAACCCCCCCAAAAAAAATATTTGTGCACAGCCCTAGTGAATCCCCTTTGGTCAAGGATCTTGGGAACTGCAGTCCCTCAAAAGGATGCTTTTCCAAGCTCTGCGTCATCAGGTGGGGACGAACTGACCATCAGAGAACGGAGGAATTCCCCTGCTTCCGTGGGGCAATCCTGCACTGGTCACTATACCAGGTCAGCAAAGTAGACTAGGTGCCGCCTTCCTTCATGCTGGGCTGGCTGTGTGGTGCTGTAAGGGTGACCCTTAGGTTTTGCCCCTAGGCTTTCCTCTGGAGGTGGGGGGGGGGGCTCCCAATAAGTATACGCTAATACAAAAATAGACTATTTCAATAGCCTCCCCAATTTGCAGAATCTTCTCTTGACACCCCTTCAGCAATGGGTTCAGTTGATGCTTTTATCCCAAGCACTTGAGCAGTCATCTTTGATGGGTATGTTGCCTTCAGGTTAAGGGTGTGCAAAACATTGCAACACATTCAAAACAGTATCTCCCCCTGTATTTGGACAGAGTTTCCTACTTAGGGCAGCTGGGATCAAGGGGAGCTGTTGTGAGTGTTTACTGCAGCTCACTTTAATTCAGAGCTGAATTTGCAACGTGTTCCACCTATAAATAAAAATAAAAATAAATCCCGTGTAAGAGGGGACAGGCATTTGAAGCGATATTTTATGCATACCTAAAATACCTTTGACATAGCAGATTCCAAGGGATTAACTTGGTAGACTTTGGCTAGATGGTGCGCAGGTGAATGGAGCCCTTATTCTTGTTGCTGTGGCCAGTTCTTGGTTGGCTGCATGGGCACCTTTATGCAGGTTTCTTGGCAGTGATACACCAGTGGTTTGCTATTGCCTACTTCCAGGTAGAAGCTAGGAATCAAAGCAGTAACCCCTGCATTCCAGGCCATTTGCTTTTACTCTACTGCTGACCTATAGTTACTCCCAAAATCCTTGGGCACCTTATGCAGTTTTCTTGGCACAGACACAGAAATAGTTTGCCACTGCCTACTTCTGGGGAAAGGCTGCGGATCGAACCAGCGACTCTCTGCTCTGCAGGCAGTTTGCTTTACCTCTGAGCTACAGCCCGTCCTAAATAAACCCTTGACCAAAACCCTTCATGGAGTGCAGCTGGAAATCCAAGAGAGAGAGAAAGTGTGTGTGTTGCGGATATCATTGCAATGTGGTCTAAAATAAAACCCATTTTCTACCTTCTGGGTTTGATGTGTGTGGAGAACAGGAGCAGTTAAGCTTCCAATCCTTGGCACTGCTAGCAATATATATACCCAAACTGGGGAAATGACAAAAGCCTCTAGATCCCATTGAAGCAACTGGCGCAGACTAGATCCACGGGGAAAACCCTTCGGTGGTGATACTTCCTCCGTTTTTATGGCCACCACCAATTTTTAATTGCCTCTCTCTCCTTCCCTGGTAGGAAAAAAGCTCTGGTTTGACCCACGCTTGCTGTGTGGGTGGAAAACTTCCTTGTGGCTTTTCTTTCCTTGTCATATTGCCATGGCTGCGCCAACAGTGTATTTTTAAACTACTCTTACCAGCAGTGATATTTCCCTTCGAATCAGAAGGTTTACCTTAAGAGGGGCCATGAATTTGAAAGGCTCACTCTGTTGGGAACTTGTGTGTTTGTGTGTGTGTTTGTGTTGAGAAACAGAGGAGAGCAGCCCCACACTTATCTGATCTCCTTCTCCCTTGCATCATTCCAAGCACAAAAGGACTTTCATAACAATTCCCCATTGTCAACACAGATCCTGCAGGCCTTGAGAGGAAAGCCGTCTGGACTTTCTAGGTTTCCGTTCCCTCCTTGCCTTTCACTTTACGGGGCTCCTTGGCCCCGTCCCCATACACTCTATACTCCAAAGTGAATCTCAAGTCGACCCGGGGCGTCCCCATGCAATCCGGCTCCAATTCGGGCTACATGCGCAACAAGTCACCCAAATCCGTGGTAAATAAACTCCCCTTGCAAGCACGGATTATTTTGGAGGCATGGAGGCGCTCCCAGGTTATTAGGGGCTGAGATTGGCAGTCGCACCATTAGCAGGTGAGGTTTCGCCTGTGCTCATTGTTCCTGTCCTGTGCGCTGCGATCACAACTGTTTGGGCATTTCTTTTAATAAATTATGATAAAAGAGAAATGAAGAAGGGGTCAAATGGCTCTCACTTGTCCTACGAGTGTCTTTCTGGCTACATTACACACACCCCTTCCCTGATCACTGGATCAGCAAGCTACACATGGGTAAGGGCTTGATTTTGTGGGCAAGCGCTGCATCACCTTAATGGGCAATGTGCCCATGGCTTCCCTGTGGTGGCCAAAATGTGATCCAGTGTGCCTCCCCCCCCCTCCGGAGATAGGCTTCCCTCCTGCCAGATTCCCAAATTGTCCCATCCTTATTTTAGTGGGCATCACTGCTGTCTTGTGTTGGAGTCGCTCAGCGTGAATCTCTGTCAACAGCATGAGTGCACTCTCTGTTGATGCCGTGACCGGGAACCATTGTGGGGAAGGGGATCTGCTGTTGTGCAAAGGCGCGCACCTCCGCTAAACTGTCTCCAGATGTGGCAGCTCCAAGCTATGAGCTGCTTGTCCATCCCATTTTAGTTATGCCCCGTATTATCATTGTTTATCTTTGCTGTGGGTTGTGTGCAGAGCGGTGAGTGAGACAGGGTATGGGGACATCAGCCTGGCTTCCTATCAGGGGAGAGCGGGTGGAGAGAAAAAGATGTGGTTCCCCGATGCAGAGGTTTGGCGTGGTTTGCATGGGGACAAGTATATTCGACTTGAACCCGCGCTTCTGTCAATCGCATGGGGATGGGTCAATTCGAACTAGACTCTGTATTAGGAATGCCCCGATTCCACCCCAAAGTAAACAGAGTGCATGGGGACACACCACTTGTCTCTGTGGGTGACTACCTTGAATTTACTACCCAGCTCAATTAAAGGCGCTGACACTGACTAATAAGGCCCTAAATGGCTTGAGCCCCAAATATCTAAAGGAACGCCTTCTCCCATACCGACCTCCCCGTGCCTTAAGATCTAGCAGTGAGGCCCTCCTGGTTGTCCCACCACCTTCAGTAGTGAGACTGGTGGGCACCCGGGAGAGGGCCTTTTCGGTGATGGCCCCCAGACTATGGAATAGCCTCCCCCTCGAGGTGCGCCATGCCCCTTTCCTTACATATATTCAGAAAGCGGTGAAAATGCACCCCTTTACTTGGGCCTTTGGCTGAGGTGATTATATTTCCCCTCCCAGTACAGATACCATCATTTTAAACATTTGTTGAATTTTTAAGGGACTTTTAATGTATATTCTGCTTTTAATCTGTTGTTTTAACGGTTGTTACCCGCCCAGAGACCTTCGGGTATGGGGCGGGGTAGAAATGTAAACAATAAATAAATAAATATAATACAGCACAGCATGCACCCTTCCCACTGCTTCTGGGCAGTTGCGCAGCGCCTGGTCGCTGCAGCAACAGCTGGCACGCATGGCCATTGTATAGCGGCAGGTGCATTTAGACCTAACCAGTTTGGTCTAGTGGTTGGGGAGCCGGACTCTTATCTGGGAATACTAGGTTTGATTCCCCCCTCCCGTACAAAGCCAGCTGTGCGACCTTGGTCTAGTCACAGCTCTCCTCTGAGCTCTCACAGCCCCACCTACCTCACAGGGTGCCTGTTGTGGGAAGAAGAACAGAAGGCTTGTCAGCTGCTTTGAGTCCCCTTAAGGAAGACGAAGGTTTGTCAGCCGCTTTGAGTCCCCTTTAATGGGTGAGAAAAACGGAGTAAAAAAGCCAACTTTTTGTCTTCTACTGGGCCCTTGGTGAAGTGTGGATGTCCAACCCATACCTGTTGTTTGCTAGTTTTTGCGCGTTGACTAGGCGCAAAAACGCCCCTCCTTTCTGCAGGTGGTTTGGGGGAGGCCCAGCTCATAGGGGGAGCTCTAGGGTGCAGGTCTAAGGGGTAGCAGGGTGGGTCTCCCCACACAGCACAAGCTCAGTCTTACAGAAGGGAGGCTCCAGCCATGCTCGCTGGTCTGGTTTACTGCCCAGTGTAAGATCACCCAGGGATGCTGTCTTAACTTCCAGGGCTGTCCTGCCACTGTAGTCTAGCAGTTAACACCAGCCTAACCCTGGAGACCCCATATCTCTGGCAATCCCAGTATACTCTCGGGATAGCGCACTAGAAAAGCACAGTATAGGCATGATGGAAAATCCAGCTCTAGTGCTGGGTTCTGTCGTTTCCTGCTCCTGCAAAAGTACCTCAATGTAGGAAGCATGTGGGGGGAAAAGCACCAAAGGGAGGTGTGTGGGCTGCTTCCTACATCCGGGTACTTTTGCAAGAGCAACAGTTCTGCAAAGAAATGACAAATATGGTAAGAACCTGGTTTTGCTGTGGGATTGCGACTGCAGAATCTGAGCAAATCCTTGCACTTTCCTCCCACTATCTGGAGGCATCCTCAGTTCAGGATTGCCTAATCTGTGCATAACCCGGAACGTTCAATGGGATCAGTCCCCATGTGGGTCTTTACAGTGTCTCACCTACGCTCATCTCTACCTATTCTGCCAGCTGGTCCCTCTTCCTTTTAGCTACCAGGCACTTCACCCCTACACCACGTATTGTTTTACTTATTTACATTGTTTAAAACTATCCCTCGTTAAAAAGTCATTGCCGTGCGCAGTTCTCTCTCGTCTCCTTGCTGTGGCTTCTCTGCGCCAAACTCAAAATCACTTCACTCGCACGCGGATGGCAAGCCCCAATTCTGAGATACAGCCTGTGCAGGATAAGGCCCAGTGCAGAGCGGCTGCCTCCAGATATCACTGACTGGTTCCGCCGTTTCTGGATATTCTGGAACAAACACACCCTGAATTGTTTCACTTTGCCCAGGCGTTAGGTCAACATCCCACATTTTAGCACGTTGCACAGCAAATGGGGTACTTTAAACTCAAGACATCGGGTCTATATTCCAGAACTGTATTGGGAGCATTGTGACCCTGCTGGGAAAAATCAAAGACTATTCCAAAATAGTTGTGGGAGGGGTGTTGGCCCTGCCTGGGTGCAGCCTGAGTCTAGGGACCGAATCTAGGCCACGTATTTACCTCTGAGTTTGATTTCCTTCCAATGGTGTGGTTCTCTGTAGGCAACCCATGTGAGTGTGTGTGAGCGCTGCTTATCCACAGCTATTCGCCTTGACAGCTAAATGGAACTTCTGTGTTCCGTCGTGTTATACTTCTGAAATCTAAATGCTGGGAAGAAACACTGGCGGTGGAGGGGCACAGATGCTCGCCTTCATGCTTTGCTTAGCTGCTCCTGGAAGCATTTAGCTGGCCACTAGTGGAGACAGAAAGCTGCTCTGAAACATCTTGGTCTCACCCAAAGGAGACGTTCTGATGAATTAATTCATGTCAAAACAGACTTTCAAGAAAACATTGCAGGCTGTTATGTTTCATGTCTTTCTCTTTCTTTCTTTCCTTCCCTCCTTTCTTTTTCTCATTTTCCCCTCTTTCCCTTCTTTCTTTTCCTCTTTCCCTCCCTCTCTTCTTTCCCTTCCTCATTCTTTCATCCCTTTCTTCTTTCTCCCTCCCTCCCTCCTCTCATTCTCTTCCTCCTTTCCTTCCTTCCCTTCTCTCCTTCTCTTCCTCTCTCTCCTTTCCTTCCTTCCTTCTTTCCCTCCCTCCCTTCTTTCCTTCTCTCATTCTTTTCTTCTTCTTTCCCTCCCTCCTCTCATTCTCTTCCTTTCTCCCTTCCCTCTTTTCCCCCCTTCTCTTCCTCTCTCACTCTTTTCCACTTCTTTCCCTCCCTCCTCTCATTCTCTTCCTCCTTTCCTTCCTTTCCTTCTCTCCTTCTCTCCCTCTCTCTCCTTTCCTTCCTTCTTTCCCTTCTTTCCTTCTCTCATTCTTTTCCTCTTCTTTCCCTCCCTCCTCTCATTCTCTTCCTTTCTCCCTTCCCTCTTTTCCCTCCGTCTCTTCCTCTCTCTCCTTTCTTTCTTTCCTTCCTTCTTTCCTCTCTTCCTTCCCTCTTCTCCTTCTCTTCCTCCCTTCTTTCCTTCTCTCATTCTTTTCCTCTTCTCCTCCTCCCTCCTCTCATTCTCTTCCTTTCTCCCTTCCTTCTTTTCCCTCCTTCTCTTCCTTCCTTCCTTCCCTTCCTCCTCTCATTCTCTTCCTTCCCTCTTCTCCTTCTCTTCCTCCCTTCCTCCCTTCTCTCATTCTCTCCCTCCTTCCCTCTCAAATCAGTCCTTACTGAGCTCTCACACAGAATCGTTTGGGAGCAGCCATTCATACGTGAGTGGCCACTTCTGAATTTTGGATCCCTAACTCCCTGCATTCTCCTTGCAGCAATCCATACTCAGAACGCTCTCTCGCGTTTCCTGTGATATTTGTCACCTCCGATAAACCTGTTCCAAGGACACTGATAAGGTGGAAGAGCTCAGAGGAAGGTAATGGAGATGCTACAGGATTGTGAAAAACATGCCCTTCACCTGGAGGCCCCAGGGCAAGAAACAACTTATAATAAAACAAATACTAAAATATATTTAAAATTCAATCCATTTTTATTATTTTGTTCTAAGTCATATGGCTGGGTTTGTCTGCACGTGAGCTAGTGCTGTGCACATCTGGGTATTGTGACAACGTGAAATATCCAAAAGTGAATGATTGCCACCACTGTGCATGCGCAGCTGCCTTTGCCTGGTCCCGCGCATGCGTGGTAACCATAACCCAAAATTGGTTACAGTGGATTTCCACCCTGATAGAGCAAACCTGTGCTTTTGTGGCTGTAGATACTTATGACAATTCCAACATACCCAAGTCATAGAAGCACCAACTGGATGAGGCCCTTCAGAATTCTGTTCTGCTACCCTGTGACCTTACAGTGAAGGGCAGATGAAAAACACCACAAGCAAACTTTCTAATCCTCATTTCAAGGCTAAATGCCTTTGCTTTGTCACTCACGCAGTCCAGATCATCAGTCAGGTTTTCTTCATTTCGAGCACTCATCACATGCACTTCTGTTATCCCAGGAAGCCTTTCAGGGGTCAGACACTATCTGCTGATCATTTCACAGCACTTTTCACTGTTCGTGTGAACGCGCTGAAAGAAATCCTGCCTCGTCAAATATACAGCCATGATTCAAGCAGTAAACTACAGCACCGGAGTGACAGTTTTCACCCAGGAATATCACAGAAACGCTGGATTCTGCAAACAATTACCACTGTAATGTTTATTGAGCATAGGCATAAACTATCAAGAAACAAAACAACCTAAAAAATGCAGCGGGCAAGAATTTAAATATTTTGCATTTTTAAAAAACAACAACAATAACAACACGGTATGATTTCTCCATAGCTATGAATAATGCACTATAGGGTAAGCGACAGAGAAATGAATATTTTACATCCCCATGGCATGAATGCTGCATTTTGCTTTGTGCTGGAAAATAAAACTGACTTTAAAATGGAGGGAAGATAGAAATAATAGTTCTACAATCATGCCAACACTTAAAAATTATTCCAGAATAGAAGAATGGCAGAGGGAAAGTTAGGATTTATATAGAACGGGGCAAAATTTGCAACAAAACACATTCTTCAAGCAACTGAAAATATTTGAGATAGGTTTAGCAAATTGAAATTATCCGTTTTCACTACAGTTTCTCATCTTGCGAAACATGTTTGCTGATTATGCTAAATATAAGCCAAAGAGCCAGACGAATGTCTGCAAAGTGAGGTGGAACCCAGGTAAGAACCTAAGAGGAGCCCTGCTGGATCAGGCCACAGCCCATCTAGTTCAGCATCCTGTCCCACACAGTGGCCCACCAATTGCTCATGGGCTTCTCAAGCAGAGACAAGGGCAAACCTTCTCATAAGAACCTAAGAGGAGCCCTTCTGGATCAGGCCAAAGCCCATCTAGTCCAGCATCCTGTCCCACACAGTGGCCCACCAATTGCCCATGGGCTTCTCAGGCAGAGACAAGGGCAAACCTTCTCATAAGAACCTAAGAGGAGCCTTTCTGGATCAGGCCAAAGCCCATCTAGTCCAACATCCTGTCCCACACAGTGGCCCACCAATTGCCCATGGGCATCTCAAGCAGAGACAAGGGCAAACCTTCTCATAAGAACCTAAGCGGAGCTCTTCTGGATCAGGCCAAAGCCCATCTAGTCCAGCATCCTGTCCCACACAGTGGCCCACCAATTGCCCATGGGCTTCTCAAGCAGAGACAAGGGCAAACCTTCTCATAAGAACCTAAGAGGAGCTCTTCTGGATCAGGCCAAAGCCCATCTAGTCCAGCATCCTGTCGCACACAGTGGCCCACCAAGTGCCCATGAGCATCACAAGAAGAGACAAGGGCAAACCATCTCCTGCTCTCAAATCCCAGCAAATGGCCTTAGAGGCATCCTGCGTTTCTCCCCAGCATGAAAGATGTACTTAGGCATCATTCTAGTAGCCATTGATACCTGAATTTGTCTAACCTTTTCTTAAAGCCATCTAGGCTGGTAGCTGTTACCACCTCTTCTGGTAGGTATCGTGGGCTTTCAAAATGATATACACAACAGAATAATCTGCCTGGATGAAGCTAAAAGGGAGTATCTGTCACCCTACGCTTAGAACCTTGAGCCCTCCTGGGTTTCCTCTTTTCACCTTCGGGAAGACCAGGAGCAACTTCTTCAGGAAGAAGGCAGGCTGGTTTTGCAATCGTGGAGGCTGGACAGCCTAAACATCCTGTTCTGGGGCACACACTGTGGCTGTCCCTTGAGAGCTTTGGGACCTTCTGTGAGGACCCTGAAGGTCAGGAATGAAAGCTTTTTTTAGTTCTCTAGAACATGTGTGATTAATATGTGAACAACAACTTTCTTCACTACTTGCCATCCATCCATCCATCCATCCATCCATCCATCCATCCATCCATCCATCCATCATCTCCCTCCCTCCCTATACTTGATGGTCTCAGAGTGGATTACAAATAAAATTTAATCAAAATTCTAGAATCAAGGAATACCGCACCAGAGAGTAAACTAGCAGCTATGTGCCTGTATGAAGCTGTTCATCTTCACGAGGTATTGAAACATGCACAGTGTTGTTGCCTGCTGCTCTTCTGGGGGGAAGGGCTATTCTGCAAAAATTGGGAGCCACTGTAGAGAAGGCCCTCCTTTATGCTGCCCCCCTCTTACAACTGAAAATGAGGGAGTGGCATGGGAGGCGCCCCTCTGCCATCCTTGACCATCATTTGGGGCTGGGCTGGTGGGAGTCATACATCTGAGTGATGCCAATGAACCATCTCTGCTCGAAAAGACATTGCCACTCTTCTAGGTACCCCAGCACTGAAGTGCCCAAGATTTCCTAAGCAATATTCTTACAAAGGCTGCTGGTGGATTTGCTGCCCTCTGCCATATTAAACACCAGAATTCAATACTCACCCAGAGAAGAGGAGAGACAGGAAGACAATCCAGGCTCTGAAAAGGAAGAACCAAAGTAAGCGAGCTTCACAGCGACTGTCAGCAAACACCCTCCACATGACAACACCCACGTTGTTTAGCACTCAGTCATATTCTCGTCAGAAACCCAACTCCCACCCTTGACAGCTCTGAGCTGGGGTCCAAATATTTCTGGGCCCAACCATGGGCGTGGGTGGAATTCTTAGGGCCGCCACCGGTCCCAAAATGGTTGCTGTGTGGCACGGCTTGGGACAAGACAAGATGGAGCCATTCACTCCTCACCTGTGAAAAAAGAAGGGAAGCACATGGGGGCCCACCACTGAACCTTTGCGGCTTAGGCCGGTCCATAGATCTCCAACTGGGACCCTGAAAGGTCTTGGTGGGCAATAGGTTTCATCCTCTGGCAAGGAATGGGTAGATCTGGATTAAGGGAAGCACCCAAAGTGTTTCCACGGGAGGTGTAGCACCCATCAGCAATGGGTGCTAATCCCCCTGCTGTGGAAACACCTTTGCACCCATGCGAGGAATCCGGATTGACCCACAAGGGGTCTGCCTGTCACCCCAGGTGTTTTGGGGGACAGGGAGTGCAATCTCCAAAGTCCCTCCGAAGTCCCTCCGAAATCCCTCCAAAGTTGCCTTCGGAGGTTAGCAAAGGCTCAGAAGTCCCTCTGAAGGCAACTTTGGGGATTAGCAAAGGCTCCGAAGACAAACCCCCGAGAGCCTGCATATTAATTAGCTCCTTGTGAGCAGGGATGAGTCAGCCTCATTAAATATGTAACTTCGAAATGCCTTTGAAATGATTTCAAAGCCTAGGTTTTGAGGCTGCCCCGCATGGGTGCCCCTTCCCCCTAGCCTCCTCTAGGCCCCATTGCCAAACGTGGAAACAGGCTCCCTTTAATCCGGATTTTCTGGCTGAAGACCCCATTGTAGACCCCATTAATGGGGTCTACAGAAAATCCGGATTAAAGGCTGAGATGTACCCATATGATCCGGAAACAAATGTGTCCCAAATGGGTGCCGTGGTGGAAATGGGGTCATCCGGCTCACACCCAAATGGGTCCTTAATGGGTGCAAAAATGGGTACTTTCTGCCAGTGGAAAAGCACCCCTTATGTTCTTACTTCAACAGTCCTGAGGGAAGGTCCTAAACAAGGCCTGGGGGCGTAGGGGGGAGAAGGAGAAAGAGGTGATGGGTGACAGTTCCCATAGAGAAGCTTAGGCATGGCCTTCTCCCTGATTTCAACTGGCATGAAGGAGTACCACCTGCTGAAATAAGGCTGAGAGAGTTCAAGGAGAAAAGCCCCAAAGAAAACATCAACAGCTGAAAATCAAGAGGGCTACCAAAGGAAAAGGCACAGTGGCACGGGAGGTTTTCAGCACGCAGCAGAGTGGTCGCCTGGGTGCAGCCAGAGGAGAATCGGTCCCCGCTCAGGACAGGAGAGTAAACCCAAAAGCAGGCGCAGAGTTCCACAATAAAGAATCCGCAACCTCACAAGCCAGCTGTAGGGGTTATAGGGCCCCTGGGAGATACACCCCTGAGTCTGAGCAAGGCAACAAGAAATAAAAAAGACTTCCTTTAATGGAGAGGAAGGAGGAGAGAGGCTTCTTTGGGGGAAATGTGTGTTGAAGGCCACGGGTCAGCTATTCCTGTTTTAGAGCAAAAGTTTTCCTGAAAGCAAGGGTGGCTTTATATTCTGCAGCCCTGTTGGGCATTCAGAGGCTAAAAGACACAAAGGGTTTTTGACCGAATCCTTTTAATACAGCTACCCAGGGAAATGTCATCCAAATTGCTTATTCACGGCCTCTTGAACTTCCAGTGCTTAAGCTGAAGAGCAGGATCGAGCAGGATTCCTGGGTGAGGTGAAATCTGTCAGGAACCCATCTTGTTTAAAATCCACTCTGCCAATGTCCTTTAAAATGCCCTTACTTCTTCCCCTTCCTGCCCTTGTCCTCCATGAGCGTGCTAAGAGAGCCATTCTGTCGTGACCAAATGTCATTTCAGCATCCGCCCGCTGGGACAGCAATCGACGGCAGATCAGAAATGGGCTGTGAGGACGTCGCAGGGAGGTGGTGCAACCCTCTAGCAGTCACTCACAGGAGCAAACTAGGAGCTCTGCCAATCGAGTCCAGCATCCTGTCTCACCTGCTCTTCAGTCCCTGCAAATGACCTTTAGAGGCATCCTGCCTGTCTCTCCAACCTGGAGGTGATACCTGGGCATCCATTCTAGATAAGATAGTAAGAGGAGCCCTGCTGCCACAGCCCATCTAGTCCAGCAGCCTGTCTCACCCAGCAGCCCACCAATTGCTCCTGGGCATCTCAAGCAAAACCTTCACCTGCTCTAGAATCCCTGCAGATGGCCTCGAGAGGTGGTACCTAGGCCAATTCCAGTAGCCATTGATACACCTACCCTCCATGAATTTGGCAAGACCTATGAGGTGCCCTGCTGGATCAGGCCACAGCCTCCTCTCTCACCAACTGCTTCTGGGCATCTCAAGCAGTAGACAAAGGCAAAGCCTTCACCTGCTCTCGAATCCCTGCAAATGGCCTTTGGAGGCCCACTGACTGTCTCCCCAGCCTGGAGGATGTATTTAGGCATCCATACTAGTAGCCATCGATACATCTGTCCTCCATGGCCTCTAACCCTTTCTTAAAGCCTGGTTGCTGTCACTGCCTCTTCTGCGGGCCTGATCCACTAATGAGGGAGTACTCCTTCATTTCAAAGGAAAAAGAGAACCTCTCTGGTGAAGAAAACAAGCATATTGAGGCAAAATAAAGTTGGCATCATCAACTCCTCGATGGAAGAGATTCCCTCCCTCCTCAGATTTTTTTAAGCATAAGTTGGAAGGAAGAGGTTGGATGGGTGATACTTTAAATGTGTTTTTGTATTTGTTTTATCGTATGCTGTGACTCGCCCTGGGACCTCCCAGTGACGAGCAGGATACAAATGTTATAAATAAATAAATAGTTTGCTACATGCACGCACTCACGTATTCAAAAATCTCCTTCCCTAGGGGTTTTAAGATAACATTCCAGAATTTTTGCCATGAAGCGGTTTAATTCATTCTGTGCCACAGGTAGAGCAAAGTGGCCGTGAATACATTTTAGGGGGCCTGGATTTGTCGCTGGAGGCATTCAGGGTAGGGCATCCTTCATCTGATGCTCTAGGATTTGGTACCCAAAACATCTGCATACCGCAAAATTCTCATATGCACATAAACTGCCACCTACGGGACCTTGGAGACTAAATAGAACCTTGGAGACGTTTCTACCAACATAAATCAGTGGCACTATACAAGGGGATCTCGGTCAGTGGCCCTTTTGGCACTGGCCCTTATTCTGGTTGATATCCCAGAATTGGGATCTCTCCTTTGCTAAGGTGGGGCCTACAGTAATCTACACCAGCATGAAGATGGCGTGTCTTATTCTGGGATATAAGGTGGATATAAGCAGAAAAGGCTTGTGTGAGTTAGTGGCACCTCATAGCATTACTTCCAGAGTTCCAGGAAAGCATCAGACAAGGCTAGATACTGGCTGGGTCTCCACTTAGTGGGGCCATGTGGAAGAGGCCCTGCATAAGAACATGAATGAAGTCCTGCTGGATGAGGTCACAGCCCCTCTAGTCCAGCGTCCTGTCCCACACCAATTGCTCCTGGGCATCTCAAGCAGAAGACAAAAGCAAAACCTAAACCTGCTCTTGAATCCCAGCACATGGACTGTGGCAGCAGGATCCATCCTGCCTGACAGGATCCTGGACTGAATTCACACTTAGGCCTCTGGTATGCAATTAGGACAGCTCTGGTACAGAATATCTATACCAGCACTGTCCTAATTGCATACCAGGGGCCTAAATGCAAATTCAGCCCTGCTTCCCTCTCTCCATTTCAGAGCCAGAAGGCATTCTTTGGAATGCTACTCCAAGGTGCCGCTACTGAGGGCATCAAACATCACCCTGCAGGAATGGTGCTTCTGATGGCCAACAGACCTGGAAATTTAGCAGCACAATCCCTGCGAGGCATTTGCAGCCGCCTCGTGTGGAAATGCAGCAGAAAGCCGCATTTCCCTGGTGCTTCCAAAAGGAAAGTGGAGATGTGTAGTCACAGTCTACCAGTTGCGTAAGAGCCAAACCAAGTTGTAGAAGGCGGTACCACACAAGGAAAGCCGCATTTTACTGCCTCAGTTAGAGCAGAAGTGTGTTACATAAGTCTGCTCTCAGAGAGTTGCATTAAGGCATCCACACCAAAGCCCAATGCCTGGGCAACCTCTCCCAGGCTACACCTGAGCGTGGGGGAAACACGCTTTGCCACTCATTTTATGACCTTGATCTTTCCTAGGGATCCAGAAAAAGTGCAGGTTGAAGAGCTCCAAGGGTGCATTTATGGCAAAGATTTGACTATCTGGGTCCTTTTTTAGAAAATAAGAGGATATGACTATTTAAGTATCAGGCTTGGGGTGTGGCAACCCAAATTTGGGGGACGGAGAGTGGGCTTTCTGTGCACCTAACCAAATATTGTTGGAACCCCTAGAACTAGTTCTGGAGGCAGGGGCCACCTCAAAGACAGTCGTTACTGGGTATTACCAAGTCAGGTCTGATGCCCGATTGACTGTGTGGGCACCTCTACACAGTTTTCTTGGCAGGGATACAGAAGTGGTTTGCCATTACTTACTTCCAGGGAGGGGCTGGGGGCTGAACCCTCTGCTTTCCTTCAGTTTATCACTGAGCTACAATGACTCCAAAGAGGAGTTATTAGAGGAGTGTCTGTATTATGTACTCTGATTATGTTCAGGAGGGCGGTGAGGACACACCTCTGTGCTCAAATGTTGGTTATGTTTTCCCCCACTGCAAGCACTACTGTTTTAACTGATATTGTGTTGTTTTTTACATGTTGGATTTTAAATGTTGTGATGGTTATTATTGTTTCAATATAGATTTTTTTATATGCTGGATTTTAAGATTGTTACCCACCTTCGGGTATAGGCGGGTTATCCGCTTTGGGCTATATGCCTTCGGGTATAGGGCGGGATAGAAATATAAATAATAAAATATATTGTTCTGACCATCCTGGTTGCTTTTTTTCTGCACCTCCCCATGCCCCATAAAATCTCCCTACGCACACATAGTCAGATGATATCTAAAACGTCCTTATTTTTCACCGTCCTTGATATTTACCCTCGGACTGAGTACAAAAATGCACGCTAGCCAATGGACAGTATTTGTGAGTTAAGATTCCCAGGGGTCGGAGGAGAAGTCCCAGGGCCCTCATTTTGTGCCAGGTTGGAGATTCATTTGGTGTGTTTCTTTGTTTTGGTTTTTACAGAATCAAACCCTTGAGAAAAAGAGTTCTGTACTCTTTATTTCACAAGGCGCTGTGCCATAGGTTGGTTCAGAGTTCGGCACTGCAGTATTGTAACTTTATACAATCCAAACTTGAAGTGATGACAGAGAAGGTGCCTATTCTAATTTCATTTTGGCTACACCAATTATAATTTTTTCCCCCACACCTTAACACATATTTCATTTGACAGCTTGCCCATAAACATCTTTTAAATAATTTGCAATCTTTTCTAAAGCAACAATGTTCCAAAACCTTAACCCAAAAGATCCATGTCCCTTCTGCATAACTCTACGTAAATTTTAGATGATAAAAAGTGGAGTTTTTCTGTTAATTTAGTTGTAGATTTGATTTTTTTAAAAATCCTGTATAGGAAACCTATTTAACTGAAACAACAAGCCCAACACAAAATTATATAATATCGGAACATATGGTTTTGGACCAGGGTTTATTTGTTTGTTCGTTTCCCACAGGTTAAATCTTTTTAATGTAATTACTTTTAATTGATTTTGTAACTTTTATTCTGCCCGTAATAACCTGTTCTGGACAGGGACCAAAGGAATTTCGATGAATTCATGGCAGGCAAGTGCATCAACAGCTACTAGAATGGATGCCTGGGTTCTGCCTGCAGGTTGGAGAGACAGGCAGGATCCCATTTGTAGGGATTGGGAAGCAGATGAAGGTTTTGCCTTCGTCTTCTGCTTGAGATGCCCAGAAGCAATTGGTGGGCCACTGTGTGAGATGGGATGCTGGACTAGATGGGCTGCGGCAGAGGGGTCCGGTTTACTGGGGAGAGGGGCTTTGTTCCCACTGACCGTGACCTCCAGCAGCACTCCTCTTATGCTCTTAAATTTGCCAGATGCTTCTGTTTTCCTGTCCCTTTCCCTCTAGTAATCTCCATCACCAAATTTCCCTTTTTCAAAGATGTTATGAATCATAAGATTTTCATGATGACTGTGCAAAACTGATCGATTATTTGCTCTGAGAATCTGGGGCTCAGAGTTAAGCCAGTTTGGTCTTGTGGTTCTAGAGTGCCAGGCTCTTATCTGGGAGTCCACTGGGTTTGATTTCTCACTCCTCCACAGAACCAGCTGGGTGACCTTGGAGTAGTCACAGCTCTCTTTCTGAGCTCTCACAGCCCCACCTACCTCACAGGGTGTCTCCTCTGTGGAGAAGAACAGGAGGTTTGTCAGCAGCTTTGAGTCCCCTTAAAGGTGAGAAAAGCAGGTTACAAAAGACAACTTTTCTTCTGTCGAGGAGATCTTATTTAGCCTTAAAAGGCCACAAGGAACAGGCTTGGTTTGAAAGCCAAGTATAAGATGCTAATGGCTTTCCTCAGCACTTGGCTAGGGTATCTGTAGGAAATTCTGGGTAAACCACTGTGCCTTTCCTTTGGGAAAAAAAGTCAGCCTCCAACATGTTTAACCCCCTCCCACTTCTCTTTAATCTAGGGTGTCATCACCAAATCTCTTAATCTCTGTACATGAATTATGCATTCTCAGAAGTGGGTCAGGCATCCAGTGGAAAGAGGAAAATGCCAAAGAGAGACGATCCTTAGCAGAGAGGTCTGGCTTGCTGGGGAGGGGACCTGCATTTCCACTGACCACAACCTCTCAGGGGATTTAGAAGGAGAAGAAGAGTTGGCTTTTCTACTCTGCTTTTCTCACCCATTTAAGGGGACTCAAAGTGGCTGACTAGCCTTCTGTTCTCACCTTTAAGGGGGCTCAAAGCTGCTGACTGATCTTCTGTTCTTCTCCCCACAACAGAACACCCTGTAAGGTGGGTGGGGCTGTGGGAGCTCAGAAGAGAGCTGTGACTAGCCCAAGGTCACGCAGCTGGCTTTGTGTAGGAGGGCAGAATCGAACCCGGTATTCCCAGATAAGAGTCTGGCTCCTTAACCATTAGACCAACCTGGTTCACTTAGGTGGAATAACATCAAGGCAAAACAAAGAAATGGGTTAGAAACCCACCTACGCTTCCTCAGTCTGGAATATACGCCTAGTTTGGTGGGATGCTTTGGAAAGGACCACAGAGGGCCCACGGAAAACTGCTCAGCACCTATAATTTTAAGAAGCCAATGATGGGTGCTGCTGAGTTAAAGAAATACCCACCAAAACCCTGGCAACCCTGGCAGCGTGCTGCTTTCGTGCTTCCTCCTCATCCATTTCTCTCTCCTCTGGCCAGAACCAAGAGAAGGAAGCAGCATCAACCCGCATTTTCGGGTTCAGCAAAGAAATTCGCCTTGTGCGTCATTGTGCCCCTCACGGGGAGGCCCAGAAAGAATTCCCACTCCTCTGTGCAACTTCTCCAACATCTGCAGGTGGCTGGAGGCAGGATGCGACCTCCGTGTCTAAGGCTCCGTTCCCGGAGCTGCCAGGCGGCGAGCAAACCAAGGCGTGTGAGGTTTGGAGCGATGGAGCCCTCCCACCTGCTCCATTTCTTTCTCAGGGGCCAGAAGGATCCCCGAATCCACCGGAGGGTTTTAGGAGATAGGCAGGTGGCAGGATGCGCCCCTTAAATTTCCATCGCAAATGCCGCCGCCCCCCCGCACCCACCTACCTGTCCATCCGCAGCAATGGAGGCACTGTCTTCGGGGATCACCAGGGATGACCCCCCACACACACCCTGTACAGACCCCTCCCTCGCCGGCAATGCAGCCCCTCCCCACCCTACTGTTCAAACGGCGGGCAAGTCCGGAGCTCGTTTACTCCGAAGCAAGTCCCGGCTGCTGCTCAGGAAGTGAGCATAGGATCCCAGTCCCACCCATATAGGATCGCAGCGAAAGAACGGTCGAGGCGTCCTCATTCTAGCTTGAAAGGAAGGGGGCCTCTCTTCTCTCCCCCCCCCCCCCCCACGATCCGAGGGCTTCCCCCGATGGCTTCTAGCACGACTCCATCAGAACCGCCTCCCCAGGAAAAAATGTTCCCCACGAGGAAAACCAGATCCGAATCATCTTGCCCCGCAATCTCTCCTTTTCTATAAACACAAAAAATAAAATAAAATCAGCGTTGGAAGTCGCCGAGGCGTCCACAACGGTAGGAACGAGAGCGTTTCCATCCCGCTTTCGGAGACCTTTGGAAAAACCGGTATCAAGATGCATCTTTTCCAGCCCGTTTTTTTGTACGGGAGTAAAACAAAACACACACAAAAAGGGCTTTTTAATAAGCGTTCCCGACGGGGATTTTGAGCCAGAAGGTAAATGTTGGGCTTTGGTTTTGGATCGCGCGCTTTCTTAAGTGAAGATTAAACAAATGGGGGGGGGGGAACCTGTAATTCCTCCCCCTCCCCCTCCCCAGAGTTGCCGCTTCCCCCCGCCTTGCGCGCGGCTTTGCGCCCCCGCGCAAAAGCGCGACTCGCTTCTTACCTGCGCAACCGAGCGGGCACTGATCCTAAGCGTCCGCCCGCTACTGCGCCTCCGCCCGCATCCCTCGCCGCTCACAGCTGCTCCATGCAACGATCCCGCTGCTGCTCCGGGCGGACGGCGAGGGCTTAGCGCTCCTCGGGGCTCCTGCAAATGGAAGCGTCGGGGGGGGGGGGGGAGAAGGAGAAAAGAGACCCTGCAGGCTCCACCCGGCCAGGTGCCCCTGGATCGCCCCTCCCTCTTGGCAAGAAGGCCGGCCTGGCGGGGAGGGGGGGGGAGCCCGCACGCGCGCACCCTGTGGGCGCGAGTGGGAGGGGGCTGCGCGCTCCCCACCCGCGTGGACTCCCCTCTTTTGCCAGCAGGGCTGGAGTGGTATAACCCACTCCAGGGAGCGACAGATGCTGGAGCTCCGGTGCTGGTTCTGTAGGGCTTCCCCCCAGGGTGGGGATTCCTCGCCCTTGCAGGGACGCGCGGGGTGGGCGCAGCGGGTGGGGAGAAGGAGCGGCCGCCGCTTTGCCTGGCTTGGCACGCTTTGCGGCTGGTTCTCCTTGGCAGGGAAAGGAGCAGGTTGGGATTCTTGGAAAAGCCTTGTATTCATGGCTTCCCTTCCCTTCTCTCCTCTCCCGCGCCAAAGGAGAGCGGCTGGGTCCTGCCTAGAGCCGCCCCCCCCCCCCCAGGGCAGCTGGACCCATCCTGTCCTCAATTCGCACAGGGCACAGACCTCGTCTATAGCCCATGGGGTGCTTGTTTGTCCGAAGTGAGCAGGGCACGCTATGCATTCGCTTGGCACCTGGGTAGGGTCCCTCTTGCCGTTGTTGGGTACCATTGGGTTATGGCCAAGGCCCGAGCGCCTGCATGGGCACCATGCGGGCACCCCTGTGCAGTTTTCTTGGCACAGAATCGGGTTTGCCATTGCCCACTTCCTGCAAGAGGCTGAGGACCAAACCGGCAACCCTCTGTTTTCCAGGTAGTTTGCTTTACTACTGGGCGACAGTCGCTCCCAGACTCCTCAGGCACCTCTGCGCAGTTTTCTTGGCACTACAGAAGTGGTTTGCCATTGCCACTTCCAAAGACAGGCTGGGGATCAAACTGACAATCTTCTGGTTTCCAGGCAGTTTGCTCTACCAACTAGGCTATGGTCACTCCCAGACTCCATGGACACCTCTGTGCAGTTTTCTTGGCAGAGCTACTGAGGTGGTTTGCCATTGCCTACTTCCAGGGAGAGGCTGGGGATCGAGCCAGCAACCCTCTGCTTCCCAAGCCACTTTGCTCTAACACTGAGCTACAGCCTCTCCCAGACTCACTCATACTGTACACCAAAGGCAAAACTCTGTGTGAGTGGATGATCCTGGAGGTCCATTCCAACTCTATGATTCTGTGATTCTACTTATTGGGCACCCAATCTACCCAGTCCATGGCATCTCTCTGGCCCTTGGCCCTATGCATTCCAACCCCTGATACGCCTCCATCCCAGCTGCAGGGCCCTCCACCCCAACAATCAGCGGTCCACCATGTACCAAGAACCGCATCTACTGGTTGTCCTTCACAAAACCAAATCGGAGCCTCAGCCCAATCGCCCCCAACTCCCGCGCCGTCTCAAAGGGCAGGGCCGTTTCGGAGTGATGAAAGGAGCAGATGGCCGGCACAGATGGGAGGAAAAGGCTTCCTCCGTCTAAATTACACAAATAAACTTTGATAGAGTGATTAAAATTACAGGCCCGTTTCCAGTGCTGGGAGAAGCCATCAACTTTCCAAGAGCGCTTTAGCACCAGCCCTGCGGGGAAAGGAGGCTTCTCTGGCCAATGTCCTTGAGGGAAGCTTTGAAGATGAATGGAAAGGAAAGCCACTTGGTTCTTGAGATCATTGGCTGATCCCTGAACTTGTTTCGCCCAATGGATGTTGCTGGACCAGAGCTACAAGCATCCGCAGCTACCTTTGCATCTAATCAAGTGGGCGCAAGCTCATGCAGCCAGAAATTGGTTGATCTTTGCAAAGTGCTGCAGATCCAACAGAGCTATCTATCTCTTGGGGATTTCTACGACTGCAGTGTCAGGAGAGCTCAGCAGAGCTGGGTGTGCCTCCCTTCCTTATTTCAGCCTCCTTATCCCCATCCTGGTGACAGGAGGGAGCAGAACCCAAGAGAGAACAAGCTGCCCGTGAGCATCTGAGAAGTTCATGGTGGAGGCAAAATCTGCTCAAGGATGACCTTCTGGTTGCTACCATCAGGTCAGGAGCTGATGCCCTTCCTTCTTTTTCCAAGGCAGGCATTGGGAATTGAACGTGCAACCCCCTTCTTCCCAATTAGATGCTCTACCACATGGGCTCTGGGGTTGGGCCAGGGGGCTAGTGTGGGTCAGCGCTGTCGTGCAGACGACGTTGTTCCAGACCCATGCCTTTTTGTGGCTCAAACCAGTGGGCCCAGCTGTCCCCAACCTACCAGTTTGGACCACAGGCCTTTCATTGCAGAAAAAGCCCTCTGAAACATTATGGCTCCATCCAAGACAGTCATTATTCTTCCAGGGTAACTCAGTTTGGTGTCTTGTTTTCTCTCTGCCTCTCTGCCTCTCTCTCCTCAGCCTGTGTCCTTTCCCCCACCCTCCCTATACCCACTGGCTGCCAGCTCCATCTTTCTCCTGAAAGGCTTGCCAACCCAAGGGATTAGTGTGGCTTTAGGGAGCAGTTTTCAGTTCAGAGTTGGGAGGCTTGCAAATCGCCCCACGTCAATCATTTTGCTGTCACTCACGGGATTAAAATAGCTACGAAGATGATTATCATGGGAAGGGGGTGTCACCTGCTTAGGATGAAGGGGAGCAGAGAGCTCCTCCATAATAGTTCTCCCAACCTCCACATTCGAGGCTGAATGTGGTCTCCGTGGGAGGCTGCCCATATCACTCCAGTATTCCCTGGAGGTAGGTGCAATATCCATCTGTCGGAAGGTCCACTGCTTCAAGACCTGGCGCACGTCCATTCTGAACAGCACGTGTTTCAGTATGTTCAGCTGAACTTTTGGGGTCACTGTCAGATCTTGATGAATCTGTTTGGACTGGGAAAGGAAAACTGCTGTTGTTAGAACTGCTTCTTAGATCTACTAAATTCTACTTTCCATTATGGTCTCCAGGCTACGGTTCATTTCTACTTCCATTTTCCATTTATATACTGCCTTTCCAAACCAATTGCTCAAGGCAGTTGATAACGAACAGAAAAAAACACACGCAATATAAAATAATACATTATACTTTATAGTACATAATAGATTATAAGATTGCATACAATGCAAAATAATACATCATAAAATTACACAGAACCTTGGGGAAGGGCAGAGCAGAAGCAACCAATGAAGGTTTCGTTCCTTCTCCCAGCCATGCGCAGCCACACTACTTACACCTTGTGGCAGGGCAGAGGCAGAGGCACAGAGGCAGAGGGGCAGAGAGGCAGAGGGGCAGAGAGGCAGAGGGGCAGGGGCAGAGAGGCAGAGGCAGAGGGGCAGAGAGGCAGAGGCACAGAGGCACAGAGGCAGAGGCAGAGGGGCAGAGAGGCAGAGGGGCAGGGGCAGAGAGGCAGAGGCAGAGGGGCAGAGAGGCAGAGGCACAGAGGCACAGAGGCAGAGGCAGAGGGGCAGAGAGGCAGAGGGGCAGGGGCAGAGAGGCAGAGAGGCACAGAGGCAGAGGCAGAGGGGGCAGAGAGGCAGAGGGGCAGGGGCAGAGAGGCAGAGGCAGAGGGGCAGAGAGGCAGAGGGGCAGGGGCAGAGAGGCAGAGGCAGAGGGGCAGAGAGGCACAGAGGCAGAGGCAGAGGGGGCAGAGAGGCAGAGGCACAGAGGCACAGAGGCAGAGGCAGAGGGGCAGAGAGGCAGAGGGGCAGGGGCAGAGAGGCAGAGGCAGAGGGGCAGAGAGGCACAGAGGCAGAGGCAGAGGGGGCAGAGAGGCAGAGGGGCAGGGGCAGAGAGGCAGAGACAGAGAGGCAGAGAGGCAGAGGCAGCAAATACCAGGTCTTCTTCCTATCAATGGAAACTTGGGTTATCCCAAGAGTGCAAGAACTGTAGACTGGACCCAAACGCAGCTTGCTGAGAAGAATTCAAAAGCCACGGTCACACCTGACTTTGAGGGAGGACTGAAGTCATCTTGAGTACTTGGAGACCACGGTGGGCATCCATTTTTTCTGAGGACTTTCCTTGCTGGAATAGCTGAAAGCGAAGCGAGTTCCTCCTCTTCGAGTCTACATGCTCAGGTGAGGCGAGGCGGAGCATGGTGGCTCCTCTTCCTCCTCCTCCTCCTTGCTTTCGAATCCACAAAAAGAATATTTTGTACACTTTGTTCAGAAACTCAAATAATATGATGCAGTCTGAGCTAGGGGTGTGCACAAATATTTGAATATTCGAAAATCTGATTCAAATCCGACAAATGTCGACATTCAAATTCGAATCAGATTTAAAAACATTCGAATTTAGACATTCAAGCAGATTTTGGATTTCCCGAAACATCCGTTTGAACATTCGAATGTAAAGATCCGTATGTATCGCATACGAATGTGCATGAAAATTATACGTATTTGCGCTTATAATGCGGGATGAAAACAGGATGCATATGGAAAGCGTGCAGATTCGTATAACAGATAGTAATGTTGTCGACATTCGTATCTTTAAATACAAATCTAACATTCGAACGTGCGGATTCAAATGTTTCGGATTCGAATCAGATTTTTGAATATTCAATCCGACTCAAATGCGAATGCAAATAATAATAATAATAGTAATAATTCATGCACACCCATACAGCCATCACAGCAGGCTTTCCGCTTGCTTCTGGCATGGATGTCAGAGACCTGTTATTCCTCAGCTGACCTTGCTTACTGCGGGACCTTCTGCCCCAAATCTTCCATGGTGCAATTCCCCATATTGCAAACCTTCAAGTATAGCTGGAGCAGCGCAGAGGAGGCTCCACACATTATTGCCCATAATCTTTCTTCTGTGATGGCACATGGTTCCCTCAATTTGTCTGATTTTGTCATTTGGCACAGAAATTCAGCTGCTGCCTGTTTGGACTTGTGGTTAGGATGCCAGACTCATATCTTATAGTTCCCAGGTTTGATTCTGCCCTCCTCTATGAAGCCAGCTGGGTGGCCTTGGGCTAGTCCCAGCTCTCTTTCTGAGCTCTCACAGCCCCACCTGCCTTACAGGGTGCCTATTGTGGGGAGAAGAACAGAAGGTTTGTCAGCAGTTTTGAGTCCCCTTAAGGGTGAGAAAAGGGGGGGGGCATAAAAGCCAACTCTTCGTCTTCTGTTTCTCAAGAGGCCAGCTTAAAACCGGATCAACAGCTGAGCCGAATTGCCAGCAAGCTAAAGACAGGCAGACAGAAACGCTTAGTCCTTCCTGCTCTGAAGGAAAGGGCAGATGCTAGAGGATGCTACCATGACCATTAACATTTCACGATTAGAGGACTGTCTAAAAAAAGGACGGATCCAGTTCTTTTCCTCAGCTGTGAACAAAAGCAGCCGTTCCTGTCCCGCGCTTTCTTTTCTACCAGAATACTTGTTTCTGATGTGTAGGCATTTCAAATCAGCATCCATCTCCTCCTTGGAGGACGGCTTTTCCCCTTGAAAGGAAGATGAATCAGGCCATGTCTTTCGCCCCCTTTTTTTTCATGTTTTCTTCAGAATTGCCAACTTTTACACTTGCCTCTGGTGCTGCTGTCGCTTCCAGCAGCTTCCTCTGCAAAGTCTGCAGGATACGACCCTGGATGTTAGGGTAAAGCCCAGGCGGCTTCGATCCTTGAACTCAGGTGACTTTGTCTGTCCTCCAGTGGCTGTTGGCTTCCCCTCTTGGCCAACCTGCCCTCCCCCCGCTCGGTCTCTGTGTGCTGGGCAAAATGTTTTTCTCTTCTGCATTTTGTCTCTCTCGTGGGAATCGTGGATGTGCATGTGAATGTGTGTGGATGCACACATGTGCTCAACATCGCCAGAGCAAAGAAGACACACACACACAGAGACACAAACACACACAGGGTCTATCTGGCAGATGCTGTGAAGCCTCTTTTCTCCCTCGGGATGGAAATCTCCAGGTATTCCCTCAGGTTGCCATGGCAGCAGAGAATTTCTCCGGCACAGGAGGGCTGACCTTGTCAGGGGAGTTGCATCTCAGGGAGAATTTTCAAGGGAAGCCGGCCTCAGTCAGCTTTTGCCGCTGCAAAGTCTCCTCCTAGACATCCCAGCCAACTCAGACCTCCTTCTGCATCTTCATTTCGTGCATCCGTTACGGAGTCGATGGCCTAGAGCCGTGGCTCTCAACCTTCCTAATGCTGCAACCCTTTAATGCGGTTCCTCATGTTGTGGTGACCCCCAACCTAACCCTAATCCCCAACCATGAAATTATTTTCGTTGCTACTTCATAACTGTGATTTTGCTACTGTTATGAATCCTAATGTAAATATCTGATGTGCAGGATGAATTTTCATTTTTGCAAATTGAATATAATTAAAGCATCGTATTCACATCAGCCACAGCTGAATATAAAAGTGCCGTTTTACCTCCAATGCTGCTGCTTTCTACACAGTAGCTGCTCTCTACTGTATGTGTATGGGGTGTATGTGATGGGGTTGGCGCGATGATGTCATCACGCTAGGTACTCGTATGTGAGCGTGTCTGCATGGGGGTGGAACCCGCCTGGAGACGGATAGAGCAGTGGTGTCTTGGTTCCTGTGTGTTTTCCGATGGTATTAGATGACCCCTGTGAAAGACTAGATCGACCCCCAAAGGGGTTACAACCCACAGGTTGAGAACCACTGGCCTAGAGAAAAAGAATGTGACTTATAGGCTGCCCGATCACAGCCCATTTTAGAATTAAACTTGATAAGAGAAAATAAGGGAGTGTCTGTGGGCCAGAAGGGCTGTGTTCCCATTCAAGATTTAAAGGGCTTTGAAACCATTTTGAGCGCTGACCGTTCCCAAAGTTTTAAAAGAATCCACAGTTTCTGAGGATTAAAGATCCCGAAACGTGGATTATCTATATCTGAATCAAAAGAGGTCTCATTGGTGGATTTAGAAATAATCCTCACCATTTAGCAATGGGAATGCAAGTGGGGAAGAAACCATGCTGTAGGGGTGTTCCCCCTGATCCAATGATAAGCCGTGATTTTGTCCCCTTTTCCCCGGCTCTCACCATTACGTGCTACGGATATTGGGCTTGGCTGAAAAGGGCAGGGGGAGGAGGTGAAGAAGGAGGGTGAACAGACCACTATGTAACTAAAAAAGAGATCTGAACACATAGACGAAAGAGATCAAACCCATGCCTTTTGCCTCCATTTCACACATCCAGCACAAAGCCGGCTCTTCTGTAAAAGCCTGCCTGGTTTTTCCCTCCTCCGTTCTCCACTGCAATCATTATAAGCCAAAAGGGAAAGTGATATTGAATGTTCTACTGCCTTGTTAACAGGAGGACAAAGTTGTGCTATGGTGATATAAGATGGGGGGGGGGGGCAAGTGGCAAAGGACTCCATAATCGCAAGTTTATACAGAGGGTGGGGTTTTAATTGCCCACCCCGATGAAGTCAAGGTATGAGGGTGCCCGATTGCTGGCTACATGGGGAGGGGGGGAGTCTGCTGAGGGGAGGGGAGAGGGGAGGGGTTTCTCCCGTACAAATTTGCATTATAAGCTAGCAGTGGGAATACAAAAAACCATACCTCGCTGCTGATTTTTAAAGACCCTGCTTTAAAACCAGATTAAAATGGGAGCACAGCCTACGAAAACAAATTGGCTGGAAAGCAGAGGGTGGCTGGTTCGATCCCCAGGAGGTATATGATGGCAAACCACTTCTGCATTCCTGCCAAAAAAACTGCATAGATGGCAAGTGCAGGTTCCTTAATCTGGATCATCAGTACGTGCAGAAAGAATCTCCCCCCCCCCCCCTACAAAGACTAGCTGCAGCATCACGTCTACTGGTTAGCGTGGAATACAGTAGGGCAGGCATGGAGGCATGGAGACAGACATGACATCCCCTCAGTATGATTGCTGCATACTGCCGAAGCGCCGTGATTTATTAGCCCAAGCAGCGGTCCATCTGGAAGCAGCCTTAATTGATTAATCAGCAGAGTCAATGGTGATTGATGGCTCTGAAAGTTCAAGGGCCGCGCTATTTTTATGATGATTATTTCAGAGGGATATTTTGGTGATGGAATTACCGTAATGGGGTGGGAAAGGGGGAGAGGAGACGGAGCACAGTGCCTTTTCCCTCTCATGGACGGCACCATTTTTAAGAGTTTATTTATTGGTAAGGGCTTGGGGTCTTTCAAAGCAGTAGCCTGCCTCCCTTCCATATATAAATCACCAGAGCAGTTTATAATGAAGTCATAAACACTGCAGTTTAACAACGCTGGCCCGCTTCTGAGCAATTAAGGCACCGGTAAAATAAAATTGTCCAGTATTATAAATCAACAGAACTCCAAGATGTGTGAGAATCAATCCAGGGAAATCAAATATCCCACATGAAACACGTTGGATAGGCAATAGGCAAGCCAAGATGGATGCCATTTAATGTCACATAAAGCAACGCAGGCCAGAGTAGGCCCAGATGTTACTGAGCTATAGTTGCCCTGAGTTCCCATCCTGCCTGGCAATTATGAGAGTCATCAGTCAATAACATCTGGAGAACTTTTAGTTTGGCAATTCCTGATAAGGTCCCCAAAATTTGTGGGTCACGGGGCACGTGTAGTACTCTAAACTAAGGCATGTTGTGGACACCAGTCACAAAATGGCGGCCATGGTGTGTGTGTGGAAAAAACACAAAATGTTGGGCCTAAAATGGCGTTCTTCTTCTCAAGAAAAAGGAAAATGTCAAGACTTATAAGGGCCTATTTCGAGTCTGTGGACAGGGGGACAATGAAAACAACCCGGCTCCTCTAGGTTGCCATTTTGGTTCATTGTGGTCAAATCTTCTGAGAGGTTCCAGAGAAAACCTCAGCGGACATATGTATGCCCATGAGCGCCATATTGGCGGTCACAAAATGGCTGCCATATTGCGCCTCAGATAAGAGGGGGCCCTATTGGAAGGACTCCCAGGGGCATCATTTTCTCTGCTGCGGGAAATCTCTGCCAGGATCCTGAATTTTGCATTTGCAGGAAAGTGCTCTGTCGGTTACTTATGGTGATTTTATGGCGACTGAAATCCTGCTCTGTATTCATGCATCTGATCATCTGTATTTTTCCAGCTCTATGCAGTTCTGTCGACCGTGAAAGCACAACCAAGGGAAAGCATCTGCGACTGTTGCAGATCAGGGGATGCAGAACGTGAGTAGGAGATGGCTGGGTGGGTAGGAGATGAAATAGAAAGTTGGGCGAATGGAAAAGGAAGGGATTTATTGCTAAAGCCAGATAATGAGGATCTCTGCTCAAAAGCCCATTTGTATAATTTAAAATCTCTAATGAGGTTTCCTGGAATACAAAGCCTTTTGTGATGTCCCTGCTCTCATCTGAAATGGAAACTAGATCTAGATTTAGGCAGTTTTCAGGCGTGTGGGGAGTGGGTTCATTTAATAATGGACAATGCTGTTATCTTGCATGCCTGCTTGCTCTCTCTCTCTCTCACGCACACACACACACACACACACACACACTACCCTCAATAAAGCTCAGATATTTGTAAGGTCAAAACAACAGAGAAGGGCAAAGCTGTTTAATAGAGACAATGCAAGAAGGACTGGAAGGTTCTCGCCATGAATTAATTTATTTGTATATTATTAGAATATTTTTTAATATCATCTCCTGATGTAAAATTTTGAAGTTCACAATGGAAAGAAGAGTTGGCTTTTCTACCCCGCTTTTCTCACCCATTTAAGGGGACTCAAAGCAGCTGACAAAGCTTCTGTTCTCCCACACACACCCAACAGGAACACCCTGTGAGATAGGTGGGGCTGTGAGAGCTCAGAAGAGAGCTGTAACTAGCCCAAGGTCACCCAGCTGCCTTTGTGGGGGAGGGTGAAATCGAACCCGGTATTCCCAGATAAGAGTCCAGCTCCCTAACCACTAGACTAATCAGTCCACATAGAAACATGGTTAAAAACTGGGCAGGAGGGGAAAAGCATTCCTGGGGTGATTTCGTGCTCCACACCTAATCAACAATTCGAACTAGAATCCATATTGGGTATGATCCGATTCAAACCCAGAGTGCATGGGGACAGGCCCTTAGTGAACTTCTGCTGAGGCAGGGAATGCTTGAAAGCTGTAACAGCCTCCTCCAAGTGCAGCTGCTTTTCACCAGAAGTTCACTAATTCTTGACAAGTGGCCAAAGTGTGAAAGTGGTATGAAGCTGGGTTAAACCTTAAGTGTGGCCACAGCCCTATTTTGAGAAAGCTTGACTTTGGTCACAGGTTTCCCCAAAATAGTTCTATAATGTACCTTGTGGATGTTGACGCTGCCTTTGGTCTTTAGATCTGTATGGTCTGGGTGCCAGACCATCTGCACTTGAAGTGCTGGTGGTGAAGTTGGAGAGTACACCAGTGCTTCAAGGGTGGATGGTCTGATCTTTGCTTCTTTGAAATAGAATAATAACATCATTCAAGTAAGCAGGGTGCAAACAGGCCCTCTGTATGCTAACCAACTTTAAGGGCCCATCTAAACCAACATTTAATCTGGTTTCATTCCACCTTCAGAGTGAGAGAACCCATCACCAAAATGACTGGTGGTCATTTTCTTTCCTCATTATCTAACCCAAAGATGGATTTTCTGATTTAGGCCAAGCTCCCACTAGGCAATTTATTCCAATTTTAAATCAGGGTGTTTTTAGTCAGGAGCAAGCTCTGGTTCTTTGCATGCCCACTAATGTAGACTCACTCTTCAGTGCATGGCAGGAGAGGAGCCCCCTTCCTCTCCCCTTCAGCAGAAACCCCTCCCTATGCAGTCAGCAATTGGACACCATCATACCCTGACTTCATTAGGGTGGGCAATTCAAACCTCACCCTCTGTATAAACCTGCTCCTGGAGACCATGGAGCTTTTATTCACCACTTTGTCCCCTACCATAGCACAGCCTCTTGCTTATGTTAAAAAGGCAGTAGAAGATTAAAGACCTTGCTTATGTTAAAGACCATTTTCCTTTTCTTTTGCATGAGACTGCTAGATCAGAACTGCACAAAACAGCAGGAGGTGAGGCAAAAGGGGTGATTGAAGAGGCGGTGCTGGACGGGAGAGATCAGGCAGGCTTTTACACAAAAGCCAACAGTTTTGTGTCTTTCATGACTGCTGATCTCTTTGTAAAATCGACCCGATACATCTGACCCCACGATACATGTATCTCTTGTTTCATCTCATTCCTGGATACATGTATCTCTTGTTAGCTGCTGCAGGCTCTTCATTCTCCACCTCCTCCACCTCCCTTTCAGCCAGCCCGATCTGATCCCCTTGACATATAATGGCGGGCAGCCCAGGGAAGAGGGGAAATCATGGCTTCTCATTGAGTCGGGGAAAATGTAGAGAATGCCCCTAAAGCATGTCTCCCTTTCCGCAAAAACTGCTTGCATTCCCATTGCTAAATAGTGAGGATTTTGATGCCAATATGGTTTCCCCTGCTAAACTGGAACCCTCGTGCCAGGCCTTATTCCAGACTATATATCAGAATAGGAACCTCACATGCACATTCTGGTGCAGGGCCTAACATTGTCTGCACCAGCATGTAGATGAGAGGTCCCAACCGTCCACCCATCTTCTGCTCCCGGGCCACATGCTTCTCTCTTCCAGGACGCTGCTCTTCTGTTCTGCTTCCGCTTGAGGGATAAGAGGCCCCAAAGGGCTCTGGGCCTCTTGCTGGACCAGTAGACACTGACAAATGGGAAGCGGGGTCCTCAGAAGGAATCCCATCTCAGTCAAATGCAGCCTCTGGCCAAGGTTTCTCATTCACAGTCGACTCTGGAAGAAGAAGAAGAAGAAGAAGAAGAAGAAGAAGAAGAAGAAGAAGAGTTGACTTTTCTACCCTGCTTTTTTCAGCCATTTAAGGGGACTCAAAGCGGCTCACAAACCTTCTGTTCTTCTCCCCTCAACAGACACCCCGTGACGTAGTTGGGCTGTAAGAGCTCAGAGAGAGCTGTGACTAGCGCAAGGTCACCCAGCTGGCTTTGTGGAGGAGTGTGGAATCAAACCTGGTAACTCCCAGGTACGAGTCCGGCTCCCTTACCACTAGGCCAAACTTTCTGCCAGGCCTCCCAGTGGACTGGCCCTCGATGTGGGCCATGAGGCCACCGGCCACAGCTGCTTTGTGCGGGATTCAAAGACCTACAGGGGTTTCCTGGCATTGCCTGATGAACACGAGCAGGGTCTCCATGGCAACTGCTTCCACTCTGGAATAAAGGCCTTTATATTTCATGCCTGGCGCTTTCAGCAAGAGAGTTCTTTGATTGCTTTTGCACCTGCTGGCTCAGGAGAAGTTCCCCACGCCAGGAAAATGTCTGTGTATCAAGTGTGTTGTGGAAGGGGGCCTTTCTGACCACTAAGGCCACCGCCTGAAGGGTAATCTGGCTGACACACCCTTCTTTGCTGTGGTCTTTGGGCGCCCTCTTCTGGCTCTCTGGGGGAACACTAAAAACCGCCTGTCGTCTGCTTTATGGTTTTTAATAGGTAAAGGAAATCAAAAGGAGTGGCCAAGTGACAGACCAAACAGCCTGGAAAGAAGAAGGTCACTGGTTCAGTCCCCAGCCCCTCCCCAGAAGTAGGGAATGGAAAACCACTGCTGTATCCCTGCCAAGAAAACTGCATAGAGATGCTCGTGGAGTCTGGGAGTGGCTATGGCTCAGCTGTAGAGCAAACTGCCTGGAAAGCAGAGGGTTGCTGGTTTGATCCCCAGCCTCTCCCTGGGAACAGGCAAGTGGCAAACCACTTCTGTGTCTCTGCCAAGAAAACTGCATAGAGTTGCTCGTAGAGGCACCCATGTAGTCAACCAGGAGTTGGCCGCAACTCTGTGGTATCTTAACAACAACCCCAAAAGGAATGATATCTGAGTAGTAAATCAGTGGACTGTACGCATAGCAGGTGATACTGGAAAGGATGCAGGCACTTTGCTTTGCCGTCATGCAGAGGAATTTTCTGTACTACCCAAAAAAGAAAGCACGGTACTGCAAACACAATGTTCCCTTTATAATAGAGTCCTGTATAACACAGCTGGCAAAATGAGGATTATCTTCTCTAACCTCTCTCTGTCAAGCAACATCACTTAGAAGAAGAAGAGTTGGCTTTTCTACCCTGCTTTTCTCACCCATGTAAGGGGACTCAAAGTGACTGACAAACCTTCTGTTCTTCTCCCCATAACAGAACACCCTATGAGGTAGGTGAGGCTGTGAGAGCTCAGAAGAGAGCTGTGACTAGCCCAAGGTCACCCAGCTGGCTTCATGGGGGAGGGCGGAATCGAACCCGGTACTCCCAGATAAGAGTCCAGCTCCCTAACCACTAGACCCATGGTGTATAAATTCAATGCACTCACAACAAAAACAATGAAATAGCCAAAATTTCCCTTGATTAGGGATTCGCATGAATTTTTTAAATGTTTGGTTCATATTGCACCAAATGCAAAAAAAATTATTTGTTCGAATAGATCCCCTTCGAATGCGGCAGGATTCAAATTGGATACGAAAGTTCGGTATGAATCCAATTAGTATCCCCACTATGAATCGCCTACGAATCCCTACATATCCCCATGAATCCCCTACGTAATCTGTTACGTATTCAACATGAACACGTCACACCTGCTCTCAGTTCACTTTTAATCCACACTGAATCCACTTTGAATTCACTCTTGGTCCATTGTAGATCTGACAGGGGCCGCCGCTTTCCCACGAATGTCAGTCTCTGAATGTGCAAACATTCCATTTGAATTCAAACGTCCAAATCCAGACGGATTTCAAATATGATGAATATTTGTGCAGATCCCTGAACTTGATTCATCTGCCGCTATCTGCATGCTTCCCAAGATGCATTGCTCCACGAGTGCAACCCCACGAGTCATCAGCAGGTGGCAGCAAATCCTTGTGTTTGGTAGGTACATCATGGACCATTTGCTTGGACAATTGAACCATATTTTACATCATTGTTAGGTAACAGGGGAAGCACACCTCAAATTTGCAAGACTGACCACATGATGGTCATCACCATGTGCAATCTGATCCCTGGATGGGATCCAAGGTTCACCAGCTGATCCACCAGTTAAACTGCTACTTTGTTTTTTTTTCTCTTTTGGATCATAACCATTCTGCTCCAGGAAGGCGTGCGACCCTTCCAGCATCTAACCTAACCACTATCATAGGTGGTAAATATGTAAACAGAGAAAAAGTCGTGTGTGTAGGATTAAACTTAAAACAGTTTTTAAAAAATCAGTAGATTTTTGCTAATCTATTTTATCTGTTTGATAACATTTTTGTTGTGACTTGCCATGAAACATTCACGTGTAGGGCAGGAGAAATAAATAATCCCTGAGGAGCCCCCGCTCCTATACATTTCTCTTAGTTAAGACATTCTGGAGAAGGCTAGAGAGGAAGTGTGGCAGAAGTGTGGAGAGGTAGAGCACGGGGAGGGGGGGAGGAGAGGAAGGGCTTTCTCTGTGGTGGCCCCTCTTTGGAGATATGCCAGGCATCAGCGCTGACTGACCTTTGGTAGTTAATGTATAACCTTTTATTTTGCTTTGTTCCTTGCCTTTTTTCTTTTTAAAATCTTATTCCATTTGAAGTGTACTTTATATCTTATTTTATTTCTCTGAGGGTGTGACCACACAGAGGATTTTGCAGAGACCCTTTTCCTTGGATCGCCCCATCTGTGGAATGTGGGGTGGATCCACATCACACAGTAAGAAACAGGTTACTTACCTTCTCTTCCTCGCTTCTCATATACCACTGCTGGACCTGCCTTCCTTGCCACGCATAGGCCAGTGCCAGCCAATTTTCTGTGGACCTGATTGGTGGACAACTCTGAAGGCTAGGAAGAAAAGTGTACCACCCTAGCATGCTGCAAAAAAGCACCCCAGGAGTTCCTGAACATGGATTACACGAGTCCAAAAGAGATCCAGATTGAGGGTTTCCTTAATCCAGATCTGGCTCCATCCAGTGCAAGTGGAGCTGGATCCGTGGGTGTGGGGACTCCCTTGATCTGTATTAACAAAGTTGAGGCAGCCTGTGATCCAGATGAAGAGAGTCCTCAATCCAGATTGACCGTGAGTGCAGAAAGCGCCAGATTCTACCTCAGCCTGTCCTGTATGCAATTTCCATAGTGATTCGTGTACTTACAGGTGCCCTGCCAAATACCAGCCATTCCTGGTAGTTTCTTCTCTCTTCCTCCCTTCCTCATTGTTCATTTGCTCGCGAAGCACAGGAATTCTGCAAAACCCACGCGGCGCCCCAAAGCTTTGTCTGCCAATCACGGCAGCCTTAATAACACATCTTGCAATTATCACTGAATTTATAATTTGCCAGGAAGAAAAAGCAGGGAAAACGCTCTTTGTCGGAGTTATTGGAAACGTGTTCTGTTCACGCAGCTCCAAATTGGCTTTCAACTATAATTGCAGCCTTGCTTGTTTTTTTTGGGGGGGGGGTCACTTGGATTTTGCTCTTCACTGGCACTGTGTTGGCAATGTTCTCACCAGCCGATTGCTTGCAATGCCACAAGCCCAAGATTAGTCCCCTGCGAAGCGTGGATTTTCCCGCTCTTTAATTAAAGTGGCAAACTTTTAATCGGTTTCATCAGCAGATGAACCAGCCACGTTTTCAGCTGATTAATCGCTGGGGATCAGTTCTGGTGAGTGGAGAGGGACCATTTTAATTTCCAGAGATGTGAGTTTTGCGGCTTATGGATTACTTCGCCGTCTGCGTCCCCTCATGCCAGCAGATGGAAATGGAGATGATGATGGAGAGGAACCCTCCTTCCGGTGCACAGGGAAGACTCCCAGACTGTGGTCAGGTCACACTTGGGTAAAAAAGGTTCCATCTATCAAAAATTCAGTCTGGAGTCGTACCAGTCTTGCACGATGGGCCGACCTCAGTCGGTCCCCAGGTTTGGTTGTCATGTCCACACCCTTGATGTTATGTTGCTCAGCCTCCTCTTCCTCTTGTGAGCCAGTTTGGTCTAATGGTTAAGGAGCTGGACTCTTATCTGGGAATACTGGGTTCGATTCCAACCTCCGCCACGAAGCCAGCTGGGTGACCCTGGGCTAGCCACAGCTCTCTTCTGAGCTCTCACAGCCCCACCTACCTCACAGGATGTTCTGTTGTGAGGAGAAGAACAGGTTTGTCAGCTGCTTTGAGTCCTCTTAAGTGGGTGAGAAAAGCGGGGTAGAAAAGCCAAATCTTCTTCTTCTTCTTCCTGGTGCCTCATTTCTCCAACCTTCTCCGTTGCGTCAACACCACTCTGATGCTGCTGATGTCCTTTGGGCTGGGGACTCCCCGCCCAACCACCTCCCCCTCAAAGCCACATTTATTTATTTATTTATTTATTTATTTATTTATTTATTTATTTATTTATTTATTTATTTATTTATTTATTTATTTATTTATTTATTTATTTATTTATTTCTATCCCACCCTATAGAGGTGTCAGGGTGGGTAACAACCTTTAAAACCCACCATATCAAACAAAATTATATACATTAAAGCAATGAAAACCATCACAACATTTAAAATCCAACCTATTAAAAACAAAACGATATCAATTAAAACAGTGGTGTTTACAGTGACAAAAACATGACTGACATTCAGCCAAAGGCCAGAGCAAAGAGCTGTGGCTTCTTCGCACCATCACGGAAATTTCAATGTTTTATTTTTATTTCTAAACCGATTTTGCACAAATCTCCTTGACAGCAAATGCAGGAAGTGGTCAAACTGTCTGCATTTCTTGATTCTTGTCACGCTGGGGGTCAGGTCATGAGCAATTGGGGCGGGGAGGGGGGGCGGTTGCATGAGGCCTGACAGTATGTATGTGATCTGGGCAAAGTGGCTGTAGGAGGTCCAGAACTATGTGGTGGTGGTGTTCCAAGGTTGGTTTTGTGCTCCCAAATGCCGCATGAAGCCCACTTTCCCTCTCCCTGTATTCAGGGGACAACCTCCCAACCCTCCGTGAAAAGGCTGGTGCTCTTAGCTGGAGGTATAGACACACAATGCATGGAAGATGGGCAGGAAGGAAGTGCGCCGACATCTAACCCTTAGAGCTGAATCCCACCCCCGTGAATGGGGGGGACTTGAATATTCAAAAAATATTTGTGCACCCATATAGGGTGCGCCGAGAAAAGGGGTGTTATCGAGGGGAACTGAGAACGAACTGAGGATGACCTAAACTTAATGGGCACATCCCCATGCGCATTTGGTCCGGTACTGATTTCGGGTTTGGCAAGGGGTATCCCCATGCATTTTTTATTTGGTCCAATTTCCACGGATCAAATCGGCTAAAACCATGCCAGACCAGGACCAAATTTGGTACCCGAAAAAACAAGTCTGGGAACAGTTTGGGGGTCTGGCACGCATTGCCTAGCGAGCCAAGCCTGTGCATGGGGACAGTCCCGGGCTATTCAGGGAGGAGATTCGAATCGGGTTTTGTTGCATTCGGATTTTAAGCGTTGAAATCGAATAGAATGTTTTGACATTCGATTCAACTTGAATTCGAATGCAAAAATTTTTTTGTCCAGATCCCTAATTCCATGACCAGGTTGATTCTGATCTAGTTAAATTTCTAAGGGTGATTCTATCTATAAAGAAACAACTAGGCCAATTGGCCCCATGAGAGCTTAATAGAAGTAAACCAGGAAATGAAGGTAGATGAGGAATGGCAGGAAGGATATTAGGTCACTTTCAGTCGCCCTTAATTTTTTTAGGCCTATACGTACATATATAAAACTGTGTGGAATGTTTTATGAATTGTATATTAAAAATGCTGCCCGGTCTCTGGTTCAGCAATAAGGGTCAATTGGCATTCTAGCAGAATGCCTCACACATGGTGGCTTTCTATTACTTTGTGAGATTATTTTAAATTTTATAGCCCACATTTCCTGGAAAGCCACAGACACTGCTGAGAAAGGATGCAAAAGGCCTGTAGTTCAGTGGTAGAATAAATTACCTGTGGCCTGTTTGCACTTGGCCATATTCTGGAATATACCTCAGGATAGGACTCCATTGTCTGCATGCTATTGCAGGCTCTGGCAGGCCTCACTCATTTCAGTACATAATTATATTCCATTACAATTCTTTAAAATTTTCCATGTGACTTCCTCCGTTGTTATTTAAATTAACTCTAGGAGTTTTGGGGTGTTTTTCCACTGTCACTAGAAGTACCCATTAAGTATCCATTAATGGATACAAAAATGCCATTACTTAATGTGTACTTGGTGACAGTGGAAAAACACCCTTGAATAGAGCCATTAGAAGAAATGTGGATATCAAGGGGCTTAAAGTAAAAAAGAGGAATACAAACTAAGAGCTTTTGCTGATGACTTAGCTATAATTCTAACAGACCCAAATAATTCAATAGAAGAACTTAGAAAAGAAATTCAAGACTATGGGAAACTTGCGGAAAGTGAATGAAACAAAAACAAAAGTGTTAGTGAAAAATATGACAAAAGAACAACAGGAGTTATTTAAAACCAAATCAAAGTTTGTCATTGAAAAAAAGTTCAAGTACCTAGGAATATTCCTAACCAATCAAAACATAGCGTTGTATAAGAGTAAGTACCCAAAAACATGGTCAGGGTCAAACAGGATTTGTTAAACTGTCGTTGATGGGTAGGATCTCGTTGATTAAAATGAATATACTACCAAGAATGATGTTCTTGTTTCAAGTCCTCGCAATTATAAACAACACCAAAGATTTTAAGACTTGGCAGAAAGACCTATCAAAATTTTTATGGCAAGGGAAGAAACCTAGAATAAGACTCAGGGTGTTTTTCCACTGTCACTAAAAGTACCCATTAAGTACCCATTAATGGGTACGTAATGGCATTTTTGTACCCATTAATGGGTAATTAAGGAGTACTTCTAGTGACAGTGGAAAAACACCCTTAAATTAATGCAAGACTCTAAAGAAAGAGGCGGCTTTGGTTTACCAAATTTTAAATTATAATATGCAGCTTCATGTATGGGATGGATTGCAAAGTGGTTTTGGCTGAAAGATAATAGATTATTACAATTGGAGGGAGAGGACTTAAGATTTGGCTGGCATGGTTACCTGTGGTATAATAAGGCTAGAATTAATGCATATTTCAGAAAGCACTTTATAAGAAATGCCTTATATAAAACCTGGTTGAATTATAAAAACAAATTGTGCATGAAAATTCCTCTATGGGTTTCACCACAAGAAGCGTTACTAAAAGAGTTTGGAGAAAAAAGTTATGGCTGAGATATGAAGATCTGTTGTATAAAAAAGATGATGTTAACAAATATGATACTAAAACAAGAGAACAATTAAATACAGAAGGGAAAAATGTACAGCGGTTCACGTAACTGGTCTAAACACGTCAGATATGGACTTAGTTCTTACTGCGCATGTCAGAGAAATCTAATATGTATGTCTTTTTCTATATAGGCGTTACGGGAATATTATAATCACCGGCCATGGTTTCAGGGTATAAATTGTGTTCTGGACTGTGGGAGGTTCGAAGTTTGTCTTGATGGGGTTATGGAAAGCGAGCTTCCTATGCTGCAGCATACAAAAATAAAAAGGAATCTTTTTCTCTCTGACCCATCTGCTTATTAAGAAACTAATATGAATAGCATTTGCTGATAGAGCGGCAACTTGTTTTCATAGTGGCCTGGAATTTTCCTAACAATACTTCCTGTCCAGACAGGGCCTAATATGTGGGATTATTCCGGCACTGTTTTAAGATTGCCACATGTATCCGTGGCAATCCTGGGCAATCGCACCATCTAGAGCCCGCAGGAACCAGGGAAGGGACGAGACAGGCCTGCCCGCCCCTGGGTCAAACCTGACCCAATGGTGGCAGGCAGGGGCGAGGCCCGCAGCTGTTCGGGAGAGAGCGTGCCAATGCTCTCCCTCCCGAACTGATGTGAGATGGCCAAGGACAGCCAGAAACGCCCTGGGCCAGGTGTAGAGCGCGATTTCGTGCTCTACACCTGGAACGTGAGTGGGCACCCTGGGGCAGGCTGGGGTGGTTCCAAATGGAACCGCCAGCCCAGCAGAGCGAATGCTCCGTCGCAGGATGTCCTACTCATGATCTGGAGGCCCTCGTCCGAATAGGCCTCAGATGGACGCCCCCAGGTTGTATTTGTGGTGTAAATGTTGCATTAGTTACAGATTAAGCTCGCATGTCTCTGGGTACGATTTGCATAAACTGCAGTGTTTTTATGGTTCATGTCTGAAAAGTCTCACATAATTCAACTTTCAGAATATGGCTTTCAGGGCGGTGAAAGTTAAGTGTTTTCAAAAGACTTTTTCAGAAACATCTTCTTAGAAATCAGGGTCATGCACACTTGTGGTTGCTGATTGCATTGGCTAAAAATAATGTTCATTGCTCAAAAAATAAAGGTGGGGGGGAACTTATCTCAATTCAATTTGAAACTGACTGAAGCCCAGAAAAATAACCAGGTTTGCTGCTTCTGTGCTCTTTTATCTTGCTCTATACACCTTTGAACATTTTGCTCCCCCTGTTGTTTTCCAGCCTCCCCTGCGTCTCGCGACTTTACTCATGTTCTTTTCCCTGACCTTGGTGTGCCTCCCCGTCGTGACAAGGGGAAAGATTCATTTACTGCAGGGTATAAATAGGAATATAACAGAATTTGCACTTCCAGAACCAATTGATGAACCGAAGGGCAGACTTCCTTGCAGAATTCATCATTACCCGAAGTTTGCATTGCAGGTCTCGGTTATTTTAGTTTAATACAGTCCCTGCCCTCAGGAGCCCTTCTGCGCAGGCACGCTGCCCTGACTGGTACGCCGGCCAATCAGGCGGTGCGCAGGACGCAGGCGCACTGCATCCTGGGCGCCTGCTTTCAGTTTTGGAGAGACGCCGGAGAGATAAGGAGGAGATCCGCCGCACTCCCCAAAGGGTGGGCTAGGGCAGGCTTTTGGGAAGCTCGCCCTGGCTCCAGAAGCGGCGATCCGCTGCTTCTGGGGCGAGGGCGAGCCGAAAGTTAGGAGCCCCCCGGCTCGCCAGTCTTGGCTCCGGGGAGCCAGTCATGGCGACCCAGGGGAGGGCCCTGGTTTAGCACACTTGCATTGTGCGGCCACATCCGAAACAGATGCGGATTCACAGCGCAAAACCACTTGATATGTGGTGTGCTAAAAACACCCTTTAAGCACACATTAAGTCCGGATAGGTGCGGACGCACCCACCGGAAGTGTGCTTAATTGCTCCCGCTAATGCGGACGCTCCGGAAGCAAACCGGTTTTGCCGCCGAAATCTGCATTAAAAACGGGCTCGCAGTGTGGACACCCCTCGCCGGAAGTGTCCTACATAGCGAACCGTGTGCGGAGGCGCACGTTGGAATGCGTGCTTAATGGGTGTTAAAGGCCTGAGCGAAGAGGTGCATCTTCACCGCCTTCCTGAACATAATCAGAGAAGGAGCCTGACGCACCTCCAGGGGAAAACTATTCCATATCCTGGGGGCCATTACTGAGAAGGCCCTCTCCCAGGTGCCCACTCGCCTCTCTGCTGAAGGTGGTGGAACAACCAGGAGGGCCTCTCCTCCAGATCTTAAGGTACAGGCAGGTCAATATGGGAGAAGGTGTTCCTTTAGATATTTGGGGCCCAAGTCATTTAGGGCTTTATAAGTCAAAGTTAACACCTTGAATTGGGCTCAGTGGGAAATTGGCAGCCATAACAGCAAACCATGTAGAATAAAAGATAGAAGATAAACTAGATAACAGGAAGGTAAAATTGAAAGCTTGAAAACAGAGGCAGGGATGAGAGAAGATTCCTGTTCTGTTTGGTTTGCTGTTAAGCCTTGGAGTTGATGTATTTTGGGAGCCCGTGGCTGCATTTCCATTGAAGTTTTTAAGTGAATTGAATCCATTTTCAGAGCTGGGCATTCCCAAAGGATTAGAGGAACCCGCTATTTCTGAAGATTAAAGGTCCCCGAATGTGTACTATCTATATTCGGATAAAAAGAAATAATCCTCGCTTTTTGTGAATGGGCAAGCATGGGTTTTTCTAACAGCAGGGAGACTCTGATAACTGCAGAGAAGAGGGACTTTCTGAGGACATCCCTTCAGTGGGGTAAGCATAATTTGCAACCCTCTTGCCTGAATAGAGTGGAGGAGACACAGCAGGCTGGGTTGCTCCGCTGTCTTGCGCCCAGCGGTGCCCCTCTCTCCGCCATCAGAAAGCTCAGAGCCATCTTGGCTGAAGGGAACGGAGAGGAGGCAGCAGGATGGGTAGCTCTGCCACCTTGCTCCTAGCAGTACCCCTTCACTTCGCCACTGGAAATCTCTAAACTAGGGGCGTGCACCGAATACAATTTCCGGGATTTGATTCAAATCTTTAAAATTCAAATTTACCCAAATTTGATTCAAACTGAGCAAATTTGGATCTATTTGTTTGAATTTTTTATTCGAATCTGCACTTACGAATGTCGACAACAATCGTACGCGCCCGTACGCATCATTACGCAGAGGCAAACAAAAATCCCTAATAGAACCCAAAAAAAAGCCAAAAGCAAAAAACCAAACTGGAGTACTATGCCAAAAATACAAAGAAATATAATAATTACTAAAAGGGTATGGTAACCCCACTGATAGAAAAATATAAATGATAAATAGCAACAGCACTCAAAAGAAATAAGGTGTAAAAACATTAAACATAAGAAATAAAATGCAACAAGTTAAAAACACACACCAAAATAAAAATCAAACTTAAAATATAAAATATAAAACAGCAGATAAAAACAATGAACTTAGGGCCATACGCGTTTCGACTGAATAGTCTTCATCAGTGGCCTGTTAAGTAAAATATAACTAAAATGCTGTTTCTGAAAAATTTCTCATGCAAGAGCAATTCTCAACTGAAGTGCTGTTTGAAGATAAGGCTCTTAACAGGCCACTGATGAAGACTCTTCAGTCGAAACGCGCATGGCCCTAAGTTCATTGTTTTTATCTGCTGTTTTATATTTTAAATTTTAAGTTTGATTTTTATTTTGGTGTGTGTTTTTAACTTGTTGCATTTTATTTCTTATGTTTAATGTTTTTACACCTTATTTCTTTTGAGTGCTGTTGCTATTTATCATTTATATTTTTCTATCAGTGGGGTTACCATACCCTTTTAGTAATTATTATATTTCTTTGTATTTTTGGCATAGTACCCCAGTTTGGTTTTTCGCACCATTACGCATCCATACACATCTGTGTGCATCCTGCAGTTATTCCACATGCATACCGTTTTCATCCCGTATGGATGCGGAAAAGAAGTGTTCGTGCAAGTACGCATCATGTATGAACCCATACACATACAAATGTCTGAATAATTTGAACGAATAGATTTAGAAATAATCCTCGCTTTTTGTGAACGGGCCGCATGGATTTTTGGGGGTGGGTGGGAAGGGACGTGCTCTTCAGTTCCCCCTGACCGAACCATCACCCATTATTTCCCTCCTTTTTCTAACAGCAGGGAGATTCTGACAAACACACACATACATTTTTTAGAAAATCATTTGAATGTTTAAATTCACATTTATGGACATTCCACTGGAATTTTGAATGTCTTGAAATATTTGTGCACATTCCTACTTTGAACCACTGTGCTTGAGGGAAGTAAAACCTGGGTACCAAATGATCGCCATTCCAAAGCTCTCTGAAGCCGCATCCCCATTACAACCTTATTTCATTTTCAAACCGTTTTCAATCCTGGCAGACCCCATGTCAGTTTGGCTTAACACGCTTTCTGCGTGTTAAATCGCCCCAAAGCGTTGTAAATATTAATCCTCATTTCAACAGGTCTCACTCCGGTTCGTGTGCTTGAAACGTTTTACATTTTTTACTGTGGGGACCGTATGGTGTTAAGGGATGAGAATCCGTGTTTAGGGTTTCTCTCCCCCAATAGCTTGCTTCCAAAGATAGTGATTTCACTGAAAAAATCCACCCCTCAAAACAGCCACTATAAAAATCCACTCCTTAAAGCAGCCGCTACACTGTAGCGATCTACCCACTTCACACCTGATAACAATATTGCAATTTTGCACAATTCTAACTCTTTGAAAGTTCTGACCTTTAGAAAGGGAAGACAAAGTAAAGCAGCTGGAGGTTCTGTTTTAAAGGCTGTGGCTGTGAAGGGGGCTTGAGTTGCTGCTGCTGCTGTGTGCCCTGGGAAATGGGGAGAGGAGGGAAAAGAATTGCTGGCTACCCGCTGCCGTTTTTCCTCCAGGCAAGTGGCAGCCACCCAGCCACCCAGCTAGGCTCCCTGAAGGGGTCCCTTATGGGTGGCGCATTCATGCCAGGAGAAAGAGGGCAGGGCAGCCCCGAAAAGTGGCTTTTAAAAAGTAGCCACTTGAGTCCTCCCTTGAGTCACCTACACTGGGTACGATCCTCAGAATCCAGATAGAACACAATTAACCTGAAAGTAATGGGAACAGGCAAATTCACGTTTGCATCCGGTTCTATTATTTCGGCTTAGGGAAACTGCATTAACCTTATAATGGGGATGCACCCCTAGCTTATCAGTCTAAAGACTACCCGAACGCAATCCATCTCCATCCTTGGAAGAGAACAGGGCAAATAGATATTCACAGGCTAGCAACACCTATGCAGAGCCTGAACTCCAGTCCTAGCACAGTGGGGAATCTGAAACCATGTTCAAACTGTACAGACAGCTCAATGCACTCCCTGCCTTCCATTGGAAGCTGAAGCAAGTTTCTATCCCTCCTTTCTTATTCCCTCTGGTGTCCAGGGCTTAACCTTCCAGTTCTTTTATCCATTACCTCTCTATCAGCCCATTAACAAATGATTACTTTTTAGTAATGTGGGCAGGTAAGCTCAATGTTTATTTCCGTGAGCGTTTATTTTCCACAAAAAATACTGCAAGCCTGTAAAAGCACTGGGGCAGTTTGGTCTAGAGCTGGGCTCTTATCTGGGAATACTGGGTTCGATTCCGCTCTCCCCCATGAAGCCAGCTGGGTGACCTTGGGCTAGTCACAGCTCTCTTCTGAGCTCTCACAGCCCCACCCACCTCACAAGGTGTTCTGTGGTGGGGATTAGGACAGAAAAGCTTTGTCAGCCACTTTGAGTCCCCTTAAATGGGTGAGAAAAGTGGGGTAGAAAAGCCAACTCTTCTTCTTCTACAAGAGGCTTCTTTTGGGTGGGACCTTAGGTTGACCCTCCTTCATACTGTCACCCATCTTGGCATGGAGATTCCCCTCTTCTTTCTCTGTCTGGCATCTTTAGAGTGTAACCCTGAAGGCAACGGCTGTGGCCACACCTAAGGTTTAATCCAGCTTCACTCCACTTTCAGAGCGAGAGAAAACATCAACAAAGTGACCGGTAATTCTCTTTCGACATTATCTCTTCCAAAGGTGGATTTTCTGAGTCATTTAACCCTGAAAGAAAACAGCTTGTCACTTTGCTGATGTATTCTCTCGCTCTGAAAGTGAACTGGAGTAGGGATATGCATAAATACTCGTAACATTCGAAATCTGGCCAAATTTGGCCAAATTGGGACATCTGAACTCGAATTGAATGTTAATATCTGTATGCTAACATTTCAAACGAATGTTTCCGGACATTCGTACAAATTGTTTGGATATTCGTTAAGCTGGGGAAACGTATCAGATATGTATCTATTCATATCAGATACATATCTGTTCATATCAGATACATAACTGTTCGTATCAGTTGTGTATCAAATGTTTGTATGGATATGTACAAATAGATTTGTATCAGAATTTTACCGCATTTGAATGCCAAACAAAGAACACGAGGAGCCCTGCTAGATCAGGCCACAGCCCATCTAGTCCAGCATCCTGTTGCAAACAGTGGCCCACCAACTGCCCATGGGCATCTCCAGCAAAGACAAGGGCAAACTTTCTCCTGCTCTCAAGTCCCAGCAAATGGCCTTAGAGGCATCCTGCTTGTCCCCCCAGCCTGAAAGATGTACTTAGGCATTTCTAGTAGCCATTGCTACATCTCTCATCCATGGATTTGTCTAACCCTTCCTTAAAGCCATCTAGGCTGGTTGCTGTCACCTCTTCTGGCAGCCAGTTCCACAGACCCACGACCCTCTGGCTGAAGAAATCCTTCCCCTTGTCTGATCCGACTCTCCTATCCATCAACCTCACGGAATGCCCCCTGGGGCACTCATGAGCATCCATAGGCTGGATCTGGATTAAACCTTAAGTGTGATCAAAGCCCTACTCTTCTGTAGAGCTTTCGGGGTAGACTGCCGCGCCTCTGACACACAAATTCCTCTTTTAATCTCTGGCTAATGTGTGGGATTAACGGGGTCAAGAGCTTTGTGCTTAGTCTCCTCAGGTTCCCAGAGTGCCTGTGGCCAATGCCAAGAGCTAGTCCCACTTCTGTTCTCACCAAGTAGCCATCATAAATCAGGACGCGGTCAGTTTAATTAACCTAAATGTACATTAATGCCTGTGGCCTGCGCAATAGTCTCATAAACTGCACATCCGGAATGCAGCTCCGTGGGTTTGTGGAATTAATCCTCCCCAATCAAATCCGGGTGTTCTCTCTCGGAAAACGTATAGTTGACAGCTGGGATTTTCCCCAATTTTTCACAGCAAGCTGGAATTTAGAGGATATGGAGAGATGCCGTGCGAAGCAGCTAGAGCTATAAATGGACCCCAGCTGAGCAACTCGGACATTAGCTGCACCTTTAAAGCACAGATGGCCAAGAAAATTCACTTGGTGGGACCGTGGGGCATCGATTAGCACAGTGCATCAATGTCTTTGCCCGTGGCAAGGCTCTGGTTTGTAGCAGACAGAAATCGGGCTGGGAAGAAAGAAAGACATTCTGCAAAATGGGGTGGCAATGTTTTCCTCAGCTCCCTGCCACATTTGGAAAACACAAATGGAGAATGTCCTCATGATTACATCTGGTTTCTGGTTCTCCATAAGCAGCTGTGAGTTCTGACTTCTGGACCAGCTGGGCATAGGTCTGATTGAAGAAGACATATTGAGGCCAGTTTGCCTTCACAAGGATGGCGAATCAGAATTGTAGGTCTGATTCGAAGTTGCTTTTTTGGTGTGGGGGAGAAGGCGAAACCAAAGGAGGAGGAGGAAGAGGAGTTGGCGTTTCTACCCCACCTTTCTCACCCACTTAAGGGGACTGTGGGCTGTGCGAGCTCAGAAGAGAGCTGTGACTAGCCCAAGGTCACCCAGCTGGTTTCATGGAGGAAGAAGAAAAGTTGGCTTTTCTACCCCGCTTTGCTCACCCATTTAAGGGGACTCAAAGCAGCTGATGAACCTTCTGTTCTTCTCCCCACAACAGACACCCTGTGAGGTAGGTGGGCTGTGAGAGCTCAGAAGAGAGCTGTGACTAGCCCAAGGTCACCCAGCTGGCTTTATGGAGGAGTATGGAATCAAAGCCTCCATGCATTCTCAGATAAGAGTCTGGCTACCTAACCACTAGGCCAAACTTAGCAAATATCCTGTTCATCAGTCGTTTGTTCCTTCCTTTTTTAGGATCATCTTTTATCCATGTTTTTGCCTACACAGACTAATAAACACAAAATTAATAAGGGATTCCAAAGCCTAACAGCTCACTCAGTATCATTCACAAAAGCCCCGTGAAGCCATAAACCCCGCAGTTGCCACCACACAGTATAAATGCCCATTTCATGCCACTGCCAGCAGTAGCAAGATTGTTAGCAGGTGGTACAGTTTAATGTTAAGCCACTTTTTTGTTGTTTTGAATTTTCTGATGAAAGGCAACCCTCAAATATTTTCATACAGACCGACAGAGTACGGAGGATGAAAGGACCAAATTACCAGCTGCATCGACTTGGATTGAAAGCCGAGAAGACCTGAAATCTATTCAGCCTGCCTTTCAAAATCATCCAGGATTAAACCAGGCAAATAAAGGCAGCAATCAGACACTGCAAAAAGTCGCCCTTGGGGTGATTTTTGTTCTTGCTTTGCTGAGTGATGGGCAGGATTGTGCAATATGCATCTATCTCTCCTCAAGGGCTAGTGGTTAGGGAGCCGGACTCTTATCTGCGAATACCAGGTTTGATTCCACCCTCCTCCAGGAAGCCAGCTGGGTGACCTTGGGCTAGTCACAGCTCGCTTCTGAGCTCTCACAACCCCACCTAACTCACAGGGTGTCTGCCGTGGGGAGAAGAACAGAAGGTTTGTCAGCTGCTTTGAGTCCCCTTAAATGGGTGAGAAAAGCGACGTAGAAAAGCCAACTCTTCTTCTTGGTTCCAGAGTCAGGGCAGCCCTGTTTTGGAGGCAAAAAAGCAAATGGCTTCTTTCCTTTCTTCCCAGATTGCCCTGGTGTGCAAGAAGAGTGGAGAAGAAAGGAGTTTCCCTGTCTTGATATGGACTGAACAGATGATAATTTGTGTCTGTGTGATTTTTCTCTACTCTGTCGTGATAGAGCCGGAAGATTTGAGAAGCAAGTTGCATCTCTCATCACCACTCTTTACTGCCTTTCCTACTCAGTCAACCCCCCTGTGTCCTCCTACTCCACCATCAACCCTTTTTACTCCCCTTTGCCCTATCCACGTAATCTCCATGGTTGTTCTTGAGGAACCATAGAAAGCCAACATCTTGGGGAAGTGTATGGCGTCTTCCACACTCTGCCATACTAGAACTACTGTAGACTTCATGCACTGGTACTTTTGCAGGTTGATTTGGTAACTTTTGGGAGCAAAGTGAACGGTTTTCTCTCTGTGGAGTGTCTGATGATCTTCTTCTGGTGCAGTTCAACCTACCTACCTACCTACCTTCCTTGTGAGCCAGTTTGGTCTAGTGCGGTGATGGCCAACCTATGACACGTGTGTCACAGGTGACACACCAAGGCCTTTTGGGTGACAAACGTGGTCACCCTGGCACCTGGGCGTGGAGTGCTTGCTTGTTCTTGAAGTGTACGAAATGCAAACTTTCAATTGAAGATTCAGCAACAAAAGTCACTAATGTAAAGAATTATTTGGTTTTGCTTTTAATAAAATACATAAATCAAAAATATAACTTTTTTACTAGAGCTACAAATATCACAAAATTATGGATATTTCTAGATGTGACACAGCACCCAAGTTAAGCTAGGTTTTCTTGCGAATTTTGACGCACTGAGCTCAAAAGGTTCACCATCACTGGTCTAGTGGTTAGGGAGCCAGACTCTTATCTGGGAATACTGAGTTTGATTCCACACTCCTCTATGAAGCCAGCTGGGTGACCTTGGGCGAGTCACAGCTCTCTCCTCAGCTCTCACAGCCCCACCTACCTCACAGGGTGTGCTGTTGGGGGGAGAAGAACAGAAGGTTTGTCAGCCGCTTTGAGTCCCCTTAAATGGGTGAGAAAAGTGGGGTAGAAAAGCCAACTCTTCTTCCTTCCTTCCTTCCTTCCTTCCTTCCTTCCTTCCTTCCTTCCTTCCTTCCTTCCTTCCTTCCTTCCTTCCTTCCTTCCTTCCTTCCTTCCCTCCGTCCCTCCCATCAAGGACAGTGGCCCCGATCTCTGTTTTTCTGTTGTTATATAATACAGCCCCCTCACCTCCTATTCCCACTTGCTCCCATGCCTGTCTCGGGTCTTCCACCAACTCTGTCCACCACCATCCTGCCCTCCAGATCCCTTCCTCCCTGCCTGCCTTCTTGCCTCGTTGTGCGGTCCCCCCAGCAGCCTCTCCATCTCAGTCGCCCCAAGAGGGAGGCAGCGGAGCGTCGTCTTCTTCCTGGCGGCCAGGCTTAGGAGAGGTCCCCTCCGTCTCCGCCTTGTTTTCCTTTCTCCACCGGCTGCCTGCCTAGGTGAGCGCCGGAGACGAGGTGGCTGGCGGCCCCAGGTGGTGCCCTAAGAGAGCCTTCCCCCTTGAAAGAGGGTCAGTCTCCCGTAGAGGTGAATCAGGAAGGGGAAGAGGGGGAGGGACTGAGAGGGGGGGCCCCTTTCCCATCTCTCCAGGATCCCAGAGCGCCAGTCGCCATGCCAGGGGAGGGCAGTGTGAAATGGGCTGGTGATCTTGGCAGGGAAGGCAGGATTCGCTAGGGGCTATGGCGAGGCTGGGAGGGGGGTTCGGTGGGGAGACTTAGGGGCTCACCAGTTCTCTCTCTCTCTCTCCCTCTTTCTCTCTCTCTCTCTTCCACCCCCAGCACCCCCGCCCCGCGACTTCCTCCGTTTCCTGTGTGAATGGAGCCGCCTGACTGAACCGTGTCGGCGGGCCCACTGGCGGCACGTTTGCATTTCGCAGAGCGTCCGATCCTGCTCGGCCAGCCGACGCAAGCTCAGCATCAGCAGCAAGGCAAGGCAAGGGACCCTTCTTCGGCCAGGCAGCTCGCTCGCCTTCTTCCCCGCCGCCCCTCCCTGGGAAACTTTCTCCGGTGCAGGGGGAAAGCGGCGGCCTTTGGCAGCGCCCCGCCAGCTGCGCCGCGCCGCGAGCCATGGACTCGGCCGAGGCGGGGGCCACGTCTGCGTCTCGGAGCTCTCCGTGGTGCTGAAATGTGCGCGCCGGGTCCGGGGCTGCTCGTCGGCGTGGCTGCCCTCCGTCCTGGCCCTCCGTCGGGGGAGAAAGGGCGCGCGCTCTCGGCCTCCCACGCGATGCTCGAGGTGGACTTTTGGGGCTGAAGGAGCCATTCCCATGTGGATGCAGCATGGACCCCCACGGGAGGATGGAGCAACGGCTTCTCTACATCAAGGCTGCCCTCCTGGTGTGCTTCAACTGGGCCAGCTTGTGTCTGGCGGATGCAGGTAAGTGAGGGAGAGTCTGGCGGGGGGGAGGAGATGAAGGGAGGTCTACCTGTGGGGGGGTATTAAGAAGGGGTGCCGCTGACAGCAGGTGCTCCTACTTCCTTGCCACTGTTTTCTCACACCCTGTGAATGCATCCCTTGGAGATCCGTTCTGCCTGTGGGGAGATAAATTCTCCCGAACTTCCCAGACCTGTTGTATTCTTATGCAACCTTTGGACCCAGCTCCAAAGGGCTCCAGTGAGTGGACCACTGCTGATAAGGAAGCAGGAGTAGATATCTAAGCTTCATTTGTGGAACTCCTGGCTACATGATTCGGGGGAACTGAACCGGACGGTCGAGAATCCTATCCAGATTTCTTAACGGAGGAATTTGCACTGCTTAATCTCCATTCTTAAGGGCACTCAGCTACGTCCGAGGTCTAGAGGTGCAGCTAATTCCGGGTGGTGCTTACCCCAGATGGTCCCATCCCTTTCTCCTCCTTTGCTTCCAAAAAGAAACCAACTGATGCCCAGATGACTTTCCCTTTTACATTTCAAGTGATTTGTTGTGACAGTCACATGACACCATCTCATATAAGAACAAGCATCTGACTTGTCCCTCGCAGGAAAGCTCAGGTACAAAGGCTTTGGGTTGCTCCAGTATGGCTCCTCTTACGCTCTCTTGAATGCTCCTCCGTAGCATTTCGGAAATTCGGCGGGGAAGGAAAGGGAAAACGCAATGCCAGAACAGTTTCTTATATTTTCAGTGGCTCTTCCTGTACACCATCTCAGATAAGCCAATGCCTAGAATGCAGCCCAGCCAATGTAAGCTAAAAAATAACACCTGGAGCCTCAGAGGCCAAGATCTGGACTCGAAGCACCACCGGACGGCTCTCCAGTGGCCACCTGACAGGGAAAAAACCCTAGTGGGAAAAGAACTGGTGGTGGGAGATGGATTTGTTAGCACAGCTTTTCATTCTCCCTCTCCCTCTTAGTTTGGTGAGTCAGTTTGGTCTAGTGGTTAGGGGGCCAGACTCTTATCTGGGAATAGCATATTTGATTCAGCTCTCCTACGTGAAGGCAGCTGGGTGACCTTGGAGTAGTCACAGCTTTCTTCTGAGCTCTCACAGCCCCACCAACCTCACAGGGTGTCTGTTGTGGGGAGAAGAACAGAAGGTTTGTCAGCAGCTTTGAGTCCCCTTCAGTGGGTGAGAAAAGTGGGGCAGGAAAGCCAACTCTTCGTCTTCCTAGCTGCTAAGGGAAGAGACAGTTCAAAACATAGCGGATTCACTAAAATAAGAGGAAAGACTACCACTCCATTAATGTATAGGTAGACACACATGCACATGATAGACGCAAGGCAGTGGGTTGGGTTTTACGTGCATGGGTATTAGCTGTATCCTACATGTGTTAGTTCTTCTATTTATGTTGGATTGCAATAGCTCTCACATTTTAATCTGGTGTTAAATCAAAGGCCAGTGGCTGCGCTTGTTCCTCTTTTGAGAACTCCTCTTTGTTTTGAATGGCAAGTGACTGCCAATCCACAAGCAGGGAACCACGGATGGGTGAGTGGGTGGTCCAAGGAAGGGTGAGGGCATTAAACTAGCATAATATAGTTGTTGTTCCTAGGTACTCCTGAGTCATGCCCAGCTCCTAGTTGACTGCATGAGTGCCTTCATGGGCACCTCTATGCAGGTTTCTTGGCAGAGACACAGAAGTGGTTTGCCATTGCCGACTTCCAGTGAGAGGCTGGAGATTAAACTTCTTTCCAGGCGGTTTGCTCTCCCAGTGAGCTACAGACACTCTCAGGCTCCATGGGCACCTTCAAGCAGTTTTCTTGGCTGGGATACAGAAGTGGTTTGCCATTGCCTACTTCTGGGAAGAGGCTGGGGATTGAACTGGCAACCCTCTGCTTTCCAGGCAGTTTACAGACACTCTCTAGCAGGCCTTGTGAAAACAGTGATTTGAGGGCCTGGCTGAGGAACCTCAGTGCATCCAAGAAATCTTCTAATGGGAACCCAACTTAGAAGGAACAACAGAGCTAAAAAAAAAAGGGATGCAGGAGAATAAATACTAAGTGGCATGTAGCTTGAAAAAAATACTTTCAGAGGATAAGGAAAAGGAGGGCAGATGTCAGCTTATACTGGCTCCAGAATCAAGAGTTTGCTTTTCTACCCCGCTTTCCTTGCCCATTTAAGGGGACTCAAAGCCACTGACAAACCTTCTGTTCTTTCCCCCCCAACAGACACCCTGCTAGGTAGATGGGGCTGAGAGCTCAGAAGAGAGCTGTGACTAGCCCAAGGTCACCCAGCTGGCTTCATGGAGGAAGAAGAAAAGTTGGCTTTTCTACCCTGCTTTGCTCACCCATTTAAGGGGACTCAAAGCAGCTGACAAACCTTCTGTTCTTCTCCCCCCAACAGACACCCTGCTAGGTAGGTGGGGCTGAGAGCTCAGAAGAGAGCTGTAACTCACCCAAGGTCACCCAGCTGGCTTTGTGGGGGAGTGCAGAATCAAACCCGATATTCCCAAATATGTTTCCCAGCAAAGGGAGTCCCAAAGTCTGGAACCTAGAAGTGAAACGACCCCTTTAGAAGATCCACGTGGCTCCTCTTGGTAGCTTTGGAGCCATAAGATTGCCTCCCTGGAAAAGTGAGAAATCTCAAGCCCCTGCAACCCTTGTTCACGATCTCGGCTGACAGGACAGAGGCTTGGCTTTAAAACTCCAACCTTTCCTGTCTGCCGAGATTGTGCAGTCGGCACCATCCCCATGTGTGTTCCCAGCTCGCTGAGCAATGCCTGCCGGTCCCCCAAACTGTGCCAAGACTTCTTTTTTCAGGTATCAAATTTGGCACCCTTCTGGCACGGTTTGGGGGGATTCGGTATGCTTTTCCTGGATCAAATCCAAAACACACGGGGACGAAACTTGCCAGTCTTGCATTCGGAACCGTACCAAAGTTGCATGGGGACATGGCCTGAGGAAGTCATTAGAAGGAAAATCCTGTGGACATTTGCACAGGGGAAGTGAGAGTTGCCATGTGTCCACTGGGACCATCTATCCTATCAACATTGAAATGATAATTGCTCTAGGGTGTTTCAGATACAGTCTTCCCCCAGCGGTAACCCCAACACGTTCAAACAGGGACTCAGATGGTCTCTCAAGGTGCTGTCTCCCAACCCTTTTCACAGGCACAATAGGCCAAGGCAGCCAGCACCTTGAATAGGGTCTGGAAATGATGGATTGGGGGCAAATTTGGGAAATGTCGATTCAAGGCCATCAAATGGTCCTGACAGTTCAGAGATTTCCAGGAGGTGCTGTGAGAAAAATGCTTGAAAAGGCTGGAGCTGCTGGTCAGGTCAGATCCTGGTTGTGGAAGTGAATCAGGACCACTTCTTGACTATTTCTTAAGGCAACTAAATGTCTTCGCCCAGGGGTCACTCCTGACGTTTTGTGCTGCAGGTTCCACTGAAGCTGACAAATGTTCAGGTTCCTAATGTCTGGAGGGACTAGTATAGGTCATATTAATGTATTCCTGGAAGTTCTTGTGTCTGAGGAGAAGATCCAGCTACCTGCTGCCCATATTTTCTTGATGGTCAATATCAGAGGTATAGCCATGTTAGTCTAATTTGAAAAGTCCAGCAAGGTAGTTAGTAGCACTTGGAGACTAACAGGAGAGGGGTTGGTGGCATGAGCTTCCGAAGACACGTCTCCCTTTTCAGATGCTAGGGGACCCAGTCAGGTTGGTGGCACGAGCTTTCATAGACATGTCTACTTCTTCAGATGGAGAAGGGCCCAATGGGCACTTCTACTTCTTCAGATGCTAGGGGGCCCAGTGGGCACGTCTGCTTCTTCAGATGCTAGGGGGCCCAATGGGCACGTCTGCTTCTTCAGATGCTAGGGGGCCCAATGGGCACGTCTGCTTCTTCAGATGCTAGGGGGCCCAGTGGGCACGTCTGCTTCTTCAGATGCTAGGGGGCCCAATGGGCACGTCTGCTTCTTCAGATGCTAGGGGGCCCAGTGGGCACGTCTGCTTCTTCAGATGCTAGGGGGCCCAATGGGCACGTCTGCTTCTTCAGATGCTAGGGGGCCCAATGGGCACGTCTGCTTCTTCAGATGCTAGGGGGCCCAATGGGCACGTCTGCTTCTTCAGATGCTAGGGGGCCCAGTGGGCACGTCTGCTTCTTCAGATGCTAGGGGGCCCAATGGGCACTTCTACTTCTTCAGATGCTAGGGGGCCCAGTGGGCACGTCTGCTTCTTCAGATGCTAGGGGGCCCAATGGGCACGTCTGCTTCTTCAGATGCTAGGGGGCCCAATGGGCACGTCTCCTTCTTCAGACGCTAGGGAGCCCAATGGGCACGTCTCCTTCTTCAGATGCTAGGGGGCCCAATGGGCATGTCTACTTCTTCAGATGCTAGGGGGCCCAATGGGCACGTCTGCTTCTTCAGATGCTAGGGGGCTCATTGGGCCCCCTAGCATCTGAAGAAGTAGACTTGTCTACGAAAGCTCATGCCACCAACTCCTCTCCTGTTAGTCTCCAAGTGCTACTAACTACCTTGCTGGATATTTTCTTGAGTTCAACAATGCCCCAAAGTGGTAGGACCACTTTGTTGAAGGGCTAGAACCAGACAACTAGGTTTCCTAGAAACAGCCACCCCAACCAGGAAGCCAAGCCTAGAAAAGGCCCAAGCATAGCAGTAGAACATGGGTCGACCCACAGCTTCAGTCCCCAGCATTTCAAGAGAGGACTGGAAGAGAACCATGAGGACTAGAGTCTTCATTTTGGAAGGGAAAGACCTGCACGTTCAGGGGCAGACAACATTCAAACTGCCTTTATTTCACTTTCTAGTATTTCCAGATGGATTGAAAATGCTCTTTCCTGAAACTGTAGGAAGCTGCTCCCAACCAGAGTAGATAGCTCAGAACTACCCAAGGGAAAGATGTGCTGGTGTAAGTAAGGCAGCCTTTTATCTTCCTGGACCAAATCCAGCATAAGAGGATAGCATGGGCCAGCTAAGATCCATCCAGTTTCCTTAGCAACAGTGATGTGTAATACACAAAGATCACAAGAGTTGTAGTCCAAAAGTAGAACTTCTTCAGATCTTTCTTGCTGCCACCAGGAGCAAGTTCCTAGCTATCATAACTCCACTGGAAATACCTGAGACGGTTCTGGTACAGTCAAAAAAGAAGAGTTGGCTTTTATATTCCACTTTTCTCATCCTTTTAAGGGGATTGAAAGCTACTGACAAACGTTTTGTTCTTCTCCCCCCAACAGACACCCTGTGAGGCAGGTGGGGCTGTGAAAGCTCAATAAAGAGAGCTGTGGCTAGCCCAAGGTCACCCTGGTGGTTCTGTGTAGGAGTGTGGAATTGAACCGTGAATCCTCCAAATACGAGTCCAGCAATCTAACCACAAGCAATCGTAAGCCCCAATTCTACAGCCCAAAGTTACCGTTACATGCAGGACCGGGTCTCCTTCCTAGCTGTTTGGCCAACTTATCATGGATATTTTTTCACTTTTATTTGCTTTAGCGAAACAGTTGGGAAGGCAGAAAACTTTCATCCTAGGCAGGGGAGGTTTCCGTAGACTACATTGTGGGGGTGGTAGTGTGGTGTTTTTGCATGATAAGATCCTCATGGCAGGGGAAAGGTGTAGTGCCGTTCCTGAACATCAAGAATCATGCTCTGCATGTAGCACCACTCTTAAAAGCGGCAGCATGCTGTCCTCACACCACCCGCTATCTCTGCCCTCGCAACCATCATGGCCGTGGAACCTTTGTTCCACGGTTACAATGTTGATGGTTGGGAGGGACTCATTGTTTGTACAGGATGCCAAGGAGAGAGATTAGGTTTCTTCAAGCAGCCAGACAGTGGATTGGTGGCTGAATGGCTACTAGAATGGAGAATTAGGAACCATCTCTGTGTCACAAAGCAGGCAGGATACCTCCAAGGGCCGTTTGCAGGGATTTGAAAACAGGTGAAGGTTTTGCCTTTGCCTTCTTCTTGAGATGTCCAGAAGCAATTGGTGGGCCACTGCGTGAAACAAGATGGTGGAATAGATGGGCTATGGACTGATCCAGCGTGGCTTCTCTTATGATCTTCCAAATGAGTGCAGGTCTGTGCAAATATCTAATGAATCGATTCCCCATGGGAGAGCAGGCTCATGTAGGCCTTGGGCCCTTATGGCACATTCATGGCATCGTAAAGAGACTGTGTAAATCCTTTTGATGTTTCAGCCCCCCCACCCCACCCAGAAGCCTATGGGTGGCATTTCTCAATTGGTCCATTCAAAGGTTTGTCCCTAAACTAAGTCTGTTCAAGCTCCAGATCCTATGAATGTTTTAAGTTTTTAGTCACTGGTGATTTTTGCCCCCAGTTCCGGACAACTGGACCCAGGCTCTCACTCAGGGTGTTTGAAAAGTTCCTCATTTTATTGTTTTTCTGAATTACTGCCCCTTCCAAAGTCTAATTGCACTTTTATCAGGAAAGGCACTCCACCCGGGCTCAGAGGCCCTCTTTGTTTTGCATGTTCCAGGCAAAGGGCGAGATTTAGGCTCGGGTTGAATAATTCCCAAGTGAGATAATGCCCTGCCCAGTGGCCAGCAATTTCAATAATAGGCCAGCCTAAGCCATTACCTGTAAATCACATCTCGTTCATTTCCTGATTGCAAAGAAACGGCTACCCCAAGGCAAGGCAGCCTACAATGTGACCCCATTTAATAGGGTTTAATGGGGAGACAGGACTCTCCGGAGACATGGAATCTCTCTCCTTTGCCATACAGCCCATCTGCTATGCTTTGTGCACTGGGATGGAGGACACGTGCGCGCGCGCGCACACACACACACACACACACACACACACACACGAGTTTGACACTGTTGTCCTTGACTGTTTGTCATGCAGGACTCCGGAAATGGCCGTATATGGAAGGCACCATTGAAGATGTATGCAGGTGTTCTGAAAGTGGGGAGAGGGGGAGAGGAAAAATGCCGTGTGCGCACACACCTTAAAGGGCCTTTGCAATTCTAATAGCCACCTATAATGTCCTTTCCTCCTCCTAATTTATCCTTAGCTCACCCTGGACTCAGGCGGCTGAAACGGAATCAGTAAGCAGAGCGAAAGGAAGGGCTCTTCTTTTCTCTTGCTTTCTGCTTTTAAGCCTGCCCTTGATGGGCAAAGGAAATCCCCAAGGATATTCACCTGCCTTTCTTCCCACTAGTTCTCCCACCCAGCCACCCAGCCACCCACCCAACCGAACTAAAGCAAGGGGCATGCCGCTGATCATTTTAGCCACACGGGTCATCTGTAAGGGTATTCCGAATCAACATTACGTTCAGGCTGGCTCTTCTTCTTTGCATCATCATGAGGGCTTTTCCACAGGTCAATAAAAGTTCCATTCACGGGGGACAGAGAAGAGTGCAGGTGTCTACGGATACCCCTATTCTCCCTCTTTTAAGGAAGGCTTTTCGCTGTGACCCTCAGCAGGACGCGTGAAAAATTACTGACATGGGAATATTCTGCACCCCACGAAGTCTGACGTGGGATCTTGTGACGGCAGGATTTCTGCTCCAGGTTTTCCGTGTGGTTACGAGTACAGTCATACTAGAAAGCACCTTTCCGTAATGTTTAAATTTTAGCTCTTTCCCTTCTTTCTCTGTTCATTTCAGCTGTCAGAGAGCAGCTTTGTCCAGGAAGCAGTTAAAGTACCAAGAAAGCTGGGATATAAACACACCTGAACTCAGCACCTAGGAATACAGTGGTAGGATGGCTAGCGGAGGCAAACTGCCTGGAAAGGAGAGGGTTACCAGTCCAATCCCCAGTATTGCTCCAAAAGTAGGCAATTGCAAACCACTTCTGTATCTCTGCCAAGAAAACTACGTAGAGGTGCCCTTGGAGTCAATAAGGGGCTGTAACTAAGTGGTAGAAAAACTACCTGGAGAGTTTGAACCCCAACTTTTCCCCAGAAGTAGGCAATGGCAAACCACGTCTGTAACACTGCCAAGAAAGCTGCATATAGCTATCCATGGAGGTACCCATACAGTAAACCAGGAATTGGTTATGGCCAGTACCCAACACCCGATACAATGTAATGGCTAGGCTCACGGTCTAGGGGCGTTTTGGCACTCGCCTTCCTGTCCATTGGACTGGGAGATTGCTTTAGAGTCTAATGTGTACTAGATACTGCACTAGAGAACACTAGTACACAATAGCCTAAGCCCTGTGCGATCGGATATTCATCTGGTCCTTAAAGGCCAAGTGGGCAATGGCCCATCAGAACCATTTCTCCACTCCTCTTCCCCCTTTTCACAATGCCAGGACAATTATGCGTTCAGAGCAATCTCCTCTCACGCGAATGAGATTGCACTTTTCTAGCCCTCTGCCTGTTCCATTCAACTTTCTGCAACGCTCTCCGGCCATCCAACCCATCCCTGTGGGTTCCCTGGGGGCCCAAGGGGCCACTGGAAGGACGGAATCAAAGTAGAGCAACGACGCCTGCCAAAGAGTTCCGTGGCAGAAGGGCAGAACATCATGTAAAAAATAAACCAGTCAAAGAAAAATGGCGTCCCTGCTGGAAACGAGCAAAAATGGGGCTCAGCTTGATTGCCTCCGAATAGAGGGAAAGTTAATTTGGTAACTCTGGCCCTGGGGGGTAAAAGATGATGCCATTTGGGAGGCCAGGGAACACAAGCAGTGATTACATTTGCAAGTGTTCTCCTCCAACCCTTTCTACCCACCCACCCCCCAAATGTCTAATGCTGCCTGCTCAAGGCAATTGCCGAGACATCACTGAAGTCGTTTGTGCAACTTGGAAAATATGATTCAGGTCAGTAATAACACCAGCCCTGAAGCTTCTGTGGGCAGACTTGGCTGTTGTCTGTTAGGCAGAAGTTCATGAAAGAGGGAAGCGAACTGTGCAAAATCCTTCAAAGAGAAGGAAGGACTTAGCGGAAAGGAGCCCCTGGAATTGATCTGGGCTGATGCATTTTTACAACACAAATAGTGGACGCTTTTGCAGGAAAGCAGAAGGCCAGGTGCATGCATCTGTTTCTTTTTCTCATGGGCAGAGGGGCACCTCCGTTTGACCTCCAGGTTGGAGAGACAGGCCTCTCAAGGCCATTTGCAGGAAATCTAGAGCAGTTGAAGGTTTTGCCTTCTAGTCCAGCATCCTGTCTCACACAGTGGCCCACCAATTGTTTCTCAGCACCTCAGTCAGAAAGGGCAAAAACCTCACCTGCTCTTGACTCTCTGTAAATGGCCTTTAGAGGCATCCTGACTGCCTCTCTAACCTAAAGGTGGTACTTAGGCATCTATTATAAATAAGAACATAAGAGGTGCCCTCATGGATCAGGCCACGGCCTATCTCATCTAGTGTCCCGTCTAATTCAGTGGCCCACCAATTGCTCATGGACATCTCAAGCAGAAGACAAGGGCAAAACCTTCACCTGCTTTTGAGTCCCAGCAAATGGCCCTTGGAGGCATCCTGCCTGTCTCCCCAGCCTGGAGGATGTACCTGGGCATCCATTCTAGTAGCCTGTCATCCATGACATCCATCCATGTCATCCATGAATTTGTGTAAACCTTTCTTAAAGCTATCTAGAGTGGTTGCTGTTACCACCTCTTCTGGCAGCAACTCCCATAGATAGCTAATTCAAGAGACAGAGAGAGAGCATGGGGAATGGCCATACGCTGACACTTTAGAAACCAGCTTCTTAAGTTCGGGAATGAATGATTATCAAGAAGAGCACAATGGTTCTTTGCTACACTTCAGACCCATTGGTCCAATGTTGTAAGTGGGCTCTTTCTGCATTTTGTTTTTAATTGCTGGTCAATATCAGAGAAATAGCCATGTTAGTGTAATTCAAAAAGTCCAGCAAGGTAGTTAGTAGCACTTGGAGACTAACAGGAGGAGGGTTGGTGGCATGAGCTTTTGTAGACACGTCTACTTCTTTAGATGCTTAGGGGTCCAATGGGCCCCCTAGCATCTGAAGAAGCAGACGTGCCCATTGGGCCCCCTAGCATCTGAAGAAGTAGATGTGCCCATTGGGCCGCTTAGCATCTGAAGAAGTAGACGTGCCCATTGGGCCCCCTAGCATCTGAAGAAGCAGACATGCCCATTGGGCCCCCTAGCATCTGAAGAAGTAGATGTGCCCATTGGGCCGCTTAGCATCTGAAGAAGTAGACTTGCCCATTGGGGGGCCCCCACATCTGAAGAAGCAGACGTGCCCATTGGGCCGCTTAGCATCTGAAGAAGGAGACGTACCCATTGGGCTCCCTAGCATCTGAAGAAGGAGACATGTCTATGGAAGCTCATGCCACCAACCCTTCTCCTGTTAGTCTCCAAGTGCTGCTAACTACCTTGCTGGACCTTTTAATTGCTGTAACCCTCCCTGGGGTCTTTGGGTATAGAGAGCAGGATAAAAAATGCAAATGTGTAAATACAACTTTGTTTGGAAAACTCTACCATTTGAATCTCCAGCTGCCATGATTTATAAGCCATTGCAGTGAAGGATCATAGGAGTTGTAGTCCTCATCTCCTACAGCTTCCATTCCCTATCGGTTGTCTTTCAGAGCTTTTACCTCTGTGCTTTCAAGAGCTAAAGGCCGACCTGTCAGGGGGCCTTTGTCCTCAAACCAGTGGCAGGAGGGCGAGGTGGTTCAAATTATATGCCCGTGTATCATTTCTCCCACAGCCCTGGCTGTGACTCAAGCCCAAATTGGAATAAACAGGTATCCCCCCCCCCCTCCCCAATAACTCTTTGCCATGCAAGCACTCTGGAGAGCATTTTTGCCTCGGTTAAAGTCAGCAAGTAATTATTCTCAATGGGGAAGGCCCATGGGGAGCAGAAAGAAAACCATTCTGCATACCATCGCGTCGGGAAAAAGAGAAAATCTTTTTATATACAAACCTCAGCTTTGTGGAAAATAAAAAGGGACCCCCGTGGCCTGGAGAAAAAGGCAAACAATGGAACGGGGTGGGTGGGTGGGTGGGAGTTAGTGGTCAGGTTCCAACATCTGAGAGAGAGAAAATGAATGCCGCTTTAGAAGACTTGGCGAGAGTCCTGCAGGTCATGTTCTCAACGCCTCTCACTACCAAGAAAAGGTCACAGGGAGCAGAAAGTCACCACAATGAAATCTTGACATTCGCTTCTTAAAAGCAAAAGATCATGGTTCCCAGCAAGTGGCGCGAAGCTGCTCTCTGTGAACATCTCTCAAGATAGGGACCCAAAGATGAAGCCGAACTAGAAACTTCTCCTTCCAAAGCTCCTAGCTGTGGGCTCAAACAATGGGCCCTTTGTGCTGAGATGCTGATTATTATTTCACCACTCCAGAGGCCTATTTGCACAAGGGCCTCCGGAACGTGAGTAGGGAACCACCCCAGCCCATCCCAGGGTGCTCACTCATCTTCTGGGTGTAGAGCACAAATTCACGCTGTACACCCAGCCCAGGGTGTTCCCGGCCGTCCCTGGCCATCCCACAGCTGTACGGGAGGGAGAGCATTCATGCTTCCCCTTCCGAGCAGCTGCGGGCCCCGGCCCTGGCCCCAGCCGCCACTGTTGGTAGACAGGGCCCAAGCCAGTGATGGCTAACCTTTTGAGCTTGGTGTGTCAAAATTCACAAGAAAACCTAGCTTAACTCGGGTGCTGTGTCACTTCCAGAAATATCCATAATATTTGTAGCTCTAGTAAGAAAGATATATTTTTAATATATGTATTTTATTAAAAGCAAAAATGAATAATTCTTTACATTTGCTAAATCTTCAATTGAAAGTTGGTATTTCGTACACTTCAAGAACAAGCAAGCACTACATGCCCAGGTGCCAGGGTGACCAAGTGTGTCACCTAAAAGGGCTTGGCGTGTCATCTGTGACACGCGTGTCATAGGTTGGTCATCACCGGCCCAAGCTGTCAACGCTTCAGAACAGAGGCGCTGACAGCATGGGTCCGGTGTACCGCACAGAGCAGCGCATCGCCCTGGCTGGCCGCACAACCACCACAACAAGGTAAGTGGTTGTGCGACTGGGAGGAGGGCACCCCCTGGGTGCCGGTGGACACCTAGGGGGGCCCAATCCGGGCCGCTCCAGCTGCCAGTGCACCGGGATGGATCTTTGGCCTCCACAGGCTCTAGGTGAGCCGCTAGCCCCCAGCCCAGTGTGTGTGTGCCTGGGGGAGGGGGGGGTGTTCCTGAGGACTGTAGGTGACTCAATTGGGTCACCTACAGTTTGCAGGAACCAGGGAAGGGACAAGACAGGCCTGCCCACCCCTGGGTCGGACCTGACCCAATGGCAGCAGGCCTGGGAAAGGTGCCCCACCCCCGTGCCGGCCTTTTCAAGCTAGGCCACATGGGGCCGGGTTCCGCATTCGCACCTAGGTGCAAATTCCTTACTTACCTAGGTGTGAATGGGGAAGGCGTCCCCATGTGGCCTAGCCTTCGTGCACTACAGCCATTCAGCTGTAGTGCGTAACAACGCTCGTGTTTTTTGTAACCAGTAAAATCGTAAGGAGATGGGTGGGTTAGTGGTGGATGAAGTAAGCCATTTGAGCGTCACCTCCAAACTTCTTTTCCCACATCTGTTTCTGAGTCCTTCCAGATTCCTTGTTGATGTTTCCACTCTGGAAAGTCCGGAGTTTTGGAAAGTGTCCTTTTCTAGGCTGTAGCTGTGAATGGATACCCAGGCACATCCTCCAGGCTGGGGAGACTGGCAGGATGCCTCCAAAGGGATTTGAGAGCAGGGGAAGGTTTTGCCCTGGTCTTCTGCTCGAGATACTCATAAGCAATTGGTGGGCCACTGTGTGAGACTGGACTGGATGGGCTGTGGCTTGATCCAGCAGGGCTCCTCTTGGGCTCTTATGTTCTTAATATTAGGCCGTGATCACACACTCACTTTAAACCTTCTTTAGTCCATCTTCAGGTCTGACTGCTCACATCTTTGCATTTCTATCCATCGTATTGGTGGACTTTCCACCTTCCATTTGGACTTTCCACTTTCAATTTGGAGTTTCCTGAATGGAAAGTCTACCAGGAAAACGGGTAGAAGTGAAAAGGTGAGGGCAGTCAGACATGAAGGTGGACTGGAGAAGGTTAAAGTGAAGGGGTGAAGACAGCTCATTTTTCCACATGTCTATCACTTTTGCTTGATGTATCATTGTGCTTTCTACCTGTTTCAGGTCTGCCTCCTCTATTTTTGAGGTAGTTGTAGAAATAATTTACTAGAATTAGGGTCTTTCAGTAATTGTTCTAATCTGGCTGTGTTCACTAGTGGAGTCTCTTGCTGTTGGTTTCTCTTATATTCTGCTTTATTGTGAGATATGCAAATACCCAGTGTAACTGGCTTCCATTTTTTTATGATGCACTTTATCTATGGCTGTAACAGTCAGGCTCCACTCAACATTGCACTGTGCATAAGAGCACATGACAAACCATTTTTCGGAAAAGGAAATGTCCTATCCCCTAAAGCATTTGCCAGAAAATGACTCATAGAGGACAGGGATATTGTGTGAGCAGCAAGAACTTTGGCCGAACAGAACTTCACCCACATGATCCCACAGATCAGAATTATCCAGCGGCCACCACTGGGAGCTTGAAGATGACAGCATCTCACCAGTTTTGTGAGCCACTTTGGTCATGTGGTTAGTGTGCCAAACTCTTATCCGCTGGTCTCCCGGTTCGATTCCACACTCCTCCATGAAGCCAGCTGGGTGGACTTGGGCTAGTCACAGCTCTCTTTCTGAGCTCTCACAGCTCCACTGACCTCACTGGGGGTCTGCTGTGGAGAGAAGAACAGAAGGTTTGTCAGCAGCTTTGAGTCCCCTTAAGGGTGAGAAAAGCAGGCTATAAAATCCAAACCCCCTCCTCATTCTCCACCCCCCTCCAGACGTCTTGTTGATACCACTCAGCCCTACATATAATTTTCATTCTGAGAGTACAGCTGACTTTTAGGATGTTGCCTATTGTGATAAGATGAAGTTTGTATGATCCACATGATAATATCTTAAGTGATTTTAACTTTTAATCTGAGTATGTTATAGTGTTGAATACATTAACTTCCTTGCTTCCAAATGTTGTGGTAGTTTGGCTGTAAAATAAATTCATTCCCAGAAGCGAATCCGCAGAGGAGCCCTGCTGGATCAGGCCGCAGCCCATCTAGTCCAGCATCCTGTCTCACACAGTAGCCCACTAACTTTGGCATCTCAAACAGAAGACGAAGACAAAATTTTCACCTGCTCTAGGTTCCCTGCAAATGGCCTTGAGAAGCATCCTGACCGTCTCTTCAACCTGGAGGATGTACCTGGGCATCCGTTCTAGATAAGAAAATAAGAGAAGCTCTGCTGGATCAGGCCACAGCCCATCTAGTCCAGCCTCCTCTCTCTCTCAGTGTCCCACCACTTGCTTCTGGGCATCCCAAGCAGAATACAACGTCAAAACCCTTTAGCTGCTCTTGAATCCCTGTAAATGTTCTTTCAATGTATCCTGCCTGTCTCTCCATCCTGAAGGCAGGGCCCAGGAATCCATTCTAGGAGCCATTGGTACACCAGCCCTGTTTGAATTCATGTAATCCTTTCTTAAAGATAATAAGGACATACGAGGAAAGAACATATTATTTTCCCCCCATCCCTAGCTGCTAGTAAGGTAACTAAAAATCACAGATTTCCCATTCCCAGAGAAGGACGAATAAAGAGGAAATTCCATATAGCCAGAGTTGCCTCCTGTCTTGGGGTGTCCACAAATGGTGTTTTGTTTTTTGTTTTGCATCCAATTCATATTGAATCGAATGTAAGAAAATTAGGCCACTTCCCCATTATAAGCTTAATCCAGTTTCCCTAAACCGAAATAATAGAACCGGATACAAACATGAATTTGCCTGTTCCCATTACTTTAAACTTAATCGCGTTCGATCCGGATTCTGAGGATCGTACGTGGCGTACGTGACTCAAGGGGGGACTCAAGTGGCTACTTTCTAAAAGCCGCTTTTTGGGGCTGCCCTGCCCTCTTACTCCTGGCATGAATGTGCCACCCATAATGGACCCCTTCACCGAGCCTGGCTGGGTGGCTGCCACTTGCGTGGATGGAGGAAAACCGGCAGCGGGCAGCCAGCGATTCTTCCCATTGCCCAGGGCACACAGCAGCAGTGGCAACTCAAGCAAGGGGGCTTTAAACATTCAGGCCCTTTCTGCACTTGGCCTTATTCTGGAATATATCTTGGGATAGGGACCTGCTGTCCACATGCTAATGCAAGCTTTGGCAGGCCCCAGGTGAGGCCTGCCATGGTCTGTATTGGCATGCAGATAACAGACCCCTATCCTGAGATATATTCCAGAATAAGGCCAAGTGCAGAAAGGGCCCCACACATCTCCCAGAACCTGCCCTGCTTTCCTTTCCCCTTTAAAGGTCAGAACTCCAAAGAGCTAGAATTGTGCAAAATTGCAACATTGTTATCAGGTGTGAAGTGGTTCGATCGCTACAGGGTAGCGGCTGCTGTGAAGGTTGGATTTTTACACTGACATCACTGTCTTTGGAAGCAAGCTATTGGGAGAGGGAAACCCTAAACACGAATTCTCATCCCTTAAAATGGTAGGGTCCCCACAGTAAAAAATGTAACACGTATCAAGCGCACGATCCGGAGTGAGACCTGTTGAAATGAGGGTTAACATTTACAACGCTTTGGGGCGATTTAGCACGTGGAAAGCGGGTTCAGCCAAACTGACCTGGGGTCTGCCAGGATTGAAAATGGTTTGAAACTGAAATACACTTGTAATGGGGATGTGGCCTTAGTATTTGTTTAAATAGCTCCCCTTAGGAAAAAAAATCCGTCTTCCTAAGAGGGCAATATTGGGGAAGGCGCAAACTGGGCTGGCGGTGTTTCTTGTGGCAGGCTTCCAAGGGTCCAGGTGAGCTCAAGGGCTTCCGAAAGGTTGCAGATCCCTGTGGCTCGGTGTGCATTTCTGAGCTGTGATTCGGGCAGATGTCATGGGAGAGTCAAAAGGCACCAGGCAAGGCGCATAAAGACAGGAAGGCTCTGGGTTGTGTTGTTGTCTTTTGGTCCTTTGCAGAAAGGCCTCACCACCTTGAAAGCTTCCTGGGAAGTGGAGGATGCAAACTCACCACCCCAGAGTAGAGCAGCTTGCAGAATTTGGAGAGCTTGATGCTGATACAAATTTTGCAAGACTCTGTGTGGCGGTTTTCAAGAGCAGCTTAAGAAGCTCAGCCAGAGGGCGACCAGCACGCAAGCAGCGTTTAACTTTGCTCTTCAGGAGCAGCCAAGCTGACTGCTGAGCAAATTCTTGCCAGTTGACCTGACAGCAGGCAGCAGTATGAGGCCTGGAATCACAGGGCTGGAACAATTATGCACCCTTTTAGGGCTCCTGACACTTTGAAGCTGCAACTCTGCCTCTGCTGCTGGGAAACATGAATTCTTGTACTCTGCAGGGTTTTCTTCTCTCTCCCAGGAGCTCAGCGAAGAAGAAGGAGAAGAAGAGATGGCTTTTCTATGCTGCTTTTCTCACCCGTTTAAGGGGACTCAAAGCAGCTGACAAGCCTTCTGTTCTTCTCCCCACAACAGACACCCTGTGAGGTAGGTGGGGCTGTGAGAGCTCAGAAGAGAGCTGTGACTAGCCCAAGGTCACCCAGCTGGTTTCATGGGGGAGTGCGGAATCAAGCCTGGTACTCCCAGATAATAGTCCGGCTCCCTAACCACTAGACCAAACTGGGAGGCAAAATAATTTTCCTCCTTTCCTCCATGTGATCTTCCAAACGCCAGTCTGGAGCCGAGCTAAGAGGCAGGGACCGACTCCGGGCCACCCAGGGCCTTTCATCTCTAACTAGATTTCTGACCCCCTGGGGCCTGTCCGCACTTTGGCGGCAGAGGGATCCTGGCTGCTCCTTAGATTGCTCCATTCACACCTGTGAGCTCTGCCAGCTCACCTGGAGCTGCCCCAGACCTCCCAGGAACAATTCAGTGGTGGGCTGCTAAACAGCAGTCCACACATGCTGGCCTGGGAGTGGCTGGATCACTCCAGGCTGGCAATCTGTGCACCCTCTTCCAGGTGCAGCATGGCGAATAGAAGTGGCTGCATCCGGATGGCCATGGCAGTCTCCAGCCATGCATTAGATGCTGATTCAGACATTGCCTTGGTGATCTGGGCAGCCCTAGCTGACTATTTGTACTTACAAGGGTGTCTGTTGTGAGGAGAAGAACAGAAGGTCTGTCAGCTGCTCTGAGTCCCCTTAAAGGTGAGAAAAACAGGGTATAAAAGTCAACTCCTCCTCCTCCTTTTCCTCCTCCAAGCCAACCAGGTGATGTTGGGCTAGTCACAGCTCTCTTTCTGAGCTGTCACACAGGGTGTCTGTTGTGGGGAGAAGAACAGATGGTTTGTCAGCTGCTTTGAGTCACCTTAAGGGTGGCTCTTCTTTTTCTTCAGCCTATGGGTGTTATATCCTTTCCTGATTCAGAGGATGCAATTCCAAAAGCATTAAGTGATACCAAAGGCTTCTCTATTCTATCAAAATCAGCAGCAGCTCAGACAGGCGGGGCACCTTTAAATGAAAAGCCGGTTCTCACTGGAGGCAAAGCTGGTGTGACTGTGACAGATCCCTTTTCTGCCTGATGCACAGCCGGAGGGTGACTGATGCTGAAGCAACATCTCACTCTGCTCTTCCCAGAGCAGCCGGCCTGAGCATGGCATGGATGGAGCTGTCCAAAGTACTTTTCCCTGCGGGCTCCTGCTTATGTTGTTGCTTATGAACTAAATTTGCTCACCAAGCAAACCAGCATAGACAGGTTGGTTTCTTTTTCTCTCACTCTCAATGCATTTTTAGGCCCAAAAATTTTGCCTCTCTATAAATCTATGGTGAGGCCACATTCGGAATATTGTGTACAATTCTGGTCACCACACCTCAAAAAGGATAGTGTGGAACTAGAGAAGGTGCAGAGAAGGGCAAACAGAATGATTAAGGGTCTGGAACACCTCCCTTACGAAACCAGGCTGCAACGTCTAGGCCTCTTCAGTCTGGAGAGACAGCGTTTGAGAGGGGACCTGATTGAAGTATATAAAATCATTCACGGTATAGAAAAGGTGGATAGAGAAAATTTATTTTCTCTATCACACAACACTAGAACCCAGAGGCATCTATGAAGCTGATGGGAAGAAGAGTCATATCAGACAAGGGGAAGCATTTCTTCACCCAGAGGGTCATCGGTTTATGGAATTTGCTGCCGGAAGAGGTGGTAACAGCTACTAATCTAGATGGCTTTAAAGAAGGGTTAGACAAATTTATGGACGACAGATGTATGAATGGCTACTAGAATGAATGCCTAGGTACGTCTTTCAGGCTGGGGGGGGGGGAAGCAGGACACTTCTAAGGCGACTTGCTGTGTTTCGAGAGCAGGAAAAGGTTTGTTGTCTCTGCTTGAGATGCCCATGTGGATTTGGTGGGCCACTGTGTGCGATGGGCCACTGGACTAGATGGGCTGTGGCCTGATCCAGCAGGGCTCCTCTTATATTCTTATGTTCCTCCTGCCTATTCATTCCTCCTAAAAATGCAGTCCTTTCATCAAATGTATGCACCATGTCAAAACGCTGACCCTTGCTTCCTCCCAACAAAAATACTTCCAGATTTATACAGATTTTAAAAATCTTCTCTGCATCCCTAAAAGAAGGAGGGAGATCTAGACAGTCTAATCATATTCCTCTCTAGGGATATGCAAACATATTCAAAATATTTGTGATTTGTACAAATTCAGATGAATTCAGACATTTGTATATGAATCAGATTTCCAGACATTCAGATTTCCAAATTCAAATGAATACGAATATTTTGAGCTAATCCTATGAATAATTCAGACATTTGTATCTCGTATCTCATACATACCAGTATGCACCCATACGTATCCGTACGGGATGAAAATGGAATGCAAACAGAATGCACACAGGATGTGTACGGGTACATAAGAGATGTATATGTACCCATACAGATACAAATGTCTGAATTACTCAAATACATACAAATGTATTTGTATAGATTCAGATGCCTGGACATTCATTTTTCCTTATTTGTACGGATTCAGATTTTTGAATATTCAGTTCATTACAAATCAAATGAGGAAAATTGCATTTGCACACACCCCTATTCCTCGCCCTTTCCCTGAACTGATCTGAAAAATAACAGCAATTCATTTGACCTTCTGCAGCAGTGATTGTCAAACGATGGCCTCCCAGATGTTCCCCTGGCTGGCTTTCCTTTTTCAGGTATGCACCATGCAAGATGCACCACTGACAGAGACTTTAAGTTAAGACCACATCTATCAACATTACAACGTGCCAGCCCCATGGAATACTGAGTGTTGTTGGTCAGGAACATCTAGTTCTAGGCCTTAAGTTCATCTCAAGGAATAAGAAAAGCCCTAGTGGATTGGGCCACAGCCCATCAAGTCCAGCATCCTGTCTCACACAGGGGTCCACCAGTTGCTTCTGGGCATCTCAAGCAGAAGACGAAGGCAAAACCTTTACCTGCTCTTGACTTCCTGCAGATGGCCTTTAAAGGCATCCGGCCTGTCTCTCTCTCTCCAACCTGGAAGCAATACCTAGGCTTCAACTGTAGTAGCCATTGTGCTCCATGAATTAATAGAATCCCTGCTGGATCGGGCCACAGCCCTTCTAGTCCAGCATCCAGTCTCACACAATTGTCCATCAACTGTTTCTGGGCATCTCAAGCAGAAGACAAAGGCAAAACATTCACCCTGCTCTCAGATCTTTGCAAATGGCCTCATCTTCCACTTTATTTCAAGCAGTCTCAATGAGAGGCCATCAACCTTGTCGTGGCAGTGACTTCCATAAACTGACCATCCATGGTGTAAAAGCTGACTCTGCTGCTGCTTCCGCCCTGGGCTGTACGTCCCTTCTGTCCATTGTATCTCAATTTCTGCTTCTCCCTCCCTCCAGACAGTCCTTCTGCTCCAGTCAATGTCACCGTCAAACTGCTGAAGGCCAACTCAGCTGTTGTGACATGGGATGTCCTGGAAGAGGAAGTGGTCATTGGTTTTGCCATCTCCCAGCAGGTAGGACTCTGCTTCAGCTTGCTTGATAGGTTCACTTTCTTTAGGGCCTATCCTGACATCTGTTGGCTATAGAAACCAAGGTGGAGTCTCGTAGGCCTCTCATCTAGCCAGTTTGGATTTGTGGTTAGGGTGCCAGATTCTTATTTTGTAGTCTCCCAATTTGATTCAGTCCTCCTACATGAAGGCAGCTGGGTGGTCCTTGGTCTAGTCACAGCTCTCTTTCTGAGCTCTCACAACCCTACTGGCTTCACAGGGTGTCTTTGTGGGGAGAAGGACAGAACATTTGTCAGCTGCATTGAGTTCCCTCATGGATGGGAGGATCGGGATATAGAAACTATCTCTTCTTCTTCATCCTCCAGGGAGCCAGCTGGGTGACCTTTGGCTGGTCACAGCTCTCTTCTGAGCTCACACAGCCCCACCTACCTCACAGGGTATTCTGTTGTGGGGAGAAGAACAGAAGGTTTGTCAGCAGCTTTGAGTCCCCTTAAATGGGTGAGAAAAGTGGGGTAGAAAAGCCAACTCTCCTCCTCCTCCTTCTTCATTTTCATCATCATCTTCATCATCCTCATCATCCATGCTCCAGCCTCAATCACAACTGCTTCATCTCAGCAAGGTGGGGGCTTTTGGGCCCTCCAGGCCAAATCATGGGTCACATTTGCTGGCACTTGTGTTCTGCCCTAACATCTTGAGGTGGTTTGCAATAAAACCGATACCATACACAAAATCAAAATTCAGTTACACAAATAACAGTGCCTGAAAGAGGAGGGCGAGCTTCCTGTTACTGATATTGTCTTACCAATCCAACTGTTAAACTGAAGATTAGCAACAGAGAAGCCCAGGGTGCCTCCTGACAGCAGAGGAAAAGACAGTGCTGTCCCTCACAGTGGCCTGACGGACATTTGATGAGCTCCTTGGTCACGTTTGCAACTTGCCAGCTGTCAAAATCTTTCAACACAGCATTGCAAGGAACGATCAAGAGCTTGATATGCACCCACCCCCTTTCTCCCCCCCCCACATAGGTAGGCAAGTTCCCAGAATCCCCTGCGACATCACATTGAAGGACTTTGGCCACCTCTGGATGGGGACCAGATAAAACTCTAGGAAGTGATAATATGTGGAGCTGTTTCCTAGTCCGACAGTGCGGTCTTAGCATGCTTTTGTGGTGCATACCTCTGGGTATTTGGCCAGCATATTCTCCCCGTCTGGATGGAGCCTTTAGCAGACAGCTAGCAAGCTGAAAAATGGGGTGGTGGTTAGCAAAAATAGTGCTGAATATTTGCACTATTTTCACCACCACTGATGGGCTGCAGTAACTCCGACCTAGCATTGAGGCTTTCTGGCGACGCAGCTGTGATAACCAAAAGCCACCAGCATTTTTGCTATGTCTGGCAGCAGCCTCAGGGTGTGTCCCCATGCATGTTTGGTGAGGTACCAAAACCGGGTTTGGCAAGGGGTGTCCCCATGCATTTTTAATTTGGCCCGGTTTCGGCAGACCGAACTGCCTCAATCCGTGCCAGACCAGGATCAAATCTGGTACCTGAAAAAACAAGTCTGGGCACGGTTTGGGGTTCCGGCATGCATTGCTTAGTGAGTCAAGACTGCGCATGGGGATGATCGCGGGCTATTTTGGGAGGAGATTGGGGCTTGCGTTATTGGGAGGTGGAGTGTGCTTGCTGTTCCTGCCCTGTGCATTGGAGATCGTAGTGGCACATACAAGGCACATACAGGCAGGATAATGGCTTGATTTTGTCCCTTTTCCCAAATATTCCACCCCGTTTCCCGATCGCCAAGGCAGTTGTGATAATGGCTTGATTTTCTCCCTTTCAAGGTTGCCAGGCGTTCCCGCAGTTCCCGGTGGAGTGGAGTTGTGCATAACTAAACCTCGTAGCGCCTTTGTGTTTCTTAAAATTATTTTAAAATTATTTAAATCCATGCCTCCCAGCCCAGTCCTGGCTTTCTGTGCTGCTAAGGGAGGGGGGGGGGATGCGGCATTTGCAGCTGGTGGCAACAGGGGCTTCCAATGAGGAGAGAGGGGGCGGAGAGGAGGTGGCACTGCGCCCAGCCCGCGCCCAGCCCACATCACTGGGAATGGCATGGGGATGGGCAAAGATTGATCTCGGTCCCGGTCCCATGTGTGCCCATTCCACGCCAAACAGTTTGCATGGGGACGCGGCCTCAGAGTACTTTTTCAATTGCAATGCTTGAACTCATCTTGGGAAAGGATGCCAAATTATATTACAAAGATGTTTGCTTGCTGCGTGGCAGAGCATGGCGGAATATCTCTTGTTTCTGGGTTTGTCCCCCAGGTTCCTGTCAATAAACTCTGTAAATCTTACCAAGAATTAGATGCAAGCCTTTCAAGAACTCGATAGGGTTAGAGCAAATGAATTCATCTAATTGCAAAAGTTTTGGCTTTTTCAGAGCAGCTAGTGGCTAGACTTCTGGAAATCACTTATCAACTCAGGGTTCAAGTTCCTGCTCAGCTGAAAAAGTTCACCAGGCATCCCGGTTCAGTTGCTGCCTTTCAGGGGCATTTGAATTTGGGTTTTGTGCGCACACACACACACACACACACACAGAGAGAGAGAGAAACCTTTGAGCCTTTGCACATGTGTGTGTTTCACCTTCTTCCACTGCAGAAAAAGGACGTGCGTATGTTGCGCTTCATCCAGGAAGTGAACACTACCACCCGCTCCTGCTCCCTGTGGGACCTCGAAGAAGACACCGAATACATTGTGCACGTCCAGTCCATCAGCATCCAAGGCCAGAGTCCAGCCAGCGAGCCTGTCCACTTCAAGACGCCCCGGGAAGCTGAGAAATTGGCTTCTAAAAACAAAGGCAAGACAGAGCCAGGGAACCACTGAGAGCCATGTTCCGGCATGGAATGCTGGGGGCGGGATGTTGGGAGTTGTAGTTCAGGAGGAATGTCTGGAGGGCTGCAAGTTGAGCAATGCAGCCTTAGGATCCCATTGAACAGAACATCTGGGAGAGCCAGGTGGAACAGGGTGGGTGATGAGCATGCCAAGGTGCCGTGAAGTTGGCAGTAGCTCCCTGTGCAAGCTCAGGTTGGTCCAGATTTGAACCCTCTGCAAGCCTGTGGGAGGAGTGACTGACACACAGCCTCCCAGACGTGGCTGAACTAAAAACTCCACCACAGCCTCCCAGATGTTACTGAATTGCTCTCCTCCCATTGACCGTGCGGGCTGGGGCTGATGGGATTTGTGGTTCAGCGGAACCTGGAAAGCCGCGCATTAGCCGCTCCTCCAAAGTGCATGCTCACTCAGACGTGTGAAAATCCTGTAGGAAGTGGAACTCATACCTGTCATCCGTTTCTCCCTCCCGCAACTCTGTGCAGATGAGGTGACCATGAAAGAGATGGGAATGAAAAATCAGCTGCGGGCCGGAGAGATCCTCATCATTGTTGTGGTCTTGTTCATGTGGGCAGGTTGGTAGGATTCCCTGCATGCAGGTAAAACCGGCGGGGGCGTAGGGGTAGGGGTTGATCATGACAATTTGTGCAACTGGGAGTCCTGTGGTGTAATTCCTACATACACAACGTCTGATGCGTGCTTGTATCTTAATGAACCGGAAAATACTGTGAGGGTGAGTGAATGACCCACTTTCATAGCCTGCTTCTATGTTAGCTGGTGAAGATGTGCAAAACACGGTCCTGAACCTTCCAAAATGGTGCTGTGTTCTCAAGGTGGGTGCAGAGTTTGCTAGCTAGAACCCCTTGCCAAAAAGGAGCGACTCCTCACCTGTCTCGGAGCCTGACGGGGAAGGGCCACGCTGCTTGTTACATTGCATTGAGCGATGATGTCATCTTTGTGCAACAACTTGCGCACCAGTCCTGGCTTTGACATTCCAGGTTTGGTGAGCTTCTCTGAGAAAGACGTGCTTTAAAAGGGGAGAGGGCAGATGTCCTGTCAATATCCTCTTAATGGTGTCTCTGGCTTCTCCATCAAAATCAGCAGAATTGCTTCAGCCTATGGGCTGCATAAACGTTCCTTGCTATCACTTTTCAAGGCCAACAGGAGGTTTGTTGCTTATGTGAGTCATTTGCTGAAAAAAGAAAACATACACACACACACATACACACACAAGGCTTAACTATGTAATGAAATTGCCCATGTGAATTACTTCTCTTCTTCTTTTAAATGCATAGGTTGCAAACTTTTGATAGGAAAGCCCCCAGTGACTATAGCCAGTTTGGTCTAGTGGTTAGGGAGCCGGACTCTTTTTGAGAATACTGGGTTTGATTCCACACTCCTCCACAAAGCCAGCTGGGTGACCTTGGGCTAGTCACAGCTCTCTTCTGAGCTCTCACAGCCCCACCTACCTCACAGGGTGTTCTGTTGTGGGGAGAAGAACAGAAGCTTTGTCAGCCGCTTTGAGTCCCCTTGAATGGGTGAGAAAAGCGGGGTTCTAGCTGGTTGTTTATAAATCTTAAAGAGTCAGATCAGCAGATTTCCTAAGATGCTGCTCAGACCCAAAGCAAGCAGTGGTGGTGACCCCCAGGGCATTGCCAAGAGCAAGGGAACAAAATGGAAGCAGTTCAGTCAGAGGAGCTTAGACAGCAGAGTCCCATGGGCTGTGTCCTCCTGAAATCAAAAGTAGTCTAAGACGTTCAGAAAGAAGCTAACAATATCTATTTCAGTTAGGATTAACTCCAAAAAATAATTGTTGTCAAAGTGTGTAAGATCACTGAGTTATTTGTCTTTCTCTCGTTACAGTTTTGTTGATATTTTGTAATTCCAGGTTTTTTCTGTTCTGTATTGTTATTATAAATAAAGAGCTAACAAAGAAAGTCTTTAAATGCATTTGTGGGAATAATTTACAAATTGTTAATGTCACTTTGTATAAAATGCAAATATAAAAGATTGCATTACCAATTAGTAAATTACCGCCACAAACATATTTACAAGTTTCTCTGGTCAGCACAGTTCTAAACACTGTGGACTACTTTTGATTTAATTAGGAAGGGAATAGAAAACAAGTCAGCAAGTGTCATTTTGCCTCTTTATAAATCTATGGTGAGGCCACATTTGGAATATTGTGTACAATTCTGGTCACCACACCTCAAAAAGGATATTGTGGAACTGGAAAAGGTGCAGAAAAGGGCAACCAGAATGATTAAGGGACTGTAACAAGATCCCTTACGAAATCAGGCTGCAACATCTAGGCCTCTTCAGCCTGGAAAGATGGTGTTTAAGAGGGGACCTGATTGAAGTATATAAAATAATGCATGGTATAGAAAAGGTGGATAGAGAAAATTTCTTTTCTCTGTCACACAACACTAGAACGAGGGGGCATCTATGAAGCTGATGGTAGGAGAGTCAGATCAGACAAGGGGAAGCATTTCTCAGTCTGTGGAACTTGCTGCCAGAAGAGGTGGTGACAGCAATCAGTATAGATGGCTTTAAGAGTTAGACAAATTTATGGATGACAGATGTATCAATGGCTACTAGAATGGATGTGTAGATACACCCTTCGGGCTTGGGAGACAGGCAGAGTGCCCTTAGGCTCATTTGCTGGGATTTGAGAGCGGGTGGTTTTTGCCCTCATCTTGTGGTTGAGCTGCCCATGAGCAATTGGTGGGTCACTGTGCGGGACAGGATGCTGGACTAGATAGGCTTTGGCCTGATCCAACAGCTGTCCTCTTATGTTCTTATTACCTTGTATCTAAACCTGGTGCTTTAGGACTTACAATTTTAGGTTTAGAAAGATGTTTTGGAGTCTTCCCTCTTCTGACAGTTCTGATATACAAGCTTCGGTCTCTGTTAGATTGCAACTTAATTATGCACCTTACTTCCTTACTTCTTGGGGTTTCGTTATATATTTACTGCGATAATGGCAAATCCACAGTGCAAGAAGGGAAACTGCAGGCCGGCAAACCAACAGTGAGCAGAAAGAAGAATGGAGTACGGCGTGTTTCAGGAAAGAGTTAACATGAATTGCAGTTCATTTGTGTGTGCTGTGTGTGTGCTCATCCCCAGCAACTGTTCCCAGATCCAGCGACAGCTGCTTTCACTCCTTCCATGGCATGAAACATTTATGAAAGCAGAAAAGCTCTCCCAGTGTGGTTTGCCATTGCTTTCGCTGGAAAAGGATGAAGAAAGCTAGCAAAAGAGGGGAGCGGGAGGCAGTTTCAGGTGAAGCAAGCCTGCCAGCAAAGCAGGGAGACAGCAAACTGTATAATTTACATTTCTCTCCGGGGACAATGGTCTCCCTTGTCCGCATTCTCCACCACACACTTTGGTCTTCCTGCTTAAATGGCCTTCGGGTTTATTTTAAAGGAAACAAACCCATGTTGGTGTAAACAAAAGCAAGGCGTGCGTTCAATTGTAAGTTAGGGTGAAGAGCAAGCAGCCCATCTTCTATGGTGCAGCATAAAGCTGCTCTGAAACAGCTAATCAGAGACCGGCAAACACGTACGATGTTACTCATGTTATAGATGAACTTAAGTCACTGCTACCTTTGGCAATGAGCTCCAGCAGATGCTGCTGCGCGCCAACAGGGCTGATGCCACCTGGACCACAAACCAGTTCTTGGCATGGCTCTTGTGGTCTCTTGCCATTGATGCACTGGCCATGCAGTGTCAGCTTGGCATATGGGTCTGGCCCACTCCGGGGTGCAGAATCCGTGCCTGCAGTCTTGACAATGGGAGAAGGTGGCTTCTCATTCCTATTGCTGCCATCAGATAGACTCCTGCCTCTGCAGCAGTGAGCACGTGGCCATAGGTGAGGTCCATGTCTGTGGTCCAAATAGCAGAACAAGTAGGATGCTCTTATTGAAGATTTCCTCTTTGAGGTTTAATGGCACAGCCATTTGGTGGGTGAAACAATGCTGAAGGATTAAAGAAGTGACCGCAGAATGTAAAATAAACTACTGTGCTCCTTTGACTCTGCACCAAAATCACCTTCTCGGAGCTTACAAAAGACACAATAAAAATAAAAGAAAATAAAGAGAGAGAGAGAGAGGCCTCCTTGTTCATTGCATTATCTTTTTGGATTTTTGTTCTCTTACTTGTAAAGTATGTTACCATATTGTTGTCAAATGCACATAACAGCATGTTCGCCCCATCAGATAAGCACCGTGTGACTTTCACATGGCAAAGCAAACACCCTGGAAAGCAGAGGGATGCCAGTTCAATCCCCAGCTTTCCCTGGAAGTAGGCAATGGCAAACCACTTCTGTATCTCTGCCAAAAAAAGCTGCACAGATTGCCTATGGCTTCTGGGAGGGTCTGTAGCTCAATAGCACAGCAACATGCCTGGAAAGCAGAGCATTGCTAGTTTGGTCCCCAGACTCTCCCAGAAGCAGGTGATGGGAAACCACTTCTGTATCACTGCCAAGAAAACTGCAGAGAGGTGCTCACACAGTCAACCAGGAGCCAGACGCAACTTGGCGATACCCACCCGCAACAGGCATGCAGCACTGTGCTTTCCAAAAGCTACCCTACTGGGGTGACTTGTGTAATTCCTTTTTCTTTCTTTCTTTCTCTCAATCAGGGGTGATTGCCCTATTCTGCAGGCAGTACGACATCATCAAAGACAATGAACCAAATAATAACAAGGAGAAAGCCAAGAGCACCTCTGAAAACAGCACTCCAGAACACCAGAGTGGGGGCCTCTTGCGTAGCAAGGTGAGATAAACCAGGGCTGCGGTCAAATTTAAGGTTTAATCCAGCTTCAGTCCACCTTCAGAATAGGAGAATACATCGGCAAAGTGACAAGCTGTTTTCTTTCAGTGTTAAATAACTCAGGAGACTCACCGTTGGGATAGATTACACGGAAAGAAAATTCCTGGTCACTTTGCTGATGTCACTCTGAAGGTGGACTGAAGCTGGATTAAGCCTTAGGTGTGGCCACAGCCCAGGTGATGTCGGAGCTCTTTCAGTCCAGCTGGGGTTCATTCATTCCCACTTGGGCTGAACCTGAGCAGCAACTGTCAATCAAGGATACTAGAACCACCTGGAGCACCCACAGGCCTATCCATCAAGCTCTTTGGGTGCCTCTAGATTTAGGGAGGCTATGTCCCCATGGGCACTTTAATCTGAATTCTATTCAAATTCAAGAAGGAATGTCCCCATGGCTACTGTAATTAATCCAAATAAAATCCAAATTCAGCACCCAGCATCCCCATGCAATTCCTTATTCCTGGATTTTATGAGGACTATCCTGCCTAAACCCACAGAAAAAAGAAGTCCTGTTATTTCCCCCCACATGGGGACAATACCGGGCTATTTGGGGTGGAGTTCTAGCTCTCTGGCCAATGGCAGCCAGCTGTGGGTGGTTTTTTTACAGATGTAAAGCTCCCCCCTCCCTTGCCATTCTTGCAAAAGCTCTGTACAGTACGAAAAAGACAGAAAGGGGGGAGAAGGGGCTTTTATTTGTCTTTTATTTAAAGGGACTTTTAAAACATTTTCACTGGAAACATGTATCTTTTTTGAAAAGATACATTGAAATATTTTGAAATGATACACCTTATCACACACACATTTGCAGTAATCTCAAAAGGGAGAGCTGTGAAAAAGTAATTCCCTTCGCCTTTGATTCTTTTATTGTAGGCAGGGTTTGCATGGGGGGGGGTGTTAAAAGCCCTGTTTTTTACCTTTAAAAATAACCCCCAAAATTTTATATTGTGCTGGGTTCGATGCCTCGCAGATCTGAATAAGTGCACTTTTACCGGTAATCTCAAAAGGGAGAGGTGTGAAAAGGAAAGTTTTTGCAGCTAGAATTTCTTTTTAAAACTTCCATTTTGCTGCTTTTATTGCAGGCAGGGTTTGCACGGGGGCGGGGGGGCGGGATTTAGAAGTCCTGTTTTTTACATTTAAAAATAGTCCCAAAACCAGGACTAAAAAAGCTGCATGAGGACGGCTTTTCAATTCAGAATAAAAATAGTTCCCAAAAACCTCTGCATGGGGATGCACACAGACAGCCTCAGTCTAGTGGTTAAGGAGCCGGACTCTTATCTGGGAATACCGGGTTCGATTCCACCCTCCTCCACAAAGCCAGCTGGGTGACCTTGGGCTAGTCACAGCTCTTCTGAGCTCTCACAGCCCCACCTACTTCACAGGGTGTTCTGTTGTGGGGAGAAGAACAGAAGCTTTGTCAGCCGCTTTGAGTTCCCTTAAATGGGTGAGAAAAGCGGGGTAGAAAAGCCAACTTCTTCTTCTTCCTCTTCTTCTTCTTCTTGGCTCTTCACTGAGGCCAGTGGTCCAGGTGCCCTTTGTGAAAGCACAAGCTGTAGTTCAGCCCATCTATTTGCAAAAACTGCTGTGTTTTGTGGGTTCTGTTGGGAAACTGTGGACAACTGTTGGTTCCCTTGACTTCTTGCTTTACCACCTCCTGGCAATGAGCATAGCAAGTCGCATTTTGCCGCGTGGTTTTTCAGACAACACATTTTAAGTGACCATGCAGAAGTCAAGCCATGCTGTAGAAGTACATCATTGCAAGGGCAACCATAGCCAGAAAGTTCAAATGTGCTATGGCTTTCCCTTCAAATCTGAGTTTGGAATGTTCCTTTCAGGGACTACGAAACCCATGACCCTTGGCTATAGAGCCCATCAGTGGCAAAGGATTCTAGGGGTTGTAGTCCTCAGAGGAAAATGTTCCCAAATTTGCTTCTTTAAAACAGCTGCTTGATGCACCATATCCCCCAACTGCCTTTATCTTTGCCTGCCTGCCTGTTTGTTCATTTCTTTTTCTTTTTCTCTTCCAGTTTCCCAAAAACAAGCCCTCGGTGAATATCATTGAGGCGTGAGAGCTGGATGAATGGACTCCGTTTCTTTGTTTATCTCTCTCCATTTACGATTTGGCAATCGGAGATGTAAAAGCTGTTTCAGAGGAAAGCTTCCTTGGCTGCAGACTGAGGCGTCTCCATTTAAAGCAAACAACAAAGGCCGATATGTGGATAGGGGGTGAAACCCCTCTGTTGCTTGGAGCAGTAGACCAAGGATAGCCTGTTCCCATGAAAACCTCCCGTGTGATGACTTGGGGCCACTCTAAATAACTGAACAAAGCCCCCACACGCCAACACATGGATTGGATAAGCCTCCTTCACCTTGACTCTCCGTCTTGTCCGGAGACCCTGGTCTCTTGGAAAACGTTCCTTCTCGTTTCTGCATCGCTTTCTTCTTACCACGCCTCCATTTTTAAGTAGAAGCCGCTGTTCCGGATCCTAGATGACACAGCCTCTGGTTCCTCCTTTTCTTCTCCAAGCTGGGAAACATTCTATTGACTGACCCAGAGCAAAACACAGACTCTCTGGCTAGGATTCCCATGCAGAAGTCTTACCATTTGTGCTTTAAGTATAAGCAACTGTCTGCAGGTGTTCGATTTTGTCCCATTTTTTTTTTAAAAAAGCCAAAAACTCACACAAAAGCACACAAAAGTTCTCCAGATTTCCCATATGCTGTCTTACAGCCACCCATCTTTCTCAAACTCCAGTGCCATTATGTGACTCCAACTCCCATCAGCTCCCATCAGTACGATCATTTGCCAGGAACGATGGGAGCTGTAGTCCAACATCATCTGGAAAAACTGCCCTGCTGGATACTCAACCACAATGGAGATAAAGAAGTATAGCAGGATGATTATGACAGCAGAGAGAAATTCAGGATTCTTTTTAAAACTTAGGATGTCCAGGGCCAGTGGAAATAAATGCATATCCATTATATACTGCACTAGCTGCCATTGCCCTCAACTGCAGCAAATTGCTTAAAATTAGAGGATGACTTGAGGAACCCTATTGCTTGGACCCTGGTTACCTTAGAAAGCTTGAAAACAGGGCACAGTTATAAGGACCTTCCCCTCTGGCAGTCCTGAAGGCTGCAGTATGTTATACACAAGAGGTAGGTCTGTGGCTGCTCACACATGTTCCTGAGCCTTAACTCCCATGAACCCCACCCAAATGGTAAGGGACTATGGGACTTGTAGTTCTGGGTTAGATACGATTCATGGAGGGCAGGTGTGACTTCCTCCAGGTTGGCGAGAGGCCTCAGAAGGCCATTTGTGGAGAGTTGGGACAGGTGAAAGTTTTGCCAAGAAGCAATTGCTGGGCCACTGTGTGAGACAGGAGGCTGGACTAGATGAGGTGTGGTCCTGATCCAGCAGGACGCCTCTTCTGTTCTTATTTAGAAGGGGTGCCCACATAACACCTTCAGGTTGGAGAGGCAGCCAGGATGCCTCTAAAGGCCGTTTGTAGGGAGTCAAGAGCAGGTGAAGGTTTAGCCTTTCTGTCTTCGGCTTGAGATGCCCAGGACCAATTGGTGGGCCACTGTGTGAGACAGGATGCTGGACTAGATGACCTGTGGCCTGATCCAGCAGGGCTTCTCTGCTGTTCTGCAACATCTGGGGGATACCCATAAGCCATCGCTCATACAGAGGTGTCATTAAGCAATTGTAGCTAACAGTCCCCTTAAATTCTTAGATACCTGTTTTTAAAGCCATGAACTACAGCACGACCCCAGAAGGAAATGTAATAGGGGGGCAGGGACAAGGGGTTAGACGGCAGAACAATATGCTCCCCACCTACATGCGCACAGAGTCTCCTGCCATCACTTGTGATGGTGGATAATGTCCCACTGTTAACATTAACATTAGTATGGCACATGGAATGCAGGTACAGGAATATCTTTGTCACAAGCTGCAGTGCCATGGTCTCTGCAGCCAGGGGTTATAAGTGAATTATTTGTTGCTTATCCTGGTAGTTTCACTGGATAATTCTTCACCTCCAGCCTCCATTTTGAACCAAGAAAATTGCCACTATTGATTTCTCACCACAGCCACAGTCTTCCAGGGACTTCTAGGATGGCTCTCTCTGCCCTAATGTGACTACCTTTTTTAAAACAATCAAAACAAAACAAAGCAGACTCCATGGGCCCACCTTCTTCTAAGTTTTAATCCAGCTTTTTTCCCGGCTGTCCATGCAAACAGAATGGCAGTCATCTGTAGCCATGTGCTGTTTGCATTAAGCTTGGGTGTTTGTGTGGGCAACCTCATTCCACTTCCAGGTTTACTAGAACTGCATTATTCCAACACCACCCCCATATTGGCAATTTTAAGTGCAACCCCTATGGCTCCACCTAAAAGGTTTGATCTGACTGCAGTCAAAATACATAGGGTGACAACCTAGGGTGTGATCACACAGAGAGTTTTGGGGGCATCTATTTCCTGGAATCACCCTATCTGCAGACAAGGGAGGGGGAGGCAAGTCAGAGTTTAAAAAACAGGCATCTTCTCTGCTTTTCCTTCCTTGCTTCCCAGACAGCCACCAGCCTGATCTTCCATTAACCTAATAGGTCAGCAACTATAGTGGACTGGGATTGATTGCAGGATTCTGTAGCTTCAGACCCCATTCAACCCAAACTCTGCAAGCTGTCTCTTTCATGTCTGCAAAAGGGATGAAAAAACAGAGACTCTGGGACGTGGTAAAGTGTTTTTAAATTTGTCCCTAAGATCCCAAATTCGCCCCAGATGGATCCTTAATCATGTGTGTGAACATACCCTTGGTTTCTCTTGCCCACTTTGCTTTTAGGTAGCTCTACCCCTAGATTCCTCTCTTGCCCTGTCATTAAGGGGAAAAGAGAGGCCACCCAGTGTCGTCCCCTGCAGATAAAAACTAGTCTTGGTTGAAAGTAGGCCTCCGAGGGAGTGAAGCGAGGAAATGTCCCATCAGGCAGGAAGATAATTCTTTGATGAATGGATTATCCATGTGATGCACCAGATAGGCACAGGCTTCCCATGGCAATGTCAAAGTCCCCAAATAGGTTGTCCTGAGCTTACCACAAAGCCTGCCTGATGGGTCATGCTCGGGATCTTGTGGAACTATAGCTCCTCTTGTCCTTTGCCATTGGCAATGTTGACTAAGGGTAGTAACAGATGAAAAGCACATTAGCTACATCCAATCTAAACCTTTTCCTATTGAGCTACAGAGAGTCACAGCAGTTCCAAGGTGGGGCAGCTGCTTAGGAAACAGAGGGTTATCATTCAATCCTTGGCATCTCCATGGGAAGAGGAAATGGCAAAATCTGTATTTGCCAAGACAGCTGCCTGGAGAGTTGCATAGTCAGCCAGGAGTCAGCCCAACAATGGAGTCCTGAGATTTCTGGAGGAAGGGAAGATTGGAAACAGCAACCAGGCTGATATTTTGAGAACAAAATTCCTTTCCTAACCAGCTTCCTTTCCTAACCATGACAATTTCCTCATGTGAAATTATTCTCAGCGTGTAGACCACCACCACCACCAATCTAGAGATCTTGAAATATTTTGAGCTGCATGTCAAAGAAAGAAGGGTGGAAACCCCCATTCAACACTTGGAAGGCTGTGTTGTTAACCATGCTTGGCCCAAATTGTCTGGAGGGCAGTCAGTTGCCAAAGACCAAGCTGAAGGGATGGGAGACTTTCAGCTTGCATCCACCTGGCCTGCTAAAGGCATCACCAGGAACAGGTAGAGATGGAGCAAAGGAGAAGCCATAACCAAATCCATCATTTCAAAAGTTACTTCCAGGAATTCACTTACTTATTTACTGAAGAATTGTACCTCATGCCCTTCACCTGAAGGTCCCAGGGCTGGATCACAACAACAAAAAGTTAAAATATATAGGATATATTTCTAAAGCATATTTTAAATATAACCTACCCTCCCTCCCTGGCAGGACGAGATTCAGCGAAAGGTAAACATTATAGGCCTGGCTGAAGAAGTTTTGACCAGGTGCAAAAAAACATGTAATGTAGACACCTGGGCAAACCTCCAGGAGAAGGCTGGTCCAAAATATGGGGGCCACCAGAGAAAAGGCCCCCTTGCATGTCACTGCCCCCTTGCACCTCTGAGGATGGATGAACTACAAGAATGCCCTCTCTTGAGATCTCACACTTGGCCAGGTCTATATGATTTAATTCAGTGGGTGGCCTATAAAACAAACCTTCAGCATAGACTTTGACAACCCAGCACCCATCAGATGTTATCGGGCTATAGTTCCCATCAGTCCAGGACCATAGGGCCAGTTGACATAGCCCAGCAAAGGCTGGTGGGGGGCCCCCACCCCAAAAGAGTGTGCCCTGTATCCTTCATTTAGGATTACTCATGAAGTTCCAAACATTGTTCAGGAGACAAAATGGTGTTGGTTGTGTCACACGCTTCTGTTCTTGCCAAATTAAAACAAAACAGAAAAGGTTTCAGGGAGCAGGGAAACACGGAAAGGTTGTTACTTGTGATAACAGTTTGAGCAATAAATCATGTTTTTAAATGAACAACAGCGAGGCGTTTACTTTGTGTGGAGCAAGTCAATCCAAGTTGAACAGGGTGCTCAGAGTTGGAACGTGAGTCTGGAATGAGTTTCACAGAGTTTCATAGATTTACCCTTAGTTTATTTTTTTTCATTTGTATTGTGTTTTAATGTTTCCCTCCTCATTTTAATGTTTTGATTGACTCTTGTTAAGCTGCCTAGATTCTGTGGGGAACCTACCCACTTTCTGGAAATGTTCTCACTAACACGAGAGGATCACATTTCCCCCAGAGGGTCCACAGATCAACAGCCCAGTCATTTTCAGGATTTTCTGACTGTTGCAGGACCAGGCATGATCTTAATGGCCCTTACTTTGGCTGGTGAAAGAATCAAGGGATTATTCCTTCACTCCAGACCTTCAAAGAGTTGTGGGGCAGCCACACGGGGGCCAGTGTAACACCCTGCTGTTCCCAGCAGAATAGCTGAAAATGCTCCCCAAATGAGACGTGCTGAAAATGGTTTTGCGGCTCCTGAGTCCAGACCAGAGTGGAGAATAAGGAAGAGTCATGGGGATACTTTCTCTTGGACCCACGTGGCTCGGCCTCTGATCTTCTGAAATGATGCTGCAGGGTTTTGTAATTTTGCAATGAGATTTATCTTACTGCTGTCATCCTTACTCTGTTTCCATAGCTCCCCAGTTAGATGGGGTTACCATATGGAAGAAAAGCCAAGAGGGCTACACGTTTAACCCCCGTATAGAAGCCATTGCTCACAAGGGGAGGGGCAGCATTCCAGTTCTATACAACTGTTCAGCCCATAACACCCCTGTGTTCTTTTCCATATGGTAACCTTAATTAGCCCCATATATTCCCCCCGTGTTCCTCTCTTCAGAGAGGCTGTAGCTATTTCTGAGAGCCTGAAACTCTTTGCAAGGAAGGGAATTGCTTTCAGGATCAGCAGGTGTTTGCTTTATTCCTTTAGTAACATTTAATGACTACCCACTTTAAAAGCAATGAACAGAGAACACTGCAGCCTTCTTTCCCCTGGCAAAGTGTGGGAAGCCAATCTGAACGAGGAACAGCTCTGGGGCAGGGTTTTACCACCTAAGGTTTTTATTTTATGTAGAAGCAGAAAATGTTTCTAGCTCTTTCAACAGAGCAAGAAGATTTAGTCACCAGCGCCAGGAAAATCTCCTCTCCTCCCCTTTGAGGGATGTTTCCCCGCCTTCCTCCTTGAGATCAGGATCTACGCTTGGGCTTACCGAATGAGGGCCCTCAAGGTGTGTTCTTGAACCCCATCTCCCATCATTCCTTGCAAGATGAAACCACACTGATTTACGGAAGGCAATATCCACACAATTTAAGCAAGCTGCAGAGAAGCAATATCTGAAGGACAAAAGTTGGAGCAGCCTTGATATTCCAGGTTACCTGGGGGCGTAGCTTACCAGTTCCCAAAACTGGTTTCACAAACATTGTTGAACCGCATTTCCCGTTGTTTCTTACTATTGGCCAGAATCACTGGGATTCATTGGGGTTATGGGGAAGATCCACAAGAACACAGGAGTGGTTTTACTCCTAGGCTGGAGCACTTATTCTCAAGAACAGGCCATGTGACCCCCATGTTCTGACCTATGCACATTTTGAGGGTGAGGGAAGGAAAGTTTCCCGGCATCTAAGTTTCCAATGGAGGTCATTAGTTGAAGCATCAGAAATAGCCTCAGCAGTAAGCAAAAGGAGCAGTAAGCTGGGAGCAGGTTCTGGGTGGACCTTGACATAGTCCAGAGTCTGGGCATCTGAAAGAGTGAGGAAGTTGTACGTGGCCTAATGTCTAGTGTTATCCAAGGAAGAAATAGATGGCTTTCTTGTAGAGCTTAAGTCAGGCTTTACCACACTGGATCTCTCCAGGTGTCTAGAAACTTCCACAACTGAAGTTGTGGTCAGAAACCCTCCAAGGTCAACAGGCCTGTCAAGATTGCTTTGAGAATCTGCCAGACATGAACAGAAGTTGCAGCAGGATAAAAATTGGCACAGGTTCCGATTGGAGCAGATTCCACGGTTTCAGAAACCGTTTTGTGAGGCTCTTTTGGAAAAACATAATTTTGTTCAAAATTCCTGCAATTCCAGTATGTGCTGATTTTAGCCCTATTTTCTGTGTTTGGTCTTTCATTAAAAGAAACATTCAACGACGCCTGTTCAATAAAGTCATCCGTGCTATATTGACCTCCTGGCAATTCCGCTACTTGGGAAATGGAAAATATTTAGTAATTCTGCCATTACCTTACGGCCTTTCTCAACACTTCTGGGTTGGTGGACGCGCGTGGAATTCTGAGGAAGCACCAGCTACAGAGTCAGTAAAAGTCTGGGCGAAACTATAAATAAGCAAAGACTCTCGTTGCCACTTTTCGAGGTTCTGAGAGTTTTGAGATTAACGTGGCTCTGTCTTTCATAGAGCTTTGGGCAAAGAAGGCAGCTGTCATGCCAGGGCAATTCTATTTTGGCAAATTTATATCCATGGCACAATCCCCACGCAGCAATTTCACCTGCGGTGATGTGACTGTCTCCGGAATGCCACTCAAAACTGGCTGCCGTGGCGTACAAAGCAGATCATAATAGCCAGCTTAAAAAGGGAATGTGGTGCTTGGCACCTGTAGCTAAGTAATGTGAAGGAACAGGAGGGCGGTCTCATTACCGTGCCGTATTCAGGCATCAAGCAAAGCCTAAAGAATGGGGAAACTGTGTTCTGAACATGGAGAGCAGAAAATTAAACCCCTTCGGTTGGAGGCCCTTCTGTAGCAGCCAACAAAGCTCTTGCCTGACGCACAGAGAAACCTTCGTTTTGCAGGAACAGTAAACTTTATTTTATGCCTCAAGCACTTTGCTCCCTTGACACAAGAGGCAGACTATTTAAAGTAAAATAGTGCTGGGCCCTCCCCAACACACAAAATGTGCTCAGGACACGTATTATGATACTGCAAATGTTCCACGAACACGGACTAGGAGAACAGCAGAACCTCATTCTATCTGTGCCACAGAGGAAAAGCCCTGACAGTGTTAACTACTCATGGGAACATATGAAATGAGGAGAGTTGCTTCATAATGATCATCTAAGCACAAAACCATATTATTCAAGGGATAACTGTACCAGTATGAGTCAAGTGGAGGCCTGCCCCTGTATCCGTTGATCTAGTAACTGTGGATCCACTCATCCACAGTCGAAAGGACCAGCCTCCCCACCCCCACCAATGCCATTGTGTCTTCAGTGGCCACTCCCAGTCAGGAATTGTGGGAAATCTCATGTAATTTCCTGTGAATCACGGGAAATCTTGTTAATTTCCCAGCGTTGGTAACATTGAGTTTCCTGTATCCACGGTAGGCCTTAGAACCTATCCCCTGCAGATAAGGGGACAGGCCTGGATTACCAACAGGGAATGTTATGCCTTCATGGCAACACAAGGGAAACAGGACATTAGTTTATCTAAAGGTTCCCTGAACTAAACTCCAGGGCACAGTTGGAGCCTTATTTAAGTACGCAAGCAAAAGGATCCTTTAGGACAACTGCTCCCCATTACAGAATGCAAGTTCACTCTGGAGCAGAGCAAAAGGTCTCTTGTGTAATCTTTTCACTTGACAGGATGTTGCTCTGACCTTGCTTAGCAGACATCCTTGGAAGATGGGTTTTTCTCCCAGATAGTTACATTTTTGTGATCTTTGCCTCTGTGATTCAGATGCACACAGAAACAGACAGGGAATCTTAGCTTGCTGTGGTAGGTTCTTAGGTACAGACTGAGCTGGCAGAAGTTTATTTTCCTCTTCAAAAATATTGTCTGAGAATATGCTTGAGGTGTGAATGTCTCTCACTTGCACAAGAGGGGACAAGAAGTAGTGAACAGTTGCCCAGCATAGAAGGCAAACGTGTTTGCCGGTGTCTGCCTCAGAATATACAGGGGCCACTACCTCTGCTTTGAGTTGCGTTTTACTTCCAAACAGATGTGCTCAGCAGCACAAGTTTCCTAGGACATCTTTGCTTCTGGTCCAAGCCATACTCAAAGAACAATTTCCCTATTAATGCAAGCACTTCCAGAGAAGTTGAATCACTTCCTATGCGACCCATTAAGGTCCACTCCACCTCTCTATATCTTTAACACATTAGAGCTTTTAAAAGGAAACAACTATGTTCTGAGGTGATGTGCTGTTCTTCAGATGTGGTCATCATGCAAGCCTGGGTTACCTGCAGAAACTTTGGAAGAGGGATAAGCACGTAAGCAGAGCCCGGTAGGATCAAGCTACACCCTGTCTACTTCAGTGATCCTTTCTCACCCAGTAGCCCACCAAGTACTTCTGGGCTTCTCAGGAAGAAGACAAAGGCAAAACCTTCACTTGCTCTCAAACCCCTGCAAATGGGCTTTAGAGCTGTCCTGCTGTCTCTCTTCTTATAGACAATGTAAAAAAACAAAACAAAACGTGAAACCAACACTTAAGACACATGGCAAAAGGATTGGGACCTGGTCATGAGGCCTTGGAAGAACTGGAGGTGACTCAGGTATCTTCAGTATATATATTCAGAAAACTAGTACTGCAATAATCAATGCTGAGACCTTCAGGACAGGATAAAAATGCAAAATAAATAAAAAATTTTATCTGTCACTGATTTGGGGTTGTAGAAGGGCTACAAATTTATTTTTCTAAATAAGAAAACTGTGGCTCTGGGAATTATGGCTTTCTTCGGGGAAAGGCACATTCCAAGTTCCTGTTATCAGTGTCCATATCTGATTTTACTTCAAGCCTTCAAAACTACAGTGGAAATGCAACTGATCTACTTTTAAGCAGGGAGGCGTAGAAAATAAAGTTAACATTGTACCACATATTTAAAAGACAATTTTTTTATATAAAAACAATCAAAAGCGAAAGCTCAGAACTTGAAAAGCAGAAATACTTTGTCAGTGGGAAAAGTAAACAAATCTCTAACAAAAGGATCTCTAAACTTGCCTTAACTTAGAAAATAAAGATCAGCAGGCTCAACTGGCCACCACTGAACCCAAGATTTTTAAAGTGCAAATGGATGCAGCAGCTTCAGCGGGGAAGCAACTTTTAATTCAAAACAGGGCTGCGCTTAAAGTGACTGGAGATGTTCTCAAACCGGCGGTAATTGCGTCCGCACCTATCGACCCACTGGGGCAGGGTGAGCTTGATTCTTGCCTTCTCAGTTCGACGCATGTAGTTTCTACATCGGGAAGAGGTAAAAGATCAGATGTTTAATACAAAACAATGCAGAAACAAAATGCAAACTGCCAACCAAACACACATCCCAATTTGTTCTTTGGAACCCAATTTGTTCTCACCTCACTGGAAGTTCAGGCTGTTAGTGAAAATGTCTTCATCTTAAGATTCCTCAACAGCTTAAAATAACACTTAAAATAAAATTTGTCTTTTAGATTTTGCCTTTTGCTCTCAACACAGACCTACCGTACCTCTCAGTCAGATCCGTTGGGTGTTTCGGCCTGGATTCCTGGAAGCGATTTTCATGGTGAAGGTCCCGCATCAGGGCATACACCTCTTTGACCTCATCTGAAATTCAGCAAAACAAAACGCTCCAATCAAATGTGTTGGGATCTTAGAATAATGAGGAAGAAGATTCCCTTTTGCTCTCTCTGCTACTTCTACGGGCAAGTGTCCCACACCCACCACAGGACCCGATCAAGAAGTAGGGACAGCTGCCCAGGGCGACAACCTTCAAGGGACAACGAACCACCACTGCAAGGAAACTGTTAAATGTCCATGGTGTACCTCACTTCCCTCCCAACCTACCAAAGACTCCGCATGCAGGCAAGCTTGGCCCATCCTTCCTGCTCCTGGGCAAGGGATGTCAGCATGCAAACAGGTCTGTCTGTGTACTGCCAAAAGTGCCCACCTTGCGTTGGCTAATGTAGGAAATAAATGAAAAAACTGCACATTGCAGGAGCCTCTGGAGTCCTACCTGCCCTACAGAACTTCTTCCGCATCTATCCCAGTGCTTTTGTTCTTATAATCTCATCACGGCTGATTCTGGGTCGCAGTGGGAAAGGCCCAGGTGGCAGCTCTGTTAACCACAGCTGCTCCTCAGGGGGAGCCTTTTTTCTCCATGTTCACTGGGAAACCAGGTGACTCCCTAACCTTCGCTCCGCTATAACTGCTTGTGCCTGTTGGGGGAGCTCTTGTTTCCAAAATGGTGGAGCACGGTGACCACCAAAGTCCGGAATCAACAGAAAGACAAAGCCAGACATCAGTACCTGTGTGGCAATTGCTCCTTTCTAGATTTCTCTCTTCAGAAGTAAAACCCAACAGCTGCAAAGATGGGGTAAATCCTGCCCACTAGGCTCACCCCAAAGCAAAAGTCCAACAAGGGGACTCTTCTGACTCTGGCCCAGGCCCTTCCCTCTCCCACCTCTCCATCATCTGGCCTACCTTTGAGTGTAGCAACTCTGCTCAAACGAAAGGGATCTTGTTTTTTGGAAATGCTGTGTTCCAGACATGCACATGGAATACAGGCTACCTTTAGTTCCAGATTTGGAACAAAATGCAAAACATTCTGAGCATTAGGTCAAGAACATGCAGAACAGCCAGCTGTTCCAACAGAACACTCCAGGACTGTTGATTACAGGACACAATGGGAACCTGCTCTGAGTAGTCTGTGGTCTGTGGGTGGGGGATGTTAGGAACTTGGGCTGGGAAGGAATGCACAAATTGGCATCTTCTCCTTACCAACCCATGATATCACTGGCCAACAAGGGAGGCACATTCAAAATCTCAACCCAGAACGTTTCACACCAGAACATTCCCAATTATTATTTTTCTAACATTCCAACTATGCCTTCCATACTGGCCCCCAGAATATCTCGTCTGGAACAGTTTAATCCTAACTTTACTTTACTCTTTGATTTATACCCCGCTGACCCCACAAGTGGGCTCTGGGCAGCTCACAATACAAAAGATAGAATACAGGATAATGCAATACAGCATACAACATGAATTATATAAAATCAAAATCAAAAGAATATTTAAAACAAAACAGTCTTAAACCCCAGCTATCCCCCCCCAGTGGCATAGAATACCACACAACATAAAATAGCAGCACAGCTCCAACGCAAACAAATTCACATCCACAGGGACGTAACCCTAAAGACAACAGAAAGAGCAAGACCAGTCTGAGGCTAGCCAGAAGATAGCCGAGAGCCTGGCAAAACAACTCTGCTTCAGACAGTTCTTGGATTGCTCGAGTACTTGCAGGTAGAGTGTTCCACCAACTTCACCTACAGGACCCAGAAAGTCCAAAACTCGTTCCGTTTGCCAGATGAGAGCTGTAACTCAGGAAAATCTGGGGAGCTGCAAGCTGACCAGCCCCGCTTTAAGCCCTATAATTAACATGTGTCACTGCCCAATCTTATAACCCTAGATCATCAGGTTGTAGCAAGGCTGTGTCTACTGTTTAACTCAATAGTCCAGTCTTAATGAGTCACATCAGTATATACTAGATAGAATATCCCAATGGATTTTCTTTTGTGAGCAAAAAAAAGTGATAAGTAAAACATGGGGTATCTAATAATCATATTCACGTAGAAGGAATGATGTTGGTAGTTCTACTGACAAGGAGTCAAAAAAATGTATTTAAATTGAAGCTGTAACTTAACCATTTTGGAATACAAATGAAACTTCTGTTTCCAAGCTTGTAAAAAGGGCTTTATGCTTTCATTCAAGTCACTTGTGGCTGTATAGTTTCTTGAAGCTAACCCAGCACCTAGACTGGGTTGCATATGTTAGTGCAGAGTTCAAACAACTCAGAATTCACCTTTCAAACCGAAGGAAAGTCTCCACTCTGGCTTATGGACACTCTTCCACAAATTCTCCACCTAGAGCTTTTTGACACAACAGCCATTTGCACTAATAAGCAAGCAGCTTGGGCACATTACATAAAGCATTCATGAGCATTGCTGACGTGAAGCGCCAGAGTGCTGAATGTACACCTTGCATATCAATTTGAAAGGGGCAGCAGAAAAAGGAGATTCGGATTGGACTGCCATGTTGGAAACGGGCCCAGCCGCTGGACACGTTATTACTGCATATATGACTAACCTAAATGTACCTTTCATCTTCTTCTAAAGAAGCCAGAAAATAAGTTGTCACAGTGAACCTGAAGGCTATTTCTTTTTTAAACTACAGGACAATCTTGGAGGACTAAAACCAAAATGATTAACCAGAGCTGTTTGATTTTTCCCTCCTTGCCTACACTGCTTCCCAAATCAGCTTTCCCAAACATGGCAGACATACTACATTCCAAAGCAAACAGCTGTCTAGCTCACCTAAGCAAAAAAGGAAAAGTTGTATGTGAGGGTTATATTTTAAATACATCTTGGTGTCTGTATTTTTTAATCACATGGTGTGACCCGCCCTGGAACCTTCAAGTGATGGGCAGGATACAAATGTAAAATGTAATAAATAAAACATGCCTGAAAGGAATTCGTTCAGTTTAGGGGGAGGAATTTGGGGCTACGTTTAAATGCTCACTCACACACACTTGAACGTATTCTGGAATATATCTCAGGATAGGGGTGTGCTGTCCACATACAAACCGTGGTGAGCCTCACCAGGGGGCTGCCATAGTCTGAACTAGCATGTGGATAGCAGGCCCCTATTCCGAGATATATTCCAGAATAAGGCCAAGTGTGCAAAGGTCAACGCACCCAAAGAAACACTCCTTCCTGATCGCAGATCATCTCGGTGACAATAAGACCCAAATGTAAGCGAAGCCAAATGTAAGGAAATTTTTCTTTGGCTGGACGCTTTTTCCAGCAGCAGCAAAGAGGAACACTCTGGTGCATTTGCACCCCAAAACTTTTCTTTCTCACCTAGGATATGTTCATTACCACGGGCATGGGCAAGCACATCTTGGATGTATTTTTCCTTGAGGATCTCAAGTTTTCCCTCATCAATGTTTATCCTCTTCTTAGGCCTTAGAGAACTGGAAGGGAGAAAGAATAAATATAAAAAAGCTTCAAGCATTTTACATGTCAATTGCTGGACAAACAAGAGCAGAGAACCAGACTAAATGAAGAAGCCATGATTTCTGCAGTTCTTCCCGAGACCCTCAAATTTGGGGAGCCACAGGTGCTTCTTCAAATGTGATAAAATATCTGCTAATTATTCCTTGTATAATGTGCCTGAGCTTTTATACAGTTGGTATAATGTGGTTTCATATGCTTAACACAATCCTTGGAACTTTTAATAGTGGGATTTCGATCTCTGTGGCACATGTGAACTTACACAAGTAGATTAGGGGTGTTTTTCCACTGTCACTAGAAGTACCCATTAAGTACCCATTAATGTACCCATTAAGTACCCATGGATACTTAACGGGTACTTCTAGTGACAGTGAAAAAACACCCCAGGTCTTCTTTCAACAGCACCATTGACTTATTAATAACCTGAGCATCCCAGTTCCCGTAACCCAGTTTTGCACAACATAGAGGTCTGCAGAAGTCAAACTATGGCAGTATAGGAAAAGAAAGGAAGATTAAACGCAGGGCATACACATGCCCAAATGTACAGCTAGCTCTTCTACCTGCAGCTGGTTCCAGCTGTCTGCATGAGACACCTTCTGAGTGACCCCGGTCCCTCTAAAGAGATGTCTGCAATGCGCTGCTAGCCCTGCACTTTGGAAGCTGCAGCGAAAACAAAGAATGTCAAGAATGACAGAAAAAGGCTTAGAATCTACATAGCCCTTTTTTCTTCTGTCAGATGGGCACCTGCTACCATCTAGTGGAAGGCAAAGGGATACAAAATAAGCCCTGCCAAAGGGTAGCACCGTTTGCAAGCAGACGCCCATGTGTTTCAAAGGCCAGTTCAGATGGAAAGAAAAAAAGCCAGAAAGCGTAGCAAAAAGCCCAGGCACCCCATACATCCCGAAAAACTTGAGAAAGCAAACCTAGGGTCTGGCACTGGGGGCCTGTTCCACTCTGCTCCACGGCCATTTTCCACATGAGCCTCTCTTCGGTCACTGGCAGAGGTGGACGGTGGACACTCCCTGTATGTGTCAGAAGTGGCTTCTCTTGCAGGCTTGCACAGTGGGATGCTTCCAGTTTCACTCACTAGCTCTGTTCTGTTGGTGGGATTTTGCTGCTTCTCAGAATGGTTTTCAACCACAAGCTGGCTCATGGCCTGAGAGCTGCTGCTTGAAGTCTGAGCAGATTCACCTGTTATCAAAGGTGTTTCAAACTCTTTCTCCAGATTTAGCAGAGATGTTTCCACCGGCACAGTGTCTGCATTCGCAGAACAGTCTGAACCCAAACCAAGTCCAGCTTGGCTGTGGGAGCTTGTGTTTAAGTCATTTCCTGGATTCAGAGCTTCCTTCTGGCAAGCATCACCTTTACATGTGAAGACCAAAGGGCCATTTTGAGGGGAAAACAGACTTGATGTTTCAGAAGTTGGGGTCTCCAGATCGCTATCAGAACTATTCAATAAGAGCTTATCCTCATCCTCACGGGAGAGTTCGGGCAAAGATCCTTCATTTTCTCCATCTGATGCTTCAAGAAGCGAATCGTCAAAGTCGCTGACATCCGAGTCTCCAAAGACAGCTACTGAACGGACTGGAGGAGTTACCACTCCACTGTCGGAGGAAGAAGGGACGGAAGCTACCAGGAAAGGTTTGCTACAGTGCTTTGAAAGATGCTGCCTTTTTGCATTGGGTTCATGGCCCTCTTCAGAACCTTCAAATGACCTTTTGCTCCTGTAAACTGAATCATTCAAGAAAGTGACTTTAAGCTCGCTACAGTATCTGAAATTGTGGCTTGCCATGTTGCTGCTTTCCTGAGTTCTGTATGTTTTAGTTTATTTTTAAAGAAACCCTCTGCTACCTTCTGCTCTCCAGACTAGAAGCAGCTAAGTAAGGGAAGATTGCAGTCAAGACATTCCTTTATCCAAAGAGATTCCCAGTTGCCTGCAAAATGGAAAAGCAAAAAAAAAAAAAAAAAAAAAAGCAAGCTGGAGCGATCACTATATTCTGCTCCCCTTTGTCACCAAAGAAACCTGCTCCTCATAGGCATTTTTACCTTACATAGCTTTCATGGAACATGTAGGCCATAGATCTTATTCTGTCTGGTTTGCTCAGATGGTCCATACAATCAATACTACGTCCAATTAGAATGAAGACTGAAAATCTCCACCTAACACCTAACACAGAAAAAAGGTATGGGAACCAATGGGATATGATCTCAAAACTTAAGCAAGTGGGGAAAAGACAGAACTATGATGTAACTTATATGCAAAAAGGCAGCAACCTGAGGGTGATACTCTTGACACAGAAAGAAGCAGTGAGCCCTGATTATTTAAGTGGCTCCATCCTGGTGCCAAGGCCATTTTAAAGGAAACCCAGAGAAAAGGAGAGTGATTCCCTATCAAGGATCTTTATGACAAATAATTCTCCAAACTCCATCATTTGAGCCCTTCTCCTGTAAAACAATGCTTAACTGAATTTTCTACCCAAATTCACTTAGGGAAAAAAAATCACTTGAACATCCCAAGCTTATTAGGAATACCCAAGCAGGAGGGGAGTCAATATGAAGCTAATGGGCAGTACAGTTAAGATGGACAAGGGGAAGTATTTTTTCACCCAGAAGGAGCATCAGTCCATGGAATCTGCTGCCAGAGGAGGTGGTAACAGCAACCATCCTAGATGGCTTTAAGAAAGGGTTAGACAAATTCATGGATGACAGATGTATCAATGGTACATCCTCCAAGCTGGGGATACAGGCAGAATGCCTACCAAGGCCATTTGCTGAGAGTCAAGAGCAGATGAAGATTTTGCTCTTGTCTTCTACTTGAGATGCCCAAGAAGCTCAGGATGTCCCTCCCACTATATATATATATGGATATATATACATCCTTCTAAAAGTGGAAGAGGCACAGTGATTATAGCATTCCATATATCTTAAGGAGAGTAGCAATGAAAAAATGGGAAGCAGTTCACAGCAGCCTCAATTAGCAAGGACAGGCAGTTGAAGTGCTTGACAGGCAGTAAATTGAAGCTGAATCCAGACAAGACAGAGGTCCTGTGTGTCACAGGGTCTTGGGTCTGTGCAGCTGGGAGACATCTTGTCCTCAATGGGGTTGTAATGACGTAGAGAGGACAGGTGCAAAATCTGGGGGTGCTCCTGGGCTCTGCGCTTATGCTTGAAGCTCATGTGGAGGCCATGGCCAGGACTGCCTATTCCCAACTATGGCTGGTGTATGAGTTGAAGCCCTTTCTGAACAGAGATGACTTGGCCACAGTTATCCATGCTCTGGTAACCTCCAGATTGGACTACTGTAACGCGTTCTACATGGGTCTGCCCTGAAGACAGTTCTGAAGCTGCAGCTAGTGCAGAATGCAGCTGCTGGACTGCTGACTAGGACAGCTGGCCAGACACACATCACACTGGTTTTAAAAGAGTTGCACTGGCTGCCAATTCGCTATCAAGCCCAATTCAAAGTTTTAACTTTAACTTATAAGGTCCTAAATGACTTGGGCTCCAAATATCCAAAGGAATGCCTAGTCCCATACCAAACTGCCTGCGTCTTAAGATCTGGAGGGGAGGCTCTCTTGGTTGTCCCACCACCTTCAATAGTAAAAGGGGTGTGCACCCAGGCGAAAGCCTTTTCAGTGATGGCCCCTAGGTAATGGAACAGTCTTACCTTTGAGGTGTGTCATGCACCTTCACTGTATACATTTAAAGAGGCAGTGAAGATACACCTCTTTGCCCTGGCCTTTGGTTAAATGGGGATGCCCGTTCTCTTCTCAATATTCAACTACTGTTTTAATAAATACTGTTCTTTTTTAAATGTATGTATCTGTTTTTTTAACATTGTTACCCACCCCGAGACCTTCCAGTATAGGGATAAAAATGCAAATATATAAATAATGGAGCCAGTTCCTCCCTAGATACCTAATAGCCCTTGTATAATGCAGCCTGTGCTCTGCCTACTATGGTGTTGTTGTTTTCTTGGCAGAGATACAGCAGCTGCTTGCCAGTACCTAGTTCTGATGAGGCTAGGGGGTGAGCCAGTTTGGCCTAGTGGTTAGGGAGCAGGTCTCTTATCCGGGAATGCTGGGTTTGATTCCGCACTCCTCCATGAAGCCAGCTGGGTGACCTTGGGCGAGTCACAGCTCTCTTTTGTGCTCTCACAGCCCTACCTACCTCACAGGGTGTCTGCAGTGGGGAGAAGAAGAGAAGGTTTGTCAGCCGCTTAAATGGGCAAGAAAAGCAGGTAGAAAAGCCAACTCTTCTTCTTGAGCAACCTGGCATCCCTCTCTGAAGCTCTCCAGGCTGCTTGCCCCTCCCTCTCTACCACCTGCTAAAATCCTGCACTTATTAACGGCCAGAAATGGTCTGTCCTCCCCCCCCCCCCCGCAGGTGGCAAAGCTGCTGCTGCTCTTTTTCCAGCTCGCTGCTTGGGGGTCACAAGGAGGCTCCCCCGCACTCCCCCCCGCCCCCCGTGCAGTCCCAGGCTTGCGGCGGCGGAGAGTAAAACAATGTTTCCTGCCTTTGGGCGTTTCTCAGTTCAAACGAAAACAAACGCAGCAGGGAGGAGCGTACTTAACTGGAGGGGGGCTTGTATCGCCTCTGCCTCCCCCCCCCCGTCCATGCGGGAGTGGTGGTCTTCTGGCCCCCTCAGGCCCTGGGTTCGACCCTTCTCCTCCTCCACCCCCACCCCTACCTCTGGAGGGTCGCCGCTGCAGGGGAAGCCGTAGGGATGAGGACCCTCCCCTTGCCCGCGAAGAGAAGGAGGGGAGGGGACGGGTCTTCACTGACCCGTCCCGACCTCCCCCCCCCCCCGGCCAGGCCAGGCCAGGCCAGGCCTGGTTTCCTCACAACTCTTCAAAGTCCGTCAGGGGCGCCTTCAGACCGTTGGGCGGGCGGGAGTCCTCACCAGATCTAAAAACCTCGACGGGGCCGGGGGTCTCGCCTCTTGCCCTCTTCTGCGTGCTGCCCAACGTTCGGCCGAGACCCCGAGCCCTCCCCTCAAGTACGGCAGGCGGACGTCCGTCCACTCACTCACTCACTCGCCGCCATCTTCTCCTCCCCTCACCAATGTACTCCTTGACTGGGTTGCGGCTATCACAGCTGCAGACGCCGCCGCCGCCACGCCCTCTCCCTCCTTGCCCCGCCCACCTGCGGCTTCTGCTGCTTCCTGCGCATGCGCCTTCGGGGCGAAGGACGGCGGGGCCAGGAGCGCGAATGGCGGGGCAGGGACACGCAATCGTTCTGACTACATCGCTCGCCGCGCAAGCCGGGCGGGCGGAGCGTGAGTCCCGTGGCTCGCAGCCACCGCCTAGTACGCCCCGCCCCCTAGACTGTCAAGGCTGGCCCGCCCATCCGTCCGATCGAGACTCTCGGCGCTCTTCTCTGTGGGAGGGTGGAGCTCCCTGTCAGGCGAAGTAGCAGAACGCCGAGAGCGAGGAAGCTGATGCAACCCCGAGAAGCCGGCTGGTGAGGAAGGTGAGGAGACTCAGGTGGGCTTAGAGGGGGGAGGGAGTGTGGGGGGCCAAACACGTCGTTTTAATTTTTTTTTAAAGAAATTAAGGATGGAAGTCTGTCAATCCTCAATTTGGTCTGCTTGTTTTTCCAAAAAATGCTGTTATCAATATTCTTCTTTTTAAAAATAAATAAATAAACGCTTATTATTCTTATTAATATTATTAAAAATAATAAAATAGCTTGTAAGGACAGGTTCTTCCCTCTTAGCAGGTTAGATTTCAACAAGGAATTTAGCCAAGCTCCCTAGATTCTGTTCTCTCCCCAGGGAGCCTTGGTCTCTCCATAACCTGTGCTGTTGATAGACGATTAAAAAAAAATAACTAAATACAATCCCATTTGGTGGATACACTTTCTGGCTTTGCTGTGAGTTTTTAGTGAAAGGAAAAGGCGATGAGAGGATGTGACTAGAGATGTGTGTTTGCATTCGATTCATATAAAATCGAATGTATGAAAATCTGCTCGTTTGAATAGATCCCCTTAGAATGTGGTAGAAGAAGAAGAGCTGGCTTTTCTACCCCGCTTTTCTCACCCATTAAGGGGACTTACGGTGGCTGGCAAAGCTTCTGTTCTTCTCCCCACAACACAACACCCTGTGAGGTAGAGGAGGGGGCTGTGGGAGCTCAGAAGAGAGCTGTGACTAACCCAAGGTCACCCAGCTGACTTCAAGGAGGAAGAAGAAGAGTTGGCTTTTCCATCCCGCTTTTCTCACCCATTTAAGGGGACTCAAAGCGGCTGACAAAGCTTTCTATTCTTCTCCCCACAACAGACACCCTGTGAGGTAGGTGGGGCTGTGAGAGCTGAGGAGAGAGCTGTGACTCGCCCAAGGTCACCCAGCTGGCTTCGTGGAGGAGGGCAGAATCAAACCCAGTATTCCTAGATAAGAGTCTGCCTCCCTAACCACTAAACCAAACTGGTAGGATTCTATTTGATAAGAATGTATTTGTATGAATATATGATATGAATGCATATGTATCCAATAATGTATCCATATGTATCTGATACGTATCCTGTGACATCTGCTCTGAAACAATCAAATCTGCTCTGAATCCACTTTGAATTCCCTCTTAATCCATGTCGGATACACTCTGGATCCGTTGAAGATGTGACTGGTGCATTTGCTTTCTCACCTCCCTGTTTCACAACTGTTCTGAAACATCCATATTCGTACAAATGTCCATGTACAAATGTCATAACATTCCATTAGTATATGAATGTCCAAATTCATCTGAATATCGAATGTTACAAATATTTGTGCACATCTCTAGATGTGACACAGGTTAAGGGAAGCCTCTGTTTCCTCTGTTGAAAGTGTAAGGGTGTCCCAGGGGGGTGTATTTTCTCATTAAGCTTCTGCCCTAGTAGCAAGGAATTCTGGGAGCTGTAGTTCAGCAATATCTGGGGTGCTATGGGCTGTGTGGAACACCTCTGGCTGAGGAGAAGCAGCATGTAGCGAGATCAGGGCTCTGCTTGGTTCATAAGGAGCGAAGTGACCCATCTAAGCTGGGAACTTGGGCACAAATGACAGATGAGAACCTTTGCCATTGGGTTTTGCTTGGTGATTTTTGAATTAATCCCCCCTTTCAGCCTAACCTACCTGATAGTGTTGTTGGGAGCATAGAATGGAAGGGAAAGGAAACCGTAAACCTTTTGCAGATTGACAGCTTAAAATGTTATAATTTTTTTGCAATTGTTAGATCAGCAGCAAAACATTTTTTTCCTTTCACTTCTGTTTTCCATTTATCTGAATAGGTGGTGTGGGGCTGTGTAAATTCCTCCATCTATTTCATCATGAGTTCCTCTCCCCCCCCCCCATTACTCCATGAGCTAATTTAGCCCACTGTACAACATACAATCAACTTTTCCTTTCTCTTCTGCAGTGCTTTCTACTTTTCCAAACTGGTGAGGCTGTGTGTCAAAGCACTCAGTCCATTTCATTCTGTGCTGACTTTTCTCTCCCACTTTTCTTCCCAAACTCTTTTTGTTCCTTTGTACAGCATATCAGTGCTGATAGAAAGATGATATGGATCTTGTCCAGCACAATTTTCTTACTTGGATTTGGGTTCACCTTCATGTGGCCAATCCCTTACTCTAACAAACCACCTCCTTATTACTGCCCCTGGGTTTGAAAGCATTAGAGGACCTTTACCAGCCAAATGTGAAAGACTAGCAGGGAATTCCTTTTTTAATCTGACTGTGTCACACTTTTTCCTGCTTTTCCTTTGAGTAATCTACATTTTTCTCTCCCTACTTTAGGTCATAAAGACTTGTGTGAATTTCAGCAACGGCTGGAACAATGGGGCATGAACTGACTGCAGAGGAGAAGTATAACCTAATTACCCGGAATCTGCAGGTACTTCTGGAAGAACAGTTGAGCAAGAGACTGAGCCGCCACCCCCCCCCCCCGAAAAAAAAGTTCAGAGGCATCTTAAAGGATAAAATTTGTTCCTTTGCTATCCAAACTAAAGTGTGCTGATGGCAGGTGGCAGAACACTGTCCTGGATCCTTGGAAAACCCACAGGAGTAATTGTGGAGAAAGGGGAATATCTGAAAATCACTCAAGTAGCGCACTTTTTAATTCCTTTCTAACCATTTTTTGTTGCCCCTTGCTCTGAGGTCTGCATGAGAGTAGCAGTCTCTGCTTCCAAAGTATCTGGAAGGTTGCTTCTTGGTTCTCCAAGAGGATGAGATTTGAATTCTTCTTAATATGGCCAACAGTTTTGTTGTACCTTCATAAGTCTTGTCAGATTGATTTGGGTGGGTCTTTGTTACTAGATGTAGGGATGTCAGAGGATTCCGTTGAAATCCAGATTTGAAGAAGAACAAAGATAGTTTGCCATTGCAGGGATGTGACTGAATCAAAATTAATGCAAGCTGGAGTCTAATCCCGGGAAGCAAAGTTGATTTTTCTCCTCTGGTATTTGAATCAGCCATGTTACTGATTGTATGATGATACTTGGATTGGCTGATGTTATCAAAGCAAATCAAAGTACCGCTACGTACTGATTACCCACTGAAAATTTCAGCAAGTTTGGCAGTAGGGATATTCACAAATATTTGAAACATTTGAAATTCAATTGAATTTGTTCAAATTTGGACATTCGAATTTGCATCGGATGTCTATAAATTGGAATTTAAAAATTCAAACGAATTTCAGATTTTTGAATCTATTCGTTCAAGTTATTTGTACATTCGTAGGTTGGGTACGTACATGATGCATATTTGCATGTACGCATCTTTCCTCCATCCAAATGCATTTGTACAGATCCGTACGGGACAAAAATAGGATGCATACAGGATAAATACGGTAGGTGTAAAGTTTCATACAGATGCGTATGATATGTGTAATGTTGTGTACAGGCACATAAGAATGTTGTTGACATTCGTATGTGCAAATTTGAATTGAAAATTTGAACGAATAGATTCAAATCTCTTTGAGTCAAATCAAACGTGGATACATTCGAATTTTAAAGATTTGAATGTATTCGAATTTTGGGGTATTGGATTTGGATCGAATTCGAACCCCAAAAATTGCATTTGTGCACACCCTTTTTGGCAGCCTGTAACATTTGTATCCAGTTTCTTGTAATTTCCCAGCAGTCTTTCAAACAGCCTTTTAAAATATTGTTATCTTTGGACTACAGTGTGCCAGAATTGTAGCCTACTTCTGATTTCTCATGATAGATGCAACAGTCTCGTTATACTGCACAGTTGTTCATATATGTTCTTCTAGTGCCTTTTTATATGAACAGTTATTTTCTTGGGGGCTGCTAGTTTTCATTGGTACAGATAATATGAAGTCTGGGTATGTATGTTTTTGTGTTTTTACTGAGACAGACATGCTTTGTTGTGTGGCATTATTTTGTTGTGTCTCACCTTTTTTAAAAAAATGAGATCACCTAAAAGATGGTTCAGTATCTATCAAGAGAATGTTCTTGCTTTTAGCAGTGAAATGGACTTAGCAGCCCTAAAGTGTGAGGGGTCAGAGTGAATGGATTGTGACAAGTTGCTGCATTTCATATTAGAAATGTGGAAATGTCTAGAGATGTGGAAGGCCCTGTAGGTCAGAAGTGGGTAATGGCAAACTTCTTCTGTATGTCTGCCAAGAAAACAGCTTAGAGGTTCCCATGGAGTCTGGGAGTGGCTGTAACTCAGTGATAGACAATTCTGGAAAGCAGAGGGTGGCTGGTTTGAGTCACACCTCTCCCTAGAAGTGGGCAATGGCAAACTGCTTCTGTATCACTGTTCAAAAAACCGCATGGAGCTGCCCATGTAGGAAATCTACACAAATCCCTAAAAGCAAAAAAACCAAGAGCAAACTTAAGACAAAACAGGAAGGGTTCTGCCAAAGAAATAAAAATGAACCAATAGGGTAAAAAAAGTAAAAAAACAACCAATAGTGTCCCCCACTCAACAATGTAAATAGTAACACAAAATTCAAAACTGTGAAGCAGAAAAGTTAATTATTATCTGAAAGGGTGACAATACCCCACTAGGGGATTCAGATTTCAATCTACGGATCCATTTGAGTTCCAGTAATTCTAATTGTTTGTTTGGTTTGTCTTGGAATGTGTTGAATTCACATTCATTCAAACACAAACGAGGGTTAGAGGCCAAGGACTGTTTAGGGGCTCTCTCTTTGGCTCCACTAACTTACACATGAGGAAACCCATGAAGCAGGGAACTTACCTTCATGGGTCACCCCTTCAGTAAGTGACAAATCCCTTGTTCTGTCACTGGTCACTGCTGAACTGGTTATTACCATGTGCTGTGTGCACACCCATTCATATCTAGCCTTTTCTTTCCTGCACCTTTGTGAAGTAGACTAAACATTTGCGGGCTTTCCCAGGTGTCCTGTAGCACTGAGCATTTGCTTCCCCCGCAGTATTCAATCCCAGAACTTCTCTAGGGTAACCTGAATGTCCGTGAGCATTCCTATATGGTTTCCTGGCTGTCATGGAGTTCTGTTTATGTGCTAGAAGGACTGGATTGCTTAAATCTGGCTCCTGCCTTCCGAAACTGTAAAGTGTTTAATTAAGATTAGAAACCTGATGACTCAGTCATTCCCTCCAGTCACAGAACTGAGCTACTGTTTTGACTTTGATTTTGTGTTTTCTCCCTTGGGTGCCCCGATATTGTTTTTGGAGTTGTGATAATATCTCGTAAGGTTTTATAAAATTAGCAATTAGCCGTTCCTGTAATTTTTATCACCACACATCTCTCTATGCTCTGAGCAGTTATGGAAGATCTGAGACACACAGCAATTAAAAAAAGTTCTAGATGGTTCAGATCATATTTCACACTCATATATTGTGGAAGCAAACTTCTTTGAGGTTAGGTTCATGAGAACACAAGAGGAGCCCTGCTGGATTGGGCCACAGCTCATCTAGTCCAGCATCCTGTCTCTCACAGTGGCACAATAGTTGCTTCTGAGCTTCTCAAAGAGAAGACAAAAGCAAACCTTCAGCTGCTTTCGAATTCCTGCAAATGGTCTTAAGAGGCACCCTGCCTGTCTCGCCAGCCCGGAGGAAATTCCTAAGTTCTTTCCTTTCCTAGATTCATAAACAGACAGGGAAAGACATCTGGTGTGCTTCCAAAGCTTGGTTTTCTAAAATACAGTAAAGATGATCTAGCCATTCCTGACAGCTTTCTGGGGAGAATTCTTACTTCTTTAAACAGGAAAACATTTGACTAATTTGGGTGGTGCCCTGCCAGAGAGGAGCAACAGCCTCAACAAAGATGTTGTGCAAACATCCAGTAGGGAGTTTCTTTTGAGAACAACTTGTAGTTTCTGAACTAGTTCCTCAACTACACCTCCCAGAATTCCTCTTCCAGCATTCCGTGTTGATAGTGGAATGTTGGACGTTGTAGTTCAGCAACATTTAGAGGGCTGCCAGTGGATCAGCCCTAGAATAACCGGTTCTGCAGTTGTATTTTCAGAAAAAGTAAAAGCAGGACTGGGACAGAATAATTTGCCCACCAGTTCAAATCCACTTGGAAGAGGGACCTCAGAGAATATGTTCTTCCTTGTATTGGTAGATTTTTGTAATCACAGGAGATTTTTGATGAGCTGTACACTTTGCCTTCTAAGCAATGTTCATAGCACTGCCTCCAGATTGGAGAGACAGGCAAGGAGTGTCTAAAAGCCATTTGCAGGGACCTGAGAACAGGTGAAGGTTTTGCTTCTGTCTTCTGCTAGAGAGTAGCTAAACAATTGGTGGATCGCTGTTTGAGATGGGATGCTGGACTAGATGGGCTGTGGCCTGATCCAGCAGGGTTCCTCTTAGGTTCTTACAACTAGATGGGCTGTGGCCTGATCCAGCAGGGCTCCTTTTAGGTTCTTACGACTAGATGGGCTGTGGCCTGATCCAGCAGGGTTCCTCTTAGGTTCTTACAACTAGATGGGCTGTGGCCTGATCCAGCAGGGCTCCTCTTAGGTTCTTACGACTAGATGGGCTGTGGCCTGATCCAGCAGGGCTCCTCTTAGGTTCTTATGGACTAGATGGACTGTGGCCTGATCCAGCAGGGCTCCTCTTAGGTTCTTATGGACTAGATGGACTGTGGCCTGATCCAGCAGGGCTCCTCTTAGGTTCTTACAACTAGATGGGCTGTGGCCTGATCCAGCAGGGCTCCTCTTAGGTACTAACCTTCTAATTATTCAATATGCTATCTAACTGCAGAGTACCAGCTCCCACGGCCGTTCGTTTTCTGTATTTCTCCCTGTCTGTAGAAGATGCTGAACCCGTTTCTCTCATTTGCAGGAAGTTCTCGGGGAAGATAAGCTGAAAGCCATCTTGAAAGAGCGTGAGCTGAAGATCTACTGGGGGACGGCCACGACGGGCAAGCCTCATATCGCCTATTTTGTGCCCATGTCCAAAATAGCAGATTTCCTTAAGGCAGGATGTGAGGTACAGTTGGGCCACTACTTCATCCTGGGTCCTTGGACTGCTGCCTAGTAGTTATCTGTGCCTTGCTCAGGTCAAGAGGCCTCTCGGAGTTTCGGAACCAAGGGGAACATGTTTCCCGGGCCCCATGCATGCATTATTGTGCCCCTGGAGTCATGTCAAGAGAATAAGCACATGCGATCCCTGTGGGAGCTTGGATAGGGAGGGTGAAAATCTTCCATAAGAAATGGGAAACTGAAATGGGAAAGACCTATGTATCTTTCTCTTTCCTTCAGGCTTTCACATTTCTTCATGAAGAAATTACATTTCTTAAGATGATCCCCAGCCTACAAAAGTTCCCAGCCGCAGAAGTTGCCAGGCGGAGCTTTCTTAGCTCAGGGTCCAGATGCTGTATGCTCCCAATTCCACTTTCTGGAGCATGATGACCTGCCCATACCTAGATCAACCCAGGCACCTAAAGGGGAGCAACAGGCAAGTCTTTTGTCAGTCGGCTACAGTGAGATGCTGTGCGGTTTTCACACAGTATCCCAGTGCAACATCATGTCTGTACAGAAGAAGAAGAGTTGGCTTTTCTATCCCACTTTTCTCACCCATTTAAGGGGACTCAAAGCGCCTGACAAAGCTTTCAATTCCCCACAACAGAACACCCTGTGAGGTGGGTGAGGCTGTGAGAGCTCAGAAGAGATCTGTGACTAGCCCAAGGTCACCCAGCTGGCTTCATGGGGGAGGGTGGAATTGAACCTGGTATTCCCAGATAAGAGTCCAGCTCCCTGGCCACTAGACCAAACTGGCTCTTGGTAAACCGTTTCTCAGCAAGGACATGAGGTTCCCCAGGAATTGCTGGTATGGGTCAACAGCCCCTTGCTTATGCATCTTTTGGATCCAGCTGAATTAAACACATGAATATGTGTATCCTAAGCATCAGGTTTGAATCTCTGTTGTTCCGTGGAAGGTTTTTAGTGGAAGAATGATAGCGTTCATTAAGACAGGCAAGGCTTTGCCAGGCTTGTCCCATCCAGAGTACTTGGCATGGGCATGAATATTCATATGCATTTGAAATCCAATCAAATGTGCCAAATTGCAACATTTGAACTCAAATCGAATGTCCCAAAATTCAAATGTAAAAATTCAAATCGAATTTGAATTATCTGGATGTTCATGTGTATATGGGTTCATACACAATGTGTGCTTGAAGATCCACATCTTTCCCACATCTGTATGCATTTGTATGGATCCGTACAGGATGAAAATGGGTTGCATACAGGATAACTATGGGATGCTTACGGATGCGAAGATGTTTACGTGCACATACGAATGTTGTCGACATTTGAATGTGCAGATTCGAATCAAAAACTCAAATGAATAGATTCAAATTTGGTAAATTCAAATCGAATCTTGTTAAATTCGAATTTAAAAGATTCAGATCAAATTGGATTTTTGGGTATTCAGTTCTATTTGAAAAGAATACCAAAAAGACATTTGTGCACATCTCTATGGAGTACAGTTCCCATCAGCCCCCGACACCACGGTTTTGCTGGCCATGGCTTGATGGGATTTGTGCTCTGAAGCCTACCATAATTGGAGTCTTCAACTCAATGTGTTTCTCTTTTAGGTAACCATTCTGTTTGCTGACCTTCATGCTTACCTGGATAACATGAAGGCACCATGGGAGCTGCTGGAGCTGCGCACCCAGTACTATGAGAATGTGATCAAGGCCATGCTGGAGAGCATTGGAGTGCCTCTGGAGAAGCTCAGGTTCATCCGCGGGACTGACTATCAGCTCAGCAAGTGAGTCCTCTTTGCTGCTGTTGGTTGCTTATTGGACCAGTAGGAATTAGGGATGGGTGGAAAAATCTCCATCCCTTTCACAGTTCGGTCCCAATACTGCTAGGGAAGGCATAAAAGCTTTTGTCGTGCGTCCAAATGTCTGCTTTTGAACATAGCCAGTATTCGATTTGAATGCGAACGTTTGAAGCTTCGCAATTGCGACAAACATTTGACATGAATTCGAAGGTGAGCACATTCAAAGTGGTGCCATTCGCACAGATGTGGAGTTCCATCCCATTTGCTTCTATGCTAAGCAAATTTGGGGGGGGGGGGGGCGGGATCCATGCACATCCCTGGTAGAAATAACATAAGAACATAAGAGGAACCCTGCTGGATCAGGCCATAGCCCATCTAGTCCAGCGTCCCATTGCACACAGTGGCCCACCAAATGCTCATGGGCATCTCAAGCAGAGACAAGGACAAACCTTTTCCTGCTCTCAAATCCAAGCAAATGGCCTTAGAAGGGTCCTGCTTCCCCCCCCCACCCCAGCCTGAAAGATTTACCTAGGCATTCATTCAAGTAGCCATTGATACATCCATTGTCCATAAATTTGTCTAACCCTTCTTAAAGCCATCTAGGCTGGTAGCTGTCACCACCTCTTCCAGCAGCACATTCCATGATCTGTAACCACGCACGTGTAAACTGTGGGCCCTGTGTATTGAAGTGACACATAGAATCATAAAATCATAGATTTGAAAGAGACCTCTAGGGTCGTCTGAACCTTGCTGTGATAGCTCAGAGATGGAGCGATCCATCTTAGGGGTCTTCTGAGCTCAGCCTTGTTGCCCTGATGATGCTACCTAGAATGACTGGGTTCTTGTTGCTGCTGTTCTTCTTTTATTTATTTAAATGTTTATCCCACCCTATACCTAGAAATCTCAGGGCATGTTACAGCACATAAAATTAACACATTAAAACCATAACTTATCAAGCTTATTAAAACCATAACACTGCCTGGATGTGGAAAGGAGAGCTGCCATGACAGACTGGGCTTTGTTTGAGGACAGAGGGATGCAGAATTCAGCTGCAGATCAACCAGCCCCTTAGGAAAGACGAGACGGAGCACTGCCTCTCTCTGACCAGGCTGCAGATGGCAAGATTCCTCAGCCACTTGGCCTTCTGGGAAAAAGACAAACTGACTGTATTTTCTTTTTCCTCAGAGAATACACGCTGGACGTTTACCGGCTGTCTTCTGTCGTCACCCAACATGATGCCAAGAAAGCTGGAGCAGAGGTGGTGAAGCAGGTTGAACACCCATTGCTCAGTGGCCTCCTCTATCCAGGATTGCAGGTACCTGCCAGTGGCAGTGGAGGTGGAGACAGAGAGGTGGGCTTCCCTTGAGCCATGTCTCCTTAATTTCAAATGGATTCTCTAGAACAGCGTGGCTGGTCTGGAATGTTAAGAATGGCATGATGGGATTTGTTATTCAGAAAGGTTTGGAAGGCTGTGGTTTGAGACCCACTGTCCGAGAATGCATTGGCCAGTTTGGGCAATTTGGAAGCACAGGCTGAGGTTACAGTGAATGTATATGGTGTTATAACTTGATATGGCATGGCTTCTCAAAAAGGTAGGTTGGCTGGTTGGTTTATAATATTTGTATCCTGTCTTTCACCTGGAGGTTCCAGGGCAGGTGACAATTTATGACAGAACACAAGCATTAACACACCCCTGTATCCACTGATCCGTTAACTGCAGTTTCAGTTTCCCACAGTGACCGGATCAGCCCACACACACACCCTGCAGGCACTAATAAGCCTACCTTGAGCTCTTCCACGCCCTGGGACAGGCAGGAAATGGCCTGAAATGTTACATGATTTACCATAATGCCTTTGAAATCCTATGGAAACAGAGTGCATCTCGAGCAAGATTTCCCATAATGCCTGTTGGAATTATGGGAAATGCAGTGCATTCCCCAGTGTTTGCTATTATCCGCTGCTTACATTATCCACGCCCGCCTCCCCAGGGCCCCCTTACCTAGGCGGCACGCTCTGGTGGTGATGTGGGCCTTTTCCAGGGCCCTCTGGAACCGCAAGGTTTTGCTGGAAGGTCTGTATTTACCTCTCGGGCACTTGCTTGCGGTTCCAGAGGGCTCTGCAAGAGGCCCAGGACAGGGGTGATAGCGGTGGCGGCAGTGCAGAGAAGGCACTGCAGATGGCGATGGCAAGGAGGTAAGGTAAGTGGAGAGGGGATGGGAAAGGAGGGGTGGGGGATTGGTTCTCGGCATGGATATTCTATAGAATATCCATGCTTGGATTCAAATACCCCCACATCCAGGGGGAGGGGTATTCGGCCGGAGCCGAATCTTTCCACATTCTATTTAGCTCGAATAGAGTGTGAAAAAATGGCTTTGTGCACACCTCTCCAGTGGGATCCTTGTAGGTGAGCAGTCAGCCTGCCAAAATCATTGCATGACTAATCAAACTCTTTGTGCTTCTGTCTCCCTTTAGGCTCTGGATGAAGAATACCTGAAAGTTGACGCACAGTTTGGAGGGGTGGATCAGAGGAAGATCTTCACGTTTGCGGAAAAGGTAAGCCCGCACACTTGGGGAACTTCCCTGGCTGTTTTGAAGGCACTGGGATAAGCCCGCCTTGCCGGTGAGCCAAAAACAACGTGTTGCTTGGTCGTCTCCTGTGATCGAGAGCTGCCTCCACCTAGTGGCCATCGGTCAGTTTGTTACAAACATTCAAGCAGCTAGCAAATTCTAGGAAGCAAGATGAATCTGCTGCCTGCCCTGGTCAGGGACCGATTCCTTTGTTTTTCACAGCCTGGGGCAGGATTCTGCAAGCAAGCAGGTAAGTCTAAGAAAGCACTGAAGTTGGAAATGGAAAACGAGCACAGGCTGGATCCAAAACAGAGTTGTTTGTACCCCCTTCTTAAGAGTTTAAATGGCCCTGTGACCTTTCAGGAGTATAAAAAGAGCTCTTCTGAACAATGTAAACCCTCTGGTCAACCATTTCCGTTCTGCGCATTTAGGTGTCCTGCCAGTGGGCATATACTTAAGACATGGCAGAAGGTATTACTCTGAAGATCCCTAATTTATGCTGTCTGTGTTTGTCTCTCTAGTACCTTCCCTCCTTGGGCTATGCCAAGCGTATCCATCTGATGAACCCAATGGTGCCGGGTCTGACAGGCAGCAAAATGAGCTCCTCAGAAGAGGTTCGTTTCTGTGCCCAACTCTTGCTCTGCTCAGCATCTTGAAGTCTCTGCTACTTGCCAGTCTCTGAACTTAGGCCCTGTTCACACTTGCCTTCTTGAGAGCGATAGTCTGACTAGACAAGTACGCCTGCACACCACCCACCGCTGCCACCATGCTGGAGTTCGCTAACCAGTCCACAGCTTGACGGGGAGAGTCTAGGTGCCTCTTGGGTAGCAGGATCCACACCATCTTCCCGGTGTGACACTGTGAGTGGGTTTAGTGGTGTGGCTGCGGCTGCACAGTTGTACACCACCTCCAGATCACCATGGCAATGTCTTGGTGCGTGCTGGATGTTGTCACAACCTTTTCCATAGCAGTCGTACCTGCCTTGGTCTGGCCATCCACACTTCAAGTACTGCTGACCTGGTACAAGGCTTTATTAGCACTTCAAAAGCAGATGGCTCCTGCCACACTGGGTCTTGATCAATCGGGTGAGTGTGAACAGGCCCCTAATTTCTTAGGATTTATGCAGCTGATTGTGACAACTATCCTTGACTTTTTGCAGAGACATCTGATTTCCATATTTTTTTTCTACCTTACTAAAGCATAAACTATGAAAGGAGCATCTGCTAGTGAGTCAGAGAGCTCTCTGAATTCAAAATGATTTAATGCAGCAAGAGTAAAATAAGCAGCTCTACTTCTGAGTAGAGACGCACCTGAGCCAAAAAAGAAAAAATGGAGGTTCAGCTCACATTCAGATGAACCACCGGTTCTCCTAGTCAGCTTGAGATGTCTCCTTGAGGCACATGTTCCTCAAGGTAATCAATCATCTTGGTCTTGGCCCACCTAGCCCTGGGGGCCACAAGGCCTTTCATGGCCGCTGTTGATGTGCTTTTGTAGCCAGATCTGAGCCTTTATTGGACCCAAAGTAGCAGTAAAGGACAGCATGGCCTGTTTGGGGGACTTCTCTGAGCCTCCAAAGATTTGACCCTCTTATGGGGCAAAGTATAAAGAGAGAATTTGGTTTAGTTCAGGGCCAAACTGGACAAGCTCATGGTGAGCCTTCACCTGTGTCAGCACATCTCTAGTTCTGAGTTCCTTCACTCTTAGAATGTCAAGTCTGTGATTCCTCCTTCTACTGAAACAGCTCTTGTCATCTGCAGTCCGTGGCGATTGGTTCCAATGTTGTCTTCCCTCAGCATCCTCTTCACTATTCTAGGAATCCAAGATTGATCTCCTGGATCGTAAGGAGGATGTCAAGAAGAAGCTCAAGAAGGCCTTTTGTGAGCCAGGAAACGTGGAGAACAACGGGGTCTTGTCCTTCATCAAGCACGTCCTCTTCCCGCTCAAATCAGGTGATGGTCTCCAGGCAGGGCTAAGAAGGTCAGATCTCATAGTGAGTGGAGGATTAGGAGTAGAAGAATAGCTGGCGCCACTCTTCTTGAAATCAGGAGCGGCTAAGGCAGGTCTACACACACCTTCTTTGTTAAGGCGGATTTTGCATTTTCCCTCCGTACAGAGTTTGTGATCCTCAGGGAGGAGAAATGGGGAGGAAATAAAACCTACACAAGTTACGGAGACCTGGAGAAGGACTTTGCTGACCAGGTAGTATGCTGGAGTTAGGCATGCGAGGAAGGGAATTGTGGAGTGGGGAGAGACCACAAGGGTTGTTTAGTCCAACTCTTTGCTGCATTGGGGAGGTCAAATTTAAACCAGTGTTGACAAGTGGCTACCTGACCTCTGGAGAGCCTTCAGTGATGGAGAACCCGCAGCTTTCATCTCTTCAAAGCCTTCACTATTGCTTCACGTTTGTGAAAGGTTTCCGTTTGATGGGGTGTGGGGTTTGCTGATCTGTATCTCAGAGGAAAGAAGGGAACCTGACTCATTTTTCATTCTGCATGTTGACCAGTGAAATTAGGTCAGAGGCCAGTAAGGGGAGGCATAGTCACAGGGTGGGCTGTAGGCCAACCTGAGATTGCATTTCATATCTCCTGAATGCCAATTTTAGAGTCACGATTAAGAACAGATTCTGGACCCTTCAGCAAAATTTAAATGGCGTCAAAGCCCAGGGACCCTGTTATTCCACACTAGTTAGGACACGCATTTCCAAGAACTTCCACCCACAAAAGGCTGTTGATGTTGATGGACTTTTTGCCCATCCCTTGTCCATTTCGTAGGGTTTGGCTCAGTACTTGGAAAGCTGTTAGGTAACTGGGCTTCCTATTAGGAAATGAAGCAGGAACTCCGTGAGGATATTGGGTATCCACAGGGCAGTGAGATAGAATGGAAATGCACATAATTATCCGAAGGACTTAATTGGATCTCCGTATTCCTTCATGGTGGCAGGTGGTCCATCCAGGGGATTTGAAGAACTCCGTGGAGGTAGCCTTGAATAAACTCCTAGAGCCTGTCAGAGAGAGGTTCAACAGCACAAAAATGAAGAAACTCGCCAGCTGTGCATATCCTGATCCATCCAAAGCAAGTAAGCACTAGAAGACTTGGCCGGTTTCTCTGCCTCCAGAAGTCAAAGGCTGTTTTTGCTCCAGATTTAACGGGGTTTTCAGGCCCTTGAATCCAGGTTAACAGTAGACTCCTTTAATTGTGTCTTCAATCCGGTCTTCTGCCATGAAGACCGGATCAGAGGCCATGCGCCTGCACGTATGCCGGGGCAATGGCGTCCAGGGGCCCCGCACTTCCTTCGTAGTGGTCTGTGAAGCTGAGCACAAGTTTCATAGTGGCTACGTAGGCAGCTATAAAGCCATGTCTCTCTGCCACGCCTACTGTAACTGGAAGTGACCCCTGATTGACAGCTACGTGGGCCAATTGCGCCATGCCACTGGCACACCTTCCTGCTCGGGCCTAATTGAAGCCTTGGGATGGGCGCTATGGCAGCCCTGTTTAGCACCCATTGCCATTGGGTGCTAGATGGCCCACATGGGGTCCTCACTAAGATGCGGATCTTCAAGGACTGGATTCAATGAGGACTGGATATCAAAGATCCAGATCTTCTAAATCCAGATTAACGGAGGTAAGTGCAAAAACACACCAAGAAATGATAAGGGAGAGACTTGCTAAATAGATCAGTGACCCATCCAGTCCAATGTCCTTATCCCTACAGTGTTGGCCCAGGTATCTGAAGAAAGCCAACAGGATGTGACTCTTTAACAGCCCCCTCCTCTGCTTAGGATTCCTGGCCACTGGCATTCAGAAAGTGGCACACAGGAGCTGGCGCTCTGTAATTTAACCATGCGCTGGAAGCTGGGTGCTTCCTTTTGGCCTCAGTATTCTCATAGTTTTATTGGCTATGACCCTGTTGGGTCTGTTTCTTGTGCTGCTGCCTCTAAATCGTGCATATTTTTAATATCTCTGTCAGGCTTCTCTTATCCATACTTGTTCTTCTAAATTGAAAACTGCCAGCCGCTAACAAGTTGCCTATCAGGAGGCTCGTGTAGGCCACTAATAGGACTCCCAAAATTCCCTTGCTGTTATCTGCTGCATCCCAGTTTCTCCTGAGCGGTTTGGGATATTCCTGGATTCATCTGGATCAGATTTGCTAAACCTGTCCTTATTAGACATCCTCCTGGCCTCAAAGTGCTCCCTTGTTTTTCTAGGGTCTGAGGGAGCCCCCACCCACAAGGTTGTGGTCTAAGAGGGCGGAGCTTCCTTAGTATAGCAGCATGTGGAAGCGAGGCTCCTAATACATTAGCTAGCCTGGTATACCAACTGGCGTAGAATCACCAATGCCTGGTGCTTTTATCTCTTATCCTCCTGCTGTGCTATCCTTTGAAAGCACTTTCCTTTATCTTTCACTTATGCAGAAACGTCTACTAAAGGCCCTACAAAGAACTCAGACCCTGAGGAAGTAATACCATCCCGCGTGGACCTCCGTGTGGGCAAAATCCTCAGTGTGGAGAAGGTAGGGGTAATGGCGTCACATTAGGGATATGCACTAGTGGGTTTTTTTTGCATTTGATTGGATTCGTATCGAATTGAATGTAGGAAGATTCGTATTCGTTCAGATACCTTCCTCTTCAAATGTAGTATTAAATACACATGCATTTGTACAAATATCAGATACAAGCGCATACTTAGCTGGTACGTATCCTGTAAATATCCACTCTGAGAACATCAAATCCGCCCTGAATCCACTTTGAATCTGCTCTCAATCCATGTCAAATGCACTCTGTATCCACTGCAGATGTGAATGGCACAGCCGCTTTCTCACCTCCCCAGGTTCATGAATGTACCAAAACAGTTGTGCAGATATGAATGCCGATGTTGTAACATTTGATTCATATATAAATGTACGAATTCTTATAAATATTGAATGTTGTGAATATTCGTGCCTGTCCCTACATCACATGCAGAGTTTGTCCTTGGATCTGAGGTTCTAGTGAGAGACGGTAGCTGATCCGGTTTCTCAGGGCTAATGGGAACCCCTGTGTGTTGTGGTTATGCCGTTGACCTAGGACCCAAGAGATCACTTCAGATCCATACTCAGCGGGGAGGTTTTCCTGGGTAATCCTGAGATAGGCCTGTCCTACCTGAAATACAGTGGTACCTTGACATATGAGTTCAGTTCGTTCGGTAACCTTGCTCTTATGTCAAATCGCTCGTATCTCAAAGCAATTTTCCCATTAATCCATTCCAGCTCCCAAAACACCACCTCAGTTGTTTTTGTTATGTACTGTACTGTATTTACATACTCGTATCTCAAATCTTGCTCTCATCTCAAAGCAAAATATCACTCGCTCGGCGGCTTGTATCTCAAAACACTTGTAGGTCAGGGCACTTGTATGTCGAGGTACCACTGTAGTTTCTGTGAGGACGACATAGCATGGAGAATTATACCTGCCCCTCTGGAGATCTTTGGATGAGAGTTGGGGGAAAGATTGCATTTGGCTCTCCATTACTCGACTTTTGACGGTGCTCTCCACATGCCCCTAAGCACCCTGATGCTGACACCCTCTATGTGGAGAAGATCGATGTGGGAGAACCTGAGCCAAGGACAGTGGTGAGTGGCCTGGTGGAGTACGTGCCCAGAGAGGAGTTGCAAGACAGACTGGTCGTGCTAGTGTGCAATATGAAGCCACAGAAGATGCGGGGGGTGGAGTCCCAAGCGATGCTGCTGTGCGCTTTCAGGTGAGCACAGGAGGTGGACCAAGGGGGAGAGGAGGAGAACTTTGATTTGATGGAAGGCAGGCTACCTTGGTCGGAGCGAGTAGTCATGCTCATGAGCATGGCCTTGCTGCAAACATGCATGTTTCCTGCCTACTTTCCAGCTCTGGGGAGCCCTGCAAGATAGAGCCCTTGGACCCCCCTGCAGGCTCCTGCCCTGGAGAACGTGTGTTTGTGGAAGGCTACGAGAACGGCCACCCTGATGAGGAGCTGAAACCCAAGAAGAAGGTCTTTGAGAAGCTGCAGGTGAGCAGAGATTTGGCTAAGGAGCAGCATCTCATTCCTGAGCAAATTTCAGGCATAATAGGCTATCTTGTGATCTACTGAACAGTGCCAAACTGCAACCCCCGATTGCCCCAGCCACCATGATCCACTGCATGGGGTCTTTAAGGGGAGATGGGGCCTGTCAGTTCAGCAACTTTGGAGCACTGTAGGTTTCGCCTCTCCAGCTTTAGAGCAGTTAAGGTGCCCCTTACGGGTTACAGAGCAAACCTGATCTTTGGAAAGGGCTTTGCAGTTTTCACTACAGGCCCATCACCATTTTTCCTTAACAAAGATGGCTGCCACAGATGGCGTCCATCTTTGTTCAGGGCTAACTATCCACATGTTAAGGAGTTCCCCAGCTGCTAGCAAGACAAAACCATTGTTTGAGAGCAGGGATAAGTTCTTCCTGCTGTAGCACAGCCACGTCTTGATCTTGGCTGGCTTTGCGTGGAGCTAGTCTCCAACCTTAAAGGTTGTGCCAGTAGCGATATCTTTTAACAGGAGAACTAATGTTGTTCCAAATCTGGTTATGGATAGACTGGCAGTAATGCTGTTAGGGCTGGGACAGATCTGTCTGGTGATGTTAGAACCATCCACAGTTGAAGCCATCTTATTTGAGTGAATGGGTATTCTTGACCTGGACATAGCCACCTGCTTAACCTTTTTCTTCCTCTGCCCAGGTGGACTTTCAGATTTCTGAGGACTCTGTGGCGCAGTGGAAAGGGAAAAACTTCATGACCAAACTAGGGAACCTCACATGCAAAACACTGAAAAGTGGCAGCATCCGCTAAGCACCTGCTTCTGCGCCATTCACCTGCTCCATGCCACTGATCACCCTCCACCCTCGCATCAGGATCCCATCACAGTTGCCCAGAGCCTTGGAGAAGTGAACGGTCATGGCTTTCACACGGTCAAAGTGGCAAAAGGCTTCGAGCAACAGACACCTACTAAAAAACAGTACGCGTATATTTATATCGGGGCAAAAGAAGCAACTGACGTCCTTCCAGTGACCGCTGGACAAGAGGTCTTCTCTTTAAACGATCTGCCTGGCAAGGAGAGCAGGGATGGAAGCCTGGCCAGAACAGATCTGCCCTCTAGAACTGGTACAGGGGTGGGGCAGTGTTTGTATGAACGCCTACACTGGGGCAGTCAGATCCAGGTTGGCAAACATAGCAAAAGAAGAACTCTCTCAGATATCAACAGTCAAGTTTATCTGGTGAAAAATGCTGAATTCTCCATCCATCTGTCATTTCCCCAAATAAAACCGTCATACAACGCTGTCTAAAGTCTTTAATTGAAACAACTTTGAGAGTTCAAGGTGGCTGTGTTCTAATTTGCCGTTGGGAGGACGGTTTGACTTTATCAGCATTTTTACTTTATTCTGCCTGATAGGAACGCCGAAATCCCTTTGAAGGATACAGGCTTGGAGACTTGAACTTTAAAACAAGTAAACTGTAGGCTCAGAAGCTACAGAGCTGCACAAACTTTTTTTTTTTCTGGTTGTTTGATTCAACCCAAATACTCCTTTTGTTCAAATTCGAATTTGTGTCTTTGAACAGGCACAGTGTTCGGTTACTTTCAAACTCGATCGAACAGGCTGTTTCTGACAGGTCCGTTTGACCGTTCCTTTTGTTCTGTTTGAATCTGAACTGTTTTTGAACAGGCAGGGTGTTCAGTTTGAGCTCGAGCCTTTCAAGCACCCCCATTTAATCTGAACCTGTTTGGCATGTCACTACCAGCTCTCCCCGACCCACTCAGAACCAGGCAATGGTGCCTGGCTTTCTGCAACAAGCAGGTGGTACAGAGTAGGTGACCAAAAGCACTGAAACTTGTGTGAGAAGCTCCAGACTCAAAAGACCATGCATACAAATACCTCTTCCTTCCCTTGCTCCCAAAGGCTTCCTGATGTGATGAGATGCTTTGGTCCCACTCATGAGCTCTCTTTGGACTTGGGACCTTGTGTTGGTTTACTTTTTGAGCTGCCCCCTCCCTCTTAGGCGCCCGCCTCCCTTCCCCAAAATGCCCGCATTCACATCACGACCAACCTGTAAAAGAGACAGCAAGCAAGCTTTAATCGTTTTCATCTTTACAAAGACACTTTTTAATAATGGAGTTCATCCTTCGTTCCCTCTTTCTCAAAGGTAGTTTTGCTCCCTACCCCTTACCCCTGTTTTACAATCATGGAAAACAAAACAAAACAAAAAATCACCAAGAATGGCCCACTCTGGATTTCCTGCGGTATCTAAAGCCAGTGGTCTAAGGATTCTAGAAAAGAGAAAATAAAAGGGAAGGAGGAACAGATCAGAGCTGTTGGGTCCCATTTTTTCCTACTTACGATGATTTTTAAATGTGCGAATCCGATTCTGTGTTGCGTTTTCCCTTACAAGAGAGAGCTGGTTGTGCTAAGGGTGGCTGGGATTCACGGCATGCCTGGCCCCAGAGATGGCACTGCCTGCTGGACTGGAACTTTAAGAAGAAAACGCTCAGCTTGACTATCTGATGGTTCTAGAAAGGGAGGAGGGCTCTTGGCTGCCAAAGCAGGGGCCTCCCTTCTTTGGAAAGGACTGCGCCCTGTGATTTGTAACATCAGGCACGGGTGGTCACAGGTTCAGCACCAGGAAAAGGAAGGAAGCTTTGGAGGTCTGGGATTGTGGCAGCTGGCAGCTTGGCCTGACACTTGGTATTTTCTAGGCACTAACGGCAGGGCAGTTGGATAAGCTGGACAGCTGCTAAATGTCACAAAAATCCTCGGTGCCAAAAAACAGATTAATAGCAGCAGTGCACCAAGACGTTGGAACTTGTTCCGTCATTAACTGTTTAGAGCAAAGGATTCTGGGTGTTGTGGGCACCAGCCCCAATGTGGCTGCCCGGAGGTATGGGAAACCATCAGAGCAAAAGGAACCAGGAGAGCCCAGCCCAAGGTTCACATCTAAACGTTGGGGGTCTACAAAGAAAATAAATCTCAACACATTCAGGTGCCAACAAAGGGAGTGCAGGTCCAAACACAGCGTCCACATGTGCTCTAATTTATTTCCTATTTATGGGAATTCCCCACCTCCCATATTCCTTGCAGGCTTAAATACATTTCTGACCAAGGTGGCCTGCAAAGCTTGCTTGGCTGTGGTGTTTTCCAGATGGACCCCATAAGGCCCTGTTTGAACTGATGATACTGTCTACTACGTGTTACTTTTCTGTAATGCAAAAAGCAGAGGTACCCTCAAGAGTGTGGCTAAGAGGAGCAATTGTCCCTTGTTCCTCAAGTGGGACCCATCCTTCAGCACATATTATAAACCTAACGCTTCTTAACGTCGTGGTTATAGAGGCTGGCCAGACATAAACACCCATACACAGAGAAGACAAAAAGCCTCCCACAAGCACGCTTTAGTAACAAGGGTGACGGGAATCACCACTCGTAGTAGCTTCTCTCCAGAATGGTTTGTAGGACCTGCAGCTTTTCTTCAGCAGGCTGCAGAGCTGGCCTCACCATCCAGCAAAGTGAGGTAGTGTTCAGACTTTTTTTTTTTTTTTTTAGGAAAAAGCAGCTCCGAAGCACCTTGAAGATAGCAGAATGTGACCCTTTGGCTCTCATTCCATCTCTAATCCACCTTTTCTAGCCTAGAATGTTCACAAGAGGAGGCAGGACAGATTGGCACGGGAACTGTCCCTAAAATGTCTCAAAGACTGCATTCACACGTAGCAAAAAAAATAAAAGTGCGCCTCAAAAACACCTTAGAGACTTGTCACGTGTGGAAGTCACCTCTTCTAACCTAGAAAGTTCACGGAAAGGGGGAGAGGCAGACCGGTATGTGAACAATCCCACCTCAAGACCATCTTTAAACTACTTCAATGGGTTTTTAAAATCTATATGTGAGCGCAAGCAAGTGTGTGTGTTTTTTAATCTGCGTGTGAGCACAGCCTCAGGTTAACAGTTCCAGATAGCCAGAGCTGAGAAGCAGTCTCTTGGTTGTTGTTCTTCTGTCAGAAGACATCTTTGTCTTCATCTAAACCAGACTGCTTACCTCGGTTGTACCAGAGGCCGCCATCTTTTGTGGTGTTCAGCTGCCTCAGCCACACCAACGTTTTGTGGCATAGATGGGTAGGAGAGTTCATCTTGCTTAGACAGCCAAGGCTCTGGGGGGCAGTTCCCAAGGTGCCCCCCAAGATATTCCAACATCTCCTCCTTGCCCCATTGCCAACCCAACTTCTTCAAAAAGTCCCAAGCTCACTCTGCAATGAAAATACAGCTTTAAATGCCCAAAATGCACAACCGCCCATCATTTGAAATTGGGGGATTTGGGGCTGGTGGGAGAAATTCTATGTAGAGTCGAGGGGACCCACTTGAGAGGTGCACACTCCCACCACTTTAACTCCAGGGCTGGTCTCCAAGCCTGGAAGATGAAATTCAGCCAGCTTTAACTTGGTCTTGGCTGTGAGGATCTAATATCTCTGTTGCTCCGGTTACCTCTTTATCAAGCTTCCAAGGGCCCGTTGCCTATGGCGCCCACCCAACAGCGTGATCTCTTGCATTTGTACAGCAAAATAGGTTCCCCAAATTCCATGTCAAAAAGCTCCACTCAGAATCTTTGGGGGGGGGGGAGGGAACGCAACTCTTACCTCTCCTTCCTACCGTCAGCAAGAAAGGGATTCCATTTTTAACCCTCTGAAAAATAAACCTATAGTCCTTTTAAGTGGTGAGTTCCAAGCACAGAGGAGTCATAACAAGACAGGATATTTGGAAGCGGGCAGAAGGAAGGCCTGGCATAATTCTACACCCTGATTTGTGCTATCGTAGGATTTCTACCGCGTTGCCCTTTTCCACCCCAATCGCCCACCATCCAGGATCCGGCATGAACGGCTGCTAGCCCAAAAGGCAACCTACCTCTGTCACGGTCCTAGCAACTCTGTCCTGGCTCTAAACAGCCCGGCTGGCCAGAGGGGCCCTTTCAGTGCAAGGTTTTGCCAAGTGCCACAGGGCACAGGAAATAAGCTGGAATAGGCTCTGAGCCCAGGTTGCCCCTGCCAAGACCCAGTGGGATTTTGCCACAACAGCTGTGTTGCAACCTTGCCTGGAGAAAGTGCTTTTTGGTTCGTAAGAGTTCCAGGTGACCCAGAGCAGCCTCCCCTAACCCTGTCCCCATGCTCTCCCTACCATCTACAATGCGTCCAGTATAAAAACGGAGAAAAGACCGAGAGGAAGCAGGTCTGTCTTCTGAAAATATACCAGCTTGGCTTGACGTTTGGCAATTTTTCCCTCCTGCAGGTGGCAGGGCAGCTTGAACTGTCCTCGTCCAGTTTTTTTGTGTTTTTTTTTGTTTACTTTTAAAGAGCATCTTCCTTGTGCACACACAGAAAAACCTCCAAGGAAGAGGGGGAATGCACAAACTCAGCCACGAAAGGCCGCTCAGGACTCCGGCCTTCCAGGTTGGTGGCGGCGGCGATGTTAACAGTGGCGGCGGCGGCGGCAGCAGGGATGGGAATTGTGCTATCTTAATATGTAAAATAAAGCCATGTTATTGAAGAAAATGGAAACCAACACAATTTTTGCATAAATATCAAGGCCATCAGAGGCTAAGGCGGTTTTTGTCTTCCTTCTCATCACTGTCCGGGATCCTCCTCTGGCCTGCTCAGGTCCCTGAGATTTTTTTTTCTTTTTCTATTTAAAATTTTAATTCCTGTATACTGTGGGGAGGAACCGTCCTTCGAGGCCGTCCTTCACGCCTTTTCCTGTAAATCTGGAATAAGAAAGAGCGGCGTCAGTGGAGCTTTCCAGGTGGGATTTAAGAGTCAGTACAGGATGGGGATGTCAGACTAGATCAGTGATGGCGAACTATGACACACGAGTCACAGGTGACAAGCCGAGCCCTTCTGGGTGACATGCAGTGTCACCCCGGTGCCTGGGCACATTGCTGCCATTCATTATCTTGTAGGCCACAGGCCGCTTCTGGCTTGCGGGTTACAAGACACTGGAAGCACAGGCGCACTGTCTGTGCCCGCAAAGAAGAAGAAAAAGAAGAAGAGTTGGCTTTTCTACCCTGCTTCTCTCACCCATTTAAGGGGTCTCAAAGCAGCTGACAAACCTTCTGTTCTTCTCCCCACAATAGAACACATCTGGGGTTTTGAGAGCTCAGAAGAGAACTGTGACTAGCCCAAGGTCACCCAGCTGGCTTCATGGGGGAGGGCGGAATCGAATCCGGTATTCCCAGATAAAGAGTCTGGCTCCCTAACCACTAGACCAAACAGGTTTACCCGGAGGCGTGATGGAGTCATGTCACTGTGCCCCCGGGTCGCGCACAGTACGGGAGCTAGGCGACAGAAGACCTGAGTGGTTTACTCACAATTTTTCCCTCTATGTACTTTTGTGAGACTTTAAACATTAAATATTAAAACCAATTAAAGGAACCGACTGACCAGTGAAGTTAGTAGCGCTTGGTTGGGCTTGAAGTGTACGAAATACCAACCTTCAACTGAAGATATAGCAAAAGAAATCCAACAACAAAAAAGTCACTAATGTAAAGAATTATTTGTTTTTGCTTTCATTACATATATGTATCAAAAATATAGCTTTTTTTTTTTACTAGAGCTACAAATATCACAAAATTATGGGTATTTCTAGATGCGACACGACACCCGAATTAAGCTAGGCTTTTCTGCAGATTTTGACACACTGAGCTCAAAAGGTCCGCCATCACTGGATTAGATTATGCGCAGATTTTGGTTTTTGGTCTAACCCACCTGCAAGGCTGTTGCGGGGCCAAAAGGCAGGGACACAAAATGACTTTTGCCACCTAGAGATGTTGTTTTAATATATGTCTGATTTTAAATGTTGTTACCTGCTCTGAGACCTTTGGCTTTAAGGTGGGATAGAAATACAAATAATAAATATAATAAATAAGGGGGGGATAAAAGTGCCACAAGGATGCAAAATGATCCCTGGAGCTGTAAAAGAGATGTAAATTCTTTGTGCAAGAAGGAGAGTTGGCTTTTATACTCCACTTTTCTCACTTTTTTAAGGGGACTCAAAGCGGCTGACAAACCTTCTGTTCTTCCCACAACAGAACACCCTGTGAGGTAGGTGGGGCTGTGAGAGCTCAGAAAGAATGCTCTGACTAACCAAGAAGAAGAAGAGTTGGTTTTTAAACCTGGCTTTTCTCACTCTTAAGGGGACTCAAAGCGGCTGACAAACCTTCTGTTCTTCTCCCCACAAGAGATACCCTGTGAGGTTGGTAGGGCTCTGAGAGCTCAGAAAGAGAGCTGTGATGAGCCTGAGGCCACCCAGCTGGCTTTGTGCGGAATCCAACTGGGAGACTACCAGATAATAGTGCAAGACTTTAACCACAAGACCAAACTGGCTTACAAGACTCCAATGGCCTTTGTAGTCTCTTTGAAGCACATCTGCAGCCTGTCATTTTATTTATTTATTTCCATTTCTATCCCACCCATACCCGAAGGTCTTTGGGCGGGTTAACAACGGATTAAGCCACATATTAAAAACAAGATAACAAATTAAAATAAGGTACACAGTTAAAAACTCCTTAAAAATTCGACAGATTTAAGCTGTCGAGGCAAAGAGGTATGTCTTTACAGCCTTCCTAAATGAAAACAAGGAAGGGGCATGGTGCACCTCAAGGGGGAGACCATTCCACAGTCTGGGGGCCACCGCTGAAAAGGCTCTCTTCCGGGTGCCCACCAGCCTCACTACCGAAGGCGGTGGGACAACCAGGAGGGACTCTTCCTCGGATCTTAAGGCACGGGCAGGTCGGTATGGCATATTCCAGTTGCCACAGTGAGGCAAAGAGCCTCTAAAGGCAGCCACTGCTTTCCAGATAAATCTCAGTGTTAAACTTGTCTCAGTTTGCCAGCGGGGCAACCAAGCTGGGACTCGTTTGCAATAACTAGCTTGCACCGAGTCCAATTCTGAGTACCTTTATACCAACTTGGAAAACAATGAAGACCCTTCCTCCAGACTTTGTTCAGTTGCTATGTCGTGTCTGACTCTTCCTGACCGCATAGACCAGAGCACACAAGGCCCTCCTGTCCTCTGGAGTCTACACCTCTCTTTTTATTTCAGTTTGCATCTCAGCTGGAATAACATGGCTCATCCAAGACAGAGAGGGAATTTGCGCTTACCTTCCAGGGGAAGTTAAGACCATGGATGGAGGCCAGGATTCGCATTGCAAAACCTGACCCCGTCCGAAACCTACGTGGGACTTACCTCCCTGCAGCAATGGCCACACATGGCCAGCCATTGCTACAGCAACTGGGCAACACGGTGTGCCGACGTGGGAAACTTGCCGCTTTCCGAAAGCGTGTTCACTACCATCGTAGAATCTCATGTCAGCATGCACGCATATGATTTAATTGGCCATGCACAGAGAACACATCTGCGCACGGGCAGTGAAGTGGCTTGTGAGCAGGGGTGACCGCTTCAAGGGGGCGGTGGTGCGCGTGATCATCCTGGCATCTCGAGGGAGAAGGAAATCTCACCAGACGCAAGGAGGATTGTTCTACCAGCCAGCTGCTTCACATTCTTAAAGAACTGAGTCTGTCTGTTCAAAGCCCGATGACCTGTTTGCTTGCCCAATGATCGCTAAATGATAGCGCTGCTCCAAGCAAGGTGACTGGTGGAACTATACTCTCCACCTCCTTCCTTCGCCCTGGCCCTGGCCCCTGTTGCTGCCGCGATTTTTGAGTGAGGCTGGAGGGGTGACAACAAGTCATTGGAATTGAAGGACGTTTTTCCAGCCTGCCGCAAAGCCTTGTGGCAGGGTGAGACTCGGGGGGGCCATCTCTGGATGCGCTTGCACCGCAGCGGCAGCCCATGAGGCTTCAGGGTGGCATGTAAAGCAGCTGCCGGCCAAGCAGAAGCCGTGCCACTGGACGCGCCTGGCGCATGTTCTGGCGGAATGGTTTGCAAGAGCAGGGAGCTGCTTTCTTTCCACCAAGTTGCGCCTCACACTGTGTGCGCATCCGGCGGCACGGTTCCGACTTGGCCGTGGCAGCTGCTTTCCAGCCAGCCCACCCGCCGCGAAGCCTCGTGGTGGGGTGAGACTCGGGGGCCGCCGCTGTTTCCTGCCCACCCTGACGCCTCATGGGTTGCCGCCGCCACATGCAAGCACGCTTTGACTTTCGAATAGAAAGTTTAAAACAAGCAAGTAGACATTTCACCCAATTTAGGACTCCACTCTTCAAGATAATCTTTCAGGGGCCTGAAAAGCAGGACATGGAGGGAACAGATTTCTCCTTCCCAAACCTCAGAGCTACTGCAGTTCAGAAAGGAGGAGAAACAGATTTATTGGGTGGCCATGGAGGAAAACGGCATCACATTCAACCAGTCCAGAAAATGGCGCCACATCCAACCAATCAAAAAGCTTAACTATTTCCCTAGGCATAGCTGCTAGCATTTTGTTGGCATGGCCTCAGTGGAATGGGGACCCGATTCCCACCTGGCGATTCCCTCGTTACCTTGGACTGTGGGATTCTGTGGCGGTGTTTCAGGGCCTGCCATGGTGCCGTCACTGCTGACCATCGCGGTAGAGGCCTGGTCACTAGACACTTTGTTCTTAGTCCTGTCCCCAGTCTCTGGCTGCGTGGAGCTCAGCTCCTCAGTTTCTGGGGATTTGGGGCTGCGGGGTGACTGTGGATGGCCCGCTCCCAGCGAAGGCTTCTTAGCAATGGGAGGCGGGATTTTACGGCCCTGGGATTTTACGGAGCCCTGTGGGCCATGTCCTGGGGCTGCCACTGCCCGCTGCCCGGAGACATTCATCAATTCTGCCACCAGGTTCTTCTTCAGGTTGGCCTGGGCCTCTGGAGAAGACGGGGTGTCTATCACTAGTTTCTTGGGGCTCTTTGCGAAGATGAAACTAGCCGTGGAAGCTGGGGACTTGAGCATGGGAGAAACCTGGCCATCTTTGGCGTCACCAGCGGCGGGAGCTGGCGCCGCTGACGCCATGGGGAAAGTCGGCAGGGCTAGTCGGCTGCCGGTCTTCTTCTCCACCGTTCTTAGTCCTGGTGTGTCCTTTGAGGACAAGGTGGAGGCCTTCAAGCGTACCGCCTCCCGCAGAGCGTTGGAAGACGCCAGATCTTTCGACGCAGAGTGGGACGCTCTCAAGGACAGCGACTTGCGGAGCGGCTTCTGAGGGGCAGGTTGCCCCGGCTTGCCCCCCGTGGCCTCTAGGTTTGGCCCATTCTGCTCGGCCAGGGGTTTGGTGGTGGCTGGAACTGTGGTGGGATTGTGGGTATCCATGTTGACTGAGCGAAGGCGCACCATCTGCAGCAGGGATGGGGTGACGATAGGTAGGCTGGCGTCCTCCTTTGGCGTGGAGTTCCCCTTGGTGCGGGAGGCGTGCTCCTTCTCGGTGTCCGCCTGGTGGGTGCCGTTGGTGGACTTCTTAAGGCCTGGATGGGCATGGAGCCCAGAGCCCAGAGGGGAGGCTGATGTCAATGCCGCAGGCTTTCTGTTGCTGAGCTGGGAGATGGGCGTCTCTCCCGCTGTGGGAAGCTGTGGGGGCAGAGGAGGCTCTGCTGAAGGACCTGGCAGTGCTGAGGGGCCTACTCCCCCCTGCTGGTGGATCTTTGCAGACACTATGGTGGAAAAGGAAAGTGACGAAGGAGCAGCTGGGCCCTCCTTGGCAGGCGATGTTCTTTGGTTCACAGGCTGCTTCTTGGTGGAAACGGCCTCTGCCGTCTCAATGGAGGGTGGCGTCTCCGCATCAACCGGCTGTGACTCCAGTGAGGGCAGGGCAAAACAGGCCTCGTCTGGGGGAGGGAAGTCTGCCATGGAGAGATCCTGCTCTTCTGGGACTGGTGGGGGTGGAGGGGGCCACAGGGGGTCCAGAGGAGCATCCGGCACAGTCTCAGAGGGTTCTGGGGCAGCGGGGACCCCCTCGGAACTCACTTCAGGCTTCTTCGCCGGAGGCGGTGGCGGGTGATAGGGTGGAGGCGGTGATGGAGGGGGCGACCCACTGCTTGGCTTTGCCACAGCACCAGGGGGCTTGCCAGGTTGGCCAGAGGCAGCCGTGCAGGTAGCTGCGGCACTGTCCGTTTTTGGCTCAGGTAATTGGGCCAGGATGGGTGGCGGGGAGAATGGCGCCGGGACCTTGGGGTGAGGAGGGATAATGAACTTGTCCATTCTGTTTGGAGCGGGAGTGGCGCCTGACAGGGATCCCGTGACAGGTTGGACTGTGACCTCCAAGGGAGCCGGATCCGAAGCGGACGAGGACAAGGATGTCAAGGAAGAGGAGACGGAAGGTCCCGGAGACTGCAGGGAGCATCCCCGTTCCGGTTTCTTTGGCTGTGGCCTTTTCTTCCCTGGAGATGAGGCATGGCCTGCCAGGCTCTTGGGGTGGAGCGTGGGCGTACCGCTCTGACTCGAATACCCACTGGATGGGGACATTGTGCGGCCAAAGTGGGCGGGAGAGCTGTTCTTGGAAGGGAGTTCCTGCACTCCGTTTTCTCTTACCCGGGCTTCTTCTCGGAGTTTGTCAAGGGCCAGCGGGCTTTGGACTGAGCTTTCTGGTGAGCACGCTGAGCCATCTGGCCGCGGGCTGACGGCCTCACCCTGCGAGCCAGAGGTGAACACGTCATCCTCTCCTGTGAGGCTGGGGCTTCCGTGTCGGGCTATAACCCAGGGTTCGCTGCCCTCCCGTGGGGGTCTCCGTTCTGGCTTGGGGGGCAAGCCCATTGCTTTGGGTGCCCCTTCAGCCTCCAGCTGCTGGGCCTTCTGGTGCAGGGAGTAAGTCCTCCGTGGGGGCGCGGGGGCTTTCCTCATTTTCCTGAGCGAGACACTACGGGACGAGCAGGAGCGGTCACTCTGCACACTCATGCTGTCAGACCCGTCGGCCACACTACTGGTGCTATAGGCAGGGGAAGCCCGCCCGCTGCTTCCTGCCGTCCGTATTCCCAGGAGACTGGGTGAGGCCGGGGCAACCTTTGCACTGGTGCAGTTTGAGCTGGTGCCGCTTACGGAGCTGAAGGTGCTGATCTGGTCCAGGTCAGGCCTAGCCGCTGTCCGGGCCTGGCTGTTCAGCACAGCCTCATCTTTCCTGCTCTCTGCGCCCCCATGAGACGAGATGGTAGAGGTGTTTGAAACGATGGTCTCTGTAGACTGTGAATGGCTCCAGTTGTCACTAGAAGAGGAGTGCTCGCGGCTACGGGGCCCGGAAGGGAAGCGCCCTACAGAGCGAACCGACGCCGGGCTTGCCGTGGTCAGGCTGCAGCGGCTGAGCGTGCGCACTCGGTTGCGGGACAGAGCGATGACTTCCACCATGGGCGGCAAGATGGCGTTGGGAATGATCTTGGACAAGTAGGTGCCCTGAGGAGAGATGGACATCACTGGGCTCAGCAGCTCCGGTGATCCAGGCTGGGTGGTCATCCATGGGACGGCCAGGGACTTTGGCCGCGTCAAAGGGGAGAACTTTTCGGCCGTCTTGCGCCCCAGCAGAGAGTCATCATAGTAGACGCGATTGATGTGATGCTGAAGGGCAGAGTTGGTCGCCTCGGCCTCAATTGCCTGGAGGGAGACGCGTGCTCCGTCATGGGGGATGGTTGCGGGCTGGAGCTTTCCGTCTATAGTGGGGATGTACACTTCATTGCCAGGTGCTTCACCCCCATTCACCAAGAGCTGGGGGGCTTGGCCACCTCTAACCGCGACACTGCCAGGACGTTTCTTCGTGTCATAACCGTTACTCAGCCCTAGAGATAAAAGAAGTTGGTAAGAAATTGTTTATCCTTGTCTTCTGCTCGAGATGCCCAGAAGCCATTAGTGGACCACCGTGTGAGAAAGGATGCTCAACTAGGTGGGCTGTGGCCTGATCCAACAGGGCTTCCCTTATGTCCCTAGGACTATCTGGGCAGTGGCCTGATCCAGCAGGGCTTTCTTTATGTCCCTAGGACTATCTGGGCAGTGGCCTGATCCAGCAGGGCTTTCTTTATGTCCCTAGGACTAGATGGGCTGTGCCTTGATCCAGCAGGGCTTTCTTTATGCCCCTAGGACTAGATGGGCTGTGGCCTGATCCAGCACGGCTCCACCTAAGTTCTTACGCTTTCATCAACCATCTCTGGGCCTGCTTTTTCACTAAATCTGTTTCTAGTCAGTCTTTTCCTCCACAATTCAGCAAACACTCTTTAATTATTTCATTCTGCTTCAAATTCTCACATTCGGAGAAGAATAACAACAACCCAACTTTCGTCCCCCCAACCCCCCAGAATTTACTGCACAGAAAAGGCGAAACTGGGAGGGAAAAACAAACTAAAAACCAAAGGGTTTCCCTAAACGTCACATTTGTATTTATACATTTCTGCTCCGCTCCCAGCCCCAGAGATCCATCAATCTGGCAGGCAGAGCTTCCTAAATGCAGCCAAACCCAGGCATGTGCCCAATTTAGGGTCTGTCTAGCCATGTGTGTTTATCCATTCACCATCTGTTGTAATGCCTACAGTCTCCTGGTTCTCGGATCCACATTTTGCAGCCCCCAGCCTGAATTTTTCACTTTCCAGAACTTCTGGAGGAAACAGCTTACCCAGCTCCTTCTGCACATGTTGCGGAAGCCCGAGAACCGTCGTCCGTCGCTCTTTCCTCCTCTTCTCACCCTTTGCTGAGGATTTCGGGAACGAATCATGTGGCCGAAAGGTAGAGCCTGGAAAGGGAAGAAGAAGAAGAAGAGTTGGCTTTTCTACCCCGCTTTTCTCACCCATTTAAGGGGACTCAAAGTGGCTGACAAAGCTTCTATTCTTCTCCCCACACCAGACACCTTGTGAGGTAGGTGGGGCTGTGAGAGCTCAGAAGAGAGCTGTGACTAGCCCAAGGTCACCCAGCTGGCTTCATGGGGGAGGGTGGAATCGAACCCGGTATTCCCAGATAAGAGTCCGGCTCCTTAACCACTAGACCAAGGGAAGGGAGGAACACAAGTTGGAAAAAGCTTTATAGCCCTGCCTTGATGTGGAAATTCTTAAGATTCAAAAGAGAAACCAGGGATGTCCAATGAATATTTCACCACATTTGAAATTTGTACCAATTTGGACATTGAGATTTGAATGGAATATTTTGATACGTTCATACGAAGCTTCATTACATTCACGGACCTGAGGACGTGGGAAAACGGCTGCGCCAGTCACATCTGCAATGGATCCAGAGTGGATCCAGAATGTGTTAAAAGTGGATTGAGATCAGATTTGACGCATTCAGAGCAGATACGTAGGGGATTCACGTGGGATATATAGGCAATCCATAGCAGGGATTCAAATCCGACTCGTAGCAAACATTTCAAATTTGAATCCTACCACGTTCAAAGGGCATCTATTCAAACAAATACAATATTTATTTTTTTTTGCATTTGATTCAATACGAATCAAACGCAAAGAAAAGATTTACGTACATCCGTACGAGAGACTTTAAAGGTGGAGGGCAGCCCTAAGCTGCATCTAAAAACAGGAGTTCGGGCCCCGGTTGTCACCTGAGGCCAGGGAAGGCAAATGAATATACCCCAGTCATACCTTGTTGTGGCCCTGAGGACCAAAAAAAGGTATTCCAAAGGAAGAGCAGGAACCTTCAGGGCCCTTCAGCATTCCCTGCCCTGTGGTCTGAACCAATCAAACTTAGTAATGGTTGTTCTAATATCCAGAAATTTGACTGAGCCAAACCAGCCTTGCTTGCAAACACAAGATCTTAAGATCTGGAGGGCCCTCCTTGTGGTCCTACAACCTTCAGTAGTAAAAGGGATGGCCACTTGGGAGAGGGCCTTCTCAGTGATGGCCCCTAGGCTATGGAATACTCTCCCCCTTGAGATGCATCAGGCTTCTTGTATATGTTTAGGAAGACAGTGAAGGATACCTCTTTCCCCTGGGCTTTGGTTAAATGGGAATATATTGTCTCTTCCCGCTTTACAGACACTGTTTTAATATATACCGTTGTTGTTTTAATATGTCTGATTGTAAACATTGTTACCCACCCTAAGAAATTCACGTACAGAGCGGGATAGAAATACTATCTATCTATCTATCTATCAATATTCTATTGGACTATTCAAGTTTGCTACATTTTTGCCCTTGAAAAGGGCTTTTTTCACAGACCTGGCATTTTTTTAAATTTTTGAACAAATTCAGAAGCAAACAAACGGTGAGTTTGATTAAACAATTCGCTGTTGAACTGAACAATTGGATGTTTGGCTCGATTTTGAACCGAGCGCGCCATTTTCATTTATGCGCAGCTAAATGAAATCTCCCAGCTATCTCTGGAACACAGGCAACAATTTCTGCTCAGATCCAGCAGTTCTGGACCCACAAGCAGCATTACCTTTCCTCTGTATCATCTCTGAGCGTACGGAGAGTGCATCTTCGGAGGTACTCTCTGTTGCACATGATGGGGTCTTGCTTTGGATCGAGATGTCATCCCCTTCCGTGGATGAGTGTGAAGACTGAAGGATGAGCAGGAAGAGGGAGAATTAGATGAGATTAGGAATGGCCGTGAATATTTGTAGCATTCAAAATTCGTACGAATTTGGCCAAATAAGGACGTTCGTATTCTAACTGGATGTTTGCACATTCAAAGACTGACATTCAAATTTGAATCAAATATTTAAATACATTCGTATGAAGCTTCGTATGGGATATGTATGGGATTCGTAAGCAACTGAACATTCGTATCAAATTCAAATCCCAATACATTTGAAGAAGAAGAAGAAGAGTTGGCTTTTCTACCCCGCTTTTCTCACCCATTTTAAGGGGACTCAAAGCGGCTGGCAAAGTTTACTATTCTTCTCCCCACAACCGACACCCCATGTGGTGGGTGGGGCTGTGAGAGCTCAGAAGAGCTGTGACTAGCCCAAGGTCACCCAGCTGGCTTCATGGGGGAGGGTGGAATCAAACCCAGCATTCCCAGATAAGACTCCAGCTCCCTAACCACAAGACCAAACTGGAATTATTTGAATGAATAAAATGTTCTTGCATTCAATTCAATACGAACAGAATACAAAAAAAAACCCACTCATGCATGTCCTTGGACGAGATTCATTTCTCTCCCCCAGGAGTCCATAAATTGATACCATCTGCAATCCCTTTCCCAACACCTGCAGATCTTGGAAGGCAACCAACAGCCCTCTTAGCACAGGGGCGGCCAATGCGTGGGTCTTCAGATGTGGGAGATCTATCTCCTGTGAGCACATTAATGGCAAGAAATTATGAAAGCTCCGGTTCAGCCAGAACTGTCCCGTCAGCACAGACTGTGATTTCACATGCAGGGTTATCCAACCTAAGGGAAGTCCTTCTGACATGAATGAGAGCCAAGATAAACCCTGCCCCATTAAAAAAAAAAATAAAATATATTTTTTAAAAAATAGAAAAAGTTAAATAAGGATCAGGAATAGATTATTGCAAAAACTCGATTCATGTTCACAAATTCAATCAAATGTTTTGTAATTGCAGGGAAAGGAAAATCTGGTTTTACCAAAACTTTGATCAAACGAAACCAGCCTCCTGCTTGGGAAAACAAATCATTTGATTGAATATTCACATTTCATTTGACTAGTCATTGATAATAAACTCAAATACTTCCTGGCTTTAAAACATTTCACTGTGTTTTGGTCATGAAAAGGACTTTTTTCAGTGGAACACCCATCCACCTCGCAAAAATACAGCTTTTAGATTAAATGGTTTAACAACAAAACAAACTAATGAGTTTTCACTTGGATGGCGAAATGAACGCGCAGACCTTTTTCTGCATATCCCTATTATTAACTTGCCCACCGGGTGGCACCACATACCGGTCAGCCCTTGAAACGGAGCCCTTCCGTTCTCCTCTGGGAAGTTTTCAAGGGCGCAAATTCCTTTCTGATTAAAGGGCCGTGAAATCGGTGTAAAAGGGCACATTAGAAGTTGCCTGGGATTTGCACATTTGCAAAAGTAGTTGTTGAACGCTTGCCAGGAAGAACTTTGCTTCCCAGAGGCTGAAGGGCAGGCAAACCATTTGTACTAAGGTAGCCTAAAGTACTTAAGCTTGGGTGCCTGATTGCAGCCTTCCAGATATTCCTGAACTACAAGCTCCAGTAGTCAATGTGCTGGGAGTTGAATCCTGGGAGTTGCGGTTCCTAAGCATCTGTGGGGCAGCAACCCTGATTTAGGTGATGGAGCAAAATTGGTATCTACTTTTGCTCCTCTCAAGAGCTTAATCTTGGGAACCAAATAGTTCAGATGCAATTGGAAAGCACTTTGCAAGAGTTTAAAAAATCTGCTAGAGTTCCCATCTTGCCTCGAAACTTTGGAAGTGCATATCTTTAATGTAGGCTAGAAGTACCACTGTGTGGTTAGCTCTAAACCACTTTTTTGAGGCACTTTTTTGTACTGCATGTGGGTGCTGCTTAAATGAGGACTTTCAAAACAGACAAGTACGTATTCTACTTTTGTTTGATTTGCTGCAATGGAAACACAGCAGACAGCAGTAACAAAATCGGGGGGGGGGGAGAACACATCCTGAAGAACTGATATGTTACAAGATAATCATTAGCCTAGTTAGACTAATGGCCCACGTCAGAGCAAAACTGCTGTCATGTACCAGTACAGATTTTATTTTCTTGGGTTCAAAGATCACAGCCGTGAAATTAAAAGACGCTTGCTCTGTGGGAGGAAAACTATGGCAAGCCTGGACAGTGTATTAAACAGCAGAGACATCGCCTTACAGGCAAGGGTCTGCATAGTCAAAGCTGAGGCTTTCCTGGAAGTAACATGTAGCTGGGAGAGTTCAGGCCTATTCACACTACAGCCCGTAGCGCATGATTAGGAACTTCTGGGGAATAGCGTCTGCACCTTGAGAAGGCTGTTACAGCCTCCAGGCGCCCCCCTGCCTTCCCAGAGGCTCCCTAATTGTGCACTTTACTAACCTTAACTGAAAGCTTACCTGGCGCATCCAGGCAGTGGCCATTCGCACCACTTCCCGTGCGTATTTGATCACAGGGGATGGGGGGGACATGTGTAACGTTGACTAGCGCTCCAAGTGTGAGCACTAATCAACCTTGGTTCACCGTGTTCCTTTCCTGTCCAGAGCGAAGGAAGGTTGAGCACCGAAAAACTGGTGCTTTCAAACTGTGGTGTTGGAGAAGACTTTGAAGAGTCCCTTGGACGGCGAGGGGATCAAACCAGCCAATAATAAAGAAAATCAACCCAGATTGTTCCCTGGAGGGACAGATATTGAAGATGGAGCTCAAATACTTTGGCCACGTAATGAGAAGACAGGACTCCTTAGAAAGAACCCTGATGCTGGGAAAGAGGGAAGGCATAAATGGCATCATGGAAGCAACAAGCATGAGCTTGGGCTATCTCCAGGAGCCAGGGAAGGACAGAAGGGCCTGCTGCAAAGAGTCGGACGTGACTTAATGACCAAACAACACTTCTGCATATAAATAAAATGCACACAGGCCGCATCCCCACTGCACAATTTAGTACAGTTTTAAACCCAGGTAAATTTAACCCGCATCAAGCTCTGTTTTTTCATACCCTGACTTTATGGGGTGGGGATCAGACTCTCCATGCATAAAGCTACAAGAGGATGGGTAGGGGAGAGAAAGCTCTGATTGCTGTCTCTTTAAAATCTCCATGCATAAAGCAGCAAGGGGAGGGGAGAGAGGAAAAAGAGTCCCTCTTCTCTGCCATTGTCACAATCTCCCTGCTGTCACAATGTAATGCATCTCTTGTAACATTGCCAGTTCTGCTCTAGACACTACAGCCGGGAGAAAAAGGAGGGAAATAATGGGTGGCTATTGGATCAGGGGGAACGGAAAAGAACGCCCCTCCCCACCAAAAAAACCATGCATTCCCATTCACAAAAAGAGGATTATCTCTAAATCCTGTTGCGAGACTATTTTTTATCCAAATATGGATAGTACGCATTTGGGGGCCTTTAATCCTCAGAAACTGCGGATTCCTCTAATCCTTTGGGAACACCCAGCTCTGAAAATGGATTCAATTCGCTTAAAAACTTCAATGGAAACGCAGCTACAAAGACAATACAATGTGAAATGATACTTTTGAACTCCGGTGCTGACGAAGACTTTGAGAGTCCCTTGGACTTCAGGAAGATCAGATCAGTCAATACTTCTTAATAAGAAGACAGGACTCAGTGGGAAGGAAGGAAGGAAGGAAGGAAGGAAGGAAGGAAGGAAGGAAGGAAGGAAGGAAGGAAGGAAGGAAGGAAGGAAGGAAGGAAGGAAGGAAGGAAGGAAGGAAGGAAGGAAGGAAGGAAGGAAGGAAGGAAGTCTATTTTGCTTTCCAGTGGATTGAGACTTTATTTCAAATATTTATACTCTATTTTTCACCCTGTGGCCCCAGGGCAAGTTAACACATCGAATATAAACACACAAGAAAAACTGATTTGCCAGTTAACCAGTTCCCTTTAAAATCAATTTCAAAAAGCAAAATACTGGCAATTCAGGCATCGGCTGGTGAACTGATCCTACAACCCAGCACTATCAGCAAACATTCAGGTGTTTCTCTGCTGTACTAGATTCCTAGGCAAAGGCAGGTCAGCCTAATTTCAGCCTTTGAGGAGTAGGTGAGACGCAGCACAATCCATTTGTTTGAGCAAATACTCTCCCAATTAAGGTATCTAGGAAAAGGGGAAGAGGAACGTTTGCTGCCTATGGACAGGGAGCTGTGGGAAAGGGCAGGAAGAGCCCAGAACTGGGTGGACAAAGTCCAGCTGGTTACAGCCAAGATAAACATTAAAAAGGACAGGCGCTCCCCACACCTGCAGAGTTTCTTTCATAGGCAGATTTGCGCACCCACCCCATTCCAGGATGCGCTGCACCCAAATCCTCAAGTGAACCTGCAAAAACGCTTCCAAGGAAGTGTGCAATCAGCCAAGGCTTGCTGCCTTAGTTAGTTGGAACAGCAGGGGCATGGAGTTCCATCATATGGGCAAAGCACTGATCTTGTGAACTTGGATATCATCACCTGCCAGCAGGCAGCAATGTGAAGGGAAGTTAAAGTGGGCAGTGGGAGAGTCCCTGGATAAATCTGGGTGGTTGAGAGGTGGTTTCTTCCTTCTGGATTTGCATTTCACTCCACCCATGTGGGTGCTGTTAAAAATATTATGTCATCGTCCTGGGGAACGTTTCGATCAGGGGCCTATTCACGCTTGGATTTATTCTGGAATATATCCAGGAATAGGACCCTCCTGTTCTCTTGCTAGTGCAGGGCCCAGCAAGCCCCAAGTGAGACCTGCCAGCGTCTGCATTGGCTTGTGGACCACAAACCTCTATCCTGAGATATATTCCAGAATGTGACCAAATGTGAACAGGCCCCAAGCATTAGGCTAGATCAGTGGTTCTCAACCTTCCTAATGCTGCGACCCCTTAATGCAGTTCCTCATGTTGTGGAGACACCCAGCCACGTGGCTGGGGCAGCTGGGAGGGGCGGTGGGAGACTCGTTGTGACCCCTCTGAAAGGGTAGTTCGACCCCCAAAGGGGTCATGACCCACAGGTTGAGAACTGCTGCATTAAACAGAGTTGGGAGGGCTCTCTAAGTTGCTCCTTGGCACCATCAAAGATGGCGCCCGTGCAGTTTTCTTGCCAAAAGGTGCAAGCAGTGGTTTGTCTTCCTTAAGGGGGCAGGGGGGATCAAACCTGCAAGCCCCTGATTCCCAGGCAGCTGCTCTCTCCCCTGAGTTATGCCCACTTTCTTCAACAGGCCAGTACAACACAAGTCAAGAGAGAATGCACTACGGGGTGCCCAGACTTACCAGGATGCTGCTGGCATCGCTGTGGTCCCAGGTCCCCTTGGTTTGCTTCTGTTTTTCTGAAAGACAACAGCAGAAAGCAATGTTTCTTCGGCCCCGGGAAGGCCCAAGGATCCTAAAGTGCTGCTCCAGGGTGCCAACGGAGGTTGCGTGGAAGGAAGCGGGTCCCACCCACTTGCTTCTCTTGCCGCCCGGAGCTCCAGGAGTCTCTCAAGGGCCCTTCTTGCAGACCACACACCAGCGGGCTAGTGCGGTCTCCAGGGATCAGCGGTCAAAGCAGGAAGCCACGGGAGATGGCCCCTCAGGCCTCTGGACTCTGCTCTGGCATGGCAGCTTTCCCAGGCGTTGTGCGCAACTGCAAACACTCTTCTGGGCTGGGCAAACTCTGGGCCGGTGGAAGCAGGAGGCGGTCTGCCTCCAAAGTCCATCGGCTGGGAGACCGCAGGCAGAGGAAGCTGGGTGCTCGTGAAACTGATGATGGGCTGACCTAGGCACATGGTTGGCCACTGTGAGAACAGACTGCTGGGCTAGACGGACCATGGGCCTGATCCTGTGGGCTATTTCTTATGTTCTGATGCCCCTGCAAGCTGAGCAAGCGATGGGCTCCATTTCTGCTAATGGGCTTCCTTCTGCAGCTGAACAGACAGGCAGGAAGCCACTAAAGAGCTGCACTGGCTGCCAGTTTGCTACCGAGCCCAATTCAAGGTGCTAACTTTAACCTATGAGGCCCACAGTGACTTGGGCCCCAAATGTCTAAAGGAGGCCTTCTTCCGTATTGACCTGCCTGTGCCCTGAGATCTGCAAGGGAGGCCCTCCTGGTTGTACCACCACCCTCAGTAGCAAAAAGTGTGGGCACCCAGGATAGAGCCTTTTCGGTGGTGGCTCCCAGATTGTGGAACAGTCTCCCTCTTGAAGTGCATCTTTCTCCTTCACTTTTATGCGGTCAGGAGGGCTGTGCGAAGATGCCCCTCTTCGCCCTGCTCTTAACAATGAATGACAATTATGGCTTGAAGATGTTCATTTTATACGTTCACCGCTTTCCAGTGTTGCAACCTGAGCTGAGATCTTTGGGTATTGGGCATGATAAACAAACAAACAAACAAGGACAGTTCCAGAGATTCAAGAGCACGCTGTGGCGAGCAAGACCTTGTTTCAAGGCCCTTGGGGAGTTTGCCCCGGCAAGGAGGCTGGCGTTTCCACCAGTGTGGGCTTTGCAGAATCTTGTCTTGTCAGGCTTCGACAGCCTGAGGGCAGCGGATGACCTTTTAATGTTCTACGTAGGCAAAGTATGAAGGGGCAACTGTTCCTTGCCCAGAGGGAGAGCACCCTGGAAAGAGTTTATGCAAAGGGCATTCTAAAACGACAGCGCAGGGCCAAGAGAACATGCAGCTGGAATGAGACGGCTGCAAGGCCAACAGAAAGAACACTGCCATCATTGCAAGATATGGTACTGTGAGTATCACCAATCACTGAACGCCATCTTGCAGTATCCCATGGCAGGGCCTTTTCTGCAGTGGCGCCCACACTCTGGAGCGCTCTCCCCTCAGATATGCACAAGGCGCCTACCACATCTTCTAGGCACCTCTGACAGTCATCTATCCACCCAGGGGCCCCTGATGTGAATGGACGCTTCCATATTCTGTTTCTAAGTGGCGTCAACCTTCTTTGTAAGTTACGCTGTTCCCCGCTCCAATAATTTTTAAACAAAGAAGCCGGAGGAAAATGTTGCCCACAGAAAAATGCAAGAAGGCCACCTACCCCATTCGCCTGGGAACCCCCCCCCCCCCAAAATCACCAAATCATATCTGTGTGGGTCCCTTTCACCTTCTCCCCTCCCAAATAGCAACTGGTACCTTGGTTCTGCAAAGACTTGAGCCCGGCCTGGGCTTGGAAATGTAGCTCCTCAAGGTGTGCGGGTCGACTTTTGGGGAAGAATACATTGTCTGGCTGTTCATCTGCCTTATATTGGACGCTCAGACGCTTTTCATTCTCGGCTTTTGCAGCTCCTGCAAGCAAAAAGTAGAGGATCCCATCTTTAGTGAGAATAAGAAGGTGGGTTTATTGGTCGACCTAGATCTGGTACCCCCAACAGGATTCATAGCAGCTTATGAAGTTGTTTTATATCAGGTTAGGGCAGGGTGCTCGAGAATAGGCCTCCATATGTTTCTGGAACCACAGCTTCAATCGCTCCACGTCAGCCGGCACATGATAATGGAAACCTGGGGGAGAAGCACCATTTGAAAAGGACACGAGGGCTCCTGTACCTTTCATAGCTGCACAAAAGAGGAAACTTAAGCAGGCATTGATGGCGTTATAAGGAGAGATGTGCAGGAAACGTTTTGCATGTTGATTCGCTTGTGAGCTTTGTTCTTCAACAGCAGGGTGTTCAGTTCTACTCGAACACCTCTGAACCACAATCGCACAGGGTGAGTTTGCTAGGTTTGTTAGAATATCCCCCTTTGTTCGGTTCAAGCTCGAGTTTTTCGAACAGCCCTGTTCGATCCGAACCGGTTTGAAGCCAAATCGGTTTGGCACGTCCCTGCTGCTGATGGAAGAGGATAAGGACAAGGGTGAAAGAGAAGGCAGCGCGGTTGCCAGCTCCAAGGTGAGCCACGCAGCTGTTGTTTCCAGAGGCACTCAAACAAAATTGTTGTAACTGAACTATGATCAACCCCTGTTAGGGACTGGCCGTCACAATGCCATTGAAAGAGGGCAACCAGCAGTTCAGAAATGGCACAATGGTCCCTACCCACGCTTCGCTTTCTCCGTGTTCCCCCTTGGCCCTTCTCTGTTACCAAAGCACTTTCTAGATTGTAGGGCTGAAGCATCTTCTCTCACGCTGGGAGCTGAAGAGAAGGAGAAGGAGAGGAGGAGTTGGTTTTTATACCCCACTTTTCTCACCCATTCATGGGGACTCAAAGTTGCTAACAAACCTTCTGTTCTTCCCCCCACAACAAAACACCCTGTGAGGTAGGAAGGGCTGTGAGAGCTCAGAAGGAGAGCTGTGACTAGCCCAAGGGCCACCCAGTTGGCTTCATGGAGGAGTGACTACGAGATATGATTCAGGCACTCTAACCAGAAGGCTAAACTGTAATGTAATCTGTTAGTAAACAAATGTCATTGCTACCAAGACACCATTCTCTGCCTTTTTTGTAACCTGTCTTCACTTTAACAAAGCACCTGGAACCGAGCACCCCTGTATTATTCATAGCCAGTGCTCACTGAATATGATCTGGCCTTGCATTGCGTAGGTCACCTGCACAGCGGAGTTTGGGTTAAGTATCTAAGCAGGATTAGGGGTCAGGTGCCCCTGAACAATAACTCCCATTCCTGAACAGAATTGGCATGCAATGCTGGGAGCTATATGTCAGGAATGCTTGGGGGATCGCCATTTGAGACTCCATAGCTCAGTGGTAATGCTCACAGCACAGAAAGCCAGAGGGTGGCCAGTTTGATTCCTAGCCTTCCCCTAGATGCAGGTAATAGCAAACCACTTCTGTATCTGTGCCAAGAAAACTGCATAGCAAAGCCCATGGAGTCTGGGAATGACTGTAGCTCAGTGGAAGAATAAATTGCCTGGAAAGCAGAGGGCTGCTAGTTTGATCCCCAGCCTCTCCCTGGAGGGAGGCAATAGCAAACTACTTCTGTATTCCAGCCAAGAAAACTGCATAGCAAAGCCCATGGAGTCTGGGAATGACTGTAGCTCAGTGGAAGAGTAAATTGCCTGGAAAGCAGAGGGTTGCTAGTTTGATCCCCGGGCCTGTCCCTGGTGGTAGGCAATAGCAAACCACTTCTGTATCCCAGCCAAGAAAACTGCATAGCAAAGCCCATGGAATCTGGGAATGACTGTAGCTCAGTGGAAGAGTAAATTGCCTGGAAAGCAGAGGGTTGCCAGTTTGATCCCCAGCCTCTCCCTGGATGCAGGCAATAGCAAACCACTTCTGTATCCCAGCCAAGAAAACTGCACAGGGTGCCCACGAGCGAACCAAGAGTCAGCAGGAGCCAGCAACAACAACCAAATTATAGAACCACTGGAAGAGCCAGCAGCAGTGCACAATGCCTCCACCCAGATACCAAATTTAACTGCATAGGAATGTTAGCACTATTACACCCGAGGCAGGCCAACTGAGTTGACAGACGCTTTTAATGGAAGGTAATAGAGAATATACGCACAGGGTTTCTGTTGGTGTCTTGCAACATATAATTCATAGTTCAGCTCGACCTTCTAGACATTGCTGGGCTCCAGTTCTCCAAAGAACCAAGATGAGTCCCAGTTTGGATAAGGAAGCTCATTGGGTGGCCTTGGTATCCATCCTTGCTGCTGCTCACCTTGGCCTACCTCCCAGGGTTGTTGCGAGAATGCAACAGGAAAGATCAGGTTACAACAGCCATAAATAAGCAAAGCTGAACAGGAACTGAAGTTCCACAAACCATGAAAGAAACTGAATAGAGGAAGGCTAGTCAGATATAAGGAAAACAAAAGATTGCAGGTTGTCCCCAGAAGGAGGTCATGGCAAACCACTACTGTATCAGTCAAGAAAACTGCATGGAAGTTGCCTTGGGTTTGACTTTGGCACTGACCATGTGCTGCTTTGAAGAAGAAGAAGAAGAAGAAGAAAAGAAGAAGAAGAAGAAGAAGAAGACTTGGCCTTTCTACCTCACTTTTCTCACCCATTTAGGGGGACTCAAGGCAGCTGACAAACCTTCTGTTCTTCTCCCCACAATACACACCCTGCTAGGTAGGTGGGACTATGAGAGCTCAGAAGAGATCTGTGATTTGCCCAAGGTCACCCAGCTGGCTTTCATGGAGGAGTGCAGAATCAAACCCGGTATTCCCAGATAAGAGTCTGGCTCCTTAACCGCTAGACCAAACTGTCTCACTGAACTCAGATTTTCAGAAAAAGGAATACTGGCAACCAGTGTTTTCATGTTTGCATAGTCATGACAGTCCTAGATCTCTTTGCAGGCTTTACCTGGCCCAGGTGACCTGATATGAGCCCAGGAGGTGGGAGGTGCAAGCTTGCCTCCGTTCCTACCAGTGTGCTGCATAAGTGAGAGCACCCCAGGGCAGAATCACATGACAGATACCAGAAATACCTGTACACCTGACATGTGCACATGCATGCAGAGAGTCAATGCTCCAGTCCATCTTAAAGGGGTCATGCTCAATGCATTTCCTTATACTCATACTGGCATCCAAACCACCATGCGTCACTTTGGAGGAAGGAGGAGGGGAACGAGTACAACCACACTAGGAAAAATTGTACAGCCACTTGTGTGCAAAAGAGCCTTTGGCTCCTTTGGGTTGGTCGTTCCAGGCGGTCAGCACCACCATGTCAAACTACTGATCCAGCGAGCTAACCACCATCTAAGAGGGTATCCTCCTTATGGTGATCATCTAGGTAACACTCAACTACAACTCCCAGCAGCCTCAGCCAGCCTGGCCAAAGATGAAGTTGGAAGTTGGGCAGCTATATGGAGGAGAAGGTACCTTGGTCTGCTCTTAGAACATAAGACCATAAGAGGAGCCCTGCTGGATCAGGCCGCAGCCCATCTAGTCCAGCATCCTGTCCCACAAAGTGGCCTGCCACCAATTGCTTATGGGCATCTCAAGCAGAAGACAAGGGCAAAACCTTCATCTGCTCTTTAATCCCAGCAACTGGCCTTTGGAGGTCTCCTGCCTGTCTCCCCAGCCCGGAGGATGTACCTGGGCATCTATTCTAGTAGCCATTGATACACCTAAAGAGATAAGAATGTAAAAGGAGCCCTGCTGGATCAGGCCACAGCCCATCTAATCAGCATCCTGTTGCACACAGTGGCCCACCAGTTGCTTATGGGCGTCTCAAGCAGAAGACGAGGGCAAAACCTTCACCGGCCCTCAAACCCCAGCAAATCTTCAGCAAGTCAGGTGCCCACCAGAGGCTTTTGCACCCACCAGACCCTGCCAACTGTCTGTATTGGTTCAGGCTGACAGAAATTTTAGTTAAAACCAGTTGCCAACACTACCACAAATGCTAAAACTAACACCAACTCCATCCAGATATTGCTCACTTATTCCACTCTATCTGGATATTCTGAAATAAAGCACGGATACTCCAGAATATCCAAACACACCAGAATAAGTACCCGGTTTCCCTGAAAACAAGCGCTAGTTCAATTTTTCCACTATTTTTTTGCTGCTCTAAAATATATGCCCTACCCCGAAAATAAGCCCTAGCCCATGGGGAGTGCAGGAGTCAGTCCGGGCACTGGCTGGCTCCCTCACAACTGCCTCAGTGCTTGCCTCACCAGGTCCAAGGATTTGCTGCGAACTGAAGGCTTCGCATAGGATACGGTCACAATGCCGTTCAAGCTAGCGCAGCTCTATGACCCTGCTGTGTTGAAGGCCCGGCTGCCGGTTCTACTTCTCTTTCCACGCGGTCCAAGTCTTCCAGCGCGCCAGGGCCCAGGCAGTAGGCATCCACGGTGTCTTCTAGCCCCCTTTTACCCAGTTCTGCTCCTGGGCGCGTCTGTGAAGACCGGGGCCTTCTCGGCGATTCAGGGCGCTTTAGGCAGCTTGCCCCGCTGCTCCAGAGATGCCTGGTAGGGATTTGCACAAACGTATTTTTGACATTCGCATCCGAGCCGATCCGAATGTCAATAAATCCGATTCGATTTGGATATTTAAGATCCGAACGTCATAAAATCCAATTCAAATCCGTAACATTTGAATCCGTACATTCAAATGTTAGATTCATATTTAGAGATACAAATATTGACAACATTCGTATCTGTTAAACTTATTATCCGTATTATCCCATACGCATCCCGTTTTTATCCCATATTTTAAGCGCAGGGTACTTATAATTTTCATGCAGATTTGTATACAACAGATACGAATCTACACATTCAAATGATCCGAAAATCCAAATCGGATTTTCAAAAATCTGATTCGAGTTCGAATGTCAACATTCGACGGATTCGAATTGGATATTCGAATTTTCAAATATCCTGATGTCTGGATGCAGCCTTAATTCCAGAATCTCCAAATATACTGGATTAAGAAACCAAAGGCTTGAATGCAGGTGAAGTCCTTGTTTTCATTCTCAGCCAAGACAGCTGACCTGTTGGACGCCGTAATCCAAACCTCCTGGAAGACACCAGGATAGGAAGAGGCCGGCTGAAGCTGTCTGTGTGCAAGTTTATGACCTGAATTGTTGCAAATGGATGGCTTCTTGGATGTCTCCAACTTGTTCAAAAAAACAACAACATATAAAGCCATCCGTTTAAATTCCATCTCTACAGTAAACGCCGCGAGCGATTCCTATTCACGCAGTTAGCCAAGATCCTCTTGAAGGAGATGACAGGTTCAGTCCTTGATGGGTCACCAGAGGGGCTGCTGATCAAATATTAGCTCTCTGCTTGTTCGCCTTGGGTGCAGTGAAAGAGTTTTTTAATCTATATTTTATGTCTATATTGTTTTTAATTTACTTTTCATTTTTAATGTGTATCTTGTGATTAATTGGCTGTTACCCGCCCAGAGACCTTAGGGTATGGGGCGGGATAGAAATGTAAACAAATAAATAAAATAAATAAATAAATAAATAAAACGTCTAAATCATGGGGACCCAGTAGGCTGCATCATTTGTCCTGAGGCAGTGTATTACGTTCCAGGCCCCTTCACGGATAACGCAAACTGCAAATAACAGCAAACGCCAAAGAAATCCCATGGGATTTCACAGGAATCACGGGAAATCTTGCTCGAGATGCATTCCATTTCCCATAATTCCTGTGATTATGGGAAATGCATTCCATTTCGCATAATTCCCATGGGATTTCAAAGTCGTTATGGGAAACTATGCGCCATTTGGGACCATTTCTTGCCTGTCCCAGGCCTCGGAAGAGCTTATGGTAGGCCTAATGATGCCTGTGCGGGGTCACTGAAACTAAAAATGTGGTTCCCAGATCAGTGGATACGGGAATCCGACTGTACATTGAAAACGTTGAAGTCTCAGAGCATGACCAGAGTTCAGATTGCCATGTAGCATGTTTAAAACATGTAGTTTACCTTCGCTCCGAAGTACATTCCTTCCGGAGGGAACACGGCTCATCCCCACATATTCCAATATTCCATACTCAGGATGTGCACAAATATGTGTCATATTAGAAATTTGTATATTTGCATTCAAATCGAATGCTGGCTACATGCGAAGATGGACATGTGAATGCTTTTGCGCATTCGTTTGAAGCTTTGTTATGTTTGTGAATTTGGGGAGACAGCAAAGCAGCTGCCCAGTCACATCAGCAGCAGATTCAGAGTGGATTCAAAGCGGATTCAAAACAGATCCAAAGAGTTCAGGGCAGATTCGGAGGGGATTCGAATAGGGTTCGAATAGCTTTCAGAGGACAACTATAGCAGCTTGGAATCCAGCCTGCATTCAAAGGGGTTCTATTAGTTCAAATGGGAAGTTCCTTTGCATTCGATTTGATTCAAACCCAAAAAGAAATCTCTGTTCCGTAGCAGTAACAAGAATTCTTCCGCTCACGTGCTCAGCCCTCTGCTGCCTGGTTAGATCTGTTGCTTCTTGGGCGAAGGCGGCTTCTCACGCAGTTCACGCGAACACCCGGCGAGGAACGGAATACTCCGCAATAGGGACGTGCAGAGGTAAATTCGCATCCAAAAATTCAACTGAATTTGCAAATTTGCAAATCTTCGCATCAAAACGAAAATACAGACATGCAAACGTGCAGACTTTCAAACGAAGCAAAAATGCTCCAGGAATTCAAAGATGAAAATATGATCAGATTTCTGAACTTTTGCAGTATTTTACTAATGAAAATAGGCTTTGTCAAGGGCAAAAAAAAAAAGCCACAAAAATGTTTCCCCACAAATGCGAAAGTTCAAAAGTTCGAACAATTTGACCGAACAAATTTTTGGACGTTAATTTCGACTGTGAAACAAGTTTGAATTTTTAATTCGTGTACACCCCCACGCTGCCGAAAATGTCCTTGTAAGTACTATTTTTGTACCCCGGAGAGTACAGAGTTATAATTCCAATCCACTGCAGAGAACTGTAAAACCTGTCTGGCGGGTTGAAAGCTCCTGCATATTCCGTGAGGATTTTTAACCCTTTCTGGATGCAAGTTCACTGGGTACACCCGGGCTGCCGACTGCCTCCCTATCTTAACCCACTTCACAAAGTCCGTAAGTGGGCAAAATGGGAGGGAGGATAAAAATTTACATTGAAAGAACCATTGGTGGTCTGATCCTAAGGGAAATCCCTTACTTGTCAGTATACTGAAACCTCCTTTGTGAGCCAGTTTGACCTTGAGGTTAAGAGTGGTGGACTCTCATATGCTGGTCTCCTGGTTCGCTTCCACACTCCTCCACAAAGGCAACTGGGAGGCTGTGAGCCAATCACTGCTCTCTTTCTGAGCTCTCACAGCCCCACCTACCTCACAAGGTGACTGTTGTGGGGAGATGAACAGAAGATTTGTCAGCCTCTTTGAGGCCCCTGAAGGTTGAGAAAAGCAGACTATAAAAGACAATTCTTCTTTCCACACACTGGGGTGGTCTCAGGGAGATGCCATGCCACGCTAAGACGCTCCATCTGGACCAACTGGCCCCAAAGAGCAGGCTTGTCTGATTCTAGTGATGTTCTAGAGGCTGCATGCCAGGCCACAGTTCTGTGGTCCAGTTTGATTGCACTAGCACAACCAGGCACACTCCAACAGTGGGTTTTCTGGCCTTTCAGAGGCTCCCTATACCACCTCCAACGCTGGTGTAGGTTTTGGAGCCAGCACAGGGGCTGGAACGGAACAGACTGTCCCAGTGCAGACACCCTTGGGACAGGACCCATCCTTCAAGCAGGATCCAGTCTTCTAAAGGTAAGTGCAAAGGCCCCCAAAGAACGAGGTCCTACAGCTGTCCCTACGGAATGGGGAAAGTGTCTTCTTTAAGACTAAGTTCTGCTTTTTTCTCAGAGGCATTCAAGGTAGCAAGGGCAGCTCATCTCTCAGTTCTACTGCAAGTGGCTCCAACTGGCCCAAGGTCACCCTGTAGGTTTCAGCGCTGGCTGCTGATCTGAACCTCGGCGCCCCAGATCCTAGTCCCATGCCCTGGTTTCTGGACTATGCTAGCACTAAGGCAGTTGTTCCAATGGGAGGCGGTACGTAAACGGCTTCCGAATGAGGTCATCGAAAGCAGATGCAGCAATCAGCAACATGAACGCAAAGCCGGCAATTAAGTGTGCTTCAAATTCTACTGCGTCCTGAGGATAAGAGCTTCTCTTCCATTTCAGAGGATAAAGTCCATTCCAAGCTGATGCAAAAGGAGATCTCCCTCGACACTGCAGGGAAGGACTCGGGGTCCAGATTACAAAATCCCATAATGGGGGTCCTCCACTCTGACCCATCAAGCCCTGTCAGCTTGATATCTCCTAAACTAGGATCACCACAAAAGATGGTCAAGGTATCAATGAATACATAAAGACATAATAACAGCTCACCCCATTCAGCATTCTGTCCAACATCTCCAGCCTGGAGGCAGTACCTAGGCATGCATTCTAGATTAGAACATAAGAGGCGCCCTGCTGATTCATCTAGACCGGTGATGGCCAACCTATGACACGCGTGTCACAGGTGACACACCAAGCCCTTTTGGGTGACACACATGGTCACCCTGGCACCTGGGCGTGTAGTGCTTGCTTGTTCTTGAAGTGTACAAAATACCAACTTTCAATTGAAGATTTAGCAGCAAAAGTCACTAATGTAAAGAATTATTTGTTTTTGCTTTTAATAAAATACATATATCAAAAATATAACTTTTTTATTAGAGCTACAACTATCACAAAATTATGGATATTTCTAGATGTGACACAGCACCCGAGTTAAGCTAGGTTTTCTTGTGAATTTTGACACACTGAGCTCAAAAGGTTAGCCATCGCTGATCTAGACCATCTAGGCCAGGATCTTCTCTCACACGGTGTCCCACCGATTGCTTCCGGGCATCTCAAGCAGAAGACAAAGGCAAAACCTTCACCTGCTCTCAACTATTTGCAGATGGCCTTTAGAGGCTTCCTGCCTGTCTCTCCAACCTAGAGGTGGTACCTAGGAATCAGTTCTAGTAGCCATTCATACACCTGTCCTCCATGTACTGAGAGGAGTCATGCTGATCGGGCCACAGCCCATCTAGTCCAGCATCCTGTCTCACCCAGTGGCCCACCAATGGCTTCTGGGAATCTCAAGCATAAGATGAAGGCACAGCCGTCTATCCAACCGGGAAGCAAATTTGTTTACTTCATTATCTCAGTATTTATTTCCTTCCCTTCACCCCAAGTCATGATTTCCAAGCAAGGGAAATTTGTGGCCTTGTGGAGGATGCTGGGACCTCCCTGGCTTCCTTCATCCTTGACCACAGCATGAAAAGGTTCCTCCTTCCCGAGGCTACAGCTCCCACGGTCCTTAGTTCCAGAACACTATGACACTTCCAAACTCTGGTGCTGATGACCAAGGGTCACGCCGGTCACTGTTTCCCCACTCCGGACATAATGAAAGCCACAAGGAGGAGAAAGAATGGATAGTGGTCTCCGGAAGTTCAGACTTAAAAAAAAAAATAAACCAGCAAGAAATGCTTTTTAAAAAGAAGACAAGGAAAAATGTCTTTGATATTGCTGGAATTCTGAAAAGAAGACCACTGAGACGTGGGGGCTGGCAACTAAAGGTCACTTTGCCCCCTGCACGCCTTGAGATGCTGAGGCAGCATTTTTCCACCCTCCCATCTGCCACCCCACCCTCCCTTCTCGGCTTTTAATAGCAAGATCAATACACACCAGGCACGCTGCTCTCTCCTTCCCAGAGTCAGTGCAAAGCAACAGTGAATCTGAGAAAGGTAGATCCTAATATTTTTTGAGCTTCGTTGTTCCTCCCTGGAGAAAAAAGGTACACAGCCCAGGTAGCTACCACTGAGCAAAAAAGCTGTTTTTTCCCCCCATGGGACCAGCGACCAAAGAAGACCCAGAAATCAGTACAGATGGATGGTTGGATGGTTGTGGGGGCCACATCCCAACTGGCTGGCTGCTGAACTTGAAGTTGATTTAACGCTGCCCTCTGTACATGTTTTTTGACATCAGTCAGCATCAGATGAAGGCATCTTGCTTTCTTTGCCGGGGCAGACAGAAGCTACACAGGGCTGACTTTCTTTGCCACGTGACTCTCCAGGTCCATCGGTGGTGCCAGCTTCAAAGCTGGCAAAATGATGGCTCTCCAGATGTTGCTGAACTACAACTCCCATCACTCCTTGCTCTAGACCAGACTGGTTGGGAGTCCTGGGGGGATATAGTTCAGCAATACTTGGAGGAGCAGAAGGAATTGATGGGCGACTGTGTGAGCCAGGATGTTGAACTAGATGGGCTGTGGGCTTATCCAGAAGGACTCCTCTTAGGTTCTTGTCTACAACAGATGCTTAGGTGCCACCTCCTCCAGGTTGGAGAGACAGCCAGGATGTCTCTAAAGGCCATTTGCGGGAGGGCAGGTGAAGGTCTTGTCTTTGTCTTCCATATGAGGCCCAGAAACCATTGGTGAGCGACTGTGTGAGATGGGCTAGATGGGCTCTGACCTGATCCAGCAAAGTCCTCTTGGGTTCTTATCTAGAATAGGATGCCAAGGTACTGCCTCCATGTTGGAGAGACAGACAGGAGACCTCTAAAGGCCATTTACAAGGAGTGGAGAGCAGGTGAAGATTTTGCCTTCATCTTCTGCTTGAGATGCCCAGAAGCAATTGGTGGGACACTGTATGAGGTGGGATGCTGGACTAGGTGGGCTGTGGCCTGATCCAGCAGAGGTCCTCTAAGGTTCCTAAGACCACAGTCTGAGAATCTCAAGTAGCTTTTAAAAAGTGATCTGAAGAATGAAAGAAACGATTTAACAAAATGACCTTTCCCAACCTTGAGCCCACTAAATCTCTTTGACTCGGACCTCCAGCTGTTCTTTCTGAAGGGGAAACCGAAAACATTGGAAGGAGAAGTCCACTTTGAAAAGATGCCTTTAATTGCAGTGAACAAAAGTTCTTTACCTCTGGTGCTAGCTGTAGTTTAAGAACAGGCTTTCCCCCTTCTCTCTGGGACTTTCCTCAGGCAAAAGGTACCTAAATGTGACCTCAGGTTAAAATCTGGCTTCTCTCTTCCAAATTCTTGCTCATTTGCATGCAAATAAGTGCCATGGACTTACAAATCAAGCAGCTGTAACTCACAAAAGGTTTATTACAATTTCCTCCAGGTATGAGGGGAATAGAAATACTCAGTCGGACACTGTGACACTGTGGACACACTTAAGGTTTAATCCAGCTTCAGTCCACTTTCAGAGTGAGAGAAGACATCGGAAAAGTGACAAGCTGTTTTCTTTCTCAATTCACCTTTGAGATGACATAGATAGATAGATAGATAGATAGATAGATAGATAGATAGATAGATAGATAGATAGATAGATAGATAGATAGATAGATAGATAGATAGATAGATAGATAGATAGATAGATAGATAGATAGATAGATAGATGATATAGTGTGGAAAGAAAATTACTGGCCACCTTCCTGATGTGCTCTCTCACCCTGAAAGTGGACTGAAGCATAGTGTGGAAGATGTGAATTATTTTCTCTATCACACAGTACTAGAACCGGGGGCACTCTATGGAACGGATGATTTAAGACTGACAAGGGGGAAGTATTTTTTACTCTATGGAATTCATTACCAGGGGTGCTTGTGACAGCCAACGAACTGGATGGCTTTAAGAAGCTGGACAAATTCATGGAGGACAGGTGGATCCGTGGCTACCAGAATGGATGGACAAAGGCCGCAGAGCCGTGCAGGGTGTGCCTAAGGGCCAGTTCAGAGCGGATGAGGGTTTTGCCTTCATTTTCATTTCATTTCCGTTTTATTTGTATACCGCCTTTCCAAAAGAAAATTTGCCCAAGGCGGTTCACCACAAACAGAAAATATACAATGCAAAATAATAAACATGATAATAAAAATACATTATAAAAATTGCACATCACATGAAACATTGCAAAATAAGCCAAAATACACACATAAGAACATAAGAGAAGCCCTGCTGGATCAGGCCACAGCCCATCTAGTCCAGCATCCTGTTGCACACAGTGGCCCACCAAATGCTCATGGGCATCTCAAGCAGAGACAAGGACAAAGCTATTCCTGCGCTAAAATCCCAGCAAATGGCCTTAGAAGCACCCTGGTCCCGTTCCCCCCCCCCCACACACACACCGTCTGAAAGATGCACCTAGGCATTCGTTCTAGTAGCCATTGATACATCTGTCGTCCATAAATTTGTCTAACCCTACTTTAAAGCCATCTAGACTGGTAGCTGTTACCACCTCTTCCGGCAGCACATTCCATAAGCCGATGACCCTCTGGGCAAAGAAATACTTCCCCCTGTCAGACCTGACTCTCCTACCCATCAGCTTCATAGATGCCCCCTGGTTCTAGCGTTGTGCGACAGAGAAAAGAAATTCTCTCTATCCACCTTTTCTATACCGTGCATAATTTTATATTCTTCAATCAGGTCCCCTCTTAAACGCCGTCTCTCCAGACTGAAGAGGCTGCTGAAGCCAAATGGAATCCAGAGCAGCTGACCAAAGGCCTCAGTCCCATGAAGAATCACCTCCTCCAAGATGTCCATGCCCAGCCATGCTGGAGAGTCATCCAGAGGGTAGAGGGGTCCAGGCTGCCACCACTAAACCACCCCCAGGAGGGATGGCATAAGCAGCTGTCTCTGGTGGAGCTGAGACCAGGTGGAGTCCAGGTGGAGATAAGAAGGACCCAGTCCTGCAAGGAAGTAGCTCCAAATTATCAGGGCCAATCGAGGCTGGAGGGTCATCCAGAGGGCAGAGAGATCTAGGCTACCACCACCCTTGGAAGGATGGAAAGGTTCTCCTCCTCCTCCTCCTCCTCCTCCTCCTCCTCCTCCTCCTCCTCCAAATGGGCTTCCAGCCCTTCCATCTTCTGCTAGAGATGCCCAGAAGGAATTGGTGGCCCACCATGTGAGAGAGAATGGTAGACTAGATGGGCTGTGGCCTGATCCAACAGGGCTCCTCTTATGTTCTTAATCAGAATAGATTTCTAGGTACATCCTCCAGGCTGTAGAGACGGGCAGGACACCTCTAAGGGCCACTGGCAAAGGGTCAAGAGCAGGTGAAGGTTTTGCCTTTGTCTCCTGCTTGAGATGCCACTGTGCGAGGTGGGATGCTGGACTAGATGGGCTGTGGCCTGACCCAGCAGGGCTCCTCTGAGGTTCTTCCTGCCCCTCTGCCCTGAGCTCTCCAAAAGCGGCCCCCCTCCCACTCCATCCACAACCTCTTGCAGGGCACAGTGAAAGGGAGTTTTGTGCCCTTTGTGTGTGATTTCTGCCTGGCGCCTCAGTGCCCTTTTGAACTAAGGACTCCTGCACCCCGTTCACCTTCTACCTGCTCCAGCTCTAACCACTGAACCGCCCAGCATCTCACCCCTGCTCCTAGGATGCTTGGCTTGACCTTGCAATCACTGCCTCTTCTTAACCAGGAGATGAAGGGGGGGGGGGGAGAGAGAGAATCAGGCAGGCAACGCTACTCCCTCCTCCCCTCCCCTCCCGACTCGCTCAGTTCCTGCCAGATCCCATTTAACTCATTCTCTCCCTCCAGCAATCAGAACAGAAAAACAAATCTGGCGAAGAGCGGCGGCGGCGGCGGCGGCTCCCAAAATACCGCAGAGAGGATCGGGATGGAGCGAGCGGGTGGCCCCAAAGCATCCTCTGCTGCTGCCCCCAGAGATCCCCCCCACCCCAATGCCAAGGGGCTGATCTCTTTCCATCTCAACCCCCCCTCCCCCGATCCCAGGCCAGAGGAAAGATCGGGCAGCTCTTTCGTGGTGGCCGCTGGACCAGGTCGGAGGAGGAGTCCAGTCTGGTCAACAAAGGAGAGGCATGCGGCCGGGGTGGGTAGGAAGAGTCCCTCAGACGGGGAGAGGGAGGGGAGGGGGAAGAGCTCCTCCCTCCCCCCCCCAGTTCCACAAACTCTCTCCTCCTCCCTCCCCCCAAGGCAGACACCAGGGGCATCCCCGCCAGCTGGGTGGTCAGTCGCGCATTGGGCGCCGATGCCCAGGAACCTTCTTGGCAAAGGCAGCTTCGTCATCCCGTCTCTTCCACCCCCCTCCATGCAGGGCCAGTCCGATTCTCTATTATCATGATTTCCATTCTCAGCGGCCGAACCCCCCCCCCCCCCCCGCTCCAGGCTCCCTCGTCCCAGGGCGGTTCCAAGAGGTTCTGGCGACAATGCGAAGCTCCGGAAAAGCGCAATTGAGGAAGAGCCGGGGCGCACGGCGCGCTCTCCACCAGCGGCGGCAGGGAGCGTCTGGAGGCGCCTCGATCGGCGACCCTCGCTCAAAACGGCTCCCCCCGCCGCCTGAGCCTCTCCAGCCCGCCCCCGTGACAGGATCGCGCCGGTCGGGAAGCGCAAAACCCACCCACCCCCGGCCCCACAAAAACCAGGACCAAGGATGCCGCCGCGCCCGCGCCGACTCTTCGGCCGGATTGCGCTCCTCGAGGCGCGCAGCGGCCGCCGCACCCACCGCGGGAGCAGCGCTGCGCCCGATCCTGAAGAAAGGATCGGGCGCAGGAAGGCGGAGAGGCGGGAGGGAGTCGTCGCCGCCCCCCCCCCCCCGGCCCGATCGCTGGCCGCCTCACCTTTTTTCTTGAAGAGCGCCAGGAGGGAAGGGAGGTTCCTCCCGAGGAAGACCACCATGCCGATGGCCGGCCCGGGCGGGCGCCAGACGGGCAGCGCTGTAGGTGTGCGGGGGGGGGGGGGGGAGAGATGCTCCCTCGCCCGGCCTCGCTTCAGCCAACGCTGCTGGACCAGAACGTCTCTTTCTCCTTCAGCATCGCTCGGCCGCCTCCCTCCCTCCCTCCCTCCCTCCCACCTCGCCGGGGCGGGCAGATGCGAGGCAGAGGGAGGGCCCAGCAGCGCCGCTCCCGCTGCTGCTGCTGCTGCTGCTGCTACACCCCAGGAGGCTGTGGGGGGCCAAGCGAGGAAGGCCCCGCCCCGACCGACCGACCGACCGACCGACCCCTCTCTCCCGGGCGTGGGAAACAGGAAAGGGCGACATCCTTATGGGATTCCCTTTCCAGGTGTGTGTGTTGGGAGGGGGGGGCACCTCCTCTGTCTGCCGCCCTGGAGATGAGAGGGCATCGGAGTGAAGCCAATGGAATCCAGGTCGGGGTTCCTGTCCCTTTCAGGGCTTTGCATAAGGGAGGTTCTCACCCTTAAGGGGACTCAAAGCAGCTGACAAACCTTCTGTTCTTCCCTCCATAACAGGCACATAGCCGGTTTGATTTTGTCCTTAAGCATGTCAGATTCTCATCTGGAAGCCTCCCAATCCACACTTCTTCAAGAAGCCTGCTGGGTGACCTGGGGCTAGTCTTTCTGAGCTCTCATAGCCCACACCTACCTCTCAGGGTGTCTGGTGGGGAGAAGAACAAAAGGTTTGTCAGCTGCTTTGAGTCCCATTAAGGTTGAGAAAAGCAGGGTATGAAAACCAACACTTCTTTGGTCTAGTCTAGTGGTTAGGGAGCCGGACTCTTATCTGGGAATACCAGGTTCGATTCTGCCCTCCCCCATGAAGCCAGCTGGGTGACCTTGGGCTAGTCACAGCTCTCTTCTGAGCTCTCACAGCCCCACCTACCTCACAGGGTGTTCTGTTGTGGGGAGAATAGAAGCTTTGTCAGCCGCTTTGAGTCCCCTTAAATGGGTGAGAAAAGCAGGGTAGAAAAGCCAACTCTTCTCCTCCTCCTCCTCCTCCTTCATGATGTTGTTGGCCTTTGGTTAAATGGGAATATACTGTCTCTTCTCACTTTACAGACACTGTTACTGTTTTATTACATACTCTTTTTTAATGTATGTCTGATTTTAAACGTTGTTAACCCACCCTGAGAGCTTTGGGTATAGGATGGGATAGAAATACATATAATAAATAATATACAAATAAATCGAACCGGGAGGCTACCAGGTCAAGAGTCCAGCACTGTAACCACAAGACTAAACAGGAACAAAATGCATTAAACCCAGCCACAAAAGTCCTGTTTGACTAGCCTTAGCAAATCACATCCCGTTGCCCAAAGACCATGTTATACAAGGGATGACCCGTCTGTGTCACATCGGTGCAAGTGTACCTTTCTCTTCAGCTGCTGACCCCGACCCAGGGGCTTAGAGGATTTCTTGCTCTTCCAAGCTCTGGACTCCTCAGCCTCCCCTTCCCCCCCCCCCTCACTCCTGGCATTCTTTCGGGGAGGCAAATTAAGTCCGTTCACAGCCAGCTGTCGAGGCCCTTACGGAAAAGCTGCATATTCATCAGGCCACTTAGAAAGAAAAGCTGCTCAGTCGGCCGGCCGGCCGGCCAGCCAGCCGGGCCAGGCTCACACCAGCTGGCAGGCGGCGGGATTTCCGTCGCTGAGCAGAAAGGCAAGGTCCCATTGCAGCTGCGGGACTGGGAGACAGAAGGAAGGGTTGCTCATTCTTATGGAGGAGCAGTTTCCTGGCAGGGTGGGGTGGAGTCCAAAGAAAGGGTGAAGCCAGGAGCAGAGGAGGAGGAAGAGTGGAAGGCCCTGAAGCTGCACTCAGGCTTCCAGAAGAAAAGCCTGCTTGGAGACCCATTACCGCAGGGCTCTGCCTTGCCTTTGGGCTATCGGACCTAGGGAGGAGCATGAATATTTGTAACATTCAAAATTCACACGACTTTGGCCGAATTCAGACATTTCCATTTGAATTGAATATTTCAATACATTTGTATGAAACCTTTTGTATGGGATTAATATATGAGTCATATGAATTTGGATGGGATTGAACATTTGATGTGTGCAAAATGAAACTTAGTGGTTTGGTTTGGATGAAACCAAGCTAGCCTTGGTCCAGATTCAGTTGGAAGCGGCATCGTCAAACGACAGGTGAGAACCAAACAACCACCTGAGAATCTCCATGGTTCATTATGGTCCATTTGCTTCAACATACTGCCCCTTGATTTGGATTCAAGTTGATTCAAACCTTTTTTCAAGCAACAGGTGAGAACCAAACGACCATTTGAGAACCACCATGGTTCATTGTGGTCTGCTTGCTTCAACAGACCACAAGTCAGTTTGGATTAGATTCAAACAGTTGTTTTTTCAAACAACAAGTGAGAACCAGGCAAACCACTTGCAAATCACCTTGGAAGCTCACCTCATGTGCAAAAATTGGGGGGGGGGGTTGCAAGGGGGTCTCTGGGAAGTCCCTTGAGACACTATGTTGATGGATTTCTCCAAGAGAGCTAGTCAGCTGAAAGCCTGCTGCGGAAACCCGGGGGGGGGGGGCAGACCAGAGCAAATATCGCTTTCCCTTTGCTGTCCAGAGGCACCTTCAACCCCTTGCAATTCCCCCCAAGTCCGATCTGACACTTGAACACCAAAAGGCAAAATGCAAAGAAAGGTTTTCCAAGCCTTCCAAAAATAGCTTCCAATTTCCTGCTGGATGTGGCCTTCATTGGGACCGATTTGCCCTGCCAGCAACACGCTCAGGGAGAGCCAAAACCTTGCCTGAAACAAGATTTTTTTTTATTTTTTTCCTTTTAGTCTTGTGGCTTGAAAATCCTCAGATTCAGACATGACTACAGAGCCCTCAGTCTGCTGGGCTAAGCATAGGGCCCAGGGGTGTTCTTGGCCTTTTTTGCACGTGCAATGAAGACCCCATTAGGAACTCGATAGGTACGCAACTAGTATGGATCCTCTACGTTCTGCACGCTTAAGGATCCCATTAGGACCCCATTCTGAATGCGTTCTCCGCACGAGCACTGTTGGAATCTGAACTTAATGGGATCTTCAGGCCCTTAAATCTGGATCAACGCAAGACACTTTTAATGATGTCTTCAATCCTGTCTTTCGCCATGAAGACCAGAGCACAGAGCACAATTCCACATGTATAACCGGGCAATGCGGTCCAGGGGTGGACCTAGAGGCTATGGCTCCGCCCTACCACCCACAACTACATAGAGCCACATGTCCTTGGTAGCTGTCTACAGAGCTGAGCAGAAGCTTCGTTGCAGCTAAGTAGGCAGCTGCGAACCATCTCTCTCCGAAACACCCACTGTAGCCAGAAGTGACCCAAATGACAGCTGGGTGGGCCAGACCTGTAGCGCCACTGACAGACCTTCCTGATCAGGCCTAATTGGAGCCTTGGGATGGGTGCTACAGTGTCCACATGGCAGCCCTGTTTAGCAGCCACAGCCATTGGGTGTTAAGATTGCCAGTGTGGACGCATGGGGCCCTCACATGATGCGGAAGTACTTGGACTGGATTCCACAAGGACTGGATAACAAAGATCCGGATCTTCTTAATCCGGATTAAGAGTGCAAAAAGGCCCCTTGTTTCAGTTGACATCACCTGGCTTTCAGGAGTTAATTTGCTATAAGGAGACGAGGGTGATGTTATCCCAAGTGGTCCTTGTGCATGGAGAGGCTGGGGAAACTGATGCCTGCTCAGCTTTGAGAAGGTTTTTATGAATCCACCCTGATTTAAGCAATGTTAAGTGCTTTCTCAACCTCTGGAGCTTTGTCTGACTTCATAAAGGCCCATCTTATGAAACCATGGCACTCTATGACCATTAGCAGACCCTTCTGGTCCTGAAAGACCACTATAAGGGAAGATTCTGCAGAGGGGACACAAATAATCAGACGCCACCTTACAGCGCCTTCTCTGTGGTAGCACCTATCCTTTAGAACCCCCTCCCTTCCAAGAGCCTTGAGAGACCTGCAATTATATGTTAATGAGTCATTTCTCTTCACCCAAGCCTTCCTGGTACATAAACTGTTTCCCTGCTCTCAGCCTGTATGAAATCATATTTTTATATAATTGTTTGCTTTATGTAATTTTATCCAATTTATACATTTAAGTGTAATTTTTACTATCCAACCACAAGCATAGTGTGGCAAACTAACGGAGCAATGGGTTGGGCTGTAGAATTGTATACAGAACTTTCTGGTGTCAGTGTGAATCGAACCAAACTGGGGTTGGTTCTGGTTCACCTCAACTCAATTCCACTGACACCTGCAAACACCTTTGAACCGCAATCAAACAGGGTGTATTTGCTAGGTTTATTAGAACACTGCTTGATGAATTTCAATTGTGTACTGAAGGATTATACACTATAAATTTTGAATCTTAACTAGATCCAAGTGCAACTCAAGTGCAATTAATTTGACTTGAGGTTTTATCTGATTCAGTGCAAACTGCTGCAAGAATTTTAGAACGGGAAGTGACATAAGAACACCATAAAGAAATAAGTGAATGTCACACTGGTCTTGTTGTGGAGTGTAGGGTTAACATTGCATGAGTGAAAAAAAAATTACAATGCAACCCTACACTGTCCAAAAATGTTTCCAGATAATTTCAATTCCCAGTGGCAGCTAACAGAGAACATCTTTGCCTGCAAAGAAAATGAAAAACTGCGCGAGTTGTAATTCGTTGCTAAATTTGCACTCTACCCCTCCCTCTGTTTTTAGGCCCCTCTGGAATTGCCTGCCTTTCAGACCCATAAACACTGGGATTTCTGGTAGGTGCCCTTGACTTTGCAAAAGTTTCCAAAGAGGAAGATTTTATACCAATGAGGCTTGTGCCTTTCACTTCCATTCTAAGGTATGAGCCTGGGAAAACTGTTGTTTTCATAAACAACACCAGGCAAAACGTGGATCCTGGGGGCTCTTGTCATAAATACTGTGCAACATATGTACAACAATATGAAGGTACTGCTTACAGTTTACTCTGTAAGTGTTCAACACAGAGAAACACCAGATCTTTTATTCATTAACAAGAAATACTAGCTCATCTTAGAAATAAAATTAACATCATCACCATCATTATTATTATTTATTCAACCAAGCCAAAATCACAACCATTCCTTAATATGTCCATGAAGTTTCCTGCTCTGGTTTTCATAATCTTGAAGTTTTTGGTCTGGACAGAAGAAGAAGGAGGAGGAGGAGGAGGAGGAGGAGGAGGGTTGGCTTTTCTACCCCACTTTTTTCACCTATTTAAGGGGACTCAAAGTAGCTGACAAATCTTCTATTCTTCTCCCCACAACAGAACACCTTGTGAAGTAGGTGGGACTGTGAGAGCTCAAAAGAGAGCTGTGACTAGCCCAAGGGCACCCAGCTGGCTTCATGGGGGAGGGCAGAATCGAACCCTGTATTCCCAGCTAAGAGTCCAGCTCCCTAACCACTAGACCAAATTGGCTCACTGACGCATATACAGACAGACGCATATCCAGGATTCCCACAAAATAAAATCCATCACTGGAACGTCATCGCCTGAAAGGGTCCTACTCTGTCCACCAAACATCCAGCTTCTGGTGTGGGTTGATGCTAAAGGAATTTCTGCACCTACCTGTGCAGCATGGAAGGAATTTCCCACAGCAGCAACCCAAAATCCGGTGCAAAGCCCTCCCAGTCAAGCGGAGCCTGTCACAGCACTGAAGGACGGCCTGATGCATTATTGATTTCTGAATGGGATTTTGCACGGTCTGGTGTCCAGAGGGCTTTTGGCCATATAGTATACAGCCAAGCAAGCGTGAAACTTTGGAGGAATCAAACTAAAAGCTTGCCAACTCTGATCAGAAGTAAGAAGAGGAAAAGACTAATCTGTTCATGTGGGTGCCTGCCATGATCCAACCCTGCATCCTTATGGGGTAGATATGTTCATGTTAGGGATGTGCAGGGAGATTCACAACGTTCGATATTCATACAAATTTGGAACATTAGTGAAACGGGGAGGTGGGAAAGCGGCTGCGCCAGTCACACATGCAACGGATCCAGAGTGCATTTGACATGGTTTGAGAGCAGATTCAAAGTGGATTCAGGACGGCTTTGACCCTTTCAGGGCAGATAGGTTACAGGACACATATCAGATATGTATTTGTTCGTATCGGTTATTCATACGGATTCGTGCAAATACATTTGTATTGAATAGAATCCTACCATATGAAGGGGATCGATTCAAAAGAATACTAATTTTCTTACATCCGATTCAATATGAATCGAAGGCAGAAAAAACTATTTGTGCACAAATAGGTTTTTTTCACAGGATCAGACCTCATAAGGTAAAGCTTCGGCCCTGAAGATCAAGGCATGCCAATGGCTTCAGCAAAAAAAAAAAAAAAACACTTGGAACCACACTGGAATAATATATATATTCACTGTACTTGCCCAACAACAACTTAATTGCACAGGATCATGTTCTCTCCTTTGCCAATAATATCCCTATTAAAATCACTATCACAGGTTTCACCCATTTATTACTTCCTCTATGATTTGTTTTCCCTTGGCAACAGTGTGCCACGCACAGTGAACCACAAAGTGCCGTCTCTTCCTGGGGGCGGGCGGTGCTGGAACAAAAGGAGGCAGGCCGCACACCCACATCGGCTCTCTTACAATAAAGTGGCCATCCTTGCCTACCAGGGTTAAAGGGCAGCTAAGGTGTGGTCCTGGACACTCTTATCAGTCTCCCCAAGAAGCCTGGATAACAACAAGGCATGATAGGGGAGTGGCTGTAGCTTATTGGTAGAGCAAGTTGCCTGGAAAGCCCAGGGTTGACGGTTCGATCCCTAGTCTCATCCCATAATTAGGCAATGGCAAACCACTTCTGAATCTCTGCCAAGAAAGCTGCATACTTCAGCAACTGGGAGATACCAAACTAGCCACCCTGGCTCTAAAGGGACATCTTAAGAGGTACACAGAAATGTCAACAGCTGGACCAGCAGAAAAGGCTTGGCCACATGCGCTGCACCGCTGGTCAGTTTGTCTCACACCTCTCAGGAGATAGGGGCATTCGCTGCATCAGCCTCATCTGCAACCACTCCATCCATCCATCCATCCATCCATCCACCCATCCATTTCCCACCCTTCACCAGGAGGTCCCTGGTCAGATCACAACAACAACAATAATAATGGATAACCCTGCCTCCCTTCCCCCTCCCAGAGGAAGCTAAACCTCAAAGGCCTTGGTGAACAAGTACGTTTTAACCAAACACGGAAAGCCATATAAGGTAGGCGGCCTGGTGAGCCTCAAGAGGGAGGCTGTTCCGGAGTCTAGGGGCCACCACAGACAAGGCCTTCTTACGTGTCCCTGCCGCAAGAGTCTGCAGTGTTGCTTCAGTGCCGGACCAATCTGACAGCCTCACAGATGGCCAAAACCAGGGACATGTCAGGCTCTCAAAAGCCATCAGGATTTCCGTTCATCATCACCCAGACTGCCCCCCCCCCCCGCCGCCGCCCTGGAGGCAAAGGCGCAAATGCAGGATGCTTGCTTCTTGGTAGGCACGGCTCCCAGCCCTTCCCCTTTTACAAGTGAAGAGTCATGCATGTGTTGCCAGCTGAACTCTGCAACCCCGGCTCTGTAATTCTCCACACACATTCCACGCATCACACAGACACACACACACACAAAAAGCTCACACCAGGCTTGCAGAGAGCACAGGAGAATTCCTGGCGCCAAATTTAGGATGGATGAGGACAGCCACAAACATCAGGAGGAAACAGCAAACAGAGGGGAACTGAACATGGATGAGATCACAACCACATGGTCATGCACAGGCCAAAAAGGTGCTCCAGGAATGATTTACTGATAACAGGGAAGGGAAAAGAAAAGAGGTCATAAGTTGGGTTTGGTACATGCATATTCTTGTATTGGAATGTTCTATGCAACTAGCAAAGAAACCATCATAAGTGTCCCACGGAGCTAGATTCAGCTTTAACACAGGGCCTTTCTGCTGTTGGCTCCACAGGGCAGAAGCAGGAAGTTAGTATCTTTTCTCCTAAATTCCTTCCTGGAATGAGTAGAGAGGAAGGAACGAGAAGCAGCCAGATAGGCAAGCCCCCCAAAGGGGCCGTCTGCATGGAAGGAAGCACTCCCCACATCTCTGGGACTGAACCAGTTTAAATACTGAACCGGGGACGTCCAGCACGTGATGCATCTGTGATCACTCTGGAAACCAGTTTGGATAACAACAGACAATTCCACCTCTTCTCCTGGAAACCAAAGTGGAAAGAGCTACCTGGGCAGGATGGCACATGCCTGAATTGCGTAACAGCAGGAGGATCTCCCATCAGAATGCCAGATCAACATGTCTGCGCACATGAAGGCATTTTTGCGGTGCGCTTCTTCCAAACATGCTCAGGTTAGTAGGAGGAAAGCAGCCTCCCACGTTCTTTATATCTAAAAGCTTGGTTCCATTCACTTTTATCCAAAAGCTTCCTTAGCCCAAGGCCCTTCCCACATCAGGACTTCTGGGCCAAGAAAATGGTCCCCATGCTTCTGTGAATGCTCAGCCGGGGAGATCATGGGCCCAGCCAAATCTACCTCACAGGGGCATTGTGGGCATAAAATGAAGAAGAAGAAGAAGAAGAAGAAGAAGAAGAAGAAGAAGAAGAAGAAGAAGAAGAAGAAGAAGAAGAAGAAGAAGAAGAAGAAGAAGAAGAAGAAGAAGAAGAGTTGATTTCTATATCCTGCTTTTTAAAGGAACTCAAGGAAGCTGACAAACCTTCTGTTCTTCTCCCTTGTGAGGTGGGCAGGGCAGTGAAAGCTCAGAAAGAGAGCTATGACCAGCCCAAGGCCAACCAGCTGGTTTCATGTAGAAATGAGGAATTGAACCAGGAGACTATTAGATGAGAGTCCAGCACTCTAACCACAAGTCCAAGAAGCAGAAAAAGAGCTGGCTTTTATAGCCCTTTTTTCTCACCCTTGAGGGGGCTCAAAGCTGCTGACAAGCGTTCTGTTCTTCTCCCCACTACAGAGCTCAGAGAGAGAGAGCTGTGACTAGCCCTGGCCCACTCAGCTGGCTTCATGGAGGACTGCAGAATCAAACCGGGAGACTATCAGATAGGAGTCCAGCACTCTGAATCCAACCTTTGGAGATATTCAGCAGTGCAGCAGAGTGATGGGTGTGGCAACATGGCATGCAGGGTGCTGGCCTCAAGTCCAGGAGTCTATAGGTTTACATCTCATCTCGGCCTGCAGGTGACCCTGGGCCGGCCACTGCTTCTCAGCCTAGCACATCAGGCTGCTGAAGGGATAAAGGAAAGGAAAGGAGAAGACCAGAATGTTTACTGCCTTGAGTCCTTCAGCAGCCATAAGTAAATGAGTAAATTAAAAGCAATAATGAAATATGAATCCCCGCACAGCTGGTGGGGTTAGACTCGCGTGCTGGAACTGGAGGATCGTATTCCCTGCTCCAGAACAGCAACATGTATTGGGGAGGGGGAGGCGTTGGCTGTTTTTCTTAGGTCCTTTCTAGACGTAACTCTCGGTGGTCCAAAGCAGTGGGTCTTGACCAGCCAGGCCTGATGGTTCGGACCACATAAAGGCATGGTCTGGGATGTCATCCACACGGCCGGCCCCTGCTGCAGCCCATAAGCTCACATGAGTTTCAGTACAGAGCTCCAAACAGTCCGACGTGAGGCCCTTTCTGCGTTTACTTGGTAATCCGGATCAAGGAGCTGTTAAGAATATGTCGTCGTCACAGGAGTAGAATGAATCTGGATCAGAACTGTGCTAGGGGTTCACTAACCCGGATTAGTGGTAGGCCAGATAAAGGCGGCCTACATCCGCACTAGCACTCTTTAGCACACATCTGCTGTTCTATGAGCTTACTCAGTGCGCATGCTCTGCCAGTGGTTGATCTGGATCTAGCTAAATACAACTCTAGCTAATGCAGATTAACCGAGGTAATCCTTGTATATTGCCAGGAGACAGAACACAGCCCAGAGCACCCATGGGTTTTCAAATGCAGCCAAAATTCAATGACATAACACACATATTCACTTTTCAGTCTCAAATCACGTATGCTACGTCCACATCTAAATGTGAATCCAGCTTCAGTCATTATTTTTCTGCTTTATCTAACCCAACGGTAGATTTTTTTTATTTGGATAATACAGCTTCCCACTTTGCTTATAGGTGAGCCAGTTTGGTCTAGTAGTCGGTTAGGGAGCCGGATTCTTATCTGGGAATATCGGGTTCGATTCCACCCTCCTCAATGAAGCCAGCTGGGTGACCTTGGGCTAGTCACAGCTCTCTTCTGAGCTCCCACAGCCCCACCTACCTCACAGGGTGTCTGTTGTGGGGAGAAGAACAGAAGGTCTGTCAGCCGCTTTGAGTCCCCTTAAATGGGTGAGAAAAGCAGGGTAGAAAAGCCAACTCTTCTTCTTCACCCTGAAAGCGGACTGAAGCTGGATTAAAGCTTAGGCCTGAACATAGCTATAGAATGGAAAACTTGGAGATACAAACTTTACCAAGGGAGCATGCCTTCACCTAAGGAAATATTCTCATTTAATAGGCTGAGTTTCACTGTCTTGGCCGGCAGTCATGAGCTCTGCATATGCCCAGAGGTGCTCTCACCTACCCATCCAGGTCTGCAAGGGACAGGGACCGGACTCTGGGGGTAAATCCAAAATGAGCCACACCCAGATTTACTCCGTGCAGGGGTCAGACACTAAAGCTGCGGATTAGTTTCTATTTTGAAAGTCAGCAGCAGGAGGACAGGTTCTTCCCGCTGCCGTTTCCCCCACTACAGTAGGTGCAACCTGGCCACCAGCCACATTCCACCCTGGTGACTCACAGGCCCGTCTGCCCATCCTGATAAAGGAGCGATCATTTCCCTCCATCCCCATGGCATCCGAGCCCTGCAAAAGCCCTTCCCTGTGGGGCTTTCTCTGCTGATGCGCGAACATCATTCCAAAAGGGCACGGGGAAAGGGCGAAGGTGGGGAAAACAGCCCAATTCAGCGTGGGATAGCGAGGTTTCCTCTAAAGGCCACCCGGCACGCTTGACAAAGACCCAAAAGTAAGTTGTGTGCCGGTTTCCAAGGCAATGCGATAAATATATAATGCCTGGCACTGCACTGCAGCTCAGGGTGATGCTGGAAAGAAGAGGACGCGCCGTCCAGCTGATTCGAGAGCACTTGGAAGACAATATTGGGTTTCGGCTGCCTGGACAAACACAGGGTACCCCATGCTGCAAGCTCAACACTAGAGCAGTCACCTTGAAAGCAAAGGGTTGCAGGTTCGATCCCCAGCGCTTCCCTAGGACGGCAATCAGCTTCTTTGGCTGGGTCCACACCTAAGTTTTAGTCCAGTCTCAATCCACTTTCGGAGTCAGAGAACCTATCAGCAAAAATGACTAGCCATTTTCTTTCCACTTTTATCTAACCTGAGGCTGAATTTTCTGAGTTAGATTCAGATGCATTCCCTCCCTTTGAATGCGGACCGAAACTAGATTAAAGCTGAGGTGTGAACACAGCCTTAGCGCGTCAAGAAGGTGTCACTAGGGGTTGGTCCAAACAAGATGGCACCAGAAAGCAAATACAATAAGGGAGTTACAGAACTGCAGGATTATAAAGCTGGAAAGGGACATTGAGATCCTCCTGGACTCACTCCAACCATCTGCTTCGTGCAGGAATCCAAATCCAAGGCTGCACGCTTGTTCCGAAGGGTATTCTTATCTCTGCCCTCCTCCTGCAGGCTGGCCGGATGATGGACTTCTAGCTGCTATGGAACCACAGCCGCCATGAGCCTCAGCTTAGATGGGCCAATGGCAAGAAAGCAACAGCTAAAGATCCCATGTTTTATTGGAAGTTCTCCATTCCATGGCCATCCTTATCCAAAGCTTATCAATTCGAATCTTTTAAATTTGAATTTAGCAAGGTTTGATTCGTATTTGCCAAATTCGAATCTATTTGTTAGGATTCCTGCACATAGGAATGTCGACAACATTTGTATGCACAAGTACGCATCTTCCCCACATCCGTACACGTCCCGTATGCGCCCTGTAGTTATCCCATATGCAAGCCGTTCTCGTCCCATGCGGATCCGTACAAATGCTTTTGGATACAGGAAAGATGTGGATCTTCAAGTACACGTCATTCACGAACCCGTACGCATACAAACGTCCAGATAATTCAAATGAATAGATCCGAAGTACAAAATTCGAGTTGAATGGTTACATTCAAATCTCGGGACATTCTATTCAAGTTCGAATGTTGAAATTCGGCACATACGATCGGGTTTCAAATGCCTACAGATATACATGCACATCCCTAAATGCAGGGTCTACACAAAGATACAGTGGCATCCTTTTGTCGTTTTTCACGCACTCAGCTGACTTCCGGGAGTCCCGATCAGGCAAGTTGCAAAAGCTGTCAACAGACGTCAAGGTATGCATTATGGGAAACTCCGCATCACTGCTGGATTTCCCATCATAGGGACTGGGGCTGCTTAAATTGGGACTATATTAGGAATTCCCCACGTGGCACCAGGAGGTTTTCTGCACCTCTGGAGGCCACCCAAGTCAAGGAAAACTTTTTGGGGGTGGAAAAAAGCATAAGAAGAGGGCCCAAAGCTTACACTGTCCGTCCAAATTTAGGAAAACAAGGATAGCCATATGCTGTTGTTTTTCCAGCCTGTCTGCTTTTTTGACCTACCCCTTAGTTTGCTAGGCGTGGCCATAGCTCAGCAGTAGTAAAACCTGCTCCAGAAGCCAAGGGTCAATAGGTTCTCCTTCTCCAGCATTTCCCCAGAAGACGATAACAGGAATGATACTTCTGAATTTGCCAATGAAACTGCAGAAAGGTTTCCACAGAGCAGTTGCAGCTGTACAGTCAAGTAGCTGCTCAGAAAGCGGACAGACGGCGCCCAGTTCAAACCCCTGCCTCTCCTCAAAATAAACTCACGGCAAATCATTTTTGTGTTTTGATCCAGAACACAGAGAGCTTCAGGTATAGGGTGGGATAAAAACGCAAATAAGTAAACAAACAAATAAGTCCATGTACCCAGGTAGACATCAGAAGTCGAACTGAGTGCTAAGCCACTATTTAAAAATGTGTGGATGCAACCCAAGAAACTGGCAAAACACTTAAGAATATAAGAGGAGCCCTGCTGGGTCAGGCCACACCCAATTGAGTCTAGCACAGCAATCTATAAATTCCTTCTGGGCATATCAAGCAGAAGACAAAGGCAAAGCCTTCACCAGCCTTCAGCTCCCTGCAAATGGGCTCTAGAGGCATCCTGCCCGTCTCTCCAACCTGGAGGCGATACCTAGGCATCCACTCTAGGCGCCATTGATACACCTGTCCTCCATGAATTTATCTAATTTATCCCAGTTTGGTCTAGTGCTTAAGGAGCCGGACTGTTATCTGGGAATACCAGGTTTGATTCCACACTCCTCCATGAAGCCAGCTGGGTGGCCTTGGGCTAGTCACAGCCCCATCTACCTCACAGGATCTTCTGTTGTGGGGAGAAGAACAGAAGGTTTGTCAGCTGCTTTGCGTCCCCTTAAATGGGTGAGAAAAGCAGGGTAGAAAAGTCAACTCTTCTTCATTCTGTCTCTACCATAGCAGAGGCAGAGAAGACACACTAATAGAAACGTAAGGAGTCTACAACTGAGTGGGGATCTGGACTTAGGATTTCCCAGGTCCCAACATAAGACTCCCACAATGCCTCACACTGGCTCTTCTGGGCACTTTGTGGGTAACCAACCTGACGAAGGAGACCTGTTTCCACTCGCCTCTTCTGATCACGTCTCTCCTATTTTAGCGTGGCCAAGACTCCAGATGCACCTTGTGATGCTTTCTGCACAAACAGTGCACCATGACCACACAGCCCTTGCACAGGCCTGCTTACACACTGCAGTCCCACCCAGCACGGCCCACCCATTGTGCCAAGAGAGCCACTGGGCCACCTGGAAGCATGACTGAAAAGCCATCCTGCTGGTGATCTTCCATCCTTTGCAAACAAGAGAGGCTTTTCAGTTCCACTTCTGGCTCCGTCTGGACTGTAGGAAACTGCATCACCATTCCCCTTTCTTCTAATTCAGGGATAATTCCAGCAGAGCCAGATCCACCGGCAGGGACAGAGGCACGCTCTACCCCCACCGATCGATCCTAGCCCAGTGAGTGGAAAACGCTGAAGCAACACAATGCAAATTCTTTTGCTTTGTGGCCTCCGATCGGTTGCTATGGCACTCGGGGCTGAGAACAAGCCCTACGCACCGCACGCTTTCGGCCACTCGCTCACCCTCCCTGCTACCTCCCTTTATCCCCCTGCGTGGGGCCTACACTCGAGCTGCAAAGTTCGTCTCATGGCCACAAACCCAACGGAGGCTGCTGCAGGCCCTGCGTTTATTCTTGCCTACCCAGGGAGGCGCCAGCTCGGAGGAGCTAAAGCGATCACGAGTCCAGTGGCCACTCTACAATACTCCCTCCACTGATCAATGCGCCCAGGACAGAGGATCACGCAACCTAGAACGGCCAGCATGAATAATGGGACCCCTCCAGGGTGGATCCAAAGAGATAACCGTCAGTGGAAGCTAACCTGCTCGCTCCGCTGGGACGCAGCGTAAGAGGAAGAAGCTGGCTGATTGTGGCACTGGTTCCGTTCCGATCTCTGTGGCAGTGAGAGATTCTGATGGCTGGGAGCTCGCTTGCAGGCTTCCTCGGGGGGCGATCTTGTCTCCCATGCTTTTTAATATCTATATGAAGCCATTTTGGAGCGAGGTGTCATCAATATGCAGATGATATCCCGCTCTATCTCTCTGTGCCATCTGAATCAGGAGAGGCCCTTGAAGTGCTGGACAGGTGCCTGGAGGCGCTAATGGGCTGGATGGGGGCCAATAAAGTGAAGCTGAATCTAGACAAGGCAGAGGTGTTGTGTGTCACAGGGTCTCGGATCCGTGTAGTTGGGAGACACCCTGTCCTCGATGGGGTTGTAATGCCCTGGAAGGGACAGGTGCAAAATTTGGGGGTGCTCTTGGACTCTGCACTGATTCTTGAAGCTCAGGTGGAGGCCATGGCCAGGAGTGCCTATTCCCAACTACAGCTGGTGTGCCAGTTGAAGCCTTTTCTGGACAGAGATGACTTGGCCACACTTATCCATGCTCTGGTAACCTCCAGACTAGATTATTGTAATGCATTCTACATGGGGCTGCCCTTGAAGACATCTCAGAAGCTGCTGCTAGTGCAGAATGAAGCAGCTAGATTGCTGACCGGGACATCTGGCTGGACGCACATCACGACGGTCTTAAAAGAGTTGCACTGGCTGCTGATTCAGTACCGAGCCCAATTCAAGGTGTTAACGTTAATTTATAAGGCCCTAAATGACTTGGGCCCAAAATATGTGAAGGAATGTCCACTCCCATATCGACTTGCCCGTGCCTTAAGATCTGGAGGGGAGGCCCTCCTGGTTGTCCCATCATCCTCAGCAGCAAAAGAGGTGGGCATCCGGGAGAGGGCCTTCTCAGTGATGGTCCCTAGGCTATGGAATAGTCTCCCCCTTGAGGTGTGTCTATCACCTTCACTGTCCAATTTAGGAAGGCAGTGAAGATGCCCCTCTTTGCCCTGGACTTCAGTTAAATGGGGATACACTTTTCTCTTCCCACTTGTAGATGCTATTGTTTTAATATTGTTGTTTGATTTGTTTTATTGTTTGATTTTAGATGATGTTACCCACCTGGAGACCTCCGGGTATAGGGCAGGATAAAAATGTAATTAATTAATTAATTAATTAATTAATTAATTTGCTTAGCACGCAAAACCTCTAGGCGCACCAGTGCTATATATGCTACAGAAAATGTAGCATGATGCATCTACACCCACGCCTGTTCAAAAGGGGGGCTCCAAGCGAGATACGTCTGTGGCAGCTCATGTTCCCACCTCACCTTTAATCCGCATTAAAAGCCAGGAAGTGCACTTTGGACAGGTACCTTTGCTGCAGTTGCACCTACGTTTTAATTCAGCTTCAGTCCACTTTCCAAGTGAGGCAACACATCAGCAAAGTGACCAGCCATTTTCTTTCCATCTTATCTAACCCGAAGGTGAATTTTCTGAGTTATTTAACACTAAAAGAAAGCAGCTTGTCGCTTTGCTGATGTATTCTCTCACTCCGAAAGTGGACTGAAGTTGGATTCAACCTTAAGTGTGACCACAGCCTGTCTGGCAAAAAGCAGTTTAGGCATACAATATACAAATTAAAGGTGAGGCATACCTTCTGTTTTTGTTTTAATTACAGTGACTGCAAAGGTAATGTACTTGGACCCTTGGAAGTTTTCCCTTTGGAGGATTTGAGGTACTAGGTTTTATTATTATTGATCCTACATATTGGGAAATTTAGAAATACAAGCACAGTCTGAAAATTTTGCAGTTGTGTGCACACACAGGATGAGCCAGTAGTCCTAACACTGCTGAACTTCAATTCCTATCATTCCTTGCCACTAGCCAGACTAGCTGGGGATCATGGGAGCTGTAGTTTAGCAACATCTGGAGGGTGGTAATTTGCCCAGGCCAATGACTGATGACCAGAGAATACATCTACACTGTAGAATTACACTGAACTTTAAACCAAAGCTCTCAATGGCAGCTGAAATGCAACCTCAGGGTTCCAATTAAACATTCACAAAATCTTGCGAAGAAGTACTGCTATTTAAACTGATAATGAAGACGGCATCTGCAAAAGGCATGTTCCCCCCTCCTTTACTCTCAGAAGACCTGGATGCAAATCTTTGCAGAACAGCGAACCTGGAAAAGACCTTGGAGCAAAATTTCCCTCCATGACATGATTGTCTCCAGAACTATTTCGCCACGGTTCCTCAACTTTTGATTGCCCCACGCAACAAGCTGACAGCTTTGCCCAGCCAAGAAAAATTCCACTTGTAGAAACAAGAATTTCTACTTGTTCCTTCCCTGTGCAAAAGATTCTAGTATCCTGGAAAATCACCTGTTTTATTTTTAGGAGTAAACACGCCTTTGTTCCTTTTAAAAGGAACAGCGTGAGGCTGCAGTCCCAGTTCAAGCTATTTAGGTACAAATATGAAACCCAATACGGATACTTTCAAATTTGTCTCTTGCTGTCTTCCTCTTTTGTTCCACATGCTACCCAGGTCACCTTTACACTGGGTGACCTCTCTGAATTACCTGGAAATAGTTTGGCACCTGCACGCATTGCTCTGTTTATCATACATGCAATTTTGCAGTCATCCATGAAGAAAATGCACTGAAATGTATGCTGTGGCACCCAGATCAATAATTCTCAAGCCACTTTTTCCTGAGAGAAGTCCTCCCTGTTTTAATACGCATGTAAATATCTGGAGAACAAGGAGGCCAAATACTGAAGACCAAATTCAACATGACAAGTTTCTATTCTAATTACAATAAATAAATAAATAAAACAGTAGGCAGGAGGGACCATATGTACTGAGACAAGGGTTGGATAAAGCTGTTTTGTCTTCTTTTTTGGGCTGTGGTCACACTTAAGATTTAATCCAGCTTCAGTCCACCTTCAAAGTGAGAGAACACATCTGCAAAGTGACCGGGAATTTTCTTTCCACATTATTTATCCCATAGGTGGATTTTCCGAGTTGTTTAACACTGAAAGAAAACAGCTGGTCACTTTGCTGGTGTGTTCTCTTACTCTGAAAGTGGACTGAAGCTGGATTAAATCTTAGGTGTGCCCACAGCCTTAAAATCCTTTTTATTTCCATTCATTTCTGATTCTACACTGAGTCAGACCTTCCCCAAACTTCACACACCAGTTTCAGCTAACATACATGAATGCATATGGCTACATTTCCATTACACACCACCCATTCCATCGTCTTGCATCACTCAAAAGAAAATTCCCCTCAACTTGTGCATAAATGTTACAATCCTTTCCATTAGCTACAAAATATTCCTATGTTTTGTAATTTTGTGATTCTCACTCCATAATTAGTTATTTTATTTCTTATAAAGCGGTCCACCATTCTCAACCAAAAACAATCTTGATCCCTTCATTTCCTCAAAGTTTAGCAGCTGTTTTGCAAAGCAATAATTTTGAACTTCTCCTAAACCCAGTTCTTTTAACCTTTTAATATTTCTGCTACTTATTACTTTCTGACTGTGATTTATTGCTAGAATTTATTTATTTATTTGCATTTTCATCCCAGCCTATACCTGAAGGTCTCAAGACAGGTAACAACTTTTAAAATCAAATACAGCATCTGAAAGAAGGAAGAGAAAGTGTATCCCCATTTAACCAAAGGCCAGGGCACAGAGGTGCGTCTTCACTGTCTTCCTAAACATGTACAGTGAATGTGGAGACTATTCCATAGCCTAGGGGCCATCGCAGAGAAGACTCTCTCCAGGGTACCTACCCCTCTTACTACTGATGGTGGTGGTACAACCAGGAGAGCCTTACAATTGGCATTACAATGATCTCTTTCTTTTTTAGTGGCCATTAGTCTACAGGTATCCCAGACCAGGTGGTCATTTTGGCACACCTCATCCATGATATATGCTCCATCCAATTAAGAGTGGGTACTAGCAGGGGGATGGGGCCTTCCTTGGATAATACCAAAATGCAGAAGGGGGACTCCTGGACCCTTTGCTATAATTTGGAAAGTTCCTCTGCCTTTCAACATACGCCAGTGGCTCCTTATATTACAGTATTGATAAGATTCCAGGTTTGCATTCATGGTGCAAAGTAACATTTTGCCAGTCATGGAAAAGCAGAACTTACAAGGGACTGTAAAATCATAGGTAGGTAGGTAGGTAGGTAGGTAGGTAGGTAGGTAGGTAGGTAGGTAGGTAGGTAGGTAGGTAGGAAGGAAGGAAGGAAGGAAGGAAGGAAGGAAGGAAGGAAGGAAGGAAGGAAGGAAGGAAGGAAGGAAGATGCATCAGCATCCCTAGAGGATCCTAATTCAGAATATCTGCTATAACAGGTGTGTAGACAAGGAGATTTTCCGCCCAGTTACAGAAGAGAATAGGAATCTTATGGCTGCCTTTGCCATCGGATCTCCCAGAGCACAGTGCCAGGAGAAACCTGTATTCGTGCATCAGAGAGAGGTTTGGAGTCAGCAGCATGTCATTGTTTCCATCCACTTTCTCTAGCAACGGGCTTTGCAGGTCCGACGTAACCAGGGACCCAAAACACGGGCAAGGGAGCGATGGTATTACTTAGGCCTAGGGCGCAATATTTTCCCCATTGACATCTTGCAAAATACCTAGCAGGGAAAATGTGATGGATAAACAGGCAAAAGAGCAGAGCCAAGGTCACATCACGAAACTGTTTCAGGACGCAGCACAGGAAACCTGGGAAATCCATGCCTGGCCATGAGCTGGAAGTCAGCGCATGCACTCTGGCCGGGAGCGCCAGCCAAGACCAGGTGCCACCCTTTGTCCAAAACAGACAGACAAGGTCACTCCTCACATGTGAAAAACACGAGGAACAACCTTGAAACAGAGATTCCTCTTCCTTCACCTCTAATCTTGCACAGACTTTGCAAAAGTTCCAACCTGGAGATGTGGGGGGGGGGGGGCACCCTCCCACAATCCTTAGCCAAAATGCTGTTTGGCTAGGGATGTATTTGAATCCGAGGAGATTAGAATGTCATAAAATCCTATTAGATTTGGATGTTCAAGATCTGAATGTCATAAAATCCAATTCGAATCCATAGCATTCGAATCCATACCTTTGAATGTTAGATTTGTATTCAAAGATATGAATGTTGACAACATACTTATCTGTACGCATTCCGTAAAAATGCTTATGCATCCTGTATTATCCCATATGCATCCCGTTTTAATCCCGTATTTTAAGCACAAGATACATATAATTTTCGCACAGATTTGTATACGACAGGTACGAATCCACGCATTGGAATCATTCGAAAATCCATATCGGGTTTTTGAAAATCCGTATCCGAGTTCGAATGTTGACATTTGGCGGATTTGAATCAAATATTCCTGCACACCCCTATGCTTGGCTTTGGCTAAGGATGTTGGGGTTTTTTTAATCCAAAACAGAACTTTCCCAGGCTCATCTTTAAGCTTCTTTGCCTGCAGACTTGCTTGTGGAACTCAGGGAACTCAAGAGAAATCAGGGAATCCTCACGAGGTATTTGCTTCTCAGAAGCAAACGACATGGTTTAGAAATCAGCTGAGCAACCATGATTTAAATATGAGCTAGCTCTGGGACCGCATTAAGGGCTGTATTTTGATTTTTAAAATAATAATAATACAGATTTTGCACAAACTGTCAGAACCACGTGCAGCAGAACTGAGAGAGAAGGGTTGATGGAGAGAGCATTTCCACTCTTACCTTGCCTAGGGCCACTCCAGCTGGTCTTTTCCTACAGAAATTGTCCCCAGCTGGAGCAGTCCAGCTATCCTGGAACAAGACCAACTTCTGGGCACTCCATAGCCTTCCAGGTACTCCATAGCCTGTGTGAGCATCAGAGCCTGCCACGGAAGCACACGCCCTTCTCATCTCCAGCCTCCCATCTCACACAGTGGTCCACCATTTGCCTCTTAGCCTCTCAGGCAGAAGACAAGGCAAAACCTTCACCTGCTCTCAACTCCCCCCACCCCATTTCATGCACCTTCCACCCAGGGTGGCACCAAAGTTGTCTCTGGTTGCCCTGAAAATGGCCCCCAAGTCCAAACTTCCTTGAAGGGATGATTCCTCACCCCGCTGGAGAATTTAGCTAAGAATGCTCCATAATGTCCCAGAGGCACACAGTGGAATTCCCCCTTCCTAAGCTAGGCACAGACCTGTAAGAACAATGTATGCAAAAGACCTTTCTGGGGCTGGTTCCTCAGCTGTGCAACTTGGACAGGCTTTGCGTGAATTGGGCTGCCTGTCCCAGCACTCGGAGACTCCAAATGGGTGAAGTGGTTTTGAGGAAAAGGGGGATGGTGAGAAACACTGGCTTAATCTGTTGCTTTTTCATGAAAAACAGGGGAGTAAATGGCTGGCAGCATGCTACCTAGGGAGGCACGTCCTTTCCTTATGCCCAGTTAACAGGGTGATGATCCCCCACAAGAAAGTTCAAGGCAGGGAAGCAACACTGGTTTGCCCAGACTCCTCAAGAGCAGAGCTGCTCTGTAAGCAAGGATTCTCCAACCCTACAGCAGACCCTGGTACACTGAAGGCTCAGACACTGCCTTCTTTCACAGGCCCTTCCAGGTGCAGAGATTTCTCAAGCAGCATTCTGGCCTCCTATGCCCTGCCCAGCACAGCCTCACCTTCCAAGCTTGGCATCTGAACAGGCGGCCATGAAGACAAGGGGCCTTTCGGCACTTATCTTTGAGCTGGACTGCGAAGTAGACCAAGGAAGGCTCCGCCCACTCCCGCAATGGATAGGACAGAGTATAATCTAGATCAAGGGGCCCCTGGTCTGGATTGCTAGCAAGCCTGATTAAACACATCTACCACTAGGGCAGTGTGGCCCAATCTGGAACATGGAGGCATGCATTTTCCTGACTACTGGGGGAGCCATTTTGGCATCACAAAAATTGATCTTCTGGGGGTTCTGAGGTGAGGAATTTTCATTCTTAGCCCTTCAGAACCCTTGGAAACCAGCCCCAAAGCTCACAAGAACCTCAGGGCTAGTTTGGACCAAGTTTGTTGTACAGATAGTGCTGTTCTACACCATTGCATGCCATGATCTGGGCTTGAAGGCCTAGCTGGAGAAGACCCAGTGATCCCAGCTCGTGGGCCAGGGTCACATCACCGTACCAGACCCATTTGGACAGGGAACGCTCCCTTGGTACCTGATCATGCAGGCAGCAGATTAAAACAAGACTCTTCTGAAGCCAGGAGATTACCAGTAAGAGTCCCACAATCTTAAACTCAGGACCAAATTGGGGCTGATGAGACCATGGAAGTCCATATAGCTCACACTACATATTTGGGACACCAGCTATTTGTTTGGTCTGTTTGGCTTTTGTTTTTTCATTTCCACTTCTTTTAATGTCTGCTTTTCACTTTGTGCAGTTTGTTTTAAGAAAGGCGGATCGGTGAACAACGCAGCCATGCAGCATTTCAAACAAAAAGAAGAGCTGGCTTTTCTACCCCACGTTTCTCACCCTTTTAAGGGGACTCAAAGCGGCTGACAAACCTCCTGTTCTTCTCCCCACAACAGACACGCTGTGAGGTGGCAGCGGCTGTGAGAGCTCAGAAAAGAGCTGGGACTCACCCAAGGTCACCTGTCTGGCTTCAGGGAGGAGTCCAGAATCAAAGCCAGTACTCCCAGGTAGGAGTCCAGCTTCCTAACCACTAGACCAAAGCTGGTCAAGATGCAGCAGAAGTCTGCTAGTGCATTCTTCTGGCAAAGCCCCATATCATATACCCTCTGTTGCATGGAAAACTGCAGATGATTCTAGTCTATCCTGGTGAAAACCATGCCAGAGTCATCACTAGGGTGAAATGAGCACTTGGCAAATGAAGCAAGATAGATTCTTCCTGCCATGCACAGTAAGACCCAAACCACTTGGGGGGAGGGGCAAAACCAAGGTCAGCAGCCCAGCAGGAGCGCCCCACCCCAAGAGCCACCCAAATTGCAAGCTAAGGAACTGACCTCCCCTGTTTACAGGGATTATCCAATCTCTCTGTTTGTGTCAAGGCTTGCCTTTGAAACACGAAAACAAAAAACACATTACCTCAACAGAAAGCTCTGTTTATGGAAGTGATGGGAGAAGGCCTTGGCTTCCCTGAATCAGCAGCAACACCAAACAAAACAAAACCCAGGAGTCCGGACACCCCCCAATCACATGGCCGAACCACGGGAATATCATCGGACTGAAACATAAAATAAACCATTGGCTTCCTAATCCCTTGCCTGGGAGGGGCTGAGGCTCAGGGCAGGGAATCCCCTTCGAAAGGAGAAGGCGACAGGTGAAGTTCCCAGACCCTGCCTAGAAGAGGATGGTGGCAAAACACTTTCACATCGTTGCCCTCTGGAAAAAAATCCCACAAGGATGCCTCCATGTATTCAGCAAGCATCTTTGCCGTTATGAGAACCACAGAGGAGCCCTGCTGGATCAGGCCACAGCCCAACTAGTCCAGCGTCCCATCTCACACCGTGACCCACCCGTTGCTTATGGGCTTCTCAAGCAGAAGACAAAGGCAAAACCTTCATCTGCCCTTGACTCCACCACAAATGGCCTGTACAGGTATTCTAGTAGCCACTGATATACCTGCCATCCACAAATTTATCTTTTCTCTTCTGGGCATCTCAAGCAGAGGACAAAAAGAAAGCCTTCACCTGCTCCTGAATCCCTGCCAATGGCTTTTAGAGGCATCCTGCTCATCTCTACAATCTGGAGGCAATACCTAGGTATCCATTTTGATATGCCTGTCCTTCATGAATTAAGAGAAGCCCAGCTGGATCAGGCCACATCACCTATCTAGTCTCACATCCCGTCTCACACAGTGGCCCACCAACTGCTTCTGGGTATCTCAAGCAGAAGACGAAGGCAAAACCTTCACCTGCTCTCGACTCCCAGCAAATGGCCTTTGGCATCTGCTTGAGATGCCCAGAAGTGATCCTGGATGTGATGAGCTGTGGCCGGATCCATCAGGTCTCCACTTCTGCTCTTATGGGTTACACAAATTCATGGAGGACAGGTGCATTACTGGCTGCTAGAATGGGTGCCTAGATACCACCACCAGGTTGGAGAGAAAAGCATGATTCCAAGGAGTTGAGTGACGGTGAGGGCTTTGTCTTTGTCTTCTGCTTCTGATACCCAGAAGCAATTGGTGGGCCACTCTGTGAGACGGGATGCTGGCCCAGACGGACTGAAGCTTGATCCAGCAGGGTTCCTCAGAATTTCTGGAATCCGCATTGCAAAACTTGCGGTAGGAAACAAGTCTGCCTGGAGCCCCATCCATGGACCCCACCACCTTTGCGTAGACAGATGCTTTCATCACCCAAGAGATCCAGGACACGATGAAAATGACTGTGTCCTCTTTGGTGAGACGGAAGGGCAAATCCAAATGGGAACCCAAGTTAGTCCAGATTAGTCCACAAGAGCAGAGGAGTGAATCTTGTCTATATGGAGTTCATCTCAACTAGGGAATCAGCACAGCAAAACCACAGAGCAAATTTCTACTTCAGAGATCCCATAAGGGCCGTCCTCAAGCAACTCAAAACAAAGCAGGAGAGGCATCAGATCAGAAGAACCCTGACCACAAGAGGAAGCTACATCCTGCTGTGCCTTCAGCACCTCTAGCAAGTCAATACTCAACACCCAGCTTTTGACCGATTCTGCATTTTTCTTTATCATGTTCGTTTTTAAGTGTTGTATTGGTTATCATTGTTTGGATATAGTTCTTTATATGTTCAATTTTAAAGGTTGTTACCCGCCTGGAGACCCTCGGGTATAGGGCGGGATGTAAATATAAATAAATAAATAAACCCAAAGAGGTCTCTGTCCAGGGAACCTGGCTCCCAAACCAAACTGGGACCTTGAAACACATGTCTACACTAGGCATGTCTACATTAGGCAGAGCACAGCCTGGGAAGATGCATTGCTGCCCTGAAAACCAACAGAAGTCCCAGATGCTCAACGGGTGGGCCATCAATCGCCGCTCTTTTCACAACACTTTCTTCTGCAAACCGGAAGGTTGTCTTTTAAGAGCCCCCCCCCCCCCGGTTTCAAATGCGGAAGGCATCCTTTCATAGGTCATCTTGGACTATTTGTTTCTGGTTTCCTGGTTCCGTGGACCCAAATTTCCAGCCATGTGAATATCCTTGGAGGGGCACTAGCAAAGCAACAGGCTCCCCTTCCAGTCAAGGGTGGATTCCTGACAGCTCATGCAGAAAAGTGGGAAAACAAATTCATCAGTGACGAACCTATGTGAAACAATACGAACGCAAGGCCACCCTTTTATGAAGGCTGTTTCTGCTCTTATCTTCAGTTGCCCATACCAGAGTATCCTGTACTGATCCAGTCCCAGGAATTTGTCCCAATGTGGACAGATCTGTTCCTGGACCAGAACAAGGCTATCTGCGTTCAAATAGCAATTCCAGTCCAGTCCTCACACCGGCTCCAAAGTTTGTGCCATCCTTGGGACCAGTATGAAAGTTCTGACGGCCAGGAATGAAAGGTTCCTGGCCTTGGAGCCCCAGGGGACCCATTTCAGTGGCACATTTCCTTGCCACCACTGGTACACTACTAGGCCATTTTTGCACATGGAAAAAAAGACTCCATTAGGAACCCAATAGGTACACAATTGGTAGGGATCAATTACATACCTCACATACACACAACCCCTTTAGGACCCCATTAGGAGCCCATTCTGAACACGTTGTCTACACAAGCGCCGTTGAAATCTGGATTTAAAGGGATCTTTGGGCCCTTAAATCTGGATTAACGCACAAACCTTTTAATGGTGCCTTCAATCTGGTCTTCCACCATGAAGACCAGATCAGAAGAAAACAACATTTAAAATCAACACATCAAAACAATAACAGCGTATATTAAAACAACAGTGCCTGCAAGTGGGAAGGGAAAGCGTTTCCCCATTTATCCAAAGTCCAGGGCAAAGAGGTGTGTCTTCACTGCCTTCCTAAACGTGTACAGTGAAGGTGATATATGGACCTCAAGGGGGAGACAATTCCACAGCCTAAGGGCCATCACTGAGAAGGCCCTCTCCCGGGTGCCCACCACTTTTGCTGCTGAGGGGGGTGGGGCAAGCAGAAGGGCCTCCCCTCCAGATCTTAAGGTTTATAGGCAGGTTTTTATGCCTTATAATACAGATTTCCCCCCCTCCCTTACATAAAAAATTTAACATGATATAACACAGTCCTGACCCCTCTTAGTCACCTTTTCCTCCAGGTGTGGAACCAGCACTTGAAACTTACTCATCAGAAAAGCTGTGACCTCCACACATCAAGGGTGTGACTAAAACCAGGGGAAGCCCGTGGCCCAGAAAATGTGGAATATTAATTCTGTATCACAGAGGCAATGAGTGGTCTTCCAGATATTGCAGCTGTACATCTCGGCTATTTGGTCATGGTTAGGTTTAAGGAGATCCTAAAGGGAACTTTGGGCCCTCAAGAACCCTTTAATGGTGCCTTCAATCTGGTCTTCCGCCATGAAGACCAGATCAGAGGCTGAACGTCCAGGGATGGGCTTGGAGGACGTCATTTGCAGTGAGGCGGCTCCGGTCCCACCCCTCAACACACAGTCTACGCAGGCAGGCATGTCCTTCGTAGTGGCCCACAAAGCTGAGAACAAGCTTCATAGCGGCTACATAGGCAGCCACAAGGCCATGTCTCTCTGACACACCCACTGTAACCGGAAGTTACCCCGGATTGACGGCTAAGCAGTTCAGAAACACTATGCCATCGGCGGACCTTTCTGCTCCGGCCTAATCGGAACCTGAGGATGGGTGTCACAATGTCAGCATGCCAGCCCTGTTTAGCACCCATTGTCAAGCGCCCGTTTGGACGCATGGAGCCATCGCCATGATGCAGAACGTCAAGAACCAGATTCCACAAGGACCGGATACCAAAGATACGGATCTTCTTAATCCAGATTAAGATAGGCATCTGCAAAACGGCCCATAGTAGACCATACCAGGATGAATCACCTCATCCAGTCTGGTTTTGGCTCCTGCCTTTATTTTTGACTCTGCCGAACGTGCTCTTCTATTTTGCTCCAGTTTCCAAGAAGAGTTGTTCTTTGCTGTCGTTCTTAACCTTTTTATCCAAGTCTTTGCTGAAGCCTTATCGGTTGCCTGTAAAATGGGCAACGCAGGATGCAGCAGAGAAACCATGAAAACAGGTATTTGACTTATGTCCCTTTCATACTCCAGAGCAGCTAAGGAAACGTTGGCAGGAAAACAGTGAAATGGTGGGAAGGTCTTACAGGGTTAAAACGTAGCACAGAACAGAATAGAAAATGAATATTTATTGGAACCAGATATAGCCAACAAAGATTATAACCAACAGAATATAAAATAACACAAAGGCCAGAAACTGCGAAGACAATACAAGCAGTAAGAGTAAACTACAACACACTAGGAACAGCCGTAAAGATTCAGTTAAGATCAACACTCAAGTTTTAATTCATTATTTGTTTTCCCTGAGTTCCATAGCAACAACCAGGAATTTGGCAACCACTAAAATTGCTGAAGGATTTTTATCAGGCAGAGGGAATATTTCTCTGCGGAAGATCTCCCAGGTAATGTCTTTAACGTATAGCAAATTAGACCTTGCTAGCCTCCCACATAAAAATCACAAACAAGAAACACATGCTCCGTGGACGCAACCTTTGGTTATGTCATCGGCAGAGCCCGTGGGAGCAGAGAATGCCTTTGAATCTGACTTTCAAAACCTATGAAAATGAGGGATGGACATCCTGCTCTACGTACGCAGGATTTATGAAGGGCAGGTTCCTACGTCCTTCCTGGAAGAGGGAGGTCATGCTCATGAGTGCGTGGAGATATCCGGGATCCTGTTCAACAGCACCCAATGCATGCCAATTGAGCAAACTTTGTAAGTATGATTAACCTTAAAATCCCTGATGGCTATAAGTCCCAACCAAAACCCTCCAGGGATTCTTCAGCTGCAAGCAGGAGAATAATCAGGGATGCCTCCAGATAGTGAGAACGAATTGCTGGCATCTTCCAAATGGCAGGAGGCAATCCCAGGGCAATCCCGGGCTCTTACCCCATCTGTCATTTCATTGCAGAATCACTGTTCTTGCCAAAGTACCAGGATGTAGGAAGCATCCATCAAACCCTTCCCTTTGGTTTTATTTTTGCTCACGTTCTACATCCGGGTACTTTTGCAAAAGCTGCGGTCCTGCAAAGAAGCGGCAGGCAGGGTAAGCTAAGTTGGCATGATGGAAAAGCCGGTGCCGTGGCTGGATTTTCCGCCATGCCCTTATAGCACTTTTTTGTTAGACTACCCAAGGAGCATATTGGGACTGCCATAGGTACATGTGGCAATCCCAAAATAGTCCCAGAAAAATCATGCTGTTTTTTTTTCTTTAAAAAAAACACACAGGCACCCTGGTTTTAGAAATCCAGGAAAAGAAACTTCAACGGTCTCCAAAAGTGAGGATTAGCATACCCAAAACGCCGAGAAATCTGAACTGAACAAATCAAGAATGAAGGGCAAAGGGTTCAAGGGGCCCCAAGGAACATAGTGGCTTCGGCTCAGCATATACGAGCCAAACCTGAACTGAACAGAGCCAGAATGAAGAGGAAAAGGTGCGAGGGATCCCAAGGAACATAGTGGCTTCGGCTCAGCACGTACGAGCCAAACCAACAGCGCAAGAACGAACAGGTAAGGATTCAAGGGACCCCAAGGAACAGGGCGGCTTCAGCTCGGCACAGAGCAAGAATGAATGGGAAAGGGTTTGAGGGACAGGGTACAGTGCAACGCCACCCCTTACGCCCCCCTCGCCCCATAGTCAACCCAAAGCTCTGCAGAGCCCCCAACATTCTGCAGCACGACCTGCTTCCCAGCCTCCCCCCCCCCCCCCGGCCTGCCGTCCCCTCCAAACGCAGATGCCACCTTTCAAGCCCGTACCTGTCTTCTGCCTGTCGGAGGAGGAGCGGCCAAAATTCCAGAAAGCCCAGCTCTTGCCGTTCGGGGGGTTCCACTTGTGGTACGAGTTGCCCATGCTGGTTCCCACTGGCGTAGAAGAGCCCTTTCCCTTCTCTCCTCTGCCTCACCCAACCCCACCCCCTTGTTGCTGGGTGGGGAAGGAACAGGGTGCTACATGACTGAGCGAGGCCAGAAGCCTCCCTTCGCCTTGGCTGGCTTCCAGGTGTGCAGAGAGAGGCGAGGAGGAGGAGGAGGAGGAGGAGAAGGCATTCAGAGCGGCTCTCTTCCCGCATCCCATCGCTGTGGCTCGCACAGCAGTGTCCGCAGCACTCCGTCGGCTGCGCGGCTGCAGCTGACAAAAGAGGAGGGGCCCCAGGGGTTGGCCTCTATGCTTTTGGCTTTGCAGCCTCCTAGCTCCATCGCTCTTCTCTCCCCCTCCTTCTTTCTCGCTTTCCCTCCCTTCCTCCCTCTTCTCACTTCCCTCAAGTGCACGGCTGGGCATACCCAGAGCTTCCTTTCCAAAACCTGGCTTAGGTTCTCTGCCCACTGGGAAGATTAAAGCACTCTGCACATGCTCCAAGGCACCATGGCTTGCTTCCGCAGCTTAAAACATTTACTCCGTCATTTCTTCTGCCTGTCTTTCTTGAGCCAGTTTGGTTTAGTGGTTAGGGAGCCATACTCTCATCTGAGAATACTGGGCTTGATTTCCACACTCCTCCATGCAGCCAGCTGGGTGACCTTGGGCTAGTCACAGCTCTCTTCTGAGATCTCACAGCCCCGCCTACCTCACAGGGTGTTCTGTTGTAGGGAGAAGAGCAGAAGGTTTGTCAGGCGCTTTGAGTCCCCTTGAATGGGTGAGAAAAGCTGGGTAGAAAAGCCAACTCTTCTTCTACCTGTCTTTACCTTTTCTGTTTCACTGTGGCTTTTGATTTCCTTGTATGGATCACTCTTTACCATAATGTCCTGTTGTTGTTGTTGTTGTTGTTGTTGTTGTTGTTGTTGATACCTCTGACTCACCACCCGCCAGCAGGAAGTGTTCTTTCTGCAGTCTCTTGCCTCTTTTTGTTATCATTTATGACTTCTGCTGAACAAAATTTATGGGAGACCCAGGAAAGCTGGTTTATTTGTTTATTTGATTGTTTTCTATCCTGCCCCAAGAAAAAGATGGCCACCACCAGCTGCTCCAGCAGCATAAAGGAAGCTGATCTGTGTCTGGTCTGTTTCTCTCCGTGTTTTGTTCCCTGATTTGCGGACGCACTTTGGCGCTTCCACAGGGAGGTTCTCCCAACCTTACCTGGAGATCCTAGGATACGAACCCCGAATTCCCCGCATACCCAAAAAGAGATGCTCTGGGACTGGAAGTCATCTTTACTGGGCCCTTTTTGGGAAGAGTGCCATTTACCATTCTTCCTTGCCCTCTGCTATCACGGCTCTAAGCGTAGCAGGTCAGAAGCATTCAAAATGGCAACTCAACAGGGCAACAGTTTTAGAGGCTCCCCATGAGATCATAAAGAAATGGGAAGAAGACCAACCAGTATGCATTCTGTTATATATAAGCCTAATCACCTCTGCCTCACAGTAGCTGGGCCCTATTCGTGTTGGTGCCAAAACTCTTTCCCCCTCTTCTTGATAACATAAGAACGTAAGAGGAGCCCTGCCACAGCCCATCTAGTCCAGCATCCTGCCCCACCAGTTGCTTCTGGGCATTTCAAGCAGAAGAGAAGGGCAAACTTTCACCTGCTCTTGAATCCCAGCAAATGGCCTTAGATGCATCCTGCCTCCCCGCAGCCTGGAAGAATGAGGAATTGCAGACTTGGATGAAGTTCTGGTATCCACCCATTGTCTATTCCCCAGCCAGCCCTAGGGTTTCCCAACTTCCCCTGGATTTTTCAGGTGCATCTGCTCGTACTTCTGAGTCAGTGATCCCTTGTGACTTCTGCCAGGGCTGCTTTGGCACTTCTAAGACAGTTTGAGGTGCTTAGAAGTCAATTGCATCTATTTCACAGCAACTCCTATGGCCCTGTGACGCGTGCCAGCAAGTGTCATTTTACCTCTTTATAAATCTATGGTGAGGCCACGCACATCTTTTTAGTCCAGTCTGTTTGATTTGTGGATTTTCCTCTCTCCAGTCATACTTTCTTGAGTCTTGATTTTTATAGGTCTGGAGCCATTATAGAATGTTAATCCCTTTTCATTTTGGGGGTGCGATCGGATCCTGCATGAATTTCCCTTCCCTTTCTCCCAATGGGTGATGACACGCTGTTGAATGACAGAACTTCTATCAGATTTCAGGGGATCTTGTGATGATAGAAAAGAGTGGAGATCTAAAAAAGTCTCATAAATGCGTCTCAGGACAGGAACAGATAGGTGTGAGCACAGCGACCCAAACTGAGTACAGTCAGACCCCCGTATCCACTGATTTGGTAACCGTGGTTTCAGTTAACCATGATTACCGTACCAGTCCCACCACCACCACGGGTACCATAAGGGAAAAGCACCCAGAACTGAAAGGCCTATTTCAGCCTCCATAGAGCATTGGAATAGACGCTTGAGGCCACCAGAGCCCATCCCAAAATGTGGGAGGTGCCCAGTGGCATTCGCATGCCTATTCCAATGCTCTCTGGAGGCTGAAATTGGCCTTCCGGATGCCAGAAAAGCACTTCCAGTTTCTGGGTTGCACAACCCTAGAATCGGAAAGCCTGTTCGCAATTATCCACCATTTCAGGTAACCATGGTAGGAGCCATGGTAAGATACAGAGATCTACCTGTACAAACTAAGGAAGGATGATCAGTTATTGGGTGTGGCCAGAGTTAGTGCGTTTAGCATCCTGTTTCTTAATAGGACTGTTTTAGCAAGGTGTGACCATGGCCTAAGATAGCAATCAACAATTCCCCCTTAAGTCTTATTTTCCGATGTCACAATGATTTTATACTTGCAAACTGAAATGGATGAGTTTTTCTAGAAACCTAGAGAATAATGGAAGACTACAGTAATTTTTGTTTTGTTTTGTAACTCCCACCTGTCATCCTTACAGCTGTGAGCTGTGGGGAAAATGAATGATCCTTTATCCCTCTCGCTTCGTTTGAAACTGACAGTGTCAGAAAAGAAAGCATTTTCTGGAGGTCTGCTAGCCAGAATCCACTAAGATGCCTTGAGCTAAGCCAGAGATCAGCCACATGGACCCACAAAGAGTACAGCACTTTCCTATGGCTTCAGCTTTGGCCCCATCCAGTGGTCATGGGAAAGAGATTTCCAAACACCCCTGTACCTATTTCCTTCTGTCCCATAGCCCAAGGCAGCCCCCCCCCCGCCCGTTCCTCAATTTTCCTTTCGCTTTGATCTGTTGATGACCTCACCATTCCCAAATCGAAGAAGACAACAAACCTTGACCCAATCCCCCCCAGAAAGATGCAAATTGCCAATCTTGCTTGCTCTTCCCTGAATCTGAGAATGATTTCAACACAGCCTTTGCTCTAGCTGGAGCCTTGTCTAACTCTGGCAAATCCGAAACAGGAAGCTTATCGAGAAAAGCTGATTAAGTGAAACTCCAGAGCAAGTTCCAGGTCACAGGGGGTTAGGTGGAGAAAACACATTTTGGAATGGGAAGGAGAGATCCAAACAGGGTTACAGAAGGGCATTTGAGCTTCATTTCGTAAAGAAGGAAAGAAAAATACATTGGGGCAAAAACAGCAACCTCACACCAGACATTAAGATCTGGAATCATTAACAGAAATAATCTATGCATGTTGCCATTTTCCCCGGCTGAGACCTGATTTTGACGCCTCGGGGCTTTTGTCTTCTACTGGATTCAATCAAGAGCAATCTATGCCAAAGGGGAGAGACTTGCTCCATCCAAATGGATCCTGTGCACATTTTCTTACAAGCAAAGGTTCAAGCCTCTGATTAGCTTCAAGAGGACTAGAAACAACATGATGAAATTTCAAGGGAGTCAATACATATTATATATTAGGGAAAACTTCCTGACAGTGAGGGTGATCAGTCAGTGGAATAGGTTGCCATGGGAGGTGGTTAGCTCTCCTTCACTGGAGGTCTTCAAGCAGAGGTTGGACCTACATCTGTCTGGGGTGGTTTAGGAAATCCTGCACTAAGCAGAGGCTTGGACTTGATGACCCTAGAGGTCCCTTCCAACTCTATGAGTCTATGATAAGAATGGATTAGGCAAATTCATGGAGGTCAGGTGTATCAAGAGCTACTAGAATGGAAGTCCAGGTACCACCTCCAGGTTGAAGGGACAGGCAGGATGCCTCTCTAGGGCATCTGCCAGGATTCAAGAGCAGATGAAGGTTTTACGTTTGTCTTCTGCTTGAGATGCCCAGAAGCTATTGGTGGGCCACTGCGTGAGACGGGATGCCCAGATATGCCATGGTCTGATCCAGCAGGGTTCTTCTTGTGTTCATATCGAGAATGGATGTCTAGGTATGTACTCCAGGCTGGCCAAGGGCAGATGAGGGCTTTGCCCTTGCCTTATGCCCAGAAGCAATTGGGGACCACTGTGTGAGATGGGATGCTGGACTAGATGGGCTATGGCCTGATCCAGCAGGGCTCCTCTTAGGTTCTTAGGTTCACCCTGATACCTAATTGTAGGATCTTTGCCCCAACACTACAAAACGACTGCCATCTGCAGCACCCACATTCTTTCAGCAATGAGTGATGCAAATAACACACCGTGTTCTCCTCACTCAGGAGACACTTAGCAAAACGTTCATACAAACTGCCCTTTTTGATGACAGTTCTGGGACATTGTTCCATTACATAAAAGTTCTGCTAGGGGTCCAGGCCATGACAACTTCCACCAAACCAGTCTACAAACCAGTCCTGAATCTCCCAGAATTCAAAAGGGGTCTCCACCCAGGCTTACAGCACTATTCTGGGTGCCCAACAAAATGGCGTTGAGTTCTCGGTTGTGACATATCTTATCTGGAAATACCGGGTATGTACTCCTCCACAGCTGGGTGACCTTGGGCTTGTCACGGTTCTCTTCTGAGCTCTCACGACCCCGCCCCCCACCTCACAGGGTGTTCTGTTGTGATGAGAAGAATAGAAGCTTTGTCAGCTGCTTTGAGTCCCCTTAGATGGGTGGGAAAGGCCGGTTGCAATGAGATTTTCCCTCTGTGGCCCACTCCAATGCCTCCAAATGCTCTGGTAAGAAGCTTACCAGAAGCCTCGACCACGACCAGGCCATGAGGTGTTCAGAGGGCCTTCCCCGGGTCATTCGGCCAGCCCAGTGTGGAAAAGTGCTAACTTGATGCCCTTTCTATGTTTGGTTCACCCACACAACCGGGCCATCCGGGTTCCAAACAGAAAGATGTCCAACAGAATGGTTATTTCTGAATTGTGTCTGTTTGCCTCACCTGGAACAAGACACACACAGAAACCAGAAAGCTCTAACACCGGTTTGGCAAGTCCTATCCTTTCTAATTCATATTTGTTCAGCTCCTCACCTTCATCTCTCTTATCCCCTTCTGCACGGCACTCAATGTCAATGGTCACATTGTCTTAAGAAAGAGAAGGTTCCTTATACGCAGAAACTTGACTCCCAAACAATTTGGGGAGGTTAAGGGGGGAAAGAAAGGAAAAAAAGATCAGATCTCGGCTTGTGTTATTGGCAGAGTTATTCCTTGCACTTTTACTCCAGGGAGAAAAGACACACCTTTCTTTGTTCAGCCCCAGGAGCTCACCAGAGTTTCTAGCTCAAACCAGAGGCTGATCTGTCTCGTTCAGGTTGTCTGAGATGCCACCCCATGGCCTTCTGATACCTGAAGATTAACTGCAGCGTTTCACAAGCACTTGGAAGGCCTTATGGCAGATAAGGCAGGGAACAGCATTAGGAGAGCTGATGCAGCTGAGGAGAACAAGAAACTTCCATAACGGGAAGTTAATTGAGACCTGAATGAGCAATATGTGTCTTTGCCCACACGAGCCATGTGGACTTCTCAGTGGCACAAGAGTATCTCAAGGATTGCTTTTTGTGGTACGGGGATACATCACTGAACCTGCTTCTGGAGAAGGCAAATTCTGTAAGCACTGCTGGACCACGGCAGGATTTGTGCAAAATGCCACTGAGAACCGTGGAGCACAAATTCTGCTGGGTAAACTGGCCTACGTTAGTCCAGGAGGCTAACCAGGGAGAAGATTCCTCCCACTTCCTCTGCCGACGCAGAGATGGAATACAGGGCCCAGAGTTCCTGTGACCCTCAGCACGGGACCATGAGAAAGGTTATAGCTCCACACTTACTTGACCCTTCCGTATGGAGCAACCCAACGTGCACAGATGTGGTAATATCTGCCACAGTTGCAGTTCTGCCATGCCCTCAGCCAGACCTTTCCACCATGAGAGGGTTCCAGATCTTGGTGCCCCTCCCACCATGAGAGGGTTCCAGATCTTGGTGCCCCTCCCACCATGAGAGGGTTCCAGATCTTGGTGCCCCTCCCACCACGAGAGGGTTCCAGATCTTGGTGCCCCTCCCACCATGAGAGGGTTCCAGATCTTGGTGTCCCTCCCACCACGAGAGGGTTCCAGATCTTGGTGCCCCTCCCACCATGAGAGGGTTCCAGATCTTGGTGCCCCTCCCACCATGAGAGGGTTCCCGATCTTGGTGCCCCTCCCACCATGAGAGGGTTCCCGATCTTGGTGCCCCTCCCACCATGAGAGGGTTCCAGATCTTGGTGCCCCTCCCACCATGAGAGGGTTCCAGATCTTGGTGTCCCTAGTTACCATGGTAAGAGACAGGATGAAGCCTCTGTTAGTGCAAAGATGGCAGTTAGCTTTTGGGAGAAACCCTAGGGAACTCTACAGGATTGAAGGCGTTTCCTTGAAGATATTTTGGGGCTCAAACATGATGGAACGGACACTAAGATCTGGAAACTTCTCCTGATGAAAAACGGCACCAAATGTGGGCACCAAGATATTTGCTTTCTGAGAACATATACATTTTCAGAATATCAGATCAGCCCTGTGGGTGGTATGGGGGAGACCCCAGTCCACTGAACAGCATCATTTCTGAGCACACCAGGAAGATTAGTGCCATCTTTCTTCAAAATAGGGCAGAGAAAGGGACAAATGACAGAAACTTTGGTTCAAGGTCGTGCTCAACTGCAACCCCAGAGTAACAGAGCTGCCTTTTCTTGCCAGTTTAGGAAGTTGCTTTCCAAGAGCAGATTCTGTCATTCTAAGATCCTCAGATGTTCTGGATCAAGGTGCTTGGTCGTCTTGTGGACCTGATTAAATGGTCCACAAGAGATATGGATGAAAGGCCTCCTTAATCTGGATCGGGAGCAAGCAAGCAAGCAAGCAAGCAAGCAAGCAAGCAAGCAAGCAAGAAAGCAAGCAAGAAAGCAAGCAAGCAAGCAAGCAAGCAAGCAAGCAAGCAAGCAAGAAAGAAAGAAAGAAAGAAAGAAAGAAAGAAAGAAAGAAAGAAAGAAAGAAAGAAAGAAAGAAAGAAAGAAAGAAAGAAAGAAAGAAAGAAAGAAAAAGATTTTCTAGTCTCCTTTCCTGGAATCATTTAATTATAGTTCTTTACCCTGCAACTGTTCTACGGCAGCCTCCCAGCACCCAGAACAATTGCAGAGATTGTGGTGATAACGCCAGGCCATAGAAAGGCTGATTTCTTTATCCTGCACCTCCAACAGTCACCAGCTCTTTTATGTTTGCCTGAAGCTGCCCGGCGTCTGCGTAAACCACGGATCCATCAGGCAGTCCCCACTCTAGCGACAGAGGCAAGGAAGGCTTTAGGGTGCTGCAAACAATGTAGCTACACAGGGTGTCATGCTCCGGGGTGCGAGCAGTCACACTTCCTTAACATGCGCAAACAAAAATTGCACAACACCAGGAAAGTTGCCCTTGAGATCATACATCAAATGCGTAAAAGCCAAACTGTGCTTCACAGAGCTGCATTATTCAAGGTGCGGCATTTCTAGGCAGAACTTGAATCCTGTCCTCTTGAGTCACAGGGGATCGGGACATTTATAGACCTTGCCGTCCATCCAGAAACTGGAAACTGCAAGACACCTGAAAGCATTTCATGCCCCTGTGGCCAAAGGCAGACAATGCATGCAAATTTGAAAAGAAGTTCCCACCTTTCGCTTGGCCCAAAAATCAGCTTACAAGAGGTAAAGTTGTTAGCAAAAGACTTCTGCAATGTCTCCATAAAGAATGAAAAATAGGTTGCAGGGTGGTGAGAACATTCATACAGTTATCTAAGCAAGCACTTAGTGGAGCGTGGTTTTGAGGTCTTATTTATTTATTTGCTTGTATTTTTATCCCACCCTATAGCCAAAGGTCCCAGGACAGGTTAAAACAGTGAAACCAAATGCAAAGGAACCCACTAAAAACAACAGCGGTGCTTGAAAGTATGTCTTGTTGGGGAACTATTTCTTCAGCCAAAGGCCAAGGTGTGTGCTTTTACCAGTCTTCCAAATGTATTTAATAAAGATACCTGGCATAACTTGGGGAGAGATTATTCCACAGTCTGGGAGCTACCACTGGGAAGGCCCTGTCCAGAGTACTCACCCCTTTAGCTACTGAATAGGGGTGTGCACAAATGCAATTTGTGGGCACCCGGGAGAGGGCCTTCTCAGTAGTGGCCCCCAGGCTGTGGAATGGTCTCCCCCTGGAGGTGCGTCAGCCCCCTTCTCTGTTTATGTTCAGGAAGGCGGTGAAGACGTACCTCTTCACTCAGGCCTTTGGTTAAATGCTCCCTACGCTTCCCCCATTGCAAACACTACTGTTTTTAATTGTTTTGTATCATTTTTTAAAATATTATTATTATTATTATGCCGGATTTTTAAACCTTGTACTGGTTTTAGTATTGTTTGATACAGTTTTAATATGTTTGTTTTTAAATGTTGTGAGCCGCCCAGAGACCCTTGGGTACAGGGTGGGATATAAATATAAATAAATAAATAATAAAATTTTGGCATTCAATTTGAATCGAATCTCCGAAGATTCAAATCGATTCAGATATTTAAAATTTGACATACGCATCCCGTACGGATACAGATGTAATGTCCAAATAATTCGCACAAATGATTCGAAAGATTCAAAATTCATTCGAATGTTTAAACTCAAATGTATAGACATTCAATTGGAATTCGAACGTCGGGATTCAAACAAATTCAACCGAATTTTGAATGTTTCGAATATCTGTGCAATCCCGACTACTGAAGGTGGTGGTTGAATCAGGAGGGCCTCACCTGCAATTCTTAAGGCAAAATCTGTTGAGAGGAATCTGTGCTAAGAGGGACCTTTCTGTGCATTCTGCATTTTTTACTACTTATTTTTTTTCTTTTAAATTAGAATCAAGTCTTTTCTGAGGAAGCTCTGGGTCTGGAAAGAAACTTCTTTACCTGGTTAACAGGTGTGCAACACTTGAGTGGAGTTACAAAAGACTGACTCCAGGGAACACATGGCAGCAAAATCAATACCAGGAAGGCATCTGGCCCAGAATTCTTTCTTTCTTTCTTTCTTTCTTTGTTTTTTTAAGCCTCACCAGGCAGAATTTAGCCAAACATTTCATGCATGAACACATCCTGTGACTTTTCAGTCTCAGGCAGCTTGCTTGAGAAATCCTGTTTCATGCCTGGGTTGTGGGCAGACAGTGTTCCCGGAATATTTGTGCAGCTTTGGGCCGCAATTACCATCTCGGCAGGTGTGCTAGTGAATCCGCAGTAAAGAGGCAAAACACATGAACGAGAGCTGCTCTTTGGCTGGAGACGCGCACCGGGTTCCCTTGGTGGTGAGCCCAGGATGTTCAGCTCTGCAGCCCTCCAGATCTTCCTGAAGAATAACAACTGTGCACTCGCCACCAGCATTCCACTCCCAGGATTCCTTGCCAGCCCCAGTGGCAGGGAATGCTGGGAGTTGTATTTTCAGAACATCTGGAAGCGGCTGGAAGAGGCGCAGCATTGCTCTATATGGGTTTTGGAATTGCAGAACACTCTCTTGATCCACTGACACTTTCTTCCTGTAGTCTGCAGCTAAAGGAGCATGCCAAACCTCACTTCCACCCACAGGGATCAGGGCACCTGGATGCCCTTTGACCTGGTCAGGCCCCTGGACCACCGGCCACCCCCTGCAGCTATGCCTGATGCCAACCAAACCAGCCTGACAGCCCGCTGACTGAGCGCCTGCAAAACAGCCAACCCTGCCTCCGCATAGGCGGCTTCAGACCATCTCCTATTTGGCACCAGAAACTAACAAAAAGAGCAGTAATAACTACCTCTCTCTGTAGAACTCTCTCCCTCCGCTGTCAAGAGGGCCATAAACCAAGCCTCAAGGACGTTCCTTGCTCGGCATGCATCAGGGCCAGGAGCGCGCCTGCGCCCATCTCCACCCTGCAGGATCCAGCCCGGCCAAGGCCACGCGGCCAACCGGCAGCCATCGCCCAAGCAAGCTCATCTCCCCAGCAAGGCCACCACTGGAAAGCCAAAGAGCTCATGCTGCTGAAGCTGGCCAGGGTGTGGCTCTTCCACATTCTGAATTTTGGAAGCACAGAGGACGGACGGACGGACGGACGGCTGACAGACAGCGGCAATGCCATCCAGCTCAGTGGGTTCGTGATACATTCAGGACTCCACGAGCTGGCGAAGAAGAAGAAGAAGAGTTGGCTTTTCTACCCCGCTTTTCTCACCCATTTAAGGGGACTCAAAGCGGCTGACAAACCTTCTCTTCTTCTCACCACAAGAGACATCCTGTGAGGTAGGTGGGGCTGTGAGAGCTCAGAAGAGAGCTGTGACTAGCCCAAGGTCACCCAGCTGGCTTCATGAAGGAGGAAGAAGAGTTAGTTCTTATACCCCACTTTTCTCACCCATATAAGGGGACTCAAAGTGTCTGACAAACCTTCTGTTCTCACCCTTAAGGGGACTCAAAGCTGCCGACGGACTTTCTGTTCCTCTCCCCACAGCAGACACCCTGTGAGGCAGGTGGGCCTTTGAGAGCTCAGAAAGAGCTGTGGCTACTCCAGGGCCACCCAGTTGGCTTTGTGGAGGAGTGCAGAATCCAACCTGGTATTCTCAGATAAGAGTCCAGCTCCCTAACCACTAGACCAGACTAGCTGTAGGAATGGAGATTTGGACTTTGTGGGGAGAGGCAGATCTCCGCACTTGGGTGAATGTGAATTGTTAAAGGGGGAATTTTCTGGAGTGGATAAGAAGATGAGAGTCCTGGGAAGTTCAGACTTCTACACAGCTGTTTAGATGTGTTCATTTATCTATTTGTGTTTCTATCCCAGACTATAACTTAAGGTGTCGGGGCATTAAGAATAAAACCAGTATATCAGTAACATACAATTCAGATTTGGCTTATTAAAACAATGGTGCCTGAAAAGGGAGCGGGGAGAATGTGTAGGATTAGTGTCTGATTGTTCTGATAGAGTCAGTGTGAGTGAGCTGCTAAGATTATGCCAGCAGGTTCTTTTGCAATTTTTTTTATGGTCTTGTTGAAACTTTCAGAGCAAGAGAAGAAGGAGGAGTTGGCTTTTCTACCCCCCTTTTCTCACCCATTTAAGGGGACTCAAAGCGGCTGACAAAGCTTCTGTTCTTCTCCCCACAACAGACACCCTGTGAGCTAGGTGGGGCTGTGACTAGCCCAAGGTCACCCAACTGGCTTCATGGAGGAAGGGGGAATCGAACCCGGTATTCCCAGATAAGAGTCTGGCTCCCTAACCACTAGACCAGACTGGCTCACGCCAAAGGCAGGAAGGGAAGCCTACCTGTTGCACCTCATTTTCACTGTCCAGCCAACACAAACCAATGCAAGAGGCTTCGGAGTCTACCATCACCCCGTCCTAATCTGGGCTACTTTTCTGCCCCTGACGTTAAAAGTCCAACACTGGGAAGCTCAAAAACACAAGGGCATCTCCAAAGGGGAAAGGTTTTTAAAAGGCCAGTCCCAGAACCTGCCCTATGCCAAGCTGGCAGCCAGCTTAGCTCTGGTGGGCAGCTGCTCTGGCTGACAAGGACGGAACCAGAACAGTCAGCAAGACGAGAAGACACTGAGAGAAGAACATCCCAGGCGTTTTGGTGCAACCCGGATGCAAGAACAGGAAGCTGGCACTCAAGAAAACCTGCCTTGTGGCTGTGTCAAAATACCAGCCGCTGTTGGTTTCGCTAATGAATAAAGAATAAATCTGCCTCGGTACAGAGTGTCAGCAGCTGATCTAAGCTGGGCACTGTCATTAAAGAGAAAAATCTGGAGCCCTTGTCAGAGCCTTCTACATCCTAGGCTCATGCCGCTTCCTTAACTTGCATCCAACTCTTTTCAGGGTTGTGGATCCTGGAAATCTAGCAAGCAAATAGAAGAGAATCTAAGATGTCATAATATGTTGGTTGGGTAAATGGTCTTCTTTCCCCCAAAAGATTCACACAAACATAAACAAGTAAGCCTAAGAGGGTGCATACTTCCATATCGACCTGCCTGTGCCTTAAGATCTGGAGGGGAGGCCCTCCTGGTTGTCCCACCACCCTCAGTAGTAAAAGGGGTGGGCACCTGGGAGAGGGCCTTCTAAGTGATGGCCCCGAGGCTATGGAATAGTCTCCCCCTTGAGGTGTGTCATGTTCCTTCACTGTACATGTTTAGGAAGGCAGTGAAGACACGCCTCTTTGCCCTGGCCTTTGGCTAAATGGGGATACACTTCCCCTTCCCATTTTCAGACACTGTTATTATTTTAATATACACTAATATTGTTTAAAAATGTTTGATTTTAAATGTTGTTACCCATCCTGAGACCTCTGGGTTACAAGGTGGGATAAAAATGCAAAATGCAACAATGCAGCACTGGAACATGTGCAAAATTATCCAGATGTTGCCAAGCTTCAGTTCCCCTAAGTTCCAGCCGGCATGTCCAATGGGACAGGATGATGTGAGATGCAGTTCAGAAGCATCTGGAACGGAGCATATAACCACCATTATCTGCAAGAATCACACTTAACCAACGTTTCATTTAAACTGAGCTTTATCCTACATGTAGGGATACCCAGATATATAGATGCGTGCAAGGGCTTAAAATGTTTAACCATTTCCTTTCCAGGAAGTTAGATCGTCCAAGTGGGATGTGGAAAATTAAATCACACAGCTTATAACGTCATGAAAAATTAAATATAAGACTATCCACGGGGCCGCATAAAACATAACAAGAAAACTAATGCTGGGACAATAACAATACGTGATAACGTATGGACGACAGATGTATCAATGGCTACTAGAACGAATGCCTAGGTGCATCCTTCAGGCTGAGGGGGGAGGGAGGAACTGGGGCGCTTCTAAGGCCATTTGCTGGGACTTGAGAGCAGGAGAAGGTTTGTCCTTGTCTCTGCTTGAGATGCCCTTGAGCATTTGGTGGGCCACTGTGTGCGACAGGATGCTGGACTAGATGGGCTGTGGCCTGATCCAGCAAGGCTTCTCTTATGTTCTTATGTTCTGATGTTCTTAACCCTGCCAACCATACCAGAAAAACACATCTTCTGAGAGAGAGGAAAATCCAAAGCCTTTTGAAGGTATATTACTTATTCCCAAGGGGGGTTTCAAGGGCTGCATTTACAGAGTTTTCTTTTCAAAGGCCTCTCAAAAGCAGCTTGGAGGCAGCAGTTGCCACATGTGTGTGTTTGCTTATTTAAGGCAATTCCATACACCTTTTCACTTTAAAAAACCATCAAAGCAGTTTATAACAAACATTAAAAGCAAGGATAAAACACAGAGAGAAGTAAAACAATGAAAAACTGGGTGGGCCAGGGAAGAATCGAACACTCACACAGGGGATGCCTTAGTTAAAAGAGAAGCCCTTAACAGCCACCTGTAGGCTGTAAATGCAGACGCCCTCCCAAACAACAGAGGAGAAGAAGAAGAGTTGGCTTTTCTACCCTGCTTTTCTCATCCATTTAAGGGGACTCAAAGCGGCTGACAAACCTTCTGTTCTTCTCCCCACAAGAGAACACCCTGTGAGGTAGGTGGGAATGTGAGAGCTCAGAAGAGAGCTGTGACTAGCCCAAGGTCACCAAGCTGGCTTCATGAGGGAGGGTGGAATCGAACCCGGTATTCCCAGATAAGAGTCCGGCTCTCTAACCACCAGACCAAACTGGCTCAGTGGGAATGCATTCCCATTGAGAAGGGCAAAATGCTCGCTATCAGAAAGCAGCATTCTGTATTGTATGGGACCTGTAGTTAGATCTCTCCAGATGACCTTATGGCTCAGGGTTAGATGCAGAGAAGCATGCCAGAGTAGGGATGTACATGAATGTATTTTTCACATTTGAATCCAATTCAAATCGAATGTTCGAAAATCTGATTTGAATAGAATAATCCAAATAATATACATTCGTATATTTGATTCATATCTGGATATACGAATGTTGATAAGATTCGTATCCAAAATACGAATTTGTGCAAATATGTATTTATCGCATATTTAATCCATTTGCAACCTGTTTTCATCCCGCATTAAACACAATAATACGTATAATTTTTGCGCAGATTCGTATACGACAGATACAGACCTATACATTCGAATTATTCAAAAATCCGCATCAGATTTTCAAAAATCCAAAATCCGTTTAAATGTGTAAATTCAGATTTTCAAAAATCCAATTTGAGTTTGAATGTCAACATTCGTTGGATTCGAACCGAATATTCAGATTTTCGAATATCTGTGCCCATCCCTATGCCAGAGTTCCCATCTCAGCTCCGATGGAACTGCAGTTTCTGGGCTTTCATGTGGAACAGAGGCGGTTTGGTTCGACACAGGGTACGCCACCGAAACGGACCCCTGAGGAGCTCTGAAGGTCAGGAAAAGAACACTTTGAGGGGGGCCAGACCTTCTCTGAAGCCGGTGTGGGTCAGGCTTTCCCAGTGTAGACAACTTTGCCATATAACAGCTTGGAAGAGGCTGTGTATCCCAGGACGGGGCAGGCTGCCCTGCTTGGGAGTGCAGAAATAACTCCAAATTTTCCCCTAAGACTACTTGCTCTCTCACTCTCTTTTCTTCTGCATGGCTGAGACACCAGTGGTTGGGGGTCCCCTCCCCTTGAAATGTTTCCACCCCAGCTGGCCATTTCGGGAACCCAGAAAACCGGAACTGTCCAGGTTTGCTTCCCCACTAACCAACTTCTCTCTCATCTTGCCCTGATCACAAACCTAAAAGCGCAGAATCTGCCAAGAACGTCAGGAGCTAAAGACCAGGATTAAAAAGACCAGGACCAAAACAAACCGTATCAAACACGTTTCCTTTGCCCGAGCCAACACCTGATCCCAAATTGTGCACTGCAAGGACACCTTCCCGCCACTCTGAACTCCATTTTGCAGTAAAAGGCAACAGAACAGAACCTGGCGGCCTTCGTTTGCATACAGCAACCTGCCTCCCGCCAGTGGGCCGTGTGAACCACAGCGCCTTCCGCAGCTTAGACCCCGCCGGCGCATAGAAACACCTGGCGCTGCTCCAAACTTCCCTTCAGATCTTTGACCTCGTGACTCAGCTCAAGGAGGCAGGGATGCCCACCGAACCAGCAACAGCCAGCCTTGGGGGGCAGCCATGGAATCTGTAGCAAGGGGGGGCAGAAAGCCCCCCCCCTTGTACTTGGAAGGAACCCACCTGCTGAAATGGCCCTATGAACCAAGGAGAACTTTTAATGGGGGCGGGCGCCGCCAACCACCGTGCCAGGTGTGTTCCGGATCAGCCTAAAGTTGTTTCCGCAGCTGAGAAGTTCGAGACTAAAGTTGCGGTCACATGTCAGATTTAATCCAGCTTCAATCCACTTTCAGGGAGAGAATACCTCAGCAAAGGGACGAGCAGTTTTCTTTCAGTGTTAAATAACTCAGAAAATTCCCCTTCGGGAGAGATGATGTAGAAAGAAAATTATTGGTCTCAATGTTTACTCCAGGGCTGTGGTCACACTTAAGGTTTAATCCGGCTTCAGTCCACTTTCAGAGAGAGAGAATACATCGGCAAAGTGACAAGCTGCTTTCCTTCAGTGTTAAATAACTCAGAAAATTCACCTTTGGGAGAGATAATGTGGAAAGAAAATTCCTGGTCACTTTGCTGATGCGTTCTCTCGCTCTGAAGGTGGACTGAAGCTGGATTAAACCTGAGGTTTGACCACAGCCCCAAGGTCTAATCCAGCTTCAGCCCACTTTTGGACTGAGAGTCTACATCAGCAAAGTGAGAAGCTGTTTTCTTTCAGTGCTAAATAACTCAGAAAATTCACCTTTTGGATAGATGACGTGGAAAGAAAATTCCCGGTCACCTGGCTGAAGTGTTCTCTCGCTCTGAAGCCAGATTAAACCTCAGGTGCGACCACAGCCCAAAAGTCAACACAAGGGCCCAAACCACCTGCAGAGACAGGTACGCCAAGGGCACAAAAATGAAATGAGCGGCACCACGCACCATCTCCAGCCGCGGATTCTAGCATGGCGCCACTTGAAGTTGGGTTGGCAAGGAAGGATAGAAAGAAGGAAGCAAGGAAGCAGCAGGATGACGGAAGCCCAGCCAACACGGCACAGTGCTTTGCCCCGAGGGCTCCTTGGCACGGAGATCCGCATCTGGGCCCACGATCTGGTGCAGATGGGGGAAGCCGAGCTCTGGGACAGGGCAAGGGTCAGCAGGGAACCCAAACCCATCCACGCTCAGCCATTCGGGGCCAGGAAGGCTTCACCCGGGACCTGTTTGTCCGCACGGGACTGACAGCGTCCTGGGCGCGAAGTGAGCGAAGAGTAACTCTGCCCGTGCGCAGAGTTCCAGCAAGGGCTCAGGCTGGAGCCAGGAAAGTGAGCCGCCGAGTGCGAGGCTCCAGCGCCTTGCTGTGGGATGCGCCCTCGCGACTTTCTCTCCCCACCCCGGTAGCCAGATGTCCGTGGAGCATGTGCAGAGCGCCCTCCGCCTTACCTTTGTGCTGGCGGCGGGGCTGCTTGGCTTTGTCCTTCTTCTTGCCCTCCGCAGGGGGCGCGCCAGGCCGGCCGTGATGCTGCTGCTGCTGCGGCGGCGGCGGCGGCGGCTCCTGCTCCTGCTTCTTCCGCCTGCCGCGCAGCCAGCTGAAGGCCCTGCTCAGGCTGGACGGGCCGGACCGCTTGGGCTTCTTCTTCTTCCTGGGCGGCGAGGGGGACGGGGACCCTCCGCCGCCGCTCCCGCCCTTCTCCCCGCCGGGGATCCAGGTGTCCCCGGAGGGCTCCGCCGCCGCCGCAGGTGCGCCCTTGCTGGACATCTCCGGGAGACGACGACGCACCGACCGACCGACCGACGGCCAGCAGGGAGGGAGGCAGGGAGGGAGGCTCCCGGTCGCCGGAGGGGACGCCGCCGCTCACTGGCCGAGGGGGGCCGCTGCCGGCGGGGGGATCCCCATAGGAGCCCCCCGCCCTGCCCTGCCCTGCCCGGCGCGCCGCTCTTCCTCCGACGTGCTCGCCTCCTGCTCGCCCTGAAGTGGCCACGGACGGGGATGCGCCCCGATGGCCCGGGCTCAAGTTGGCGGCCGCCCGGCCGGCCAGCCAGGCTCCCTCCGGCCCCGGGGAGGGGGGCGCCGACGCCGCTGGGCCCGCCCCGGACCGCCCGCTCGGCCAAGTGCAAAGGAAGCGGCGGCGGCGGCGGCAGGAGGCGGCGAGGCGCCGGGGAAAGTTTCTCCCGGACGGGAGGGTGTGTGCGGGGCCGCCGGGCGGGGCCTGACGAGCGCGCTGGGGTGTGGAGAGCCTCGCTCCCCCCACCGCCACCGCACACCCACACCCTCGCCGATCTCCAACACTCCGCCTCCACAGCGCGATCGAGACGCCGCCGAAGCTGGCCGCCACTCCTCCGGGCTCGGAATCGGGGGCGGCCGGCTGGGCTGGGCTGGGCTGGGCTGGGCTGGGCTGGGCTGGGGGGGGGGGGTCCCCTTCGACCAAGGGGGGCGCAAAGTTGCGCGGCGGGAAGAGCAGGTAGAATGGCCGATCCTAGCCTAAAATCTCCCCGGGGGGGGGGGCTGTGGCCTGGAAGGGCGGGGGTCATCGTGGCGGCGCTTGGCTCCGGAAGAAATAGGGTGCTCTGGAGCATGTGCAAAGGTAAACGGAATTCTGCGGCCCCACCGATTAAAAGAGGGACTTTCGGTCTAGTGGTTTGGGAAGATGGGGTTTGATTCTGCACTCCTCCATGAAGCCAGCTGAGTGACCTTGGGCTGGTCACTGCTCTCTTCTGATACAGTATCTCACAGCCCCACCTACCTCACAGGGTGTTCTGTTGTGGGGGAAAGAACAGAACGTTTGTCAGCCGCTTTGAGTCCCCTTAAATGGGTGAGAAAAGCAGGGTAGAAAAGCCAACTCTTCTTCCTCCATGAAGCCAGCTGGGTGACCTTGGGCTGGTCACAGCTCTCTTCTGAGCTCTCACAGCTCCACCTACCTCACAGCGTGTTCTGTTGTGGGAAGAAGAACAGAAGGTTTGTCAGCAGCTTTCAGTCCCCTTAAATGGGTGAGAAAAACGGGGTAGAAAAGCCAACTCTTCTTAATTCTTTCCTATCCACTGCTCTAGGACTGTAGTTTAAAAGCAGCTTTCTCCCACCCAGCTTCCAGACTCCCCCACGATAGCTCTCTGAGCCAAGGGGTGAGTGGCTTTCGATTCCACTACTGGGTGTCAACCGTTGCTGTTTCCTGGATCCCCAGAAGAAACGCTGACAACCCCACCTTACCGGATGCACCCTGGTAGCTTTGAGGTGCTAAAGAGAAAGGGAGATTCAAAAGGCTTCGTCCTGGACAGAGAGCAAAAAGAAATCTCAGAAACCAAGAGCAAACCACTTGCATAGTGTTGCTGTGAAAACTGCGTCATTGTATCCTTGTGGTCCTGAGAGGCTGAGCTTCATTTGATGGCGTCTGTGTCTTCTGAGACCATGACTCTGTTTTTCCTGTGCCGGCATCTTTTATTCACTCTACAAAAAATCTGTTCCCTTGATTCAACAGGAGTTTCTCTGGGCTTTTCCTGCCAATCTCTACAGCATTTCACTTTTGCACATTCAACCGGGTTTGCACAATATTTTTTCCATTGAAAGGTTCCTTATACTTAGAGTTGCTGTTGGTTCTGAGTAGATTCTAATGTCATGAAATCCCATTTGATTCGGATATTTAAGGTATATAAGATATATGTAACATTCAAATCTGTACGTTCAAATGTTAGATTCGTATTTAAAGATATGAATGTCGACAACGTTTGTATCTGTTATACGTATCTGTACGGACTCCGTAAAAATCTGTAGGCATCCCATTTTAATCCCATATTTGAAGTGTAAGATACGTGTGATTTTTGCGCAGATTCATATATGATAGATATGGACCTACACATTCGAATTATTCGAAAATCCACATCGGATTTGCAAAAATCCGATTCGAGTTGTAATGTTGACATTTGACAGATTTGAATAAAATATTCAAATATTCGTGCCTGTCCCTAGATTCATTGATCAGCTTTGCACTGGGCACCAGAAAAACCAGCCTCCTCCTCCACTGTGGTTTCATTCTTACGACATGCAACCGAAAGTCATTTTGTTTACTGTAACCAACCTGAGATGTTTTCTATTTGTCCTATTTCTTGTGTGCGGGGGGGGGGGGGGGAGGAGTTGTTTTTCTTTAAATAAAGTTTGTTAACATTTGTTATTGTTTCTTGGAGACAGTTCATGTTTACTAATGATTCAGATAAAGGGGGCATGTTTCTTTAAAAGCAAAGAGAAGAAGAAAAAGAAGAATTGGCTTTTCTATCCGGCTTTTCTCACCCATTTAAGGGGACTCAAAGCGGCTGACAAACCTTCTGTTCTTCTCCCCACAACAGACCACCCTGTGAGGTAGGTGGGGCTGCGAGAGCTCAGAAGAGAGCTGTGACTCACCCATGGTCACCCAGCTGGCTTCGTGGAGGAGGGTGGAATCAAACCCGGTATTCCCAGATAAGAGTCCAGCTCCTTAACCACTAGACCAAACTGACTCAGGTGATTTGGCCTTGGACATGTTCCTGGATGAACTGGTTGCAGAAGTTGGGCCTGTCCACACTTGGTTTCATTCTGGAATGTAGCCCAGAATAGGGCCCTGCTGTCCACATGCTGCTAGTGCGGCCTGCCAGAGTCCGCAATAGCATGGGGACAACAGAGCCCTATCCTGAGGTATATTCTAGAATATGGCCAAGGGCAAACCAGCCGCTAAGTCTGGTGAAAGTAAACTGAAGAGAAAAGGTTGTTGGCAGCAACATGAAGGCAAACCTCTGCCAGCCACCAGCCCAGAAAGCTGCCCAAGGCAGCCACCAGATGTTGGCTGAGTAGCCAACGAGCAAGGGATAATTCAGAATGTGAATCTCCTGCCCAGATGTGCTTGCTGTCACCTCTGTGTGCATGTACACTGGACAGTGCTGTCCAGACGGCCCGGTCCAGAAAGTAAGTAGGCACCTTAAAAGTGCTAATGCTTGGAAATCCACAACCAGTGCTGGGGTTTCCAGAAATATTTTTTCATGCTTTTTTTTTTTTTTTTTTTTGGCGTTGGGGGAGTGGGGTTATTGCAACTCCACCACAGTGATGCCGCAATGGTGCCATATTCTCCCTGTCTGGATGCAGACACAAATCCCAGGCTGCTAGGTTTCTTTCCATGGAATGGGCTTGTTTTCGCTGGCGAACGGTGGCCCCTCGTGAAAAGAAGAGGACAGAGCAGACGTTGCCTGCTTTCCTAAACATTGGCCGAGGCTGGAGGAGCTAAGGCACAAAACATCTGGAAGGGTTGGCAAAGCCTGGAGCACAGTTCCAGCCAGTTTCCTGGACAGCCAAAGCCTCACAGCCCAAAAACACAGCAAAAGCATCAAGGGAACAGAGGTGACCAGGTGACGGGCTTACCTGATGCTTGCTGCTGAGCTATTCTTCCCATGAGCCTCAGCCAATGTGGCCAGTAGCCATGAATGATGGGAGCTGTAGTTCAAAAGGCAGCCAAGTTCTGGCCATGTCTGCTTTAGGGGAAGCATTCACCCCTTAGATGAGCTGCCTGCCCCCAAATTCAGACCTGCCATTATCCAGAAAATGGAACATAAATTGGAAGGTGCTGCGGTTTATGATAATTGCTCAGGGGAGGCAGGCCCATAAGTACCCAGCTGCCTCGGCATCGTGGCCGGCAGTTTGCAAGCCGGGCTGACGGATGTAACCGGAGAGTGTCCGGAGAAGCCGGGAAGGAGAGAGCTGTGGATGTGACTCAGCAATAGCTGGGCTTGGGGGAGAATCCTGAGGAGGGAGCCGCTACCACGGCGGGGCAGTTTCACTGACGTGATGCTTTGCTCCGGCAGCCGGTGCGATCCAGGACACTTGAGGCCGCGTTCACACCTAGGTTTTAATCTATCTTCAGGCCACTTTCAGAATGAGAGAACGCGTCTGCAAAACGTCAGGCTGATGATCTAATTCGGCAGATCCACCTTTGAGTTAGATAATGTGGAAAGGAAATGGCTGTTCGTTCACTGTGCTGATGTGTTCTTCCATTCTGAAAGTGGACTGAAGCTGGGTTAAAAAATAGGTGCGAACAGCTCTTAAGATGGGGCCGCCACTTTACGCCACATAGTTGGGAGGCAGGAAAGACGTCAGGTGCACGCAAAGGATTTGGGACATCCGTGCACCCAGCATCTATGCCTGGGTCTCCAAACCGATGTGGCTCATGTCAAACAGGCTAATGCAGTCATCCCTGGTATAGCTAGGGCCGTTTCCATACTTGGCTCCCTTGGAACAGTTTCACTAGCCTGTCCAGTAGATGTCTCAAGCTCTGCAAGCACTGGAATGCTGTTAAGGGCCTAAGAGAACCCTGCTGGATCAGGCCACAGCCCATCTAGTCCAGCTTCCTGTCCCACACAATGACCACCAATTGCTTCTGGGCATCTCAAGCAGAGACAAGGGCAAACCTTTGCCTGCTCTCGAATCTCAGCAAATGGCCTTGAGAGGCCTCCTGCCTGTCTCTCCAACCTGGAGGCAGAACCTAGGCATCTATTACAGTAGCCAGTAAGGACATAAGAGGTCCCAGTCCAACATGGTTAAGGCTAGGGTTGTGAATTTGACTCCTCTCGGGATCTGTCTGGTCATTCAGTGTGCCCTCAGCATGACCGGCCGGCCCCCTTTTCATCCACCTTGTCCAGGATCTCTGTGTGAGCGTGGAGTAGACACACTCATCAGAGGACTGGCAAAGGATAGATGTAGCCCTCACCTTGGCAGGAGAGTTCAATCTGATCTCTGCAGGCTCGGATGGTGGTTATTGTCCAAGGTTTCTGGAGGGTACCAGGTTGGCAAAGCCAGGGGCAAATTTGCCCTTGGCTTTATTCTGGAACGTATTTTGGAATAGGGACCTGCTGTTGACAAGCTAGTGCAGGCTACAGCAGGCCCCAAGTGAGGCCTGCCAGAGTCTGTGTTAGCATGCGGACAACAAGCCCCTATCATAAGATATATTCCAGAATACTGCCAAGTGGGAACAGGTCCCAAACTGACATGGCTCATGTCAAACTGGCTAATGCAGTCATCTCTTGTATAACCAGGGCCATTTTCATAGAATAGAAGAAGCAAGATGCCAAGAGCACCATGCCCAGCTGCGGCTTCATCCTGTACCTTTTTTTTTTCCTCATTGAGAATTTTTTGTCTTTCACCCTGAAGTCTTTTCTTTCCTCCTCTAAGGGTCACACCTAAGATTTAATCCAGCTTCAGTCCACTTTCAGAGTGAGCGAACACATCAGCAAAATGACGAGCTATTTTCTTCCGGCATTATTTAACTCAGAAAATTGATCTTTGGCACAGATGATATGGAAAACAAATGACTGGTCAATTTGCTGATGGGTTTTCTCACTCTAAAGGTGAACTGAAGCTGGATTAAGGCATAGGTGTGGATGCAGCCAATCTGAAAGTGGACTGAAGCTGCATTAAACCTTAAGTGTAACTACAGCCTAAGCATGCAGCTGATTTCCAAATAGGTCTCTGCTTTGAGAGCCAATGCAGTTTCAGATCAATGAATCCAAACAAGTTCACGGCTTTATGGACAGATTGATAAAATCCAGATTTGAAACAGAGGTCTGAGTTTTACCACGATGGATAAATAAATTAGCTGTTGCCCAAGAAGCATTTTGCCTAACATCAGGCCTCAGTATCCTGACATATTTAACACTGGCTTGATTTGGAAGATTGCTAATGGCTGGGCAAATTTGTTCACTTCTGGCTGTCTGATAAAAGCCATGTGCTAATAAAATATGTTCCACTGACTCAGTTCTGAATATTATTACAGAGACAGATGTTTGGGACAACTGGAAACTCCACCATACCAAGCTTTTAGCAAGTCAGCTGGTGAAGCATTTAATGAAGTTTTTAAAAAGTCTGTTCACATTGAGGTTTTTTGTTTTTTTTTTAATCCAAAGGGCTACCCTGAAGAAGTAATTGGAGTTTTAAACTCCATTATTTTTGCCAGCAAGATGGTTTTGCTTCTGGGGTGATTTCCTGGATGGAAATGCCCCATTGTCTTTTAAGCATGGAAAGTATCCAAGCTGATGTTCAGTTCAGCATTAGCTCAAGGCTTCTGCCGTTGTGATCGATGTCTGCAAGATTTTGATTTATTTAATATATGGACTCACCTCTTCTTGCAATTGCTGCCCCAGACAGAGGTGAAAAAGTGGAATCGTGGCGTGGCTGTTGTAGATCAGGAACATATATAACCCGACTACGTAGTGATAAAATTGCACTTTTTTCTATTCTGGGAAAAACTCACACTCGATGCAGAATGCTTCTGACACAAGCAAATAAATAAAAACTCCTTCTAAGACCCACTAAAACACTGGGAAAGGATCTTCGCGAGTGTGGATCTCTCCCTTTCTCCACAGGAGGAGGAGGCCACATGAGCCAAGTTGCATCTCAGGTTTTCACTTTGAGGCGGGCAAAGGCCATTTCTGCATGAAGGACCCATTAAGAACCCGATAGGAACACATTTGGTACGGATCGTCTACGTACCTTCTGCACACACAACCCCTTTAGGACCCCATTTGGAGCACATCCACACGAACGCTGTCAAATTCCGGATTTATTAGGATCTTCTCAGGTCCTTAAATCTGGATTAATGCTAGATCCCCATTCACACCTAGGCAGGTAGGAACCCATGGACACGCATTCCTACCTGCCTACATGCAAAAGGGGAATCCATCCCCGCGTGGCCTGCCCCCCATTGGGTTGAATTCGACCCAGGCGTGGGCAGGCCTGTCACAACCCTTCCCCGGTTGCTGCTGGTTCTAGGGGACCAGATCGGGTCCCCTAGGGCCTGCAGGAACCCTCCCCCCAGGCACAGGGGACACACATACGCAAGTCACTTACCTCATGCTCACCAGGTTCCAAAGTGGTGAGCGTGGCCAGCAGCACTGTGCATCTGCGCGCACTGCCGGCTCTGATTGGCTAGCTACAGCTAGCCAATCAGCTAGCCAGTCAGAGCGGGCGGCTCTAGCCAATCAGCTAGCCAGTCAGAGCGGGCGGCTCTAGCCAATCAGCTAGCCAATCAGCTAGCCAGTCAGAGCGGGCGGCACATGCAGATGCACAGCGCCACCGTCTAGGCTCGCCACTTCAGAACCTGGTGAGCATGGGATAAGTGCTTCACGCGCACCCATCCCCATGCAAGCCTGTGCCTGGGGTGTTGGGTGCCCAGGGGGTACCTGCAGGCCCTAGGGGACCCGATTTGGTCCCCTAGAACCCCCAGTAACTCGGGGACCGAACACAATGGGCCTGCCCAATGGGGGCAGCTGGATGTGGGGCCCGCAGCTGTCAGGTAGGGAGCGTGTGAATGCATTCCGGAGGCCCTTGTGCAAATAGGCCTCGTGTCTTCAATCCTGTCTTGTGCTGTGGAGACTGGATCACAGAGCGCGCTTCCGCACATTTACCAGGCCAGTGGGATCCTGGAGCAGACCTAGAGGCTGCCATTTGCAGCAGGGTGGCTCCAGCTCCGCCCCTCAACACACACGCAATGTAGGTCCTCACGTCCTTCATGGCGGCTACATAGGCAGCTACGAAGCCGTGCCTGTTCACCATGCCCGCTGTAACCAGAAGTGACCCCTGACTGACGGCTACGCGGGCCAATCGTGCTGCGCCACTGGCAGACCCTCCTGCTTGGGCCTAATCGGAGCCTTGGGATGGGTGCTACAGTGTCTGCACAGCAGCCCTGTTTAGCGCCCATTGCATCGGGTACCAAACTCCCCGTGTGGACGTGTGGGGTCCTCCAGTGATGTGGAACTACTTGGACCAGAGTCCCTGAGGACCAGATCCCAAAGATCGGGATCTTCTTAATCCAGATTAAATGAGGAAGTGTAGAAACAGCCCGAGTCAATCTTTAAGCCCCTTGGCATTTGTCTTCCTTCCAGGACAGCGTGGAAGGAACACAACAGGAAATTAAGTTTCCTTCCAAAGAGAGAGCAGAGATTGCTTCCTCTCCTTCAGATACTTGTTTTTTCTGTCCAGAGAAAAACTCAGTGTGACGGTTGGACACAGAAGAGGCCGGGCTATTCTGTTAGGGTTCAGCAAGAGGAAACATTATTACGCTTGGTGTTCGCAGAATTGTCTTCAGCCTTGCTCTCCTCTCACCAAAGAAGCAGGCTTGTAAGTTCAGGGAAGGTAACTTAATTATGGTCCATCAACGGCATATCTTCTCCCCCTGGAACATAAAATCCCTGCATAAAACTGCTGGGAAATGTCATTTGGACCATGTCAGTGAGATGGCACCACTGTGCTCTTCCGCTTTTTGCCAAAGAACCAGCAGCTACTCTTGGATGCTGTCTGCATTTGACAATGGGCCGGGCAAAGGAAATCTGTTCGCTGGAAAGACAAATGCTGTCATTGAAGCTTAAATCTTGTGACCATACAACAAGAAGACTCTGATGGTGGGAACGGTTGGAGGCAAAAGGAGAAAGGGAAAGCAGAGGATGAGATGGGAAACAGAAAAGGCATCATGGAAGCAGCAAACGTGAGCTTGGGCAAACTCCAGGAGGCAGTTGGAGTTAGAACATAAGAAGAGCCCCACTGGATCAGGCCACAGCCTATCTAGTCCAGGATCCTGCTTCACACAGTGGCGCACCAGTTGCTTATGGGCATCTCAAGCAGAAGATGAGGGCAAAACCTTCACCTGCTCTCAAGTCTAAGCCAATGGCCTTTAGAGGCCTCCTGCCTGTCTCCCCAGCCTGGAGGAGGAACCTGGGCGTCCATTCTACTAGCCACTGATGCGCCAGTCATCCATGAATTTGTCTAACCCTTTCTTAAAGCCACCTAGGATAAGGGCCTGGAGTTCTGTGATCCATTTGGTCAGACTGAACGACCATCACCAACAAAGCATCGACACTTTAAAACTATGTTGCTCGGATAAGACTTGTCCGATCAACCGATACTCCAGGAAATCCACTACACCACCATAACTAACCCAAGAAAGGCCACCATCCGTTAAGGTTGCCACATTGCATTTCCCTCCCATTATACAGAGTTTTGATTTCTAAATTTCTCTTGCATTCTGCCATTTTGGCCTTGGACCATAAATTATTATTGCTGTTACTAACCTACACTAGACATCTCCAATTTCCTACTCTCAGGTTACAGCAAACACCACTATTCAGCTGTAACTTATTAATTCCTGTTCAAACCTTAAGGAGCTTGAGGTGGGGAACTGGACAGGAACACTGCAAAGTTTCTGTTAATTTTTACCCCAGCAGTATATCAAAAGCACTGCTGAATTTGCCTCTTGTCTGGGCACGCCATGGCTCCATCGTGCCTGGAATGACAGCCTGAACATGGCAGGAAAATTCTGTTCGTTTGTGAACCGAGCCATGACTTAAGGTCACTGTTAAATAATACTGTATTTATTAAATCCAATAGGCAGAATCAAAACGGGGAACAAAGGCAGCTGTTTTAATGAGGGGGTGTGTTCTTTGAAGCTGGAGCTCTTAGCAACAGTGACCAGAAAATAAATCCCAGATATTTAGTGGGGCTTATTTTTGCAGAAGTTGTTTTGGGTTTGGCCTTAAATAAGACTGCATTCACGCAAAGATTGTTGTTATTATTGTGCTAATAGCAGCAACATCTCCAAAGTAGCTTCAAGAAAGATGCTAGGTGGGACTGTTCACACTCAAAGGATGGGTGCAAATGTTTTTTTTTTCTCATTTGCATTCAAGTTGAATCGAATATCTGAAAATTCAATTTGATTCGAATGTTTAAAATCCGAATCTGCAACGTTCGAATCTATTCGTTCTAATGTTAGATTCATATTTAAAGATATGAATGTCAACAACATTGGTATCTTTTATACGTATCTGTGCGCATTCCGTATGCATCCCGTTTTATTCCATATGTACCCCATTTTCATCCCACATTATAAGCACAAATATGTATAATATTTGTATACATACGTATGTATTATTCGAATTGGGTTCAATAAAATTTGAATTTAGACATTCAAACGGATTTTGGATTTTCCGAAACATTCATTCAAATATTCAAATGATTAGAATGTACAGATACGTATGTACATTCTGTTCATTCAAATAATTCAAATATTCAAACAAATGTTTCTGAAAATCCAAAATCTGTTCAAATGTCTAAATTCGAATTTTATTAAATCCAATTCGAATTTGAATGTTGGCATTTGTCGGAGTCGAATCAGATTTTTGAATTTTTGTGCATATCTCTGTTACACACCAGCTTGACCGCTACCCCATGAAGATAAGAGACGGCATGAGAACCGAGGGACCACACGCTACCATCTCATGGATGCTTTAGAGACTCTGTTTTGCTACATGAGAAGGAACTAAAACCTGTGCTTGTCTTGGGATTATACTGAGAATGTGACATGACATTGTGGCCCAGGATATAGAGGCAATATCCCATAACATCCCAATTTGTGAGCCAGATTGGTCTTGCAGTTAGGGGTGCTGGACTCATATCTCGCAATCAGGGGGTTTGATTCCTCACTAGAGATGTACACAAATAGTATGTTTTGACATTCGATTCAATACCCTTCCAACGTGGTAGGATTCTATTTGATAAGAATGTATTTGTACAAATTTGTATGAATATCCAATATGAAATAAATACAAATCCAGAATGTATCTGGTAACAATTCTGTGCTCTGAAAGTGTCAAATCTGACCTGAATCCACTTTTAATCCGCTTTCAATCCATGACAAATACAATGTGGATCCATTGTGGATTGTAGTGCAGCTGCTTTCCCACCTCCCCAGTTTAACGAACATCCAAACTATTTGTATAAATGTCTTCTGGAAACATTTGTACGAATGTCCAAAACATTCGTATTTCTACGAATGTTGTTGTACGAATTTTGTAATATTCGATTCGTGTACGAATGTCCGAATTCGTATGAATAACAAACGTTATGAATATTCGTTCACAGCCCTATTCCACACTCCTTCATGAAGCCAGGTAGGTGGCCTTGGGCTAGTCACAGCTCTCTTTCTGAGCTCTCACAGCTCTACCTACCTCACCCTGTCTGTTGTGGGGAGATGACCAGAAGGTCTGTCAGCTGCTTTGAGTCCTCTAATATCACCAAAATGGGGCCTCCATGATCTCCTAAGCGAGTTTCACAGCTGGGTCAAGGGCTGAGCCCAGAATTGCCCAGCCCAATGCAGATGGCCTTATTCTACCCATGTATTTTATGCATTGAAATGTAATTGCCTCCATGAAGCATTTTGTTTAGGGTGGATAAAGCCTAAATTCTCCTTTGAGATTGGTTTAGACTGCCTTTTCCAACAGGAGGCTTATGCAAAATTTGCTTTTGGCTTATGACTCCCATTACAACAGATCCCTTTCCCCTTCTCTTAAAGGACAGCTGGGCAATTACTTAATTTGCCTCAAAGACCCTATTGTGCGTACCTTCAAATCCTATTCCCTCCTTCCCAGGTGATTTTCCTGGGATGGGAACAGGTCAGTAGGAAACCCTTCCTTGTCTCTCTATAATCAGCCTGTCTTAGCCAGCACGAATTTGTGCCCCAGTTTATCACTGTGCAAATAACCTGGTATTGTCCTAGCTAGTTAATAATATTGCCAGGGTTCTATGACTCACCTGGGAAAGAGGTTTATATCTTTTCAGTGTGCAGCAGGAGGAAAGAGGGAAGGGATGGAAATTTGCCTCCTCCATTTGGGACTGGCTGGCAAGCTCAGCTCAAGACCTTTTTTCGCTGTGGGATGCAGAAGTCGGGCTGGACCCCGTCACCATACAGCCGGGCTGGAAAGGAACATCACTTTGCACTTAGAAAAGTGCACAGAAGGGTCACTTTGGAGATGAAGGGACGTTCTTCACTGTACTACTACGTCTAGTGGTTAGGGTGCGGGTCTCTTATCTGGGAATTCCGGGTTTGATTCCACACTCCTCCATGAAGCCAGAGGGGTGACCTTGGGCTAGTCACAGCTGTCTTCTGAGCTCTCATACCCCCACCTACCTCACAGTGTGTCTGTTGTGGGGAGAAGAACAGAAGCTATGTCAGCCGCTTTGAGTTCCCTTAAATGGGTGAGAAATGCAGGGTAGAAAAGCCAACTCTTCTTCAATCTAGGTCAGTGATGGCGAACCTAAGACACCCATGTCACAGGCCACCAACCCCTTTTGGGTGACATGCAGTGTCACCCTGGCACCCAGACCCATTGTTGCCATTCGGTATCTTGTAGGCCACTTCTGGCTTGCGGCCTACAAGATCCCGGGAGCACAGGCTGTGCGCATAGGAGGCATGATGGAGTCACGTCATCGTGCCTCCAGTTCACTCACAGTGAGCTTGTGCTCCTGGCAGTTAGAGGACTGAACACCTGTGTGCGGCAGTGCAGAACAGGTGAGCATCTTTTTCTTTTTAGTCTATATTCATTTTACCAATGATTTGCATTTGGAGAAGGGGAAGGGGTCTATTATCAACAAGGGGGCTATATTTCTATAAAGTGGCTATTATTAATTGCCGGGATTGGAGGAATATTACCTACATTTCTAAAAGGGGCTATTATTGATAGAGGGGGGGAATATACTTAAATGGCTATTTTCAATCAGGGGCATTTTTCTAACTTGAGCTTTTATTGATAGGGGGATATATTTCTATAAGGGGCTATTTTCAATGAGTGAAGGGATACATTTTTATAAGGGCCTATTATCCTTGGAGAGGGGGTATATTTTTATAAAGGGCTATTAGGTCTCTTTCACGCAACGTGATTTTTCCTGGATTACGGTCCATAATTACGGAACCATCTTGCGGATAGGTGACGGACACATAATTTTCTATGTAGCCATGCACACACCTGTTGTTTTGTGCAGATGGGTGTCGTGCCCAACTTTTTCGGGTCCTCATGCTAACGGTTATGTTTATTTATTGTCGCAGCCCTGTGATGGAGAACCCCCAAAATAAAAAAGCCAGATTAAACGGTAGTAGCAGTAGCAGTAGCCAACCCTTTCAAGACATATGGACAGAGTTGTACGGCACTATCAATAGAAAGAACAGATCATTGTGCATACTGTATAATGAAACAGTAGTGAGCAAAACATGGAATACAGAGGTATGTATATCACAAAATTATGGATATTTCTAGATGTGACATGGCAACCGAGTTAAGCTAGTTTTTTTTGTGGATTTTGACACACTGAGCTCATAAGGTTTGCCGTCACTGATCTAGGGCCTGCCTCTAGAGACAGCTGAGCCTGCCACCTAGCAAAGTCTAGAAATAGGACAAGCTTTATCCCCCCGCACAGCCCTTTCTCCTGCTAGAAGAGTTTGATCTTGATGGCTCCTGGCCAAGAGTTCTGGAATACACAAGCTGAAGGAGAACTAGAGTCCAGAAAGCTGTGTGAGTCTGAAAGCCACAATCTTCTCAAGGCCAATCACAAAACCCTTCTGCTTTATAGGTTGGAATCAGAAAGGAGCCCTGATGGGTTTTTGAAAACACCTGTTTCTCCCCATTGCCTGATCTTGTTGCCCTGCAGAAGAAACCACAGCTGAAGAGGTGAATTAAGCTAAGAATTGTAACACGCACAGCACCTCCTAGGAACGCCGAGAAAATAAATAAATTTAAAAAACTCACATGAGCTGTGACCTCCTTTGGTAAATTGTCTCCACTCCCTGCCTGAAGCAAAAGGACTGATTACTATTTATATAGCTCCATTTGTGTTTTCAAAATAGGTGTGTAACAAAGGGCAGTTCTGATGCCCTGGACTAGCAAGTGTATGAAGAAAAGTCTCTGGAGGCCCCAACCCCTGGGGGAGCAGTCTTAGGGGATGGGGTCTAAGGGTGCAGTCAGAGCGTAAAGGGGTGCAGCTTCCACGCATCAGAGTGAGGAAGGGGAGTTGGCTCGTCTAGTACACCAACCAGTGAAGAATTACCCAGAGGGCAAGGCTCCATTGGTCTATGGAATTTGCTGCCACAAGAGGTGGGGGTGACAGCAACCACCCTGGATGGATGCCAGGTGTATCAATGGCTACCAGAATGGATGCCTAAGTATCTCCTCCAGGCTGGGGAGACAGGTAGGATGCCACTCAAGGCCACTTGGAGGGAGCTGAGAACAGGTGAAGGTTTTGCCTTCATCTTCTGCCTGAGATGCCCAGAAGCAACTGGTGGACCATTGCATGAGATGGGATCCTGGACTAGATAGGCTGTGTCCTGATCCAGCTGGGCTCCTCTTATGTCCTTATGCTTGCTTGGCCTTTGTGGTGTGCCACCTTACCCGGCCTGTTTCCCCAGCATTCACAGAAATGTGCAGGAATTGTGTGTGCAGATGTCCTACGACCACACTCAAATAATTCCCTTGTGGTTCTGCAGTTTACCATGAAAGACCCATGTTTAGATGGTCAGGAAGCCTCCAAATGCCATTTGTCGGGATTCAAGAGGAGGTGAAGGTTTTGCCCTTGACCTCCGCTTGAGATGCCCAGAAGCAACTGCCGGGCTCCTGTTTGAAGCAGGATGCTGGTCTGGGCCCTTTCTGCACTCGGTCTTATTCAGGAATATATCTCTGTATAGCAGTCTGCCAGCCATGAGCTAATACAGACTGTGTCAGGCCTCACTTGGGGCCTTCCGTAGTCTGCACTAGCACAGAGGTAGCAGGTTCCTGTCCTGAGATATATTCCAGAATAAAGCCAAGTGCAGAAAGGGCCCTGGATGGGCTGTGGCCTGATGCAGCAGAGCTCCTCTTTCTTAAGGTCTTATGTAATACCAGAAACAAGGCAGGATATAGAAATGATGAGAAATATTTCACAGATGTTATGCACCCATAGGTTTCCTGCCCAGGGAACCCAGCGCCATTGCTGGTTGTCCCAGAATAGCATCACAACACAATTTCATTATCCTGGAAAGACCACACAGATGTGCGGAGGTCCAATGGTTGAGGCCTGGCACTCTTTGGTTTGCCTCCAGAAGTAGCCAAAACAAGACGGCATGTTGCAACAATCCACAGAAAGAACAAACCACACCCACGTCAGATACGCAAGCGAGGGATGTCTATGAACGTTCATAACATCTGTTATTCGTACAAATTCATACGAAGTTGGACATTCGTACATGAATAGAATGATACAACATTCATACATTGACATGCATACAAGTACAAATGTTTTGCAACATCCGTGAAACAGGGAGGTGGGAACGCAGCCGCACCAGTCCCATCCGCAATGGATCCAGAGTGAATTCAACATGGTTTCAGGGTGGATTTGACGCTTTCAGAGCGGATACGCTACGGGATCCGTATGCCTCCGTATCGGATGTTCGTACGAATACATTCTTATCGAATGGAATCCTACCACATTCGAAGGGGATCTATTTCAACGAATATAATTTTCTTACATTCGATTTGATACGAATGCCAAAAACCCCATTTGTGCGCACTGCTAACGCAAGCAGGTGGCCCTGTGTTTCACAGACAATGGTCATTCCTTATTCCGCTTCCCAATGTTAATCATTCTCTAGCTTTACGCGCCACACCCAAAGCCCTGTTCTCGTCTTCCCTCCTTCCCTGCTGAGAACAAACGTTCACTTTTCCCACCAGCTTAAATACACAACAAGGCAGCGATCCCAGGCACATTTCCCACCCAGGATGGGGCATCATTTCCTTCTAAATAATAGATTTTACAGGGAAGCCACCGTCTTAAGCCACCTTTGCTTTTTTCCTAATGTTCTTAATGGCCTTAATTAGTGGGCCTCTCCAGAAAGGGAACACTGTAATTCTCCCATTTCTTGCCTCAATGCTCCATCGAAGCACTGAGAAGAAAATGGCAGGACGTGTTCTGTGATGGTGCTCCTCCGTGCTTTGTTTGTTGTTTGTTTTCCGTCAAACTTGGCCTGGCGATTGTGTGAGTCTCGGTTTCCCCAAGGCTGGCTTGCGCGTTCTCCCAGCATGCACAGCAAAGACAGTATATCTCCCTGGGTGCCCTGGATTTCAAATGACTTTGGGTGGATAAGGGCGGCTGCTGTGCTGTTTGCTCATGGCGTACGAAGCTGCCTTGGCCCTGCAGCCGTCTTGGAACTGGGTGAAGGAGCAGGTCGCAGGGGAGTTTGTGGATTGTGTTGCCTGGCACAAGAAAGGGCAGAGGGCCCTGCCAGCTCGCGGTACTTGGGCGTTTCCCAGAGTAACCTCCAGTGCTGTGGAGGAGATGCTGGGACAGAGGATTGCCTTTGGCTTTCTTGCATAGGAAATACGTTCCAGGGATGGAGAAAGAAGGCCCAAGCCTGGAAAAAAAATATCCTCGCCAATTCTGGATCGTAATGACATGCAAATGGGAAGAGCGCTTTGTGTGTGTGTGTTTTAAACGGGAGCCCCATATCCAGGCAAACTTTCCCCTTGAACTTATTTTGTCATCTACTCTTCTGGGATGCCCCTCTCAGAGAGAGATTGAAAACTTGGGTAGGGATGAGCTTTGCAGCGAATTCACGGCCTGCTTCAGGAGCGGACCTGGGTGGGTATAGGGTCCTGGCAGGAATCAAACAAGCCAGCAAAAACATGCAGAGTCCAATAATTAAAAAAAAAGAAAGAAAAAGCTCAGCAGCCAGCCAAATTCCCCAAGTCCCCCCAGCCCCACTTTGCCTCCTGGACCCATAGCAGAAAGCTGGTTTCACTCAGCTGTACTGTCCTTATACCCCTGGAACTATTTTAAGTTAAAGATCATGAGGGGCTGAATCCATAATTGGATGGTGCATGCCTCTCAGAAACTTTCCTTTTGAATACCATGTGTGTATGTGCGCCCCCGCCTTTGTCGCCCTGTGCAGAATCTGAGGTTGCATTGCCATCAGCAAGGCTGCAGCCACACCTCAGTTTTAGGGATATGCATGAATATTCGTATCATTCGTTATTCATATGAATTCGAACATTCGTACACAATTCAAATGTCACAACATTTGTACATTAACATTTGTACAAATAGTTCAGACGTTAGTTAAACTGGGGGGGGGGGGAACTGAGGGAAAGCAGGGCCCTTTCCGCACTGGGCCTTAATCGGGATTATATCTCAGGATAGGGACCAGCCATCTTCATGCTAGTCCTATCTATGGTAGGCCATACCAGGGCCTACCATAGTCTGCACCGGCATGCAGATGGTCGGTCCCCATCCTGAGATATAATCTGAAATAAGGCCTAGTGCGGAAAGGGCCCAGGTTTGGAGAAACAGAGGTGAGGGGTGTATGTAAGACACTAGAGGCAGCAGGATCGGAGAAACAGAGAGAGGCAAGGTGCGTGTGTGTAAGACAGGAGGGGTATCCGTATTCATTATGTATGCATTTGTATGGGATATGTAACCAGGATATATATCTGATACGCATGCATTCAGATCTTAGTACAATACATTCATATCGAATAGAATCCTACCACATCCAAAGGGGATCTATTCGATCAAATATGAATTTTCTAACTTTCGAGGAAGTGAATGCTAAAAAACCATCCCTACTCAGTTTTAATTTGGTTTCAGTCCACTTTCAGAGTGAGATTACAAATAATCAAAGCGAAGAGCTTTTGGCACGATCAGACTCAGAAAATGCATACTTTGGGGTTAGAGAATGTGCAAAGATATCAATCATTTGGTTGATATTCTCTCCCTCTGAAGACGGACTAAAGCTGCATTAAAATGTAGGTGTGACCGCAGCTAGATCATGGTCAGACTTTCACTTTAACACTCTTCAGTTCATTTTCCGATCACAATGCTCACACCTTTTCATTTCTATCTGGTTTATTTGTGGACTTTCCACCCTCCATTTGGACTTTGTCACCAGAACAAAGCCCAGTTTCCAGCTTCCCTTTTCCAGCTGGCACTCAAGATTCCAGGACTCCTGAAAGGGGACTGGCTATTTCTCTTTGGAGTTTTAAATGAAATGTATTTTAGGTATATTAGTAGCAGGAGCAGCACTAGATGATGATGATGATTGGAGATGCTTTTGATAAGAAAAACTTAAGATAGTGTACAGAGATCTATCCAATACACCAAATTCACAAAGCAAAAGAAAAGAAAACATGTTGCAGCCTTTCGCAAGCTTGAAATGAATGACCTCCCAGTTTAGCAAGGCCAGGAACATCTTGGTGCAGGAGAAGGAGAAGAAGGAGAAGGAGAAGGAGAAGGAGGAGAAGAAGAAGGAGGAGGAGGAGGAGGAGGAGGAGGAGTGTGGATAGAAAGCCACGAGGAAAGAGACAGGGCAACCCTAGAACCCCACAACTCTCTTCTGTATTGTCCAGAGCCTCTCTGGCCTTCGTTGAGCCGGAACCTTGTGTGTGCGTTTGAATGCTTGCATTGCGTTGGCCAGTAATTTCCAGGTCAGCAAGTCTGCTGGGGGTTTAGGACCCTTGGGGAGCCAACCAGCCTCCCTTGAACTTCCACACGTTGGTGTGGTGGTCCTGCCCCCTTAGTCTATCCCATGGTGGCAAGACCTGCAACAGAGGAGATAGGCCCTGCCTCCTGGCACTCTCTTGCTGGTCCAGTAACTCCTGCAGCATTGCCCTGGGCGCATGCAGGGCAACACAGGCAGTATTGGGTCCGTCTCTCCCAGATGCACAGAGCTCCACTCTTCCTCCAAGTATCTCTCCTTCCATCTTTAACACGCCCCATCTATTCTTCCCCAGCCTTGAACTTGGCTCTTTGGCCTGGAAAAAAAAAATCCCTTTAATGTGCTTTTGCCCTCCAGCCCTGGTGCACAGGGCCCCTGGCTCCCCCTTTGTGCTTTTTGCGGTCTTTCATAGTGACTCCATTGTCTGGTGGAATCTCTCAAAGGCCTCACAGGCATGGGAAGCGATGGGCGGCTGCCGCTCTCTGGCCCTCCGCTTTTTTCATCTGCCTTCACGCACGCAGGAAGGGATCCTCTGTCTGCCTCCGTCTCCTTCCTTAGCCAACATCTCCAGGGCAGCCTCATAAACGCTCCTTGTGTGGACAGGATCCGCATTCTGGACCCCCCAAGAGAGCAGCAGGGAAAACCTCCGGGTGGTGGTGGGGGGGAGAGGGATAGAAAGAGAGGGAACAAGAGACTTACACAAACCGCAGCCAGTGGAAGAAAGACCTTGCTCTGGATCACTGGATGCCTGGCATAATTGGCAACAGCTGCTCAAAGGCTGAGGTTAAATCTAGAAGCGAAGGGAGGGCGGCTTTCCCAAGGAAGAGGGCGAGGAACCTCTGATGGGCTTCACTCACAAAGCCCTGCCTGTGAAAATACAGAAAAAGCCAGGAAGATGGACACACTGCTATGGAACTGCAACAATCTAAAAGCTTCCCCTTTGGGATCAGACCACAGCCTGTCCAGACCAGCATCCTGTCTCACACAGGAGCTATCAATGGCTTCTGGGCATCTCAAGAGGAAGATGAAGGGAAAACCTTCACCTGGTCTTGAATCACTGCAAATGGCCTTTGGAGGCATCTTGCCTGTCTCTCCAGCCTGGAAGGAGGGCTTAGGCATCTGTCCTGGTAGCTGTTGATCCACCTGTTCACAGGAATTCACAGAACATAAGAGGAGCCCTGTTGGATCAGGCCACAGCCCATCTAGTCCAGCATCCTGTCTCACACAGTGGCCCACCAATTGCCCATGGGCATCTCAGGCAGAGACAAGGGCAAAACTTCTCCTGCTCTCAAATCCCAGCAAATGGCCTTAGAGGCATCCTGCTTGTGCCCCCAGCCTGAAAGATGTACTTAGGCATCCATTCTAGTAGCCATTGATACATCTGTCATCCATACATTTATCTCACCCTTCCTGTGAAGCCATCTAGGCTGGTTGCTGTTACCACCTCTTCTGGCAGCCAACTCCATAAACCAATGACCCTCTGGGTGAAGAAATACTTCCTCTTGTCTGATCCGACTCTCCTGCCCATCAGCTTCATAGATGTGTTGTGGTCTACATCCTGCCTCACACAATGACCACCAATTCCCTCTGGGCATCCCAAGCACAAGATAAAAGCAAAACCTTCACTTGCTCTCCACTTCCTGCAAATGGTCTTTAGAGGAATCCTGCCTGCCTCTCTAACCTGAAGGTAGTATCTAAACATCCATTCCAGATAAGAAGGTAAGAGGAGCCCACCTAGTCAAGCATCCCTTCTCACACAGTGGCCCACCAGTTGCTTCTGGGCTTCTCAAGCATTCGGATTAAAACCTTCACCTGGACTTGATTTCCTGCCGTTTCCATTTTTTAAGATCTAGTAGCCTTAGTTTCCGAATTGCCTCCACTGACACAAAATAACCCTAGGAAATGCATAGCAGTGAATCTAACAGCATCTTGTAGGACCTTAAGGACAAGCCCAAAGGTCGCCACTGTGGTACCCAGAGATGTTCTTGCATGCTCATGAATTATCTGATCTATTTTATACTCCACTTGATTTGTAGGTTTTCTTCTTCTTTTTAAAGCCTCAGAACACCCATTTTAATATCAGGTGATCCAGGCACTGGCCAATATACCAAATTAGCAAGCGTACTAAGAGCATTCCTTCCTTCTGCATGTTCTTTTGATCTGCAATTTCTGTATAATTGCCCACTGAGAGTTTATTCAACTGCTTTTAAGTGAAGCCTCTGGTAGGTCATAACTAATTATGTTACATTTTTGCATCACGAATAAAAATACCCATACTACAAGAGCAACTGCAAGGTTTTTACCTTCCGTTAGCAAAAGCCCACTCACAATTTGAGCTTGATATTAATAGACGTTTGTCTTTCTTACGTCTTCTCCATAATGTTATTTTTTTAACCCTTGTAATTGTTCTATTTTGTTTGATTTTGCAATGTAGGGGTGTTTTTTTTTTTAGTTTTTTGCATGCAGATTGGTTCTTTTACTGACATATCCAGATTTTGGACAACAGTCCATAGTCCAGCACTGTAACCATGTTGGATTCTGTACCCATTAGCCAGCCAGAAAACTGCACTGAAATGTCCATAGCATCTAGGAAAGGCTGTAGCTCAGGGTTAGAGCAAACTGCCTGGAAAGCAAAGGATCTTCGCTTCAATCAACAGCCTTTCTCCAGAAGTAGGGAATGGCAAACCACTTTGGTTTCTTGGCCAAGAAAACTGCATAGAACAGCCCATGGAGTGACTGTAAATCACTGGTAGAGTAAAAGGCCTAGGAAAGCAGAGGGTTGCCAGTTCAATCCCCAGCCTCTCCTTGGAAGTAAGTAATGGTAAACTAATTCTGTATTCCTGCCAAGAAGACTGTACAGAGGAGCACTTGGGGTCTGAGAGTGGCTGTAGCTCAGTGGGAGAACAAATTGCTTGGAAAGCAGAGGGTTGCCAGTTCAATCCCCAGCCTCTCCTTGGAAGTAGGTAATGGCAAACCAATTCTGTATTCCTGCCAAGAAAACTGCATAGAGGTGCCCGTGCAGTCAACCAGGAGCTGGCCACAGTTCAATGATACCCAATGGCAACAATTCACTGTTTGATTGCAAATGAGGGAGAAGGCATTGCATGTGCCATTGAAACCTAGGTGGGAAACCTTGGTTTGGCAGACCTGACCCAGCAGCAATGCCCACTGAAAGGCCAGGGTGGATGTTCTCATCCCCTAATCCCCTCCCCCACTTCCTTTGAATATGGCCACCCTGATTAATTTACAAGATCAGAACATGGGCAGCCCACAATCTCCCAGGGGCAGGTCTGGAAGCAGAGGCTGGCAACTCTAATGCGTACGGAACAGATGTTAAGCCAAGTCCCTCCATTCTGCCTCCGCTTCCTCCTCCACCTCCCCTGTTTGCAGAGCGGATGTTGGATGATTGCACGGCAAATCATGCCAAGACTGGCGAAAAAAATAAAACATTTTTTAGAAAAAGAAGCAGGCAGGAGAACAAAGGGGCAAATGCGTGCCACACCCTGAAATTATAAGAACAAGGCCTGCGCTGAGTCATATCACTCATGCGCTTCCCACCCGTCCCAGGAGATTTTGGAGAATCCAGGAGGCTTTGGGCATCTGGGTGGGGAGGAGGAGGCCCACACACAAAGAGAAAGCTGTGCAAAGCACATGCTGACTCCTCCCCCAGGCACACATGTATGTATGTATGTATGTATGCATGTATGCATTCATGTATAGTCGTAGAAACCCAACGGAAGCGTCATGGAAACAGGGCCAGGCAAGATCAGGAAGCAAACATCTGGGAGAAACAAAAACAGCCCAACACAAGCCCAGTTTTGTTTTAAAGAAGAGCCCAGTAAATTTCCACACACCACAGGCTGTGGCCACACCTTTCCTTGTTTAACCAGAACAGAGGCTGTCCTCTGTCCACAGGGATCACACACAAAAGTGTGTTACCGGTTCTGCTGCGGACTTTCCCTCCCAGATGGGGACTCTTTTATATTCGGATTATCCCAGCACTGAGACCATTTCTGCTGCAAGAAAGAGATCCAGGAAAAAGGTAGGAGGCAGGCAAAGGAAGTCTGTTGATGAGTGCCAGCACAGGACCCACAAAGCTTTGCCCCCCGCCCCAGCCCTGCCTCTGCAACAGTGCAGTTGGAATCCTCTCTAGGGCTCCACCCTGGATCTCAGCCCACCTGAGACGAGCAACCTCACCTGTGTCTCCCTGTGGCCTCAGCTCCCGTGGAGGGCAGCCTGAGGGTTCTAGGGCTCGGAACTAGAGAGGACCACTGGAGCTGGTTTGCCTCCACCACAAGGTTGGTGTGAACAGGCCAGAAAGAGACTTTGTTCCCTGTCCATCCTAAAGCAAAGGTTTTTTTTGTGTTCAATTCGTATCAAATGCAAGAACATTTGTACTTGTTTGAACAGATCCCCTTCAAATGTGGTAGGATTCAAGTTCGTTATGAATGTTCTATACGAATCCAATTCAAAGCCTGCTACATATCCGCTCTGAACTCATCAAAATCTGCTCTCAGTCCACTTTGAATCCACTCTGGATCCATTATAGGCGTGACTCCGCTTTCCCACCTTCCCTGGTTCACAAACGTAACTAAGTTTCGTACGAATGTGCAGAACCATTCAACTTGTATCCGAACGTCAATCTTTGAATGTACCAACATTCGATTTGAATTTGAATGTCTGGATTCGGAAAATTTTGTACGAATCTCAAATGTGACAGGTATTGGTACACATCCCATCACGTCTGTATGCATACTCTCTGTTATACAAAGGCTTTCCAAGATGGTTGGGGTTTTGACACGTAAACCAAAAGGTGCATCAGGCTCCTTCTCTGATTGGGTTCAGGAAGGCGGTGAAGACGCACCTATTCGCTCAGGCCTTTGGCTAAAGGTTGGTTAGGTTTGCCCTTCACCGCAAATGCTACTATTTGAACTGATGTTGTGCTGTTTTTTAACGTGTTGGTTTTAAATTTTAATATTATTTCTTTTGATATGCTGGTTTAAAAGTTGTTACCCGCCCTGAGACATTCGGGTATAGGGCAGGATATAAATATAAATATTAATTAATTAAGAGTGTCTCTGTTCCCTCCCATACCATTTTCCTTTTGTATCTTATAAGCCTAAGGGCAGGGACCTGTCTAAGATTAATATAATATTGTTACCCGCCCTGAGCCCTCTGGGTATAGGGTGGGATAGAAATATAAATAAATAAATAAATAAATAAATAAATAAAATTGCAATGGTTCTTCCTGCACACTGAAGGATCCAGGAACCTATGATGATGATGATGATGATGTAAAACAACAGTTACACGCAGCAAACGAGATCACTATGCTGGATTTCGTATTATATCACTAGTCGGGCACTTCCCAAGCACCTAGGACTGCGTGATGTATCGGCGAATTATGCGAGCAGACCCCAGTAAAGTGGCTTTTTGTAGTTGGCAGATGGATATTTTGTCAATGCCAATGGTTTTTAGGTGCCCGCTGAGATCTTTTGGCACCGCGCCCAGTGTGCCGAGGATGACTGGGACCACTTTGACTGGTTTTCTCCAGAATCGCTGAAGTTCAGTTCTCAGCTCTTCGTATCTGGTGAGCTTCTCCAACTGTTTCTCCTATTATTATTATTATTATTATTATTATTATTATTATTATTATTATTATTATTATTATTATTATTATTATTATTATTATTATTATTATTATTATTATTATTATTATTATTTCCATTTCCATTTCCATTTCCATTTCCATTTCCATTTCCATTTCCATTTCCATTTCCATTTCCATTTCCATTTCCATTTCCATTCAGAAGGTAGAGCTCATTTTAATATGCAGAGTCACCTGGGCCGCGTTCCCATTATTAGCTTAATCCAGTTTCCCTAAACCGAAATAATAGAACCGGATACAAATGCAAATTTGCCTGATCCTATTACTTTCAACTTAATCGTGTTCGATCTGGATTCTGAGGATCGTATGTGGCGTACATGACTCAAGGGGGGGACTCAAGTGGCTACTTTCTAAAAGCCACTTTTCAGGGCTGCCCTGCCCTCTTCCTCCTGGCGTGAACACGCTACCTATAAGGGACCCCTTCACAGAGCCTAGCTGGGTGGCTGGGTGGCTTCCGCTTCCATGGATGGAGGAAAGATGGCAGCGGGCAGCCAGCGATTCTTTCCCCTCCTCTCCCCATTGCCCAAGGCACACAGCAGCAGCGGCAACTCAAGCCACCTTCACCCGCTCAGAACTTTTGCAAAATTGCAACATTGTTATCGGTTGTGAAGTGGTTGGATTGCTACAGTGTAGTGGCTGCTTTAAGGGGTGGATTTTTACAGTAAAATCACTATCTTTGGAAGCAAGCTATTGTGGGAGGGAAACCCTAAACATGCATTCTCATCCCTTAACACGGTACCGTTCCCACAGTAAAAAATGTAAAACGTTTCAAGCGCACCAACTGGAGTGACACCTGTTGAAATGAGTGTTAACATTTAGAACGCTTTGGGGCAATTTAACACGTGGAAAGCATGTTAAGCCAACCTGACGTGGGAACTGCGAGGACTGAAACCGTTTTGAAACTGAAATAAGCTTATAATGGGAACACGGCCCTGGTGTTCTCAGTGTATGTTTTTCCGACTTAGCAAATTGTTTGTCCCTTTGCTTCCCTGTCAGAATCCCAAAGTACTGAAGGCGAAAGACTAGCTGCCGCTCAGTTCCCCAAGAGGAAAAAAGGTTGACTGCTTCTTAGTTGCCTCTAACCCACTCTGGAATCATTTCAAAGCCTTGCCAAACCCTGATGAAAGGTGGCAGGAGAAACAGCAGGCCTAATTACATCTTAAGAGCTGAAACTTTTCTCAGAAGAACTTTGCCTGCATTCGGCACTGCAGGATTCTTCTAATTGTGTTTACTCAGACGTAAGCCTTGCTACGGTCATTGGGGCTTAGCTGGTCAGAGTGCTATCAGCAGACTGATGGTCAGGATGGGCTTTGGGTCCAATCCAGGGAGTAGGGATGTGCACAAATTGGGGGGGGGGGGGTTGCATTTGAGTTGATTTGCATTGAATCAAATGTAAGAAAATTAGTATTTGTTTGAACAGATCAGTTTGGTCTAGTGGTTAGGGAGCTGGACTCTCATCTGGGAATCCCAAGTTTGATTCCGCCGTGCTCTACGAAGCAGCTGGGTGACCTTGGGCTAGTCACAGCTCTCTTCTGAGCTCTCACAGCCCCACCTATCTCACTGGGTATCTGTTGTGGGGAGAAGAACAGAAGGTTTGTCAGCCGCTTTGAGTCCCCTTAAATGGCTGAGAAAAGCAGGGTAGAAAAGCCAACTCTTCTTCTTCTTCAAATGTACGATTCTATTCGAAAATGTATTCATACGAATTCATATGAATATCCGATACGAACAAATACGTATCCCATACATATCCGATACATGTCCCGTTAACATGTCCACTCTGAAAGCGTCAAATTCACCCTGGATTCATTTTGAATCTGTTCTCAAACCGTGTCGAATTCACTCTGGATCCATTGCAGGCGCTTTCTCACCTCCCCGTTTCACAAATGTTCCAAAACATTCGTATTCGTATGAATGTCAATGTATGAATGTTGTAACTTTCAATTCGTATACGGATGTGCAAATAATGAAGGTTACAGCGAAATTGCACTCCTGTGTGCTTAGCAGTGAATTTCATGTAGTCCAGTGGGGCTCCAGGAAGGCATTCTAGGCGCTTATTGACACATAACTTTGTAAGTGTTATTTCCCTCCTCCCTTGCAGGTGGGTATACCTGGGGCATGGTTCTCAGAGGGAGGGGAATCGTGGCAGGTGAAAGTGAGAGCCGTCCCCTGAAGCAAAGAGTTTCATCCTACATGGTGTTCCTGCTCCTGGTTTGCAATGTTAAATAGCCCTTTGCACATTCAAAACGCTTGAAGAATAGGAGCAGATGATGTGTCCACGTGAGCTCCGATGCCTCCTAGGTGGCATGCTTCAGGCCTGTGGTCCATCTGCTTTTCCCTGTATGTCAGCACAGAGCCCAGCCCCTTAGGTGCTTGATAATCACACTTCCTCTAGTCACACAGTTTTGCTCCTTCCTTTTCCCTCCCAATCCCCCTTTCCTCTTGTGCTGTGACTTTTTAGATTGCAACTGGAAGGGCAATCTTATGATCTGTAAGCTGCTCTTGGGGCGGGGTATAGGATCAAAAGGTGGATAAAAATGCCAGGAATACCTGGATAAAGTAGAAACTAGGATGTCAGTTTAGGAGCTGGAGCTCAGGGTTTAAATCTCCACTCAGCCATGAAGCTTCCTTGGGTGATCACAAGTTAAGCCATTGCCTTCCACAAAAATAATATGGAGAGAAAGAGCATTATGTCATCTGCGCTGAGTTCCTTGGAGGAAAAGCAGGATGTCACGGGGGGGGGGGGGGGAACATGGTGGGCAAATGTATCAGTGGCTTCTAGGATGGATGCCTAGGTCAAGGTCAAAAGACCCAGCTGGATGTTGCATGCCAGGCTGCTAAGATCGACTGGTGTCATTCGGCCCAGTATCTTCTTAGTTGGGTGGCTTGGGAAAACCTGCCTCTTTGTTTTACTGCCTTCTGTTGGACAGGAGTCAAGGCAGATAATAAACCTAAGGTGGAGAGTGGAAAATCCTTTTGCCATGCCCAGCTGATAATTTTTTTTCAGCTGTGATAAATGGCATGGTGACACTCTCTTTTCAGAGTTGCGTTCTACTTATTTGTTTAACCTTGATGTATTCTCCCAAGGGGGAAAAAACACATTCAGATCTCGTGCTTTCCCCCCTTTCTTGGCTCTCTTTCTGGTCAGCAGGCCCAAATGTTCTCACCTTTTTCTCAATCTCGATTTCTTCTACCAGCTTCAAGATCTTTAGGGGCTTCTCCTTCACTTACCCTACAAATAGGCACCATGGAAACGCAAAGGACAGCAAGCCCAGCTGGTGTATGGAAAAAGCCAAAATGGCAGACCACCCCATGAGCTGATCCCAAGGAACGCGACAATAGATTTGCAGCAATTCAAGAGTTTGTGTCTGGTAACATTGAATTGTGAGATCTCCAGAATCTCTCCAGAAGGGAAGGAATGTAAGAAAAGACTACTGGATGAACTTTCGTTTTTGGTCCCTTCGAACCAAACTGAAGTTGAACCTTTTCCGACTTTTTTCAGGCGGGTTTGATCAGAGATTGAACCTGTTTGAAGAAAATAATAATAAAAAGCCATTTTAGCATTTTAAATAGTGATTCAGACTACTCACGTTCGAGAACAGTGGCGCTGGTTTGGTTCAGAATTGAACCAGCCCTATTTGAACAGGGCGTGGTTCAATTTGGATCCAAGCCTTCTGAACCCTGTTTGAATCGAAATGTTGAACCTCAAACCAAACTTGTACATCTTTAGCCCAGCAGCAGATTCTCACTGTGGGGAACCAGTTGCACGGGACAGCCCGCCAGCAAGGTGTGAGCTCTGCTAGTTGTACCCATCGCCTTCTCTATGCGCCTTCATAAAGCCACAGATCCCTCAGAGCAAGTAAACCGTTATTTCTGTATTACCAAAAACAGTCCTGCATCAATGCGTTGAGGAGCTCCCCAGGATCAATGGCAGCAAACAACAAACCTTGGCTCCTAGGCCTCAGGTTGTCCCATGGGCAACAATTTTATTTGAAGGCATATGCGATGCAGGGCTGATTTAAGTCAAGACACGGACCATATCAAATGGGCATCCTCTTGCCGACTTTCATTCCCATGAGGCCTGCCGTTTCCAGCCTTGTTTTCATATATTTTGTTGTGTCTGTCTCAAGCACATCCACCTAGGGCATAGACGTCAAACTGAGGCCCGTGCGCTAAATATGGCCACGGTGCAATTATATTTGGCCAACCAGAGAATACCAAATGTCTACTAGAGCTGGCTTGCCAATAGACAGTGCATGCACCGCTAAGACTACAAATCCCAAAATGCTCTGCTGGTGCGCATTGGCGCATCAATCAAGACCCCACAAGGGCCCTCTCCTCTGTTGATATTCATGCTACCAGTCACATCAGATGACCCCTCCCCAAAATGGCCAAAAGGTGGAAAACAAGCTTTCTAGAAAAGTGAATGCCACAGATGTGTCTTTTATTTGACATGTGTTTATAGTGTATTAAGCTTTGCTTGTTCCTGATTCAATGTTTAAGCAAAACCTTTTCCATATGAAAGGTTCATCATTATATCTGCCTATTGGCAACACACCAGGAAAGGGATCTCAGGGTTTTCGTGGACAGTTCCATGAAGGTGTCAACCCAGTGCGCGGCAGCAGCGAAAAAAGCTAATTCAATGCTGGGAATAATTAGGAAGGGAATAGAAAATAAGTCAGCAAGTGTCATTTTGCCTCTTTATAAATCTGTGGTGAGGCCACATTTGGAATATTGTGTACAATTCTGGTCACCACACCTCAAAAAGGATATTGTGGAACTGGAAAAGGTGCAGAAAAGGGCAACCGGAATGATTAAGGGAATAGAACACCTCCCTTACGAAACCAGGCTGCAACCTGGCCTCTTCAGTCTGGAGAGACGGCGTTTAAGAGGGGACCTGATTGAAGTATATAAAATTATGCATGGTATAGAAAAGGTGGAAAATTTATTTTCTCTATCACACAATACTAGAACCAGGGGGCACTCTATGAAGCTGATGGGTAGGAGAGTCAGGTCTGACAGGGGGAAGTATTTCTTCACCCAAAGGGTCATCGGCTTATGGAATGTGCTGCCGGAAGAGGTGGTGACAGCTACCAGTCTAGATGGTTTTAAGGTAGGGCTAGACAAATTTATGGATGACAGATGTATCAATGGCTACTAGAACGAATGCCTAGGTGCATCTTCCAGGCTGGGGGCGGGAGGGAACAAGGCGCTTCTAAGGCCATCTGCTGGGATTCAAGAGCAGAAGAAGGTTCATCCTTGTCTCTGCTTGAGATGCCCATGAGCATTTTGTGGGCCACTGCGTGTGTCAGGATGCTGGACTAGATGGGCTGTGGCTTGATCCAGCAGGGCTTCTCTTATGTTCTTATTTCTTAAGGAAAAAGTTCCTCAACCGTAGACTTTTTTCAATAAATATTAAGGTTGGCCTGTGACTTTGTCCAAGCTTTTCATTTTGGCCCACTGTGTTTTTGAGTTTGACCTAGGGGGTAAGGATTTTTTATTATTATTTTTTTAAAGGCCCTAAGAAAAAAGATAAACTGTATTTGCAGTGGCCTCTTGTGGCAGAAACAAGAAATCGTGTCTACAAAAGATGGGTTTCTCCCTCACTGTGAAACGGTTATTAAAAATAACTTGTGTTTTGAGCAAGGAAAAACCTGGGCCAGCAAAAATCATGCAAAGAAAGGAGGGGAAGTCCAGTGCCTCTTTGTGATGCAGAAAAAAAAATGAGATCACTTGGTAAAGCCTTCCCTTCTTTGGGAAATCATCAAAAACAGCTGGAGCAAATGGAATGATTCAGATTTTCCTCCCAAGACTGAGATCCAAGTGCTCTCTCTTGTGAGCTCATTTCCAAGATGGCTTTACCCCTCTCTCAGAAAGAGGCAGAGGCACAAATTCATGGCCTTGGGGCCCTGGCTGAGCACGGAGAAGGCCAGAGACTCAGCTGACGACAAGTAAGCAGAGATGAAGATGGATTCTCTGAAGGTGGAAACACCAATGTTTTAAAATCTTACAGCCAGGCAGATATCTGCAAACCTTTTCCCAAAAGTTGGGAAAGGGATTCAATGACCTTGAAGAGGAGATGATGGGCTGGAAGAAAGGGAAGTTTCTCCTCTCACTTCCTTCGCCAGAAAAGCCAGCAGCAAATTTCTAAATACTGTAAAATAAAAGTCACTATATAAGAATAGTAAAATCGCTTCCAGATATGACCAAAGGGGCATGCCTGAAGGGTGCATCCCCATGGCACTTTGGTATGGTTCCGAGCACAGCATCGGCGTGGGGCATCCCCATGCGTTTGGATTTGGCCCATGAAAAGCATGCCAAATCCCCCCAAATTGTGCCAGAAGGGTGCCAGATTTGATACCTGAAAAAACAAGTCTCGGCACGCATTGCTTAGCAAGCCAGGACCGTACATAGGGACGATCACGGGCTAACGGAGAAGAGATTGGCGCTCACGTCATGGGGAGGTGGGGTGTGCTTGCTGTCCCTGCCCTGTCCACTGAAGATCACAGCCGCTGACTTTTTAAAATGCCAATCGCAAAGGCAGGCTGGAGAACGGCTTGGTTTTTAAATTTTCTGCCGTTTCCACAGAAGTAATTCCAAACCCATTTCACAAATACCAAGACAGGCTGCATAATGGCTGGATTTTTGCCCCATTTGCTGGATTTTCTGCCTTTTAAAGTTGACGGGCATTCTCGTGGTCCCCGGTGGAGTGGAGGTCCACAAAACTGCTCAAGCACCTACTGCCGCTAAATCTCATAGCGGCTTTTGGTCTTTTTTTTTTTTAAAATATTATTATTATGAATTAAGCTTTATTTTAACTTGTTTCCGTATCTCCCACCCCAGTCCTGGCTTTCAGTGCCGCTAAGGGTGGGGGGATGTGGCACAAGGATGGGCTGACATCAATCCGGCTTACAATGAGGAGAGGGGGGCGAAGAGGAGGGGGCACTGCTCTCCATACCAGGGTTTGGCACGGTTCCCATGGGGACGCCTCCATCCGCACCCAACCCGTACCTGTCCCGCATTGCCGGGAATGACATGGGGACGCCTGAGGTGCATTCTGGTCCCGCGCCCGGCCCATGCATGCGCAAACAGCATCCAAAGAGTGCCAAATGGCCAGCATGGGGATGCAGCCTTAGTCATCCAAAGTTTGGATCAAGCAGTTGGGAGCAACCCATCCCTGTCCCTTCTCAGGCCCAAGGACCACGAAATGTCACCCTGCAAGACGACTGGGAAATGCCACTCTTGGCTCTCCTTTGACTACCTCCAGACAACATTAGAATACAAGAACAGAAGAGGAGTCCTGCTGGATCAGGCCACAGCCCATCTACTCCGGCATCCTGTTCCAAACAGCGGCCCACCAATTGCTTCTGGGCACCTCAGGCAGAAGTTAAAGGGAAAACCTTTACCTGCTCTTGAGTCCCTGCAAATGGCTTCTGGTGAAGTGCACATAAAATCACCACTTTTCTTTGTCCTTTCCTCATGCTTTTCCTGACTCTCAGAAGTTCACACCACACAAGGCAACTTCACACCCACTTTGCCAGCCACGAAGGTAAGTGGGACCTCCACAGGAAGCCTGACGTTGCTGCTGGATTTCCCATGATAGGTGCTGCAACGTATTTTCTGTGCATTGCAACTAGTGTTGCTCTAGGAGGACCACGAAGCTGCCTGGTAGTCCCAGTGCTATCCTGGGGAAGGGGTATGTGGGGTTTATGTTGCATCTGGAGGCAGCTGCAGATTCATGGTCTGTTGGTCTCACTGCAACACATTCTCTATGGAGGAATCCTGATATATCTTCCACAGCTACTGTTGATGTTCCTTAGCCTGCCAGCTCTCATCCATAAGGGCTTAGATGTTTAAACAAATATCTCCTAATGGATGGGCTGGGCTTCCATTAGAAAAGGATTTAAAAGCAAAGCAAAATAAATATATAATCATAATCCTTCAGCCAAAAGCGAGTTTTCAAAATGGATAAATGGCAAGACTGAAAGTACCAGTGAATGTTCTGGAGCTGATCCAACTGCTGATTTCAGCCTATACCCTCCTCCTCCTCTACCCAGTCTTAGGAAAATGAGCAAAACAACAGGAGAAGCCATCAGATGCAATCAAAGAAATGAAAGCCTGCAAACTGCGTGCATCATTGTGGGCATCCCCATGGTAAGGATACTGCAAGGCGAACGTGAGTTCGCCTCGCGAATGTCCCCATGCAAAGCCCTAATTCGGGCCAGATGAGGGGCAAAATCCTCAAAATCATAAAATAAAATAAAAACCCTTGATAACTGTTCCCACCCTGAATTACAGGGCAAGATCGTAACTCCTGGGTTACGATCACAGCATTAGTGGGCAGGGTTTCGCTGTCCCCACCGCTAATGCTGCAATCACAACTGTCCCCCCATTACCTGAGAGCTTAATTGCCCAGGTAAGGGCTTGATTTACCCCAAACGATCGCCTGACAGCTGCCCTGCAGTCAGCTGAGCAACTGTCAGGAGGCTATAGGGGCTGTCTGTTTTAATCATCTTACCGGAGCTCTGCTCGTGCTCTTGACAGCCCCTATACTCTCCTGACAGCTGCTCAACTAACTGCAGGGCAGCTGTCAGGCAATCGTTTAGCCCTTACCTGGGTGATTAAGTGCTCAGGCAAGGGGGTGGTGGTGGAGAAAACTGCAGCATCCCAATGCAGGGATTTACTGCGATTTTCATGGGGACGAGTAGGTTCACCTTGAACCCACCCTGTCCTCCATTGCCATGGGGACTCCTTAATGCAAATCTTAATTCGGATTAAGGCTGCCCCCAATCCACCACGACTCAGTGGCAGCCCCATGGGACAAGCCCATTAAGAAAGGAAAGGGATAGAAAAAAAAGACAACAACCCAAACTTCTTGGATCATTAAATAGGCCAGGGAGAAGTAAAAGGCCAGAATTGCCCTTTGCACTTGGTGGTTGTGGCAACAGGCATTTCCAAGGTCTTCTTTGGATCTCACCATTGCCTTTTAATGGTGCTTTTCAGGTATTATTGGGTCCTAAAATTGGCAGTGAAGAAGGCAGAGAACTTGGGTGTGTGGAATGCTTTTCTCAGGTCTGCAGATCAAATACATACGGCACACAAGATAATCGGAGCGGAGCTAGGCTGCATCATGGCCTTGGCTGGGAGAGTGAAGAAGGGCAGCTCTTGGGTGTTCAGGTGCTCAGTCTGGTAAATCAGTTTGACACACTTAATTTTTATGCATCTGCAGATGGGGTGATCCCTGCCTAAGGGTCAACAAAAAAAAAGCCCTGTCTGATCGTACTCTTGGCTGGCCTTCTGCTGTGAGACACATCTGCCTGCATCACTCTCATAACAGTTAGGTTTTTGGCTGTGACCTTCAGAATGTATCCTAATTTCTAATTTTAGCTCTAAATTCTTTTTAAATTTCAGCCTTTCCCTCCAGGTTTCTATGTTTGCACGCCTTGTTTTGTACTTGTATTTATCAAAACTGCTATTAGTGTGTTACTTTATCTGCTTATGTTGTTCCTAGTTTTTATGGGCCTATGCCCACAATAAATATTTTTATCTTGATTTAATTAGTGATTTTGTAGTCCCAAGTCTGAGAAATGCATGCGCAGAGTGGCCTCACAGGAGATAAAGCTTCGGTCCTAGTCTAGCGATTGGGGAGCCACACTCTTATCTGGGATTACTGGCTTTGACTCCTCGCTCCTCCATGAAGCCAGCTGGGTGACCTTGGGCAAGTCACAGCTTTGAGTCCCCTTAAATGGATGAGAAAACAGGGTAGAAAAGCCAAGTCTTCTTCTTCTACAGGGCTCAGACCTGTGGCTGAGGAACTTGGACTCACATCTTGATTGCTTTGGAGAAAGCCTGGTTCTGAGGTTTTGCTAGGTTAATGGTATTAATGCATATTCAGCATTACTGGATCATTGCTGCTTGTTTCCCTGAGGGTGTGTGGTACTTAAATGGTGTGAGTGCTCATGCCATCAGTTGTGTGACAGGCAGAGGTGCCTCACATGACCCAGCATCACTAACAGACTAAGCCCTCACCTGTGACCAATCTGGGGGCCAGTACTCTTCTGAGCGCGGCCATTTTGGTTGGGGCGCCCTCTGTGAGGGCATGTGCATCAATGCTGTTGCCATGACGACACTGACGCTTGCGCACGCACAGTTGCGTCTATGGTCATCCATTATGCCAGCACACTTGCTCGGCACCCCAGAGCACCGGAAGAGATGCAAATGGCCGCTACCTGGCCACTCCAGGCGAGCTTTTGGTCAACGCTGGTAAAGGTGTGGAGCATGAATTCGTGCTCCACACTTAGTGCATGATTAGGAAACTTCTAGGAAGGCAGGGGAAGCTATAGCAGCCCCCTCCAAGTGCAGATGCCCTTCTCCAGAAGTTCCCCCATCATGCACTGTTGGCGGTGGGGCAAATAGGCCTCTGGACAGTAAACAAGTGTACCCTAAGCACATTTGAAAACAGTGGCCAACACTTCTTCTTCAGGTCATCCAGACCTGAAGGAACCTGTGTGTAAAGGAACCCAGCCTCAGTTCTAGGACGCATTTGGCTGCTTTTTGTTCGGCAAGAATTGTTCAGCTGTACGAAACACGTAAAATGAAAAGTCGAAGTTCGCCTTTGAGGACTGGGAAATTGGAGACTCTTGTTGAAGAGGGTCTATATAAAGCTTAGGGCCAAAGTTAAATAAAGCAAACAGGAGGGGTATAGTCCAAGTGTAGTGTGTGTTTTTCCCACTTACTTAAGCTATTTTTAGTAACTCACTAGGTTACGTCCAGATAAATAGATGACAAGAGAAGGCAGGGGGGGAAATAATTCTGACTTTTGTTCCCCCTCTATTCCCCTTAGGCTGAGAAATTTTGGCTCTTTCACTGAGATCATCTGGATGGGAAACAGAAGAGTGGCAGATGGAAGGAAAGGGGGCAGGTTCTTGTCTTCCCTGTGCCAAGCACTCTCTGGATGACCTGAAGAAGAAGAGTTGGTTTTTCTCACCCATTTAAGGGGACTCAAAGCAGCTGACAAACCTTCTGTTCTTCTCCCACAACAGACACCCCGTGAAGTCGATGGGGCTGTGAGAGCTCAAAAGGAGAACTGTGACTCGCCCGTTTAAGGGGACTCAAAGCTGCTGACAAACCTGTTCTCCCCACAACAGATGCCCTGTGAAGTCAATGAGACTCGTAGGTGTGCCATATGTATTTGAGAGTTCAGAAGGAGAGCTGTGACTAGCCCAAGGCCACCTGGCCGGCTTCGTGGAGGAGTGTGGAATCAAACCCAGTGATTTACAAGTCCAGCACTCTAACCACAAGACCAAAGCGGCTCACAAGACTGATGGGGCACATGTTCAGATCACAGTGCTCCCTATGTGGATTCTGCAGAGAGTGGCATTTCTCAATGAGAGGGATGCCGTAACTTGGGGACCTCTGAATTGGTGCGTACCCTCCCATCATGGTGCGCATGCGTGCACAACTATTTTGTTCTGCTCGTTTTCTTCAAGACTGCAAGGCACCAGCCCCTCTCTTCCTCCGACCCCCTTCCCCATTTTGACTCATCCAGCTTCTGGGTCAGTGTTCTGGTCCCTGAAAGTTCATAACTGTAACCTACTCTGCGCATGCAGTTTTCAGGTATATTCTTATGGGATGCTCCTGTAGATTGGAAGCTTCTGCAGGTCCCAGAGCTTTGCAAGTCTGGCAGTTCCCTAAACCCATTGCTGGGTTGTCCTGTCCTGAGGGATAAAGGATTACCACTCATGACTCCCCTGTGTTGCAGTTGGAAGCTGCAACTACAGTGTAAATGTGGCTGCCCTAGAGGGACCTAAGGCCCCTTCCACCACGCGGAGTTGCCCATGTGAAGTCCATCCTTGTGACCAGGGAAAGCAGCCCTTCTAGTGGGCTGAACTGAACACAGAGCTCGAAAACAGGTCCAAAGTAAGGAGAGGGAAAAGAGCAAGGGAAGCAGAAGAAACTCCAGGCAATCCATAATATAAGAGGATCCCTGCTGGATCAGGCCACAGCCCATCTAGTCCAGCATTCGGTCTCACCCAGTAGCCCACTAATTGCTTCTGGGAATCCCAAGCAGAAGACAAAGGGAAAATTTTCATTAGAACCCCTGCAAAATGCTTCAAGAGGCATCAACGGTTCTAGAATGGATTGCCTAGGTACAGCCGTGCTGGATCTGGCCCCAATCCACCTAGTACCGCATCCTTTCTCACCTGGTGGCCCACCAGTTGGGGCCAGACATCTCAAGCAGAAGACAAACAAAAAACCTTCATTTAAATCCCTGCAAATGTTTTCAAGATGCATTTGGATTTGTTTGCTCCAAAGATACTTGGCAGGGGATTTTGTAGAGAATCATATGGTTGCACTTTATTGGTTTCTCCCAACTTTCATTGCTATGTATAGGCTAACCTTCTCACTTGAAAACCCTGAAGCCGTCAGATAAGCTGCTTGCACAAATTTTGATTTCATTAATTTTGTTTATTTAAATTCCCTGAATGGTGCCCAAGGAAAATATGATTTACCCACGAAAGAATGTGCTCTTGTTATTCTTCTTTGCTCTCGTTTGCCCATGAAATGTTCCTGCAGTGCCTTCCCAAAAGCTTTGCACAAGGAGTGGCAGAAAAATGTAACGCTCCCACAAATGGCCAAATTGCAACATGGATTGGATTGCAAATAAGGTTGCATTCACACCTAAATTTTAATCCATCTTCCGTCTACTTTCAGAAGCGGACAACCCATTAGCAAAGTGACAAGCCGTTTGTTTGGCTTTCTCTAACTCAGAAAACCCACCTTTGGGGTTAGAGCATGTGGAAAGAGAGTGACAAGTCATTTTGCTGATATGTTCTTCCATACTGAAGGTGGACTGAAGCTGGATTAAAACTTAGATGTGAACACAGCACTGGACCCAAATCTAGATGCTGCTTAGGTCCAAACTCTCATTTAGGGTTTTTTCTTTCCGCGCACTGACAATGTGAACATAAGATAAGAGGAGTGTGACGGTTTCAGGGTACAGGCTGCAAACTGCTTTGCTTTCTGTCTTTGCAGGCTTCTAGCAAGCTGCATTAGACAGCCTCTGTGCAAACAGCCTTTTGCAAGCCCTGGGCAGAGGCTGCAAAAAGGGCGGGAAATCCTGTGCGGGTCCGGGTGCAATGATTGGCTGCAGGTGAAGTTTGGAGGGGAAAGCTGTCCGGGGATCTAGGAGCTGGAGGGGCCAGAGGAGGAGCTTCCACCAATCAGGCGTTCAGGACAGGAACCTCTAGCAGGAGTCTCCAGCAGCATTTTATTTCAGCAGCTTTCCCCAGGAGGTGACAGCCAATCAGGGCCAGAGGGAAAATAACATAAATGGACTCAGAATACAGCAGACTATGTCTTCGTGCTGGGACAAAACCTGAAAGGAGCAGAAGAGCTGAATCCTGAAGGAGCCGGACCGGTAGTTGACCAGGGGTCGTTTGACTGGGAGATCTTGGAGGAAGACTTCGCAGGCAACTGACCAGGGGGTGATTGGGCAAGCAAGGACGGAAGGAGCCTTGTGATCATCCAGAGCTATGTCTAGTTCACTGGCTAGGCTCGGGCTGAAGCAGAGCTGGTCAGGAGGGTGGAACGTGGAGAGGTTTGACTTTAAAGGTGAACTATTTTCCTTTAGAGGAAGGGGAGCTGACAGGCTGGGAAGCCGGTAACCTTAAGAGACTCATAGACTTAAACCAACAAATACCTGAACCTTATTTTCCTTTCTAGTATTGCTTGTGTATAATAATAAACCCGTTTTAGTTTACTGTTGAAACGCTTGCTACCAGTGTTTTGTGTCCACACTGTAGTATTCACTTGGCCGTTGCACGAACTCAGCATCCCAACAGGGCCAAGCTACTCCTAGAGAGGGCAGGCACTTACTGGAACGCTGGGGATCGTGACAAGGAGCCCTGCTGGATCAGGCCACAGGCCACAGCCCATTTACTCCAACATCTTGTCCCACACAGTGGCCCTCCAATTGCCCATGGGCATCTCAACCAGAGACAAAGGCTGCATTCCCATTACAAGCTTAATACGGTTTCCCTAAACCAAAATAATAGAACCAGAAGCAAACGCGAATTTGCCTGATCCCATTACTTTCAACTTAATCATGTTTGATCCGGATTCTGAGGATCGTACGTGGCGTACGTGACTCAAGGGGGGACTCAAGTGGCTACTTTCTAAAATCTGCTTTTCGGGGCTGCCCTGCCCTCTTACTCCTAGCGTGAATGCACCACCCATAAGGGACCCCTTCAGGGAGTCTAGCTGGGTGGCTGGGTGGCTGCCGCTTGCCTGGATGGATGAAAAACGGCAGCGGGCAGCCAGCGATTCTTTTCCCTCCTCTCCCCATTGCCCAGGGCACACAGCAGCAGCAACTCAAGCCCCCTTCGCCCGCTCACCGCCACAGCCTTAAAAACATTCACACATCTCCAAGAACCTGCAACTGCTTTCCTTTCTTTTCCCTTTCTAAAGGTCAGAACTTTCAGAATTGCACAAAATTGCAACATTGTTATCAGGTGTGAAATGGGTAGATTGCTATAGTGTAGCGGCTGCTGTAAGGGGTGGATTTTTACAGTAAAATCACTGTCTTTGGAAGCAAGCTATTGGGGGAGGAAAACCCTAAACATGCATTCTCATCCCACTAAAATGGTACAGTTACCACAGTAAGAAATGTAAAACGTTTCGAGTGCACGAACTGGAGCGAAACCTGTTGAAATGAGTGTTAACATTTACAACGCTTTGGGGCAATTTAACACGCAGAAAACGTGTTAAGCCAACCTGACGTGGGGACTGCGAGGATCGAAACCGTTTTAAGCTTGTAATCAGAACTCACCCTATAACTCACTTCCTCCATTCTTCTGATTCTTCTCTTAGTACTACCTCTTTAATGTAATAATCAGAAATCTTTTTTGCTGTCCTTTTTTATAGTCAGATCCACCACTTGTAATTCCTGCTTTTTGTAGAAAATCTATAAAGGGTCTCCAGTCTTTTACGTACTATCTGTAGTTCTGTTCTTTATTAAGCTGGTCAATTTGTCCATCTCTGCTAATTCAGTCAATTTGATTAGCCAGCCCCCCCACTAAAGGAATTCTGTCTTCTTTGCATTTTTGTGGTCACACTTTCACTTTAAACCTTCTTCAGTCCGTCCTCAGGCCCCTCTGCTCACACTTTTATAGTCCTGTAAGGTAATTGGTAGCACTTGGAGACTAACAAGAGAAGGGTTGATGGCATGTGCTTTCGTAGACACGTCTACTTCTTCAGACGCTAGGGGCCTCAACGGGCACGTCTACTTCTTCAGATGGTAGGCGGCCCAACGAGCACGTCTACTTCTTCAGATGCAAGGGGGCCCAACGGGCACATCTGCTTCTTCAGATGCTGGGGGGCCCAATGGGCCCCCTAGCATCTAAAGAAGTAGACGTGTCTACAAAAGCTCATGCCACCAACCCTTCTCTTGTTAGTCTCCAAGTGCTGCTAACTACGTTGCTGGACTTTTTGAATTAGACTAACGCAACCATTTCTCTGATATTGACCTTCATAGTCCTGTGTGTTTTATTTTGGACTTTCCTCCCTTCAGTCATACTTTCCTGAATTCTGGTTGTTACAGGCCTTAAGCCATTGTAGAGTGTTAATCCGTTTTCATTATGTGCGTGTGACTGAGGAAGAGGACTAAAGGGGTCTGAACCAGACTGCAGCGGGTAGAGACTGCACGAATGTGCCTTCCCTTTCACCAAATGAGTGATGACGTGCAATTGTTGAGTGACAGGAGGTGTCGTGACGGTGGAGATCTAAAAAGGTCTCATAAAGGAGTCTCAGGATAGGAGCAGATGAAGGGATATCAGGTATTGGGTGTGGTTAGAGTCCTGTTTCTTAAGAAGACAGACTATTTCAGGAAGGTATGACCACGGCCCAAGTTTCACATTCATGAACAGTTGCACTGGTGTTGACCTAGGTTGATCTTTTCCCCATGCATATGACACACCAGAGGCTGTTGTTTAGCTGGACCCACAAACACAGCGGTGTGTCCAGCTCAGAACTCTGCTGCTAACTCATAGCCTCAAAATGCAACTCCCCACATCCTTCTCTCCCACCCACTCACCTATCAAGGACATTCCTAGGTGTGTGGGCAAGCTGTTCCACAAACTCCCCCCTTTTTCCCCCCTTTTGAGGCCATACAAGGCTCTTTTACTATCAGTCCAGCTGACAGTCTTGGGTAAATTTGCCAGCTGTTTTAATAGTTAAGACAGATTTAGGTGGGTATTTATAAACACGCACACAACATTGTTCAAGTTAACAGCATTCCTACACTGTTGAGTCAAGCGCCTCTCTACAAATAGAGGAGGGAGAGATGGGCTATACCACTGTAGTATTTGGCTGGGGGGGGGCAAACCTTTATTCCGTTTTTAAAGCTGCTTTCTTTTGTAGGGGAAGTGGGCAGAGAACAGGGCCACCCCTTTTATCTGAAATCTCAAACAGGAATCTCCGTGGCCGTCCACATGTTCCTGAACCACATCTCTCAGTATTCCACTCTCAACATGAGGCTGGCGTGAAATGCTCCGGGAGCTGTAATCAACGACATCTGGGGGGCCACCACACTCAAGGCCCTGAATGTAAAGTCAAGGAGGGAGCAAGTCAATGGTCATTCTCTCTTTGGACTAATGGGCAACTAGAAGAAGGAGATAAGAACTAGATAATTCTAGCTGCTGGTGCGCTGTAAAGATGGATTTGGATACCTGGTGATTTATCTTTGGGATGATATATTGACCTAGGAACAGTTACATGAAATGCAAGGAATCATTTTTTTTGCAATGATTGTTATTTCGCACACTTGATTCTAGGAGAGCTTGAAAAATGTGTTGTGTTCTGCCCTGTGATGCCTACTCTCCCTTTTTACCCCCTACATTTTACCCTGTACTCAAAAGAACCTAAGAGAAGTGCTGCTGGATCAGGCCACAATCCAGCTAATCCAACATTCTGTCCCACACAATCTTAGAGGTGGCACCTAGGCATCCATTCTAATAGCCACTGATACACTTGTCCACCATGAATTTGTCTAACCCTTTCTTAAAGCCATCTAGGCTGGTTATGCCAAGCACAAAAAAGGATCTGTAAGCTAAAATGCTATGCACAATCCCTTAATTGTGAGCCAGACTAGCCTAGTGGTTAGAGAATCGGACTTCTATCTGGGAATACTGGGTTTGAGTCTGTACTCCTCCATGAAGCCAGCTGGGTGACCTTGGGCTAGTCACAGCTCTCTTCTGAGCTCTGAGAACCCCACCTACCTCACAGGGTGTCTGTTGTTGGGAGAAGAACAGAAAGCTTTGTATAACTGCTCAACAAAACAATGTTAGATGCCTCAAGAACAGGTAAGGTTCCAATCCAAGTGGCCTATCTTTCTAGAATTGGCTAGAAACAATTCATATCTTCGTAGCCTTTCCCCGACAATGCAAATTTTTCTTAAATGTAGACTTACCCACACTTGGCGCACCTATTTGATACAAGTTAGACTATTACAAAATTAAATGATTCATAAAGCTAGTTGTTCCTTGTTTTGTTAGTTAAAACTGTTTGTAAATGAAGTATATCCATCAGTTTATCCTCTTGACAATGTATCGTGGTAATCCACATTCTTTCCTATGCTGTTCTGCCATGTATTACTGCTAAAGTTTTAAATAAAGTTACAGTTTAAATGTAAAAAAAAAAGAATAGAAAGCTTTCAGCATAAGAGTATATAGGAGCTAAAATTCATGTTAGGGCACCATCTTTATTACGCTTATTAAAATATTGCAAAATAAGGGTGGGGGATTTGAGTTGTCTCTAGAGAAGGTACATTTTATCAGTGTCCATCATGGGGGAAAAAGAGCAGCTCTCAGGCAGCTTTGATGAGGCTTCGTCGTGGGACTGTTTAGCACCAGTCTCCCCCCGCCCCATCTCTCATAAACCTGTGCTGGAAAAGGTGGGTTAGAGAAGGGCTGGGAATGCCAGGGCTGTGGTCACACTTAAGGTTTAATCCAGCTTCAGTCCACTTTCAGAGCGAGAGAAGAAGGAGGAGTTGGCTTTTCTACCCCACTTTTCTCACCCATTTAAGGGGACTCAAAGTGGCTGACAAAGCTTCTGTTCTCCCCACAACAGACACCCTGTGAGGTAGGTGGGGCTGTGACTAGCCCAGGGTCACCCAGCTGGCTTCATGGGGGAGGGCAGAATCGAACCCGGTACTCCCAGATAAGAGTCCGGCTCTCTAACCACTAGACCAAACTGGCTCAAAACACATTACCAAAGTGACAAGCCATTTTCTTTCAGGGTTAAGTAACTCAGAAAATTCACCTTTGAGACAAACAAATTGGAGAGAAAATGGCTGGTCACTTTGGTCTGAGGTCTTCTCTCGCTTTGAAGGTGGACTGAAGCTGGAGTAAACCTTAGGTGTGACAACAAACCAGGGCCACACAGGGTTTCTCTGGGGTGCCTCTTTTGTTGTGTCTGATCATAGGCTGTGAACTCCGGGAAATCGGACTAATAAGAACATAAGAGGAGCCCTGCTGGATCAGGTCACAGCCCATCTAGTCCAGCATCCCGTCGCACATGGTGGCCCACCAATTGCCCATGGGCATCTCAAGCAGAGACAAGGACAAACCTTTTCCTGCTTACAAATCCCAGCAAATGGCCCTGCTTCCCCCCCCCCCCCGTCCCCCAGAGCATTCAGTGTGCCCCTTCCCCCTTTCTGAAATATTTCATGCTAGAAAAAGTGGATTAGAAACGGCTTGAGAACGCAGGCGTCACACATGGACTCTCTGGGGCACCTCTGGCCTGCCCCTTTTGTTATGTCTCCATTTCCCAACTTCTTCAAAGCTCCCGCTGCTTGGGTGGGGGTGAGAATCATCTGTCCTTAACCCACCACCTACTCCTCTACTGCCCATTAAGTGCACCCCCTCCTCTCCTTAAGTGTCCCCTCCCCAGCTCCCCCATTTTGGGGGATCATGTTTGGAGGGTGTACAGGCAGGCGTGCCCCTGACGTGAGCTTGCAGGACATCACACACACACACACACACACGAGAGTTGTTGCCTGGGATTGTCAACCTTCTTCATGCCAAGGTAAAAGAGATGATGAAGAATAGAGTTCAAGGGGGGGGGCTGCCTCTCTGCTGCCCCTCCCAGTGCAATCTTCCCTCTTGCTGGCATTGCCAGATCAGGCAGGGGGGACTCGGTGCCAAGCACTCTCTGTCTCTCTGGCACTGGTGGTAGTGGAGGACGAGCAGCACGCCTGCCAACAGCCCAGCCTCCCCTCCTTCCTTGCCATTCTCCTCCCCTTTCGCCCCCCCCCCCCCAACCCCCGTCTGGCTCCACTGAAAGGGATCTGATGTCAGCCTCTCTACAGCCCTTGCATAGGGGGAGAGGGAGAGAGTGGAAAGCGGCCCGATCCTCTCTGTGTTCTTGCACCGGTTATTAATAACATCAAACACAGCCCCCCCCCTATGCCAAAACCTTGTCCAGCCCAGGACCCGAGGAAAATATAAGGTTCCCGGAGAGAAAGGTAAGGATAGCAAACGTGCTCAACTGTTCCTTGGGAAAGAGGAACTTCTCTTGCCTGGGAGGGGAGCGGGGGCTTAGCAAGAGGATCTGCCAATGTTCCTATTAGTGAGTCCCCCCTTTTGGGGCTGGGAGGTGGGGGGAGAAGAGAAGTAGAGATCCGTGCTCCTCTCTGCCCCAAGCAGCGCATGGGAACCGGGTCTGTGTGGGGCGCAGCAAACCAGCCGTCATGCAGCAGGTTCATTGGGCTGGGTTGGGTTAAGGTCACAGTGGCTTGCCTGGGGAAATAAGACTGGCCAGGCCAGGCTCCTCACCCCAGGACCAGCAAGAATATGTGTGTGTGTCTGTGTGTGTGTGTGTGTGAGAGAGAGAGAGAGGGGGGGAGGGAGGGAGGGAGGGGGGTGTCTTGTGCAGGGTTGTGGGATAATCCGTAGCCCCAATGGGAGAAATCCTTCGGGGGCCCTGTGAATGGGATAAACTGTTTTGGCACTCCAGAGGAGTCACATCTGGCTACTGCCAGAGGTGCAAGCCTTCCTAATTCAGAAGTTAGAGACCCAAGAACTTTGAGGCAGACTCCCACCTTCTGAGGCTTTTCCCACTAACAGGAGAATGAAAAAGGGAGGCTACAGGCCAAGGCTGTCTGGTTAAAAGGAGCAACGCAAATGCCTTATTTGGAGAAAAAAAAGAGGGGAAAACCGGCAAGGTTTATCTCTGCAAATCATCGCCTGTTGGGTGCTCAGAACCCAAGTGGGAAAAGCAAGGCAGCCCAGTCACTCTCCCCGCCCTTCAATTCACACGTCCCACCCGCTCGTCTGCCACACGCTTTGGTTGAAATTTTAGTGGGACTTTGCTGGCGGATGCCGGGCAGTGAATCATGCCTGTCGCCTTTCTGGTTCTGTGGGTTTAGTTCTCTCAACCCCTTGCCGAAAACGAAGCTGGGGCAAAGGGGTACACTGATTCCCCCCCCCCAGATTCTCCCCAGAGGCCATTTGGAGTACAGTTCCAGCCCCACCTGCTGTTAAGCCATACGTCCCAGTGCTTTCCCAAGGACTTACACTGGGGGTGACTGCATCTCCTCCCACTCCACTACTGCATTCTACCTCGGAGCAGAATGTTGATTCATTCAGAGCCCTCTGCATGCTCTCCTTCTTCTTAAGGTGGTGGAAGAATCAGACACCCAGCGCGTGCCTCCCTTCCTGCTGCGGCATCTCACTCCCTCTCTTCGGGGATGCCTCTAGAATGCAAGCTGAGAAATTGGAGCCCTCGGGTCCATCTTTTGCCAGCTGCAATATTGTCATCTGCCCTCAGCCATCTTGCAGAGCGTGCCGCCCGGCTCCATCTGGGCGCTGCGTTCTGAACATCAGAGGCTGCGTCAGCATTTTCAATTAAAAAGGAAAAGCCGCTGCTTCCCTCCATGACCAAGCAACATAAAATTGTCTCCAAGCAACCCCCCTGATACTCAGAAGTTTAGGGGGCGAAGGGGAACCTTTAGTTCATCTCTCCCTACTTTGTCAAAGGAACATCATGCATAATCACTTCTTTAAAAAGTCCCTGAAAAGAGCCCCCTCCTCCCTGTGTCCCATGGTATATTTTATTTATTTTAAAAGAAATTTATATCCTGCTCTTCATCAAATGGTTCCAGGGCGGGTTACAATAAGAATAAAACATATCAAATATTAAAACACAATTAAAAGTTATAAACCCACCCACCCACCTTCCACCCAGCCTCCCTCCCTAACAGGATAGCGCCCTGAGAAAGCGACTGCCTGGGTGAAAAGACACATTTTCACCAGGCACCAAAAACTATACAGTGTAGGCGCCTGGCAAACCTCAAGGGTTTAGGGGCCACCACAGAAAAGGCCCTCCTCCATGTCCCTATGCCTCGTACCTCTGCAAGAGAAGGAACTACAAGAAGGCCCTCTCCTTGAGATCTCAGAGCATGGCAGGTCATATGGGAAAAGGTGCTCCTTCAGATACCCAGGGCCCAAGTCATTTAGGGCTTTAAAGGTTAGTGTCAACACGTTGAATTGGGCTCAGTAGTGAATAGGCAACCAGTGCAGATCCTTTAAGATGGGCATGACATGAGTCCAGCCAGAGACTCCTGTCAGCAGTCGAGCTGCCGCATTCTGTACCAGTTCCAGCTTCCAAACTATCATAAGAGAATTAAGACTCTGGTTAGACAAAGAGGTGAGGGAACACTTAGCTAACTTAAATGAATTTAAAGGCCTGTTCACACTTGGCACTTCTAGAATCTATCTCAGGATAGGGATGTGTAGTCTGGATGGTAATACAGATTCTAGCGAGCCTCACCTGGGGACCGCTGTAGCCTCCACTACCTTGTCCAGTCCCAGATGAATTACATCCTAGGGTGTTGAAGGGACTAGCAGAGATCACAGAATCACCTTCTGTGATCTTTGAGAATTCCTGGAGAATGAGAAGTCCCAGATGACAGGAGAAGAGCAAATGTTGTCCCGATGGTTAAAAAAGGGAAGAAGGTGGACCCAGAAAAGTACAGGCCTATGTGCTTGACATCAATACCGGAGAATATCTTTAAATAAATTATTGAACAGTGTGGGACTCCTAGCAAGTATATGCACAGTTCTGTTGACTGGGGCTAGTGGCTGGGAATGGAATGCTGGGAGTTATTGTTCAGGAACATCTGGAGAACTACAGTGTGAGAATCAATGGTTCAGGGTATCCACTTAAACCAGTGACACAGGGGTTGGCTGATTACCTCCCAATTCTGTCCTTAAGGAGCATGAAGGTATTGTTCATGGTTTCCTTCTTTCCAGGAAAGTAATGGCGGAGAGCAGGCCTATTCTGGAACTAGACAACGAAGACACCTCACTAGAGTTTAAGGCTGAGGATACAGAAACACTTCCAGATCTTGATGGAGAAGACAATATAGAGATGCAATATGCAGGAGATGTTGTTATCCCATCCTTTCAAGAGACAGGAATCCCAAGTTCCCCAGTGGAGATGCAGGAAGCCGTGCCAGGCCAAGAACTACACATCGCAGAGCCCCAGCCCCTGAGTATGGAAGATCTCGGAAGGCGTTTCCAGGACTGCATTGAAGCAGTGGAAAAGTTGGAGCAGGAGAGGGAGCAGCTTATCCAGGAACTCATGCTCCTCCGGGAACCAGCTCTCGAAGAGATCAAGCATGCTCATGAGGAGATCCTTGAAGCTTACAGGCTTCATGCCAAGGTGGAGCTCGAACGGGACAGCCTAAGGGACGAAATACGTCAGGTGAAACGGAAGCTGTTTAGGGTGACCCGGGAATGCGTGGTGTGCCAGTACCAACTGGAAACCAGGAGGCATGATGTAGCCCAATATGCCGTCTACAAGGAAGAACTGGAAAGCAGGGTTAGCCAGCTCTCCGAGGAGCTCTCGCAACTGAGAGAGACTTGCGAGAAAGAAAAGGAACAGTTCCGGGAACGGCTCAGGGTGCCCCGGCGCCGAAGGCATAGCTCCTACCTCCAGGAGACCCGGAGGCTCTCCATGGAGTTTGAGAGCTTTGTGGCAGAGAGTCGTCATGAACTAGAAGAACAGTATGAGCCCAAACTGCTGCGCCTGCTGGAGAGGAGAGAAAACAGCAGGAAGGCTTTGCAAACCACACAGGGCGAGATCCACAGACTCAAGGAAACACTCCGGCCGCTGCAAGGAGAAGTAAGCAAACTGCTGCTGGAGAACAGGAATCTGGAGGAACAGATCCTTCTCATTAAGCAAAAGCGGGACGAGGAAGTCCTTCAATACAAGGTACGCTTCAGGGAATGCTGGCAGTCCCCATATGATGTACTTGGCAGCGCCACCGCTGCCAGAAGTAGCATCCAATGGTTAGGGATGGCAGGTGTGGTAGTCCCAAAGCAGCCAGGCGGAGCTGGTTCCAGAACAGTCTTCCAAAGCTGTCAATCAAACGAAGGCTGTGGTGACACTTTCACTTTAAGCCTTCTTTAGTCCATCTTCAGGTCTGACTGCTCACACTTTTGCCTCCCTATCTGTTACATTGGTGGACATTTCCTGGGAAAGTCCATGCGGAGGTGGAGTGTTCCCCAATAGGAAAGTCCAGCCTAGAATGAATGCCTATGTACATCTTTCAGGCTGGGGGCAGCGGGGAAGCAATATGCTTCTAAGGCCATGTGCTGGGATTCGAGGGCAGGCAAAGGTTTGTCCTTGTCTCTGCTGGAGATGCCCATGAGCATTCGGTGGGCCACTGTGTGCGACGGGATGCTGGACTAGATGGGCAGTGGCCTGATCCAGCAGGGCTTCTCTTATGTTATGTTCTTATTCAGGAAAGTCCACAAATAAACAGTAATAAAAAGGCGTGAGCAGTCAGAGCTGAAGGCAGACTGAAGAAGGTTTAGAGCAAAGGTGTGACCATGGCCTAAGATGGATTTTGCCTGATAAAGTAACCCAACAAAGTCAAGGCACAGCCAGGTTTCTGAGTACACACACAAGTCCTGAAGTCACACCTAAGGTTTAATCCAGCTTCAGTCCACTTCCAGAGAGAGCGAATACAACAGCAAAGTGACAAGCTGTTTTCTTTCAGTGTTAAATAACTCAGAAAATTCACCTTCGGGACAGATAATGTGGAAAGAAAATTACTGGCCACTTTCCTGATCTGCTCTCACTCTGGACTGAAGCTGGATTAAACCTTAGGTGTGAACACAGCCAAGGTATCACTCTTGCAAGGCCATAGATTTCACTCCTCTCTATGGAAGTAACCATTAAATAACAGCCAGGAAAACAGAGCTGCACTTTCTGTCCTTGGCATGTCTATGAAAAATGGTAATGGCAAACCATTCCCATACTTGTCAAGAAAACTGCATGTCAGCATCCAGGCACTAATTTGCACCTCTTCCACACTGGGCCTTATTCTGGATTATATCCCAGAACCGGAACCTGCCATCTACATGGCACTGTGAGTGAGTTCAACAGGCGGTGAGTGAGTTCTGCCGTAATCTTCACCGGCAAGAGGACAGGAGGTTCTTATTCTGGGTTAAAATCTAAAATATGTCCTAGTGCAGAAAGGGCCTAGAGGTTGGCCTTGACTCAGTGGCCCCGAAGACCAACTTCTCTACATTGTACGCTGACAAGGTGGCAATAAATTTCCCCTTTAAGAACTCCCTCAACGGTTCAGAAATTTGCATGTCTAGAGAAGACATTGAAGAATTACTCATACAGATAGACGCTTTGCTGCCCTCACTTTCCCTCAGCCTAAAATAGTCTACCTGGAGATACTGCAGTGTATTCTGCAACCAGGCACGTACCTTAAGTCATGAGCAATATGGAGATGGTTCCCAGAAACCACTTTGAAGTTGTTCTGTTAACCTACCACATTTTTAAGAGGAGCCCTGCTGGATCAAGCCACAGCCCATCAGGTCCAGCATCTTGTCGCACACAGGGTCCCACCAATTGCAGAAGACAAATGCAAAACCTTCACCTTGCTCTCGATTCCCTGTGAATGGCCTTGAAAGGTATCCCATCGGTCTCTAGAGCCACTAATACACCTAAACTTCCATGAATCCATCTAACCCTTTCTTAAAGCGATCCAGGTTGGTTGCTGTTATTCACCTCTTCTGGCACAAAATTCCATGCGACCCTTTCCGGCATAGAACAGCCTTGTCACAAAACTAACCGCGCACACTAGTTCTACAAAAGCATGGGCCCAGATACGCCAAAGGCAAAACCTTCACTTGCTCTGCTCTCAACTCCCTGCAAATGGCCTTTAGAGGCATCCTGCCTGTCTCCCCAGCCTGGAGGAAGTGCCTAGGCACCCATTCTAGTAGCCACTGATATATCTGTCATCCATGAATTTGTCTAATCCATTCTTAAAGCCATCTAGGCTGCTTGCTGTTACCACCTCCCCTTTTAGAACTACTCTTGGAAAGTTTCCTATAAAGACCTTGTTGGAACCTTCTACCTTTCAGCATCCCTTTTGCTCTTTCCTACTCAAATTCACAGACTGATGGCAGTATTCAGTCCAATGGTGCTGCTTGCATTTGTATCTAATCTATCCCACAGTCAGTGTGTTAAGAGTCCAAATCTGGCTAGGGAGTCCTAAAGACCCTTTAGCAATTCAGCAGGTTACCCACGGGGCAAAACAAGAGCAACGATCTTACCCGGCACAGTATCAGATAGTGAAGTGTGTTGACTCGATGGCTTTTAAGGCCAGACAGGTGGGTCAGAGCTAGGCCTGTTCTCCAAGGGTGTTTTTCCACTAGCACTAAGTACCCATTAAGGACCCATTAAGGACTTGTTAGGCTCAGAGCAGGAAGACCCCATTTCCACTACAGACCCCATTAGATCTAGGGAAATCCGGATCATATGGGTCCTTCAGGACCTATAATCTGGATTCCCTGTAGACCCCATTAAAGGGGTTTACAATGGGCTCTGCAGGCATCAAATCTGGATTATACAGAGCCTGTTTCTACCACTATTGGGCAATGGGGTGCTCGGGGGGGGGACCCATGGGGGCGTGCCCCAAGATTCAAAGCTTCGAAGCCTGTGCCCATTCTCCAAAGCCGGCTCCGAAGTCCCTCTGAAGTTGCCTTTGAAGAATAGCACAGGCTCCGAAGGAGACCCCATGCGACAGCAATGCCTTTGTCAAAGGCTCTGGAGAATCTTCAAAGTCTGCAGCAGGTCGCTCCTGAGATTATCCAGAGCATCTACGGAGTTTACACCCCCCGTCCCCTCAAACACCTGGGGTGACAGGCGGGCCCCATGTGGGTAGATCCGGATTCACCACATGGGTGCTCCAGCGTTTCCATTGCAAATAAGCTAGGACCCATTGCTATTGGGTGCTAGACCACCCATGGAAATGCAGTGGGTACTTTCCTTAATCCGGATCTACTAGATCTGGATTAAGGGAAGTACCCATTCCTTAATCTAATTCTAAAATGATCCAGATTAAGGGAGGTCAGTGGAAACACACACACACACCCCAAAGTCACAAGTCCAAGGCGAGTAGCCGGCTCTCTAAGGCGCCAAAGAACAGCTTTCAGAAGAAGAGAGGAACACTATTCAGACACTGTTATTAGATAGACGCAGCAATAAAACGGGTACAAAACCACTTTGCTTCTAAATATTTGGAGATCCCAAAAGGGCACATTAACATAATCCTGGCTAGATCGAAGATTTACATCCACTTGGGCTCTTTATTCCCTTGCCTGGATTTATTGGAAATGACAGAAAATGCCATGTGTTATATACCAAACCAAGACGCCTTTGGCAGGAACCAATACACCACGTCTGTCTGACGCGTTTTATTGCCCTTTCTGCCTCCATTTGTTGTGCAAACTCAAGAGACGAAGAGATGCTGCCATGCCTGCAGCAAAGGGTCAAGTTATTTATTTTATTTATTATTACCAGAGGTCTCAGGGTGGGTAACAAATTTTAAAATCAAACATATTAAAATAAAAACAATATATATTAAAACAAGTGCCCGCAAGTGGGAAAGGGAAAGTGTATTGCCATCTAACCCGGTGATGGCCAACCTTTGACACGCGTGTCACAGGTGACACACCAAGCCCTTTTAGGTGACACACCTGGTCACCCTGGCACCTGGGCATGTAGTGCTTGCTTGTTCTTGAAGTGTACGAAATACCAACTTTCAATTGAAGATTGAGCAAATGTTACGAATTATTTGTTTTTGCTTTTAATAAATTACATATATCAAAAATATAACTTTCTTACTAGAGCTACAAATATCACAAAATTATGGATATTTCTGGAAGTGACACAGCACCCGAGTTAAGCTAGGTTTTCTTGTGAATTTTGACACACCGAGCTCAAAAGGTTCGCCATCACTGAAGGCCAGCGCAAAGAGGTGCATCTTCACTACCTTCCTAAACATGTACAGCGAAGGTGACAGATGCACCTCAAGGGGGAGACTAATCCATAGCCTAGGGGCCACTACTGAGAAGGCCCTCTCCTGGCTGCCCACCCTTTTTGTTACTGAAGGTGGTGGTACAACCAGGAGGGCCTCCCCTTCTGATCCTAAGGCACAGGCAAGTCAGTATGGGAGAAGGCGTTCCTTCACATATTTGGGCCCCAAACAAGGACACCGGTACTTACCGTGAGGTGGTGTTTTAGAAGGCGGGGAGAGAAGGAATGTCTAACCAGTGGGTATGTCTTCAGCTACTCAGCAGGAAAGCAACAGATGGCACATTGAATTATAAATACCTGTGCTTGGCACCATTTTCCCAGTCCTTCTGGAGCTCAATATAGGACAAGCCTCGGACTGAAAGACTTTTTTTTTCTTTTCTTTTTTAAACATATAACAGAAATTTCTTACTCCCTAGTCGATGGGAGGGTCTGGCATTCACAGGCTAAATAATGTGCCCAAAGGGTCACAATTCATAAGGAAATATTTCATACATAGCAATCTCAGAAGTGAAGTAGTAGTAAAGTCTTCACTGTCCTGTAGAAAGTGACAGAAGGACTAGCAAAATGGATGCCAAGCACAGGTATTTATAATTCAAGGCATCATCTGTCGCTTTCCTACAGAGTAGCTGAAAGACACACCCACTGTTAGGCGTTCCTTCTCCTTATAAGTTAAAGTTGACACCTTGAATTCGGTTCGGTAGTTAATCAGCAGCCAGTGCAACTCTCTTAAGACCAGAGTGATGTGCGTCCAGCCAGCTGTCCTGGTCAGTAATCTAACAGCTGCATTCTGCACCAGCTGCAGCTTCTGAACCATCTTCAAGGGCAGCCCCATGTACAGCGCATTACAGTAGTCTAGTCTGGAAGTCACCAGAGCATGGATAACTGTGGCCAAGTCATCTCTGTTCAAAAAGGGCTTCAACTGATGAATCAGCTGTAGTTGGGAATAGGTACTCTTACGTGCTTGCTCTTGTCTTTCTGTTCTTAGATCCGTTCTGTTCTTCTTAGATCCGGATCTAAGGGCTGTAGTGGAAAAACACCCTATTACAGATCTTGGGCAGTAACAGACTGTCTAGTAGAGAGAGAGATGTGCACAAACCTAAATTGCCTGTTTGAATCCTTCCGAACACCACGTAGTTTGGTTCAAATTTGAACTTTTTTCTTCAAACAGCAGGGTATTCGGTTCAATTCGAACACCTTCAAACTTCAAATTGAATAAGGTGCGCATGCTAGGTTTGTTTGCTTTGAACTGTTTTCTAACAGGCCAGTGTCCCCTTTGAACTTAAACTTTTTGAACACCCCAGTTCGATTTGGCACATATCTAATCAAGTGTTTACCTGGCAAGGGTGCAGACTCAGCATCTCATTTCACCACCATTTCACCACCAAGGCCTCCCAAGTTAAAAACACTCTTGAAATGAGCTCAGTTTGCACTTATCCTATGAAGACATCTATGCAGTTTTCTTAGCAAAGATACAGAAGTGGTTTGCCATAACCTTCTTCTCGGAAGATGCCAGGGAGCAAAGCTGTGACCCTCTGCTTTCACAGCAGGTACAGCAATATATATAAAAAAAGAAAGTGCTCTGGAACATGAACTGAGTGACACTATGTATCCTCTCTCTCCCATTCCCTGGATGGAAAGACATCTGGCGTACTCATAAGGACTAAAACTTACCACCTTAATCTTTCCTTCAACCTGCATTTACAGCATCGCAGCTCCAACAAGTATATAAGCAAATCTTACAAGAGGAAAAAGTGCAGCGTAGCTTTTATAATATTCATGAAAAGCACGGGTTTGAAGAACTTTTATAACAATGATAGTATGCAATAAGAAACTGGACTGCTTCATCCCCTACCTCCAAATAGCTGCTCTGGAATATCAGTTGTAGGAGGCTTTCCCCCGGAGAATTCAGGCACAAATAAGTTTGATCTCCATATAATATTGGCACCTGAAGCCAGAGCTCCTCTCAGGTATGGGTTGGTTTTAATATAGCTCAAGAAAAAGCAGAATTCAATACTGCCACAGAATTCAAAAGCTAAGAATGTCAAATGTACCTTTATGTTTTTAAAAGTGGCAAATCTAGTGGTTAAGGAGCCATACTCTTATCTGGGAATAGTGGGTTTGATTTCGCACTCCCCCATAATGCCAGCTGGGTGACTGTGGGCTAGTCACAGCAATCACAACCCCACCCACCTCACAGGGTATTCTGTTGTGGGGAGAATAGAAAAGCTTTGTCAGCTGCTTTGAGTTCCCTTGAATGGGTGAGAAAAGCGGGGTAGAAAAGCCAACACTACTACTACTACTACTACTACTACTACTACTACTAGTACTACTACTACTGTACTTCTCCTTCTGTTCCTCATGAGCATCTCCAGCAAAGCACTTACAGCCAGCAGATGAGCTGTGATTTCCTTTCGCTCTTCATAATAGAATTATTCAATCGTTTTAGTTTTGTTTGTGCAAGATGTGGTTTTATTTAATATGGCCTTAATATTTATTTTTGGCAAGAACTGAACTTGGCTCATCCAGATGTGAAATGCTCTTGTGAGAAGAAGTGTTATGTCTTCCAAAGCAGTTCAGCAAATTTAGCCCCCCAAAAAGAGATGCCAATCCGGTCGGTCAGTTTGCGGCAAACTGGGCGGTTTGCACACGAACCTAACCACCCTGTTGTCTGAAAAAAGCAACTCAAATCAAACCCAAGGCAAGGAGTGTTGTAATGAACAAAGCGAACCAAGGGTGGTGAACTTAACAATGCTGCAGTTTAAAAACCTGTTTAAAATTGAACGAAGGAGTGTTCTAACGACTCAAACAAACCATAGCTAACTAAGGGTAATTTTCTGCAGCTTGCACATGTACCGAACAACCCTGTAGTTCAGTGATTTCAACCTTCCCTTTAATGCAGTTCCTCATGTTGTGGTGACCCCCAACCTAACCCTAATCCCCAACCATAAAATTATTTTCGTTGCTACTTCATAACTGTAATTTTGCTACTGTTATGAATCGTAATGTAAATATCTGATATGCAGGATGAATTTTCATTTTTGCAAACTGAACATAATTAAAGCATATTATTCACATCAGCCACAGCTGAATATAAAAATCCCATTTTACCTCCAATGCTGCTGCTTTCTACACAGTAACTGCTCTCTACTGTATGTGTATGGGGTGTATGTGATGGGGTTGGCGCGATGATGTCATCACGCTAGGTACTCGTATGTGAGCGTGTCTGCATGGGGGTGGAACCCGCCTGGAGACGGATAGAGCAGTGGTGTCTTGGTTCCTATGTGTTTTCTGATGGTCTTTAGATGACCCCTGTGAGAGCAGATTGACCCCCCAGGGGGTTGCGACCCACAGGTTGAGAACCACTGCTGTAGTTTGGGGAAAAAAAATTAAAGCAAGGGTAGTTGGTTGGATTGGATCCAAACCACCAAATCAAGCTCTGATTACCACTCCTGCAAAAAAAAAGTACAATCTGTCTTGTTTTTCAAGGCATTCTGACAACTACTCACTGGGCTTTTTCATCCACAGGAACAGGTTGAAGAAATGGAAGAAAGGGTCAGGGAGTTAAAGAATGGTGTCCAACTTCAGCAGAGAAAGAACCAAGAATTGGAAGAGCTGAGAGCCAGCTTACACCAAGAACTCTCCATCTACAAGTAGGTTTTTCTTACCCCTTTGCTCTGCCCCATTCAAGGAACATCCAGGCTGTTGCTGCAGGGTCCTTGAAGACTCCATTAAGAACCCGAGAAGACCCCATTAGGAATGGAACGGCCACTTACCTTCCGCACAGAAGACCCCATTAGGACCACACGAAGAACCTGTCATCTGCATGAATGCCTCCAGATTCCGTTCCTAATGGGGTCTTCGGGCCCTTAGATCCAGATTACCAAAGGACCCCTTTAATGGTGTCTTCGATCCAATCTTCCCCCACAAAGAGCAGATGGCAAAGTGCCCAGAATGCAATCTAGGGGCAGACCTAGAGGAAGCGCCACGAGTGACGCATATGTGGGTGTGGGCCAATCGTGCTGTGCCACTGGGGCCTTAGGAGACATGCTGTGCCATCTGCACCTAGCCCTGTTTAGCACCCATTACCATTGGGTGCTAAACACCCTTTGCGGACCCACATGGCCCTGATTCGGCAAGGACCAGGTCCCGAAGTTCCAGATCACCTTAATCCGGATTAAAGGAGGCAGCCTTTGGATTACCCAGATAAAGGAAAAGTGTAGACAGGCTAGTAAACTCAGAGCCTTGAAGGGCCACACTGCAGGAATAAAGACAACAAAGAGGAGTGAAGTAAGTCATATTTAGTATAAGAAGGCAGTATGTCAATTTTTGGATTAAGGTACTGGGAAGAAAGTATGCTCACACTTCATATAATTGTACCATTTCCTACCAATCACCATGTATCGTAAAATCATGTTATGCCAGTGATCTGAAGGAGTGCCCTCTCCCATGCAGGCCTGCCTCAGTACTGAGATCTAAAGCAGAAGCCCTTCTTGGAAGGGGAAGGGGCATAGAAGATGGTCTTTTCTGTGGTGACCCCAATTTTGGAACAGTCTCCCCTCAGGAGGTTCACCAGGCAACTATATTATATGGCTCCCAGTGCCTGGTTGAAACAGAAGCCTTCACTCAAGCCTTTGAAGTTTAGCTTTCTCTGGGTGCTGCCCTGCTAGGGAGGGAGGCAAATTTATATTTTAAATATGTTTTGGGGTGCATATTTTGCATTTTTATTGTTGTGATCCACCTTGGGGCCTCTGGGTTAAGGGCAGGATAAAGATTATTAAAATAAACAAGTGGGAAAAGTGAAGTCAGGGAAACCCCGGAGAACCTGTCTGCCCATTCGGTGAAAGGCGGGATACAAATTTTCTAAAATAAAATAAAACCAGTGATTCAACAGAGGTAAAATCCCCACAACGGCACTGCAAAGAGAAGGCCTAGACTACCAGCAGAAGCAATGGAAGGGAAAACTAGAGAGTGTTTTTGCATATATCTGTTAATCTTTGAGGTGCAGTCCTCATTGAACCCAGTCCTTGACATTCCACATCACAGGCCATCTAGCACCCAATGGGAATGGGTGCTAAACAGGGTTGGTGGGCGGACACCACAGCACAGACTGAGGAAGGTCTGCCAGTGGCGCAGCGCAACTGGGCCAGCATGGCCATCAGTCAAGGGTCACTTCCCATTAGTAGGTCTGGCAGAGAGACATGGCTTTGTACCTGCCTACATAGCCACTATGAAGCTTATGCTCAGCTTTGCAGACTATGTAGCTGTGAGTGGTGGGTTGGAGCCAGAGCTACCCCACTGCAAATGGTACCCTCTAACCCCATCCCTGGACCCCATTGCCCCAGTAGACATGCAGATGCATGACAGAAAACCAGACTGAAGACACCATTAAAGGGGTCTACTGTTAATACGGATTCAAGGGCCCAAAGACCTCATCAAATCTGGGTACATGTTCAGAATCTTCTATGCGGCTGGTATGTAACAGATCCGTACCAATCAAGTACCTATTGGATTCCTAATGGGGTCTTTGTTGCTAGTGGAAAAACATCCTAACTCTACCAACGTAAATCAATGGTGCCTCTAAAGCCAAATAGCGTTGCTTTCCAAGGTTGCTGTAAACCAGTGGTTAAGAACATAAGAGAAGCCTTGCTGGATCAGGCCACAGCCCATCTAGTCCAGCATCCTGTCGCACACAGTGGCCCACCAAATGCTCATGGGCATCTCAAGCAGAGACAAGGACAAACCTTCTCCTGCTCTCGAGTCCCAGCAGATGGCCTTAGAAGTGCTCCAGTTCCTCCCCCCCCCCCAGCCTGAAGAATGCACCTAGGCATTCGTTCTAGTAGCCATTGATACATCTGTCATCCATAAATTTGTCTAACCCTACCTTAAAGCCATCCAGACTGGTAGCTGTCACCACCTCTTCCGGCAGCACATTCCATAAGCCGATGACCCTCTGGGTGAAGAAATACTTCCCCCTGTCAGACCTTATTCTCCTACCCATCAGCTTCATAGAGTGCCCCCTGGTTCTAGTGTTGTGCGATAGAAAAAAGAAATTTTCTCTATTCACCCTTTCTATACCGTGCATAATTTTATATACTTCAATCAGATCCCCTCTTAAACGCCGTCTCTCCAGACTGGTTCTCAACCTTCCGAATGCCGTGACCCCTTAATGGAGTTCCTCATGTTGTGGAGACCCCCAACCATGGGGGCGGAGCAGCTGGGAGGTGGGAGGGAAGGGTGGCAGGAGACTTCGCGACCCCTCTGAAAGGGTAGTTTGACCCCCAAAGGGGTCCCGACCCCCAGGTTGAGAACCACTGCTGTAAACAGAACATGGCCCATGTTACTAACCACTATGGTTTAAAATCACGCTACTAAAAGAGAAATAATTGCGTAAAGGCTGATCAAGCATCTTAGGTTTATTTGAGAACCCTTTCTGTAATTAACTCACTTTCAATCCTTTCAGAGAGTGCTTAGAGATCTATGGACAACTCTGCAAGTCAGAAACAAAACAAGAGCAAGACTGAACTGTGGACAGACAAGCCTGGATAAAGCCTCTTTTGTGGGCCCCACCAAAGCCCTCCTCTTCATCTGGCTACACAGCACGAGTTAAGGGAGAAAACTAAAATGGTAATACAGTTTGAAGTTTAAAAGAGGCTGCAAAGAATCTGAAAACTAGTGAAGACACTGGACACAAGTCTCGGCAACTTCACACCAGATGGGCATTAGACACCACTTCAGGCTAAAGAATGTAAGCTTGTGGAAACCCAACTTTAGCCTATGGGTCAGTATTTCTTTAGGGTTCTTCTTGGAAGCGGCAGGGACACAGAAGATAGTCTTTTCTGCAGTGGCTCCCAGATTGTGTCGAGATGGATATGACCACAGCACTCTTTACTGCCAAGACATCCATTTGCAAGCTTGATGCCATGAAGAGGAAACAGAAGCCCTAATGGAATGTTTTTATACATGCAAAGTATTCAAGCATAGCCTTTAAAAAACAATAAAGTGGAATAAAAAGATGGTTAAAAATATTCAAGATCAAGGGAAACCTCAACTGCCCTCATATTCCAAGTCCTTCATCACACCATTGCCTTTTGTCCCTCATTTGTGAGTCTGAATTTCATGGGTTTCATGCAATTGAGGACATGCAAACTGCGTAGCACTTTGAATCCAGTATTAACCTTAAGACTTCACCTCTCAAAACCAAGCTTTTAAAAAAGATTTTGGCCCTGTTCTCACTTGCGGGTTAAGCAGGTAGTATGTTGGAAACGGGATTTTTCTTGCACGCTGAGAGGCTTGTTTTGGTTTTAGGGCTGTTTGTCTAAGTTGGTGGCTGCAAGTGTTGAGAATTTATTATCCAGCTTTGTGAGAACATGGGTGCTGTTTCTGAGTGTCATTACTATGGGCTGGGGTCTGTGAGCTTTGATCTTGTGATATAAGTGTTCAAACAGTATTAAATTTGCCAGTAGCCCTGGCTGTAACTTTCACCTCCAGAAATAAAATCCATGTTCATCAAGGAAGCAAGGAAATCCCACAGCAAAGCTGTATCTATCCCCCACTCAGAGTACATCACGAATGCCCCCATGCAAGGTGCAACCATGCAAGACCAAATCTGGTCTTGTAGTTAGGGAGCCGGACTCTTATCTGGGAATAACGGGTTTGATTCCCTACTCTTCCACGAAGCCAGCTGGATGACCCTTGGCTAGTCACAACTCTCTCTTGAGCTCTCAACAGCCCCACACACACACCTCACAGGGTTGTGGGGAGAAGAAATCTTTGCCAGCCACTTTGAGTGCCCTTGAATGGGTGAGAAAAGTCGGGTAAAAAGCCAGCTCTTCTTCTGGTCACCAGACCTTGGCCAGATGGTCTACTTGCTCAGCTGCTCCAACACTTTAAAGAGAGAGCTCAGGTCTTGGGAACAAGCAGGGTTCTCACAACCACAATCACCCCCTTGCTCTGCTAGCTTTCAGTCTCAACTCTGCCCTACTCATTCCTCATAAGCACAATGATTTTTTATTTTGGAATCTGAAATTCACTGAGGTTTTCCAGGAATCACTAGAAAGCAGGGGAACAATGTGCTGCATCTGTATTCCCACCCCAGCCTATTTTTCAAAGTGAAGAAATATGGCTGAATCAAGAAAGGAAAGCTCAGCTAGATATAAAGACTGAAACGCACACACAATTCTTTGTGTCTGTGTATCTCAAATTAAATGGTAAAATATCTGACCGAAGCAGAGGAAGAGGAGCCAGAAGGGGTTGGATCGTACGCAAGGAAGCAAACTGAACATTTCCAGGCAAACTTCAGAATGATAGCTACTAGTCTTCACTTCCATTGCCTGCTTTTAGCAATAAAAGAAAGCTCTAGGTGGTTTTCTTCGCTCATGACACAACACAACACCATGTTAATGAAGTGCATCTCAGACAGATCTCACAGCAGGCAGGCAGAGAGCCATTGATTTCTCCTCTCGAAGTAAAGTAAGCAGCAAAAATGTCTGTATTACATTTTCGGCTTTTCAGGGAGGGTCTTTACCATCAATATCAGCAGCAACACATTCTCTCTGCATACTGTCACGCTTTCTTCTCCAGCAGTTTCCATTTCACTGCGAGTTCAAAAGGCATACTGATAAAGCTCCCTTAAAGCTTAAAAAAATTCCACGTACAAAAAAAAGGGCAATCACATTCTACATAGAAAACGAAATTTATTTAATCTGTAAGCACTTGTATGGATTTATGGAGAATGGGATGCTGGTGGTACGGATTATTCTCTCTCTGGAGAGGTGCAGATACAAGAGAAAGACTGTATCCTCAACACACACACAGAGCTCTTTATTACATATACCAACTGCCAGTGCGTGATTCCAGGTAACCATCACTCAGTGGGGGAGAAAAGAAAAAAAATTAACACTTTTTTACAACTTGGTGGTCCCCAAGTTTTTTTAAAAGCAACAAATCCCTCCTTTCAGTGAAAACAGAACGCAGATGAAGGAAACATAACAGGATAAAGCACTGTGCAAGTAGAAGCGATCGCTGCCATTCTATACCGCTCTTAAGTCGCTCTATCAAGAAAGCAAAAGACCAACCGAATTGTGATGGGTGCAGCTCACACATTTTTCTTTCTGAACAGACAGAACCACTCTTGTCGCTAACAGGAAAGATGGGGAAAGGTGGCAGTCTATCGACCTGCACCTGAAACAAGACCGAAGACAGCTGAAGTCCTACTTACATTCGCTTATCAACGGAACCAAAAAACAACAGGATGAAAACAGCCCTCTCTGGAATTCCTTTCTGAAGCGTTCAGGTCCTAACCAAGACTTGTGTAGCAACAACTCAGGCAAAGTATGCAATTATATTTTTTTTCAAAAAAATCTTGCAGCAGGGCAGAAAAACCACGCAAACCAGTTTAAATTAGACAGGCGTTTTGAGGAGGAAAAAAACTGTCAAAGGAGCCACTGTGACGACAGCTCACATCAGACTGTTTTCAACAGCAACAGTTCATTTTTGGAGTTAGAAACAAGACTGACAGGCTATCCTCTTCAAAGTAGCTGTTGAACGCATGGCAGGTGTTATCTGTCTCTCAATACAGCAGCACTGACAATCTCTGGAAAGGAAGGAAGGAGAAGAGAAGACAACAAAAGGAGAACAGAAGAGCAGATAAGAAACGAAAAGTATTTAGGATCCTTGTCCTTCTGGATCCACACTTCCTTCTGGATCTTCATCATTATAGATGTTTTCAGCCTATGGAGGAGAGGAGAGAAGCAGAAATTAGGCTGGTGTATTAATTCAGTGGTTAAAACTGATTCCCACTGCTCTAAGCATCGTTAATTTTAACACAAAATAACCTATACATATACATGAAGATCTTGGGCCTATTCGCACTTGGCTTTATTCTGGAATATATCCTGAAACAGGGGCTTGCTGTCCACATGCTAGTGCAGGCTACAGCAGGCCCAAGGTGAGGCCTACCAGAGCCTGCATTAGCATGTGGGCCACACATCCCTATCCTGAGATATACTCCAGAAAAGGGTCAAGTGCGAACAGGCCCCTTGTTACTTTTTTCTCCATATATTCTAAGACAAGCACCCTTCCAGACATTACCTACATAATTTTATGAGAAGGAGGAGTGGTAGCACCCTTATTTGGAGTGCTCTCCCCTCAAATTTTCAGGAGGCCACATTTGGAATACTGTGTACAATTCTGGTCACCACACCTCAAAAAGGATATTGTGGAACTAGAGAAGGTGCAGAGAAGGGCAACCAGAATGATTAAGGGTCTGGAACACCTCCCTTACGAAACCAGGCTGCAACGTCTAGGCCTCTTCAGTCTGGAGAGACGGCGTTTGAGAGGGGACCTGATTGAAGTATATAAAATTATGCACGGCATAGAAAAGGTGGATAGAGAAAATTTCTTTTCTCTATCGCACAACACTAGAACCAGGGGGCACTCTATGAAGCTGATGGGTAGGAGCGTAAGGTCTGACAGGGGGAAGTATTTCTTCACACAGAGGGTCATCGGCCTATGGAATGTGCTGCCAGAAGAGGTGGTGACAGCTACCAGTCTGGATGGCTTTAAGGTAGGGTTAGACAAATTTATGGATGACAGATGTATCAATGGCTACTAGAACGAATGCCTAGGTGCATCTTTCAGGCTGAGGGGGGGGGGAGGAAATGGGGCGCTTCTAGGGCCATCTGCTGGGACTCAAGAGCAGGAGAAGGTTTGTCCTTGTCTCTGCTTGAGATGCCCATGAGCATTTGGTGGGCCACTGTGTGCGACAGGATGCTGGACTAGATGGGCTGTGGCCTGATCCAGCAAGGCTTCTCTTATGTTCTTATGTTCTTATGGTTCTATCTTATCGGGTGCCTGGTGCAGACCTATCCGTTCACTCACAACACTCTGAGCATAAACCAATGTCTGCTTCCAGAACCTAGCCCAGCTTTTAATAATTTTTCCATATTTTACTGTTTTTAAATTGATTTTAACCCTGTTTATAAATTTTATTGTATACTGCTTTGAGATTCTGAAATGAAGAAGTGGTACAAAAGCGTTTTAAAGAAACCAACCCCACCTTTTTGAAAACACAAGCCCATTGGGTTCTTGCTTCTTTGTCAACATTATTAAAGCAAGACACAGCTAATTCAGACAAAAGAAAATGGACTCTGCACTGCTGCAGCTACAGGACAGCCACAGAGTTTTGGATCTCCATTCCTCTCCTCTCGTCTGCCCAGCACTCACCATCTGCCAGACTTGCATGATATTGTCTTCTGATACAGAACAAATTACCCAGGGTTCATTGGGATTCCAGGAGAAGTCAGATATCTTTGCGGTGTGGCCGCCATGAATAAACTAACATTCAGAGAGAAACAGACTGATTTTAGAAGTCAATATGAGGAACGCATACTGTAGGAAGGATCAGGCTAAAATAAAAGTTTTATAACTCTAAAATTACCAAGTCAGATCTGGAAATGCAACGTAACCCTTCTCTATATGCGGAATGGGCAGAAGAAAGAATAAAACAAAAAGGCATAAATGCAAAGGGTGGTTAAACATTATACTTGGACATTCCAAGATCTGAGGAAGGACAGCCAAGTAGTCAAGCTGAGTTTTAAAGAGAATTTTCACCCAAAATCTTGCTGCCATGTGAGGTATAGAAGTAAGAATGTTCTCTTACCAATAACTCAGGTGGACCGTCCTCTGCATCTTCCGGTGATTGTTCTTCTCCAATTTTACTGAAAATCAAAACATCGGTTAGGGACAGATGAAAGGCGTGGCTGCTGCACTTTGGCACTCTCGGTGCTTCCTTAACTCTAAACTTACCTTAAATCCCACACATTCAGCCTGCGATCCGTGCCGCTGGAGGCCAAAATTGTTTCATTATGTGGTGACCACTGAACCTGTAAGAAAAGAGAGATGGAAACCATCTAAACCACACAATTAAGTCTTTGCCTTTTATGCAGAGGCAAAAAAATCAGAACCCTGTACTATCAGGGAAGCACCGGTCAACTGCTTTCTTATTAATCAGTCTATTTTATACAAATTAATTTACATTAGCCTCTATGTCGGTGATGGCCAACCTATGACACGCGTGTCACAGGTGACACGCCAAGCCCTTTTGGGTGACACACATGGTCACCCTGGCACCTGGACGTGCAGTGCTTGCTTGTTCTTGAAGTGTACGAAATACCAACTTTCTATTGAAGATTTAGCAACAAAAGTCACTAATTTAAAGAATTATTTGTTTTTGCTTTTAATAAAATACATATCTCAAAAATATAACTTTTTTACTAGAGCTACAAATATCACAAAGTTATGGATATTTCTAGATGTGACACAGCACCCGAGTTAAGCTAGGGTTTCTTGAGAATTTTGACACACCGAGCTCAAAAGGTTCACCATCACTGCTCTATGTTCAAATATGTTGTCATTTTCCCTTATCTCCTACTCAACGGAGAAATCTTTTCAACAAATAAATCGAGAGCTATTCCGTTCCATATCTATTATCCAGGCAAACCAGATGAAGAAACCGCTCCTCAAAAAGCAACCTTGTTGAATAGCAAAGGGAGGGAAGAACCTTGCTGTTTTCTTCTTAAAGCTTACCTGAAATATTTCATCTTTGTGTGACTCAAAGGAATGCAGCTTCAGTTTTAGGTTTCTCAGATCCCACAGTGCAACAGTCTGTCCAGGAATATTAAAGGAAAATTAAGAAAGTGCTTATTTCAACACAAACTGTGCATGAATCTTTCCTATGAACTCAAAGGCAATTCCACGTGCAAGCTCTGGGTGAATACCTTATCTGCGGATCCTGTGGCCAGAATGAATTCGCTGTAAGGATTGAAGGACAGACAGTTCACTTCTGCAGTATGAGCATCCACAGAATGGCTCGGCTTTGAAGTGTTGTTTGACCGGGTGTCCCAGCTACGGGAACAAGAGTTCGGGTATTTCATCACTTTATGTGGCCTAATGCATTCTTTTTGCATTAAGAAGAAAATCAAGGAAGAGCAATACAGCATCATTATTGTCATTCTGACTTACATCATTAACTTCTGATCATCTGCCACGGAGCCAAAGAGAGATTCATGGAGCAAATGCCAGGAAACATCTTCCACCACTGCTGTGTGGCCTGTAAAGATGGTCTTTGCATCCACGACTTTCCCTTCCTTTGGAACAGCACTTATGTCCCACAAGCAGATGGTCTGAAATAGAATAAATGCAAGAATTTTTTTTTAAAAAAATCACTTGATACATACCCCTTTCTGCACCGGGCCTTATTCTTGAGTATACTGTGAAATGGAGACCTGATATCCACATGCTCGTGGATCTGTTGTAGTGTACACCAGCACGTGGATGGCAGGTCTCTACTCCAGGGTATAATATGGAATAAGGCCCAATGCAGAAAGGGTCATATATTGGGTGGAGTCGGACTAACAAATCAAGCAGTTCTTACATGATCGTCAGAAGCGCTAAGCAGGTGCCCGCTAAGGTTTGGGTTCCAAGACAATCCATAGCCTTCTTTCTGATGCCCACGAAGACGCAAATCTGGATTACACTCCCCAGAAGGATCTACAGAGAAGAAAAAAACAGAACAGTGGCACCAGCTATACGGCATTAAAATACTCGCAATTGTCACGTCAGTATGGAATTCCAATATTCTGAAGGCATCTCTTGCTCCAGTCCTAATGCTATGAAGCAGACAAAAACCTGAGCTTCTAGTTTGATAACACAATCAACCTCTCACTCGAAGTCCTGGCCTTGACACACAGGTCCACACTTATTCTACTGACTCAGTTTTCCTAAATTCAAAGAATTCCTTTGTACAATTCCTTTGTACACTATCAATAATCCTTTATCAACTGCCTCGAATATGCTGCTCTTTGTCATTCAAAGCAAAGATCTGCCACCTGATTTATTCAAGGACTACGCACATACAAGTTTCCTTGATTCTAAGAATTCCTTTGGTATTCCTAAGGATTTGCATTCCCTATCTATAATCTGTATCAACTGCCTGAAAACATGCTGCTCTTTATACAATTGAAAAGAAAGATACACCACCTGATCTAATTAAAGAATGTTGTGATAGTCATTCCCTGAAAAGCACAGAGCAGTTTTGTTTTACAGTCCCTCGCATTTTGCACCACTGCATTATGGGAAATTAGCTCAGCAATGTATTCCTTATGTACCAGCTACCTACAGCCAGCAGGAACTTCTACTGTAGAATTTTGGAAGAAGCACTGTTTTAAATCCCCATGTTAGGCACGGGACCTGGTATTTTGCCAATCACAGAAGAAAAACATGTTATAAGGAGACACCCACACAGGAAACCTATCTAAATTTTGTTGTCAACACTTCCAAATTTGCAGATGCTCACCTAACAAGGAGAAAAAAGAAACATCTGGCAACAGATAATATCTTAAATGATTATAATTTCTAGATATCATCTGATTGAAGCCAAAACAGCTATGTTAAGGTTGATAAATGAAGCACAATTATTTCTGAAAGGGCATCTTTTACAGTATACCGTTACCATTTCAAATGTTGTTCGATAACATACTATTTCAACTGGTTTGGGAAAGGGAAGGAAGAGCAAAATTAGAAGCAAACAATGTACCCTCAGTGCAAATACCTGGTTTGGATGGATGCTTGGTATAATCAAACACAAGGACATCACTGGAAGGGGTTTTTGTGGCAATGATGCAGGGATTTTGTGGCATATAGCGGGCTCTATTCACTTCTCCTTCATGATTGATCTTTATTTCAATTTCTATTTTTCCACTAACAGAGCCAAAGCCCCCAAACTCTGAAAAATAAAAAAAAGAAACAGTAGATTCATACAGCCATTTTTTAAAACATCACACTGCACTTTTTAACCCACATCTTTCCAAATGTTGATTAAATAAATATACTTCTGGTAATATGGTACTTTGGCAATACTGGTTAACAGACAAAACTTCTCTGTCAGAAAAGACGTCTTCTATTTAGAAAGTGCAAAATTAAGACAATCTATTAAGAACGGCCATGATAAAATAGAGCCCTTAATATGTGACATTAATACGAGTCAACCACAATACATCATGTTTAAACAAGGACTCAATTCTCTATGCTGGTGATGGCCAACCTATAACACGTGTGTCACAGGTGACACACCAAGCCCTTTTGTGTGACACACCTGGCCACCCTGGCACCTGGATGTGTAGTGCTTGCTTGTTCTTGAAGTGTATGAAATACCAACTTTCAATTGAAGATTTAGCAACAAAAGTCACTAATGTAAGGAATTATTTGGTTTTGCTTTTAATAAAATACATACATCAAAAATATAACTTTTTACTAGAGCTACAAATATCACAAAATTATGGATATTTCTAGATGTGACACAGCACCCGAGTTAAGCTATGTTTTCTTGCGAATTTTGACACACCGAGCTCAAAAGGTTCACCATCACTGCTCTATGCAGACCACAATTTTATATTAAGCTATAAAATATTAAGAACTAATGTCTTCGTACGTTTTTCATGTTTACATTTTGCTCACGTTGTGTATGTTCTTCCTAAAATTGAATTTTTAAAAAAGAACTGTACTTTGAAATCTTAGGCTCTGCTATCATGAAAAATCTGAATATAAAGCCAAGCAGCAAATACATACGGGAAATAAATATTTTATTGGCTAATATATCAGTATAGACATTTATACTGGCTCAAGACTACAAGTTCATTTCAAACTATATTAACACATTTGCTTTGGAACCAAGTAAACTATTACCACAAGCAAATAAAACCAAAATCTATCCTTTGTCCTATAATGGATGTCTAAGTACATCTTTCAGGCTGGGGGAACAAGTAAGATGCTTCTAAGGTCATTTTCTGGGGTTCGAGAGCAGGAGGTTTGCCCTTGTCTCTGCTTAAGATGCTCATGGGCAATTGGTGGGCCACTGTGTGCAACAGGATGCTGGACTAGATGGGCTGTGGCCTGACCCAACAGGACTCCTCTTATGTTCTTTTGTCCTCTTACCTCCCTTCTCACTGTCATAGTGCGAGGCATCAAACTGAGCATCATCATTCGGAAGCTGAACACTGGCTATCACAAGATGGTTTTGTTCATCAGACGTGTGAGTCCCAAGAACGAGCCGGTGAATACTGAAGTCTTTGCCTTCAGGTCTGTAATGTCACAGAAATGCAAGTTTGTGAAGAACATGGCTTCTATCTCAGATTAATCACTGTCATTATGACCCATATCAATGCAAGCATTCCACATGCCAGAACTGCTTGTATTTCAGCCAATTTTCTTGTTCTAGTAATGCAAAATACTGAAGAGGGGGTCTAAAGGCAACAACAGCTCTAAACCTAGAGCTGAAAGGGCAATGAAGAAGCAGATGAGCCACCTCCCAAACTCCAGCCCTACTTAGATGTTCACAGAAACAGGTTAGGATATACCGTTGGGCCCCATATGTGCAGGGGATAGATTACAGGTCTTACCGCCATTATAGAAAACTGGCACAAGATTTCCCAAGACTCCTGGGAAATGGCAAGAGATATCCCAGGAATCATGGGAAACCATGTGTCATTTCAACACTATTTCTGACTGCCCCAAGGATCTAGGAAGCCTCTGGGAAGCCTAATGGAAGCGGGGGGGGGGGGGAGGCTGTTCTGGTTGACTATGTGTAAGCAAAACTATGGTTACCAGACCAGCGGATAGAGGGAGCCAACTATACAATAAAACACAAAAACATATTTAAAACAGAACCCACTCGTGTTACTAAAACAAGGTTAAGTGGATTTCAACTGCCCCCCCTTCAACTTATTAGTTTAATGAACTGTCTGCTTGCTAACAAGCATCAAATAAGGTTGTAAGCACAAAAATGCATCCTTCTCAATGTAAGATGAAGAATTACTTCACAAAATTACAGGGTAAACCTCCTGTGGTTTTCTAAGTACAGTAAGGACCATTACATTCAGGGACACCAAACCAAGTCTCTGCAGATCCTCCTCAAACACGTTTTTCACTATCAGAGAAACAGTTGTGTCAGTCTAATTCAAAAAGTCCAGCAAGGTAGTTAGTAGCACTTAGAGACTAACAAGAGAAGGGCTGGTGGCATGAGCTTTCATAGACATGTCTACTTCTTCAGATGCTAGGGGGCCCACCTTGCTGGACTTTAGTTGAGGTAGGCCGTGATGGTGCAAAAGTGGTTACCTGGTGACATCTGGAAGCCACTGTGCTGTCAAACTGGGCCACTCCAAAGCATGGGTCATTACAAGATCATACAGAAATGGAGTGTTCTTCTTCCATATCTTGTACTCTTCGTTGATCACACGCTCTTCTACTGCGTCATCAAAGGCAGCTGCCAGATGTAAAAGATGAACGAATAAAATACTGATTAACCAGGATGAAAGCCCTATGGGCATTGTTCTCTAGAAGACCAAAAAACCTATATCTTAAGTTGTTCATCTCACTCCACACTGAATCTCTTTGGGTAACACTCCACAATGAAGGACTCAGTCCCCAGTGGAATTTAGGTGCACATTTATAAGTCACAATTATACTTGAGATGCAGAGTTATTTTCCTGTATCAATGTTGTTTTACTGGGCAAAAGCCCTGCAGTTCATCTATCGCATCCCAACAGTTTGGATATGTGATCTCTCATGTACTTCCCTTCCAGTAAGATGAAGAATCACAGTTCTTTCCTGATCAGCATCAATCTGTGCTTTAGTTTTCAAAAACAGAGGAACATAAATCAATTCCACAGCAGAACAGCACCTATCAGTGCAAATCCACAGCTCAGAAGTGGCTGCTTCAGACATTTCAACATAAAGGCCACTAAAAGGCTTACTGTACTCCATCGTGGGGTCTCAAGCCTCAAAGCAGAGCCCGTGGCCAAACCTTTTCTAGTGGTTCTAACTATTACTGAAATATACATTCAAAATAACCCATCAAATTCAAATATTCGCTCATGGATTTAGTGGGTACATGAAGACAATTCAATAGGTGCCAATAAGCATGGGGAAACACAGCATGGTTTAAGCTCAACCAGGGTCGAATGTTCAGCTCAAAGCCAAACTGGTAGCTAGGCCATAAAGGACACTGAACAGTCAAGATTTCCCCACTTCTCTGTGACCGATGTCGGGTGGCAATGGCAAAGACACCTCCCCCCAAAAGCAAGATGGAGGATATCAATCCTATGAGGCTGGTGAACCGACTACTGTGGTAAACACTCACTAAAACATCAAGTAACAGTGCCTGAAAGGGGAGCACAGTGAACTGTAAACCTGCAAGACCTCATGGGCCAGTTTGAATGCCCCTATTTTAAGAGTACTGCACATATGTCCTCCATAGGTGGTGTAGTATTTTTGATCTGCATTTAAACTAGTAGGCTTTGGAGGCCTAGCAAATTTTCAACTCTACCTTGCATCCGTCTATAAACCAAAAATTTTGTCTTCTAATACTGTAAATAACTTAATGTTTTGAACATAAGGGGGAACTGATTAAAATTGGGGCTGCTATTCATGCACATATTTACAGTTTCGAGGTTGGCCTGGAGCACTAACTACAATACTTGTCTTCTGGCTGTGTGGGTCTGCAAATTCAGCAGCTTTCTGGACAATGAGGGAATGTGGGGATCCCACATTGTCCTTCAACATATGACAAATAAATTATTTGCTCATTTCTAAAAAAAAGCTTCTAGTTATCAAGTCAAGACAGAAAGCAGAATATTTCAGAAGAAAACATGTTCACTTTGCTGACATAAAGATCTCAAATGGACAGCCAGCATGGTTTAGCCTATAAGACCTTGGGCTTGTGCTTTTTTTCCTGGAATTTATGCTAGAATAGGGGCCTACTGTCCACATACTGGTGCAGGCTAGAGCAGAGCCCAAGTGAGGCCTGCCACAATCTGCCTACATTAGCATGCGGACAGCAGACCTTTATCCTGGAATATATTCCAGAATATGGGCAAGTGCAAACAGGCCCCTTGATCTCCACTCATTCATGATGCCTATTACCTGAGGATGTCCTAAAAATAAAAGGGAGGAAACAGTGACCCTCACCTGCATGGCCTTTAAGGAAATAAGAGTAGACTGAGGAGGGCGCCCTCAGGTGGTCTGTAGGCACCCAATTCCAGGCCCTTTCTGCACTTGGCCTTATTTTGGAATATATCTCAGTACAGCAGTCTGCTGGCTATGAGCTAATGCAGACTATGGCAGGCCTCACTTGGGCCCTTCCATGGTCTGCACTATCAGCAGATCCCTATTCTGGGATATATTCACGAATAAGGCCAAGTGCAGGAAGGGCCCAGGTTGACCATTAACCCACCACGTGCAAGATGGCTGTTTGTTGATGGGCACCTCCATGCCTACTTCCTGGGAGGGGCTGGGGATCATCGAAATGGCGACCTCGTGATTTGCTCCAGCCCTGAGCTTACAGCCACTCCCAGGCTCCATGGGCCCTTCTAGGCATCCTTCTTGGCTGGGGCACAGTACTGGTTTGCCGCTGCCCAATTCCAGGACGCGGCTGGGGATCGAACCCGCAATCCACTCTTCTCCAAGCCACTTCTGAGCGGCTGCTGTAGCTGCTTCAGCCACTTCCGCAGGAAAGTAGCAACTGCGCCTATGAACGCGGCCAAACTTCCCTTGCGAAATGGCTGCCTCTATCAAGAGCTGTGGGGGGAACCACTAAGCGCCGCCGCGTGCACATGAACGGCGGGGCCACCACACGCGAGGCCGCTCTCCGGCCGGCAGCATCGATCGGCCCCGCCCACTTCACGAGAGAAACTGCCGCTCTCCCCTCCCCTCCCCCCCCCGGGCTCGTGAGAAAAGCAGCCAGTCGCCACGGGAGAAGAGAGGGAGGGAGCCGAAAGGAGGGGGCGCTCCCCATTGGACGGCCGCCTCCGGAATGGGGCGGGGCTGGAAAAAGCGGCGTGGGGATTGGATGCGTGGGTTCCCCGCGGGACGACACACACCACACACACACGCACGCACGCACGCTGGAAAGGGCCGAAGTGCGGCCTAGTCAGGGCAGGTCGCCGCCTCCGCTTCCCGCCGCCTCTCCCACGCCCCCTCGCCGCCGTGTGCGGGCCTGGGCCCGGGCTCACCTTCTTTATCCGCCATGGTGCCGCTTCTCTTCTGGAGCGCCAGCGACGTCGCGGGAAGCCGGTTCGGACTTCGCCTCAGGAGGAAACTGGTTCGCCTGTGTATTGTTCCCTCACTTGCCCTCGCTCGGCCCCCTTCGCGCGCTCTCAGGCGCACACGCGCATGCGCCGCCTGCTGCTGCCGCCGCCTTTCTCAGGCCAGCGGGCGGGGGGGGAGGCGGGCGAGCGAGCGAGCGACGCGTTCGTTCGCGCGCCAAAGGCAGCCAATCGGCGACTGCGAATCCCTAGCGCGAGAATCTGGGGGGGGGAGGAAGGAGCAAGACTCAGGAGCAGACCACACACTCCGAAAGTGGGGGTGAGGGAGCAGCTGCGCCACTTGTGTCGTCCCTTCCGTCCGCTGGCCGGCGTTCTCTAGTCCTCCCTCTCACCACCGGGCTGGCGCGGTCCGCTCCCGCTGCTGCGCAACTCGAGTGCGCGCGGTCACTGTCGCCGGCCAATCGCAACCCACGGCTGTTTCAGTCCCGTCTCCGCCAATCACGCGCAGATAGGGGCGAGGGGGCGGGACTGGGAGAGGCAGAGGGGCGGAGACTGCGCGCAGCCGTTCTCCTCCTCGGGAGGATTGCGTCGGCGCCGCACCCCCACGTCAGGAAGAAGGGCACGCCTGCGTCGCTGAAGCCGCTCTGGGATGCGCCATTTTTAATAATAGGAATGTTTATAGGGGGCTTGATTTCGATTTTAAGTTTTGTTTTCTTTCCTTTCTAGTCGCGCTGGGCAGTGAGGGGTGACACAGGAACCCGTAATTCCCCCCCCCCTGCAGCTTGTGTGGGAAGGGTGGTGCTCTTTTGGGGGGGAACCCCTCCTGCCTATATGAATCAAGGGCAGAAGAGATTTAAAAAGGCACGTTGGGACCCATCTACACCTAATTTTTTTTTAAATTTGTTTAAAACAATTACAACTCACTCCATACAATCACTACCTTCAACAATAAAATACAATCTTACAAAACGGAAACTTGACACCAACACCTCATATGTGTCAATATTAAGACAAGCTACACCCCATGATACCAATTCAACATACTGCATTACCAAGTTATCTCTGAGAATAGTGCTTGGATTTTGCTCTTTTAACACCTGAAAAGAATAGGAGTCAGCAATCCTGTAACTTGTATTCCATTGAGCTTACTTGATACGTGGCAACCATTTACCAACAAATTTGCCTTGTATTTCTGACACTTGCCATTTTTTCTTTTTGCACCATTAACAGTTCGTTGGTGAGTTGAGACCATATTCGTGAATTCCAGCTGTCTTGAAACAGACGTCTTGGGAATTTCCAAAATAAAGCAATTTCCGCCTTCGCCATTGTAATCAAAGTCTTTAACAATTCACTTTCTGAAGGGAGAGTGTTACTTTCCTTGAAGTATAGGAGAAATAAACATGGCTGGTGTGAAAGTAAGGGCTTCTGAAGTAACATCCCACAATACATTTTCAACTAGAGACCAGAATTTTCTAATTACTGGGCGTTGCCACCATAGATGGAAAAAGAAACCCCACTCATCACAAACCTCCCAACATTGATGGAGAGAGCATAGTATTAATTCTGTGAAGGACCAATGGTGTCCTGTACCATCTGTATAATACTGTCTGTAAATGACAATTCTCACTCATTTTATTTATTTATTTATTTATTTATTTATTTATTTATATTTCTATCCCGCCCTATACCCGAAGGTCTCAGGGCGGGTTACAATATTATAATAATCTTAGACAGGTCCCTGCCCTCAGGCTTACAATCTAAAGAGACAAGATACAAAAGGAAAATGGTGTGGGAGGGAACAGGGGTGCTCTGAGATTTAAACAAGGAGTATATTTTACTTAATATTTTCAACCAGGTGGCATTGTCCAGATTTGTTACCCATCTACACCTAATTTTTAAATCCTGCTTCAGTCCACAGTGAGTGGACACATCAGCAGAACGACTAGACATTTTCTTACCCAATTAAGATTAATATAATATTGTAGACCCAAAGGTGGATTTCTGTGTTGGATAATGCAGAAAGAAAACAGCTCATTGCTCAGATGATACACTCTTTCGCTCTGAAAGTGGATTGAAACTGAATTAAAACATAGGTGCAGATGGATCCCTTGTCCTGTAGCACAATCCATCTTTTCAGAGAAGCACACTTCTGGGTAATAGGATAAAATAATAAAACTGAGGCAAATAAACTTTCAAAATACTTGGCATGGATATTCTAAACTTGCCATCACAAAGTAGCTTTAGATTTCATGTTAAAAGCTCATGTATAATTTGTTTAAATGTTACATACTAGAGCAGGGTTTCCCAAACTATGGGTCGCAACCCACTGGTGGGTCGCGAGCGAATATTGAGTGGGCCCTGCCTGTAGAACGACACACCAACCAACCGAGCCTTTATTCATATTGGTAATGGTTAAATTTCCTAGAGGCGGGTCCCGAGTTGGTAAACTTATATTAGATGGGTCGTAGCCCAGACAACTTTGGGAACCACTGTACTAGAGGACAATCCCAGATCTATCCGCAGAAGAAGCTACAATGCCTGAATGAAGCCTCACTCATGCAGCAGCACCAACATCCACCTCTGCTACCAAAAATGACGCAAGCAAATCCATTCCGTTTCTATGCCAGCATTTTCCTAATGCAAGAATCTTGGCACAGCAATGAATACGTAACCCCAGCAGATCTAAGAAAGATCAGTCCCTATTGGCCACAAAAGTTGGCTGTGACTAGATAGAATCAAGCAAGGAAGCAAGAATTTGCAATTGCATACCCTTGCAGCCCCTTAGGACCCAAACATTTACAGGGCTGAGCATGTGGGCTGCCAATGAGGTGCACTGTTCCCCTAAAATTAAGATTAATATAATATTGTAACCCGCCCTGAGCCCTTCGGGGTACAGGGTGGGATAGAAATACAAATAAATAAAATGCAGTTAATGCAGTCTTTCTTTGAGGATAATGGGGTAACCACCCCTTCACAGAAAGTAAATTCAGGAAGAATTATAATAAGTGTTATTGATACACAACATAATATACCTTTAGCTCTCATTGGCCTACATTTCACATCATGTTCTTCCCAAGAACTTAGGATCACATGTTGTATTGGTTTTGCAGTTGAGCAATGGAGATTTTGTCAACGTGCAGATGTTCTAAATAATAATAATCTAAACATATTAGTAGTGGTAGTATAGCAACTTCCCAAGAAAATTACTTGATAGTTTACAGAAAAAACAAACATAACACAATATAAAAATACATTATAACAATACTTTATATTTAAGAACAGAATACACACATGCAATACATTTTTTTAAAAAGGTCATTCCATGAAAAAATACTGAACGTAGGATCTGTGTCTGACACCCCTAGAAGGGCAGAGTGGATAAGTTCTCCCTGCTGGAGTTTTGCTTGTTGGTAGGATAAAATGCAATTGTTTAAGAAAGGACTAGAACTCTGAGTATCTATCTATCTGTCTATCTATCTATCCATGGAAGTACCAACAAGTACAAATTCAGGAACATCTTATTTGTCCTTTCTGCCATTGCAAAGGTATAAATGACTGATTCTCCATCACGCCTACTACGGGTTGATATATGAACGTAACGAGGGCCATTTAAAAGCACAGGATTTTGTTTGTTTTAGGTCACTGTTCCTTTAAATGTTGCAAAACCTCCCCGGCTAAGGCTGAAATGGCTATTGCATGCAGTTGCATGCAACTGCAGACAGAGAAGCCATCTTTACTAATTCACCCGTATTCCTCCCTCCCTCCCGAGTGCACAGAAGGAAGTACACAATAATTTCTAGGCATGCAACTGCAGTCAAGTCATGGCCGACAATTATCGGGACTATAATTTGACAGAGGACCAGAAAATCATGAAAGCGAAATATCCTCCCCTTAATAAGAAGTATGAATGTAAGTATGTTGCTTTTAACTGGGGAAGTGGGAAATGCAACATTTAATGGCTGTGTTTCGAGTTTGCAAAAGAAGCTGCTGGTTAGCATACAACCACACCTGGGTTTTTGCGTTGGGAAGGTTGTGTAGCCAGCAGAGGAGGATAATAAGAGCATAAGGGGGACACTTGCTTAGCTCAAAACCCACACGTCGCTGGCAGAGCTAAGATCCGCTGCCTTGCCACAAAATAGCTTTTTGTTTATTTGCTTTTCCACATCCTGGTTGTTCCGAAGTCAGATTTTGCTGGCTAGAGAGTTGCCATTATTTCCCAAGGGGTGTGGAAACTTTGGAGGAAGTCCTGGTCTCAAAACTAAAGACTGAATTGTCCTCAGTCAATGTCGAGGCCAGGGTTTCAAGATGAGATGCGGATTTTTAGTCCCTAATGTAGTAGGGTGGAATGAAAAAAAAAAAAAAAAGATGAGATGCGGATTTGAGTCGGGGACACGTTCTACAAGGAAAATTGAGATGTTCCGTTTGCAGGAGAAACGACTAAGGGGCATTATATTAGGATTGAGCGACATCAAAAGGTGCTATAGGGTAGATACTAAAACCACAAATAACGGTCCTAACACATTGGGGTTTGCTAGGTTCTGGCCGAATAAGTGGAGAAATTTCTTAATACAGTAGTGAAATTATTTTGTGCAACATATCTGCCTATGGCAGTACCGCACAAGCTGGAGCATCACTTGTCACCACTGGTTTAATTCAGATTCCCAAGCATTGCAAAGGGTCAGACTTGATAATCCTTGGAGATCCCTTCTGACTTCACAACGATTCTATGAATGTGTGGTTCTGTTTCACTTTCCTTAAAGGCTCTGCCTGATTTCCTGTGTCACACAAAGAAGGGTTAGCCTAGAAAGAATTATATGTAAAATAAATGTACTGAGTTTGGAGTGCTCTTAATTTAGCTAGCTAGAAGGAGGAGGAGGAGGAGGAGTTGGCTTTTCTACCCTGCTTTTCTCACCCATTTAAGGGAACTCAAAGCAGCTGACAAAACTTTTCTATTCTCCCCACAACAGAACACCCTGTGAGGTAGGTGCGGCTGTGAGAGCTCAGAAGAGAGCTGTGGCTAGCCCAAGGTCATCCAGCTGGCTTCATGGGGGAGGGTGGAATCGAACCCGGTATTCCCAGATCAGAGTCCAGCTCCCTAAACCACTAGACCAAACTGGCTCACTAACTAGAGCCCTCCCTTCTTTGTGATCTATTGCTTTTTCTTTTTGAAATTCTGGGATTTAGTTTAAATTTCCTCAGGTGATCTTATATATTTTTCCCCTCCTCCTCCTCCCCAACCCTCGTATTTTTAATCCTATCTAGATCTGGATCATACTGCTGATGTACAGTGAGTATTTTTTTAAAAAGTTTCTTATCTGTTAGGGGAGGGAAATAGGTATTTAAAACAAAAACAAAACAGGAATTCCTGGTAGTAAAAAACATTCCTTTTATTCTGCTCTTTAGGGACATTTTTTGTGAATCATGTTTCAGAAGCTGATTGTTATGGCTGGGGTGTTGTATCTCGTTTCTTACTGAATATAATTTGTAAATATTTGAAAAGCTGACCTTTCCACTGATACAGCTGATTTAGGGTGTTTTTCCACTGTCACTAGAAGTACCCATTAATGGGTACAAAAATGCCATTACGTACCCATTAATGGATACTTTTAGTGACAGTGGAAAAACACCCTTAGTTTATCTGTTTTTATAGTGAGGTTATTGTGACCTGCCTTAAGACCTTGGGTACATAGAGAGAAATTCCTGGTGACTCCATTAGTGCGTTCATGTAGATTTCCTGACAACAGTGTAGAGGTCTTGCAAACAGATGTTCTGCCATAGAACTAGGAACATCAGAATGTATTCCAGACTTTAAAAATCTATAAATACCTGTATTTCAAGGTGGAATGTGGCTTGAGGATGTCTTTACCTTTTTACCTCATGTGGTTACACATTCTAATAAGATTACCAAGAGAAAACAATAGTGGATGAAGAACATAACGCTGGGGAATACCAACAGAGATAGGGGAGGAAGATGATGTTGGCTCTGGTAGGCCACTGAGAACCAGCAACTAGAGAGATAAGATGTAAACCAGTGGAGAACTGTGCCCTGAAAGCTATGATTATGGAGTAGTGGTCAACTGTATCAAATGCAGTGGAGAGATCAAGGAGAACAAGGATGGAGTAAAGGCCGTTAGCTTTGGCTAGGAGAAGATTGTTTGTGGTTTTGGAAAGAAGTATAGTGGATGGAAACCAGACTGAATGAGATCAAAGGGCGAGAAGGCAGAGAGAAAATCCAGGCAGCATGAGTAGAGTTCACGCTCTAGGGTTTGGGAGAAGAATGGCAATAGAGATATGGGATGCTAGTGGGAAGGGAAGGGGAAGGAAAGGTCAAGTGAAGGTTCATGTGGCGCTACCATAGTAGCCAGCCCGAAAGAGAGAGAGAGATTCCCTTCTGAGGGTGTGCCAGTCACCCTCACTGATAATGATGCATATCTTTTGTATTGTATTTAATATTGTATCGGTTTTATTACAACCAGCCCTGAAATATCTGAGTATAGGATGGGATAGAAATAAATAATTACTTGGTAAATTGCCTTAACCAGTGTAGACCAGTGAGAATGCAGAGACAAATTCATAGACAACAGATGTATCAATGGCTACTAGAATTGATGTCTAAGTACATCCTTCAGGCTGGGGAGACAAGCAGGAGGCCTCTAAGGCCATTTGCTAGGATTTGAGAGCAAGAGAAGGTTTGCCCTTGTCTCGGCTTGAGATGCCTGTATGCAATTGGTGAGCCATTGTCTAGGACAGGGTGCTGGACTAGATGAGCTGTGGTCTGATCCAGCGGGCCTTTTCTGGGGTAGCACCCACATTCAAGAAATGCCTACTATTACCGTACATCTCACATTCATGAGGTGCCTACTGTTACCTCTTTTAGGCACCTGCTGGAAACTTGCTTGTTCTCCCAGACATTCCTGGCAAGCATGAATGTTCATTTCCTGACCTCACGCAGTTTTCTATAGTGTTTCCTTATTCTGTTCTTCGATATCATTAGCAAGTAATCTCTAAAGAGTATTTGCACAAAGCAGTGATATAGAAATGTTTTGAATAAATAAATAAATAAAACATTTGCATAATGCTGTTGCCACAGGACAGGAATGCTTAATGCTGATTTGTCCTTAGGCTACATGCCTGGGGAGAGACACTGGAAGAAGCCTTTGAGCAGTGTGCCATGGCCATGTTTGGCTACATGACAGACACAGAGACTGTTGAACCCCTGGACACAGTAGAAGTGCAGGCAGAAGGTAAGAACCTGTCCTCTTAGATCTTTAACGGTCTTGGGAAAATCAATGGTACCGAAAACAGAGTTTGATTCCTTTGGAGAGTTTCAAAATATAAATGTTTTAAATAGGTATATCTATATCTGGCTTTTTTCCAGAAAGCCGGGTGAATATCACATTGTGGGTTCTCTGGGCTGTGTTCACACCTAAATTTTAATCCAGCTTCAGTCTGCTTTTAGAGTGAGTTAATGCATCAGCAAAATGGCATGTTGACTTCTTTCAGCCTAGTCTAACTCAGAAAATCCACTTTGTGGTTGGATAATGAGGAAGAAAATGACTGTTTGCTGATTTGTTCTTCAACTCTGAAGGTGGGTTGAAGCTGGATTAAAACCTAGGTACGAATGCAGCCTTGGTTCCTTCCTCCATTATCGCTTGCCTGAATTGGAGCAGAAATGGAAGCAGCCCTTGGGCTCTGTGGCCCTTTTACCAGGTTTACCTTGAGGGCTCCTGATCTCTCATTTGTTCCCCTTCATCAGGCCATGACATGTTGTCTCTTCTGTTTCACTTCCTGGATGAATGGCTGTACAAATTCAGCGCTGAAGAATTTTTCATTCCCAGGGTGAGTCCCTGATACCTTCTTTCCTATTGAATAAGATGTCCATTCTGTATGGAGCCAACTGTAGGCTGTGGCTGAGTGGGTGGGTGGTTAAGAGAATCTCATTTAAAAAAAAAATACTTTCAATTGTTTTGCTTTTAATCATGTTCTGGATTTGGTATTGTATTTTTGTGCTCTTTAAACCTGCTCTGGGATAGAGGATGACCATGAAGTGCAGATATAATCATTTTGCTGAGCCTTTAGAGTGAGCAGAACAATGGAAATTGACATATTCCTACTTGTCAGGCATCACTGGAATTAAAAATTACAAGCTTTTTTTTAGAAAATGTTTTCTTTTTTTTCTGTAGGAAATAAAAGTACTTTCCATTGACAGAATGAGATACAAAATAAGGTCCATTGGGTAAGTTATCAAAATAATCTGGTTTAAAATAATGGATCAAGAAACTGGGTTTATGATGGGATAGCCAGAAAGTCCCTTGGTCCTTTTAATTCCTGATTAACAGAATTGTGGAAGACTTGGGTGGAGACTAGGGATTTGAACGAATGGGTTTTTGGCATTCAATTAATAACGAATCGAATGTTAGAAAATCCATAGTCGTTCGAATAGATCCCCTTCGTATGTGGTAGGATTCTGTTTGATACGAATGTGTTTGTATGAATTTGTCCAAAAATCTGATACAAATGCATACGGATCCTGCATGCTGATCCTATAAAAATGCATACATATCGGATAACGGATCCTATACAAAAGCATATGTATCGATACATATCCAATATGTATCCCCAGTTTAACAAATGTACGAACTATTCTTATGAATGCTCCAAAACATTCATATTCATACGAATGTTATTGTACTAATGTTGTAACATTTGATTTGTGTACAGTGTCCAAATTTGTATGAATTCATACAAATAGCGAATGTTATCAATATTCATGCGGATGCCTAGAGGAGAGTATTTGGGAATTTTGAAGAGATCCTCAAATGTCATGACTGCATAGAATTGTGGCAAGAAAATCATTCCACCTGCCAGGGATCCCGTAATATTCCTTCTAGTTGTTATTATTTATTATTGTTGTTGTTGTTGTTATAGTTTATTTCTAAAGCGCTGTACATATACTCAGCGCTGTACAATATTATATCAATCTTAGACAGGTCCCTGCCCTCAGGCTTACAATCTAAAGAGACGAGAAACAAAAGGAAAATGGTGTGGGAGGGAACAGGGAACAGCAAAAAGCAAGCACTTGAGGTCTTCAGTTCCAATTCTTCTGTCTGTTTCTTATGGCTGGAATTTTTCTATTCTCTTTACTTTGAATTTTCTCTTCATTGATGACAAACCGGATGATGGTAGAGATGGTCAGCCGGCATCTACTCAGCCCCGCCCTGCTCAGCCTCAGGGCCAGACATTTTTCAACTGGTGGATTGGCTGCCATAGTTTCTTTGCCGTCCTGTGATGGGAGCAGTTGGAAGAGGGAGGGGCACTTCTGGGAGCAAGGTGGCAGAGCAGCCCAGCCTGCTGCCTCTTCTCCACTTCTCTCAGGCAAGATGGTTCCTAGCCTTGTGATGGTAGTTGGAGGAGGGAGGGGCACTGCTGAGAGCAAGATGGCAGAGCCCAGCCTGCTGCCTCTTCTCCACTCCTCTCAGGCAAGATGGTTCCAGTTGTTAGAACATTGGCTTCTGTTTATCTCAGAAGTACTGGAGCCTTTTGTTGGCTTTTTTGAAACTGTGGTTTAGTGGAGTCAGTTGTCTACAAATATTTTTATTGTCTTTTGCTTTTCTGTTCAGGTGGGGAGAAGAGTTCTCCTTGTCAAAACATCCCCAGGTATGTTGTGGGTAATTGTTTTATGCTTCATGATCGTGTTCCAGAGGCAAAATGGGTGTAACAGATGGTCCTTTTTTGTTCCAAGAGCAAAACCTCTCGCTTTGCTTGCAGTTGATGTATGTTTGTTTATTATTTGTATTTCTATCCCACCGTATACCTGAAAGTCTCAGGGCAAGTAGAGGGGGAAACTATTCCATAGCCTAGGGGCCATCACTGATAAGGTCCTCTCTTGGGTGTCCACCCCTTTTGCTCCTGGGGCTGGTGGGACAACCAGGAGGGCCTCCCCTCCAGATCTTAAGGCACAAGTAGGTCAATATGAGAGAAGGCGATCCTTTAGATATTTGGGGCCCAAGTCATTTAGGGCCTTATAAGTCAAAGTTAACACCTTGAATTGGGCTCAATAGTGAATCTGTACCCAATGCAACTCTTTTAAGACCGTAATGATGTGCGTCCAGCCAGCTGCTCCAGTTAGCAGTCTAGCTGCTGCATTCTGTGCACGCTGCAGCTTCCAAACGGTCTTCAAGGGCAGCCCCATGTAGAGCATGTTACAGCTGTCTAATCTGGAGGTTACCAGAACATGGATAATATTGAAAACGTCAAGACTGTCTTTTAAAATGTGGTCCACCTAGCTTAATGCTTTTTTCAGCACACCGGGGACAGCAGTTTAGGGGGTTTGCAGCCTTATAGTGAGGTTATTGGAGGTGGGATGGATCCTCCAAGAGCAAAGCTTTCAGATGGAAACAAGAAAGGAATATTGTCTATTTTGTGTCTTTCCCTTGAAAATATTGCTCAGAAGGGATCTCCAGAAGGCAAAATTTGGGCACCATCATGTGCAGTTGCTAAGGTCTCAATTCTGCTATCTCTTCCTCCTTTGTGTTTATGCCAGTTCAGGTTTGGCTAATGTGTATGATGTGATCCAGGGCTGTAACTTAGGTTGCATTTCCTCTTCCCTCTCAGGGCACAGAAGTCAAAGCAATAACCTATTCAGCGATGCAGATCCACGAAGAGGAAAAGCCAGAAGTTTTCGTTATAATTGATATCTGAGTTGCACTGCGGCCAGAAGGGATAGGTGCCCCTGAAAGTGAGGCGTCCATCAGTCCGATGGATAACTGAGGTCCCGTATAGGAATCCTCTGTGATTCTTAACCTCAGTTGGGGGAAACTGGAGATGCTAAATCAAGCAGGCAATGTTGAAAAAAAGTGTGGTATGCTGAGAGATGAAATTTACATCAATAGCAGTTTGGTTGAGGCAGCTTACAACTTTGAACAACCCAAAATATGTATTCCGAGAATTCTGGGATTGCAAAGGTCCTAGGAAAAGAACTATTCAGTTTGATAATACTGTTCCCTATACCTCTGCCTTTGCTGTCTAAAATGGCTTCTAAAAGACTGATATGGTTTTATGGTTTTCTTCTTCCTTTTACAAACTTGTAAAATACTGTAGAGAGCTTTAATGTGCTTATGATATTTCCAGTTGGCTTCACTACGCTTGAGAGACCTTGGAAGTTTCACGTGCCCCCTCTTAGCCAGACATAGGGGGTTTTTTCCACTGTCACTAGAAGTACCCATTAAGTACCCATTAATGGGTACTTAATGGGTACTTCTAGCGACAGTGGGAAAAAACTCATAAATTCCCCTGCAACAATGAGGTTCTCCTTTTGCCATGCAGTCCCATTGCATCAGCATTGCTGCTAGCTATAGCTAGTTTGAACAAGAAAGGAACATAAGAGCATAAGAGAAGCCCTGCTGGATCAGGCCACAGCCCATCTAGTCCAGTGTCCTATCGCACACAGAGACAAGGACAAACCTTTTCCTGCTCTCAAATCCCAGCAAATGGCCTTATAGGCAACCTTCTCCCCCACCCCCAGCCTGAAAGATGTACCTAGGAATTCATTCTAGTAGCCATTGATACACCTGTCATCCATAAATTTGTCAAACCCTACCTTAAAGCCATCTAAACTGGAACCCACTCCAGGCTACGTTCAGAAATAAAACACTATCAGCACTGCTATAAATGTAGTGCTAAAATAATGAAAGGGAATTTGTGAGCGTTGGAAGCTGGTTCACAGCATCCTAACAAAGAACATAAGAGGAGCCCTGCTGGATCAGGCCACAGCCCATCTAGTCCAGCTTCCTGTCTCACACAGTGGCCCACCAGTTGCCCATGGGCATCTCAAGCAGAAGGCAAAGACAAAACCCTCGTTTGCTTTTGACTCCCTGCAAATGGCCTTTAGAGGCATCTTGCCTGACTCTCCAGCACTGAGGCAGGACCTAGGCATGCATTCTAGATAAGAACATAAGAGGAGCCCTGCTGGATTATGTTCACAACCCATCTCGTCCAGCATCTTATCTCGCACAGTGGTCCATCAGTTGCTTCTGGGCATCTGAAGCAGAGGCAAAACCTTCACCTGCTCTTGAATTCCTGGAAATGGCTTTAGAGGTTTGACTTCTTTACTCCATTTCTTTGAAAAGATGTACAGGCAAGAAAGGAATAAGAGATAATGAATGGCAAATGCGTCAAGAGAGATGCGAATTGGGGTTTTCGACTACAGGGTTTTTTGTTTTTTCCATCCCTCTTCCAAAAAAGAGCATGTGTGACTATTACAAAGAAGGTAAAGTGCAGAACTTGTGCAGCATATCTAAGAGGTATCGTTACCATTACATTCTGGTGGTGTGTAAAAATGAAGCCTGGAGGGTCTTTTGCAATTTGTAGGCTTGAGATCATTCATTTGGATACAAGTGACAGATCAAATCCCAGTAATCAGCATTTTATATCTACAGTACTGAGTAAGCCAAAGAGTATCACTGGATGATGGACATCTTAAACTGGGCGTTCCCCCTTCATAAAACCAGGCATTTTTTACGATACTCAAGCAAAAAAACAGATGAACAGAATCAGCCATGAGATTGTAAATCACGGATTGTAAGCAAAGCCACAGTCAGTCTTGGCATAAACTGGTTTGTTAAAAAGCATGGTTTGGGGTTTTATATTTAAATAATTATTTTTTATTAAACCATTTTATAAGTCTGCTCTGCTACTTATGTGCAGAATGCAAGTTTTACTGGTTGGGGATATTCTGCAATACAAGTGGTTGTGAAGCATGTAGCAAAAATGTTGCACCTTTGTACAGGAGCTGTGGTCACAGACATTTTGTGATTTTTATAAAGGGAAGATGTGTAAAAAGAAATTTAAATGACATATAGGCTCACTGGCTCTAATAGTTAGAAGGTGAACTTGGGCTGTTTTTTGCACTAGCAACAAAAACCCATTTAGGAATCGGATAGGTACTCTGTTATGTACCATCTGTGCGCAAGACCCCTTAAGGATCCCCTTCTAAATAATGTGCTGTATCCAGAGTGCTGGCGAAATCTGGATTTAATGGGGTCTCCGGGCCCTTAAATCCGGATTAACTGTAGACACCTTTAAGGGTGTTTTCAGTCTGGTCTTCTGCCGTGAAGGCCAGATCAGAGGCCATGCGTCTGCACGTCTACTGGGGTCCAGGGGCAGGCTTAGGGGGCAGCATTTGCACTCATAGCTATGCAGGCCCACACGTCCTTCGTAACTGTCTACAAAGCTGAGCACAAGCTTCATAGTGGCTATGTAGGCAGCTACAAAGCGGTGTCTCTCCACCACACCCCCTGTAACAAAGTGGCCCCTGACTGACAGCTACGCTGGTCACTTGCACTGCACCAGTGGCGGACCTTCTCGCTCAGGCCTAATAAGAGCCTTGGGATGGGTGCTACAGCATCCGCTCCGCGGCCCTGTTCAGCCCCCATTGCCATCTGGTGCTAGACGGCCCGTGCGGACGCATGGGGCCCACACCTTGATGCAGAACTTGAAGGATCGGATTCCGCAAGGACCAGATACCAAAGATCCAGGTCTTCTAAATCTGGATTAATGGAGGTACGTGGAAAAACAGCCTTGGTGATGAGAAAGGTTAAAAAAATAGAAGTAAAAGCAGAAACAAGGAGGAACAACGTTAGAACAAAGGGCTCAGTAGAGCAGCAGTGTGCTATGGTCAGTTATTGTCGTTTTCATTTATCTTTCCCAAGGATAGACAGATGGGTTTTGAATGGATTCGGCTAAAAGGCACATTTTATTTCCCAAGACTTTAGGTGACATACAGGCCCCAATTGCCATTTCAGCTGCTGCCACCACCCAAGGTGAGCTTGTCAAATAGGTGTTCTCCCATCCCGTCCTCGGGGACTCCCAGGCGCCGAAGATTGGAAAGATGGTCTCCCAATTGCTTGATGGTTGTCACTTCCTCCTCCAAAAACTGAGACTTGAGGAAGTCACAGAGCTGCACCGAGAAGACAAGCAAGAAAGAACGGAATCATTGCTCAGAGCTTGGGTTTAATTCATATTCGAGGGAGGGAGGGAGGGAACACCCCAAAACTGAATTCCCAAAATGGCTCTCCTCTGGGGGGCCCAGAATGATACTGTGTGTCTGTGATTGCTGGCTGAAACTCAAGAGTGCATCTAGAGCACTGTGGTTTTAAGATCCTGGGCCTCTGAGCATGTACAAACCTGTTAATAAAGTAGATCAGTATGGTGGTCTGGAGGGGAGACCTAAGCTACCCTCCTCCCACAGTGGCATGTCAGAGACCAGGTTGCATTGCCAAAAGTTTATGGGATTGCATTCAGCACTGGTGAAGGATTGGATATAAATTCATAAGTAAATAGATACAAGCCACACTGCACTTTATGGGTCACATGAAAATAAAAACTGCTGTAACATGTTACATGGGACGTGCAATGTTTGTACACACATCACTTGATTCATTCCCCTGCATTTGGGCATGCTCCTTATCCCAGGACAGCACAAGAAGACCCTATTTGGTTGCCTAAGTCCCTGGCCCCCTATATGGGCCGCCCCTTTTTGAGGGCCACATACATGGGGGTCTTCTTTTTCAAGGGCCACCTGGTGCAGGTCCAAAAGAGCTTGATTCACGTTCTTCTCTAGTTGCAATGCACTCTGGAATGCTTCAAGGCTGGAGTCCCATCTGTCCTGTTCTGGCTTCTGTTACAAGAACATGGAAGAATTCAGGAACTGATTATAGCTGGTGCCAGCCCTTGTGGGCCCTACAGGTGTTCCTGAACCACACCTCCCGTAATTCTGTGCCTTCAAGTCTGGCTGGGGCCCACAAGGAATATCCACTGAGTTCAAGAACAACTGGAGACCTGCAATACCCTCCCACAAGCATGTGAATTTCATCCTTCCAGAACCTATTCTTCCAGAGGGCCTCCTGTATTTTAGTCTTGAATGGTGTTGGCTCCAAGTGAGCAAGAATGGAATTCACCTGAATGTCTTCCAGGACGATGCAGCCCCCACGTTTGTTTTGGTATTTCAATAATTTCTCCACATCTCTCGTTTTCTTGAGAGACTCCTCCTCCAAGAAGTCCGCCACATGCTTCAGGGCGACGTCATCCCGGCGAAAATGGTAGGCCTGGGCACGGTGGAGGGAGAAAAGCTGAGACCGCCAATCAACAGGAGCCAAATAGATGAGCTATCTGGTTGCAGTGCATTTCTGACCTTAGTTTCTGGTTCAAGGCAACACGGCACCGTGGTTTGTTACCACAGCTTCAGAATCCAGGCAACCTCTAAATGTTCTGAAGTTACACAAGCCACATCACCTGCCTCGAGGGGCATTGCTAGGCAAGCTAATGGATGTTGCTTAGTGCAGTTGGAGGTCAATGGATTGGTAAGACCTTTGCTACTATAAGACTGCATTCATACCTAAGATTTAATCCAGCTTCAGTCTCCTTTCAGAGTGAGAGAATGCATCAGCAAACTGAGAATCTGTTTTTGTTTGGCACTATCTAACTCAGAAAATCCACCTTTGGGATAGATAACGTGGAAAGAAAATGAGTGGTCACTTTGCTGATGTGTTCTCTCGCTCTGAAAGTAGACTGAAGCTAGATTCAGTCTTGGGTGAGAATGCAGCCCAAGGAATTAGAGATGTGGTTGAAAATTCCATTGAATGGTTTTGTGTTCTAAGCTGTTGGCCTTGAACCAGGCACGCTGTAGTTTGAAAACCCAGACACTTGATGGAACCAAACTGGTCCCCAACTCAAAGACAAACTATTTCATTGAACAGTTAATGTTTGCTGTATATTTATTTATTTATTTGCATTTTTATCCCACCCTATACCTGGAGGTCCCCGGGCAAGTAAGAACATTTTTGCCCCTGAAAGGGGCTTTTTTTTACTGGAGCTAATGCAAACAGCCCTTTCGTTCAATTAAACAGTTCACTGCCGAGCTGAACAAATGGGTGTTTGTTCAGCACCGAACAATTTGTTTGTGTGCATCCTTATCACAATCCAATTAATTCTAATTGTTTCCCAGTTTGGTGTAGTGATTAAGGAGCCAGACTCTTATCTGGGAATACCAGGTTTGATTCTGCCCTCCTCCATGAAGCCAAACTGGGTGACCTTAGGCTAGCCACAGCTCTCTTCAGTGCTCTCACAGCCCCACCTACCTCACAGGGTGTTCTGATTTGGGGAGAAGACTAGAAAACGTTGTCAGCTGCTTTCAGTCCCCTTTAATGGGTGAGAAAAGTGAGGTAGAAAAACCTGCTCTTCTTCGGAAGCATTAAACTTTTTTTGCACTGTGATGTCAAGTCTATATGTTTGGAGCTGGGAATCCTGGGTTTAAAGTCTGAGGGGGATTTGGGCCACTTGTTGTCTCTAGTGTAGCCTACCTCACAGGGTTGTGGTGAGAATGAAATGGCGCATTAGAGAGTAATGTTTGCTGCAATAAGCTTTCTGAAAGGAAAGAAAGATACGGGTGCATACATGTTCCAACCTGTGCTCGTGCTTCAGACAACAGAGCACAGCAACAAATAATTTCTCCTCTTAAAAGGTCCCCAAATCCCACTTGATATGCCTGTCTCTATCCTCTCTGGTTTGCCATCAAGATGGCTCATTCCATCTTGGTCATTCCAAAGCCACACCTGCCCAGAATCATGTTCTCCAAAGATGCAGCAAGGGTTTCCAGTGACCTTCTTCCAGGGAGACGCAGGGAGATTGAGAACTTGACGCAGTTCCTCCACCCACCCCTGCTTTGCTAATATCCCTCAAGACGTAGGACAGATGTAAAAATGGCGGCCCTCACCATGGACAAATAGACATAGCTGGCATGCAGCTCCAGGTTCACCATCCTGTTCACAGCCCCTTCACAATCTGGGTGGTAGTTCTGGAGCACTTGGGGAACCATGCTCCGTTCTCACCAGAAAGCCAAGGGTGGCCAAGTCAAAGCCTAGTTTAGCTCTGCAGAGTTTCCACAGAACTTGGCTTATCTGGAGCCATTCAAGGGCAGAACCAGATGTGCTGGGCTACGAGGGGGAGTTGAGGCACTTTTCTGTGGGAGAGAACACAACTCCGCAATATGACACAAGGGTTGCCATGACACCCGACACCGGGGAAACAGCAAGACACTCCATGTGGCACTGATGCTGCTGGCATGGGTTGCCGTTGCCAGGGCCCAAAGCGACTGCAGCACTGGGCTTCTCTGCCGCCTTCTTCATTTCAGACTCCCATGGCAAGGGCTAACATGGATTATAATCAGATGTGGGAGTGCTGGAAGTGCGTGGAAAGCAGAGGGTTGCCGGTTTGATCCTCAGACTCCCCCTGGAAGTAGGTAATGGCAAACTACTCCTGCGTCTCTGCCAAGGGCCGATGAGGAGGTGACTTGGTGTATTTCCTTTCCACCAACAGAAGGACAGAAGAGACGCCAGTCAATTGATTGGATACATTTCTACCCCGAAGTCACCGGGTGGCTTGCATCAAATGTCAATAGAAACATGAATAAACGCCATTTTAAAATCCTATGGAGGACAACGTGATCTACATTGATCACAGCAGTCTGTCTGCACTGCGTTGGCCCCTCTTGTCAGATTTGGCTGTACTCTTTGCCTCAGGCACCTCAGAGAGAAGAGTTGGATTTTATACCCTACTTTTCTCACCCTTAAGGGAACTCAAAGCTGCTGACAAACCTGTTCTTCTCCCCACAGCAGATACCTTGTGAGGTAGGTGGGGCTGTTGGAGCTCAGAAAGAGAGCTGTGACTAACCCAAGGCCACCCAGCTGGCTTTGTGGAGGAGTGCAGATCTGAACCAGGAAACTACCAGATATAAACCCAGCGCTCTAACCATAAGACCAAACTGGCTCACAGAGAGGAGCAAGAGGCCTACACTCCCTTTCCCAGGAGGTATTTCACTGAAGCCCTCCTGCACCTTCAAGCCCCTTCAGCAAGAGACGGATGGGCCTCAGTCACGTCTCTCCAATGTGGTTTCAGTCCTTTGGAAACAGAGCCAATTTCCTCTCAGTTTGCTCCTTTGAGGTTGCTGGATTAAGATGGTCTATGCGCCCCATTCAACATGGCTATAGGAAACCCCAGGAAAGACTATGAGTAGAACAACTCTTATCTCCTTGTAGTTCCTCACAGTTCTGATCTTAAAAAGCACACCACGACTGATGGAGGGAGTTGTAAAAGGATCTCCCATGAATTTGCTTCCTCCCTCGTCTTTGCAACACCACTTCTGTCTCTGCATTTTCCCAGGCAGCCGGTTTCCTTTGTGGTGCTCAGACGGTGCGTTTAACAGTACCTGTGGCGACAGTTTTCAGGACTTACAACATTACAACTTAGCAGAGCATGATTTTAGTTAAGAGAACTATGGGTCCAGCCTGCTTTCCTCTCAACTGATGCATTTGCTCTCCTGGTAAGCACCTGTACGGTTTTAAAACTAGGTAACAATGCTGCCCTCATCTTTGGCAAAACCGGAACTCCCGTCCCATCAAAACAAACCCATGCGAGGTCAGATTTCAGAATTCACATAGTCGGACTCCCATATCCGTTGGGGACACGTTCCGGCTCCTACCATGGTTACCTGAAACCGTGGATAATTGAGCACAGGCCTTCCAGTTCTGGGGTCGTGCAACCCCAGAACCGGAAGTGCTTTTCTGGCCTCTGGGAAGCGTTGGAATAGGTGTGCAACACCACCAGGCACCTCCTGCCTGTCTCCAATGTACCGCCCTTACATTTTGGGATGGGCTCTGGTCGCATCACGCGCCTATTCCAACCCTCTTCTGAGGTCAAAGTAGCCCTTCTGTTTTTGGGTGGTTTCACCTTATGGCGCCTGCAGGGTGACTGATCCAGTAATCGTGGTTAACTGAAACCATGGTTACTGAAACAGTGGATCCAGGAGTCCAACTGTACTATACCATATGCCATCCATTTCTGTCAGTGGCTTCTGGACTATTGGGCCCTTTCTCCACTAGATCTGGATTAGCTAGATCCGGATCAACCGCCGGCAAAGGCATCTGCATTGTGTGGACTTTATACAGTGGTTCTCAACCTGTGGGTTGGGACCCCTTTGGGGGCCGATCTACTCTTTCACATGGGTCGTTATAGATTGCAACAAAAGTAATTCTATGGTTGGGGGTCAGGGTTAGGTTGGGGGTCACCACAACATGAGGAACTGTATTAGAGGGTCACATCATTAGGAGGGTTAAGAACCACTGACTTTATAGAAGAGTTGGCTTTTCTACCCCGTTTTTCTCAACCATTTAAGGAGACTCAAAGCAGGTGACAAAGCTTCTGTTCTTCTGCCCACAACAGAGGACCCTGTGAGGTAGGTGGGGCTGTGAGAGCTCAGAAAAGAGCTGTGACTAGCCCAAGGTCACCCAGCTGACTTCATGGAGGGCAGAATCGAACCCAGTATTCCTCGATAAGAGTCCGGCTCCCTAACCACTAGACCAAACTGGCTCACATAGGGTGTTTTTCCACTGTCACTAGACGTACCCATTAATGACATTAAGTAACCATTAATGGCTACTTCATGGGTACATCTAGGGTGTTTTTCCACTGTCACTAGAAGTACCTATTAAGTAACCATTAATGGGTACATTAATGCCTTTAAGTACTCATTAATGGGTACTTAATGGGTACTTCTAGTGACAGTGGAAAAACATCCATAGAGTGTTAGCACAGATGTAGGCCACATTTATCTGTCCTACCACTAGCACAATCCTGATCTGGATCTATCCTGCGCAGATGCTTTCTTAGCAGCTCCTTGGTCTGGATTAACAAGTGGAGAAAGGGCCTTTGGTCCAATATTCCCAAACTATCAACCTTGAATGTATGCTGTCTAGGATGGTGATCGGGCTCGGTGTAAAATGTATTCTTCTATACTGTACATTCAGTGTTTTCCTAACTAGTCGCTAATGTATCCAAACAAGTGGTATTTGTTTTTGTGTTCTAATGTTATTCTGAGTTATTGTAATTGTTTCAAGGATGTTAAATAAATATGTTTTAATGGAAGGTCTTAAAATGTGCCTTTAAACCAGGGGTACTCAAAAGTTCAATGACATAGGTTATTGGGTGCAGACTGGAGTCCAGAAAGTTCAATGCCTCTTTATTTTTGCATCAGTAGCTCTGTGCCACCAGCAGGAAAGTGCTTTGAGGACCAGTAGGCAAAAAGGCAAAGATGGGGGACACTGCCAGACGTCTGTGCCATAAGCGATTCTGTGTGTGCAGAAGTTCCCCCAATGCACGCTCTATCCGCACCTCTTCCAGGTGAAAGCGGTGCAAATGGAGTGTGGGAATCAAGTCGCACAAACGCGGCTGCACACCACATCACCACAGCAACAGCACCATGTATGTCTGCTGGCATTGTTGCAGTGGCATCACTCTGCACTTAGCTGAGGCATGGTTAGGCGCTGGGTAAATTTAGAGTGGTTTGGGTGGCCCAAGGGGCGGACACCCAACTCTCGCTTCCTTGGGACCTTTTGCCCAGGGAAGTCGAAGTGCAGAAAAGACCCTTAGTTGTATCTTTAGATATTGTGCCTTTTCAAATTTGCAGGGTGTAACTATCTCCATTTTGGCCTTAGAGGGTTAACATCTAAAGTAAAAAAATCTTCTCTTGGAAAAATCAGCTTGTTATGTTAAGTCTTGAAGAAGAAAGGCATATCTGGCCTTAGAGCAGTACCATCCACAACCAGCTGTATGTGGGAGCTTACTCCCGAATTAGATAACACTAATGGCTGCAAAGAGGGGATGTGCAACTATTCATGTTATATCACGGGAGGGGGTTACTCATCTTCTAGAAAGACCTGCGTTTGTGGGCATTTTATTGGCTATTGTGTAACATGTGATATATTCATGATTTAGGATATAGTAATGCCCGTATGAGCATTATTCAGCTTCAGTTTTTGACATCAGCCCTGATTCTAAGTCACTCTGTTCTATTTTATTCTGACCATGATGATGTCCTTTTGAATTGGTATGGAACTATGATGCTGAACCCCATGTCCTGCATGGAGAAATCTTTTTATTTGCTTGAACTGGTTTGAACATGTATCTTTTTTGCTATTTTATGTGTGCTCAATTTTACTTTTTTATTTTAATAAACCAAATTATTCTACAATTTTCCTCTGGCTCTTTGTGCAACTAGAAACCAGGAGGAGTATTTTGGCAGGGAAAGCCTTACTCGGCCTAGCCCTATTGTCACACAGGCTTTTGTGGTTCTTTTGTTTTCCCAGCCCAAATGCCTCTTCCTCGGCCAGGTTTTGATAGAATAACTTACAATGGAGTTTTAAACTTTTATTTTGAAGTGCTCCCAAACACTGGAAAAAGGTTTGAGAAGAGATCCATTCCATACTATCAAAAGTTAACCGTCGTCGCGGTTCCTCAGTTAATTATTCATACGTAGCACCGTCTCCGGGCGGATGCTTCCTTTACGCAACAGAATCTTGATACTTCTGGGTTACTAAATTGGAAAATAGACACAATGGCATGTCCATAAATGCATGCAAATTTAGCTCAGGTCCTCAAAAGCCCATATAATAGATTGTATGGTCACCACAGGCTGGCTGGGAATCGATGGCCATGACAAAGGTTTATGACATCGTGATGTGGGAAGGGGGGTGGAACTTCCTCAACATTCCCTCTCATCATAGCTACCTAATGTTTGGCTTTATGTCTTTTTCTTCCGCTTCGTCGTCGCTATCGTCAACCTGCTGGATGACCAAATCGGTAGACCCGTCTTCGACGATTTCCACATCGGACCTGTTGTCATCGCCGTAATTCCAACTGGAATCTTTGTCCTCCTCCAAGGGGAACTCGGGTGGGGGCTCGGTGTCCAGGTCAATGCGGATGCTGTCAATACCGGCTTCGGAGAGGCATTCGTTGCAAAGTCTGTACCGCCGCGTCCCTTCCTGGACCACCTGCCCTGTCATTTCCGTCACGTGGCGCTTGCATTTCCGGCAGATGGGCTTGCAGGCTTGATGGATCTGTGTGGATGGAAAAGGAATGTGGCTGAGGGTTTGCTGAAGAAGAGGACCGTTCTATTTTTTTGTTTTACGTTTTGCAGATTTCTTTGTTGGCCAATTCTAACCAGTATGACTCTCTTTGGCTGTGTGCACACCAAAGCTGGCTGCCTGCCTGACTAGGCGTCAGTCCCTGCCCCACCCATTCCCAAGCTACAAAACGGGACTGAGAGGAGGAGGAAGAGAAGAACTGGCTATAATTTTCATGTTTTCATACAAAAAAAAAAAAAAAACATTCTGCATCGGCCTTAGTCTGGATTATATGTTGACTAGGGACCTGTTACTGCCTGTTCCTGGGGCGAGGCTGGGATTGAACTGGCAACCCTCTGGTTTCCAAGCAGTTTGCTCTACCCCTGAGCTACAGCCATTTCCAGACTCCATGGGCACCTGGATGCAGTTTTCTTGGCAGAGACACAAAAGTGGTTTGCATTGCCTACTTCTGGGAAAGGACTGGGGATTGAACCAGTGACCCTCTGCTTTCCAGACAGTTTGCTCTACCCCTGAGCTCCAGCCACTTCCAGACCCCGTGGGCACCTTGGATGCAGTTTTCTTGGCAGAGACACAAAAGTGGTTTGCATTGCCTACTTCTGGGAAAGGACTGGGGATTGAACCAGTGACCCTCTGCTTTCCAGACAGTTTGCTCTACCCCTGAGCTCCAGCCACTTCCAGACCCCGTGGGCACCTTGGATGCAGTTTTCTTAGCAGAGACACAAAAGTGGTTTGCATTGCCTACTTCTGGGAAAGGACTGGGGATTGAACCAGTGACCCTCTGCTTTCCAAGCAGTCTGCCCTGCTACTGAGCTACACTTACTATAATACAAATTTCCATCCTCTTTTGTAGATTGCAGAAAATGAGGTGCCATACAAGGAATAAGATTTGAGCAAAGCTTTTAAAGGCACACGTCTCCCTTTCTCCACAGCCAAACCCAAACCATAAGAAGACAAATGTTCCTTTCCCACATCTAATCACCCTTAGGCCGGACGTGCAAGATGAGGCGGGGTTTTGTTTCACAGCAAAGGAGACATACCGTCCGAAAATGGCTGCTTAGGTGGTCCAGCCGGCTGAATCTCTTCCCGCACGCTTCACACGGATATGGCCGCTCCCCTGTGTGGCAGCGAAGGTGGCGCTTCAGGTCCGCTTTCCGTTTGACCACGTGCGTGCAGAAGGGGCACTTGAACCTCATCCGGGGGAGGTCATCTGCAGGCACCAAGCAAACCCTCTTAAAACCCTACAGAACCGGTGAATGTGGACCAGCAAAACAGTCTTTGTAGACAAAGCAAAACGACAGGTTTTTAAGACTGAGAATGCGCGTATTTGCTTATTTAGAAAATTATAGAGACTTAGTAAATCTGCACCATTCATCTTTAAAGGTTCAGCAGTTGCCCCATTTCCTTGATCTCCACTTTTACAGGCATTTGCTTAGCCCTGGTACACCTTATTTCAGGTGTTTTCTACAAGACCCTGAAACCCTACCTTCCTCCCCTCCCACCATTACCAGAACCACTGACGCTTCCAGGATAGGAAATATTTTTCTCTGCTCATGCGCTGAATGAATGAACACACAAGCACACGCACCAGTGTTAACGAGGTTTTATAAGCCACCCTCACCAGCACACAAAAGGTGAGCGTCCCGTCCCTTTAAGGCAAGTCTAGTCATGCAAAAAGCAAAAGGAAACTTGCATCTCCTAGCAGAATTTAGTTAGAAGAGACAGTGTAGCTGCAAAGGCAGGCAGGTACAACCTGGTTTAAGCAGGGCTTTTAAAATACTGTACATGCCTAAGCACAGAGGCCATATAGGCTATTTTTATAAGCCTTCTACTTTTTGCTCAATGGACAAGGTAGAAAATTAAACGGAAAATGTTAGGCTGCATTTAGCAAAGGTTTTTCGTTCCCAGGACCGGGCTGTTGCATTGACTGCAAACACTTCTCAGATAAAAGTTATTTTTTCTTCTATTTCCTTTTTGGGGGACAGAATGAAATTAGAGGAAAAATGTCTTCCTCTATACAGACTTCCAGTAAGATGTGTCTTGTAATTATGAATTGCAAGAAGAAGTCTTGTAATTATCTGCAGAGATCCTAGGCCCATCTATAAATCAAGTAAATGAAAGGCTAACAAGCCAAGTCCAAATATCACGGCCCTCGACTATTAAGTATCAGTTTCTAGGATCATACATCTTCCCCTTTCTCGTGCAACCACTTCCCTCCATTAGCTCTTGTTGTTGTTAGGTAACATCGACTCATGGCCAACTCCTTGTTGACTGCATGGCACCTTCATGGACACATTTATGCAGTTTTCTTGGCAGACGTACAGAAGTGGTTTGCCATTGCCTCCCCCCAGGGAGAAGCTGGGGATCAAACCAGTTACCCTCAATTTTCTGGACAATTTGCTCTACCATTGAGGTACAATCAATCCTAGGCATCATGGGCATATGCAGTTTTCTTGGCAGACATACAGAAGTGGTTGTCATTGCCTCCTCCCAGGAAGAGGCTGAGGATCAAACCAGTTACCCTCAGTTTACAGGACAGTTTGCTCTACTATTGAGCTACAATCCTAGGCACCATGGACACATTTATGCAGTTTTCTTGGCAGACATACAGAAGTAGTTTGCCATTGCCTCTTCCCACTGTGCTACAGACACTCCTAGCACTATACTCCTGGCTCTGGCCAGTGGAAGCTGTAGCCAAGCTGCCAAAAAATGGAATGCAGACATTACAGTCCTAATTCCCAAGGCCCTTTACTCAGGTGTCTGCATTCTGATCATGTGCTCCAGGCAAGTTCTTCCTTCTCAAAGTGTGAAACTGTGTGCATGTGACAATCAAGTTTGGGAACTGCCAATAACATCAGTTGCATCAAATAAATGCATTGCACATACCTGTATAAAAATATACAACTCTTGGGAATTGCTGCCGCAAAACAGGGAAGAGGCTGTAGTCACTGCTGGCCTATGAGTATATCAAGCAGATGTGTGAGAAGCCAGTAAGGGCGACAAGGCAAGAACTGGCCTTGGTGGCACCGGGAAAACCTTTAAAGCAGGGGTGCTCAAGGGTGGCCCTCCAGCTATTCCTGGACTACAGCTCCCATCATGCAATGCCAGCCCCAGGTGTAGTTCTGAAGGGCTACCATTGAGCATCCCTACTCCAAAATAGGTTGGAGGTTCATCTGGTCTTCTTTGCGGAGCCTCACTGCTGCAAGCTACCTGACCCTGGCCCTTTCTGCACTAGGCCTCATTCCAGATTATATCTTGGAACAGGGACCTGCCATTTACATGCTGGTGCAGACTATGGCAGGCCTCACCTAGGATCTTCCACAGTCTGCACCAGAGTGAAGGTGGAAAGTCCCTATTCCAGGATATAATCTGGAATAAAGCCCAGCGCACAAAGGGAGCTTCCCTCATCTGCCTGGTTGCTTCTGAAATCTACAGCAGATTTCCAAAAAGGAGGAGGAGCGGTGACGCACCTTGGACCTCCTCACTCAAAAGACCTCCTAAAATTTCAACTATGGGCACTCCTGTAGGTAGCTATAGACTAGGATTAGAGATCCATTGTCCCCAGGATGTCAAGCCTAGAAGTGCTGCAAACACCTTCCTAGACATGGATCTGGGAAGGCAGTCTTGTCCTCACAGCCCACAGGAATCAAATATAGCTCTATGGTGCCTTCTAGAGACATCCTGTCTGGAACCAGATGCCAATCTATGTATCGCTCACAGGACTGCATCATGGTCAAAATTCTGTGCTTTGTTTGGGAAAGGCTCTTTGCAATATTATTGTTGTTTGACTTTGTCCCTCCAAATTTCTATCAGTTGCTTATTACAGCCTTAAACATGTTCTGTAATTTACGAGCCTAATCTCTCATAACACAAGCTAAGCTCAGAAGCGTTTTTAGCACTGTTCTGGCAATATGCATCCATCACCCCATTTCTCCTAATGCTATTTGTTCAGCCTGATGGAGTCTTCTCCTGGGAATCACAGAATGGTATTAAACTAGGGGAGATCCTACTAATATTACCATTATCGTCCGATGCTGCCAAAATTGCAGGATCTGGGGAGGGGAGCAAAACAGAAACAAAAAAACACACTTTTTAGGACTCCATCAGGTCCCCAGCCTCAGATTTGCTAATTGCCAAGTGATGCTAAGCTATTGCTTTGTTTGTTAAAGGCAATTCCTGTCACCACCCAAACCATCCTGTGCCCATATAAAAAGGACGAAGACTTCCGTTTTACTCCAAGTAACCCATGGTTGTTTTTAAATCACAGTCAGCATCTGCACCTCAACAAGTCCAAGGCTGCCTCCAGATGAAGAGAGAAAGAAGATCCTGCTGTTGCCTCCGGTCACCCTTCACCAGAAGTCAGATATAACCGAAGGCTGGCTTTGAGTAGCCCCAAGCAAGCTCATCGCAAAAGGGCCTGACAGGCATGAAGATAAGAACAGGGCCTTCTCAGTGGTGGCTCCCCAGTTATGGGATAGTCTCCCCGCAAGGTGCATCAGACATCTTCGCTTTACATGTTCAGGGAAGCAGGGAAGACACAGCTCTTTGCCCCGGCCTTTGGCTAAATAAGAAAACAGCTTTTCCTCCCAACTTTCAGGTGCTGTTATTATTTTAGTATGTCCATTCTACATCTGGTTTTTAATGTTTTAACACTCCCTGAGACCTTTGGCTGCAAGGTGGGATAAAAATGCAAATAAAATAAATACATATTATGAGCAACCTGGAATTATTGCTGGATTTCCCATCCTAGACATATCGCCAGTGATCGGTAGACTGACCTGAGAATATATTGGAAATGATGCAATTACGTCTGGCATTCCCGGTATAGCCCTGGGAGAACCACTGGCCTTAGTCCATATCTGGAGGCACACAAAGAATCCCTCAAACTACCCGACACATGGATATTCTTACCATCTGCCCAGTTCCCCATGACACCCAGCATGGAAGGCATACTGGCGTACTGCTCGTCCCCTTTGGAAGACTTGGATTTGCCAACTGAGTGCGGAGAATCCTGCTCCGGTGACACCACCAGCCCTCTGGCCACAGTGTCGGCCCCCTGGCTGTACTGGTAACTGGCGTGGCTGGAATCGCCTTCCGAATCGATCTGGAGATCGTCCTCCGGCGGGGAGGCCCGGCTCATGGGCTCCAGGGCCCGTTCCTCCAGCTTGCTCAGTTTGTAGTGAGGGACGTCGGAGGGCTGAAGGAGGCCCACGTGCCGGCTGCTTTTCTTCATGGGCTCCTGCCTCTGGTCCAGCTTGGACAGCGGCTGGGCGTTCCTCTGCGCCGCCGGGTAATAGTTAAGGTTGGTCCAGGCGTTTCCGCTCACGATACACGTCCCCTGCTCCGGGCTTAAGTGGGAAGGTTGGGGACTGCTCTCCGCCCTCCAGCCCGCACTGTAGAGGCACAACCTCTCCACGCCATTGGAGCTGGCTTCCTTGTCCGAGAGGCTGAAGTAGCGGTCTTTTTCCTTCTCGCTGATGTCGAGGGAAGACTTGATGAAGGTCTTGCAGACGCTGATGACGTCGGTCATCTGGAGGTAGCTGGCGGCCGACATGACCTCGATCACATTCTGCCCCGTCAGAGACAGCTTGCCGGAATAGACAAAATCCAGGATCACGGAGAAGGTCTCCGGGGAGAAGGCCTGGAAGGTGGCGGTGGTCGGCTGGCTGGCCTCCTTGGAGCACTGCGAGAGGAGCATCTTGAAGTAGCCGCTGCTGGCAAAGAGAACGTTCCGGTGGGCCTTGAAGACTTTGCCCTCCACCAGGATGCTGCAGTCGCAGAACAAGTCCTGCCGGCGCTGCTCGTTCAGCTGCTGTAGGAGGTGGAACTGGTGGGATGAGATCTCCATCCTAAAGCCTGCACACGGGACGCTGCAAAGGGGGAGAGAAAAGATGAGCAGCCTCTCTCTCTGCTACGTGCAAACACCCGAGACAAGACTCCCAGAAGCAGCTGGCCTTGCTGCTACTAAGTCGAGAAGGCCTCAAATGTAAGAAATCGGTGAAAGAGAACATCAGAACCTAACAGGAGGCCAGCTGGATCAGGCCACAGCCCATCAAGTCGAGCATCCCGTCTCCTACAGTGGCCCACCAAGTGCTTCTGGGCATCTCAAGCAGAAGATGAAGGCATAACATTCACCTGCTCTCAACTCCCTGCAAATGGCCTTTAGAGGTCTTCTGCCTGTCTCTCCAGCCTGGAAAGAGTTCCTGGGCATCCCTTCTATTAGCCATTGATACCCATGTCCTCAAGAGAAGCCCTGTTGGATTGAGCCACAGCCCATCTGGCCCAGCATCCCGTCTCCTACAGTGGCCCACCAAGTGCTTCTGGGCATCTCAAGCAGAAGAAAAGAGCAAGAACCTTCACCTGCTTTCAACTCCCTGCAACTGGCCTTGAGAGGCATCCTTCTGTCTTTCCAACCGGGAAAAGGTACCTAGGCATCCATTCTAGTAGCCATCAACACACCTATCCTCATGAATTTGTCTGTGAGAACCTAAGAGGAGCCCTGCTGGATCAGGCCATAGCCCAACTAGGCCAGCATCCCATCTCATACACTGGGCCACCAACTACTTCTGGGCATCTCAAGCAGAAGACAAGGGCAAAACCTTCCCCTGATCTCGATTCCCTACAAATAGCCCTTAGAGGCGTCTGCATCTGGATGTGGCCAAAGCAAAACGCAGTTTTGGTTTTGCACCATCTAACCCAGGAAACTCTCCTGTGGGATAAATCAGAGACGTTTTCGCACGGGGCTGAACGGGACGCGTGGGAGACAGCTGCGGACACGGCATCCGCATTGCCCGAGCGCGGCTTGCGCTCCGACGTGTCCGCAGCTGTCTTTCTCGCGTTCGAAATGTAGAGCACTTTAAAGTGCTCTACATGCGTTCGAACGCGGACGAGCCGCCCGCAGGCGTTCGGGAGGAGAAGCATTCGCGCCTGCTTCTCCCTCCCGAACAGCTGCGGGCTCGCCTCCGACGCCGGCGCGGCTTCGACAATCAGCTGTTTGACAATCAGCTGATTGTCGATCTGCCTCCGCGGCTGTCTCCGCGCCCCTGGCCGGCCTTTGCCGGCTAAGACAGCTCCCGGCGCTTTGAGCATTCGCACACAGACGCTCCGGAACGCGTTTACACGCGTTCTGGCGCGTCTGTGTGTGAAAGGGGAAAGCGCCGGGAGCTGTCTTAAGCTTCCCGTCCTACTCCCGTTCCAAATGGAACGGGAGTAATGCGAAAACGTCTCAGGTGTGAACGAAGATGTCTAACCATCTTGCTGATGGGTTCCCTTGTCCTGAAGGTGGATCGAATGTGAATTGGAACCCGAGGGCAGCAGGGCACTTTGAGGCATTCTGGGTAAGCCAACAGCACCTCAGGGTCCAAATCATATTATTGAGACTTTCCAAGTTTTCATTACGCAGCGGAATTCAGTTTGACTAACCATTGCAAAAGCAAACCTGTGCTACGTCTAAGTTTGTGATCTGAGGGATGGGGAGGCGGCACTTGAGGGATCTGCCCATCTTAAGTGTTGGGTTGGCCGGGCAAACTTTGAAGACTGCACTTTGGTGGTTTTTGCTGCTCCTTAACTGAACAGGGACTCCTTTTCTTCCGGGTGACTAAATGGTCAAAATCAAACCATAATATCTGCATGGCTTTGCAGGCAGGGAGGGAACAGAGCCCATGAAAATAGATAAAGGGCCCAGGGAGCAATCCATGAAGCTGATGGGTAGGAAACTCAGATCAGACCAAGATAAGTATTTCTTCACCCAGAGGGTCACTGGTCTATGGGAAATGCTGCCAGAAGAGGTGGTGACAGCAACCAGCCTAGATGGCTTTGAAGAAGGGTTAGGGATGGCAGACATATCAATGGGTGTTTTCCCACTGTCACTAAGTACCCATTTTAGCACCCATTAAGGACCCATTTGGCTGAGAGCTGGATGACCCCATTTCCACCACAGACCCCATTAGTGACACATTTGTTCCCACCACAGCTAGGGAAATCTGGATCATAATGGGTCCTTCAGGACCTATAATCCAGATTTCGTGTAGACCCCATTACCTTTAATGGGGTCTACAATGGGGTCTTCAGCCTGAAAATCCAGATTGCATGGAGCCTGTTTCCACTACAATCTGGCAATGGGGTCTAGAGGAGGCACGGGGGGGGGGGGTGAGGCACCGATGGGGGGATGCCCCAAAGTCAAGACTTCGGAGTCCCTCTCGAAGGCAGCTCCAAAATCCCTCCAAAGTTGCCTTCGAAGATTAGCAAAGGCTCCAAAGTCTCTCCAAAGGCAACTTTGAAGATTAGCAAAGGCTCAACAGAAAAACCCCTTGTGAGAGCAATGCTGCTGGGAGCTGCCTGTTACCTTCAGACATGGAAAGAGGTGCATATTAATGAGGCTGACTCATCAGTACTCCCAAGGAGCTAATTAATATGTAGCTCTCTTGCATTACTCTCCCAAGGAGGTTGTCTTCGAGAGGGATTTTGGAGCCTTTGGTAACCTCCAAAGGCAACTTCGGAGATTGCAACCCCTGTCCCCCAAAACACCTAGGGTGATAGGCAGACCCCTTGTGGGTCAATCCGGATTTGCACATGGGTGCTCCGGTGTTTCCACAGCAGGGAGGCTAGCATTGGGTACTTCCCTTAATCGATCTACTAGATCCGGATTAAGGGAAATACCCATTCCTTAGATGCGGACCTTGTTAGATCCGGATTAAAGGAGCATGGTGGAAAAACACCCAATGGCTACTAGAATGGATGCCTAGGTACATCTTTCAGGCTGAGGGGACAAGCAGGATGCCTCTAATGCCATTTGCTGGGATTTGAGAGCAGGGGAAGGTTTGCCCTTGTCTCTGCTTGAGATGCCCATGGGCAATTGGTGGGCCACTGTGTGTGATGGGATGCTGGGCTAGATGGGCTGTGGCCTGATCCAGCAGAAAGGCTCCTCTTATGTTTACTAAGCCTAAGCCTAAAATTAACCCTTTCGGTGTATTTGAGCTTACTAGCCTGGTCCCTTAGGGGGAACAACAAGCTACAAAATCAGTTGAAAGAAATGCAAAACTTGTTTCAGGTCTTGGTTTGCGTGCGTGGCTGCTTTAGACATCTTTGCGCTCAAAAGATCACCCAACTCATCTCCACACTGGACACGGCCCAGTCCCGTTCCCACCCCCGACCTCGACCCCCCACCCGCTTCCAAAAGTTCCCACTTCCTGTCGCCTTCCATCCTGGATCGGGCGCAGAGAAGCCCCTCGATGCGTGGGTCCCACCCGGGAGCACAAAAAGGGATCACTTCGGGATCTCTCCACGTGCTCCACTTCAAGAACCAGCCCCATTTCTTGCTGCCAACCGGATTGTTCCTTTTTCTTTTAAGCCGAAGTGAGGATATCTTGCGGGGGGGGGGCGGGGGCGCCGGATTTCCCCCCCCCATCCCGCAGGTGGGGCCACCCAGCCCCCTTGGACACTGCGGGGAAGGGCCGGGGTGTGCGCGTGTAGGACGCTGACCCCTGCCCGCATCCCGACGACCGCTCTCTGCCCGCTTCGGGTGTGCCAGGAGCAGCAGCAGCGGCAACAGCGGCGCCGCAATCGGCCTCCCCGTCTCCGTCCCCGCCGCCGCCGCCACCGCAGTATCTCAGCACTAGCGAGCGAGAGCGGCCAGGAGGAGGAGGAGGGCGCCCGGGCGCCCAGCCTTCCCTCCTGCGCTCCAGCCCGGCGCATTGGCAGCGCGCGCGCCGTCCCTCCCTCGCCCGCTGCTCCGAATTGGACGTGCGAGAAGCCGGGCAGGCAGCCTGGCCGGGGGCGCCCGACGGCGGGACGGGCGCGCTGCTGGTCGGACGAGGAGGCGCGCCCGTCGGGCTCAGGAGGACCAGCAGCAGCAGCAGCAGTCCCGGGGGCAGCAGCCCCGCCCCGGGCGCCGCCGCCCCCACCGCGGCATCCTCCTCCCTCTCCCTCCTGCAAGGCGCCCGGGGGCGGGCAGGCGCGCGGGCTCCTGCGCCTTCGAAGGGCACCGAGGGGCGCCGCTGCGGCTGCATCGTGCCCACATCCTTCGGTACACCCCCACGGGGCCCGCCGACGCCTTGCTGGCTGGCCGGCTGGCGGCGCTCCCCCTCGGGGTGCAAGCTCAGGGGGCCCCGCCTGGCAGGCTCTCCAGGGGCCGGAGGAGGAGGAGGCGTCCGCCCGCCCGGAGGCGCCCGGCCGTCCCTCCCCAGCCCTTTGTTGTCAGGCGAGCTGCCGCCGCGCCCGCCCGGGGCGGCCGCGACAAATGGCGCCTCTCCTCCGCCGGGGATGCCCGCCCGCCCGCCCGCCCGCCCGAGTGGGGCGCCGCCCGCCGCCCACCAGCCAGTCGCCCGCCTGCCATGGTACAGCAGCAGCAGCAGCAGCAGCGGAGCTCCGCGGAAGGCGCGCCGCGCCCGCTGTCCGGGTTGCCCGCCAGCCCGCCAGCCCGCCCAGCAGGCTGCCTGCCTGCCTGCCTGCCAGGCGAGCGAAGCAGGGCCTGGCGCGCGGCGGCGCGATCGGCTCCGCTCAGCCCAAAGCGGGGCGTCCTGCTCGGCCTGCCCGCCGCGAAGGCGCCGCGCCGCTGGTCACTTACCGCTCGCTCGTCGGCGGGCGGGCGATCGGGCTCTCCAAGCGCCGCTGCCGGGCCGGAGAGGCGAGGAGCGGGGTCTGCCGGGGGTGCCAAGCGTTGCCGGGCGCCGGCGCCGCCGCCCCAGCGCCGCCGAGAGGGTTGGGGGGGTGGGAGAGCCCGACGAGCGGGAGAGAAACAAAAGGTAGTTGCTGACGTGGGCGCCGGAGAGAGACGCCCGAGGGCCGGGGACACAATTAAAGGGGCAACGCAGCCAGCGCGGCGGGAGGCGGGCAGGCAGGCAGGCAGGCGCGCACGCCGCTCGCTCCCTCGATCTCTCCGCCCGCCCGCCCGCCTTGCTTGCCTGCCTGCCTGCCTGCCTGCCTGCCTGCCTGCCGACGGCGGGGGCGCCCGCTCGCCCGCCCGTCCGCCGCCCCTCCGCTCTCCCCGCCCCAGCGCGCCTCGGCAGCCCGGCTGGCAGCGCCCGACGACGAGAGTCCCCGGGGGAGGGAGGCGGGCAGGCGCGCCTTGGCAGCCTCTTCGAGGGCGTCGCCGGCGCGGCTCGGCCACTAGGAGGAGGGAACGACGGCGCCGATGCCGCTGGCGCTGCTGGCCGCAAGGAATGGGCGCGCGGCTGCTGCTGTTGCTGCTGCTGCTGCCTGGAGGACGGACGGAGCGACGGACGGTGGAAGCAGCGCCGCGCCCCCTTCGACGGACGGACGGACGGACGGAGGGGCGCGGGCGGGCGGGCGGGCGGGCGGGCGGGCGGGCTCTGGCGTTTTGGCCTCGCCGCCTCCCGCTGCTTCCCGTCGTCGGGGCTCCCTGGAGGCGTCTCTGGCGCGCAGCCGACGCCACCGACTCGGCCGAAGAGGGGCGGCGGGGCTCCCGTCGGTGGGAGCAGCAGCAGCATCGAGGGCAGGGCTGGCGAAGGGCGACGGGGACTTGTGCCGGCAGAATCCAAACAGAGACGCATCCAAAAATAAGGGGTGCTGGACGAGAAGCCTTTGTTTCGAATAGGTAGCCCGCACCGGTCAGGCGGTTCGGGGCTCCGGGCCACACACACAGATGGGGAGGGATGGCCAAAGGGGCTCTGGGCCACCTCCGGAGAAGGGCCTTGTGTGGGGTCTTTTCTCCGTGTGCTGCTCTCCATATGCAGTATTAATGCACAGCCCCGTGTCTAAACGGAAGTAGCTTAGTAAGCTCAGTGGTAGAGCAAAAAAAAAAAAAAGCCTGGAAAGCAGAGGGTTGCTGGCTCAGCCCCCCACCCCACCCAGCCCCAAGTAGGCGATGGCAAACCACTTCTGTATCTCTGCCAAGAAAACTGCACAGAGTCTGGGAGAGTCCATAGGAGAGCAAACAGCCTGGAAAGCAGAGGGTTGCTGGTTCAGCTGCACCCCCCCCCTCAAGGTAGGCAATGGCAAACCACTTCTGTATCTCTGCCAAGAAAACTGCAGAGTCTGGGAGAGTTTATAGGAGAACAAACTGGCTGGAAAGCAGAGAAGTAGGAAGAGTGATCAAGATCTACATGGTAGGGAAAGTCAATTTCAAGGTGTTTCCCTTTGCCTATACCAAGTTCAAAATGAGGAAATCTAGGGAGAAAGTAACTACTTTGATGCTCTTTTTGTAAACACCACCCTAAACATGCAACATGACAATATTCTTACCAGTTCTTAGGCATTTTACTCTGTTTTATTCACTTTGTTAACCGCCCTGAGGATCCGATGGAGGGCAGAACAGAAATTCCTTTAAATAGACCAAACACCAAAAACGATACCAGGTTACGCGAGACCGCCAGCCATCATTTCACTGCCATCTTGGCATTTATTCCCTTGCTGTTTCACACGGCCACCTATAAAAATGTACTGCACTACAGTGATATTATAAACATGGATAAGTATAGATACAGGTCAAACGTACAAGACTTGAGAAAATGCACCGTGGAGACAAAATCACAAAGGCTCTTCCGATGGGTTCCCCCCCCCCAACCTTTCAAAACAAGCAAACAAACATAGAAATGGCTGTCTTGACAGAAATGCTGGGACTCTGCAGAGTCTTGGCTTTGGTTTTTGGTTCAGCCAGGAGGGAGAGAGGAACAATTAGGCCAGGCGGCGGCGTTGGCACTGAATGACTTGTACCTTTCAGTTCAGTGACGTGAATTCCCTGGGATGCAGCCTTTTCCACAGTCACTGGTATCCTAATACAGTGGGAGGCCTAGAGAGCAAAACTGAAAAGGGGCCACCCCCTGGCAGGCCGCTCTGTCCCCACTGGTCGCATCCAAAATAGTGATCTAAACCAAGATACCAGGAGAACCATTTTAATGGGTCTACCACCAATCCTGGGTGCTCCGGAACAAAATGGGGAAGCAGCACACAGAAGGGTACACGTTTCCCTCTTCCAGTTTAGCAGAGGGATCCCCATGTGGCCGGACCAGCAAATTGCAGCACTAAAATGGGTCCTGCTGGCGCTCCGAGGCCAGGAAAGTTTGCTTCTGGTTATTGGAGAAAAGCTGGATTTTATACTCTACTTTTCTCACCTATATAAAGGGACTCAAAGCGGCTGACAACCTTCTGTTCTCCCCCACAACAGAACACCCTGTGAGGTGGGCTGGGCTGCGAGAGCTCAGAAGGAGAGCTGTGGCTAGCCCAAGGTCACCCTGCTGGCTTTGTGGAGGAGTGCAGAACCAAACCCGGCTCCCTAACCACTAGACCAAACTTGCAGTGAGCTCCAAAGTTCGGAAATCGCCTTGGTCTCAATTGCTCTTGTAGCAGAGTCAGCTTATATCCCCCAGGGCCAGCAGCATAGCCCTCCTTTATTTTTTTGTTCTAAGTCATGGACTTTAACATACAGGGACGAACGTTGCTTTAAACCTAAAGCATGCGGAAAGCAAACGCTGAAGGTCACTTCCCACCTCCCATCAAGGGTTCTCTGATGCTTAGCCTATATCTAAGAGGCCACTTGAAGAAAATCCTTTGAAAAATACCCTAAATAAGCTGCATGCATTGTTCTCTTTGACTGTTAGAAAGGTTCACAGTGTAAATTAGTCGCAGAGCGCGCCTCTTTGAACCACAGGTGGAGGGTCCCATTCTGTCTTCATTGCGCAGGATATTAAAATTTGGCATTTTCAAAACGACTTCATTAGTAAATTAGGCTCACTGGGTGTGAACCTCACCAGGCAGCCCTAACAATGGACACTGGCAGCATTTAACAAATCTCCTGCATACACCTGTTCCCATGAGGACAGGTGTACCAATGGCTAATAGAATGGATGCCTAGATACCTCCTTCAGGCTTTAGATAGTGCCAGGGTGCCTCTAAAGGCCATTTGCAGGGAGTGAAGGAGAAAGAGAAGGAGGAGAAGGAGAAGAGTTGGCTTTTCTACGCTGCTTTTCTCACCCATTTAAGGGGACTCAAAGTGGCTGACAAAGCTTTTCTATTCTCCCCACAACAGAACACCCTGTGAGGCAGGTGGGGCTGTGAGAGCTCAGAAGAGAGCTGTGACTAGCCCAAGGTCACCCAGCTGGCGTCATGGGAGAGGGCGGAATTGAACCTGGTATTCCCAGATAAGAGTCTGGCCCCCTAACCACTAGACCACAGGTTTTGCCTTTGGCTTCTGCTTGAGATGCCCAGAGGCAACTGCTGGGCTGCTGTTTGAGACAGGATGCTGGACTGGGTGGGCTGTGGCCTGATCCAGTCGAGCGCCTCTTGTGTTCTTATATCCTTAACTTCCAATGCGTTGACTTATGCTGGATCAGACCAAAGATGCATCAGTTCCAGAAGTCTGATCTCAAAGACCTCTAAAGTCTCCCAATGCATTTTTCAAAAAGGGCTGCTAGAGCGTTTCAAGGAAGCTAGAGAGGGATACAGCTGGGCACCTGCCATGCCCATATCTGGGCATCCCTTTTCTCTGCAGCCCACCTCCACCTTGGAGAGGCTGGCAGGATGCCTCCGTAGGGAAACAAGAGCAGGTGAAGGTTTTGGCTCCGTCTTCTGCTTGAGATGCCCAGAAGCAGTTGGTGGGCCACAGTAATATGGCGTCTTCAGCTGCCCACCAAGTGTCAAAACTAGGACAGCCTCTTTAACTTGGCACAGTCACCACCTCGATGTCCTGGATAATATCAAAAGAGCCTCAGATTCTAACAATATCTACATAAGCTCATGCTGAGCCTTCTGACCTTCTTCCCTCTCCCCAGGACCGTTGCCAGCTCCATATATATATGGGGGGGGGGGGGCTGTCACAAATTGGAAGGGTCACAATTGATGGATCAAAAATTTAAAAATTTTGAGGAAGGTCAAAAAATTGGGGGGGGACTGGCTCCCCTCTACCCTCTCCCCCCAAGACTATGGACCTGCTTCTTCTTGGGCCCTGTTACAGGTAATGCAAATTCACTGAGAGGTGGGCTTTATTTATTTATTTAAAAAGCAAAGTACCCTTAAAAAGTGATGACCATGTTAATCTTGCTCCAGGGTTTCTCCTATTATCAGTGCCTTCTCCTTGGTTTTGCATTGGTATTTACGATAATTGTTCCTTTTGTGTAATTGGTTTGCACTTTGTGTTTGGTTTTATTTGCACATTTGTGATTTTAAATATTTTTATGAACTTTTTATACATTTAAGTTCCGGTCTGTGACCATACAAATAAATTCAAATGTCAATCCTGTCCATGGAAGCCATTTATAATAACAAATCTAGGGCCCCAGAGAGACAGGGAGAATATAATGTCATTATGGCACTACTGTGAAGGGGCTGCCTCGTGTACCTGGGGCAGCGCACCACAGTCCCTCTATGTCCTCCCCGAAAAGTGCTAGAAACTATTGCTGGAAAACCCAGAGCCAGACACAGGTTTTCCAGCCATAAGATGGAGCTGCCATCTTAGCTTCACCCACCACTCATGTGCGGAGAGTGAAACAGGTGTCCGTACAAGGACTTAGGCGCCAATGAGCACCTCCAGGTATTCTGGATGCCCAAATGCCCGGATGGGCGCATCAGTGAAATGCACAAAGACAGCCCTGGCTGCAACGCTATCGAACCAGGAGGCAGGAATTGTGGTGGGAGGTTTTCCCACATTATCACCTCCGAGCGGGATATCAGGATGGTTTCTGGAGGCAACCCAGCTTGAGGTGCAATTAGAAAATGAGGCACAACAGATGGTCAAAACAGACTCACTGATTCCTGTGGAATGGCCACAGAATTCATTGCAAGCAGATTAATGCTGCATCCAGGCGGTGGTTAAATTATTCTGCTAATACAGCGTCTGGATGCAGCCTATGAATAAAGTGATGGTCGTGCCACAATCCCTGCTTAGACTTCACCTCCTTGCCTTTTCAAAGCTCCCTCTCAAAAGTTTATCTTGGCTTCTATTTAACTTGCTGTGGTGGATTTATTTTAGTTTTAAAAAGGGAAACTAAAAGAAGATCTCCCTTAATGACAACAATGCCATTTAAAAAATCAACTTCACAGGCTCTAGATGTAAATTTTAACTGACTGCAAAAGTATGCCCACGTATTTTTCTAGAGAAGTGAATTTCCAAACCACCAGTGATTCCAATTCACCAAAAGTCTGTTGGATTTTAACACCAAACAAGCACCTTTAGAACCGGAGCAAAGATTTCACAAATCAATGGTAGAACATGTAGTTAAGAACCTGGCCAGGTATGGGAAATTTCCTCCACAGAAATTCCTATGAGGAAGGAGAAAAAAGAAGTTCTACCTTCTCAAAATAAGTTAATGTCAAGTTCAGGCAGTTCCTTGGCCTTCTAGAAAACACAGACAGTCAACTATGGTCGAAATTAGCTGTTCACGTTTTCTTCTGTGAATACAACCCAATTGTTCCTGAGAACCACAACATCTATATATACGCACAACTTCTTTAGACATTGATACTGGCAAATTCCAAAACGGGGAAGGACAGTAACTGAGTGGGAATCACAGGATATACTAAATTTCCAAGAACATCTTCCAGAAAATGAATTAAAGTGCATCCTTTACAATTAAGTACAAGAAGTTACACAGGTCTCACTGACAAAAGAGTGAGAAGCCAGACAGAACAACTCAAATCTTAGTTTTGGCAGCCTTGGAACAGAAATAAAACATCAGTCTGAATCTTTCCCCCCACCACCCCAACCCACTTGACAGGAAAACAGATTCACTCCTACTCACAATAAACACGAGAAAGCGCCAAAGAGCAAATGTAGTGAATTAAAGCGACAACCCAGACCTTTCACCTAAAAGATCCACACGTTTCTTCCTAGTTCTGTTTATCCATCCCAGCATGCCACTGTACATTGTGTGAAATGGACTTAAAGCTACCAGGAAACTGGAGTAATGAGCGACTGTTATCCCAGGTGCCCACCGGCATCCTTCAGTCATCGGAAGTCCCTGAAATGACAGGCCTTCAGTAGTACGGGGACAGAAACCAGCATCTCAGATGCTCACCTCTTTTGACTACTGGAACTGCTGGTGAACCTCTGTTCCTGCTATCAGTAGTTGACTCATAGAAAGTGCCAAAGACCCGCAGGCAATTTTTAAAAAAAATATTACATCTTTTTATATGCATCCACCTATTTAGTTTTCACATCATCATCTGGCAAGCCTTAGATTCTCTGATGTATTCAAGCACTTTGAAAAGCCAACCATAATTTCAGGGCTCTCCACGGCTGCATCGAGATGGAGCTCAGTTATTCTGCTATACTGGGATATTCTGGAAGAAAGCATGCAGTTTTGGGAATGAAAATTGTGCACCTACTAATTAATCTCCCACCTGCTGTGAGAATGGCCGGAGCAAAACTTCTTCAGACTTTGCAAAAGAGTTGGCAATGACAAAAGGGCAGAGACTCCCAAACTGCATTTTGATCCAGAGTGATGATAGTGAAGGGGTAACAGGAACTGCGACTGAGCAACATCAGGAGATTAAAAGGGAGGGACCAGTTTAGCAACAGCTGGGAAATCACACAGATGTGGCTTTCCCAATGTTGCAACAGTGGTAGAGAAGGGAGCGTAAGATCTGGATGACTTTCAAGAATGAGGAAAGAGAGAAGGTGATGGTTTTGGCTTTGTCTGCTGCTTGAGATGCTCAGAAGCCACTGGTGGGCCGCCATGTGAGGTGGAATGCTGGACTAGATGGGCTGTGGCCTGATCCAGCAGGGCTCCTCTTAGGCTTTTTAAGAAACAGAGGAAAACAGAGAACAAAACAAATCTGGAGGTTTACTGGCCACAAAAATGTATAAAGACTTAACTTGTATTCACAGGATAGCAAAAGATCATGAGCGTGCTTTCTGCTCACCCTAGACACATATTTCTTTCCAGACAGGTAGTTCACAGCACTAACAAGTCAAAGAATCATTTCTCAGAGTTTTGAAAGTCCAGCTGTTCCTACCTGTATTAAGATATGGAACTTGGGTTTTGTTTAAAGTCACAACTCTGGATAAATACACTGGACCCAGCTGCAAGACAACAGATCAACACAAAAATAGTCAATGGGTATTTCTTCAGCCCAGCCCAGCCCCCTCTGGCTGCTATATAAGTGCTTCTCGGTGCGGATTTTGCTTTCCATCAGCATCCCGCTCTGCCTCTTCGTCTTCCGCTGGGTCGTTTTCATCCCCCGATTCCACATAGATCGGCCAATCGTTATCTGGGTCGTTCTTCTCTTGGCCTTCGGAGGAGGGCTCCATCAGGCTGAGGTTAATGGGCATGGAATCCTCATGGGTGGTGGTGACGCACGTACAGCTGTCACACAGACCAAAGCGTCGCAAGCCTTGGGAGAGGCTGCTGGTGAATGTCCTCCTGCACCCTTTGCAGATGATGGGCTTGTTTGACCGGTGAACCTGCCAAGGGAAAGCAGGACATAAGAACGTAAGAACATAGGAGGCACGCTGCTGGATCAGGCCGCAGCCCATCTAGTCCAACATCCTGTCCCACACCATGGCTCACCAATTGCTCCCCGGCATCTCAAGCAGAAGGCAATGGCCCTTAATTTGCTCTCAGCTCCCTGCAAATGGCCTTGAGAGGCATCCTGCCTGTCTCTCCAACCTGGAGGCAGTATCTGGGCACCCATTTAGTAGCCACTGACACCCTGTCCTCCATGAATTTGTCTATAAGAACATAAGAGGCGCCCTGAAGTACAAAAATTTTGGACTGAAGCTTGGGGATGGATAGAAAGAATATTGGGATATAGAGTAAGCAAAACAAAAGAAATATGTATTACCCAAGATATAGAATCACAATTAAATATAAGTACAGACAAATATCTACTCCAACAGATGATTATGGCAGTTCAGGCTGTTATAGTCTTGGGATGGAAAGATAAAATGGCAGATTGAAAACTGGCAGCATTATTTATCAGATCAAATGATTACTGATTATTTGGATAGTAATGAGAGCATAGTTAAAGACAATAGGAACATCTGGATGGGCAAATGGTTTAAATTGATAATATATATTCAACAATACAGGTGGGGGGGCCATGAATTATTGAACGTTATGAAATTGGTCTTAAGACAATAAGAAAATAGATATAATCGTACCATCTATCCAAGGGGGGGAGGGAAGGGGGGGTGGATATAATAATGTGCAAATAAACACCAGGATATATTGATCATAAGAATGGTATATTAATGTAAATAGTATTGACTGGTTTGTATTCTTGGTTTGTATATATGTGTTAATCTATGTTAATGTATGTGAAAATGTGAATAAAATGTTTAATATATATATATAAGAACATAAGAGGCCTGATAGATTAGGCCATAGCCCAGCTAGTCCAGCATCCTGCCTTACACTGCAGCCCACCGGTTGCTTCTGGGCATCTCAAGCAGAAGATAAAGACAAAACCTTCACCTGCTCTTGAATGGCCTTTGGAAGCATCCTGCCTGGCTCTTCAACCTGGAGAAGGTACCTAGGCATCCATTCTAGACAAGAACATAAGAGAAGCCCTGCTGGATTGGGCCACAGGCCATCTAGTCCAACGTCCTGTCTCACACAGTGGCCCACCAGTTGCTTATGGGCATCTCAAGCAAAGGACAAAGGCAGCACCCTCACCTGGTTTCCAACCCTGCCAATGGCCCCGGGGGGGGGGGGTCATCTGCAGTTCAACACACCCTTGTACAGCATAATTACAGCCCCATTTCAAAATTGGATTAGAACCGATTTACAGTTCTCGTACTGTACATTTTGCACGCTGCTGTTAGAAACTAATAATTAAAAATATGGCGTTAAAGCATGTTCAAAAAGTGCCTTGCAGAAGGCAACATTTTCACACCTCCAAGCAAGAAGAGGCATCGTACCGGCACTTGTTTCTACAGAAATGCTGCAGAAAGCCTGTAACTCTGGGAGTGCAGAACTATAACAAAGTCCACCCATCCACCCACGGAAAGAGCTGAAGCTACCACCTGCATGAGCCCAGATTTTATGCTGGGGGGGTGGGGGTGGAGAAAGCGAAGGGGCTGACTCTGTTACCTGTCTGCATTCTACTTTCTATGGCAAAGGTTCATCCCCACGGCCACCCACAGCCTTAAACGGGAAGGCAAACCAACTGATGCAGCTTCTCCTCTTTGGGCTGGAATCCAGCGAACCTGGGACTTACGCTCAAGGCGTGGCTCCGGAGGTGCTCCTGCCGCGTGAAACGCTTGCCGCAGATCTCGCAGGGGTACGGCCTCTCGCCGGTGTGCGAGCGGATATGCCGCTTGAGGATGCCTTTCTGCTTGGCCGTGTATGGACAGAAGGGGCATTTGTGCAGCTTGATTGGCACAACCAGCACGTCACCTTCGGGAAAAGGAGGACATTTCTGAGAATTCAGCCGGGTGCATCTGGAGCAGAGTCACATTTCTGACAGTACTCAGCTTGCATTGTATTGCAGAATTATGTACTATACGGTGCATTTTAAGGGTAAGCATACGTGAAACATAAAATGTTTTTCAGATCCAGAGTGGTTTTTTGGCAGGCTTCCTTCTACCTGTGTCACGGCCACCTCCAAAATATGGAGGAAAAGGAGGAGGAAGGTTGTGGATGCAAAGAACAGATTCTGAACACCAGTTTCAGACGAAGGCCCTTTTAGCACGCGCAACAAGGACCCCATTAGGAACCCGATAGGTTCACAATTGGTACGGATCAGTTAAACGACTCTTTAAGGACCCCATTAGGACCCCATTCTGAACTGGTTGTCTGCACAGGTGCCGTCAGAATGGGTCTTCAGGCCCTTAAAGCCGGATTAACGCAAGACTCCTTTAATTGTGTCTTCAATCTGGTCTTCCACCGTGAAGACTAGATCAAACTGCGGCAGTGGCGTTCAGGGGTGGGCCTAAAGGCCACCATTTGCAGCAGGGTGGCTCCAGCTCCACCTCTCAACACACACGCTACGCAGGCCCGCATGTCCTTCGTAGCGGTCTGTGAAGCTGAGCGCAAGCTTCATAGTGGCAATGTAGGCAGCCACAAAGCTGTGTCTTTCTGCCATGCCCACTGTAACCAGAAGTGATCCCCGACTGGCAGCTATTCAGGCCAAGCGCACCACACCACCAGCGGACCTTCTTGCTCAGGCCTAATCAGAGCCTCCGGATGGGGCCCTGCATGGGGTCCTCGCCATGATATGGAGCTACTTGGACCAGATTCCATGAGGACAGGATACCAAACATCCAGATCTTCTTAATCCGGATTAACAAGGTACCTGCATAAAGGTCCATAGATTGGCTTTCACCTGAGGTGAGCAACCCTTTCTTGAACCTGAGGAAGACCACTGAAGGCCTTCCTTTCCACCTCTACATTATCTTGCGAACACTAATAACAGATAGGTGCAAGGCTCAAGACCCAGTTCTGGAAGCTTTGGGTGCGATCAGACACATTTAATGAGATGCCCTCTAGGCCATTTTGAGGCTATGAGGGCAGACATAAAACCCCTAAAATTGCCTTACTCCTCCTGAAGTCTGGGAACTGTTGCCCTTTCCTCATAGGGGGTAAAATGACACCAAGAGCAACGCTCTTTTTTTCCTGTCACATTGGGCAGGGAGGTTTAGAAGCAGAGAGGAGGGAAATGTAGCCAATCACAGCATGGAAACAAATTCTGCTGGTGAGTAACCAATCAGGGCCACAGAAAGCCAAGCAGGCAACTGGTTAATCGGTGGCAAACATTTGTTAGTAAAGCACTGAAAGATTTCAAGGCAAAGAAAAAGCAACGTGTGGAAACATGAAAAATGCTTATTCTTTTAACTGTTCGAATGCTTTCTTTTGTGTGTGCACCTATAGAGGAGATGCATTTTTTAAAAGGGATGATTGAAAAAACTCCTGTCTGATTGCATCCTTAGCCCCAAGATGCTCCTGCCTGAAGCTCAGCAGTTTGGTTAGTTTGGTTGCTAAACCAGTTGAAGCACAGAGTTCTCTCTACACCCTCCCATGGGTAGGGCTGCAGCTAAACCCTGCAGAACCAGCTCAGAAACAAACCATGCTCATGCGTAGCTAATAAAGACAAGATTGTGCAAAAGCCTCCCCATTGCCCTAGAGAAATCAGATCCCCTCTCAAAGATCACCGTCTCACCTGTGTCTTCTCCGTACCAGTCATTGTGAATGTCTACCATGGAGCTCATGGGCACCCCAGCATCTTCTGACCTGCCCTCAAACCCACGGACAAAATGGTGGACCACATCATCTTTCCTCTGGGCTGCGCTGTTGCGCAGCAAGGCCTCTAGAAACTGCTTCATGTGGTAATTGTTGCAGGCCAGGTCCACCGCCTGGCCACTGTGAAGTCCATCCTCTATCTGTTCAATTGTCAGCGGGGTTGGGTACTGTGGCAACCGCTCGCCAACTTCCACTTCCACTTCATCAGCGTCAAATTCTACTTTAGGTTCTACTACTTTGGGCAGGGAAGAATTAGTGTCGTCTGTAGAGTCGCTGCTGACTGGATCTCTCACCACAAGCTCAATCGGGTGGCAGCTACTACACTCCCCGCAAGGAGGATCCTGCTGACAATCCGGAATTCTCTCCTTCTCCTGCGGGGATGAAACCGACGCTGAACACTGGGCCTTGGTGTCGTATGAAGGGCCTTCTCTAGCAGAACTGGCACTCCCACTGTCAGCCTGGTAGAAGGCAGCTTCCCTCTCGATCTTCCTGCAAATGTCGAGCGACGACCTGATGTATGTCTTGCAGAAGTTGACAACATCGGTCATCTGCAAGTAACTGGCAGCAGACATGACCTCAATCACATTCTCACCACACAGGTCCAGCTTCCCCGAGTAAAGGAAGTCCAGGATGATCGAGAAGGCCTCAGAGGTAACAATATCCAGAGAAGCTGTACTATGTCGTCCACTGTCCTGGATGTAATGGATCAAGAGGGCTCTAAAATAGCCACTGCTGGCAAAGAGAATGTTTTTGTGGGCTTTGAAAATCCTCCCTTCGACAATGATACTGCAGTCGCAAAAGAAGTCCCTCTTCCGTTGCTCGTTGAGTTCGCCCAACAGCTTGGTATAATAAGATTGCATCTCCATTGCTCCGTCTCCCGTGGACGACAGCCCAGGTCTCTGAGGAAAAATGAGGAACATCTCGTGAGAAGAGGAATGCGCCCTCTTTGACATGGAAACCTTCCATCCATCATGCACCTCCTCCTCCACACAAAGAGCTGAACCCTGACACCTTGAGCACATCCAAATCTGGAGCGATCACTGATACCACAAATGATACGGAAAGAGCCAGGGTGATAGAGGGGCTAGAACATCTACCCAGCTCCAAAATGGAAGCCTTATGGGGAGCCTTTGTGAGTCTTGGGTAACCATGTCTCATATGATGGTTACAAAGATAAAATGGATATAAATAATACACTAACCTCCCGTTATCCACACTCTCACAATCTGGATTTTCACTGATAAAGCCTGTGTCAGGCATACAATTGGACTTACTTGATGCCTTCTGAGGCTGAGGTCCTGGGAGCAAGCAAGACCAACTGATTTCCAGAAGTACTGATTTCCAGAAGCTATACTCACTTTGCTGGCTCAAAGAGGCAAGACATTAGCCAGAACACTGATGCTTTTGCCTTTCCTTTAAGCCCGTCACTTGGAGCTTGGCAATCTTCTTGTCATTATGTGTGTGTTAGCTTTGTTAACCATTAAGATTTTTCCTCTGCAAAGGAAATCCCCAAGTAGTCATCTTCCTTCCTTTCCTCTGCTTCCCCTCTTAATTTGCATTGAACCTTATTCGTCTTCCCCTTCTCTCTTGCTCTTTTACTTTGCTTTTAGAATTATATTTCGGTTAAATATAATTTACTTTGTTCTAAGTGAAAAATGGCGGTTGTGGCTTGTTGCGGTCACCCCAATCAAATACTGATTAGCTAAGAAAATCCCCATACAACATGACCCGCTGAATTATTTCACTTCCTTGTTCACTTGTTCGAGCACTTCACCACTTCATTTTAAGCCTGAGAGGCAGTGGAAACTCGTACTTTATTTCCTGCAGGAATTATTGCTAACTCCCTATTTATCTCTACAAGTAAAACCTTGTGTCCCTAGTGTGGCCACAGTTATACCTTCTCTCTTGTTAAACTGCCTTGCGAGTAGTTACATGACATGTTGCCATTTGACTAATTCACCCAATAGTGGGAGCGTTTGATTACAACTTGCTTTTTTATTTTTGCCACTGGCTTTGTAATAAAGTTATTTCTTGTGTCTTTTTTAAAAATCTCAATAGAGAAACTACGTATTAAGATCAGCAAGTGTTTCCTCCTCTCTTGGGATTGGTCCCCATCTATTACCAGTTAAACAAAACTCAGCAGTCCTTAAAAATCCTGTGTGTTGGAAGGAACAATGCTAAAAGCATGTGTCTAGAGGAGGCCCCATCACAAAACACTTGGGTATGGCTGTTGTAAGCACACAAAAAGAGGAGCTGATATTCATTTGGGGGAATATCAGCAGCTGTTAGGCATGCACGTTGCTTTGGCTTGCCTTTCCCTCTAAGCTGCACATTTCTGAGATCCATGGGTACCCACTGGGGTGGACAGCAAATGGAAGAATTGGCATGATCTGTCCTCCTCTGTGTTAAGCTGCTCTCAAGCCCAGTGGTCCATCTGGTTTGGCTGGGTAGCCAAATCAGCTGAACTGCCAAGTTCGTGTCTTGAGGCAATGACAGATCACACCAAGACTTCCCTTCATGGCCCAGCTCACTGGGCATCTGGGATTCTCTGAAACAAGGCAGGTGGTGGGAGCACCAGCGCCAAACTGGAGCACATACTGAGTTGTGGATTTATACAGAATCCACAACTCAGAACCAAAACACAAGGGAGAGTTACCAAATGAGGAAGCAGCCCGGAAAGAAACCTAAAACCCAGCAAGTTTCAGAACCCTTTTCCTTCTTCAGGGGCCAATCTGTGGAATCTGAAATGAACTGTATTTAGAAGAAGAAAAAGAAGAGTTGCTTTTTATACCCTGCTTTTCTCACCAATTCAAGGTGAAACTCAAGGGGACTCAGAGCAGCTAACAAACCTTCTGTTCTTCTCCCCACAACAGACTCCTTGCAAGGTAGGTGGGGCTGTGAGAGCTCTGAAGAGAGCTGTGACTAGCCCAAGGCCACCTAGCTGTCTTCATGGAGGAAGAAGAGGGTTGGTTTTTACACCCCACGTTTCTCACCCATTCAAGGGGACTCAAAGCTGCTGTCAAACCTTCTGTTCTTCTCCCCACAACAGACACCCTGTGAAGTAGGTGAGGCTGCGAGAGCTCAGAAACAGAGCTGTGACTAGCCCAAGGCCACCCATCTGGCTTCATGGAGGAGTGCAGAATCAAACCCAGGGACTACAAAATATTAGTCCAGCACTCTAACCATTAGGCTAACTGTCTCACACAACCACTACAGCTGCATAATGGGAGCACTGTAACTTATGCCTTTTATACAACTTAAATGGTACACATAGCCTGCTTCCGAGCCTAAAAGAGTTAAGGAAAGCAGTTTCAGACATTAGATACAAATATTGGATATATCATACCAATATACTATGGCGTCACTAACTTAATACTGGTGGATCAGGCCCCCACAGCTCCCCTAATCACCCATTTTCCATAGGCTCAGCAGTTCCTGGTATAATACAGTTTTGCACCATGCATAAGCTTATGGAAACAAAACAACGGTATTTTGCAAAGGATGTCTTGAGTAAAGTAAGCTTACATGATCATTTCAATGACTGTCTGGTCTTCGGTATGATGTGGTAAAGGCTATCTCGTTGTTTGCTCCAGGGCTGTGGTCACACTTAAGGTTTAATCTGGCTTCAGTCCACTTTCAGAGAGAGAGAACACATCGGCAAAGTGACAAGCTGCTTTCTTTCAGTGTTAAACGACTAAGAAAATTCACCTTTGGGATAGATAATGTGGAAAGAAAATTCCTGGTCACTTTGCCGATGTGTTCTCTCGCTCTGAAGGTGGAATGAAGCTGGATCCAACCTTAGGTGTGACCACAGCCCAAATTCCAGCACCATCACAACTGTCCCTCCAGGACCCTCAGGCTACAAGGCTGCTCAGCCTTAGGGATGTGCATGAATATTGGAAATATTCAAAATTCAATCAACTTCGAATGTGGACGTTTGAATTCAAATCAAATGTTTATAAATTCAAATTTAAACATTCAAACGAATTTTGAATTTTTGGATCTATTCGTTCTATTCATTCAGACATTCATATGTGTATGGGTAGGGTACACAATGCGTATTTGCATATATGCATCTTTCCCACATCCATACACATTCGTATGGATCCATACAGGATGAAAACGGGTTGCCTACAGGATAAACACAGGATGCATGTAGATGTGTAAGGGATGCATAACGATGCAGACGGGCACCGACAAATGTCGAAATTTGTAAAATGCCCAAGTAAAAAATATATATTTTTTTTTTTAATTATTTTAATATAGTTAACCCAAAGCTCCAGGCTTTTCCAAGTTTCCCTCTCATTAGCTGGCTTGAAGAATACAGCTGGAGGAAGAGGAGGAGGAACTTTGCAGGAATTCCGTTTCCTCCTCTACATTCTTTGTGCAAGAAGTCCAAGATTAGACAAGGTGACCCTGCTGTCGACAGGGCATTAGGACCTCAGCAGAATCTCCCCCCTCGCCCTAACCATGTGGTTTTTGTAGCAGAAACCCTCCAGGGGAAGGCAGCCAGTCCTAGAACAAAGAATGTCCAGGCCAGCCAGCCGGGAAAACACATGTTCCCCAGAATCCGGAATATCTAGGAGGAATACCCATCCTTTCCTTTCTTGCGATCGTTGCATGTTAAAAAGAAAATTATGAGCATCTCCTCTGTGGTTTCTGCCTAAGCAGTTGTCCCTCCTGACTGCACCCCATCTCCCCATTTTCTTCTTCCATGCTCCAGTTCATCCTATCAGTCACTCGCTGTATGACTAGCCAAAACCAGGAGGAAAGAGGACGTCACATGCACTACTGGACTAAGATTATTAGAAAAGAGTTAATGCTCTCGTCCCATTGCACCCATTTGGCAGACCAGAGAACTGAGGCATCTAAACTATTTTTGATGAGACGGGGTTCTACTTCTGCTAACATCACCTGGCTCCTTCTAACCAAACACAAGTCACCGGCCCTCACTATCCCAGCCTAAGCACATGCAGGTATAAAAATGAGGCTAATTTAAAGTGAAGGCAAGAGGTCACCCGTGTCAGACACCTTTCACCAGCCACTTTGGTCTAGTGGTTAAGGAACCGGACTCTTATCTGGGAATACTGGGTTTGAGTCCGTCCTCTTCATTGAAGCCAGCTGGGTGACCTTGGGTGAGTCACAGCACTCTTCTGAGCTCTTACAGCCCCACCCACCTCACAGGGAGTCTGTTGTGGGGGAGAAGAACAGAAGCTTTGTCAGCTGCTTTGAGTCCCCTTAAATCAGTGAGAGAAGTGGGGTAGAAAAGCCAACTCTTCTTCTTCTAAACCATACCTCGTGGTTCTCAGGAATCAGAGACGCAGGAGAGGTAAAGTAAGAAACCCAATGAATAGATGCAGGTTCTATTTATTTGATAGAGAAGCGCAGTATTTTGGAATTTCCTGTTCCAACCTTATTATGGGTCTAAACTCTTAAGAATGCAGGAAGGAGAAAGTCAACACTTGAAGGCAGTCACTTCTGACACATAAACCAGGTTCCAAGGTTTTAAGCGACCTTAACCTCTCGAAGCAACTCGGCTAGACTTGGAGAGGGCAGTGCCTCTGAGCTTACGCAGAGTGATTTTTCTCCACCAAGACTGTACCGGCCATTGCTTATCCAGGGCAAGGAGCAGAATTACTGCAGACGGCAGCGTCCAAGCCTGCCAGAGAGATCCAACGCTTCCCTTTTTAGCGACTAACACCCCAACCAACCCGAAAGCGCATCGGCTCGGAAGCGAGACCTCCGCAGTGCCCGGCCGACTCGCCAGAAAGGCCAGGTGACGGTCGCGCCCGCCCCCGTAAAAATGCCACTCGGACATCTAGCAAGGTTTCCTGAGCACGTGCAGAGTTCCGCTCCCGGCTTGGTTAAACTTCCGGGACAAAGAGGGCAAGACGCCAGGGTGCGCTGTGTTTCCAACCACGACCACCCCCAGGGCGGCCAACTTTTCTGCTTAAATGTCAGGGCGCCAGCGGGAAGCATCATCCCTCGCTGTAGAAACGGCACACCGCCGGTCCGTGTCATCAGCCTCGCTCGAGCAGCCCCACGCGCTGCAAACCTTCAGCTGCTGACGCCGGGCAGAGAGATGCCCGCAGCAGCAGCAGCAGCAGCTGGGCTTTCGCAGCCGAAAGGGGGAGACCGGGCTACATTTCTTTGGCCAGCCTTGCCTTTCTTCCCATTAAGCCAGGAAAGGCAGGGGGAAGAGAAGAGAGGGGCGGGAACCTCCCTGCCCATCAGCAGCCCTCCTAGCCTTTGCCCACCCGTGCAATTGCACATGCACTCTCCCACCCAGCCGTGCAACGCTTCGCCTTCCGTGCAAAGCAGCAACAGCGCCGCGCGGCCCCCATCCAGCCCCTTCCTGCTCACCTTTGCAGCGGTCCCCTTGCCTGGCTGCTTGCACAGCTCTACCTAGCCTGCCCGGGGAGCAGACAGAGGCGCGCTCGCGCACACACACAGGCACACATACAAGCTCGCTTCGCAGGACCCGCCCAGGCTTGCAGAGCAGGGCCGTCCACCAATCGAGGCTCTCCGCCCAGAGCAGAAGTAGGCGGGACCATTCCAGCAGGTTCTGATGAGACTTGGGCGTGTGTTTTCTCTCTTCGGTCACGGAGGATGCGCGGCGCTCAAAGCATGCTGGGACTTGTGGTTCTCTCCCTTCGGAGTAGTACACACAGCGACAGGCGTGGTGGGCTAATTGAAAATCGGCTTTCGGGATGATCGTTTTTTCCCCACTGTGCTGTTACTACTCTATACCTTGGCTGTAATATATGTTGTATTTACAGCCAAGGTATAACAGAAAATCTGGGAGTGAATTAAAGGATTTACAGTTCAATGTGAATTTAAAACGCATTCAGGCAGGATGCGTCCACACCTACCAGCTTCCGCCCACTTTCATCGTGGGAAAACCCATCAGCAAAGTGACAAGCTATTTTCTTTCGGCATTATCTAACCCAGAAAACCTGTCTTTTGCTTAGATAACCTGGAAAGGAAATGACTAGCTATTTTGGTAATGTGTTCTTCTGCTCTGAAAGTGGACTGAATCTGGATTAAAACTTGTTTATTTATTATTTGCACTTCTATCCTGCCCTATGCCCGAAGGTGTCAAGGCAGGTAACAACCTTTAAAATTAAATGTATAGATACTAAAACACAGTATATATTAAAACAACAGTGCTCTATATTGTACACTGAAATGGATGGAAAATCAAAGGATGGAAGTGAGATAAGAATGGAAAATAATTGCAGATTATGCAGTTCATGATACCTCTCCCAAGTTTAGAAGGGGTTTCTTGAACATACTAAATTACTTTGAATGATGTACTGAAGTTGTATGTAATGCTTTCTGATTTTGAGTCTGCTGTGGCGTGGGTGGGTTTTTCTCTTATTTCATTGGGTGGAATTTGTACTATATATGTTTATATGAAAGTTTATGTTCATGATGAATAAAAATTTTTTAAAAGTGTCTGAAAGTAGGAAGAGAAAGTGGGCTCTGTTGTTGGGCAAGTGTCTATACAAAAGCCATCTTTATGATTTTTGCTGCATATTTTGCTGTGAGTTTCCTATGAGAACAGTATCAGGCACATATTTATCAGCGTTCTCTTGCTCAGGATTTTTATAGGAATAAATGAAGGTATTAATTAGCCCACTGAAGATACCAAGCTTACAAGAACTAACAGGTAAACAAAATTTAAATTAAAAGCACCCACAGGACACACTTAATTTTTTAAAAATGTGCGAAGTTGGAGCTGGGTTTAGTAAATTGCAGGTCAACTGGGCTCATCCCTTTTGGTTTGATAAGACTATGCAGTTGGCAGTTGAGTCTCAGGGAGAGGAAATAATTAAGCCAATGTGAATAGAAGGTAAACTTTTATTAAAAAGTAGGAAATACACCACTTAACTCTTTATTACAAGGCAAATGTAGAAAAAATAGTCAAAATGAACAGGAAATGGACCCAATGGTCCAGCTCCTTCAGAATTCAGGCAAGGGGAACAGGCACCTCTACCAGGAGTTTCCAGCAGCATTTTATGTCAGCAGGTTCCCCAGGAAGTGGCAGCCAATCAGGGCCACAGAAATAAGGTATAATGGAACACAGAGTACAGCAGACTGGGTCTTCATGCTGGGACAAGAGCTGAAAGGAGCAGAAGAGCTGAATTCTGAAAGAGCTGGACCAGTAGTTGACCAGGGGTCTTTTGACTGGAAGATCTTGGAGGAAGACTTCGCAGGCAACTGACCAGAGGGTGATCGGTCAAGCAAGGACGGACTGGGCCTTGTGATCATCCAGGGCTGCGTTCTACGACACTGGCTAGGCTTGGGCTGAAGCAGAGCTGAGCAGGGTGAGGAATGTGGAGAGGCTTGTCTTTAAAAAGGGAACTATTTTCCTTTAGAAGAAGGGGAGCTAATAGGCTGGGAAGCTGGTAACCTTAAGAGACTCATAGACTTAAACCAACAAATATCTGAACCTTATTCTCCTTTCTAGTATTGCTTGTGTATAATAATAAACTTGTTTTAGTTTACTGTTGAAACGCTTGCTACCAGTGTTTTGTGTCCACACTGTAGTATTCACTTGGCCGTTGCACGAACTCAGCATCCCAACAGGGCCAAGCTACTCCTAGAGAGGGCAGGCACTTAGTGGAACGCTGGGGATCGTGACACCATATAAGACCAACTAAAAAAAAATTAAATTTATCCTGTGTTCTGTTTGGAAAATCAAAATGTAAAAAACATGCCTTGCCAAATTATAGGTACATCTTATATACCTGTGTATATGATGGAAAATATGGTACTTTCATTTTCCTTCTTTTCCTTTTGTCCAAGATTTCGGGAGGCAGAGACAAGTTCTGTGCTTCTATTGCTACAAACTAAGACAGAAAGATTTTATTTTGTGTTGCATTTTATTATTTCATGTTCCACAGGCAATGCAAAGGATAGTGTTATTAAATCTCCTTATCCAAATGCTGTAAGTAAATAATCTTAAGGGGAGGTAAAAAACAAACAGTTGCCAAGAGGAGCAGCTGGGATTGAGAGCTGAGAACCCCCTCTGTGTATTTTGCCTTCTGGATTCCACCTGGGTCTCTATCCCTCAATGCTTCCAAATGCAGTTTGGGACTGAGATTTGTTCCCAGGGAGAATGTTACTTTCACCAAAGAGGATTATCTAATGAAAACAGTAAATAAAGCAGAATCAAGAGTGGGTTTTGTGGAAAATTGAGAACTCAGGCAATTTCATTTTCCCATTCAAGATTTAAAGAGCTTTGAAATCATTTTGAGTGTTCATCATTTCCAAAGTTTTAAAAGAATCCTCAGTTTCTGAGGATTAAAGGTCCCAAAACGCAGATTATCTATATTTGGATCAAAAGATTTAGAAAGAATCTTCACTATTTAGCAATGGGAATACAAGCAGTTTTTCAGGGGAGGGAATTATACTTTAGGGGTGTTCAGTTTCCCTTGATCCAATGATAAGCCATGATTTCCTGGACCCTAGCCTCCTCTTCCCCGGTTCTCTGCCATCAAACTGTCTGAAAAGAAGGGACGTGGTGAAGGATCAACAGAGCTTGCATACTGTAACATTGTAACAAGAGATCAGTGTAACAAATAGGTGGCTTTTGTCCTGGTGTGTCAACTCTTAGCCTGCCTCCTTCCTCCTTCCTTCCATTCACGCCTTTTGCCTGCATCCCTGCCATTTCGCGCTGATCAGCTGTAACAATCCAGAGCAATCCTGCCTGTTTCCCTCCCTCCTTCCTTCCCTCCCCACTGCCCTTTCGTGCTGCTTTGATGTACCAATCTAGCACAAAACAAAGGGAAAGTGATCTTTAATCTTCTATTGCCTTGTTAACATGAGAGAAAGGCTGTGCGGTGCACAAAAACTGCTGCCATGATCTGAATCGGGGACAGGCTTATACAGGGGGTGGGGTTTGAATTGCCAGCCCTGATGGAGTCAGGCTATGAGGGTGCCCAGTTGTTGACTGCATGGGGAGGAGGCTCTGCTGAGGGGAGGGGGTCTTTCCCCTGCGAGTCCACATTATAAGCTAACAGTGGGAACACCCAAAAACAGACCTCACTGCTGATTAAAATAACCTGGTTGAAATCCACATTAAATTGCCCAGTGGGAACCTGACCTGGATGTGGAAGGAAAAGCTCCTCAGCGTACAGCCAACACTAAGGCTGTATCCAGATTAGCAGAATAAAATCCACTGTTATAGAAAAAAGTGCAGCTTGCCACGCCACGCCACCCAGACTCCAGCAGCCTCCCCGTAGCTTTCTCACAGAAAGCCGCAAGATTTCCATGGCACGCACAGTTAGGTGCGTGTCACGTGGGATGGGGCAGCCAAAGGAAGCTGAGCTGCAGGCTCAGCTCTTGTTTGCTGTTCTCGCCATCCTGTCCAGACTGCCGAGAAACTTTGAATTTATCTGGTACTGAGGAGTGTTCATCGTTCCGCCATAGGTAAATAAAGAAAATAACAATTTTTATTAAGAATTCCTTATCACTCCAGCTCGTGGTCTTTGCCTGTTATGTCAGGAATATCCCACACATAGAAATCGTACAGAAGGATGGCAGAAAGATGTTCTTTGATGAGCTGATAGTCAAGAGATCGGCTGCAATACGTCCCTCTGCTCGAACATGCCCCTCTGCAATGCGCATCACGTAACTTGATGATGCAGCTGACAGCGGCCAGTCGCGGCAGCGAGCAGGTGAAACTCCTGGCTTTGGACACAGTGGTGTGGACTGGTAAACGGGAGGGCTGTTCGCACTTCTGGCCAGTAATGGATGTTTTGAGGAAGCTTTCCTCATGGCAAATGTGAATGGTCCACCTTTACCAGAGGTTTACCAGCCCTAATAAATGGCAGAGCAATTTGGTAAGTGCAGAAAGGCCCCAGGTGATGGTTTTACGCTTGTCTTCTTCTTGAGATGCCCAGCAGCAAATGGTGGGCCACTGTGTGAGATGGGATGCTGGACTAGATAGGCTGTGGCTTGATCCACCAGGGCTCCTCTTAGATTCTCCACTTTGTTCCTGTTACCAAGAAACTTTTTCTTCACTTTTGCTTAAAGTGCTGCCGCTACAAAGTATCAGGTGTCAGCTGTGATGCCCATGTCCTTACCGCACCTTGGAATGTGCAGTATTTGTAAGTCTGGGCACAGCCTAAGGCCGTGCTTTGCAGACAGCGCTCAGCACTTCTGCAAACCCTGTTCAAACACATGTTCTTCCTCCAGTAGTTCAAGGGCCTCAAACAACATTCATCCAGATATTTCTGGACTACAACTCCCAGCATTCCATGCCAGCCTTGCACAGAATGCTGGGAGTGGTAGTCCAGAATAAACATCTGGAGGTGCGGGCCACTGTTTGAAACCAAGCTCTGAGGTCTTTGGGTATGATGTAGCAGTGGCTAGGAACAGCCAGAAAGCCGTCTCCTGGATGAAAGCTGGTTCATGAGCAGCGGTTCTCAACCTGCGGGTCAGGACCCCTTTGGGGGTTGAACTACCCTTTCAGAGAGGTCGCGACGAGTCTCCTGCCGCCCTTCCTTCCCACCTCCCAGCTGCTCTGCCCCCACAGTTGGGGGTCTCCACAACATGAGGAACTGCATTAAGGCATTAGAAAGGTTAAGAACCGCTGCTCTAAAGGAAGCTCTCAAGCTGGCTTTCAGCAGCATAAGGGTTTTTGGGCTGCACTGCCTTCCACTGTAGTGAAGTCTTGCCCAATATGCAGCAGCACAGTTCCAGTTATCATGGGAAAATGAAGGCACCTTCCAGAAATCAATGGAGCTCTGCATTAAATAGAGAGGTGCATGATATGCTTGAACAACTAACACAGCAAGTGATGTGGAGCTGACTCTCAGGTCACCACTGATTAGAAACAGATGGTGCAAATTCACTGGGTATTTTATCGGCCAAGTGTATTTCCTCTGGAAATTCCCTTTAGAGAGTTGTTATGGAGGGATGGGGAAGGAAAGATCAGGAATATGTGATGTCCTCTATAAATAAGCTAAGCCATGTACAGCAGCAGAAGGGTGGAGTTGACTAAGTAAGGCATGGCTTAAAACTGAACACTATCTTAAACCTTTTAGAATAAAAATTAATGCAGAATGACAGGCCATCCTTCTGCTTTTGGGTCATAGCTTTCAGTTTGCAAACTCGCAGCAATTATGAACTGGAAGTTGGGGAGGGCAGGAAAAAAAAAGCTTTATTAAGTATTACGTTTTATACCCTTTACACATGGGTCTTTTAGAAAAGAAAATGGAAGACTAGCCCCCCTTTTCCACACATAGTCAAAGATCCAGATCTTTGAGATGGGGTCCTCCTGGAGATCTGGATCTTGAAGATGCCTGAAGAGTCCGTTGTGGACACCTTTAATCAGGTCCACATGAAATCCAGATTTAAGGGCCTGAAGGAACGATTAAATCCAGATTTCTCCTGCCCTCGTGGGAACAGGGCCTTGCAGATGGGGAGTTCAATGGGCTCCAGGTGGGGACAGGGCCTTCCCGATTGGTACCAATCAGGTACTAATCACATTCTTAATGGGATCTTAGAAGGGTTCTAAGCCCTAGTGGAAAAAAGTCCTAGGTTGTCATCTTCTACTGAGCATCCTTTTAACTCTTTTAAGTCCTGCATTCTACTACCTAATTGCAACAAAAACTCTGTGACTTGCAAACCAGGAAAATCACTGAGATCAAGCTAAAGGAATCACAAATTAATCTATTATGGCATCTTCCCTTTAGAATATTCTCTTGATATTAATCTCAGGCAGTTTTTATATTCTTAATAACCAACTGGTATTGCTTTTAAGTATTTTTTATTTAAGGGGACCACTGAGCTTGGTTTCAAATTATCCAGAAGTGGTGACACAGCCTCAGGTAAATCAATGATGTCACAGAACCCACACTATTATATACATACATATACAATCCTTCCATCATGCTCCCAGCATTGACTCTCCCTCCCAACTGTCACCACACAGGCTATGACGGAACCATATTACCTGTGGGGAATGGAGGAGAAAAAGAAAATAAAGCATATTACCATTGCAAGGACACTGTTGCTGCCAGTGTCCCTGTTCCCTCCCACACCATTTTCCTTTTATATCTTGTCTCTTCAGATTGTAAGCCTGAGGGAAGGGACCTGTCTAAGATTAATATAATATTGTAACCTACCCTGAGACCTTCAGGTATAGGGTGGGATAGAAATACAAATAAATAAATAAATATGCATACATACATACATAAGCATATACACACACACACATATATACATATATCATACATATACATACCAGAAGCCATTTTGGGATTTTTAAATGAAGTGATAGATAAATGTAAATTAATAAGACCTATTATCTGAGCTTTGGCCTTTCTATTGCTCTGTCTTCCTCCTTTTGTGTCATGTTGTCTTAGGAATTTATTTTTGCTTTTTACATTTTCTCTAAAGACCTCAAGCCCCTGATTTATTTATCTTAAATGTATCTTTTATTTATTCCTTTATGGCTTTTAAATCCCCCCTTTTCCTCCAAAATGCCGCTTCCTTCTAGTTTATCCGCACAACAACCCAAGAAGGTAGCTTCTAGAGTTATGAATGCCCTAGAGTTATTATCCAGTAAGCATCTATGGCCCAGTGGAGATTTGACCTCCAAAGGAATTGCTGCCTTACTTATTATTACAGACCCTAGGAATCCTTTCAGGGCTGCAAAGCTTCAAAAAGCATTGCCAGCTTTATATAAATAAATAAACATTGACAAAATGGGCTATGAGGAGCCTCACTTTCGGTTTCTATTCAAATGCTGTAATAGGTGCTATTTTAAAATAAAAGTCGACCTAAAAAGAACGTTATCAGCTGAGAAACATTAAAAAATATGATTTTTTTTTTGAGAGAGAGACCCGCTCTAGCCACCGCGCTCTCTATGATATCCCCAGCTCATGCCTTAAGAACAGCAACAGCACCCGGCCCGGCCCAGCCGTTCTCGACAACAGGAAGTGTTTCTATGGTTACACAGAGACGGTTCCTCCCCCACCCTTGGAAGTGGGAGGGGCTTGAATCCCGGAAGCAGCGATTGTTGTTGCCCCGAAGGGGGCGTGGCTTTTCCTGGATGTCAAAGGTCAGTAAATATTGGTGACGTCAGACGGCCAAGATGGCGGAAGGGTGAGCATAACAGTGTTCGTTCGCTGCTGGGGAATAATGGCTTTTTTGTGTGTGTGAGTAACGCAGCGAACTGGGAGCGAAGTTAGAAGGGAGGGAGATTGGGCCTGGGCTCTCCGCTCGAGAGAGCTCAACCACTTGGGCGGGAAAGAGTGCTCCTGGTCGTGTGCAGAGTGCCTTGTCAGCACCTCCCCTTTCCCCTTCGGGGGCTCAGTCGTTCTTGTTTTGAAAATGAACCTCTGGCGTTGACGAGGGAGCAGAGGAAAGCAGGGCAGTTTCTCAGGAGCAGGTCTTGGGGAGCCTGGGTTCACGAGTAGAAGCGAGATTATGGATCGTGGTAGAGGAGGAAAGGGGATTATGAACGGTATAAGAAGAAGAGTTGGCTTTTCTACCCCGCTTTTCTCCCCCGTTCAAGGGGACTCAGAGCGGCTGACAAGGCTTTCTGTTCTTCTCCCCACAACGGAACACCCCGAGAGGTAGGTGGGGCTGAGAGAGCTCAGAAAAAGAGCTGTGACTAGCCCAAGGTCACCCAGCTGGCTTCATGAAGGAGGAAGAAGAGTTAGTTCTTATACCCCACTTTTCTCACCCATATAAGGGGACTCAAAGTGTCTGAAAAACCTTATGTTCTCACCCTTAAGGGGACTCAAAGCTGCTGACGGACTTTTTGTTCCTCTCCCCACAGCAGACACCCTGTGAGGCAGGTGGGGCTTTGAGAGCTCAGAAAGAGCTGTGGCTAGTCCAAGGCCACCCAGTTGGCTTTGTGGAGGAGTGCAGAATCCAACCTGGTATTCTCAGATAAGAGTCCAGCTCCCTAACCACTAGACCAGACTAGCTGTAGGAATGGAGATTTGGACTTTGTGGGGAGAGGCAGATCTCCGCACTTGGGTGAATGTGAATTGTTAAAGGGGGAATTTTCTGGAGTGGATAAGAAGATGAGAGTCCTGGGAAGTTCAGACTTCTACACAGCTGTTTAGATGTGTTCATTTATCTATTTGTGTTTCTATCCCAGACTATAACTTAAGGTGTCGGGGCATTAAGAATAAAACCAGTATATCAGTAACATACAATTCAGATTTTGCTTATTAAAACAATGGTGCCTGAAAAGGGAGCGGGGAGAATGTGTAGGATTAGTGTCTGATTGTTCTGATAGAGTCAGTGTGAGTGAGCTGCTAAGATTATGCCAGCAGGTTCTTTTGCAATTTTTTTTATGGTCTTGTTGAAATTTTTATTTCTTAATGGTATTATGTTATTGTTTAAACGATGTGGGCTAAAGATAAGTTTACTTACTAGTCAGTGAGCATAACCACTAAGGAACAATGTGAACCTAAGCTTCTATGGGCACATCTTAATCTTGGGCTATGGGTAAAATATTTTGTTTATTCTAATGCAGGAGGATCCATTAACCTTGAATTATTTTTTTTTCTGTAACTTGCTATATTATCAGATAAATAAATAAATATGGGGGCCTTTGTTCTATAAGCCTCTGAAATTGTGTGCCCTAAGGACTTGACTAGACCATTTATTTTGCCTTTTGTTTTGTCTGAGTTGCATTCTGCAGGAGACCTGGAGTTGTACTGCTAACGTTTTACTATCAGTCACAACTGACGTAGTACACAATTGATTGTTGCCACTGTGTAGCCCAATTTCAACCCAGTAAATTGCACTGGATTGGATCAATAGAAAGAAATTGAGCATTGCTGCTGTCTGACAGTGCATTCCAAATCTCCAGGGCTACTGGCTGAGAAGAAGTTTGGATATAACAGAAATTCTGCTTGCCCAGCTAAGCTTACACTGGTAAAATCATATTCTTTAGTGTAGTTCAGTGGTCGGCAAATTCATTAGTCAGCAGAGCCAAATTCCAACAGTACAACAATTGAAATTTCTTTTGAGAGCCAAATTTTTAAAACTTAAACCTACGCTTTCATAGGGGTCATTATGAAGTAGCAATGAAAATAATTTAATGGTTGGGGGTTAGGGTTAGGTTGGGGCTCACCACAACATGAGGAGCTGTATTAAAGGGTCATGGCATTAGGAAGGTTGAAAACCACTGGCTTAAACTATATAGGTAGGTACATTGTTATTAACTTAAGTAGGGTACTTCTAAACCGGAAGAGTCATACTCAAGGGGCCAAAGAGCCATATGTGGCTCCCAAGCCACAGTTTGCCCACCACTGGTGTAGTTCATGGAACTGCAGACTGACAAGGGGGTTATTGCTCTGAAATTTACTACCAGAGTGGGTGGTGACAGCCAGTAGCCTGGCTTTAAGGGATTGGCAAAGCCATGGAGGATAGGTGTACCAATGGCAACTAGAATTGATGCCCATGTAATTCCTCCAGGTTGGAGAGGCAGATAGGATGCCTCTAAAGGCCATTTGAAGGGAGTTGAGAGCAGTTGTTGGTTTTGCTTCTGTTGGAGATGTCCAGAAGCAACTGGTGGGTCACTGTGTGAGACAGGATGCTGAATTAGATGGGCTGTGGCTTGATCTTGAAGGGCTTCTCTTATGTTCTTATATCTTGACTTCTGAAAAATCTTCTCTTGATTTCTGCACATGTAAACATTTTTTGTTACTCATAGTTGAAGGAAGCTAAGACAAGAACCCAAATAAATTTAATCTTAAGGTGTTCTTGTATTTGATGTTGAAAGGAGGGTTCTAAACTGAAGGGAAGAAAGTGCTTTCAGATGTTTCTATAAAGAAGAAGCTGTTATAGAGCATGTTGTAGTATGTGAATATTTGGCATTCCTTGGCTTGAGTTTATGATGAGAAATTCCCAATTTTCAGCTTCATATGTTTGTCCTGTAACAGGGAAGATGGAGGCTGGTGGAGGAGTTGGATACAGCAAAGCCTTCAGACAGTCAAAGAGAAGGTAGGCAGATCTGTTCTTTAGTCATTTAGGGAACTCAAGGGTCATCGACTGGGGAAGAGCCAGTTAAAGACTCCTTATTTGATTGAGATGCTTCTCCTTTTAAGCTTTGGTTTTGAATCCCTCTACGTGTGATCAGCATTTTATTTATTTAAGAGTTTATATCCCACTCTTCCCCCAAAGGTCCTTGGCCAGGTCACAATGGTATAAATATAAACTATGTCTAAAATATAGCGTCCCCTACCTCCCACTTCCCTGGTAGGACAAGAATCAAAGGCCTGGATGAAGAAGTATGTTTTTAACGCAGCACTGAAAACCATATAATATTGGTGCCTGGTTAAACTTCCAGAGGGAGTCCGGGAACCACCACAGAAAATACCCTTTTGTGTATCCCTGACCTTTGCACTTCTGAGAAAGGAGGAACTACAAAAAGGCCCCTTCTTAGATATCTCAGGACGTTGTCTCAGTACATTTAGTTTACCAGCACATTACAGAAAGGATCAACAAATTCTGTGTGTTTTGGGTCAGCCCCCAAATGCGAGGGTCTCAAACATGTCTCCCCTGGGACAACATCAAACAGCCCTAATCATTCTTTTGCTCATTGTTTTTAGGCTTGTACCAGGAAGAATGGGTATGAGTCTGTGAGCAAGCAAAGAAGGGACTCACAGTATTGCAAGGGGCATGCGCAAAATTCTTCTTAAGTTTAACAATAATATTTAAAGAACCTTCCATCCAGTGCAGAAAGTAGAAGCAAATGAAGGTGTATATATGGAACAGTTATAAGCTCCAACAAAATATTTAGACACATTGACACTACTTATCTGTTGACTTCCTTTGTACTGGCGATGGTTTGAGTCAGGTGCCCACATTCTTGAAATTAGGCTGATGGCAGCATACTAACCTGTTCTTCCACCTCTCCACCCATCCACACACCAAATCACTTTTCCTTCTGGTCTGGCCTTTGGAGCAGGATGTTGGCCTTCAGTGTGTGCATTGCAAGTTTAGTTTCCTGTTCAGTGATTAACTCAACATCTGGCCTTGGGCAAGACACCTAGCTATTTACTTTGTTTCCTGTGCTATTAAAGCAGAAATACTTAGTAATGTCCTACATTACAGTATTCTCATGTAAACAAACTACCTAGCTTGTACTTTTACAAATTAATAGTGCTCTCTTGCAGGTATTTACTCGGAAATAATTCTTATTGCCCCCAGAGAAGCTTACTCCCTGGCAAGCATTTTAAATTATAGCCTAGGAGTGTTTTTCACTAGAAGTACCCATTAAGTACCCTAGATCTGCTTGAATCACCAGGATTCAGCCATCATAGCTAGCTGCAGATTCTGGACAGAGGGGAGGCAGGGCATGCCATCCATCCTGGAACAGTGATGGTGGTTCTGGCAGCAGAGACAAATTTGCTGTCAGGTGTGTGTAGGGAAAATGACATACGGCCAGAACAGGAAGAACTGAAGTAGAATTTTGGCCGATTCATATTAGTACCTTGAAATGCCCAGCTTCCTGAGACTACATTATTGAAATAGTGGCCAGATCTACCTACCTACCTACCTATACCCGAAGGTCTCAGGATGGGTAAAAACGTTTAAAACAACAAATTAACAAATAATATACATAAGAACATTTAAAAGATTCAGCATATTAAAATACTAAAATAATAGTATCTGCCAAGCAGGGAAAAGTATAATTGCATCAGCCGAAGGCCAGGGCAAAAAGATGCGTCTTTGCTGCCTTCCTGAATATATACAGAGAAGGGGCATGACGCACTTCAAGGGGAAGACTATTCCATAACCTGGGGGCCATTGCTGAGAAGGCCCACCTGTTTCAGTAATGAGGGCAGTGGGACAACCAGGAGGAACGCAGCTCCAGATCTTAAGGCACGGGCAGGTCGGTATGGGAGAAGGTGTTCCTTTAGATATATTTAGAGATATCCGAGAATGCGTGTAAAAATTGGAAGTAAACTAAGCCAAATTAGAAGCAGATCAGGACTGCAGCTTAGTGGAGACAGCGCAACATGGCAATGGAAAGAGTCTAGCTTGTACCAGTAAAACTTGGTGGAGGACAGACTACTAGAATGGATTCTCAGGTTCTGCCTCTAGGTTGGAGGGACAGGCAGGATGTCTCACAAGGCCATTTGCAGGGGTTTGAGAGCAGGTGAAGGTTCTTTTACGTGTGTTTCAACTGCTTTTACAATATCCTGCCTCTGTGTGATATCCTACTGCTGTGGATTCGGTCACTGGCCTACTGCTCAACTGAGCATGTTCCCTGTGATGTGTAAAAGCATTAGTTTTGGAACCCCTGTTTCATTTCATTTCTGCCAAGTGTGACATCATTCACCTGAAATTCAGCTGTGCACATTTCCTGCAGTAACCACAAATGCCTCCTTCCTTTGTTCTTCTGTAGTCCACAGAAGCCTTGGAGTTCATGAAACGGGACCTGACTGAGTTCACCCAGGTGGTCCAGCATGACACAGCTTGCACCATTGCTGCCACTGCTAACGTGGTCAAGGATAAGCTGGCTGTGAGTTGGGAATCAAAAACTGGCATGGAGGGAGGCTGGTGGTGCAGGAATGTCTTCTGTTGGCAGGTATTGACAGGTATTGGCAGGTTTTCATCTGATTTTCCTGCACTTACCCTTTCTTCTCTCTTTCCCTCTGTTGTGTTGGAGTGCTAGCGTGACAGGGGTTTTGGTTTTCGGATATTTCCCCTGTGGGCTTTTCTGCCTTAGATTTCTCTCACACCTCTCTCTATTTTTGTGAAGACGGAAGGTTCTTCAGGTGCAACGGAGAAGATGAAGAAAGGGCTATCCAACTTCCTGGGCGTCATCTCTGACACATTCGCCCCATCACCAGACAAGACCATCGACTGTGACGTCATAACACTGATGGCGACTCCTTCGGGAACAACAGAGCTATATGATAGTGCCAAGGTTTGCTACTAGCCTTTACCCCTCCTGCCTTGCTTGGAGATCTAAACATTTCAGGGATGTTGAGGCAAGGAAGAAGAGCAAGCAACAAGACCATTTGGGGGGGGGGGGGCTCCTTTGAAGTCCTTTGTATTTGTGTGTGTTGGGTATTTTCATACGTCTGTCCTAAAGGCAGATGTCTTGGGGTCACATCTTTCTCTCCGTCTGATCTCTTTCAGGCTCGGCTATACAGTCTTCAGTCTGATCCTGCCACCTATTGTAATGAGCCTGATGGTAAGTAGGTTGAGGAGTAAGTAGCTGGAGTAAGAAATCCAGCAGCAAAAGCTATAGCATAGGGCACGGATCTATGGATATCAGACGTTTTTCCTTTGGAAGTTGCTTAGGACTTGTTGAAATAAAAAACAAGTGATACAGCTGTCTTTTGAATAACACTGTGGTTTGGTAAGAACCTAAGAGGAGCCCTGCTGGATCAGGCCACAGTCCTTCTAGTCCAGCATCCTGTCCTACACAGTGGCCCACCAATTGCCCATGGGCATCTCAAGCAGAGACAAGGACAAACCTTCTCCTGCTCTCGAATCCCAGCACATGGCCTTAGAGGCATCCTGCTTGTCCCCCCAGCCTGGAAGAAGTACTTAGGGATCCATTCTAGTAGCTATTGATACACCTGCCATCCAAGGATTTGTCTAACCCTTCCTTAAAGCTATCCAGGCTGGTTGCTGTCTTCAGTACTTCCAGCAGCCAATTCCATAGACGGATGATCCTCTGGGTCAGGGGTAGGCAAACCACGGCTCGGGAGCCACTTGCGGCTCTTTGGCCCCTTGAGTGTGGCTCTTCCAGCTTGGAGTACCTTAATTAATAACAGTGTACCTACCTATATAGTTTAAGTTTGAAATTTCTTTTGAGAGCCAATTTTTTTTAATCGGAGTACTGTTGATATTTGGCTCTTTTGTCTAATGAGTTTGCTGACCACTGCTCTGGGTGAAGAAATCCTTCCCCTTGTCTGATCCAGCTCTCCTACCCATCAGTTTCATAGAGCACTCCTGCAAACACTAAGTACCACAAAACAGTATTATGCAAAACCAGAGGACAAAGGATCTATTAAGCAACTGATGCTTTTTCTCTATAAACTATCCTTGTTGCTCAGTTTACATTGGCTTAGCGGCTTTTATCTTTCATGCAAGAATCAGGCGGCAGGACACACTTAGCAGGAAAAGCTTGTTTATTGTTTCCATTGTCTCCACTCTCGTCTTTCTTAGGCAAATGGAGATCCTCTTTGCATCTCTTTCCCTGGCCTTTGGCTAAGTAAAGGAACCGCCTTTTCCTCCCCACATCCAGTCACTGCCATGGTTTTAATGTGTTCATTTTATATGCTGTGACCTGCCCTGAGACCCTTGGGTAAGGGTGCAATAAAAATGCAGATAGATAGATAGATAGATAGATAGATAGATAGATAGATAGATAGATAGATAGATAGATAGATAGATAGATAGCCTTGGCTGTTTCTCTTATACTTTTGCCCTGAGCCACTGATCTGCTTCCCCACCATGAATTCACAGTCTTTCTTCCTTCTCTCCCATGCTCCCAATGCAGGACCCTCTGAGCTCTTTGAGGCCTGGCTGTCAAGCTTCAGTTTAGAGGAAAACAAAGGAGAAATCTCAGAGCTGCTGGTGAACAGCCCTTCCATCCGGTCTCTATACTCCAAGATGGTAAAGTGCCGCAGGGCGGCTTATCTCTTCCTTTACATTTGTGTGCTACCCACTTACTAGCAAGACTTCCAGGAGACTTTGTTGCTCTTGTTGAGTACCTCTGAGTCGTGGCCAACTATAGGTTGGCTGCGTGGAGTCATCCATGCAGGGTTTTTTTGGCAGAGATACTGTAAGTTTGCCATTGCCTACGTCCAGGAAGAGGCTGAGGACTGAGCTGGCAGCCCTCTGCTTTCCAGGCAGTTTGTTCTTCTACTGAGCTGCCAGCCCTCCCAGACTCCATGAGCATCTCTGCAGTTTTCTTGACAGACCCAGAAGTGGTTTGACATTGCCTGGTTTGGGGGGGAGGCTGGGGATTGAACTGGTGACCCACTGCTTTCCAAGCCATTTGCTCTAGCACTGAGCTACCTCTTAAAAACAGTTAACTGAAAGAAATAAAAGAAAATAAATTGATTAAATGCCAATTGAGACTGTGTCTTCCTGGCACTGTGGATATGCCCTACCCCTGGCATGGCATGTTCTCATAGGTCCTTGTGTTGATGAGCCTTGGCCCCCGAGATGCTGCCCTGAGGTGGGAGACAGGGCCTCTAGCTTACAGAGTGGAATTTTCCTCCTTTAATAGTGACATAACCCCTTAATTCAGCTCCCAGTGGCCATGGAAATGCTGTGAGCTGAATTAAGGGGGCTTTGGGCTGGTGTATGAGAAAACTGGAAATGTGACCATGGTGTACAGGTGCCAGTGCTCCGCCAGGGAATCTCCCTGTAGCCAAGACAGGTGTGGCAGATTTCCAAGAGCAGTTGTGCCAGTCTTAGTTTCTGCAGTGCCTTCAGAGGCATAATATACAGGCCGTCAAGAGGGTTAGCAGTGCAGAAGTAGGTGGTTTAGTTCCTTACCTTTCTGGGTTTTGTTTTCAGGCCAGGAACCTGAGGTTAGCTCCCCTAACACACTGATGAGAGGATGGTGCCATCTTTCATCCTGAAAGAAGGAACAAGGCTTCTCGGTTGGCGTTAGGGACATGCACGAGTATTCGGAACTTTCAATATTCATCCCAATTCAGACATTTGTATGCGAATCGAGTGTAATAACATTTGTACATTGACATTCGTATTTGTATGAATGTGCCAGAACATTCGCATGAATGCTTTGGAACATTTGTGAACCGGGGAGGTGGGAAAGCGGAGCTGGAACGGATCCAGGGTGCATTTGACATGGATTGAGAGAGGATTCAAAGTGGATTCAGGGCAGATTTGACACTTTCAGGGTGGATATGTTATAGGATACGTATGTGTTCATATCGGATATTTGTATGAATTCGTACAAATACATTTGTATTGAATAGAATCCTACCACATTCAAAGGGGATCTATTTGAACAAATATGAATTTTCTTAACATTTGATTCGATACAAATCAAATGCAACCCCCCCCTCCCCTTATGCGCATCCCTAGTTGGTGTGTCTTATCAGAGTTCCTCCAGATTGGCAGCATTGCGCCTTGCTAGGTGGCAAAAGATTCCAGCCATCAGATAGCATTTTGAGACAAGACATTTTGGCCCTTGAGACTGCTGGAGAAGATGGCTCAAGAAATTATTCTTTTGGAAGGAAGTAAATAGTTTTACCTGTTCCTTTGGGAAGCCTGGCCTACTCTGGCTGCACCATGTCCTATCCATGGAAGGAACCTGTGCATAGATAGGCAGCCGGGGTTCCCTCATAGGCTGGCCTTGGCTGCTGCTAAGGCACATGCTCATCATAAGTCTGTGAAGTGTGACTCTGCAGCTTGCTCTTTGAATGGATCAGTGGTCTAATTGTCCTACCCATCGTGCTAACCTGATTCTAATTAAAGGCAACTGTGTGTGCCCCCAGCCATCCCTTTATTTTTAATATTTTCTCTCAGGTGCCTGTGGCTGTTTCTCACTCTGAGTTCTGGCAGCGTTACTTCTATAAAGTCCACCAGCTGGAACAGGTGAGTTGGCAAAGAGTCTTCCTTGTTCTGTGTGAACAGTAATAGTTGGTCCCAATCTCTTAGCCCAGTTTACCTCACAGGGTTGTTGTGACGATACAGTGGAGAATGGGGTTTTCCTCCTTTGGGGCTCTTCAGAAGCTCAGTTGGAGGTTTCCCAAGAACCACGAGATTGCCAGAAGGTCTGCTGCTGTCGTGATTTAAGAGCCAGTGTGAATTTGTACATCTCAGTAAAACACCTTATCGTTCTTATTTTCCTATGTGTGGGGCAGCCAAGCTAGGAACCATGTTCTAGTCAGCTCTCAGGGAGACCAGCCCTTGTCAGTTCCTGACTGCTTTCTGAATTTATTGTGTTCCCCAGGAGGAGGTTCGGAGGGAGGCATTGAAGCAGCGAGCAGAGCAGAACGTTCATTCTGAGGAGCCACGCTGGGAGGAAGAGGAAGGTAAACCATCTAGAGTCACTGCTCACGAGTGGCAAGTGGTGGGGCTCTTGTATCCTGTTGGTTCCTTTAATTTAATTCAATTTGTGTGTAGCTTCCAGTAATTCTGTCCCCACTCCTTTCCAATTATTTTATTTTATTTATTTTATTTCTATCCCGCCCTGTACGCGTAGGTTTCAGGGCGGGTTACAAGTTTTAAAACAACAGATTAAAACAGTAATATCCATAAAAGCACTTAAGAAATCCTACATATTTTAAAAAGTATACTAAATATTAAAATACTAATATCTATGGTGGTGGCGGGGAAATGGTCACATTAGCCAAATGGCAGGGCACAGAGGTGTGTCTTCACTACCTTCCGAAATGTATACAGAGAAGGGACGTCATTAGTTCCACATGTAGTTTCCAACCCCAAATTAAACTGCATTAGGGGTATCCAGGTGGGCTGAGTCCCCTCACAAAATACCACAGGTCAGCCTGCTTACGGCATGGAAGATAGCCCAGGATTACTAGAAATAACACAAAAGAGTTTGGAGGGGAAAGCACTGGCAAGTGCTTCTTATGACACTAGAGGGAGCTAAAAACACACCCAAGTGCTCTGGTTGTTGCTAACCAACCTGGCTTGGGAACCTGACCAGTTTGTGGTATAAGACAGTTTGGTCTTTTTGCACTGGTTTTATTGCAGATTATATCCCAGAATATGGGCCTGCAAACCACATTCTGCTGCAAACTGTAGCAGGCCTTGCCCAGGGCCTGCCGTAGTCTGCACTAGCATGTGGATACAGTCCAGGATAAGGCACAGTGCAGGAAGGACCTTTGATTCTCAGAGCAATTCAGTAATGGCTGCTTTGGCACTTTCTTCTGGTTCGCCCTAGAGAGAGTAAGAAATGCTTCAGCAAGCGCTCTTAATGGGGCCTGGAAACGTGCAAGTACACTACTAACACAATGTCCCTCTTGTTATTTCAGTGTAGAGTCGGGTTGCATTAACATCTTAAGGGAAGCCTCTGTATGCTAGCCCAGTATTCTGAGAGTCTAATCAGGGTCAGTGTGAAGGATCGGTGAAGTTCTTGTGTATCCATAGAAAAGCAATGTGCTGGGATTTTGCAGTTTTAACCCACTTGATAAATATTTTCTCAACTGCTTGTGAGTTTCCGTAGTGAAACCTTTTTCCCCCTTCCCTTTCCCCTCCTGCTGCAGAGGAATTCCTTGTGTCATTGCCCACCCAGCCTTCAGTCATCTTGCAAGCCCCTCAAGAGGAAAACCCAGCATGCCCTGTTTCTGGGACAGTCGTCACGCCAACTCTGGAGGGGTCCACGGAGAGCTGGGCCATGCTTAGCCCCGTGCCCGCAGAAGCCACCACGTCAGAGAGCAGTGAGAGCCTTTCCTTGGTGACTCAGATCGCTAATCCAGCTGCCGTACCTGCTGTGGCCTTACAGACTGGCGCCCAGCTCTCTGGCGCGGGGGCCCTGCCTCCTCTGAGGCCACAAGAAGCCACGGCAGAAGAGCCAGCCTCCCTGCTAAAGCCTGGGGAGGAGCCCACACAGCCTCCGGTGACCCCTCGGCAGGCTAAGTCTTCTCCTGAGAAGGCCAAGGAGCAAACGGAGAGCAGACCTGCAAACAGGACAGAGGCGCCCCGAGAGGATGGGCTGATGGATCTGAGACTCTTTGAACTCAACTCGGATAGCGGGAAGTCCACGCCTTCCAATAACGGGAAGAAAGGTAAGTAGCTTGGAAAGCACCTGGGGGGCTAAACCCTTCCCTCCGCCTTCCTCAGTGAAAGTGGCCGCGGTTGCTCATTGAGGATGCAGGGGTGGACAGGAGTTGGGGTGGAAAGAACCGGAACCGGAACTCAGCAATATTGACCTCTTCTAGATCAGCCCATTGAACACAGTATGCAGGGCTGGGTGCACTTCCATCATTTCTGGGTTTAGCAGGGGGAAGAGGGAGTGTGGATCTCATCAGATGGCTTTGGGGAGGAATACCGTCAGCTGCTGGGTGCCTACTTTTCTCTGGAGATCAGCAAGCTTGGACTAGAACCCTCATTGGTACTATCTGAGGCGGATGGGAGTTGTGGTCCAGTCACTGAAGGCACCAAGCCTGGGAAAAGCTGATGAAGGTGCGCCCTCCATGTTTCTGGCTTTGCACCCCCATGTTCAAACTTGCCCAGTTATAGACTGCTCTTAATTCACAGCCGTTTGTGAATAATACTCTCTTTCCTCCCTGCTTCATACTCTGTGGCTGGGTGTTCCAGAAGCCCCGTGACCCTTCACCTTTACAAGGACCTCCATGTTCTCCTTTTGTCTCAGGCTCAAGCACAGATATAAGCGAAGACTGGGAGAAGGACTTTGATCTGGACATGACTGAAGAAGAAGTGCAGCTAGCCCTGTCCAAAGCTGACATGGCCGGAGAGGTGAGGCCTAATCTGTTCTGGCTAAAGAACTCACAAAGAACATGACCGGGTTTTCCCAGAGAAATAGCATTTTACAGCCTCCTCTTCACCTGACTGAAGTACATAAGATTATGCATGATATAGAAAAAGTGGATAGAGAATTTATTTTCTCTATCACAAACACTAGAACCAGGGGGCGTCTATGAAGCTGATGGGTAGGGGAAGTATTTCTTCACTCAGAGGGGCATCGGTTTATGAAAGTTGCTGCCGGAAGAGGTGGTAACAGCTACCAGTCTAGATGGCGTATCAATGGCTACTAGAATGAATGCCTAGGTACATCCTTCAGGCTGGGGGGACAAGCAGGATGCTTCTAAGGCCATTTGCTGGGATTCAAGAGCAGGAAAAGGTTTGTCCTTGTCTTTGCTTGAGATGCCCATGACCATTTGGCGAGCCACTGTGTGCAATGGGACGCTGAACTAGATGGGCTGCGATCTGATCCAGCAGGGCTTATCTTATGTTCTAATGTTCTTTCCCATTTCCATTGAAGATATAAAAAGCTCATATCTCTTTCCAAAGAGTCACCTTCCCTTTATAACTGAATAGGGACGTGGTCTTCAATTAAGTGTCTTTATAAGGTCTTCAGAAGATATATTGAGGGCTGTTTTCCCTCTTCTTGCTCTCATTCTTCAGATGATACTGCAACTGTGGCATGTTTTAACATGTTCATTAGAAACAGGTTCCAGTTATCAGTCAGATAGTTTTAGAATAACCGTCTTCTGTGTTGGAAGAGCCAGCACAGTCGGTTTAAATATCAGGTGTGTTACACTAATTACAGAGCACGCAGTGGATATATTCCTTTGTGCCATTTTATTATGGCATTTATTACAGGGTTTGCAAAACCCCAAACCCTATAAAGTAGGGCTTATATAGGATAAGGGAGCATCACTGATGTCTTGCAGCCTGCTGTCAAAAATTAAGGACCGGGTAGGACCTTTTCTTGCAGGCATAATGCGGGATCTGGTTTGCCACACTGGCAGAACCAATGCAGGTTTCCTAACAAAAGGGGTTTACATTACCCGTACATTAATTGACTCTCAGTGGAGCTGATTATATGGGCAGTGATTATATGGGCAGTCTTTATTCTGGCAAAGGCAATGGCTTCTGAGATTGTCAGCTGAGCACGGCATGAATAGGAAAAGGAAGACCTACCTAGAGCAGAGGTCCTGAACTACATTATGTGGAAAGTTGCCAGTTGAAGACCATCTGAAGGGTCACAGATTGAGTGTCCCTGATGTAGAGGAATGAAACCTCACTTGCCCAACTTTAAATCTACTGGTGGCTAACCTACATTGCAAGTATAATGCCAGCGAACAGAGCAGTCTGAGTTCATCTATTCAGAAACAAGCCCCATTAGACGTAATGGGGTTTACTCTCTCACCAAGGTGAAGTTGTGTGTTTGCAGCCTTCCTCAGTGAATGAGTACATTAAAGGAACAGAATTCTTTTTGTTTTATCTTTGAGATCAGAAGTTAAGAATTCTGCTTGCACTGCCCTACTAAAGGCTTGGGTCTGTGCTCATTGTATTGCTGTTGAAAATGAGGCCATTTTAATTTCCCTCCCTCTTTTATGAATGGATGCCCTTGTTCATAAATCGTAGGGGGTCTTGTAGAATGTCTTCAAATAGTCATCAGTCCTGAGAATTTCGCATGAATCGATCATTTGAGAGCTAATAGGTAGCTTGCAAATAATGTCCATTATTTAATTAGTTGGCAATGCTTTTCTTGCAAAACATTTTCATTAGTTAATTAGTTGGCAATGCTTTTCTTGCAAAAAATTTTCATTAGTTAATTAGTTGGCAATCCTTTTCTATAAGAACTTAAGAATCTAAGAGGAGCCTAGTTCAGCATCCTATTCTCACACAGTGGGCCACCATTTGCCCATGGGTGTTTTTCCACTGTCACTAGAAGTACTCATTAAGTACCCATTAATGGGTACACAAATGCCATTACGTACCCATTTATGGGTACTTAATGGGTACTTTTAGTGTCAGTGGAAGAACACCCCATGAGCATTGCAAACAGAGACAAGAGCAAACCTCCTGCTCTTGGATCCCAGCAAATGGCCTTAAAAGCATCCTGCTTTCCCCCTGCTCAGCCTGAAAGACGCACCTAAGTATTCATTCTAGTAGCCATTGATACACCTGTCATCCATAAATTTATCCAAGCAAATGCTTCCTTCCTTGCAGCGTGTATCTCAAAAGCATGATGATTTTAGATAGTAAAGAACATTTAGGTTTTTTTTTTAACGGGGTGATTTTAAATATTCAGAAGTAAACAATAGTGCAAGTTGTTGCAGAGATCCAGCAAAAAAGTGTGAAAGCAGGATGCAAGTGACTGAAATTTGGAAGTCTCTGCTTCAGTCTTTTCTATCCTGTGGTTTGGAAAGCATTAGTTCAGGTCAAGGCTTCAGGCGCTGAACTTGGATTGTAATAAAATTGAACCTGTATAAATTGGGAGGGGGATTTATGTTAATGATTTTCTATCCTATTTTTATTAAATATTGTTTTTATCAGATGCTGTAACCTACTCTGAGACCTTTGGGCAAAGGGCAGACTACTAGGGATGTGTACAAATATTTGTGCTATTCATTATTTGTACAAATCTGTATGAATAACAACATTCATAGACAAATCAAATAGGACCTACTCGTCTACAAACTGGATTTATCCAGCATTTGTTGAACCGTTGGCCAAGGCAGGATCCTTCTATGGCCTCCCTTCCATCCCCCCACAACCTCCCGTGCCCCCCTTACCTTTGGTCATGCTGCTGCTCTTGTGCGCACTCTCCATAGGCCCCCTGTTCCACTACTGCACACTACCTTACCTTTATGGAGGGCACGGTTGCATCTCTGGGCCCATTTCAGCACTTTCAGGTGCCAAACCAGCACATCTAGATCTCCCTGGATGGAGAGCTGGCCATGCAGAACCGGAAGTGCTATTTCAGGCAGGTTCTGGGTGGTGTGTGGCAGTGGCCGCAGCTGGTAAGTGGGGGGGGGGGGAGGTTCGGGAAGGGAGGGGGGTTCAGTTTGTTTGTTTCGTTCACAAATAGTTGCTTGAATATTCATGCACAAACCTGAACCTTCCCACATTTGCGGGGGGGGGGGGGATTCGGTCAAAGCCAATATTCGCACAAACTGAATGTGGGAAATCGGCTTTGTGCACGTCCTTACAGGATACAGATCTGATGAAACAACCAGCCAAACCAAAGACATGATGGGATGGAGTGGGCTGGGCCTTAGCCTTCCATGCCGTCCTCTTTGTGGTTCCTCTAGCAATGGATCTTTCTTCCTCCTTTGGTTGCCTCCTGCCTTGACGTCCCTTTCTGTGTTCTTCCTCCCTGTCACCCACCCCCTGCAGATCGGAGATGAAGAATGGGAAGACTGGGAATAGCCCCACGGCCGTCACTTTCCATTTGGGGCATCCTGGCCTCCTCCTCCTGCTCCCTTCCTCTTCCTACACCGTCTCATGTGAATTAAACCACAGAGCAACTGGTTGCAATTTTTCTCCTCTGTGTTAATATCTCCCAGGCTGGCTGGCTGCATCACATCTCTGCTAAAGCCCTGTTTGGGCACCTCGGACCATAATCTAAAAACCAAGTTGTTGTTGTTTTTTTTGGGGGGGGGGAGGTGGGCACTGCTGAAGGGCCATGGCGGAAGGAGGCGTGCCACTCGGTGCTTCTTTCCCATAGGTTGCTTGGAGTACTTTTCTCAGAGCCATTTTGGTGTGGATTTCTTCTCTTCGGGGGGGGGGGGGGCTGAGGTCAGTGAGTGACAGTATGGGGTGCAAGTCAAGAGGGGTGGAATGGACCCTGGCTAGGTTTTGACGCCTGTTCCTCGCTGGGCTGACGGCTCATAGCTGAGCCGCCTTTTGTGTGACGTGTTTCCTCAGCCTCCACTGAGCTTTTGTGGAGTCATCAGGTCAAGTCTCTCTCTTCACTTACTACTTTCACTTAACCCTGAGGAAAACATGGAAAACTCCTCTAGCATGGTCTGGCTGCTGTTAACCGGTTGCCCTCAGCCTCCCTCAGTGCCTGAAAGGAAGTCAGTTTCCTGGCCGGTTAAACAGCTCAGAAGAACCTCTTCCTAATCCTTCCCTTCCCTACTCTTTCTTGGGATCAGGTCAGGAGCTCTTTTTCTGTTTTGAAGAACCCAGAACCCTTCCTTTGGGGCTGCAACACCCCCACAAGCATCAAGCCCTTGGGAGGAGGAGGAGACCTACTTGTTCACCTCTGGTGCCAAAGAGTCGAAAAACTTGCTGAGATCAAGCGAGAGGGGGAGCTGTTTCCGGGCGGGGGGTGGGGTGGGGGGCTACTGCTTCTCTGAGTTACACTGTTCTGTCGGAAGCCTTCTAGGCCCGCTCAAATGTGGTTCGGCTTTGAAAGGAATCTGACTTTGCCAGAGGCTCATGTCACCCTTCAGTGGGTGCATCTATCCATTTCTGTCCCTGGACGCCCTTCTTTAGGGGACAAGGCTTGCCGGCTCCTTGCAAAGGGCTGCAACTGTCTGAAGGACAGTCTTCCTTCCTGGCCCTTTGTTAGACTGATCTGGAATGCTCTCCTGCTTCCTCCTTGTGCGTGGCTTTTTGCCAGGTGGTGGCCTCAGAACTGGCTGGCCATGCTCTTGGCTTGCAAAAAATGGGGCCTAAAGCTGAGGCCTTTTTCCCTAGGGCAAATACTCCAGGGTATTTTGCGACACAAAACTCAGTGAAGCGAGTGGAAGCGATACCAGAATTTGTCATCTTCCTGGTCCCCTACTTGGAATTTTTTTTCCCCCAGTGAGTTAAGAGGGTAGCATCCTAGAGCTTGTGGGTGAACCCTTTGCATGGTCAGAGACAACTTTCCATTCTGAAAAGACGCCTGTTTCTAGGCTACTGTCCATTTGATCTTTTTGCTACCTGTGCTGGCTTCCGGGTGTGTTACAGTGAAAGAGGTCACAGTTGTTTTGGTTTGTCCAAGAACTGCCAGAAGGTAAGTAGGCAAGTAAGCCCCTACCAATGGCCAACAAGGATTGGACGATGCTCTTTCTAGAGGTTACTGGTCATAGCTGTCAGCTTTGATAGCTGCTACAGTCATCGGTCCTAAAGGCTTCTGGCCATGCAAAGGTTTGCTTTCAAGTGTCCACATGAACTGGCCCTCTAAAAATCATTGTTTGGGAAGACTGAAGCATCTGAATGAACCCATTTCTTCTGAAATAGTGGCAGAACATGAGTTTTATAGAACTTTTGCCACCTTCAATTTTAAGGCTCGTGAAACTGGAGATGCCAAACTTTAGTGCTTGAGATAGGCAAAATCACGGCTAAACACAGACAGACTTACTGGACTGTATTGAGCAGCTGCTGCCAGTCTGGTGCCCTCACAATGCAGAGAGTAGAAGTCGATGCGAGTTGCAGTTTGCAACATCTGGAGTCCAACATCTTGTCAAAAGACTGAAATGGACAATTAAGTGTGGCCTCCCCCTGAACATATAAAAATGGCAGGAGATGACAGCGTGTGTTGCGTCCCCAACGGTCTGTTTTCTTCTTGGTGGCTGAATCAAAGACCCTCCAAAGCTTCCTTGTATGAACAGGCCTGTTGACTTCAGAACCAGAGCTAGGTTGATACAGACAACCACCTGGGCCTGAGAAGGGCCCTAATCTACCCATCTTAATGAGGACAGCTGTTGATGAGGTCTGTCTGGGCTTTCTGGATCCATTTGCTTTTAATGTTCTGTGCAAGGGTGCGCATATGGGGCTGATGGGCATTGATCCGGATTCTGCATCCAAGAGATGTCTCTCTTGGTGGTGGTGTGGGGGGGGGGGGGGGGAGAGGAAAACACTGAGGCTCCGATTTCATCATAATTCTTAGTAAATTGTTTTCTTGTTTGTGCAATATTCTCTCTTTCTTTTTAAATTATACTACAATTCCCTGGACTGTTTTTTGGAGCTGGGGTGAAAGAAGTGAGTCTAACAGCTGTTAGTTTTGTAATTATGACTTTCTCCTGAACCTTTTACAGACTTGCCATTAACAGCAATTAAAAGAGTTCTACAGAAATGACTTTCTCCTGCCAGTATATTGACTCTCTATCGCCCGTTCCCGTTTTGCTGTGAAAATGGAGGTGGTAGCCAGGTGAGGTATGCGTGTGTGGGTGTTCTGGTCCCAGAGAGTACACATGCCATAGAGTAGGTGAAAATCTAGAGCGGCTCCATTACCAAGACAGGGGTAAGTACTGGAGGAGGATCTGGAAGACGCAAAAGTGACAACTGTAGGATGCCGCTTGGTGACTGACTGGAAGGGACAGGGGGAATCCACCAGCAGCCGCTGCTTTTGAAGATTCCTGCCTGTTAATCTCGGTGGGAGGACAAGAGCTCTCATGTTCCAGCTCAGTGGAGTGAGGGTCTGAAGTTACAGTTGCCATTGTGACTTCCTGCCCATCCCAAAGCCTTCTCTGACATCTTGGAGGAAGGAACTTTGTATGCCAAAAGCAAGAATGGCCACCGAAGCGTTTATTTTCTACTTGGAAGATGAAGAGTTGGCTTTTATGCCCTGCTTTTCCGATGGGGACTCAAGGTGGCTGACAAACGTGTTTTTGTCCACACAACAGACTCCCCTGTGGGGCTGGGAGAGCTCAGAAAGAGAGCTGTGACTAGCCCAAGGTCACCCAGCTAGCTTCGTGGAGGAGCGCAGACTCAAACCGGGAGACTAACGGCTATGAGTCCAGCACTCTAATGGCAAGACCAGACTGGCTCACTAGGTTCCTCTCATTTTCTGATTTCTGTATGGAGATTTAAACCCGTGCCTCTACCCTTCTGTACTGGCAGCAATTGGGAGCGTGGAGTCAACTGAGATTGACTTGGAGGCCTAAGTACAGGGAGTGAATTTGCTTGTGGAGGTGGAAGGGGGGGAAATAAATGAATTGCAAGGCCCTGGACAAGACTGAAGTTAAAAAAATGCCATTTGGAAGGTGGTTGTGGCAAACTGCTGCATAATACTGCCAAGAAAACTGCATGGAGGTGTCCAGGTAGCCAGGTTGCAGGTGAAGGGCAGCTTTTATTAAATTTGAAGTTTAACCCCCCTGTATGAGGTAAAGAGTGCAGTTACATTTTGGATCCAGCTTTTATCTCTTTACGTTCCATGGCAGTTTTCTTCTGATAGGTACCCACAACTGGTAACATTAAGAGTCCTGCTGGATCAGGCCACAGCCCATCTAGTCCAGCATCCTGTCTCGCACAGTAGGCCACCAATTGCCCATGGGCACCTCAAGCAGGGGCAAGGGCAAACCTCCTGCTCTCGAATCCCAGCAAATGGCCATTGGAGGCCTCTTGCTTGTCTCCACAGCCTGAGGGATGCCCCTAAGCAACCATTCCAGTAGCCATTGATACACTTGCCCTCCATGGATTTGTCTAACCCTTTCTTAAAGTTACCACCTCTTCCTGCAGCAAATGCCATTGACCGATGACCCTTTGGGTGAAGAAATACTTCCCCACGTCTGATCTGATCCCTCCTTGAGTTATCATTCCACTTTGCCTGGGTGCCACCTTGGAACCAGGTGTGTGTGCAAGAGAGGCATGCAGTTTGGCACAAGAATACCTACTTCTCTGTGCTTCACCCTCTTGTTACCCTTAAATACTTGGATTTCAGTGCAGAATTCGAGCAGGTGCGACGCGCACAGGAGCCAGGGTAAGGATAGACCAGAAAACTGAGCATAACGTTAAAATATATGTGAGCATTTTGGAAACAGCCTGTCCCCTTTTATTTGGGGAGAGTTTCGACATGGTCCCTTTCTCTCAGGAGTTTGCTAACCATGGGTGCCAACTCACTTCTTCGATGGAAGGCCTCAGGATCATGTCTGGTTCCAACAGGCTTTTGAGGAGATCCTGGCATTCCTCGGATATTCCCAAGTGGCCAGGAATGGAGACTCCTTTCTGCTGGTGGCAAAGCATCTTGGGGATATCTGTGTCATCAAAGGGCAGATTTGCGCACAGCATGACATAGAGCACCACGCCCATGCTCCAGATGTCACCTTTCCGGCTGTCGTGAGGCACGCCCTGGAGGACCTCTGGAGCGGCGTAGGCAGTGCTGCCGCAGAACGTCTGGCTCAGTTCCTTGCGGTTTTTGGGCAGCAGTTTGGCAAATCCAAAGTCGGTCAGTTTCAGGTTGAAGCCCTGCAGGAGCGCATTCTCACACTTGAGGTCCCGGTGGGCCACGCCGCAGCTGTGGCAATATCGGATCGCCTCCACCAGCTGGCGAAAGAGGGCCTTTGCCCGGCTCTCGGGCAGGGGCCCCCCTTGCAGGACACAATCAAAGACGTCGCCGTTCTCGGCCAGCTCCATCACCAAGTAGATCTTCCCGTCTGTTGACTCCAGCATCTCGTAGACCCGAATTATGTTTTTGTGGTCCAGGCGCTTGACAATCTGGAGTTCCCTGGGCAGGAATCTCTCGATAAATTCTGGGAAGGAAAAGAGTCGTGAGGACGTTGGCTGGCTGAAGGCCCTGTCGCTGGGAATGTGCACAAATGGGTTTTTTTTGCATTTGATTCGTATGGAGTAAAATGAACGAAAATTCGTATTTGTTCAAATAGATGCCCTTTGAATGTGGTATGATTCGTATTCAGTACACATGAATGCACGACATGAACTCACATGTATCTGATACCTATCCAATACGTATCCCGAAACAAATCTGCTCTGAAACTGTCAAATCCACCCTGAATCCAGTTTGAATCCGCTCTCAATCCATGCCAAATGCACTCTGGGTCTGTTGCAGATGTGACTGGCGCAGCTGCTTTCCCACCTCCCCGCTTCACGCATGTTCCAAAGCATTTGTATGAATGCTTCAAAACATCTGTACAAATACGAATGTCAGTGTACGAATGTCCAGATTCTTACAAATATCTAATGTTATAAATATTCGTGCACATTCCCAGGTGTCACTCACAGAGCTTAATCATCATTGTCTCTAGTGAAACAACATCCTACTTGGAAGAATCGCCTTGGGCTTCCCTGTGTCCAGCTACAGCTGTCCATGGCTAACCCATGGGGAATGCAGCAATGTAAACCTGTGACCTCCACATGTAGACAGGACGGGAAGAAGACTCGCCTTTTGCACCAGGCCAAAGCCTACAAAGAGACCACCAGCAGTCTGGCAAATCATTTCAGCCTTACCGGTGTGCTAGCTGCCTTGCAAGTTGTAGTTCAGGCACATCTGGCAAACCACAGCTTGTGGGCACCCCCTGAAGGGACTCTCTAACTACACCTTACAACAACAACACCTGCTAGCCTGGCTGAAAGCCATGAGTGATGGAAACTGCAACCAAGCAACACCAGATATTCCCACCAGACACGCAGCGATGTCCACCATCCTGGAGGGCTTCAGAAGAGATCTAGGCAGCCTAAATTGCTACGAGATCTGATAGCTGAGTAGCCCCTCCGGTGCCAGAGATAGTAAACCTCAAAGGGACAGTTTTCTTGGGAGACTCAAGGGAAGAATGATATGGTTCCTATATTCCGCTAGGGAGCTCCCCAAAGACATCTGGCTGGCCACTGTGAGATCACCGGACCTGCTGGACTAGATATGCCCTTGGTCTAGGTCAGCAGTCGCTCGCACATTCGAAGATGGTGGTTCCTGTGATGTGGCCCCTTTTCTGCAAACAAAAATGCTGCTGGCCAGAGTAGTGCTATATAGAGAGGATGCAAGTTTAATTAAAAATTTACTGAAATGTGCGATTGGCACTTCCTTGCTCAAGCAAAAGGATTTCTTTGTTGTGAGGCGTGGAAAGTTATTCTGACCCCAATAATGCCAATATGTCCTTGGTGATGCCTTGGCAGGCACAGCCCCCAGCCTCTGATCTATTTTATCTCTGTTCCTAATATTATTTGCTTCGTTTTTGGTCTGCTGTTGACCCGCCCATGAGTCCCCAAGGTATAGGTGGAATATCGACCTGCCTGTGCCTTAAGATCTGGAGGGGAGGCCTTCTGGTTGTCCCACCACCCTCAGCAGGAAGAGGGGTGGGCACCCGGGAGAGGGCCTTCTCAGTGATGGCCCCTAGGCCATGAGTCTCCCCCTTGAGGTGCATCAATCACCTTCATTGTACACATTTCGGAAGGCAGTGAAGGTGTACCTCTTTGCCCTGGCCTTTGGTTAAACGGGGATACACTTTCCCTTCCCACTTGCAGGTGCTATTGTTTTAATACGTACTGTTATTGTTTTACTAATGTTTGATATTAAATAATAATAGACCTCCAGCTATAGGGCGGGATAAAGATGTAAATGAATAAATAAATATAAGCATAAAGAAGTTGCTAGGCTGGGCTTCCATCCAGAGTCCCTTTATCAGTGTCAGATGAGCAATGCCTGGAATTTGTGAGATTGCAATGAACAGGGGGAAGTCATTGCACCAGCTGGATAAAAGCAAAGTGTGCCATATACCGGAATGCATTTGCAGTATTTCACCCTAGTTAGCAGACCCATGATTTTATTTAAAACTATTCTGTCTGGTAAGATTCTAAAAAAACATTGCCCTCCTCCACACATATGCATCTGCTCTTGGCAGTCCTCTTATTTGAAGAAAGATCCCAAAGGAATGTAGCCAGGCTGTCAAACTATGTTCCAGGCGAGTTAGTTTTCCAATGAAAAACTGCAGCCTGCTCCCTGAAACTGGACAGAACAAAAGAAAGAGCAAAACCCCCACTAGAAGAAGAAGAATTGGCTTTTCTACCCCTCTTTTCTCACCCATTCAAGGGGACTCAAAGCAGCTGACAAAGCTTGTCTATTCTTCTCCCCACAACAGACACCCTGGGAGGTAGGTGGGGCTGTGAGAGCTCAGAAGAGAGCTGTGACTAGCCCAAGGTCACCCAGCTGCCTTCATGGGGGAAGGCGGAATCGAACCCAGTATTCCCAGATAAGAGTCCAGCTCCCTAACCACTAGACCAAACTGTCTCACTGTGTAGAACAAGTAAGTCAGATCAGGTGCAAGTCTTGTGGCCCTGCTGCAGATGTCTGTGAACCACAATTCCCAGCATTTTGTGCCAAATAGCCTGGGAATATTGGAGGTTGTAGTTGAGAGGTTTCTGCAGGATCGCAAGTTGACCATCTCTGGTTCATCCTGTGAGTTTCTCCAGGGGAAACTTCTGTGCTTAAGAGCTACAAAACCCACTCTGCTGTTTTGTTGAACTGCATTCACTGCACTCGTGACACCAGAATTGCTTGCAAAAAAGCAAACACAATGTTCACAAATAAAGCTTTTAAAGAACCAACTTCTGCCCGCAACCCCAAAATGCTTATCCTTTCAACACAACGCCTTCTGGGTTGCTTGGATTTGGTATTATTGTTCTTTGCAACAGCATGATTGACTTTTCCCACAAACAAATAAGAAAGAAAAAGGCTTTCTTTGGAAAAAGTTCCCCAAAGGACATTTCCTTCTAGGGCGGCATGAGATTGTGATAATCCTTCTCTTTCTCGCTTGCCCCAACACACATGGACTTTGTGGCCACGGTTGGGGGGTTGGTTGGCTTTTGCCGTCTTACCTTCTGGTCCTCCCTTTTTGTCTATAATTTTCACAGCTACTTTTCGTTGGTGTTTCTTCGAAAAAGCTTCTTTGACCTTTGAATAGGTCCCTTCCCCAATGGTTTTCCCCATCTGGTAACCATGGGAGAGAAGGAACTCTTCCATCGTGTCTTTGACCTGCTCATCTGTCATTCTCAGGACATCATGTCATCAGAAATTTATCTGCATCGCTTGTCTTTCTCTACCCAGACCAGGGTCTGCATTAAATGCAGCCTGGGATGCTAGATCATTTTTCCTGCTCAGACAAGGTCCTTTGATGAAGGGTGAAACTCAGGGTGGACATGTTGAAACTTTCAGGCGCCATTGTGATGCAACCTTGTGTTACCTGAGGGCCCTGGGCTGGAGGCAATGGTTTTGCACCAATGGGAGGACAGCAGACATGTGTTGTGCCAGAAGGGCATGCGTGCTCCACTCCCTGCCTCTCCCTAGTGCCTTCCTGGGGGGTGATGGGTTAAGCAGTCCCAAGGCCTGCAGCTTTGGGTCCTGGAGTCCAGGATTGCTGTAGCTCGTACTGTAGGGTAGGTAGTCAACTAGGTAGCAGGGCTGAAGATGAACAGTTAAGTTGGTGTCTATCACGTTTCCTGTGAGCATCATGGGAGTCTGCTGGCTTGAGGCAGCTGGCCAGGGTTTGAGCACTGCTACATCCTGCGAGTCTTAAAGAGTAAGTATAGTGCAATTGTCAACTTGTAGGGTTCTTGGATGGTCGGTTGGTTGGTTGGTTGGTTTACATTTTTCCTGCCTTATACCGGAAGGTCTCAGGACGAGCGACGGCAATAGAAAACAAACTGAAAAACTGAAGAAAAGAAAAGAAAAAGATACTAAAAGCATAACTGAAGGTGTGCAGGGGCCATTACGCATTTCAGTCAAAGGCCAGGGTACGCAAGGGTGTTCTTAATCATTTTCTGAATGTATTAACTGAAGATGTATTAACTGAAGTGGGGAGAAGGGCATTCTCCAGTCTTGGGGGCCAACATCAAGAAGGCCCTATCCCAGTGGTGCCCCCCCCCCCAAGATTGTGGAATGGTGTCTCTCCCCATTCAAGGTCCGCCAGGCACCTTCACTGAATAGATTCAGAAACCAGAGTGTGGTCTCAAAAGCGATTCCCTTGGAAAAAGCCAAAATAGGCATGGGTGCTTCTAGGGTGAAATGGGTCCCCTTTGACCACGCAGGCAGATAGCCAAGAATGCAGATGTGCAGCTTATCTGCCATTCAAATAATCACCAAAGCGCCATTGTTTCTTGTGTCCTTGCAAAAATCCAAGTTTGCCCAAAGGTTGTTAACCCCTGGAGAAACGGCGGGCTGCTTTATCCTTAATGCCATTTTTGCATAAGTTAGCACAGTGATCACACCAAGCGTATGTGTATTGTGTGAAATTCAAGCAATGCCCTGCAAGTGTTGTTGTGGAAACACGATATTGCGTTTCTCAGGAGCCTGCAGAAAAGTGGAATGTTGCTGAATTCTTACACATTCTAGCCAGTTGCTCTCCCTCTCTTCCGGCAAGGAATGATGGGCCTTCCACTTCAGCCATATCTGAGGGACTCATAACTTTGGCAGTTCTGCATGACTCAAGCTACCAGACAAATTTAGGGGAAAAAAGAGAGAGACCATGTTTCTCAGTTGTGACAAATACAATAGTTCCTTCAAAGGTTAAGGTAGTAGGTTTGTAAGCTCAGCTTTAAGGCTTCTGAGACTTCTTATAAGATGCAGCAAAATAATTCAGAAGTGGACATCCTAAGGGATACCTGCCCTCTAGTTTTATCCCCTCTGAGCCAGTTTGGCCTAGTGGTTAGGGAGCCGGACTCTTATCTGGGAATACCGGATTTTATTCTGCCCTCCCCCATGGAGCCAACTGGATGACCTTGGGCTAGTCACAGCTCTCCTTCTGAGTTCTCACAGCTCCACCTACCTCACAGGGTGTTCTGTTATGGGGAGAAGAACAGAAGCTTTGTCAGCCACTTTGAGTTCCCTTAAATGGGTGAGAAAAGCGGGGTAGAAAAGCCAAATCTTCTTGTCAGAATCACTAATTGGTTCCCCATTAGCCAACCCCATCATTAGTTCCTTCATACGTTCTCCCTCATATATTCTCCAGGCCTGGCTGGTAACATAGGGGATGGTGGTTTCCAAGTTGCCTAGCTGCAGACATCATCCAAAGGACCGCCAAGCATGTGGTATCCGTGTCCTCCGAACAGAATTGTCCCAACTTATTATTTAATTCTGATGTTCCTTCTTTGGACAGCCAATAATGTTGGGAGCCTTCAGTTAGCATAAACAGGTAACTAGCAGGTAACAGTTAACAGGCTTCAGTTAACAGATGCTAGGGAAGAAGACGAAGAAGAGTTGGCTTTTCTGTAGGAGGGCAGAATCAAACCTGGTATTCCCAGATAAGAATCCGGCTCCTTAACCAACTCTCTTTAGGTTAGATGCAACAAGCAACACTGTTTCCATTTCATTTTTTACCATACCTTCAGCACTTTCCCAAGAGACCCATAATGGTGAACTTGACAACTCACGGGTGTTCTTCGCTAGTGGTTTCAGTCAGCATTTGCAGCCATGTGGTGGCCCTAAGGGGCCTCAGCGTACTTGAGATTGGTTCTCCTTCTGCACTGATCCTTATTCAGGATTGTATTCCAGAATACCAGCCTGCCACCCATGTGCTGGTGTAGACCATAGCAGATCCAAACAACCCCTAGCAATCTGAGGATGCACTGTGGCTCCAAAGGGCTGTAAAGCAGCCATAAAGCACTGCTGTAGATCAAACCGCCAAACATGGCCCAGAAGTGATGAAGAGAGAGAGAGAGAGAGACTCCAAAGGGAAAAGATTACCTTCGGGGTAAACTGGATTTCAGCAGCTGCAAACCTTTCCCTGTGTCATGTGAATGCATGTGCTGGTGTCCACATGGCCATGCACGTGAGCACAAACTCTTACCTGTGGACGATCCATTTCACTTTCAGCGCTGGTTGAAATACTGGTCCTCCCACTACCTGCAATGGTTTTAAAATATAGATATGCATATTGATAGAGATATATGACTAGGCATGGTGTCTAGTGGGCCTGTGAAGATAACGTGGCCCTGCTCACTCAGTCACGCCCTGGTGCACAAATTAGTTGCTTGAAGGAATACAAGCAGTGGGCAAAGGCTCTTGCAGGCAGGTCTTTCAGGGCAGGTGTGAAGGAGGGTGACCAAAGTAGGGCCATTTTGAATGGCCAGTCATATCTCTCCCCCTTTCACGCCCAGAGCGACCAGAAGGGAATGGCTTGGCTTCAACTGTGAAGTCTCAGCCTGAGATTCCTTGACTAGAGACAGAGCCCAGGCAGAGAGAAGACCTGGAGTGCATTGTGATGCAAGCGCTGACATGACGGGTCACAATGCAGCCCCTGCCCTCCAATGCCTGCCTGCCCTTTGCAATAGGATCTTCAAGCTGCCCGGTCGACTCTAGGGAGCACACCTCCACCTTTGATAGGTAAGGCTAGCCTGGGGGGTTGCTCAGAGAGCGGGCAGCTCAGAAGGAGGCGGAGCGAGCAGATCCGGGTTCTCCTGCTCTCTTGGCATCTCATTGTGGGGTGGTAATGTAGGTCTCTTCCCCCCCACCCAAAAAAAAGTATTTTATACTGAGCGTCAGGGTTGAGGTCTGTCTGAGGGGCCTGATGAAAATCTGTCTCTGTGCCATAAGGACATATTAGGAAGTGCCTCTCTGGAACAGACCAACAGCTGATCTAGTCCATAGGACCACAATTTGGTCTAGTGGTTAGGGGGCCAGACTCTTATCTGGGAATAGCTGGGTCTAATTCTGCACTCGTCCATGAAGCCAGCTGGGTGACCTTGAGCTAGTCACAGCTCTCTTCTGAGCTCTCACAGCCCCACCAATGTCACAGGGTGTCTGTTGCGGGGAGAAGAACAGAAGGTTTGTCAGCAGCTGTGAGCCCCCCTTATATGGGTGAGAAAAGCAGGGTATAAAAGCCAACACTACTGCTTCTTCCCTCCTTTTTCTATTCTCACAGTGGTCCATGTACCTCCAGGAGCCCCACAAGGAGGGTATGAGTTCAAATACACTTAATGTACCAGTGCCCTGGTACATTCAGAGGTACCACTGCTATTGGCTACACCTCTGCTCGTCACTATTCCCTGTGCACTGGTCCCCAAACATTTAGAGCATCAGAATTTTCCCTATGCAGGGCTGTCCTGGTACCTGCTCTAGAAGCTGTGGCTGGTGCATAATGTATCAGCCCAGCTGCTGAGAAAGGCACCGGCTCACCTGTGTGTTACCCCTGCGCTGAAGTCATACCACTGGCCAAATTCAGGCTTCTGTGCTTGCCATATAATAGCGGTGTGCATGAGTGGGGTTTTTTTTGCATTTGAATTCGAGCCGAATGGAATGTCAAAACATTTGATTCGATCTGAATGTTTAAAATCCAAATGCTAAAAAAACCCGATTCAAATCTGTTACATTTGAATCTATTTGTTCAAATGTTAGATTTGTATTTAAAAATACGAATGTCAACAATATTTGTATGTGTTATATGTATCTGTATGCATTTTGTACGCATCCTGTTTTATCCTGTATGCATCTCGTTTTCATCCCGTATTATAAGTGCAAATGCGTACAGATACGTATGTTTCTTCAGGTCAGGTCTCACGTCTCACACCTTGTCATTTCTATCCATTTAGGAAAGTCCAAATGGAGGGTGGAAAATCCCCAAATAAAACCAATAAAAATAAAAAGGTCAGTTCTGAAAACAGTCTGAAGGTTTGAAGTGAAGGTGTGACCAGGGGTGATTTTGCACTTCCTTTCCCATCCGCTGGACAGGAAAGGAGCGCGTTGAACCTCCATTGACTAGTGCTCGCACTTGGAGCCCTAGACAACATTACCCGCCCTCCAGCAATCGAATGCTTACCTTGATTCAATTGCAGGGCCGGTCCTCTTCAAAGCGCCGGGCTGCCATGCCCTGCACAACTGCGTATGTGTCAGTGCTTTCACCATGATGCCAATGCTCTGTGCACACGCAGTCGCATCTATGGTCGTTTGAGGTGCCAGCATGCTTGCGGGGCACCTCAGACAGTCCTGGAGCACTGGAAGAAGTGTGAATGGCCGCTGCCTGGACTGGACCTGCCAGGTAAGTTATTCAGTAAGGTTAGTAAAGGTGTGGAGCATTTCATGCTTCACCCCTAGTGCATGATTAGGGAACTTCTGGGCAGGCAGGGGGCGCCTGGAGGCTGTAACAGCCTGCTCAAGGTGTGGATGCTCTTCCCCAGACGTTCCCTAATCATGCACTATGGCTGTTGTGGACTGACTGTCTGCTTAATGTGGCTCATTGCACATAGGCTCTGCAGGTGGAAACCTCTTCCTTTCATGCGGAGCTGGATTTCTCAGCCCATGTTCCTTGTGGCCACTTCACTTCAGCTGGTGAGCAAGCGCATGAACCTTCTCTTGGACTCCGATCACCTGGCCCCCCTCACTGCTTGTCCTTTTCATCAGACAGGTCTGGGGCTCGGACATGAGCTCCCAAGAGACCCCTCAAACTCGGAGATTTCCAATAGAGGCAGGAGATTCTCCCAGCCTGGCGACTGCCGCTGAAACACAAGAGCCAGTTGCCCCTGAGCGCACTGCAACAAGGTATGGCTGTCTCTGTCGCTGTGTGAATGTGAGTGGGAAGTTGGGTCGAACACCGGGTGGGGGACGTGTGGCTTTCTGGACGTTTGACCTCCAACTCCCACATGCTCAAGTGACAAGGGATGATGGCAGCTGGAGTTGAGCAACATCTCGAGTGTCACATCTTAGCCATGGCTGGCTTAGCCCATAATCCTTTGCCCAGAGTAAATGAGGGGAGCCTATTTCTGACCACTTGCGTTGTCACAATAAGTTATAATGCTAGGGGTTCTCCAGGTGTTGTTTTCCTTGGGTGCCAGCGAATTGGGTCTATGTCCCAGGTGGCCTGAAGATGCAGTGGCTGCAAAAGACATGTCTGCATGCAAAGGCAGCTTCTTAAGGCAGGAAAATCAAGACAGTGCTTCACAAAACTGAACATTCCCAATCAATTCAGCAGAGCAAGAGAAATTCTTCCTACTAGACTGAAATCAAGAGCTGTGTGTAACTGCCAAATTTGGGTTCTGGAAAGTACTTAGCTACTCAGTTCTCTGGATGGCCTTGAGCTGGTGAATGCCCTTCACCCATGTGAGCCAGTTTGGTCTAATGGTTAGGGAGCCAGACTCTTATCTGGGAATATTGGGTCCGATTCCCCCTCTCCCCCATGAAGCCAGCTGGGTGACCTTGGGCTAGTCACAGCTCTCCTCTGAGCTCTCACAGCCCCACCTACCTCACAGGGTGTTCGGTTGTGGGGAGAAAAACAGAAAAGCTTTGTCAGCCACTTTGAGTCCCCTTAAATGGGTGAGAAAAGTGGGGTGGAAAAGCCAACTTTCTTCTTCTTCTTCTTCTTCTTCTTCTTCTTCTTCTTCTTCTTCTTCTTCTTCTTCTTCTTCTTCTTCTTCTTCCCTGTCTAACAGTGTTGTCATGAAGATAAATTCTGAAAAAAGTGTCAACAATTTACACACTTGAAATCAGTCAGTACCAGTTTGAGCCAATTTGGTCTTGTGGTTAGTGTGCCGGACTCATGTCTTGCAGTCACCGGGCTTGATTACGCACTCCTCCACAAAGCCGGCTGGGTGTGTCTTGGGCCAGTCCCAGGTCTCTTTCTGAGCTCCCAGAGCCCCACCTATCTCACAGGCTGTTTGTTGGGGGGAGAAGAACAGAAGGTTTGTCAGCTGCTTTGAGTCCACTCGGGGACCATTTGATGAAGGATGGGTGGAGATCGACATAACAAGTACTGATTCCTCTTTGTGTGTGTGTGTTGTTTATTAGACGTGAGTCCCATAAACAACAGGGATCATCTCTTCTTTTCTGTCTCCTGGGCAGGCAGCTGCGAAGATGTCCAGGGTGCCACTGCCTGACTTTGCCCAACGTCCCCATTGACGTCTACATTGCCATGGGTGGGAGCCACAGGCCACGAACCACCTGAAGCCCCCTCCCCCAGGTCGGGATCAAGTGCTAAGTCCACGGCGGCTGTCCTAGGAAACACACTGACAGCCAGACAAGAGCAAAGCAAGCCACACAATACAGTGACGCACATTTTAATAAAAGGACACCTTAAAATGTTTCTGTGGGGGTCCTTCTTGGAGACTGACCTTTCTCTCTAGTTTTTACACACACACACACACACACACACACACACACACACACACACACACACACACACACACACACACACACACACACACACACACACACACACTTGCATTGTTTCTTGCCCTGTTAACACCCGCATACCCTGTGTCCTGGGGGAGGACGACTAGGGTTGGAGGTCACAAGCAACGTGGGGAATTTCTTTCAGGTCTTCATTGAAGCCAGAAGTTCTTACACTTTTTTTTTAAGGGCATAGACCTCCTTTAAGAGTTTGGGAACAGCCAAGACCCTTTCCTATAGATCTACTCATAAATGAATGCAGCGAAAATAGCATACTCAACTGACTGCTCTGAAAACTGAAAAGCGTCACAGACCAAGAGCCCCCAAGTGTTCCATTAATCCCAGGTTTAGGAACCCTGATGTCAGACCGAGGACACGATAGCTACTACATTGGATGCTCAGGTACTCCTCCAGGTTGGAGAGACAGGCAGGATGCCTCTTAGGCCATTTGCTGGGATTTGAGGACAGGCGAAGGTTTTGCCTTTGTCTTCTGCTAGAGATGCCCATGGGCGATTGGCGGGCCACTGTGGGAGACAGGATATTCGACTAGATGGGCTGTGGCCTGATCCAGCAGGGCTCCACTTAGGTTCTTAAAGCAACGAAATAATTTTATGCATGAATGTGCGCAGCAGTTCTGCATTACTGATCCAACCCAAGAGGTCTGTGGGCTTTGGCGTGATTACATCCATCTTGGAACCCATTTCCTCCAAAGTTTAAGCCTATGCAGCTTTATTTGGAAAGAAGTCCCAGGGCAATTCCAGCCTGGCTGGTATACTGGGATTTTTTTTCCTGCATGCTGCTGGGATAGCCTAAGGAAGCCAAGGGGTGGTCTGAGGGGGTGGAGCATCCCTTAAACTGCATCAGTGTGTAGAAGAGGCTCCTAAAATGCATGATTGATTTCCCCTACTTGGTTCAACACAGCCAGGCCTGTGGGGTCAGTATATGCAGTTGCATTGGCTGCCAGTTTACTAACCAGCCCAATTCAAGGCATTGACTCTGATTTACAAGGCCCTAAATGACTTGGGCCTCAAATATCAAAAGGAACGCCTTCTCCCATATGGACCTGGCCAAGGCTTAAGATCTAGCAGTGAGGTCCTCCTGGGTGTTTCACCACCTTCAGTAGTGAGGCAGGTGAGCGCCCAAAAGAGGGCCCTTTTGGGTGGTGGCCCCAGACTATGGAATAGCCCCATGCATCATGCCCCTTTCCTTGTATATATTTAGGAAGGCAGTGAAGACACACCTCTTTGCCCTGCCCTTTGGCCAAAGTGATTGCATTCCCCCCCCCCCACAGTACAGACACTATCATTTTAAACATATTGTATATTGTTTTAGATTTGTTGAATTTTCAAAGTCTTTTAATGTATATTCTGTTTTTAATCTGTTGTTTTAAAGGCTGTTGACACCCCACCCCACCCCGAGACCTTCGGGTATGGGGTGGGATAGAAAGGCAAAAAAAAAAAAAAGGTTCAAAAGTGGCTTTGAAATGGCAGCTGCACATTATCACCTCTATGATACTTTTGATATGGTTTTAAAAATCAACACAAACACAGCCTTGTCTAGTTTTTTCAGGCATTTTGCCAAGACATAGAACTCCAGTGGACACACCTGTCCTGGGCAGCTGCTAGGTTTGGAAACTGTATTGTGATGTCCCAGGCAGGTAGTATCTCTCCCTTTCTGAGCTCTGAATTTTAATTTTTATTCAGCTTTTAATTAGTTTTTCTCCTTCCACTTATAGTATATGCGTTAATCTGCCCTGAGACCTTAGGTTATATGGCGGGATACAACTAACACCAGGAAAGGGACCAAGGGCTTTTGTTTGTGGGTGGTTAAATATATTGCTGTTCGACAAAGGTATGAAACTGTTTATTCATCATGTAGAACAGCACTGTTGTTTTTAATTCTTCTGTTCCAATTAAGAGACAGTGTAGAACAGTGGCTAGAGAAGCAGGCAAGATTTAGGAGACCAGGGGTGTTTTTCCACTAGCACTAAGGACCCATTGAAGGATCCATTAGGCTCAGAGCGGGAAGACCCCATTTCCACTGCAGACCCCATTAGAGGCACATTTGTTTCCACCAGTTCTAGGGAAATCTGGATCATATGGGTCCTTCAGGACCTATAATCCAGATTTCCTGTAGACCCCATTAAAGGGGTCTACAACGGGGTCTTCAGCCATCAAATCCAGATTATAGAGAGCCTGTTTCCACTACAATTGGGCAATGGGATCTAGAGAAGGCTCGGGGGAGGGGCACCCATGGGTGTGTGTGCCCCAAACTCAAAACTTTGAAGTACTTCCCAAGTTGCCTTTGGAGATTAGCACAGGCTCTGAAGAAAACTCCTTGCAAGAGCAATGCCACTGTTAAAGGCTCCGGAGGATCTTCAAAGTTAGGAGCAGATCGTTCGAGAGATTCTATGGAGCCACTCTGGAGGATTTTTGAAGATTGTATGGAGCGTCTACGGAGATTGCACCCCCTGTCCCCCAAACACCTGTGGATATCCACCCTTGTGGATAGATCCAGATTTGCACATGGGTGCTCTGGCGTTTCCACAGCGGGCAGGCTAGCACCCATTGCTATTGGGTGCTACACATTGGGTACTTCCTTTAATCCGGATCTAGTAGATCCGGATTAAGGGAAGTACCCATTCCTTAGATCCGGATTAAAGAAGCTCAGTGGAAAAACACCCCACAATTAAAATACATTACATAGAAAAGAACTCCCTGGATGGGAGGTGGAATATGAAATGTAATTTTTGTTTTTGTCTTGAATTTAATTAACTTTTGAATTTAAAAATATGAAATCTGATTTAGTTTTTTTTAAAAAGATTTTGAATAATTTATTTTGACCAGTCTTCCTGCTATTGATTCTAAATCACTGTGATAGAGGAAGCAGTTTATGAATGGTATTCTCCTCCTCTTCAGCTCCCCCCTTCTACGATGCCCCCCTTATCATTCGTGTTTCTTTCATACTATATAGTATTTTCATTGAGTGTTGCAACTCACAGCTTTTAAAAGCAATTTACCCTCAAGTGAACCTCATAGGAACCTATGTGAGCCAATTTTGTACAGTGGTTAGGGAGCTGGATTCTTATCTGGGAGTACCAGGTTTGATTCCACACTCCTACATGAAGCCAGCTGGCTGACCTTGGGCTAGTCACAGTTCTTTTCTGAGCTCTCAAAGCCCCACCTGCCTCACAGGGTGTCTGTTGTGGGGAGAAGAACAGAAGGTTTGTCAGCCGCTTTGAGTCCCCTTAAGGCTTAAAGGGTGAGAAAAGTGGGGTAGAAAAGCCACAGCTAGACCCCAGTTTCAATCAATTTTCAAACTGAGAAAACATGGGTGCTTTTCCACTCTCACTAGAAGTACCCATTAATGGGTACAAAAATGCCATTACGTACCCATTAATGGGTACTTAATGGGTACTTCTAGTGACAGTGGAACAACACCCCATATCAGCCAAAGGATGGCTGTTTTTTCTTTTTCCATCACCTAACCCAAAGGTAGGTTTTCTTGGTTAGATAACACATTCAGGAAACCGCTAGTCACTGCAATGTTCTACAACTCTGAGAACTGACTGAAGGTCCGTGGTCACACCTAAGTTTTAATCCAGCTTCAGTCCAGAACACATCACCAGTAATTTTCTTTCCACATTATCTATCCCAATGGTGAATTTTCTGAGTTATTTAGCACTGAAAGAAAACAGCTTGTCACTTTTCAGATGTGTTCTCTCACTATGAATGTGGACTGAAGCTGGATTAAACCTTAAGTGTAACCACAGCCAAGATGGATTGAAAGTTTGGTGCATTTGGGTCTCCAGACAGGTTTTCAAGCAGTCGGATTAAAGGGCACAGCTTTGTGAAGAAATGAAAAACTTAACAAGTGCACATGAAGGCTGCACAGTATGGTGACTACCTAGGCTTTTCCTTGTGTGAAAAAGCCATGCTGATAGCATCTTTTCCTGGGGATTCAGAAAAAAAGTCTCTCTGCAAATGCTTTAGGGAAGGCATGAGATGGAAGACACGGTGCAAGGAAGAAAATCCATTTTTTGAACGTTAAGGGGCTTTTTCTCGGGAGCAAAACCTAGCCATGTCCTGCCCCTGCAGCCCTTCTCTCCAAAGTTGTTCTCCTGCCAAATGGTCACCATCATCATAGAGATGCATCACATGGCCTTTGCCTTATCATAGAATCAGAGTTGGGAGGGACCTCCAGAGTCATCCAGTCCAACCCCCTACTCACTGCAGGATTTCCTAAACCACTAATGGCTAACCTATGACCCGTGTGTCACAGGTGACATGCCAAGCCCTTTTGGGTAACACACATGGTCACCTTGGCACCTGGGTGTGTAGTGCTTGCTTGTTCTTGAAGTGTATGAAATACCAACTTTCAATTGAAGATTTAACAAACGAAATTCAGCAACTAATGTAAGGAATTACTTGTTTTCGCTTTTAATAAAATACATATATCAAAAATATAACTTTTTTACTAAAGGTACAAATATCACAAAATTATGGATATTTCTAGATGTGACGCAGCACCTGAGTTAAGCTAGGTTTTCTTGCGAATTTTGACACACTGAGCTCAAAAGGTTCACCATCACTGTCCTAAACCATCCCAGACAGATGTAGGTCCAGCCTCTGCTTGAAGACCTTCAGTGAAGGAGAACCCACTACCTTCTATGGCACCCTATTCCACTGACTGGTCGCCCTCACTGTCAGGAAGTTTTTCCTAATATATATAATCTGTATTGACTCCCTTGAAGTTTCATCCCGTTGTTTCTAGTCCTCCCATCTTGTGCAAGTGAGAATAGGGACAATCCCTCTGCACTGTGACAGCCCTTCAGATACTTGAAGACCTTTACCATGTCTCTTCTCAGGCTTCTCTTCTGTTGGCTAAACATTCCTAGATCCTTCAACTTTTCCTTGTAGGACAGTAATGGCGAACCTTTTGAGCTCGGTGTGTCAAAATTTGCAAGAAAACCTAGCTTACCTCGGTCGCTGTGTCACATCTAGAAATATCCATAATTTTGTGATATTTGTAGCTGTAGTAAAAAAGTTATATTTTTGATAAATGTATTTTATTAAAAGCAAAAACAATTCTTTACATTGGTGACTTTTGTTGCTGAATTTCGTTTGCTAAATCTTCAATTGAAAGTTGGCATTTTGCACACATCAAGAACAAGCAAGCACTACACGCCCAGGTGCCAGGGTGACCAGGTGTGCCACCCAAAAGGGCTTGGCGTGTCACCTGTGACACGCGTGTCATAGGTTGGCCATCACCGTTGTAGGACATGGTGTCCAGACCACTCACCATTTTGGTAGCCCTCCTTTGGACTTGTTCTAGTTTGTCAGTGTCTTTTTTTGAACTGAGGTGCCCAGAATTGGACACAGGACTCTGGATGAGGTCTGGCCAAGGTAAAGAGGAATAATGACTTCTCGTGATCGAGACTCTACGCTCGCCTTGATGCATCCTAGGATGGTGTTCGCCTTTTTTGAAGCTGTGCTACAAAGTGGCCTCCTCGCCCGCAGCATGCCACAGGACTTCACCCACCGCCTCGGCGCCTCGAAACCACCACCACACCCCTGCTCGGACAACCCTCTCTCACTCTCTCCTTCTGAGTGTGCGTGTGCCTGGCTGCGGCCTCTTTAAAAAGGGGCGTGGCCAAGACGAGCAGCAGCAGGGACAGCCGCTCCGGCGTTTCAGAGGAGAGGAGGGATTCTGTCCCTCGTCGGCGCCCGTTGCTTTCCTTTCCCCCCCCATCCCCGCCTTTCCTGAAGCCCCGCCCCCTCCTCCCGGCTCGTCTGCTTGGCCCATTGGCCCGGCCCCGCCCGCCATATTGTAGCCGCCGCCGCCGCTGTCGGAGAGCGAGCGAGGGAGACGCAGCAGCAGCAGTAGCAGTAGCAGCAGCAGGAGGCATGGGTGAGGCCAAGAGGGCTGGCCGGGGCGGGAAGGTGGGCCTCGCGAGGCCTACAGGGGGTTGGCAGCACTAGGCCTTCCGCGGGCCCTACATTGGGAGAGGGAAGCCGTAGGGACCCCCTCCCTCCGGGGCTCGAGGTGGGAAGGAAGCGGCGGCGTCTCCCGCTCAGTTCCCCTTCCCTCCCCCCCGCCCTGTTCTCCTTTGAGTTCGCGCGTGTTCGGCTTCCGGCGTGGGGCGACGATGAAGGCGCTCCCCTGCCACTCGGTGCCCCAGCCCTGTGGTACCGGCCCGGCCCGGCTGGCTGGCTGGCCTGCCTGCCTGCTTGCCTGCCTCCTGCTGCCTTCGCCCAGGGGCGGGTTGTTGGAGAAGCCTCTCGCCACGCAGGTGGAGGTGGGCCTCCCGCGGGGCTGCTTAGGGCCCTGGCAGCTGGGGGGGGGGCTCCGGAGGGCCTCAGGTTGAGCCTGGGCCTGTTCAGCCCCCTCCCCCCCTTGCATCCCCGGCTGTGGTCGCACTTAAGATGTAATCCGGCTTCGGCCCGCTTTAAGAGCGGGAGAACGCCTCAGCAAGACGACGAGCTGTTTCCTTTCAGTGCTTAAATAACTCAGAAAATTCACCTTCGGGAGAGGTAACGTGGGAAGGAAATTCGCTTATGTGTTCTTTCACTCTGAAGGTGGACCGAAGCTGGATTAAACCTGAGGTGTGACCTCAGCCCCTGTTCCCCCTCCCTCCCTGCCATCCATCTCCTTTTCCACTCCTGCTTTTGTTTCGTGCCTTCTTCTCTTCCCTCTTTTCTGTTCCCTCGCTTCACCCAAGAAGTGAGAGACCCTCGTTAAACTGAGCCCTCCCTCGTGGTGATAGTAACAGTAAGCGTAGTCCAGTGGTTGAGCAAATGTTCTGGAGAGCAGAGGGTTGCGGGTTTGATCCCCAGCTTCTCCCTGAAATCAGGCAATGGCAAACCACTTCTGTATCTCTGCCAAGCAAACTGCATAGAGACACCCACGGAGTCTGGTAGTGTCTGTTGTTCAGTAGTTGTGCAAACTGCCTGGGGAGCAGAGGGTTGTGGGGTTGATCCCCTGCTTCTCCCCAGAAGTCAGTAATGGCAAACCACTTCTGTATCTCTGCCAAGAAAACTGCATAGAAAACTCCATGTAGTCAACCAAGAGTCAACCATGACTCAGTGGTACCCAAGAACAACAAGAATAAATAAATGCCTATTGAAGATAATAATAGCAACAATAGTAGTGGTATTAATAATCGCTATCTCTGTTGATGCTGTCACTCAGATAGCTTAAGCACTTTCTGGTAGAAATAATAGTAATTTATGCAAATATGTTTTTAGATCCATTGTTCCTCGTCTTACAAAAACCCAGTATGTTCAATTTAATTTCCAGAAGTGCAGTGAAAAAAGCATGTTATCTGGGTCAGAATGTGACTGTAGGTCCCCTATTAGGCCTACTGGAGAGGCTGGGCTTATTGCTTAACACAGGACTGCTCCATTTGTGGCCCATCAGATTTTTCTGAGCTACAGCTCCTAGCGCTCTGAGTCAGGAGGCATGAAATGCTGGGAGTTGTAGTTAACCAGTTCAGGAGGGCTAGAGGTTAACAATATATTGCCCCCATAGTGCCTTTATCTTAATACCTGATGACGCTGGAGAAATGTGTACATTAACAAACAGAAGCGCAATAGAATGTCTATATAACTGAGTGTTTTATCTTTTCTATGGCTTTACCACTTACTACTTGACTAGGATACTCCTAAATGTCCAAAGATTTTTAAAATTTGTTTACTTGTATTCCTAGCTCATCTTCTCCAAACTGTCCCAGTGCAGATAACCAGATAGTACTGTATAAGTAATACAAAGAAGATACTGGGAGGTGGTAGTTGCTCTTTCGTATTCTCTTGCTGCCCCTTCCTTTCCAGTTCCTCTTTGTGTCTGCATGAAGCATCGGTCACCTACATTCACCTGTCTCCAGATATTGATATACTTCCTTGTTTTTATATTGTAAATGATTTCTGAATGATTAATGCAAGATATCTCACTTGTAGGCAAATGGTCATTTCTGGCTTGGTACTATTTCTGTGTTAGGCAGGTGATGGTATTCTTGACAAGTTAACTGTTTTGCTTTAGTACTCTCTTTTCACAGAAGCTGTTCTGTTCCTTCCTCTATCTTCCTTTCATTCTTTCAGATTTTTAACAAGAAGATAGAGCCCAATTAAATTGTATTTGTATATTGATTAGTCTTTTTTCCTGGGTTCTCTTTGACCTACAAGCAGTTCTTTCAATGTGCTGACATGAATCTGACAGTTCTGACACAAAGTATCTAGAACAGTAAATAAAGATTTGTTGGTGTTAACAGAGTTCATGGTCTGTTGTACAGGATGTAAGTAGCAAAATAATATGCTCTCAATGGGATTTCTTACAGCAGCTCTATCACCTTTTCCAGCCTTGCTATTTCAGAAGTTTTGTTGGAGACACTGTAGATTGAATCTGGTGTTTTTTCTCCTGGTTTAGAGTAACTGCCTGTAGTGTAGAGATGGGGAACCCTCGACCCTCAAGGTGTTGATGCTTTCCAGGTCTGTTATTATCCAACAGTCTGGGAAGGTGGGACATGTAATATCACAAAATTTGGACAGTGATTTCCCCCCACTATTCATCACTGATAAATCTCTTCAGAGTGATGCTACTGCTTTTGTGGATTTGGTTTATTTTTTTATGTTCCAACAACAATTATATTACTGGTAGTTAGAGTGAATGTTTCAGTTTAATTAATCATCACCTCCTTTTTGTATTTGTCCATTGATGAGATCGATTAAAGAGTGGGTAGATGTGTTCCTTTGCCCTGTTGCCATAAATGTTTGCTTATAGAAATTACTTGCTTATCTGTTGCTGATCATCACATCTGCACAATATCAACAACTTCCAAATATAATAGTATAGCCTGCACTAGCTCTTCTAGTTTGTTTGTTTGTTTATTATATTTCTATCCCGCTCTATGCCCGAAGGTCTCTGGCTGGGTAACAACATTTAAAATCAGACATATATTAAAACAGCAACAGTGTCTGTAAAGTGGGACAACAAAGAGGGCCTCCGCTCCAGATCTTAAGTCATGGGCAGGTCAACATGGGAGAAGGCGTTCCTTTGGATATTTGAGTCCCAAGTCATTAAGGGCCTTATAAGTCAAAGGTCAGCTGGCTAGAGAGAATCCAGACTCTCCAACTGCACCATTGGACATAAGAGAAGCCCTGTAGGATCAGGTCACAGCCCATCTAGTCCAGCGTAGTATCTTACACAATGGCCCACCAGTTGCTTCTGGCATCTCAAGCAGAAGATGAAGGCAAAACCTTCACATGATCTCAGCTCTTGGCAAATAGCTTTGAGAGTCCTCCTGCCTGTCTCTCCAACCTAGAGGCAGTATGTACAGAGTAGCGTTGTCCAAGCGGCAGCCATCGTGGTTATGTGCAACAGCATCACTGATGCATGTAACATCATTGTTTGCACGCATGGCACAGCTCCCCCAAGAAAGGTGACAGGAACGGCCTTACGTACCACAGTGCAGGTGAGCTCTCTGCTCCTTCTGTGTGTTACTTTGCCCTGTAGAGACCCCAGACTTGCTGCATGAAAGCACCCAGCCAGCCTGTGCAGTTCCCTTGTGTCAAACAGAGGTTCTTCACATGCCCCATAGTTTGGCTGTGATACTTTAGCAGGATTCTTTAACTTCTTGGGAGATGTGGTGTTTCAATAGATGGAGCTTGTTCAGTTTCATCACAATCTACACACTTGTGGAAAGAGGTTCATTATTGTTTTGGTGTGGGAGAGAGGGGGTTATATTTTTTAAATTATTTTTTAATATTTTATATGTTTTATTGTAACCTGCCCTGGGACCATTTGGTGATGGGTGAGATATAAATTTCTTAAATGAAATTCCAAGAGATTGAACTCGTGATCCTTTACTTTTAGACATCTGCTGTGCCATTGAGGTCTTTCCGCCCTGAATACTTAGCCAGCCAGAGCTGGGAGCATCCTGGCTCTAGCTGAGATTAAGGGCTGTAAACCAGTGTGTTCGATTTAAACATGGTCTTAATAAATAGTTATAATCTGAAATCAAAACTAAATAATTAATACAAATGCCGGCTTTATGTTAAGCTCCTGGATTTTCCCAGTTGTTCTTCTCTAGGCATACTGTACTGTTTAAACAGATTCTAGGTCTGCTCCAGATAAGAGACAGGGGCAAACTTACACAGATGATTGAAGTCTATTTTGGTTGGCAGTAGTAGTAGTAGAAGAAGAGGAAGTTGGCTTTTCTACCCCACTTTTCTCAGCCATTTAAGGGGATTCAAAGTGGCTGACAAACCTTTTCTCTTCTTCTCCCCACAACAGACACCCTGTGAGGTAGGTGGGCCTGTGAGAGCACAGAAGAGCTGTGACTAGCCCAAGGCTACCCAGCTGGCTTCATGGAGGAGGGCAGAATTGAACCCGATATTCCCAGATAAGAGTCCGGCTCCCTAACCTCTAGACCAAACTGGCTCATCCCCAGTAGCTATGTAGAGCGGAATCTGAGGAATTCACTGAATATACTTCTCCTTGAATGGGAATACAGTATTCTGTTTTATGGACTAATATTTTGAGATTCTGTTTGAATGCGCAAATTGTGTTTGAATGCAGACTCACTGGTTTTTCCCAGTCCTGTTTTCTAAAGTTGTGTTTCTGTACAGTCTCTGTGTCTCTGTATCCATGACATAGAGCAGTGCATACAGTTAGTCATTTGGTTTAGAAATGAATGTGTTTGAATGTGGCACGCTCATTTGAATGGAACCAGAAAATAGCAGTTCCCATGAATGGCATTCTATCTGAGTGGGACATAAATGGTTGGGAAAAATTGTGATAAGAACACACACCGGGATATTGTAGATTGCCCCTTCTGTTTTCCCAGCAGTGCTCCAGAGTAGTTCTTTATGGGAATTATTGAGATACTTCAAATGCAAAATAACATCACCTGCAAATAACCCATGAGTGAATTCTGAGAGTGCAAAGCATGAAGTTCTTTCAAATTTGTGAGGTGCCAGCATCATTGTTATAGAAATTAAACTTGTAATGTAATTTGCTAAATTTCTTTTCAGAAACCATGTTTGATCATGTTTGTGATAATCAACGGCCCAGAACTGTCCTGAGATAAATTTTGGTAAACTGTTGGAATGATGTCCCTGCCCTCAAACTTCAGAAGGTGACTAGAGTTCCCCCAGGTGCCCTGTTTCTCTTGTCCAGAAACATGCGCACATCAGGAGGCGTACATGAGTCTGGCTAGCTTTAGGGCCTAATTAGAAAGGGAAAGATAACAGTAAGGAGGGGAGAATTACTATTGTTTTTCTCTTCCACAAGTTATCTTGGAATCTGTAGTTGGATTTTGAAGGCTGGACTTTGTTTTGCAATATGGATGGTCCCGTTTGCGGACACTGGTTTCAATATATGCTTTTATTGTTTTGCTGTATTTTATTTTAAAAGTTGTTACCTGCCCTGAGACCTTCAGGTATAGGGTGGGATAGAAATATAAGCAATAAATAAATAAATAATCAAGTGTTATTTGTGTGAAACGCTTCCTAAAATGTGGATATGGCCAAAGTGTGTTTGCCAGGTGGTATGGGAAAAAGTCTATTATAGTCATGACCAGGGTGGATAAAAATCAATTATTTTTTTAAAAAAATCAAAATGGATTTTTTAAAATTTAAACTGGAATTTTTTTTATTTAAATCGGGGTTTTTTTAAAAAAAAATGCTTTTTGAGGAAAATATATTACCATCCAAAGGTTATTCCATCATGAAATAAAGATTAAATTTTTAATTGTGTAGAAAAAGGCTGTATATGTTTAATTTTTGTGGTAATTAATCCATTCACAATGTCATGCTCTTCCAGAGCTTTTTGTAAGATTATTGGGCAGTTTCACAGATGCTTGGTTTACTTTTGTAGTTCTCAAAACTGAATTTGACTCAGCAGAGTTCACATGCCTCTTCTTCACAGCAAAAATGTTATAACATGAACAGAGTTGAGAAAAAAACCTCAATCCTATTGTTCTACAAACCTATGAATACAAAATCTTCATCTGCTTGCATATTAAAGTAGCAAGAATTAGTTTATGTAGAAACTATGATTTAAATCAAGCCTTACTGACTAGTGATTTAAATCGTGATTTAAATCAATTTGATTTAAATCAAATCCACCCTGGTCATGACTCTCCCTTCATAAGCTATTCAGAGCATTCAGCATGCCCTTCTCACTTTATCCTTGAACTGCCTTAAAAAAAAAAAATCTAGTGTGACTTTAGAAATCACTGCGCATTAGGTTTTCCCTTGCAGGCCTGAGGAACACTCCATCCACAGTGTGAAACTGGTCCTCCCTTGGCCAGCAGTGGTCCTATAATATATAGTTCCATACAGCACAGGTTGGGCAAGTGTTCAGGTGTCCTCTACTGATAGAGGAACTGACTATAACTCACTCTGTAACGAGAGAAAGAGGAAGGAAGTTACCTGAAAGCCTACCTAGGGTCTAAGTTCCATCAGTAGGCTTTGCCTCTGGGGGAAAGTTGCAGTGTTGGAGTGGCTTTGGGTGCAAGCATGGCACTGGAGACCAACTCAAAACTGGTCTCTCAGGTGGTATTTTGGCCCAGTTACTTGTGTGCATGTTTGTTTGTTTGGCATTTTTATTGTGCCCTGTACCTGAGAGTCTTAGGGTGGGTTACAGGATTAAAAACCAGATGTAAAATGTACATACTGTGTTTTATCCTAAGACACTGGGTTCTTCTATGATCTTGGGCTAGTTCACTTGATTGGGCCGATGATCAGCCCCTTGTGGAACAACGCACCCTGGGCATATTCTGCCATAGTGTCTTAGCCACCAAGACACTTTGTTAAGGAGATAGTACAGCCTCTCATGTTGTTAGTGAAACCTGTGTGCGGTTAGAGATGGGGTTGCACAGTATGTTCAGTCATTGCTTGAACCATTGCACTCAGCTGGAAATTGAAAGTACTGGTGAAATTAATTAATTTAATTAATTAATTGTATTTCTATCCCACTCTATACCTGAAGGTCTCAGGGCGGATAACAACATTTAAAATCAGACATATATTAAAACAATAATGGTATATATTAAAATAGTAACAGTTCCTGTAAAGTGGGAAGAAACAGTATACTCTATTTAACCAAAGGCCAGGGCAAAAAGGTGCTTCTTCACTGCCTTCCTAAACATACAGTGAAGGAGCCTGATGCACCTGAAGGGGGAGACTATTCTATAGCCTGGGGGCCATCACTGAGAAAGCCCTCTCCTGGGTGCCCACCCCTTTTACTACTAAGGGTGGTGGGGCAATCAGGAGGGCATCCCCTCCAGATCTTAAGGCACGGGCAGGTTGATATGGAAGAAGGCGTTCCTTTAGATATGTGGGGCCCAAGTCATTTAGGGCCTTAAAAGTCAAAGTTAACACTTTGAATTGGGCTTGGTAGCGAATCAGCAGCCAGTGCAATTGCTAAGAATGACACACGATGTGCGTCCGGCCAGCTGTCCCAGTCAGCAGCCTAGCTGCTCCATTCTGCACTAGCTGCAGCTTCCAAAGTGTCTTCAAGAGCAGCCCCATGTAGAGTGCATTACAGTAGTCTAGTCTGGAGGTTACCAGAGCATGGATAGCTGTGGCCAAGTCCTCTCTGTCCAGAAAAGGCTTCAACTGGCTCACCAGCCATAGTTGGGGATAGGAACTCTTGGCCACAGCCTCCACCTGAGCTTTGAGCATGAGTGCAGGAGCACCCCCAAATTTTGCACCTGTCCCTTCCAGAGCATTACAACCCCATCAAGGACAGAGTGTCTCTCAAACTATACAGATCTGAGACCCTGTGAGACACAGTACCTCTGTCTTGTTTGGATTCAGCTTTAGTAATTTGCCCCCCATCCAACCCATTACCCCGTACAGGCACTTGTCAAGCACTTCAGCTGCCTCTCCTGATTCAGATGGCACGGAGAATTGCATCGGAACTGGTAACCCCAGCCTCTTACTGCCCTGGCTATAACTTCTGGCTTTGTTGTTTGCTTTTCAGATACTCTCTGATTGGATAATCTGTGAGATCACCATCTGTTACATACTGTTTGGGGCTGCCTGCCAGACACTGCTAGCGTTCTGCTTCTGTCGTCATTGTAGTCTTCCTTGCTTGTGATCAGCCCTACATGTTGAACATGTGCTTTCATTCTCATTGAGAAGGAGTGAAATGTGCTGTGAAATCACTTAGCTGGATACCGTACATTAATAGATTGATCTGCCCAAGGGTTGGTGGCAGTAAAAAGGCCTCCTCTGCAGTGGCCCCCAGGCTCTGGAATAACTTTCCAACACATACACACCAGACACCAATGTCAGATGGGTTCTGGTGCCTGGTTAAAACTTGCCTCTTCACCGAGATCTTTCATGCTTTGCTACTTCCTAAAAGGTCCTGTTGAGATGACAGCGTGGTATTTTAATTATATTGTTAGCTTTCAGAATGTTGTATTGATTTTATTGATGTCTTCTGTTTTTGTGAATGTTGGTGTGACCCTCCCTGGGACCATTGGGTGAAGGGCAGGATAGAGATACATAGAAATAAATAGGATGCAAATGATGTTTAACCAGACTGGGTGGAGGTGGACAAGCCAAGAATCCTCCCGTATTTCATGAGGCGGAGGCAGACACCGAGGAATTCAGAACCTGTCCCTGTGTTTACAAATTGGATTGCAGTGGGTGGTTGAACTGATAGGCTTATGCCTTTGGTTGAAACTTCAAACTACGCTCCTGTGAGTTGCTCTGGGAAGTCATATGTTGACTTCCGGTGTAGCATTTAATGGGAGAAATTGCAAAGAGAGATTTTCGGGGTGTGTGTGTGTGTAGGGATAAGCAGGATGCCTCTAAGGCCATTTGCTGGGATTCAAGAACAGGAGAAGGTTCACCCTTGTCTCTGTTTGAGATGCGCATAAGCAGTTGGTGGCCGCTGTGTGAGACAGGATGTTGGACTAGATGGGCTGTGGCCTGATCCAGCAGGGCTCCTCTTGGAGAGAAAGGGTAATGTCCCAGTTTGACTTTTCTTCTCCCTTCCCTGCCATTCTCCTTCCCTGGCAGAGACCAGCCTTGTCAGCAAAGCAGCACATTCCACAGCTGCTACTGTGCTGCTCGTTTTTTGCTGTTGTGAGCTCACTGGGCGGGTGGCAGGGTGCAAGCCAGCCATCCCCACAGCACCCTGCAGGCCGAACAAATAGCCAGGAGGAAGATTTTCGCCAGCACAGAGTGTACTGTGATCAAAGCCCTTGGCTTTTGGCACCTGTCTGGCTTGAGGGTTGGTTTCCCCAGAATTGTTCTTTTTGTGTCCTCTCAGAGGCACGTGCTGTGGCATTTCTGAGGTCACTTCCCAGGGAGCATCAGTAACCCTTGCCAAATCAAGCAAGCAAGTTAGGAAGCAAGCAGAAACACCACTGGAAATGTGTGGAGTTTGGTGTCATGTAGGCTGCCCATAGTCCCATTGGATGGTTCTGCTCCTTCCTTCCTTCCTTCCTTCCTTCCTTCCTTCCTTCCTTCCTTCCTTCCTTCCTTCCTTCCTTCCTTCCTTCCTTCCTTCCTTCCTTCCTTCCTTCCTTCCTTCCTTCCTTCCTTCCTTCCTTCCTTCCTCATCAGTTTGTGGTTCTCTGCTGTCCCTCAGTTGATCTACATGAGTGTGAATATGACAGTTAAGTTCTCTTTCTCCTGCTACACGCTTTTAAGAATCAAAGCAGGTATCTCTGCTCATCTTCCTTGACTCTTTTTCTTGTCTCTGGCTCCAGGTACACATCTAGCAATGTTTTTATGCTTGGTTGTGCAACACGCTAAAGGAGTTTCTCCTCCTTCTGGAGGCTAAACCTGTTGGAAAGGAATGTTTGTGCCTGAGATGTGAAGCGAAAGCGATCTGTGACCTTGGAGTGGAGAAGGTGGCGAGAAGCCTGAAAGCTCTGAGAACCCTGTTAGGCCAGTGGTGCAGACCCCCTTCCCTTGAGCAAGCAATTGTGTTCTTCCCTGCTAGGAAATTGCAGTACTTTTGCATTCAAACGTCAGCGTTCCTTTCTACATTTGAGCAGGGAAAGTATCATTCTGTCTTCACTACCCAGGCCAGGGTTTAACATTGCCTTCAGTGAAGATATAGCAAATATGGCTGAGCTCTGGGAGAGCATTGGATCACTTTGAGCCTGTCTTGCCTCCTTGGACTTCTGGTGCTGCCTAGTCTGGTAGCAAAATGTCTGCAAAATAGAGAACTCATTTAATAGAATTAAGACAGTGTGGTCCTCCAACCCTGAGTTACTGAAAAATAACTTCCTAGCCATAAAAGAGATTCTGCTCTCTAATAAAGCAATTGATTCTCCCATCAGATAGCTCTTAAGTGTTCAGCAACTGGTCTACAGGTTTAGCTAGACTCCTCCCATCTGTTATGATTCTAATCTCTGTTCCTGTTCTTTAGAGAGCTTTATTATTTGAAACTGGGTTTTAGCTGTCAGCACTGTGACCAGGTCCACTGTGCCACCATATTGTTCCTTTCTAACCCTCAGCCCTCACTGTTAGCTTTCTGCTTGGGGACCACTAGATGTGTTGAGATTTCAAGGGCATAGTGTGGTGACTATCGTTTGGGCTGTGGGAACTAGGATGGAATACAGTGCTTGGTAATATAGAAGAAGAAGAAGAGTTGGCTTTTCTACTTCACTTTTCGCACCCATTTAAGGGGACTCAAAGCAGCTGACAAAGCTTCTGTTCTTCTCCCCACAGCAGAACACCCTGTGAGGTAGGTGGGGCTGTGAAAGCTCAGAAGAGGGCTGTGACTAGCCCAAGGTCACCCAGCTAGCTTCATGGGGGGGGGGAATCGAACCCGGTAGTCCCAGATAGGAGTCTGGCTCCCTAACCACTAGGCCAAACTGACTTTGTGAGATTTTATCAAGTAAGGTGGAAAGCATGGTTAAGGTACTTCTTCCTGGGTTCATGGTATGAGGCCTGGTGAAGTGATTTTGACATTTGTGTGTTATGGTTTTAAGCTCTGTAGGTTTGATGATGGTTTACAAACCACCCAGACAGCTCCATTTATGTGCGGTACGTACATTTAATAACTATAAGAACATAAGATGAGCACTGCTGGATCAAGCCACAGCCCATCTAGTCCAGTATCCTGTCTCACGCAGTGGCCAAACACTTGCTTCTAAGCATCTGAAGCAGAAGATGAAGGTGAAACTTTCGCCTGCTCTCGAATCCCTGCAAATGGCCTTTGGAGGAGCTCCCTGTCTCTGTATAAGAGCGCTTTTACAACTTTCCCTGATCCTTGCTGCTGAATGCATGGGGAAGGGCGTGGTGCGGTGGCATCATGCCTGCTGAACCATCATGGCCGTGGAAGCTGAACATTTCCGATGTCCATGCCATTAGTATCTGAAGGTAATGAATGTCTAAATTGGGGCTTGTGCTCCAGAGGCAAAGAGTCTAGTAGTTAACACTTGCTCATTGTCTAGTACTTGTTGCTTGATTGTCACAGAAGGAGACCTCCATAGAATATTCCTCCTCAGTCCTGGCTTCCGAGGGAGGCCTGTGGCTTAGTTTGCGTGGAAGAACCATGTGCTAAGCTACTGATGTCTGCAGGAGTTCTTTGCTGCCAAATAGTTTGATGCCTTATTTATTGGTATTTCTATCCGGCTCTGTAGGTTACACTAAAACCAGTATTAAAAACTCAATTAAAAACTAAGTCACTAAAACAACAGATAACTGTGAGCTTGTGATTTTCTTGGCACAAGGGACCAAAGGCATCATGTAATCTGTAGTCAGCTGGCTGGATTTAGCTTTTGAGCCGATCGTGCAGAGGGCGCTGGAAGCTGTATGCAGAGAAGGGATGAAGAATCCTTCAGAGAGAAGCCTTGAAAGGATGCAGACGTGTGAGCCAGTTTGGTCTAATGGTCAAGGAGTTGGACTCTTATCTGAGAATGCCGGGTTTGATTCCACGCTCCTCCACAAAGCCAGCTGGGTGACCTTGGGCGCTTCTGAGCTCTCACCTACCTCACAAGGTGTTGTGGGAAGAAGAATAGAAAACTTTGTCAGCCTCTTTGAGTCCCCTTAAATGCGTGAGAAAAGTTGGGGTAGAAAAGCCAACTCCTACTCCTTCTTTATCACCGAGAGCTAGAAATCTCTATTTGCATTGTTGAGTCCAGTCGTCTTATCTGGTCCCTTCCCATTGGAGCACAATGTTAGATTCTTTATCTGTTGTGAGCAGCTGTTCAGAACTTGGAATTTCATGATACTGAGCAAGGCTTGGAGCATAACAGGTTTAGACGGAAGCAAAAGCTGTGAGTTAGACTGCGGAATGAATTTTAGACTCTGTTCCTCACTCAAACCCAGTCTGGAAACTTGAGAAGGAGCACTACATACATTGCATTAGTGGATTAGGAGGACCGCATGCATTGACGGACAAATGGTATGGGACATTGGTGTCCTCGTCTGGGACCATAGGCAAGGCCAAACCTCTAGATAATAAATAGTGGACATTACATGGCTACGGTTTCCTTCGTCGTTCTGTTCCTCTGCAACAGCACCACCACTAATATGCTACATTTATTTTCTGCCTGGAAGTTCAGTAAGCTGCCTTTATAGTGCAGCTCTCAGGCACAGATGCACATAACTGTGTGATTCACATTTGATGTGTTATAATGGGTTGCTAGTCAGGTGTCTGAGGCTGCAGTGATGTCCCTAAAGGCTTCACTTCGTGTCGGCAAAGCTTTTGGAGTTCCACTTCACTCACTTGGGCCCTGTCTGTGCTGGGCCTTATTCCAGATTATATCTCAGAATAGGGACCCACCATCCACAAGCTATGGCAGGCCTTGGGGTGGGATCTGTTGCAGTTTGCACCAACATGTCCCTGTTTTGAGTTATAATCTGTGCAAAAAGGGCCTCAGGAATAGAAGCAATTGGAGGAATATAGATAGCATGTCCAAATGTTGTCAGCTTGGAGACTGTACAGTCCTGTTTCAGCTTGCATAACATGTGATGGTTCTAAATCTATTCTAAACGTAGAGTTCCCATCTATCGGTGCAAAAAATAATGGTAAGGTGGTTGGGTTTTTTTTTCACTCTCAGGCAAACATTTGTTTCACTTCGGATTTACTTATGTTGGACAGAGTAGTGCAGGCCGTGGTTCTGATATAGCTCAGCGTGCAACCTGGGAAATCATGGGTCCATTAGCAAACTTGTGGAAGCCATTATTAAAAGATAAAACGGTTGGGCATATAGAAGAAGAGGTCTTGCTGCAGGAGAATATGATTTGCACACAGATAAAGCTGTCTCCTGAACTTTCAGAGTTCCTTGAGAAGGTCGGTAAGCACATGGATGAAGGTGATCCTGTAGGTGTAATTTGCAAGGAACCTTTGGTGAAATCGACCACCAAAGATTGCTGAGTGGCCTTGGGAGTCATGAAATAAAAGGACAGGTTTTCTTATGCATGCACTTAAAGAAGATAGGAGTAAAAGGGACATTTCTTAAGGTGGAGGTATACAATGAAATTCTCAAGTATCTCTAGTGCAGTGATGCTACTTAGCTTTTTTTATAAGCAAAGCTGGGTTGAGGTGAGCAGTGAAATGGTCCAGCTTACTGATGATACGGAATTGCTCAGTGTGGTGTGCAAAGGATTTTGAAGCTGTTAAAATAATTACAGTGGTACCTCGACATACAAGTGCCCTGACATACAAGTGTTTTGAGATACAAGCCGCCGAGCGAGTGATATTTTGCTTTGAGATGAGAGCAAGATTTGAGATACGAGTATGTAAATACAGTACAGTACATAACAAAAACAACTGAGGTGGTGTTTTGGGAGCTGGAATGGATTAATGGGAAAATTGCTTTGAGATACGAGCGATTTGACATAAGAGCAAGGTTACGGAACGAATTAAACTCGTATGTCAAGGTACCACTGTATAAGGGTCAGAATAAATTATTGTATTTTGAGTTTTTTTAAAACTTAGAAACAAGGCAGCCAGGAGGACCATGGTGAAGTTATATATCCCATGAAGAAAGTGGTTAAAAGAGTTTTTCCCCTCCCTTGTTAACCCACCGGCCATCAGGTGAAGCAGAAGGTCGGAAGAACAGACCAGATAAAAGGAAGTCATTCTTTATGTGGGAGAGGCCATAGCTTAGTGGTGGAGCTGTGACCTGGAAAGCAGAGGGTAGCAGGTATCTTGCCAGGTCTTGATGGCACACCTTTCCTGTGCCAAGGACATTTCATGGATGTGGTCTTATATGAAATGAAATGAACTTTATTGATTAGTCATTTGACCATATCAAGTTTACAAAGATAAAAATATAAAACTGAGACATGGCCTTATTTTTATTTATTTGAATTTTTATTCCACCCCATATCCAAAGATCTCAGGGAGGGTTACAACATTAAAAACCAGTGAGCATATAAAATGAACAGATTAAAACCATAGCAGTCATTCATTGTTAAGGCCAGGGCGAAGAGGTGCATCTTCACTGCTCCCCAATACATAAAATGAAGGTGTCTGGTGCACCTCAGGAAGGAGACGATGCCACAATCTGGGAGCCACCACTGAAAAGGCCCTATCCATGTGCCCACACCTTTTGCTACTGAGGGTGGTGGTACAACTAGGAGGGCAGATCTTAGGGTACGGGCAGGTCAGTTTGGAAGAAGGTGTTCCTTTAGAGATTTGGGCCCAAGTCATTTAGGGCCTTGTAAGTCAGACTTAACACTTTGAATTGGTCTCAGTAGTGAATTGGCAGCCAGTGCAACTCTTTTAAGAACGGTGTGATGTGCATCTGGCCAGCTGTTCCGGTAAGCAGGCTAGCATCTGTGTTCTGCACCAGCTGCAGCATCTGAGCCATCTTCAAGGGCAGCCCCATGTGGAGCACATTACAACAGTCCATTTAGAAGACTTGGGGGCACTTAACCACACAAAACCTTTGTTCATTATGCAGTACAATTCTAGAATTCTCTTCCGAGTTGGGTGGCTTCAGGAGGGAATTGGAGAAATTCGTAAAGATGTTACTTTCAGTTTCAGTATTCTGGTCAATAGACCTCCTTAAAAACTGGCCGTTGGGGCCACGGACAGAGAGTACTAATATGTTCATTTTCCATGTGTTGCATCATATTCCGGATGAATAGTACTAGAGGGTGTTGGACTGTCTTGGCCTCTGATACTTACATCAACTTGTTAAAAATAGGCCTCTTTCTAGGTCCTGCTGACTCTTAGTACACATTAACATTTCTTTCCCTTGATATTTCCGGTAAGCCGTATTGCTTAGGTCATCCTTTTGTGCGGTCCGGGATAAAGCACCACCACATTTGTTCTGGATGATTAACACATCCCCCTGCCTGTTTTTGGCTCTGACTCAGTGGCGTGAATCCCAGTTTTAGGCATGTGAATTTTTTGCACTTACTCAGCAGAGGGTAGTAGCAGGATACGTAGCCCAGCTTGGAACAGATTGCTCAGTTGGATCCTCTTGTGGAAAGTCATGTTTGAGACCAGGGGAGAAGAAGCTGTGTGTTACTATCTTCAGAGGAATGTGTCACCTGCTGTGTCTCCAGACAAGGAAGCAACGTGAGCCTCTTAAGGCCTAACTGTTGCCCCCTTCCTATCTGCCATTTTAGGGCCTGGAAATCAGTTAGGGGCTGGGGCTCTCATAGTTGTCCGTGGGAATGCCATGGGGGACATCTAGTGGGGTATAAGTTGCCCTCTGACCAGGTGTTGGTGTTGGTTAAACCACTGGTCAGGATCCTGCTCAGACTGGCAGAGAAATGAATCATTAAGAAAAAGTGCAACTTGGAGCCCATGGTTGAGGTTTGTAGTGACTTGGTTAAATGTTGTATCCCTCTGGGGAGTGGATGTAGCTCAGTGGTAGAGGAAACAGCCTAGATAGAAAGCAGGGGGGTTGTTGGTTCAATCCCCACCCTCTGCCTGGAAGTATACAATTGCAAACCAGTAACTACTGATTTTCGGTTACTGGCGATGGCATCAGTCTTGCACAGCTGCAGTTTGCAATATATATGAGGGAAAAAGGCATTTTGGTGACACTGTCAGAGTGAAATTGTATGATGGAAAGTGACTTAAGAAAGATTATGTAATGATTCTAAGAGGACCTCAATCCCGAGTAAGGGGCCAGTAAAGTAAAAGTAACTTTGAAAATGGAGAAGATAATTTATTTAAATGTTTTTCCAGCCCATTTTGACTTGTTATCTTGTAACTTAGGCTGGTTCTGTGGGTTGGATCGAGACCTCCTCCTGTGCAGGTAACCTGAATGAAGGCAATGGACTGCTTTGGTGGTATTCCTCCCCCCCCCCCCCCCATCCACTAGCCAAGATTTTATTTCTCTCTGACATTGCAGGACTTAAGCCCTCACTTATGTCTTGCTTTGTTGCTATGGAAGTGGGGTGCCATTGTGGCTCAGTCCTCATTATGATTTCATTGGTGAAGGTACAGGCAAACCTAGAAAAAGCCTGAACAAAGCCTGGTTGGACCTCAAGCATAGATGTTGCCTTCTTACTTGTATTTTGTGAAAATTCCTTTATTAAACGATTTTGATGGAGTATCTCTCCCACTGGCCCCATCTCCAGAGCAGCATGGGGTGGAATATTACCTGAATTGGCAATAAAACTTAGCTAGAATGTCCTGGATATGTCCCCTTTTGGGTAAGAAGTATGGATGTTTACTGTTTTGCATTTTTTGCTGATTATCATGGTTGGTAAGAGAAGACGTGGCTTCTAGAAGATATTTCCCTGGCAAGATTGCATGTAACTTCATGGGAGAAAGTGGTCATTTCTAGGTGCACAGAAACACATGTCTGAGTGAAGCACAGTTTATTGCTGCTAATCAAGGTACATATGATAATTACTTTAAAGACAGGCATTTCTGCCTTTTCCTTAAAGTTAGATTGTTTTCATAATCTTCATTCTTTTGGGCTTTTCTGGTCTGTTTCTGGAACGTAATGGGCTAAAAGTACAAATAATATAAGGCCTTTCTGAATTTGTCCTTATTATGGAATATATTTCAGAACAGGGACCTGCTGACTGCAGGTTAGTACAGATTATGGCAGGCCCCAGATGAGGCCTGCCATCGTCTGCATTAGCATGTGGACAGCATACTCCTATCCTGAGTTAAATTCTAGAATAAGGCCAAGTGCAAAATAGACCATAGATTAATGCAAATATCCTTGATGGAGCATGCCTTATTAATTTTATAACTGTGCTCAAATCTGTGACAGCTTTGGGGAAAGCAGTTAAACAGGTCTGTGATTTTTACCAGTCACTGGTTGTATGGTGGTGAGATACGTATTTAAAAGTATCTTCTAGCCAGGTAAATGGTTCTTAATTATATTGCGTTGTTCTGGTCTGTTACTGTAATGAAGTTTGTAGGATGCATCAAGAGGTGCATAGAGTCTCAACCAGAAAAAGTAATTATTCCTCTTTATTCTACCATGGTCAGACGTCATCTAGAGTATTGTGTCCAGTTTTGGGCACCCTGATTTAAAAAGAACATTGAGAAACTAGAGCATGTCCAAAGGAGAGCTACCAAAATGGTGAGTGGTCTGGAAGCCATGTCCTATGAGGAAAGGTTGAAGGACCTAGGAATGTTTATCTTACAGAAGAGAAGACTGAGAGGAGACATGATCATGAAGTATCTGAAGGGCTGTCACAGTGCAGCGGGATCGTCCCTATTCTCACTTGCACACAATGAGACTAGAAACAATGGTATAGAATTTCAAGGGAGTCAATACAGATTAAATATTAGGAAAAACTTCCTGACAGTTAGGGTGATCAGTCACTGGAATAGGTTGCAATGGGAGGTAGTGAGGTCTTCAAGCAGAGGCTGGACCTACACCCATCTAACAGCTGCTTTTTGCATGGCAGGAAGTCTTCAGAGGCACCCAGCCAGCAACCTTTGACATTAACAAGTTAATTTTTGTTCCTGGAAGAAATCACAGAATAATAGTTTCTGTTTGCATTTTGACTCTGAACTGTATGAAGCTGTCTGCATTGACCTGCAGTAGGTGCATGGGTCTGTAGACATGAATCTTTCTCAGTTTACCTGGAAAAAAAGAAAAGGGTGAAAGTCCTGCCTGTGTAATATGCTGATTCACTTCTGGTCTGTTGACTCTGATCCCCATAAGCTGGCAGTTGGAGGGTGATCTCAGTTGGTTCCATTGGGTGTGTGTTGCCAAAGCACAGCCAGTTCATGAGGACAACGTTCTGCTTTCTGTGGCATGGGGAAAAGACATCTAACAGAGACCCCTTATTTATCTTTTGTAGAAACTATGGCGAGTCCAGCGAAAGAGAACAACTACCGAATGAAGAGTTACAAAAACAAAGCGCTAAACCCTGAGGAAATGCGCCGGAGACGAGAAGAGGAGGGGATCCAGTTACGGAAACAGAAACGGGAGCAGCAGGTACACTGTTGTGTCAATGAGGGGAGGCACACAGGAGCTTGGCCTGAAAGTCAAGAGAAATCCCACATCTTGCTGCATCCTAAGTTTCCAGAATTCTGGAGATGAGATGAGGTTTATTATCCTTCCTATCAAATTGTTGCCTTTACTGGTTACCTGGTTTTTGCGAGGCCAGTTAAGAGTTTCAGTGTGGCCGAATCAGTTGATGTGGACCACTGGTTTTAGAGCAGAAGACCCTAAGAGGAGCCCTGCAGAATCAGGCCACAGCTCATCTAGTCCACCATCCTGTCTCGCACAGTGTCCCATTGATTGCTTCTGAGCATCTCAAGCAGAAGGTGAAGGCAATACTCCCACCTGCTCTCAGCTCTATGCCAGTGGCCTTTAGAGGCATCCTGTCTCTCTTTCCAACCTGGTGGTGGTACTTAGGCATCTGTTCTAGTAGGCATCACACAACACTAGAACCAGGAGGCATTTTATGAAGCTGATGGGCAGGAAATTAGGACCAACAAAGGGAAGTAGTTCTTCATGAAGAGCGTCATTGATCAGTGGAGGTTACTACCAGAAAAGATGGTGACAGCAACCAGTCTGGTTGGCTTTAAGAAAGGGTTAGACGGATTCATGGAGGGCAAGTATATCAGTGGCTACCAGGACGGATGCCTGGGTACTTCATACAGGCTCAAGGGACAGACAGGATGACTCTAAAGGCCATTTTCAAGGAGTCAGGAGCAGGAGAGGGTTCTCCTTGAAATGCTTAGAAGCAATTGTTGGGCCTTGTGTGAGACAAGATGATGGATTGTATGAGTTTTGACCCAAACTGTCAGGGCTTCTCTTATGGTCTTACGAGGCAGTCTTGATTTTCAGTGTTTCTCCTTTTCACATGATTTTGCTGGATATTCTGTTAATAATGCTGTTGTGCAGTTTATGTTTTAAATCGGGCAATATGGAGGTATTTTAAATAAATAAAATAGTTTTAAAGCTGCAGAAACATCATCAGTGCATAAGTATGAAAGGAGGAGAGGTGAGCTGAAGAATTTCACTCCTGTTAGCCTAGATGTGTAGAACCTAATAGGGGAAATTTGTAAATTTTGAAGATCTGGAATGGTAACTTGTGAGATACAGAGTAACATTTTAAGAAGATTGATTTATATATGGGTTTATCATAAGTTACATTTGTTTATTTTCATTTACAACATTCCTCTTCCATTCTACATAGAATTTTGAGAGTTTTGGCAACCGATCAAACAAGAAAGATACTATAAAAATGGTTTAAAACACCAGTTCAAAGTAAATAAAAGCCACTTTGTTAACTCATCCAGCCATCAGTGTTCAGCAGAAAGAAACTGAGAATATAAACATGGTTCTAGATGCTCTTATAAAAAGAGATTAATAATCATAATACTTTTTTGTTATGATACTTGATGAATACACTAAATGCAAAATTTAAAGTTCTCAGCATATATTAAAGAAACAAACAGACAATACTAAAAATTATTATTGTTGCAGATGGGAAGATTCCACATAAAAAGGTTGTTCTGCTAAATATCACTAGTTGTATCTAAAAAATGTTAATTATGAGTACATATGTGACCATATGTCCAGTCTAAATTTACATCTTAATATCCTTTCAAGATTTAGGGTTTTTAAAAATAAAGGTAGCATTTCTAGATTGTTAGATTATATTTGAGAATAGCAATAAAACACCTGAATATTTAGTATTTGAGATGAAAAATCTGTAGAAGGCAGCCTCAGTATATATTTATTTCTAACACCTGTACCCTGCTCTTCACCAAAGGTCCTTGGGTAGGTCACAGCATACAAAAATCACAAGTAAAAGAGAAAACAAATTTGGTTCCTGAAATGTTTTCCTAAAGAAAATAAAGGTCCAAAGCCATTAGTATCTAAAGTCACATTTGCTGGATGTGAGAATCTGAATATGTTTGTCCATCTTAAGATGTGACTTTCATAGCCATAGCTGACATTTTGCTTTGGGGGGATTCTCTGTTATGTCATGCTCAAGACCAGCTGCCTCCAGAAGCTGTGGGTGTTGGTGGCCCACACCTTGGGGCCTGCAGGGTGGTTGGAGAGGGATGAGTCTAGGCTCACAGACCAAAGCCCAGTTTGGGGAACTGAAAGTGAGGCTTCCAATTGGGGTTTCCCCCCTCTTTCTGAAGTCCTAATCTGTGTGCGGCTACTTCATGGTGACGGTGGAAGATAGAGGAACTCTGCTCATGATTTGCAAGTAGTATCCCCTGGCAGCCTTTGATCAGATTCATTTTTCATTTCAGCTGTTTAAACGAAGAAACGTGGAACTAATCAATGAAGATGCTGCTATGTTCGATAGTCCCCTTGTAGATTCATTTGTCAGCTCTACCACAGGTGGGGTAAGTCCTGTTGCCTTAAAAGCTGTGGCACTTTCTGCTAAAGGCATTTTCTGCTGCCTAGACTTGATTACTACAGAGCAGGGGAGTCCAACCTGGGGCCTGTGGGCTGCGTGTGGCCCAGGATCGCCATGAATGCAACCCAATATAAAACTGTAAATTTACTTAAATGTGAAATTATACACATCAGTTTTTGTTAGTGTTTGTGTATTTACTGTGTGGACCCAGAGATGCCAAAAGGTTGGACACTCCTGGTACAGAGACTAGGCGTTTCTTACTCATTTTCCCGCAGAAAACTCTTTTTAAAAAAATCTGTCCCCAAATCTAGACTTGGTTTGTTCTGTACTTCTCTTTTGGAGGGGTGCCCTCAAATGTGAGAAGGGTGGAACTGAAAGCTGCTTTTCATGTTTTACGAATGACATTTGGATGTTTTTCAGGAAGGTATGATCACACGCGAGATGGTGGAAATGCTATTTTCAGAGGACCCTGATCTCCAGCTGGTAACTACTCAGCGGTTCAGGAAGCTTCTTTCAAAAGGTAAAATGTTGCTTCATTTCTCATAAAGAGGATTCCTCAGGCTATGCTTATATGTTTTGGGCGGAAAGAGGCTCAGTCAATTATGAGAAAGGAAAACCAGAATGTAATTCATGGTGGTTCTCATAATTTCACAATTAATGTATTGCCGTGATACTCTACCAGAAGCTTTTGAAACGGTTGTGAATCTAACAGGGTTGTATTACTGCGGGCTAAGTTCCTGAATAAAATTACAATACAAAAGTGAGATAAAAGATAAAACAAGATAATTCTGGATTGTCACTGGTAGTTGTAGATGATGGATTGTTTTTGATTTGAAGGACACCTGACAAACTTCAAGCTACAGGAAGTGCCATACAGGGGAGAACATGGGGAGAAGGGAATCATAGGAAGAAATGACTCCAAGTGACCATCAGCACGAGCCAATATAGAAAAGTAAATGTTAGCGCTAATGGCTCCCAGTATATCTCACCGCTTTGTGCCGATCTTCTATCTTTGATCAAATAAATTTGTTGGCTTGTTTGCTTGATTGATTTCAGAACAGTTAAAATCTGTGTGTGCCTGTTGGTGTCTCGTAAGCTACATGATATCCTGATGGAAACTATATTGTACTTTTTCTTCAGAACCAAATCCTCCAATAGACGAAGTGATCAGCACACAGGGAGTGGTAGACAGGTTTGTGGAGTTCCTCAAGAAGAGTGAAAACAGCACATTACAGGTAAGCATTAGAAGACTGACAGGTAAACGAAGGCCACGAGCGACGAGCATTCTTTCCTCTTTCTTCAAACCATAGTGCCCCTGTTCTTGTTCTGTAAATTTGCGATAAACGTTTGATATGGGATTGTTAATGATTTTAGCTAGAACACTCTGCTTATCTGTTCATCAAGTGTTAAGTATGTAACTGTAATGGCTGTTGTTGGGTTTGCCAACTAAAACTGTCTCATAACCATTTAAAATTGAGCTTGGGTACTACCTAGCTGTGCAGCCTAGCTGCCAAACGTAAACTCTATAAAGCAGAAAAATCACCCTGTAACTGCCGGCACGAGCAGCTTCATCTGGGGTTAGGCAACTGCTGTTTAGGCAACAGAGGACCAGAGCAGTCTTGAGCGGCGGTCAGATTGCAATGGCCTAAGGTGAGCCAGATTGGTCTTGTGGTTGGAATGTTGGGCTCTTATTTATTTACTTATTTGTTTGTTTGTTTGTTTACATTTCTATCCCGCCCCGTACCTGAAGGTCTCTGGGTGGGTAACAACAGATTAAAAACAAGATACACATTAAAACAAGATACAGATTAAAAACACTTTAAAATAAAAATTCAACAAATTTAAAATAGTACACTGCATTAGTAGTGACTGTAACTGGGGAAGGGGGAGAGTATAATCACTCAGCCAAAGGCCAGGGCAAAGAGGTGTGTCTTTACTGCTTTCCTAAATATATGTAAGGAAGGGGCGTGATGCACCTCGAGGGGGAGACTATTCAGTAGTCTGGGGCCATCGCCGAAAAGGCTCGCTCCCAGGTGTCCACCAGCCTCTCTTCTGAAGGCGGTGGGACAACCAGGAGGGCCTCACCGCTAAATCTTAAGGGACGGGCAGGTTGGCATGGTAGTCTCCTGGTTCAATTGGGCACTCCTTCATGAAGCCAGCTGGCTGAATTTGGGCTAGCCACTAGCTCGCTTTCTGAACTCTCACAGCCCCACCTACCTTATAGGGTATCTGTTGTGCGGAGAAGAACAGAAGGCTTTGGCTTCCCTTTACGGTGAGAAAAGTGGGGTATAAAAACAGTTCTCCTTCTGCTAGGTATCTGTTTGGTGGGATTTTCACCTGTTCTGTTGATTTTTCTCAATGTTTTTTGTTTTTATGAATTTTATGACCCACCATGGGAACATTGGGGGTGGGTGGGATATAAATAAATAGAAATGAAAATGTAATTTCTAAAGACAATGAACACAAAATATGCATTACAAAATAATATAATGAGCATTATAATAGGTAATATATTATAAAATAATTGATATACAAAATAAATTAATTGGGAAGACAGTTTTGAGCTGTTACATGTAAGACCTATGACTGCTTATGTCACACTGTCCAGTTTGTTTGTTCATTTGTTTACGTTTTTATCCTGCCCTATACCCAGAGGCCTTTGGGTGGGTAACAACATTTAAAATGAAATTTTATTAAAACAATAGCATTTGCAAGTGGGAAGGAGAAAGTGTATGCCTATTTAACCGAAGGCTAGGGCAAAGAGGTGCATTTCACTGCGTTCTGAAATGTGTACAGTGAAGGTGATTGATGTACCTCAAGGGGGAGATTATTCCATAACCTAGGGGCCATCACTGAAAAGACCTCCTTCTGGACCCCACCCCACCTTTTGCTGCTGAGGGTGGCAGAACAACCAGGAGGCCTCTGCTCCAGATCTTAAGGCACAGGCAGATCGATATGGGAGAAGGCGTTCCTTTAGATTCTTGGGGCCCAAGCCATTTAGGGTCTTATAAGTCAGTGTTAACACCTTGAATTGGGCTCAGTAGCGAATCGGCAGCCAGTGCAACTCTTTTAAGACCACCCTGATGTGCATCCGGCCAGCTGTACCAATCAGCAGTCTAGCAGCTGCATTCTGCACTAGCTGCAGCTTCAGAACCGTCTTCAAGCGCAGCCCCATGTAGAGTGCATTGCAAAAGTCTAGTCTGGGGTTACCAGAGCATGGATTGGTTCAGCTGAAAGCATCCTTGAATTGTTTTTCTTTTTTCTTTTTTCAGTTTGAAGCTGCATGGGCATTAACAAACATTGCCTCGGGAACCTCAGTACAGACCAAGATAGTAATTGAAGCGGGGGCAGTTCCAATCTTCATTGAGTTGTTGAGCTCTGATTTTGAAGATGTTCAAGAACAGGTGAGAAATTTTCGGGTTGAGATTGTGGGCTCAGATCTGGTTTAATCTCAAGTATTCCTTGACAAAGCGGCTATGATACTGCAGGAAACTGCAAAGCATAGGGGAGAGAGAAAGTACCAGAGTTTTAAGTTGTGATGGCAAAAAGCAAATGGAGCAGTGCCTAATGCTGATGTGGGAGCCCTCTTTGTCATTCAGGATAGAAGCAATACATAAGAACATAAGAGGAGCCCTGCTGGATCAGGCCACAGCCCATCTAATCCATAAGAACCTAAGAGGAGTCCTGCTGGATCAGGCCACAGCTCATCTAGTCCATAAGAACCTAAGAGGAGCCCTGCTGGATCAGGCCACAGCCCATCTAATCCATAAGAACCTAAGAGGAGTCCTGCTGGATCAGACCACTGCCAATCTAATCCAGCATCCTGCCTCCCAGGGTGGCCCACTAGTTGCTCCTGGGCATCTCAAGCAGAAGACAAAGGCAAAAACCTTCACCTGCTCTCAAATCCTTACAAATGGCTTTGAGGGGCCTCCTGCCGGTCTCTCCAACCTGTAGGTGGTACCTGGGTTCCCTCTTTGGGTAACCATTGATATAACCGTCCTCCTTGGAATTATCTTTTATTTTCTTAAAGCTATCCAAGTTGATTGCTGTCACCACCTCTTCTGGTAGTAAATTCCGTTGACCAATGACCCTCTGGGTGAAAAAATACTTTCCCTTGTCAGTAGGTGGAATAGGGCTGGTTTCTGGAGCTGGTTGATTTGAGATTGTTTTCCTGCGCCATCATTGCAACTGCTTCTTCTCCATTCAAAGCCTGGATTCTGAACCTCCTGTTCTTCTTTCAGGCTGTTTGGGCACTGGGCAACATCGCTGGTGACAGTTCTGCCTGTCGTGATTATGTCCTCAATTGTGGCATCCTTCCACCCTTATTGCTGTAAGTATTTTTTTTTTAACTAACTGTGATGCCGGTGGAATCCATTAGGTCTGGAGAAGACTCCCACAGACTTGGTTGGTGTCATGTTAGGGATGAGTGAACTGCTCTTAACTAAAGCTCAGTTTCATACCTAAGTGCTTCTGACCTAACAAAGAAAAAGAGGTTGTGGCATGAGCTCCGTTAATGTAGACTCTTCTATGAAAGCTCAGGCCACAATCTCTTTGATAGTCTTTAAGGCGCTGCTAGAACCCCCCCCTTTTTTTTTTGCTTTGGATTTATCCAGACTAACATGGCTACATCTTGGAATCCAACCCTTCCTGTGACCTATATTTGACGGGACACACCTCCTTAGTGTGTTGCAAGCTCAGTATGGTCAAACTTGTGGTAGATTTTATGGTTAATCTTGGCTGAGTTGGTGCATGAAGGACAGAGGAAATTATTTGGGGAAAAACTTGGGGGGATATTTTTCCCCCCTTCCCATGTGGGATAGAAGGAAGAACAGTAAATGAAGAATTGAATGTGATTGGCTGAGGAACAAAGAGGCTGATGGAGCTGAATTCCTGTTTGCCTATTAGGCTCAAAGGATGTTATAAGAAAGATCCTGTTGGGTCTTGTTGAATGGCTCCTTAGACCCACGTTGTCTTCTCCCAGTAGCCTCTGGGATGCCTCTACTTGGACACTAATGCAGTTTGGAGTATTGTAAGCCATCAAGCTGTCTAGTCTTGCTGGGTGTTTATGAGAGTAAAATATTAAGGGTACGCAGGTTGGTTTGCCCCTTCCCCAGATATCAGCATTAGATGTGGTGGAACCCAGTTGATCTTTAGTATTTTGGATGGGTGGGGGCAAATTTCCTGCAAATTTCCTGCATTGCCTTATAAAATGGGAAGTAGCGAACCTCCTGGCACAGCCTCCCCTGACCAGTTGTGGTGAAGTAGTATATCTCGTTCATCTGCTCTTTTCTCTGAGGAGAAGGGGCAGAATAAAAATGGTTACAGTTGGCCAAACTGGCTTCCCTGTCCTGTTGCATAGATCTCCCACAATGCTTCAACCAGTCTGACCCGTGGCAAGGATTCTAGGATGCGTGTTTGTGTTTCTTAGTTCAGCTGCATCCAGAGTTTCATGGGTTGGCCAGCCCTGCTTTGCAGAGGATAAGACTGTGGTCAGTTGGTGTTTTAGGTTGGATCCAGGATTACTTAATCTCAAGAAAATCACAAACTGGCTCCCGCCTAACCTTTGTTGACAGACTGACAGCGGTGCTGCGGGACTGATTTAATAGCGATGCCTCAAGAGATTGCCAAAGCGAGGGCTGTAAGAACAGCATAATCTGTCCTTTTCCAGGCTCCTCACAAAATCGACCCGACTGACGATGACGCGGAATGCTGTGTGGGCACTGTCAAATTTGTGCAGGGGGAAGAACCCGCCGCCTGAGTTTGAGAAGGTAAGATAGGAGTATGCATTGCTGCCCTGTGAGAAGATAGGGGCGCAGTTCAGAGCTGTGTACAAATTCCACAGGATGGAGCAATAGAGCAAAGGATTGCACCACTTGAGATTTATGGCCCCTGCATTCCATGTTCTCTAAAGTGCTCCGATGGGGGGGGGGGGGGAGGTGGGGGGAGGAAGCCAGGCTCAAATCCCAGGGTAAACTAAGACATCTGAGGTTCAGAATTAGTGAATCCCCACAAGCAAACATTCATCCGTGCAGACTCTAGTGCCAGTCAAAAATGGAGCATGGCTGTTGTGAGCTTGTTTGGTCCTTTGGTTAGAGGGCTGGTGTCTTATCTGGGAGTCACCCTGTTTGATTCCACACTCCTCCACAAAGCCAGATGAGTGACCTTTCTGAGCTCTCCCAGCCCCACCTACCTCACAGGGTGTTTGGGGTGGGGAGAAGAACAGAAGGTTTGTCAGCCGCTTTGAGTCCTCTTAAATGGGTGAGAAAAGCAGGGTAGAAAAGCCAACTACTACTCCTTCCTTCTTCTTCACCACAGTCCAGGGTGAGTTTTTCTGTAGAAACCTCATGCATTATGCTGTTATGCTCTCCAGCAAGGTCAGTGGATAGAATCAGTGTCCCTGAACCGATTTTACCACTGTGCGTGCTTCTCTTTGTGAACTTTCAGATAAACTGGGTGTTGGGAGGAGCATATGCTAATCCATATGTTCAAAACGGTGCCATCAAAGCATGAGTTTTTAATAGAGATGCACCTGGCTTAAATTAGCTGTTTGATTCAAATTCAGGCTTTTTTCTTCAAAGAGAAGGGTGCTTGGTTTCACTCAAATGCCTTCAAACCCTCAGATCGAACAGGGTGTGTTTGCTAGGTTTGTTAGAATGCCCCTTTGTTTGGTTTGAATTTGGACTCTGTTTTCGAACAGACAGGGTGTTTGGTTTGAAAGTGAATCTTTCAAGCACCCCCTTTTCAGTTTCAACTAGCTCAAACCCAAACCAGTTTTTAAATAACATTTAAATGCAACAAATGTTTTGACAGGTGTAGAAATTCTACTGAATGTTTCTCCAGTGCTGGCTAGTCTTATTCACATATTGTTTGCTTGCCATGTTGGGGATTTTTTTTCTCACTCTTTATTGCATATTTTGGTAGGTATCCTCATGTTTGCCAGTCCTGTCACGATTACTCTTCAGCAGTGACTCAGATCTGTTGGCTGATGCATGCTGGGCACTCTCCTACCTGTCTGATGGCCCCAATGAAAAAATCCAGGCTGTAATAGACTCGGGCGTGTGCCGGCGACTGGTGGAATTGCTGATGCAAGTATTGAGTCTTCAAAGGATTTTGATCGGTTGGGAATTGGATCACTATAGAAGGCTTTGCCATGTTCGTTGCAACAGCCCTACAAGTTACAAATTTCTTGTAGCCTTATCAATATGTTTGTTTTAGTGGAAATCAGTGCATAACCGTATTGGCTTCAGGAATTGTAGAAAAGCACCAAAAAGGAAAACATAATTGATGAATTTGTACTTATAGTAGGAAGAATCTAAATGGAAAGATAGTGAGCAAATAGCCTGTTTTCTTCCTGCTGGAATGCAGAAACCTACATAAGAACATAAGGGAAGCCCTGCTGGATCGGGCCACAGCCCAACTAGTCCAGCATCCCATCACATACGGTGGCCCACCAAATGCTCATGGGCATCTCAAGCAGAGACAAGGATGAACCTTTTCCTGCTCTCGAATCCCAGTAAATGGCCTTAGAAGCGTCCTGCTCCCCCTCCCCAGCCTGAAAGATGTACTTAGACATCCATTCTAGTAGCCATTGATACATCTGGCTTCCTTAAAGCCATCTAGGCCAGTAGCTGTTACCACCTCTTCTGGCAGCCAATTCCATAAACCAATGACCCTCTGGGTGAAGAAATACTTCCCCTTGTTGGATCCGACTTTCCTATCTATCACCTAGTTTGAATTCATGCCACTAAAAGATCAAAAGCTAAGAGTGAATGCCCAGTGTAATCCGTGAATTTGTCTAACCCTTTCTTGAATCTGTCCATGTTGGTTGCTGTCACCGCCTCCTCTGGCAGCAAATTCCATAGACATATGACTTTCTGGGTGAAAAAATACTTCCCCTTGTTAGTCCTAACTCTCCTGCCCATCAGCGTCATAGAGTGCCTCCTGGTTCTAATGTTATCTGATAAAGAAAATAATTTTCCTCTATCCACCTTTCCTATACCATGCATGACACGAAAGTACAATGTGCTTTTCTTGCAGAATTATCCCACACAGCAAAAGGATATGCTTTGGGATGCTGAAAGTCTCTAATTCCTTGGATTATTTTGCTCAGGCATCCTCTTTATCCGAGATGCTTTGTTACTCGCAGTTGTGTTATAAGGGGGCTAAAATATTCTCTGCGTTGTAGCTTACCCCAGTGTGCAGTGGGAAGGATGAATACGGAGGGGTTTTCTTGGCACCTGCTTCTCTTGGATTGGGATGGTGCTGTTCTTCCTGCGGTATAAGATGGATGTCTTGTCTTTCAGGCACAGCGATTACAAAGTGGCTTCCCCAGCTTTGCGAGCTGTTGGAAACATTGTCACCGGCGACGATATCCAGACTCAGGTGAAGAGAAGGGGCTGTGCACACTGTCCGTCCCACACTCTAATGCAAAGACCAACAATTCCATTCATCACGCTACTCGTAAACCCCAGGAGCTTTAGGTTTGCTTTTTGAAGTGCGCGGATGGATGCCCGCCATGCAGATAAAGCGATCTGTTTTTAACTTCTGAAGTAGAGATCTGCACAAATGAAAATTGCACGTGCAGTTCACCATCAAACTCAACAGCGTTGGTTCAGTTTGAAGGTGAACCATTTAACTGAACAAAATATTAGTTTGGCTCAATGGGATAGTGTTCAGTCAGTCAAACCAGCAAGCTTGTGTTTGATTTCAATCTTGCTTGAAAACAAATATACCAATTTTCCCACTGAAAAAAGTCCTTTTCAAAGGCAAAACCACAATGAATGTGAACTGCTCGAGGGAAGCATTAGTGCTTGCATGCAGAGGGTGGGTTTGGTTTGGCTTGGTTAAACAGCTTGAGTGTGAACTATTTGATTGAATTTTTGAACACAAACCAAATTCAGAACCCGAAGTGCACGCTAAGTTCACAAGAGTTGCTTCTTGTCCTGCCTACAGTCCTCAGCAGTTACCCTGAGATATAGGTAGAGCTACAGTTTGGTGAGCCAGTTTGGTCTAGTGGTTAGGGAGCCGGACTCGTTATCTGGAAATACCGAGTTCAATTCTGCCCTCCCTCACAGTCAGCTGGATGACCCTGGGCTAGTCACAGCTCTCTTCTGAGCGCTCACAGCCCCACCTACTTCTCAGGGTATTCTTTTTTGGGGAGAAGAACAGAAGGTTTGTCAGCCGCTTTGAGTCCCCTTAAATGGGGGAGAAAAGCGGGGGAGAAAAGCCAACTCTTCTTCTTCTTTGTTTGGTAAAGAAAATCCGAGTCCGGGTCTGCCACTGACGGCTGTCTTCCCTTCTCCAGGTGATCCTGAATTGCTCAGCTTTGCCTTGTCTCCTTCATCTACTCAGTAGCCCCAAAGAGTCCATCCGGAAAGAGGCTTGCTGGACCATCTCCAACGTCACAGCTGGGAACAGAGCTCAGATCCAGGTACAGCTCTCTAGGATTCAGGATTTCATTTCGTTTCCATTTTGTTTCCGTACCGCCTTTCCAAAAGAAAATTTGCCCAAGGCAGTTTACAGCACACAGAAAATATGCAATGCAAAGCAATAATAAAACATTATAATAAAAATACTTTATAAAAATTGCACGTCATATAAAGCGTTACAAAATAAGCCAAAAACACAAACTGAGGCAACTGAGGCCAAGTGGAGTCCAGTCCCAATCCTCAGGCCAAAGTATCCCTCGTGCCTCTCTTGGCACTGTGGCCGGCTGCTGGTGGACATCTTCTGTTAGGACCCTGACAGTGCCTGTGGTTCTTCGATAAGTCTGAGTTGGGGTCAGCACTTGCTGATTCTGTGGACACATCCATGCCACAGTGGTAACCCCCAGACAGAGGAGTAGTCTCTCCCCTACGGTACGCCAGGCATCTTCACTGTATATATGTGGAAGGGAGGTAAAGATGCACCCATTCACCCTGCCTCCTGGCTGAAAAAGCTGTTTCCCCTCTGCATTTTCAGGCACACTTCTTGATTTAGTGGGATATTCTTCATTTGCTTCACTATTGTAACCTGCCCCGAGATCTTTGGGTATGGGATAGAGTAAAACAAACAGACAGATGTCTTGACCAATACAGAAGTGATGTGCTTCTATCTTCCACTGGGGATTGTGACCATTTGCTCTATGAGAGAGTTATGGCCTTTTCCTGTTGGCCCTCCAAGACCTGGTTTTGGGGGTGCTACCTTGTAGTGGCTGATCTTACTGCAGATTTCCGTGTAAAATGCAGGAAAGGACTTGCAAGAGCCATATGGTTTATTTCTCCTGCAGTCCTCCTGTTGCCTCTCAGAGCCCCGATAGAGAAGTTGTATTGACGCCACATTTGTACTGAGCTCCATCCGAGAAGATTCTCATGGCACTAGCAAGTAGGAATGTGCAATAATGTTTTTTGGGCATTCGATGCAAAATGAATAGAATGTTCAAAAATCCATATTTGCATGAATAGATCCCATTCGAGTGTGGTAAAATTCTGTTCGATACAAATATACATATGTATATTCGAACAGAATAGATAGGTATCTGATACGAATAGATACGTATCTGCTGCGTTTCCCCAGCTTAACAAATGTGCAAACTATTCGTACAAATGCCCGGAAACATTTATTCGTATTCGTTTGAATGTTAGCATACGAATATCGTAACATTCGATTCGAGTTTGAATGGCCGAATATGGCCGAATTTCAAATGTTGCGAATAATTTGTGCACATTCCTACTAGCAAGAAGACTCATGGGGGCAAAGTGCCGCTGAGACGGTTTCCCATCCCTTTGTGAAGTGGGTAGCCCAGGAGCCACGTAATTGTAGTTGCCAGTCCTGTGGATATTCTTGAACTTTTGGGCAGGGACGGGAGAGTCGCGGGTAAGGGGCGCATGGACCAAATTCAGAAATCACCTTTGGCTGTAGAAGAGGACTTGGAGTGGCAGTTTCTGCTTATAACAAGAGGAGCTCTCTTGTGTTCTCTTTTCTCTTGCTCTCCTACTCAGGCAGTCATAGATGCCAACATTTTCCCAGTGCTAATCGAGATCTTGCAGAAGGCCGAATTCCGCACAAGAAAAGAAGCTGCTTGGGCAATTACTAATGCTACTTCAGGAGGAACCCCAGAGCAGATCAAGTAGGTGCTTGTGATGGGCATTTGGTAACATCTTTCCTTCTGCTGCCTTCCCTCTTAAATTATGAGTCTCCTTTGGAAAGATCCACCAGCACCCTTTCCTATTCTCCCTATCACCAGTGGCCTTTTTGCACATATCTCTCTTAATTCGGATTAAGAAGATCTGGATCTTTGGTATCCGTCCTTGTGGAATCTGGTCCTTGAAGTTCCGCATCATGGTGAGGGCCTCATGCATCTGCAGGGGCCATCTAGCACCCAATGGCACCGTAGCCCCCGTCCTGAGGCTCTGATTAGGCCCTGGCAGGAAGGTCCGCTGGCAGTGCAGCGTGATTGGCCCGCATAGCCGCCAATCAGAGGTCACTTCCGTTTACGGTGGGCATGGCAGAGAGACATGGCTTTGTAGCTGCCTACAAAGCTGTGCCGAAGCTTGTGCTCAGATTCATAAACCACTACAAAGGACATGCAGGGCTACATAGCCGGTGTTGAATGCGGAGCTGGTGTCGCCACACTGCAAATGGCGGCTTCTAGACCCGCCCCAGGACTCCATGGCCCCAGTATACATGCAGAAGCGCGCTCTGTGATCCGGTCTTTATGGCAGAAAACTGAAGACACGTTAAAGGGATCTTGCAGTAATCAGGATTTAAGGGCCCAAAGACCCCATTAAATCTGGATTTCGACAGTACTTGTGCAGACGCGTTCAGAATGGGGTCTTTTAAGGGGTCGTGTGTGTAGAAGGTACGTAACAGATCTGTACTGATTGTGTGCCTAATGGGGTATTCGTTGCACTTGCAAAAAAGGGTCTCGAGTGCTGAATTGCAGCCCTTTCAAGGGTTCCTGAGCTGCAAGTCTAGCTAGAACTGGCACTTGGCGCCCGTTTGCACTTGGCTTCATTCTGGGATTTATCTCAGGGTAGCAGTCTGTTATCTGCATGGTAATCTGGACTCTAGCAGGTCTCACATGGGGCCCGCTGTAGCCTGCACTAGCATATGGGCAGCAGGGCCCTATTCCGGGGTATATTTCCAAATAAAGCTAGGGGCAAACAGGCCCACAACGTTGTTACAGTGATGCACTGCCCAGGCTTGCCAAAGACAGCTCAAAGACAATCAGTACACCTTATTCGTGGTCACCGTAACATCCCTGGTCAGCCTGTTCATATTTATACTGGGTTACTGTGACTATTCCTCCAATCCCCAGCCTTCCTTCACAAAGGTCTCCGTTCCTCCTACTGTTGCCCAATCCACAACCACCCCTCCTAAAAGTGACTTGGCTCATATACTATTTACAAGGCCTGTGTCACAGTGCAAGACCTTTTGCAAATAAAATGTCTCTCTGCCAAGCGTGCCATATCCGAGAGGAGTTCAGGATCCTCCAGAAGGCCGTGTTTTAACAGCCATGCGAGCTGTTGGACTCTGACTTCACTTCCATGCATGAAAGGAGAATTAGGCCTTTGCACACCTCTGCCTTGTTTTGGAGCTGAGATATAAATCTGAGTTTTGAAAAATCCGTTTTGAACTTGTCTTGGCAGAGAGGCTTTGAGTTGCTAAGAGTTGGTTTATGGGTATGGGTACGATATTTGTGATAGGAAGAATGAATAGCAATTTGTTACCTCTGAATGGGGAAAAAATGGCTGTAGGCAGGTTCCTTGTAGGGATGTTCACAATTTTCTTTTTTTGACATTCTATTCAAATCTGTTAAGTTTGAATTTAACAAGATTCGATTCGTATTTAACAGATTCAAATCTATTAGTTTGAATTTTTTATTCGAATCTGCACATACGAATGTTGACATCTTCCTGACATCAGTACGCATCCGTACACATCCGTATCCATCTCGTTGTTATCCTGTATGCAACCTGCATTCGTCCCGTACGGATCCGTACAAACGTGTACGGATGCGGGAAAGGTGCAGATTTTCAAGTACGCATTGTGTATGAACCCGTACACATAGGAATGTCTGGATAATTCGAATGAATAGATCCAAAATTTGACATTCGATTTGAACGTTTACATTCGAATTTCGGGACATTCTATTCAAGTTCGAATGTCAAAATTCAGCACAATTGATCGGATTTCGAATACCTACGAGTGTTTGTGCACTTCTCTGGTTCCTTGTATATTTATAGGGTGCCATACCATGACTAGGCTTCAGTACCTCAGGCCTTGTGAATAAATATGGTGGCTGTTAGGGCAGTCTGTTTGTTCAGACTTTTACTGAGTCTATTGCTCTTTTGCAAACTAAAATTTGAGGCATTAGGAAAAGCTATCTACAGGTAGGAAGGGTGGCTGTTCTCAACCTTTCCATAACTCAGTCTTTTTCTGTGAGCCAGCAGTGTGAAGGCCACGTTTTATAACCTTGTGCCACATTTCTCCACTTCCCAAATTTCAATATTTTTTGTTTTTGTTTTTGTTTTTTTAATTGTCTTTTTGTGTGTGTGTGTGTGTGTTTATTTTTTATTTTTATTTTTGTAAATTTCAGTATAAGCTCCGTTTAGTGTTCTCTTTCTCTTAACCTTAACCTGCCTTTGGTGAAGGCAGCTGTATTCAGAATATAAATGTTCTGTTTGGTTTCCAGATATTTAGTTAACCTGGGCTGCATCAAACCCTTGTGCGACCTCTTGACAGTCATGGACTCCAAGATTGTTCAGGTGGCCCTGAATGGCCTGGAAAACATCTTGCGGCTGGGTGAACAGGAAGCCAAGCAGAACAGCTCAGGACTTAATCCCTACTGCAGCCTCATCGAGGAAGCTTATGGTGAGTTGGACTCTTAGCTGACAAGAAGCCAGCCGGCACCTTGAAACGCCTCCACGTACACTTACATGCACGCGTCCCTGCCATTAACACGGCTTCACCTGCTGCACTTTCTTGCTTCTGTTTGGCGAAGGCTACTTAGAATTTAGTCATTTTTTTTACTGGCATCCCAACACAACCAACTTTCACCATGCTGAGAGAGCTACCAGAGTGCCGTACCAGCCTGCACAGAGTTGGTGCTGGGCTGCAACAGGGGTGCAAAGAAGGAAGGTCAGATGAAACTACACGCGAGCTGAGCTGTTTGTTGACAGGATCCAATGACGGTTTGCACAAGGCTTGCAGAAACCTTAACATACCTTAATCCATGCCTGAAATCTTGTTGCTTCTAATTTCACTACATTCAAACACTTGACAATTGTACAATTTTCTTTCTGCCCATAGATTTGCCTCCTTTCGTATATTTATTTTATTTATTAATTATTTATATTTGTATCCCACCCTACACCTGAAGGTCTCAGGGCGGGTAACAACCATTAAAACAGCAGATTGTAAACCAGCATATCTTAAAAACAGAAATATATGTAAAAACACTAAAAGATTCAACATATTTAAAACAATATCCTAAATATTTAAATAATAGTCTCCGCAGTAGGGAGAAAGTATGATCACATTCGCCAAAGGCCAGGGGATATATTCCCACATCCTGCTCCTTCTTCAGACCTTCCTCCCAATCCAGATTTTCCAAGTATTGTTTGGCGTCGTTCCATAAACATTTCCAGTACTAAGAGGAAACTTGTCAAAGCTAAGAGAAACAAATTGATCCTTCTCTCCATTTCCCTCTACTTTAAATATTTACAGGCCCGTTGCACCTGTAAAAATCTCAGAGGTTTACAATAAAAACAGGCAAACTGATAAAGCTCTACTGGAGAGGTTTGAGCAAAGATGTGTTAATAAGCCTCATGGAACAAGGGTCTAGTCGTTCAGTTGCCTCTGACACCACACTGCACAGGGTGAGAGGCCCATGGCTCATGGTAGTATCATAATAGCTAGAATTAGTCTGACTAAGACTTAGAAATCCCTGGATTCAAATCTGCACTTGGCCACAAAACCTCCCTGGACAACCTTGGCCCAGTCACTGCTTCTAAGCCTGACCCACCTCAGAAGGTTGTAAGATGAGAAGGGTAAAAAAATATTGTGTACCACTTTCAGCGCTTCAGAAGAAAGGCAGCATTTAAGAACATCAGAGAACATCAGTGGAGCCTTGCTGGATCAGGCCACCGCCCATCTAGTCCAGCATCCTGTCCCACACAGTGGCCCACCAGTTGCTCATGGGCATCTCAAGCAGAAGACAAGGGCAAAACTTCACCTGTTCCCAGCAAACGGCCTTAGAGGCATCCTGCCTGTCTCCCCAGTCTGGAAGATGTACCTAGATATCCATTCTAGTCCATTGATACATCTGTCATCCATAAATTTGCCTAACCCTGTTACCATCTCTTCTGGCAGCAAATTTAATCGACTGATGGCCTTCTGGGTCCCCCTTGTCTGATCTGACTTTCCTACCCAGCTTTTATATGCTTCAGTCAGGTCCCCTCTTAAACGCCTAATTTCATAAGGGAGGTGTTCCAGCCCCTTATTCATTCTGGTTGCCCTTTTCTGCAGCTTTTCCAGTTCCACAATAAAAGTTCCACGTATGTATGTATGTATGTATGTATGTATGTATGTATGTATGTATGTATGTATGTATGTATGTATGTATGTATGTATGTATGTATGTATGTATGTATGTATGTATGTATGTATGTATGTATGTATGTATGTATGTATGTATGTATGTATGTATGTATGAATCAATGAATCAATGAATCAATGAATCAATGAATCAATGAATCAATGAATCAATGAACCAACCAAATTCCCTTGAATTTGCAAAGTCAAAGCACATCATTCCTGCTTTATCCCTTCAGGTTTGGACAAAATCGAATTCCTCCAGAGCCATGAAAACCAAGAGATCTACCAGAAGGCGTTTGACCTGATTGAACACTACTTTGGCATTGAGGACGATGACTCCACACTGGCTCCCCAGGTGGACGAGAGCCAGCAGCAGTTCATCTTCCAGCAACCAGAGGCCCCCATGGAAGGCTTTCAGCTATAACAGGCACGGCAGGATGATGCGGGAGGGGGAAAAGAACACCGTTAACTTTGCTGGAAAGTTTAACCTCCCCCCTCTGGCTCTGTTTCTTGTCTCAGCCCGGCAAGAGGCTGCAAAGTGCCCACTACACCTGTCAGAAAGCAGCTTTCTCCTTCACCGACACACTGCAGCGGGCCTTCGCTCTCATGAAGAGGAGATATTCTTACACACAATTTTTTTTTGGAAATTCTTTGGCTGCTCCTCATGTGTGTCAAAGGCGGGTGCTGAAGTGGATGAAAGAAGAGGTGTGAAATCAAGTTAAACCTTCCAGTGTGCGGTTTTTCTCCATTTCTTTGTTTTTGTTTTGGATTCCTCCCACCCACCGCCAGACATGACTCTTCACTTGGGTACTTGAGAGATTACTTTTTTCCAATGAGAGAAGGCAAAAGTTACATAAATCATAACCAGAGAATCTAATCCTGGATGCTTGGGTTCAACTATTTAATTTTTTTTTTCCTTTTGCACATCTTAATTTTTATTAAAGACTCTTCTTAAATCTGCCAAATGCAGCACTTTGGCCCATGGGTTTTTGTTTTTCTTGGAAACTCTCTTGCCAAACAGCACCTTTCATGGGGCCTGGGCCAAAATGCTGCGGCTGCTTTTGCCCTTCCCACATTACAAATACTCCTGGGTGTAGATTCAGGAGGAGTCGCAACCCCCAGTTCTTCATGCATTTGGAAGACTGCATCCTTCATTGGGGGGGGGATTTTTGTGTGTGGGGGGGAAGGGGACTGCTTTAAGAATTCAAACAAGGAAGCAGTCTTTACTGTCACCTGAAGGTCCAGTCTTAAGGGGAAGACACAGAAGAAAAAAAGGACTCTCAAAGCACAGCTATTATTAAGGTGGGCTTCACTTAACATTTGCTACTGACTGACGTGTTTGAACTGGTGGAAGAAACCCCATCTTGCATCTTTACTTGAAGAAAAAAATGTAAAGCTTATGGAAAGCCTTTTTGATTTGTGTCATTTTATTATTATTATAATTATTTCCCCCCCGCCCTCTTAGATTGCTGGAGTGGGGTCAGATCTGGCGTGTCTTCTTGGAGAGAATAGTTTAGCTACCCTGGATGGCACATAATCTGCTCTCAGTTCAAATAGTGGCCTCTGTGTTTTCTCAGAATTACCTCCTGCTCACAGCTGTATTGTGTACATTCTACTTCAAAATGAAGAAGTTAAAAGCTCTGTATTTTTTATATATTATATATACACGTAGATATTTGTCTAATTTGGTTTCGGAGGGGTGGAGAAGCTGTAACTCTTCTAAGGCATAAAATAGGATACTGTTTGTCAAGCCTGCCTGGGAACATGGCTGTGGAAACCCCCTGTAATGGTTCCCTTGTGTTCTTCTACTGTACAAAGTGAAAGATTAGTTGAATTCCTTTTACCGGGTATAGATTACTTGTCCAAGGCTGGATGCCTGCTACAGCAGAAAATGGGAAAACTAGGCTTATCTTTGGGATGGGAAAGGCACCTTTGGGTGCCCTAAGAAGCTAACCAAATGCACATATCTCCCTCCTTATAGCTCTCCAGACTCTCCTTTCCGGGGTCCCGAAGCCTTGAGAACAGACATTCAAAGAAGCGCGTGAAGTAGGATGTGAAGCCTTTGGCTGTATTTTGTAAAAGAGACTCACTCTTCATTATTTGAAAAAGAAATACCAAGGAAACTTAATAAACTACATCTGTGCATTCAATGACTGCAATTCAGATGTGACTAAGGCTTTCCCCTCCACTGAAATATAGCCGGAAATGTCAGTGGCCATACTCAGTTTCAGCTATGGTTTGTGTAGTGCAGATGGCATGGGTCCTGAGAAGAACAACATATCCCAAGACCACAGAGGGTTTCCAGGAACAGAATTGAACATGTGAACCTATCCAGTCCGCAGTAGATCATCACAGTGGCTGTGAAATAGCCCTCGGATCTTGTGGCTAATGACACTGGGTTTTTTCCAAAGCTGAATGCCTGACTACACCAAGCATCTATTGACTTCAGAGGCTATACTCCTAGTAACAATGCTTCTTGACTAGGGGTGTGCATGAATATTTGAAGGTACTCAAAATTTGATTGAATCTGCCCGAATTTCAACATTCGAATTCAAATAAAATGTCCATAAATTCCAATGTAAAGATTTCAACAAATTTTGTTCGAATTGTCTGGATATTCACATGAGTACGGGTTCGTACACAATGCATCCTTGCAGATACGCATCTTTCCCACATCTGTACACGTTTGTATGGATCCATACAAATTACGGGATAACTATGGGATGCATACGGACATTTATGGATGCGTATAGGATGTATAACATTGCATATGGGCATATAACGAATGTTGACATACGTAAGTGCAAATTCAAATTGAAAATCTGGACGAATGGATTTGAATTTGATTAATTTGAATCAAATTTGATTGAATTTTAAAGGTTTGAATCAAATTGAATTTTTGGTTATTCGAATCAAATCCTGAAAATTGCTTTCATGCACACCCCTGTAAATATGTGCTCCATGAACTCTCCCTAGAGCCAGACATCCTGGAGAGTGGGCCTGAGGAAGCATTGCTAATGAGGGTAGTGGAGGTGACGGAATTCTGGCCGAACCGTTTCAAATCTTAAAAGAAGATACTGTTAAAAGTGATGCACTCCATATGGCAGCAACTTTGGGAAACTCAGCTGTGGCCACAGAGTTGGAAAAGGTCAGTTTACATCCCAGGCCCAAAGAAGGGCTGTGCCAGAGAATGTTCCGAGTATCAAACTTTTGTGTTCATTTTGCACACAATAGTCAAAATCCTGCAAGCTATCCATCAGCAGTACATGAACCAAGGACTGGCAAATGCAAGCTGGGTTTTGGGGAGGCAGAGGAAGTAGAGAGCAAATGCTATTATTTTTCTGGAATATGGAGAAAGCAAAGGTGTTCCAGGAACACATCTGCTTCATTGATTATGCTGAAGCGTTTGTGTGGATGAGAATAAATTGTGGCAAGTTCTTAAAGATATGGGAGTATCAGACCACATTACCTATCTTGTGAGGAATCTATGTTGGTCAAGCAACAGGTAGAACCAAACTTGGAGCAAGACAGAAAGGAGTACGGCAAGATGTATATTGTTTACCGTTTAATTTATTTAACTTATATGCAGAGGATATTATGCAACAGAATTAAGATTGCTGAGAGAAATATCAAGACGCTTAAATACTCAGATGATACTATTCTGTTGGCAGATAGTGAAGAAGACGTAAGGATCCTCTTGATGGGGGTGAAGGAGGAGATTGCAGAAGCTAGCTTCAAGCACGAATATCTTTTAAAAAGACAAGATCATGACAACCAGTCCCATCGCTTCCTGGCAGAACTGGAAGCAGTGACAGATTTTACCTTCCTAGGCTCAGATGAAATGATTGAAGCCATGAAATTAACGCATGCTTCCTCCTTGGGATCAAAGCTATGACAAACATGGATGGGATATTAAAGGCAGTATTGTTTGAGGTATATGAATCTTGTATGTCACAGAAGTACTGTTTAGCCTGTGTTGGGTGAGTCCATTTCTTATTTGCAACATTTTCTGTCAATAGTGCTTCCAGAGATTTTGTTCCAGGAAGGCACAATATTAGCACAAACTGCCACCCAACCCCATATAGTTATCATGTACAGTTTGCCATAGATTCATGTGGGTCTTTTTTCTTCTGCACAAAATAAGCTATATGAAAATGGTGTGAGATCATTGGTTTGAGAACCAGGAATAAAAGAAACTATAGAGCTCCATGCTAATCTAGAAACAATTTGATGGCCGAGGAATAGTTTGGTTCAATAATTAGCAGTTGCCACTGAAACAGGTATTTGGCCTATTTTAATATATTTCCCATTATTTGGGCAACTTGGTTAAGGAATATTTTGCTCAATTTTCATTTTTAATGTAATGCAGTATTAACACAGCAGCCCAAATAAATGCAGTTGGTAGTTTAAATGAAAAATGCGTTCATTCAAGATTTTTGCCTTCCTTTGGTTCAACAGTATCTGAATTCGATTCTAGCCTTGTGCCTGAGTGTTAATCCAGCTTCAGACCGCCTTCAGGGTAAGATAACACAACACATCAGCCAAGTGACTAATTATTTGCTTTCCATATTATCTAGCCCGAAAGTGGATTTTCTGATTTCAATAATGCTGGTAAAAAAAAAAAAAAGTTGTTACTTTGCTGCTGTGTTCTTTGACTCTGTTTGGTTAGGGTGCTGGACTTTTATCTGGGAACCAGGGTAGCCGAATGCAGATAATTTCTCAAACAGGTTTGGGGCGAGATAGGAAGAGCAGAAGCCTGGTAATTATTATTTACCCTGCTTCTCTTGGAAGCACCAGAAAAAAAGGAATGAAAAATTGCAACAAAAAATACAAAATATAGTGCCAGTAAAAAGATGAAAACTGAGCACGTGCTTTTAAAAACTATGGCTTTGAAAAACACTGAACAGTTACTACTCAGCCCGCCCCATTTCACCAGCAGGCAACAACTGTCTATATTAGGTTTCTAAATTCCTGCAAGTAGACCCAGAGGATGCTGGGAGTTGAAGTTTCGTCGGAGCTGCAAAAGATACTGTCCTTATTCCTGCCGAGCGATGCATGCCGGGAATCGTAGTGCAGCCCGTTCTCCCGCCTCGCGTGGCGCTTTTTCCTCGGACGTTTCCCAGCATGCCTCCCTCGGCCCTTCTCGCTGATTGGCCGGCGGGGCTGGTTGCGCACGCGCAGTCCCGAACCCCGGGCCGGAGAGCTGCTGCTGTCTCGTAGCGCCTCCGTTGAGGAGCCTTTCGGAACCGCTAAACTCCGAGGAAGGGCGCCGAAAGTGGGAGCCTGGGCGGCGGCAGCGGCACGAGGAGCAGCGGGCGCCGAAGGGAGCGAGGAGCGGACGGGGGAAGGGGCAAGGGAAGCCGAGCAGCCCCGTCGGGCTTGGGCGGCGGTTGGGTGAGTGTGGTGTGTCTGAGTGGAACGGGACGCGTCATACGGCCGGGCGTGACGTCAGAACAGGAGCGGTGACGTCAGGGCGGCGGCGAGTGACGTGTCCCTGAGGAGGGGAGGGGGGCGCAGAAGGGAGGAGTCGAGTTTGGGAAAGTGGAAGGACAAGTAAACTGCGCCAGGCTGGGGGGGAGGGGGCTGAACTGAAGAGGAGGAAGAAGGGAAGGGAAAAGCCTGGGGTGCTTCATATCCTGCGTTATGGTCAGTCGTCATCCCTCCCTCACCCCTGGGTCGCAGGGTGCAAGATGGACGCTGCTGTTGGGTACCGCTGGAGTTGTGGCCTGAGAGTTCCCACCCCACCCCAGTGAGCATCTCTGCGCAGTTTTCTAGGCAGGGATACAGGAGTGGCTTGCCATTGCCTATTTCTGGGCAGAGGCCGGGGATTGGCTTGGCGATGCCCTGCTTTCCATCCAGTTTGCTCCACCACTGAGACTCCATGGGCACCTCTATGCAGATTTCTTGGCAGGGATTCAGAAGTGGCTTGCCTTTGCCTATTTCTGGGCCGAGGCCGGGGGTCCAGCTCGTGTTCCTCTGCTTTCCAGGTAGTTTGCCCTGCCACAGAGCTACGGCTATACTCTGAGACCCCATAGGTTGAGATACATAAGTGGTTTGCTGTTGCCTACTTGTGGGAAAAGGCTGGGGATTGAACCAGCGACTCTCTTATTTCCTGGCGATTTGCCTTACCGCTGAGCTACAGCCACTCCTAGACTCCATGGGCACCTTTAGGCAGTTTTCTTGGCAGGGATACAGAAGTGGTTTGCCGTTACCTCCTTCCAGACAGAATCCAGGGATTGATTTGGCAATGCCCTGCTCTCCATCCAGTTTGCTCTACCACTGAGACACCATGGGCACCACTATGCAGATTTCTTGGCAGGGATACAGAAGTGGCTTGCCATTGCCTGTTTCTGGGGAGACTCAGGGGATCGAGCTCGCCTTCCTCTGCTTTCCAGGCAGCTTACTTTGCCATAGCTACAGACCCCATAGGCACCTCTGTGCAGTTTTCTTGGAAGAGAGATAAAAAAGTGGTTTGCCATTGGCTACTTCCAGGAGGAGGCTGGGCTCTTTGGTTTCCAGGCTGTTTGCTCTAATACTGAGCTACAAGATAAATACTACCATAGTAACCTGAAACAAAAAACATATTAGAATGAAAGACCCTGAAACATCTCTTTTCCCTTTTTGTGTGTGTCTCCAAGGAAATTGAGATGTCTTAAGGACAGGTGGGGAGGGACGGTGAAAGATTAAAGACAAAACAATGAAGATGCCATCATCTTGTGCTGATTCCTAGTGACTGTCCAGACACGTCTGTATAGTTTTCTTGGCAACACTACAGAAGCCTTCGTCCAGTGTGCTTTTCATCTTCCCAGTTTGTCCTCAGGTGCCAGAATTTCCAAGTGGCATCCTGTTCAAATACTAACCGAGGCCGTAATTGCTTAAGTTCTGAGAGCAGATAAGTCAGGCCAAAGCTCAGGCAAGCTGCTGAGGCAAAATTGTTGAAGAGCTGTGCCTACTAGCGCTGGCAACAAATCCCAGGTGCTGAACCTTGGGTGTTGTGGTACAGCAATACTTGGCAGGCTGTAAGTCGAACCAACCCTGTTGTAGAAGCATGCAGAAAAGTTAACAAAGACAAAAATAATCAATGAAAAGCAACACTGATGGCTTATATTCAGAGTTCACTGCTGAAGAATTGAGTTATTTCTGTTACTGAGGACTTAGAGTGATATGTGACTTATCCTCTTGTGGGCTAAAGAGAGCAAGGGCAGCTGATTTTTATAAGTGCATTATAAGGAGGTGTGGACACTGAGCATATAGTAAGTGAAGCTAATGACAAGAGTTGCACAGATAGAGAACATGCCAGTGGTTTTGGTGGAGAAAGTTAGGAGAGCTTTGTGATTTTTTTGTTGGTTCTTTTTTAAAAGGTGAAGGATATTCTTGGAGATTGTGTCTAGGATACTGCCTTCCTTCTGGAGCCCAGGTCAGGAAAGGATGTCCCAATGCAGACAGCTGTAATGAGAAAGCCTAGTTCCAATTTGGCCTTAGAGGGTTAACATCAGAAGTAAAAATCTTCTCAAGGGAAAAAAATCAGCTTGTTGTGCTAAGTCGTGAAGAAGAAAGACATATTTGGCCTTGGAGAAGTACCATCTACAACCAGTTGTACCTGGGAGCTTACTCCCAAAATTGATACATTAATTGGCTTCGAAGATGGGATGTTACATGATGGGAGGGGGTTATTCACCCACCTTCTAGAAAGACCTGTGTTTGTGGGCATTTTATTGGCATTTGTCTAACATGTGATGTATTCATGATTTATGGTACAGTAATGCTTTATTAGCATTAGGGACCTATAATTCATTCTCCATCCTGACCTTGCTGAAGGTTATTCCAGACTTTTGGCCTGATAGACTTTGTAACCTCCTTTGCCAGTGTAATGATTTTATGTCTTTTTGAACTTTCATGTAACCTTGAACTTGAACCCCATGTTCTGCATGAAATCTTTTTATTTGCTTGAACTATTTTGAATCTCTATCTTTTTTTTTCTGTTTTAGCTCAAATTTTGCCTTTTTATTTTAATAAACCAAATTATTATACGTTTTCCCTGGTTCATTGTGCAACCTGAAGCCAGAAGAAACATTTTGGTAATGGGAAGCCTTGCTCGGCCTAGTCCAGCCCCGTTGCAATGGCAACCTGTTGGATTGACGGATGGGTTGCCTATTCCAGACCAGAACATCCTACCCTGGCCTGAGATAGGAACAGTAAATGTTAGGTTGGCCTTAATCTCAGTCTCCATGGTATGAGGTACCCATATCTCTGTCTTTACCAGGGGCCTGCTCCACTCATTGGGAAGATATTTGTAAAGAATGTAATAACTGTAAAACTCTTGGCTGACTAAGAGAGAAAAAAGAAAGCAATTAGAGTTGCCTGCCTGGTGATAATTACTTTCCTGGTGCAGCCCAATCCAGCCATGGTGTCTTCTTTTCATAGGCTGATGTTGCCGTGTGCTCATTGAGATCCAGCAGTTCTCTTACCCAAAGCAATACTGTATCTTTTTTTTTTCCTAGACCCTGTTGGAAGTGGCTTTTAAGGTGACTTACAATGAAGAACCAAGATGGAGAAAGCAAAGCTGCCTTACCTACTAGTCCTTCCAAAGTGAGCAGTGGCCTGGGACAAGAAGATGGTGACTTGACTGAGACTCCTGTTGCAACTTCCGGGAGCTGCGAGTGTCCATATCAGCCTGAGGTCTGCAGCTTGAAGCCTTTGGTTGATGGAAATGCCGAGGCCCTAATGAGTAAAGAACAGAATAAGAAAGAAGAGGGTATGTCTGACTATTGCAGCGGTTCTCAGCCTTCCTAATGCCACGACCCCTTAATGCAGTTCCTCATGTTGTGGAGACCCCCAACCACGGGGGTGAGGCAGCTGAGGAATCCACAGTGAAAACACTACATAGAGGAGCATTCACAAAGTTCTTTCAAATGTGACAGGACTTCTCAATTCTTTTGCAGCTCATGAGATTTACAAGCAGTGGTAGAGAACAAGTGAGAAGGAAACACTGGCACCTAATTTGCAAGTCTCATAAAAGTGTGCTAGGGTACACCCGTGACTTGCTACCTATACAGAGGCCCATGCCCTTCATAAATTAGTCCTTACTGGACAAAGGGATGTGTGAATAATTTAGTTAAAAAGTCAGAGGCACAGATATCTTCGGGGTGGGGGAGGGAGGGGCGGCGGGAGACTCATCACAACCCCTCTGAAAGGGTAGTTTGACCCCGAAAGGGGTTACAACCCACAGATTGAAAACTGCTGGTGTGTCAGTTGTGTTGCCCCGATGTTTGTGTGAAAAAAAATATAGCAAGGCAAAGCCTATCCTAGGAATTGTTACTTTCTTTGTGTTTACCACAATATTTTCTTTATTCCTAGAAGCTTATTTATTTATTTTATTACTGCTCCTCCCCTCCCCCCAAGGACATTTTACTTTTGTGCAGCCATTTTTTGTCAGTGGGTCCCAGTCTTTCCAGTCAAAGGCAAGAAAAAGGTGGATTATCTTTGATCTGCCACAGTTAAAAAGGAACACAAGTTAACAAGAGAGTACATACAACCATTCTGAATTGGCAGCAAGCTTTCAGGGCTGTGCAAAGTTTACATTCAAGTTGTGCAACCTTAAAAGGGTGAGAAAAGCGGGGTAGAAAAGCCAACTCTTCTTCTTCTCATTGCACGCCCCAGGTGCTCTTGGCCTGCTTGTAACCTGTGTTTGACTGTGGTTTTGTGTTTTCTGTCGTCAGCAGTGCTTTTGGTGGAAGAAGTTCCATCTCAGCCCCCGCAGCCTGTCACTACCTGTGATGTCTCTGAAGAGCTGAGCAGGCAGCTGGAAGACATTCTGAACACGTACTGCATGGATACTAACCAGGAAGGCGCTGGGGATGATGGAGGGCAAGGTGAACCTGCGGAGTTAGATGAGGCGGAAAAATTGCGGAGCGACTCTCCACGAAATGGGGAGCAGGAACAGAATTGCCCTGAGTTCAATGGAGAGAAAGAAGGACCCAAGGGGACCGGTGATGAAAGCGGCGAGCGTGACCACAAGCGAACCCAAGAGAAAAGGAAAGCCAAGGGCCTCGGTAGGAGTTTCCTTCTGTCGCCACACCTCGTTTTAAGATCGTTGCCCTAATCCTAATCTTGCAGAGAATTGCTACAGCTTTGAGAATTCTTCCTGGGTTGTGCTTGTTTCACGTTGCAACTCTGGAGGTTGCATTGGGATCACCTCCTGAAGCCACAGACCTTTTGACTTCCTTGGCCAAGAGTGTTGAGCTCTTGAGAACAACGGAGAAAACCGAGAAACTGTATTAACGTGAAATGACCCCGTTTCCTCTTAAGCTGGGCTACTGAAGGTTTAGATAAAGGATAGGCCTTACTAGCTGTTCATAAGAATGGATCTATTCTCACGTGGGAGAACTGCTGAAGGAGAATTGCAGAGAACCCTCTGGTTTCAGGTTGACATTTCTTAAATGCATTTTATAGTGCGTTTTGTCTGACAGAGGAGATCTCTTTATGGGCCGGGTGGATGCTTAAAATCCAAAGGGAGGTCAAATGATGTGGCACAGTGCAGTGATTCATGGTGATTCCACACACCAGTGGTTCTCCAGCTGTGGTCACCCAGGTGTTCCTGGACAACAACCCTCAGTAGTCCATCCCCAGCCTTCTGTGCCAGTCCCAGAATTCAGGAACATCTGGAGGATCACAGCTGATGAACCCCAGATATAAACTTTGTAGGCTTGTGCCAGACCACTGCTCAGTGAGATTGAATGATAGCAAACGATGCTGGGGGCTGCTGGGAGGGGTTCCCCTTGCCTGACTGGGCTTCTTACAGCCCCTTGGGGTAATTAATGTGGAAATCATAGGAGGGATGACGACTCCGCTTCCCAGTGCGCCATGTGGATGCCACCATTACTTCCTGGTCAGTGGGCCTCTTTGTCACCGGTATTATTTAATTTATTTATTATTTACATTTCTTTATTATCCCACCCTTTACCTGAAGGTCTCAGGGCAGATAATCCATCATATCAAACAAAAATAATATATATTAAAACAATGAAAACCATCACAGCATTTAAAATCCAGCATGTTAAAAAGAAAACAATACCAGTTAAGACAGTAGTGTTTACAGTGGGGGAAAGATGGCCAACATTTAGCCAAAGACCTGAGCAAAGAGGGGCATGTTCACCGCCTTCCTGAAGATAAACAAGAGAATGAGCCCCACACAGTTCAAGGGGGAGACTATTCCATAGCCTGGGGGCCATTACTGAGGAGGCCCTCTGCCGAGGGCCCACCCACCTCACTGCTGAAGGCAGTGGGACACCTAGGAGGCCTCCCCTGCAGAACTTAGGGCACAGACAGGTCAGTATGGGAGAAGGCGTCCAGCACCTTTTCTGCACTTACTTGTTAATCCAGATCAAGGAGTTGCTAAGAACACATCCGCACAGCAGTAGAGTAGTCTGGATCAGAACTGTGCCAAGGGCTCGCTAATCTGGATTAGCGGAAGACCAGATAAATTTGTTCTCCATCTGTGCTTGTGCTTTTTAGCACACATGTGCTGTTCTGAAGCCCACTCAGTACAGTTGTGGTTGATTCAGATCTAGCTGATATGGATCTAGCTCAGTGATGGCGAACCTTTTGAGCTCGGTGTGTCAAAATTCGCAAGAAAATCTAGTTTAACTTGGGTGCTGTGTCACATCTAGAAATATCCATAATTTTGTGATATTTGTAGCTCTAGTAAAAAAGTTATATTTGATATATGTATTTTTATGAAAAGCAAAAACATAATTCTTTACATTAGTGACTTTTGTTGCTGAATTTCGTTTGCTAAATCTTCAATTTCCGTACACTTCAAGAACAAGCAAGCACTACAGGCCCAGGCGCCAGGGTGACCATGTGTGTCACCCAAAAGGGCTTGGTGTGTCACCTGTGTCACCCGTGTCATAGGTTGGCCATCGCTGATCTAGCTAATACAGATTAACCGAGGTAAATGCAGAAAAGGTCCAACAGTCTGAAATGAGCTTCTTATGGGAAGAGACCAAATGATCACTATATTAACGTTTCCTTGTTCTGCCTCCTCTCCTCACCACCTTTTTCTTTTCACTGAGCCCTGACCCCGACCTGTGCTTCATCCTTTTGTTCTAGGGAAGGAGATCACCTTGCTGATGCAGACGCTCAACACGCTTAGCACGTCTGAAGAGAAACTGGCAGCCCTGTGTAAGAAGTATGCTGAGCTGGTGAGTCCTGGGCGGTCCTTGCGTGGCGGCAGTGGAGGAGACAGCTGGAGGGACTCCTTTGGGGAAGGAGAGCTGCTCCCGTTCTCGTCCCCCAATGGAATGGGGAAGGATTCTCTCTTCCTCTCTTTCTTTTACGCACATGCATGCCTGCTTGGAGAGATCCCTCTCAAACCATGAGTTTATCTAGCACACAAAACCCCCAAGGGTAGGTGCTCTGGATGGCTTTTAATCAATCATGAGGCAGCTAATGAGTGCAGATGTCCCTTGTATGGCGTGGTGATTGGCTTCCCCCAAGCCATTATCTAGCCCCAACAGGGTCAGGTGAGGAATCAGCACCTATGGAAAACTGAGGGTTGCGGGAGCTGTCGAAGATGGTTTAACTGAGCTAAGGCAGTGGTGCTGTATAGATGAGGCTCAGGCAGCCAATCTAAGTCAGTGGTACTGCGGGGGGGGGGGGGGGCAGGCTGAACATAAACAAGTCTGCTAGTGTTAAACCAGTAGGATCTCAGAGGGCAAACATCTAAAGGAATGCCTCCTCCCATGTAGACCTGCCTGTTCCCTAAGATGTGGTTCTGCCACCCCCTTCAGCTAAAGGGCCAGGAACATAAGGAAGGAGGGCCTTCTCGGTGGTAGTCCCCCAGACTGTGGAGTAGCCTTTTTTCTGGGGTGCATTAGGCACCCTCATTATATGTATCTATATGGAGATGCCCCTCTTTGCCCTGGCCTTTGGCTGAGGGAATAGCATCCCCTCCCCATGTGGGCCCTATCACTGTCAGATAACCTGTTAAGTTGGAGGTTTCTGGGATGGCGTTGAACTAGGGCTGCCGTATGCTATCCCCTGCGTAAAAGCAAAGCAATGTAATACCGTAGGATCCATAATGGCACGTGCAAGCCAGAATGAACCGGGAGGTTAAGAAGCTCTCCTCCCTTCAGCCATTCCTTGTTAAGGAGACGTGACCCTCCCCAAGGTGGCTGCTTGGAGTGAAGGGGCAGGGAGGAGGCCAAAGAACCGTGGGCTCAGTGCTCATGTTGACATCCTTGATAGTTGGGGTGGGGGAGGAGAGTGGGAGGAATGCGCATGGCGCCTCTGGTACCATGGCAACCAGGTGATGTAAATAGCCGAGGAACTTCTGGAAGGTTGACTTAAGTAAACAGAGTAATCTAGCGGTCAACAGTCAGGCTTTTCCTCTAAGGTCTTATGGTATCTTTGTTTGGGCAGGGACTGGGGCAGCCTTGCATAGGGCTCCCAGGGGCAGATTCCTCTGTTGCAGTCCCTTTCAGAAGCTCGGTTCTTAAGGGTAAACAAGGGAGGCTACATACACATATGTCCTTGCTTAAAGGTAACTTAAAACCTTTATGGTTATGTTTTGCTCTGAGATACTTCGGACCCAGGACGTTGAAGCCACTTGAAACCAGGTTGCCTGGACACCAGAGCTTGTCCCTGCATGGGACACCTAAAATTGGCTCTTATTATTTTTAATTCCATGTATCTAAAGAGGGGACTTTGGGAGATTGTGGACAGGACAGGACAGGCATGCATGCATAGTGGCCCAGAGAAAGCATGGCCTCTGCTTTCCTGTGTGCTTTGCTTGAATGGTGAGGGTCTTGGAACACCTTTCTCAGTCTGAATGTGATGCCCCCCCCCTTGATGTTCCTAAAACATTAGCCCTCTTTAAGAAGAAGAGTTGGCTTGTCTACCCCGCTTTTCTCACCCATTTATCGGGACTCAAAACAGCTGACAAACCTTCTGTTCTCCTCCCCACAACAGAACACCCTGTGAGGGAGGTGGGGCTGTGAGAGCTCAGAAGAGAGGGGTGGCTAGCCCAAGGTCAACCAGCTGGCTTTGTGGGGGAAGGGTGGAATCAAACTCCATGACTACATTATGAGTCCAACACTCTAACCACTAGACTAGTGGTTGGCAAACTCATTAGTCAAAAGAGCCATATATCAACAGTACAACGACTGAAATTTCTTTGGAGAGCCAAATTTTTAAAACTATATAGGTGGGTCCGTTATTAACTTAATTAGGGTACTCCTAAGCTGGAAGAGCCACACCCAAGGGGTCAAAGAGCCACATGTGGCTCCCGAGCTGTGGTTTGCCTACCCCTGCACTAGACCAAACTTTCAGTGGTCACTTGACTTGCTTTGGCTGTTTGGAACAGCCTGCCTCCTGTGGCTTCGTCTCGCCTTTGCTCTTTGTTAGTCCGCAGAATTAATGTACCGACATGGGCTGATTTCCTGTGGCAAGTCAAGTGATGCCCCTTCAAAGCATTCTTACTGCCTTCCACCACTCGGTTTAGGGAGGGTGGGTTTCCCTGAAATAGGGGCATGTGATTCCACCATTCTATTGTCTCTCTGGCCCGCCAGCTGGAAGAGCACAGGAATTCTCAGAAGCAGATGAAAATCCTGCAGAAGAAGCAGACGCAGTTGGTGCAGGAGAAGGACCACTTGCGAAGTGAGCACAGCAAGGCCATCTTGGCTCGCAGCAAGCTGGAGAGCTTATGCCGGGAGCTCCAGAGACACAACCGCACCCTGAAGGCAAGTGAGAGGCTCGAGTAGGTTTACCACCCCTGAGCAGCTTCTCTGTGGCTCTTCAGAACCGAGGGGCACTTCATGAAGCTGGTGGACAGGAGAGTTAGGACAGCGGGAGGGATTTCTTTTTCACCCAGAGGGTCATTGGTCCATGAAATGGACTCACAGAGCAGGTGGTGTCAGCAACTAGCCTTGGGTGGCTTTATGGAAGGATTAGACAAATGCATGGGCCACAAGGGAACCGGTGGCTACTGGAATGGATGCTTAGGTACCTACCTTCAGATTGGAAAGACAGACAGGATGCCTCTTAAAGGCCATTCGCAGGGCGTCAGGAGCAGGTAAAGGTTTTGCCATTGTCTTCTGCTTGAGATGCCCAGAAGTAATTGGTGGGCCACAATGTGAGACAGGATGCTGGACTAGATGGGTTGTGGCCTGATCCAGCAGGATTCCTCAAATGTCCACTGCTAATAGCTTTATGGAGTATGCAGGAAATTGGTTTAGTGACCAAATTGTGGCTCTGTGCTTAGCCAAGGACTGCCTGTGTGCTGACCAGTTCATGGCTTCCAGAAGGATAATGTCCACAGCTGTTCTTCATTCTGGGACCATCAGAGATCCAGCCTGACAAATATTTGCTCTTCTCCTGGTGTTGTGGCCCTCTTTTTCTGCCTCCCAGTATTTGCGACTGTCTTTCCCTGTCATTTCTAGGAGGAAGGTGTTCAGAGGTCCCGGGAAGAAGAGGAGAAGCGGAAGGAGGTGACTTCTCACTTCCAGGTGACCCTCAATGACATTCAGCTGCAGATGGAGCAGCACAACGAGCGCAACGCTAAGCTTCGCCAGGAGAACATGGAGCTGGCGGAAAGGCTGAAGAAACTCATTGAGCAGTACGAGCTAAGGGAGGAGGTGAGAGTCCATGGGAAACAGCAGGACGTGTTACCCTGGGAGGAGAGAAGGGCAGGCAGATGTCATGGAGGAGAAGAGGTTCCAAATCTCATATTTGCCTCAGAGATCTTAAGAAAAGTCAGACCTTTGGTTCACCTAATTCAATAATATCCATAGTGAGATAAATTCATCGAAAACAAGTATATCAATGGCTACTAGAGTGGATGGCTAGTTATTTCAGGTTAGAGAGATGGGCAGGAGGTCTGTAAAGGCCATTTGCAGGGAGGTGAAGGTTTTTCCTTTGTCTTGGGAGGCCTAGAAGCAACTGGCGGGCTGCTGGGTGAGGCTGGATGCTGGACTAGATGTACTTTTCTGCAGGGTTTCAGACCTTATTTAAAGCCGTGCAGGGTTAAGCATAGCACCTCCTTTTTGCAAAGCAGATGCTCTTCTATTCATCTAAAGCAGCGGTTCTCAACCTTCCTAATGCCACACCCCTTTAATACAGTTCCTCATGTTGTGGGGACCCCCAACCTAACCCTAACCTCCAAACATAAAATTGTTTTCGTTGCTACTTCATAACAACCCCTGTGAAAGAGTAGATCTACCCCCAAAGGGGTCACGGCCCACAGGTTGAGAACCACTGGTCTAAAGCCTGAGCCCAAACCTTTCTTAATAGCAAATATTGTGTCTTTTTTTTTTTGCTGGGGGATAGTAGTAATGCTTAGGCAGAAACCAGATCCTAAAATCCAACAGCACGCTGTTTTTGGTTGCTGCCAAACAGCTGGTTAAATTTTTAGGAAGCGTGCTACAAGGCTGCACCACCACGTTTCTCACAGGCAGAGATACTTGAATTCGGTTCCGACTTTCCCCAAGGTAACGGATCTCGGGAAAAGGAATGGAAGAGTCCCTGCCTGTTGTCTGCTTCAGAGGCAATTGCAGCCAGCCAGCCCAGTGGCGTTTCATGGAGCTGTCCTGGGCAGGTTCCAATATTAGAACCTCCACACTCAGAAAGGCACTGTGGCTTTCTAAGGCCGCCTTTGCCCCGCGTTCACAGCTTTCTTTTCGGCTTCTCCGGCAGCACATTGACAAGGTCTTCAAACACAAGGACCTTCAGCAGCAGCTGGTGGATGCCAAACTCCAACAGGCCCAGGAGATGCTGAAGGAGGCCGAGGAGAGGCACCAACGCGAGAAAGACTTTGTGAGTCTTGGGTTAAATGGGTCAGGCAGGCCGGAAGAGAGCGGAGGGCCAAGGAACAACTGCCTGTCCTTTCTTTGGGGGTTTTCTGCAGGCCTAGTTTGGTCAGACTTTCCCCTTGAGTATCTCGGCAAGAAGGTTGCCGTTGGGTGTCCATGGTGCTGAATTTGTTTCTCTTTCTTTTCTTCCTCTCTACCTCTCTCCCTTTTTCCTGTCTTTCAACAGCTATTGAAAGAAGCTGTGGAGTCCCAAAGAATGTGTGAATTGATGAAGCAACAGGAGACCCATCTCAAAGAGCAGGTGGGCTGGCAAAGACCGTTCTTTCTCTCTGCCTTACATTCCTGGGGCAGAAGACCAAAGCCCTATCAGGAGAAAAGGGGATCTTATCTTTTCTTGTAGCTGCTTGCAGGGTGTCTTGGAATCAACAGGCCCACGGCCAAAGAAACAAAAACTAATTTGGGGACAATTCTGGCCAGTTGCTTCTTCGAGGCAGACCTGCCTTCCAAACAGATTTCATTGTTTCAGTACTTGCAGTTACGGATTTGCATGGACATAAATCACACGTTTGGTTCTCCATCAAACCGAACACCCTTTTCGTTTGCTTTTGTTTGTGTTCGATTTTGAACTTGCTGTGTTTGAAAATGAAAAGTATATATTTTTTTCCATTGAAAAAGACCCTTTTCAGAGGCAAAAACACAACAGACATGAACTGTTTGGTTGAATTTTTTGATGTCTGAGCCACTGCCTGTTCTGTTCAGTTCCACGCAAACGTCCCTGAACGCAAATTCTTCACTCAGATTTTTGCACACAAACTGTCCTTTGCACATATCTACTCACAGTGCTAGGAAATCTCTCTTTTCGCCTCCCCAGCCCCAATGTTAGAAAGCCTTCTGCCTTCAATTCCTCCCCGACCCATTAATTCTCCTTTTTTCTCCCTTCCTTTGCACCAGCTGGCCCTTTACACAGAGAAATTTGAAGAGTTTCAGAACACGCTTTCCAAAAGCAGTGAGGTGTTCACCACCTTCAAGCAAGAAATGGAGAAGGTATGCTCTGCAGACATTGGGTGGGTTTGCTCTGAAGGTGCCTGGTCTGTACTGCAGTATTCCTTTGCCGTGACCTACCTTCTTTTACCCAGCATTGGTTTTGGAAGCATCTAGTGGGAGGTAGTTTAGTTACCCCTGCTCTGAACTCTTTCTTGGTTTCTTTAATCACTGATTTATTAAGGGTAAAGCTCCCCCAGGGGCCTTTGCAAATGTTCTCACCTCCCTTACGAAGTCAAACTGCAACGTCTAGGCCTCTTCAGCCTGGAAAGATAACGTTTAAGAGGGGACCTGATTGAAGGATATAAAATAATGTGTGGTATAGATAAAGTGGATAGAGAAAAAAAATCTATTCTCTTATCACACAACACCAGAAGCAAGAGGTATCTATGAAGCTGATGGTTAGGAGAGTTGGATCAGACAAGGGGAAGTATTTCTTCAGAAGGTCATCGGTCTGTGGAATTTGCTGCCGGAAGAGGTGGTGACAGCAACCAGCCTAGATGGCTTTCAGGAAGTGTTGTGGAGGGAGCAGGCCACCTCTAAGGCCATTTGCTGGGATTTGAGAGCAGGAGAAGGTTTGCCCTTGTCTCTGCTTGAGATTTATTTATTTATTTATTTGTTTGTTTGTATTTCTATCCCGCCCTATACCCCAAGGTCTCAGGGCGGGTTACAATATTATATTAATCTTAGACTGGTCCCTGCCCTCAGGCTTACAATCTAAAGAGACAAGAAACAAAAGGAAAATTGTGTGGGAGGGAACAGGGATGCCCACGGGCAGTTGGTGGACCAGTGTGTAGGACAGGATGCTGGACTAGATGGGCTGTGGCCTGATCCAGTGGGCTCTTCTTAGGTTCTGCAACAAAGAGTTGTCCCGCTCCTTAATATATAATGCAGGGTTGCTCAGCTTATACCCCTCCAGAGGTTCCTGAACTACAGCTCCCAGGAGCCAGGCACTGAATGCTGGGAATTGTAGTTGAAGAAGAACTGGAGGGCTGTAAGTTAAACAGCCTTGGTTTAACACAAGCTCCTCCAGCCACAGGACTGCCGTGTCCGTGCAAGTCCAGTGTAGAAACAAAGATGCTTGGAAGCCCAGATTTTGATTTTTTTTTTCCTTCCACCACTTGGAGAGCCTTAGGAGAGCTTCAGGAACTGGCTGACTTGGTAGCTGCCCCCAAGATCTGGCATTCTTAGGTTAGGAACACGGGGCTATATCCTGCCTTTCCAGGTGCAGGCAGGTAGAAATAAATTCTTCAGGCAAACTTTCAGCAAACTTTTGTCGTATAGATCACCATTTGTAAGCATCCTTCTGCCGGTTTTATCATTTTAATGTTGCATTTGATGTTCTGAAACATAGTGGAAGCTGCTCTGTGCGCAGAAGTGAACGTTGTCTTTTTGTTCTTTTTTCTCTTTGCGATTCGGCAGATGACAAAGAAGATCAAGAAGCTGGAGAAAGAAACCACGATGTACCGCTCCCGCTGGGAAAGCAGCAACAAAGCCCTTTTGGAAATGGCGGAAGAGGTAAGGGCTTCCATGGCCATTTCATATCTCCGTCATAACTGGTGTGAATGAACAACTCCAGGTCCCACCAAGATGAAAAAGTGGGAGAGTTGGCTTTTACGCCCCACCTTTTCTCACCCATTTAAGGATACTCAAAGCTGCTGACAAGTCTTCTGTTCTTCTCCCCACCACAGACATCTTGTGAGGTCAGTGGAGCTGTGAGAGCCCTGAAAGAGAGCTGTGACTAGCCCCAGGCTACCCAGCTGGCTTTGTGTGGAATCAAAGCGGGAAACCGGAGTCCATCACTTTAAAGGCAAGACCAAACTGGCTCAGATGCCAAGAGGAGAAAAAATGTGACCCAGTTTGGTCTAGTGGTTAGGAAGCCGGACTCTTGTCTGGGAATACCGGGTTTGATTCTGCACACCGCACAAAGCCAGCTGGGTGACCTTGGGCTAGTCACAGCTCCCTTCCTGAGCTCTCACAGCTCCATGAGTCTCATTGTGTGTTTGTTGTGGGGAGAAGAACAGAAGGTTTGTCAGCTCCTTTGAGTCGCCTTAAATGGGTGAGAAAAGCGGGGTAGAAAGGCCAACTCTTCTTCTTCTTTCCCATCGGCACTTTGTGTTGCTATAGAGTTTTAGAGCCAGGAGGCTGAAGGGCACAGGGCTGAAAGGGCTATAGCCTTTTGGTTAGCACAGGCCCCTGCACATTCACCCAGGTGGTATTTTACTTGCAGCATTTTTCACCCTTGACCGCATTTCGCCTTCGGGGGCAGGTGGAAGCCCAGCGCCGAAACTAAACGTCTCGATTCCCCTTGCAGAAAACTCTGCGGGACAAAGAGCTGGAAGGGCTGCAGGTGAAAATCCAGCGCCTCGAGAAGCTGTGCCGGGCCCTGCAGACGGAACGCAACGACCTGAACAAGAAGGTACAAGACCTGTGTGCCCTGGCGCCTCCAGCCGCCGGCACAGATCACCAGGGACCCCCGAAGGACCGACCCGAGGGATGCACAGAGGAGCTGGCGCTGCAGAATAGCACAGCAGGGGGTTGTCTCCCTCTGCCCCCTGCAGCTGCCTGCTGCACAGGACCCGAGGGTAGCCGAGGGGAACCGCGCCTAGGCCCGCCGCCTCTGGACAAGACGGAGGAAGCTGCCGTCTCTGTTGAATAACGGGGAAGCGGGGAGGGGCTGACGAGCAACACAGCTCCACAGACTGAGCCCCAGGGCTGGGGGCAGAGCTTGGGCCCTCCAGGGCTTCCTGGTTTCCCAGTTAAAAGCTTCCTGACCGTGCTGAAGGCCTCTTTTTATTTTTATTTTTGGCTTCTATTATTATTATTATTATTTTCTTGAAGATTAAACTATATATTATATGACACGATGGTTGACGTGTGGGGCAACACCCACTTTTTGCAGGAAAGGAGGAGGAGATGAGCCAGAATGAATCCCACCCTGAGTGTTGGCAGCATCACTGAACAGCCTTGTGGGTGATTGTGGGTGGGCGATCACCCCGCTCTGCCCTCGCACCCACAACCCAATGCACAACGGCGCCCTGTGGGTGTTGTGTGCCGTAAGAACTTTTAAGTAATGGATATCGGAAGGTCTTTAAGGAATCACTTCTCAAGGGGTTTCCCAAAACAGACATCATTCAGTGAGAGCCAGAGGTTAAAAGCCAGAGTAGAAGAATCAGGAGTAAGCCGTGTTGTAGGTGATGTTTGTAGCTTGTAGGAGTCTCTCCCAACCCAAATTCCCGAAAGAGGAAAATAAAAGTGGTTTATATGTCGTTAGAAAGGAATGAGAGACTGATATTTGCAAGGCCTGTTGGTCTGGGGAGAGGAGATAACCTTCTTCAGAACTTTGTTTCTTCCAGAATCTTATGTCTCAGTAGCCTTACAACTCCACAGTTGCCTCTATGCTATATGCGGACTCGCACAAGTGTGGGTATTAAAGAGTTAATCCAAAGCTTTTACTTTCTTAAGTGTTTTGCACGTGGAAGGCATCTGTGCACACACCTGTGCATAGTTCATCCTTAGAGAGGGAACAAATACACTTTTGAGTCCTTGTTAATAAGGCCCTTTCTGCACTGGGCCTTTTTCCAGATTAGGGGCCTGCTGTCCTCATGCTGGTGCAGATGACGGCAGGCCTGTGCGGAGGGCCGGTCTCTATTCCAAGTTAAAATCCAGAATAAGACCCGGGGCAGAATAAGGCCCAGTCACTCACAGACCTAGAACTTCCAGGGGGCCAAAGCTTAACCTCTCATTTCAGACAACCTTTAGGCAGCTGGCCCAGGAATTCAGAGGACCAGATAGCCAGACCCTTGAGCTGCCTGATAGCTTGTCTGTCAAAGCTAGGATCCATTTGTCTATCCGAGTAGCACTTTGCAATGGGCTGTTTCCTCCGCTGGCCCCTGTGTCAGCAATGAGGAGACATCCCCATTAATCCTCATTGGTTCGGACTCGTGTCTGGCGCAGATTTATTTGCCCGGTTTTAGTCTGTATCAACTTCCTGGTGTCAGGGCCAACCGCAACCCGTCTTCCGGGTTAGGAGTTTCGCCTCCTTTGCTTTTAAAACTTCAAACCCCCTCTGTTCCTCGATGGACCGTTTCTTCTTTTAACCTTTTGTGACGATTCCTGTTTTTGCTGAGCTCTCTGGATTGGAACTGTGAGTTGCTGAGAATCAAGGATCAGGGCCAGACACCCCTTCTTTATCTTTCAACTTCTTTGTAAAGGAAGCAGGACTTCAGGACCTAAGATTTGAAACACGTTTTGTACACCGTAGCCTTTCCCTCGAGTTGGCCAACGAACATCCCCGTTTCGGGAGCAGGGTGCCCAGGCTTCCTTTCCCTTCCCGGAGGCGGATCCGGCGTCGAGACCTTGGCATCTTTCTCGGCACGCGACGAGTGAGTTGGCGCAAGTGGGAAGCACAGCTTTGCTCTTGCAGGAGACAAAAAAGGATCAAGCGGAAGCTGACGCCTCCATCCGGATGCCTCCGGGCTTTCGCGGATTCGAGAAGGAAAATGCTCCACTTTTTTTATGCTGTGGTACAAATAGGCTCTGTCCAGATGTTAATACAGTATGTATCTTTGTATCCAAGAGAAATGAACATAAACTTGATGAATGCATGTCTGCGCTCTTTTTTCCCCCCTTCACTGACCCCAGTTTGGATGGAAAGAGAGGCTCTTGGTTTACACTGCTGTTTGCACTTCCCACCAGCAGTTGGCCAAGGGTTCTCTGAGCACAGTGGGCTGTCTGTGAAATGTTTCCATTTGTTTCCTCTGATGGTTTTAGTATCCTGGAAAGGAAAGAGGTCCACCATAGATCGGGATGGTAAAGGGTGTAGCTCAGTAGTAGAGCAAACTACTGCTGGATTGATACTCAGCTCAAGAAGTAGGGAGTAGGAAACCACTTCTGTATCTCTGCCCAAAAACTTCATAGAGGTGCCCATGGAGGCTCCGTGGTAGAGCAAACTGGCTAGGGCGCAGGGCATTGCCAAGTCAGTCCCCGTATTCTGTCTGGAAGGAGGCAATGGCAAACCACTTCTGTATCCCTGCCAAGAAAACTGCATGGTGGTACCCAAGAGTACTGAACTAGAATATAAGGAGTTAAGTGTATCTTTGTTAAAACCTATTATGGGTTCTAGAGTTGTTCATCTAACTCCTGGGGTGACTAGAATAAAAAACGGAATCCTCTGTGTTGATTTTGTTACTTATGCGTAGAACTGCATTAGGCAGCATAGAAGCTTGCGGGCTAGAGCCATTAATCTGGCTAACACCCCCTTTGTGTGTTGTGACCGGACAGTTCAGACTGAGCATGAAGTAATCCAGTGCCCAGTAGCAGGACTAGGACTCTCCATTCAGCTTCTACAGTCTGCACCCAGCTCAGTGTTCAACATTTGGTGCCATTCATACTTTTTGAGGAAATGATGTATGAATCACGTGTAGACGTCGCTCCCTTCTGTTAAGGTTTAGCGGGTAGATGTTCTTTATGTAAAACACAGCATGTTGTCCCGTACATAATTGGGGGTTTCTGCCTTCTATTCATGTGTTCACTGCACAGGGACCCAACAGGTGCTCTGAGGGCAACCTGTGCCCTTCAGGAGCAGGCCCAATTGTACCAGCTTTATGCTGTTCATCATGAAAAACAACCAGTTTCTAAATTTTGCACCTCCAAGTCTGCTCCAGTCAAGTGTTTTGGACCCCCATTTGTGAAAACTCTGGGCACCTCTGGCTGAAGGCATTCCTGGAAACTTTTAGTAATGAGGACCCATTTGACTTACATTGGTAGCCTGGGTTTCCTCTCCACAGCATGGACTTATTTATTTATATTTACATTTATATGCCGCCCCATACCCGAGGGTCTCTAGGCGGCTCACAGCATTTAAAAACAGACGTATAAAAACAATATCAAAATAATAATAATCATAATAATCTTGGCCGCCTCCGGAGTTCCACTGAGTTCCTTTGATTGGCTGGATCTCTTTCCTTTCCTGCCCTTGGTTTATATTAGTAGACTTGGCCTTCATGCGTAGTAGATAGTGATTATTGTGCTGTATTGCTCCAAAGTCTGTTATCCTTCGAGCCGAGCCCTTTCTCCGGAGTTAATATGCTGCCTACACCAGGTTGATTTCGGATTGGCAAAAAGTGCGCATTCACGTTTCCAGCATCTGCTGGCAGCTGGAAAGCGAGCCTCCGTGTGAGGTTGGCTCTGTAGGCATAGAACAGTCTCTTCAGATGGGAACTCCACTCAGTGGATCCTTTAAAGTTTCCTCTGAATTTCTTTTTTCAGCTTCCCTCCCACTGAAGGCGACTTTGGAATTCCATCTGGGGTAGAGGGTCTCCTCTCTTTCTCCCTGCTGCATGTTTACCCTAAGCCTGGGTTGCTGGCTTTGAAGAGCCAGATAAAGAAAGAAGAATCTGTACAAGATAAACATGCAGTTGTTTTTTAAGTGCGCCAGTCTGGTGTAGTGGTTAGGGAGCTGGACTCTTACCGGGTTCAATTCCGCCCTCCCCCATGAAGCCAGCTGGGTGACCTTGGGCTAGTCACAGCTCCCTTTCTGAGCCCTCACAGCCCCACCTGCCACACAGGGTGTTCTGTTGTGGGGAGAAAAATAGAAAAGCTTTGTCGGCCGCTTTGAGTCCCCTTAAATGGGTAAGAAAAGCGGGGTAGAAAAGCCAATTCTTCCTCCTCCGTGAAGCCAGCCGGGTGACTTTGGGCTAGTCACAGCTCTCTTCTGGGCTCTCGCAACCCCACCTACCTCACAGGGTGTTGTGGGGATTGGCATGGAAAAGCTTTGTTAGCCACTTTGAGTGCCCTTAAATGGGTGAGAAAAGCGGGGTAGAAAAGCCAACTCTGCTTAAATGGCTCAGATGTGGTTGCTGTCAGAAGGGGTATCCTCTGGCCTTTAATGTGGAACAGCGGTGGGATGGGAACATTCACTGCCACATTCTACCACCTCTTAAGTTTAAAATATATATATTTTAACTGGCTGCAAAGGTGCATGGGACCTAGGGTTGAATGAATGAATTCTGCACATGCCCAGAGGTCGTTTTTCCTTAGGAGGCCTTGCATTCCCTTGGGCTCTTAGCAAGCGACCTCGCTGGGTTCCGCAAAAAACGAGCAGGTCCAGCCGCTTTGCAAGGGAAGGTCTGAGGATACAAAGAGCCCCCCACCCCCTACTCCGCCAGCCCCAGAGCCGCCGTTTCCCGCGGGGGAGATCCCGCCTTGGGCCCGGGAATAAAAGGGCCCCCGTTCTCTCCTGCCATCGGGCTTGCCTCCGCAGCCTTTGCGCGATCCAGCGGGGAGAGCAGGGGCCAAGGTGTGGATGCGCGCGCGCGTGCTCGGGCGCACGCGTACGCGTACGCGTGTGCGCAGTGCCCGGCGACCGAGCGAGGACGCGCGCAGCCCCGTACCCGGAGAGGGGAGAGATCGCGACGGACCGAGGACGCGCGCCGCCGCCGCCAGCGCCGGGGATTCCGTCCGCCGCGCCTCCTCGCCATCTCCGCAGAGGTCAGTCAGTGTCACCGCCCGCTGCACACCACCACCACCCCAACCCGCTCAGGCCAATGATCCCGGGTCCAGGCGGACGGGACACGGAACGAGCGATCCGATTCGGCTCGGGGTCTGGGAGAGAGAGAGGAGCGCGGAAAGCCGCGTCCCCCCTTCGGCATCCAAGGCTGTCCGCAGAGGGGGCGGCGTCGAGGGCATTCGACGGCGGTGGGGAGGGGATCGGGGGTCAGCAGGCTTGGCCGCACGCGGGGACCCTCGACGGCCGGGCTCGGTGCGCCCTGTGCCGGTGCGCGAGGCTCCTTTCCCTGCCATGACCTCATGCGCCGCCCGCGTCGATCCATCTATTTATGGGATGTGCGGGGACGACAGAGAAAGGCAGCCAAGGGCAGCTCGCTCGGCGCAGGGAGGAGGGGCTGGATTGGGCGCCTTTGGGTGCCACCACCTGGTTGTGGGAGACTCCTCCTTGCCCCCGTGGGCGCACGGTCCGTGGAGTTTCCTTGGCAGAGAGTCAGAAGTGGCTCACCCTCGCCTACCGCCGGAGATCAGGCTGGCAAGCCTCTCTGCTTTGCACTTCCCCCTACCTGCCGCTGAGCTAGAGGCAGTTTCAGACTTCTTGGCAGGGGCACAGAAGTGGTTTGCCATTGCCTACTTCCAAGGACAGGCTGGAGGGCTGAACTGGCCACCCTCTGCTTTTCCGGCCAGTTTGCTCTACCCACTGAGCTACAGGCACTCCCAGATTTCGTGGGCCTCTCTCTGCAGTTTTATTGGCAGGGATACAGAAGTGGTTTGCCATTGCCTACTTCCAAGGACAGGGTGGAGGGCTGAACTGGTGACCCTCTGCTTTTCCGGCCAGTTTGCTCTACCCACTGAGCTACAGGCACTCCCAGATTTCGTGGGCCTCTCTCTGCAGTTTTATTGGCAGGGAGACAGAAGTGGTTTGCCATTGACTACTACCAGGGACAGGCTGGAGGGCTGAACTGGCGACCCTCTGCTTTTCCAGGCAGTTTGCTCTACCCACTGAGCTACAGGCACCCCAAGATTTCATGGGCATCTCTAAAGTTATTTTGGCAGAGATACAGAAATGGTTTGTCTTTGCCCACTGCTGGGGATTGAACCCACGACCCTCTTCTCTCCAGGCTGTTTGTTCTACTCCTGAGCTACAGACATTTCTTTGCTTTTTATAGTACTGCTCTGCTAGTGGCGGGGATTTTATTGATTGGTTGGTTGATTCTGAGAGCATTCTCTGGCGGCAGGGGGCTGTTGCTTTCCCATAAACCTGAAGATCCACAGCCGTTCAAAACTCCCAGCGGCCAAATTTGCCTGCCAACAGAGGAGCACTGGCCCTCCTTCCCCTCCCAGCCACCTGAGCCCAGGTGTGTCTCTTATCTGTTGCCGCAAGGGCAATCACTCTTGGCTTTGGAGAATGCAGAGGCCAAACTGCTGCTTTCTAACGCTTCTCAAAGAGTGGCAACATTCAGCTTGTTCACTGGAATATCTTCTGCACAACTAGATGTCATTCCTTTAATGTATTTCGCCAGCTTGGTTGGGAAGCTAGACTCTTATCTGGGAATTCCTGGTTTGATTCTGCACTCCTCCACAAAGCCATCTGGGTGACCTTGGGCTAGTCGCAGCTCTCTTCTGAGCTCTCACAGCCCCACCTCCTTCACAGGATGTCTGTTGTAGGGAGATGATCAGAACGTTTGTCAGCAGCTTTGAGTACCCTTAATTGGGTGAGAAAAGCAGGGTGGAAAAGCCAGCTACTACTACTCCAAGGAGTCCAAAGGGATGGTCATAACGTGGCTTGGAAGAAGCGTCTTCTGTGCTTTAGCCTGAGAACGCGTCTTCCAAGAGCCTGTGGGAAGGGTGGATGTGAACCTTGAGTCCTTCCATCACTGGTGCTAGGGCAGAATGGGCCTTGGCACAGACATCAAAGCGACCGTCACCTCGAAACGGACGGTGAGAACAAAACAATGCAGAACGTGTGTAAAATGACCCAAAACCCAAGGTCAGCAGCCAGCCAAACCAGAGGAACCTGGACTGGTTGTGCAGCTCTAGCGGTTACATGGTTAATAGTTAACAGGCCTCTTGCAAATAAGCCAGCTGCTCTCAGTAGTAGCTACACTAGAGTTATTCTGAGGAAAGGAATTGCCAAATCAAGACTGCGTCCCTCTCTGCTTTACATTGCTTGCTTTGTAATTTAACATCTCATCCAACTTGAGCCACAGGCTAGTTTGGGAGTGAGATCAGGGCCTTACTTATTTATATCACAATATTTATATCCTGCCCTTCGGCAGCGTTCAGGACTGATGGAGGATTTATCTATTCATTCCATTTATTTCTATGCCACCCTTAATCCAGAAGAGTCTTCAGAGCAGCTGATGGGGTAGAATCTTAGACAAGTCTTTACTCTCAGGCTGATGGTCTAAAGAGACACAGCACACAAGGAAAAAGGACTAGGAGGGAAGAGGGGCACATAGCAGCAGGCCAAATGGAGATTCCTCACTATGTCATCATCTCTTCTTCTTCCCTGAGCCAGTTTGGTCTAGTGGTGCCGGACTCTTATCTGGGAGTACCAGGTTTGATTCCACACTCCTCCATGAAGCCAGCTGGGAGACCTTGGGCTAGTCACAGCTCTCTTCTGAGCTCTCACCCACCTCACAGCATGTCTGTTGTGAGGAGATGTATCAGAAAGTTTTGTCAGCTGCTTTGAGTCCCCTTAAATGGGTGAGAAAAACAGGGTAAGAAAAGACAACTCTTCTTCTTCTTCTTCCTCCATGAAGCCAGATGGGTGACCTTGGGCGAGTGACAGCTCTCTTCTGAGCTCTCACAGCCCCACCTAACTCACAGGGTATCTATGGTGGGGAGAAGGACAGAAAGCCTATTTTCCTCACTTGTCCTCATAGCCCTCTATTATTTATTCAGTTGTGTTAGTCTCTCCAACCAAAGGCTAGTTAAAGAGGTGTTTCTTTACTGTACATCTGGACTCTGCAGTGATGGAACCTGATGCACTTCAGGAAGGAAATGATCCCACAACTTGGGGGCCACCACATATGAGGCAGGTTAGGCTGAAAGGCCCAGGGACTCTTAGCGACTTTTCATGGCTGAGTGGGGATTCAAACCCAGGGACTACTGGGTTCTAAGTCTGTCTCCGTTACATTATGTTGACCATCAGTTGAGGCCTGGTCTGATAGAAATATATTTCAAAGCATTTGAAGGGGTGAGAGCAACTTGGGAAAGTCCAAGCTAACTCTTTATCCCAGCTACTGGTTTTGTCTCTGTTTCACCCACAATCGTTTTGTCTCCTGTTCCTGGTTGCAAAATCCGTTTGCCCCTAGAGTCCGGCCAGGGAGTGAGGCAAAAGGGGTTGATTGCAGAGACGATCATGGAAGGGAAGGAGTTGCATTGTGGATGCCTTAGCTGCTGCGGGCTTTGTTCATCCTTTACCTCTTTCCCTCCCCTTTCAGTCAGCAGTAGATTTCCTTAGCCTGTAATGAAGAGCCTGGGAAGAGGGGACTACAGTAGAGGAAATCACACCTTCTCATTGGGTCAGGGGAAACTGAGGAGAACGCCCCTAAAGCATGGCTCCCTCCCATTTTGCTAAATAAAGTGGAGTATTTCTCAGTCCAGAAGTGAGACCTCTTTTGATCTGAATATAAATAATCCACATTCCGGGACCCTTCATCCTCAGAAACTGCAGATTCTTTTAAAACTTTAGGAACAGTGAGCGCTCAAAATGGTCTCAAAGCTCATTATAATCTGTTTGGGAACACACCCACTGTGTGTCTCTTAGCAAACTGAGCTGTCTGTTTTGTTTCAGATTTTCCTTGAACTGAAGCTCGCCGTGTGTCGCCTCCTCTCAAGAAATGGAAGAGAAGAAGAAGAAGAAGAGTCCCAAGAGCCATCTAGCCCAGCCAGCCCCTGCGAGTGCTCTTCGCAAGCTGCCGGTCCCCGTCAGCAAGAGCACCACTTTCTCTCTGGGAATGCCCCATCTCCCGTCTCCGAAACAGAGAGCGAAGTTCAAGAGGTCAGCGCAAGGCCTTGGATGGGTTTTCATTTCAGACTTGCTGCTGGAATAGTCTCAGGCTGTGAGCACACCAGTAGTTCAAGATGGCTTCCGGCTGTCTTCTCATGACATTGCCTGGATTGGTTTTGCTGGGATTGTCTTGGGGGCGGGCTGTCCCTCCTCAAGCTAGCTTCTCCAGAGGACTTTTACAGAGGACTTGAGCTGTCTTGGGGGGCCAGCCCATTTTCATTTCCCCTGTGTGAGCACAGAACTGGGCTAGAGGGCACTGAACAGTGCCGGGGTGGGTGGTTCCAGCCTTCCCTCCTGCCCAATGCCTGGCTGTGGGTAGCACACATGTGATCCCCCTTCCTTGCGTCCCTTTCCACTTCTGTCACCATTCCTAGGATGGCACCTTCACCCGTCCTGCCCCCCCCCCAGGGATTCCCCTTTGTTCTGATCACAAGCTTGTGGACTCTGTCCATCATTTTTTAAAAACAGAAATCCATTTTGCTAGACTGAAAATGCTCTTTTGCAAAGAACAGGAAGGATTTAAAAATTTAAATGACCAGAAAAGCACTTTTGGGAGGGGGAGAGGGAAGGCAAGTAGCAAGAGTAGAAATGATACAATTTAGCTTCCATCTTCCTTCATCAATCTGCAAGGGAAACAAGGTTTCATTGCTGTGAAAGGGACTGGGAAGTGAAGGCTCTTTAGCGTCTTGGGGGAAAACAGCAGATTAATTACAGCCTCTTCATTTCCTACCGGAATGGCTGTGGAGGTAGAGCTCTGTGCTTAGGAAACGCTTCAGCTGCATCTGTTTGCGGCACCCCAAGAGTACCCTGAGTTTGCCCTCAGCACTACACAACTCCAAACACACCCTGTTGCCATTGTTGATCAACAGAACTTTATCCTATCAGAACGCAGGTCGTGTTGATGTAATCAATAGGGTTGGAGAACTAAAGAGTCATGTAAAGGAGACCCAGGGAGATGACACCAAAGGTGTGAACATAGCAGCCTGAATTGAGTACGATCTGAGGACTGATTATTGGGGTTCAGTGTGAACAGGATTAGGACAGCTTCAGTTCAGTTTCTTAAGGGGATGACATGGTTCAACCAGGCGTGATCACGGCGTGCAAACTATCAGACCATTGTGAGCCAGTTTGATCTTGGGGTTAGAGTGCTGGACTCAAGGCTGTTAGGCTCCTGGTTTGATTCTGCGCTCCTCTGTGGAGCTGGCTGGGTGGCCTTGGGCTAGTCACAGCTCTCTTTCTGAGCTCTCACAGCCCCACCAACCTGAGAGAGTGTCTGTTGTGGGGAGAAGAACAGAAGGTTTGTCAGCGGTTTTGAGTCCCCTTAAAAAGTCTGAGAAAAGCGGGTATAAAAGCCAACACTTCTTCTTCATAGGCAGGGAATTTTCGAGTGTTTGGCGATTTGGTCAGGATTTCATCTGCCTAATTTAGACCTTGAATCAAAGCTGTGGGTGGAGGGGATACTTTTTTTTAGGACTGCGGATCCCATGATCCTTAGCCAAATAATCTAATGGCTCCTTTGGCCACAGGTCTGACCTGGCTTCTTAGTGGAGACATGCACGAACTGAAATGTAGTGGTTTGGTTTGAATTGGGCCAACAATCTTTGGCTCAGGTTCGCTTTGGGCCATTTCCCCCCGACCTACAGGAAGGCTCAGTTTGCATGCTAACCAGGACTGACCAATCCAATGTGACTCAACTCTACAGTAGTGCTGTGTATTGCAAAAAGGAGAGAAAGTTTGCTAAACAGCAAGCTGTGAAGAGTAGGCCGTGTTATTGTTCTCAAATCACTTTTCCAAGGGCAGTTCTAACTGAGCAACCCAAAAGCACTTTGACTGTTTGGTTGAGAGGCACTTGGTTTCCCTGGAAATCCTTTTGCCGCTGCAAGTTTTCTAGTGTTTTTGTTTGCTCATTCCAGTTTTTTAAAGATATATATATACATATTGTGCTAGTTTTCTTGCATGCTTTACATGCTTTGTCCGTTCTGTGGGCAACAGTACCTTAAAGCAGCCGGGGCTTTGTTGTTTGGGAGAAACATTTGCACGTCCCATTGGAAGTTTGCGGGATGCAAGCAAAGAGCTTCGACACAGGCCCTCCCCGCTGGCAAAATGCCTTGCCTGCTGGAAAGGAAAAGGGAAATGAAGCCAGAATCTCAGGGGAAGTCGGTCTTTTGTTTTCTCTGTGCTCTGAGATAGTGACACCGACTCCCTGGCTGGTCCTAATGCGGAACCTGTTTGTCTATTTTCATCCATCCCAGAGCGAACAAGGAAAAACCACGAGCCCCCCAGCCGGGTGGGAGTGGAGGGGGGTCCGTCAGCACGCCCTTGCAGCATTCGTTCCTCACCGATGTTTCTGATGTGTACGAGATGGAAGGCGGACTCCTGAATTTGCTGAACGACTTCCATTCTGGAAAGCTGCAAGCCTTTGGTGAGTCCCTCACAGCCAAGGGGTCAGAGGCAAAATTTGGGGGGCATCACTATTCCCCCAAAGGCTACCGAGGAAGAAACCACCCTGGGATCTGTCATTTCTCCCAGCTGCCTCACAGGGAGGCGAGAAGAACAGAACATTTGTCAGATGCTTTGAGTCCCCTTAAGAGTGAGAAAAGCTGGGTATAAAAACTGACTCTTATTGGTTTTTTTGGTCTTGTGGTTAGAGTGTTGGATTCTTATCTAGTGATCCCCCAGTTCGATTCTGCACTCCTCCGCGTAGCCAGCTGGGTGGTCTTTGGCTAGTCACAGCTCTCTGTCTGAGTTCTCACAGCCCCACCTGCCTCAAAGGGTGTCCATTGCGGGGAGAAGAACAGAAGGTTTGTTAGCCACTTTGAGTCCCATTAAAGGGTGAGGAAGGCAGGGTATAAAAGCCAAATCTTCTTTTTTGTCTTGTGGTTAGAATGTCTGACTCTTATCTGTTAGTCTCTTGGTTCGATTCCGCACTCCTCCATAAAGCCAACTGGGAGGCCTTGGGCTAGCCTCTCTTTGTGAGCTCTCAACGCCCCACCTACCTCACAGGGTATCTGTTGTGGGAAGAAGAACAGAAGGTTTGCCAGCTGCTTTGATTTCAAAGCAGGGTATAAAAGCCAACTCCCTTTCTTCCTCTTCCTCTTCTTCTTGCAATAGCCTCTGTCTTCGCTTAGTGAGAACATGATGTTCAAACTATCAAATCATTGTTTCATGTTGCACCTGAACAGCCCTTGAATAGAGACAGCTTCTATCTGTATCTCTTGGAAGCGGCATAAATTATATCATTGTTTCTCACCTGGACTAATACAGGGAAGGAATGCTCCTTTGAGCAGCTGGAGCATGTTCGGGAGATGCAAGAGAAACTCGCACGCATGCACTTCAGCCTAGATGTCTACGTCGAGGAACTGGCTGAAGACCAGAAGAAAACTGTGGCCGATAGGAACTTGGATCAGCTACTCACTAACGTGAGTTGCCGGAGGGATGCTACTGGTTGCCCACACTGTCTACCTGGAAGGGCTTTTTCAGTCTGGGAGTAATAAGGGTTTCACAGTGCTTGTTTGTTTGTTTATCCTGCCCGATACCTGGAGGTCTTCAGGCGGGTAACAACATTTCAAGTCAAACATTATTAAGACAATAACAGTATGTGGCAAAACCAAAACATCTGCAAATGGAAAGGGAAAGTGTATCCCCATTCAACCAAAAGCCAGGGCACAGAGGTGCGACTTTAAAGGTGTACAGTGAAGGTGATTGATGTACCTCAAGGGGGAGACTAATCCATAGCCTAGGGGCTATCACTGAGAAGGCCCTCTCCCAGGTGCTCACCCCTTTTGCTGCTGAGGGTGGTGGGACAACCAGGAGGGCCTCCCCTCCGAGATCTTTAAGACACAGGCAGGTCGATATGGGAGAAGGCGTTCCTTTAGAAACTTGGGGCCCAAGACATTTAGGGCCCTTATAAGTCAAAGTTAACACCATGAATTGGGCTCGGTAGCTATCAACTAGGTAGGCCAGCATATTTGAGTTGTTAAGACTTACCCTTTGCATAAAACTCAGCTAGCACCAGATTCCTCAGTGGAAAGAGAGATTTGGAGGAGGGGGAATAAAAAACATAAAAAACGGGTGCCGCAGCTCAGTTAATTGGGCTTTTTTGAAGTGTAAAGCGAACCACAAATCCCGTTTTTCATCTCGAAAGCCACTCAGATCAAAGAAGGATTTGCAGTGTGTTTCAGACTTTGAAAAAGCCTAATAGAGCTACGCTTCTGGGGCGTCCTGGGCCCTGGCTGCTTTGAGATGGAAGTGCTAGATTCTTCTAATTAACGTACAGTATCTGCCTTGGTTCTCTGAAGGAGCGTTTTCTGCTATTTAGACTTGCTTGAGTACTGAGATCACAAAGAGGGGGCCTTCCTGCCGTTCCTCCTCTCTTGAAGGGGCAAGGGGCAGGGACATGCATGAAGGCCTTTTCTGTGGTGGCCCCAGACTCTGGAACAACCTCCCTCTGGAGATTCGCCAAGTGCCTACGTTACAGTATGTGGTTTCGGCACCTCGTTAAAATGTACCTCTTCACCCAGGGCTTTTGATGCATAACCAGTCCTGCCAGGGAGGGAGGGAAGATCACTTTGAAAATATATTTTAAGGACGCTTTATATAATTTATCTTTTTTTATTATTCTGACTCGCCCTGGGGCCTTTTGTTGAAGGGCAGGATATGAGTTCTTAAGCAAATAATTTTATTTTTCTAGACGTCTTGTTGCTTCAGAACAGATACATTTTCCTCTCACTTTTCTTGTGAGTCAACTGTTGCCCAGCTGTGATTATTCTCTTTTCTCTTTGCAGCTGGAAGAGCTTAGCAACTCCATGTATCCTTTTGACAGGGCCAACATGTGGATGCAGTTTCCCAGGCAAAGTGGGGAAAATCCGGCAGGGGAGGAGAGGAGAGGAGGAGAAGGAGAAGCTGCCTGCCTGGTCCTGTAATGGGTCCCAAAAATTTGAATAGATTCAGATCTTTACAATTCAAACGTATTCACGTTCGATTCAAATTGAATACATTCAAATCTATTCGTACTGGTTTTTTATTCGAATTTGCATATAGGAATGTTGACAACATTCATATGTCCCTTTGTGCACCTGTAGGCACCTGTAGGCATCTTGTATGCGTATGGGCAAGTTCACATCATGTATGTACCTGTACAGATATGACTGTCCGAATAATTCAAACAAATAGATTCAAAATTTGAAATTCGTTTGAAAGTTTAAATTCGAACTTATAAACATTTGACTCTAATTTGAATGTCCAAATTTGATCAAATTGGATCAAATTTTGGGCGTTTTTCCACTGCAGCCCTTAGATCCGGATCTAAGAAGATCCGGATCTAAGGAATGGGTACATTCCTTAATCCAGATCTAGTAGATCTGGATTAAGGGAAGCACCCAATGTGTTTCCACGGGAGGTGTAGCACCCATTGGAAATGGGTGCTAACACCCCTGCTGTGGAAACAGCTTTGCACCCATGTGGGGAATCCGGATCGGCCCCCAAGGGGTCGGTCCGTTATCCCAGGTGTTTCGGAGGGCAGGAGGGTGCAGTCTTCGAAGCCACTTTGAATTGACTTCAAAGTCATTTCAAAGTCATTTCGAAGTCTGTGCAAAATAGCTCCGGAGTGCCTTTGAAGTCTGTGCTGATCTTCGGAGTGAACTTCAAAATGACTTCGGAGTCACTTCAAAGTCACTCTGAGGTTTACTCTGGATTTTCTGTAGACCCCATTAATGGGGTCTACAATGGGGTCTTCTGCCAGAAAATCCGGATTAAAGGGGTCCAAAGGAGGCTAGGGGGAGGAGATGCTCTGAGCCAAATGGGTCCTTAATGTGTCCTTAGTACTAGTGGAAAAACACCCTTTGTTGGGTTCCTCTGCTCTGTCCTTTACTAGCTACTCTCAGACAAAAGCTCCACCTGGCTGAAAACCCTGACCTGGAAGAAGCGTCCACCGTCTAGAAGAATAACCCCCAAGGCGGCTTCTGGGTTCTTTTCTTAACCTTTCCTAGGGGGAAGCTTTGAAACACGCCAAGAAAGGAATCTGTGCACCTGGTGCCAGGAAGATCTTCATTAGGAGCACCTCTTGACTCAGACAAGGACAAGTGGTGGTATAAAGGGAGAGGCAGTGCCCACATATTGGTAGGCAGAGCATGGAGTCTGTACCCAGAGTGCTGGCAGGAAAAAGCGCGCACTTGAAAGGGAAGATACAATATGGAAGCAACCCAAGGGGGGTGGCAGCCTTCCTGAACCCCATGAGAGGAGGGACCAAGCATCCTGTCGGGGTACTGTTGCAACATACGTGGCTGTCGGCCTGGATGTGCACATTTAAGAGAGCTGTACATCTTCTGAAGCTATGTGCACATTTATACTTTTTAAGATCAGGGCTGAATATTTTCTGTTCCCCAACGCTGCAGCTTCAAGCCTAGCCTCCACTCCCTGCCTATGCAGCCTCTCTGGGAATCACTCTGGGCTGCCAAATTTTGCATAGCAGCAGCACCATCGACACCATCGTGGCTGCCTTACCCTTTCTGCCACCTTCTATTGCTCGTATTTCTAGTTGCAACATGCATGCTTGCTCCCTCGATGAGTTCGTTTTGTGCTCCACACTCCCTGGGGACACTGCATCCTCGAAGTAGCATATATGTTTTAGGAACAGGTAAGGTTCAAAAGCCACACTCAGGTTTCGGTATGTAGCAAAAGAAGGCTCTGGGCTGGATGATGGAGTGAGGAAATGCACATCAGGATGGGAGCTCATGGAAAACGTGAAGGACCAGTGCTGTCTGCCTGTTGTAGATGGAGAAGCAGGCGACTAAAGGGAAGTGACATCAGAAGTCAGAAAAATGCATTACTGGAGACAGGTGAGACACACACTTTGTTGTCATGGATATGGGCTGTCAAGGACCATTGGAGAGGGGCTGTAGCTCAGTGGAAATGGAAGCAGCCTAGAAAGCAGAGCACTGCCGGTTCAGTCCCCAGGTTCTCCCCAGAAGTTGGAATGGCAAACCACTTCTGTATCCCTGCCAAGAAAGCTGCAGAGAGGTGCCCACGAAGCCTGGGAGTGGCTGTAGCTCGGTGGTAGAGCACACTGCCTGGAAAGCAAAGAGTCACTAGTTCCAACCACAGTCTCTCCCAGGGCGAAGGGAATGACAAACCACTTCTGTATCCCTGCCAAGAAAACTGCATAGAGGTGCTCATAGAGCCTGGGAGTGGCTGTAGCTCAGTGGTAGAGCACACTGCCTGGAAAGCAGAGGGTTGTCCATTTGCCATTGCCTGCTTCTGAAGAGAGGCTGGGGATCAATTTGCTGTACTCCTGATGTTCAACGTATGTGCAAAGAACAACAGGATAGAGGAGCCAACCCTTGCACTATTGAGCGTCATGGGGCCATTGCCCTGTTTCCTCTCATGGACCAAATTCTCCAATGCACCCAAGAGCAGAGTTTGGAAAGGGTTCCTCTTTGGGCCTTCAACTCCTGTGTCTGAGGACCAGGAGTACCTCCGCCCAAGAAAAAAAGGAAAAAGAGAGAGAATATTTCCAAATGCCGTAGCAGCTGTTTTGCCCAGACCCTACATAATCTAAGCCGGCACAGTGTGTTCGACTACAGCTCCCATGAGCCTCAGCCAGCTTGGCTTTGAGGGCCTTGTGATCAGCTCAGCTGGCTTTGCCCAGGAGTTTTCTTCTTAATCTGGCCTGTGGCAGGCAGAGCCCATTGGCAAAAGACCTGGAGTCCATGGCTGCCAGTGCATCGATATGGTTTGAAGTCCGTGATTTTGGCAGCAATTTTTTCTTTGATCCAGACCATTTGATCAAAGTGTGGTTTGCCGCTCGGCCCTGGACTTGAAACAGTGCAGACAAGTGGCTGTGTGCTAATTCTAGGCATCTCTGCTGAGTCCTGGGCTGCCAACAGCTGCTGGTTGTGAAGGTTCGCTGCCATCTCCAAAAATGCCACCTCTAATTCGATCAAGGCGCAATTGCAAGGACTCTTGAGGTCAGTTTTAGTCTTCTGTGACCTTTGCTGAGAAATGGGCGTGAGCTGGACATTGTAAAAATGCAAGATGTACAATTATCCATTCATTTTGCCAGTGTAAGGAATGCACGTGGAAAAAGAAGAGGAAAAAGGGCAGGGATATTGTCTAGTATGGACTGAGAAGAACATTAATACTTCATGTCCTTCAAGAAAGTAATCCTGAAATAATCTGCATTAGATCGTTCAATTAATAACAGTGTCATGTCGTAATGCATGTATTCACCAAAAGATGTAGTGGACAGCCACAGGGAGCAAATAAAATCTGCAGGCTTTTAATTTTTGTGTTTTTTTTTAATTGTGTAAACGCAGAGGTCATTCCCCCAGAATCTGGAGATCCTACATCAAAGGGTCTCAAAACGTGGTGGTTTTATGGGATATATTTTAAGGTCTGCACTCACACACATTTTATGTATGTATGTATGTATGTATGTATGTATGTATGTATGTATGTATGTATGTATGTATGTATGTATGTATCTATCTATCTATCTATCTATCTATCTATCTATCTATCTATCTATCTATCTATCTATCTATCTATCTATGTACAGACGGATGGATGGACGGACCCTGTTTCCCCGAAAATAAGACCTACCCTGAAAATAAGCCTTAGCATAATTTTTCAGGATGCTCAAAATATAAGCCCTATATAAGTGATATATAAAACATCCCCTGAAAATAAGTCCTAGTGCGGTGATGGCCAAACTATGACACGCGTGTCACAGGTGACACGCCAAGCCCTTTTGGGTGACACACCTGGTCACCCTGGCACCTGGGCGTGTAGTGCTTGATTGTTCTTAAAGTGTACGAAATATCAACTTTCAGTTGAAGATTTAGCAAATGTAAAGAATTATTTGTTTTTGCTTTTCATAAAAAAGCAAAAATATAACTTTTTTACTAGAGCTACAAATATCACAAAATTATGGATATTTCTAGATGTGACACAGCACCCGAGTTAAGCTAGGTTTTCTTGCAAATTTTGACACACTGAGCTCAAAAGGTTCACCATCACTGTCCTAGTGTGTCTTTAGGAGCAAAAATTAATATAAGACCCTGTCTTATATTTGGAGAAACACTGTATGTATGTGTGTATATTCATTCATTCATTCATTTGCTTTTTTATTATGCCCTCTACCCAAAGATTTCAGGGCAGGTTTCAGCAATAAAAACCAAATTTAAAATGAACGCACTCAAAACTCTTAAGAATGCCTTAAAGAGAGAGGAGGGGCCACCATGTCATGGCCCTGACCCTTCTTGCTGCTGCTGCTGCTGCTGCTGCTGGTACCACCAGGATGGCTTCCCCTGCAGACCTTAAGGTGGAAGCCTTTGGGACTTGGTATTGGTATCTGACATGCCCACACGTTACACAGTTCTAGATTTATTTTTTCCATGCTATTAAGTTTTACGAAGGCTTGTGGTGACCCTAATAGTGGGAAAGAAGATCTGAAATGCATTCATACGGCAAGGCAAAGGCTGAGAAGGCACATATGCTCAGGGGCTGCTGCAGCCCACCCTTTGCCAGTCAAATACCTCCAAGGTACAGCCTTTTGGGTTACACAGCTGTGCTAGGTGGGGCAGAGAGTGACGAAGGCTCAAACCATCTGGGAAATAGGTGAGTTGCCAAAGGCTTTTCCTAACCCATATTGGTTGGGCAGCATTCCAAGAGAATCCTTGCTTTTGCAACACGGGTTACAGTTCTTTTTCAGGGTAACATCTTATGAATCCTTCTTTATCCCCTTGCTTGGAAATTAGGAGAAATGGTGTGCACATCGCACTGGGGAAAACATCTGCTTTTGCTGACCTTACTTGGTCTCATTTGGAAAAATCCAGCTGCAGACCCAAGAGAGCCTCTAAAACGGATGTAAAATATCTCGATGTTCCACAGATCCTGAGAGTGCCATGTTTACTCTTTCCAGCTTGCAGCCCTCCTAATGTGACTGAACTGTAACTCTCATCAGTCACCACCAGCCAGCACGGAATAATGGGAGTTGTAGTTTGGCGTCTTGTTGAGGACCACATGCGGAGGTTGAGACTTCAAAAATCTGCTTTATGTGGAGTTAAACCTTGGGGCTGTTGAATCCAGTATTATGTGATCAGATATCAATAGCTATTGAAGACCCTTTCCAGGGAAGCAGGAAAAGATCCTTTTACCTGAAGAACATTGTTTGTTTGTATTTCTATCCCACCTTATACCCGGAGGTCTTGGGGTGGGGGGTTACAATATTATACAAATCTTAGACAAGCCCCTGCTCTCCCGCTTACAATCTAAAGAGACAAGATACAAAAGGAAAATGGTGTGGGAGGGAACAGGGACACTATTTATTTATTTCTATTTCTATCCCGCTCTGTACCTGAAGGTCTCAGAGTGGGTAACAACTTTTAAAACCAGCATATCAAAAGAAACAATATTAAAGTTTAAAACTAGCACGTTAAAAAAAAAAAGCACATAGAAATTGAAACAATTTCAACATAGAAATTGAAACAATGTATGCAAAACACACACATTTCATGACACTCTGCTCCTACAGGGTATTAGAATTAGCAACTTTCTTTAGCCTCTTAAGAACTTGAGAGAAGCCCCACTGGATCAGGCCACAGCTCATCCCATCCAGCCTCTTGTTTCACACAGTGGCCCACCAATTGCTTATGGGCATCTCAAACAGAAAATGAAGGCAAAACCTTCATTTAGAGGCATCCTGCCTGTCTCACCAACCTGGAGGTGGTACTTGAGCACTCATTCTAGTAGCCATGGATACACGTGTCCTCCATGAATTGAGGAGCCCTGCTGGATCAGGCCACAGCCTATCTAGTCCAGCATCTTGTCTCACACAGTGGCCCACCAATTGCTTCTGCACATCTCAAGCAGAAGCTGAAGACAAAACTTTATCCTGCTCTCCACTCCTTACAAATGGCCTTTAGAGGCATCCTTCTTGTCTCTCCAACCTGGAGGTGGTACGTGGGCATTCATTCCAGTAGCCAGTGATACACCTGTCATCTAAGAATTTGTCTAAGCCTTCCTTAAAGCCATCAAGGCTGGTTGCTGTCAGCAAATTCCATAGACCGATGACCCTCTGGCTAAAGAAGAACTTTCTCTGGCTCTCCTGCCCATCAACCATAAGAGTGTCCTATGGTTCTAATGTTGTTTCTATACAATGTATGAATCAGGTCCCCTCATAAACTCTGGAACACATCAGAAGCTGTTTTGTTTCAGCATTATCTAACTCTGGAAACCGACCTGGCCTTTGGCTGAATAAGGAAACAGCTTTTCCTCCGCGCTTTCACAAACTGTTATGGTTTTAGTATGTTCCTTTTCTATTTGGCTTTTAGGCTGTGTTCACACCTAAGTTTTAATCCAGCTTCAGGCCCCTTTCAGATTGAGAGAACACATCAGAAAAGTGAAAAGCTGTTTCCTTTTACCATTATCCACCTTAGACAATGCACCTTTGGTTTAGATAAAGCGAAAAGAAAATGAGGAGTCACTTTATTCATGTGTTGTCTCACTCTGAAAGTGGACTGAAACTGGATTGAGACTTGGGTGTGAACACAGCCTTAAATGTAACCCATACACCTTCGGGCATAGGATGGGATAAAAATCCAAATATATAAATAAGCAAATAAACAGCTCATCGCTTTTCTGATGTGTTTCTCTCGCTCTGAAAGCGGGCTGAAATTGGATTAAAATCTAGGTGTGAACGGGATAATAGTATTTATTGTCCGGATTCCGGAGCAAACAGTGAATGTGAAAAACCTCTCTGCTGCGCCGCGGCTCTGCGCCACCCAGCGGTCACCTCAAGAACTGCGGAAAGGAAGCGTGCGGCGAGCGTTCTGCCGCGTCGCTCTTTGGTGACGTCATCAGCGTGCGCAGGTGGTGGTGGTTGCCTGGGCGAGGAGGAAGATGCGGGAGGCCGATGAGCATCGAGGGTTGCTGGGCAGGAAGGTGGTGGCGTTGCAGGTGAAGGAAGGAGCCGGAATTGCGGGTGGCGATAGCATAAGCTTACAGGGTGGAAAAGGATTCACCAAACCATTCCGTACAGGTGGCTGTCCAGCCTACGCTTCGAAATGCAATTCACGTTTTTCCCCGGGGCCACCGAAAAGCAGACCATGCTGTGTGCCCTGGAGACCAAACAGGATTTGGAAAACTGGGATTCTGCTTTGGGATGGACTGTAGTGGAAAGCAGGAAAATATGGTTGGGGAAATGAGAGAAGCAGGTGGCAGCCTAAAGAAGCTGAGCTCTGTATGTGCTGGGATAAGAGTTGGGGATGTTGATCCTTAATTCGGTTCTTAACTCGTGATTTCTGTGCTCTTTGAAAAACTGGATATTTCTTCTTCTTCTTCTTCTAGGCATGCGTTAAGGGACACCTTGTCAGGAAGAAGTTTCAGAGCTTAAAGAGGGAATATGAGAACATTGTAAAGGAGATTGAAGGGAGTTTGGATTGGCTGCAATGGAACCAAGGTCCTCTGTCAAAGCCGCTGTTTATTCCAAAGGTAAGACGTTTGGGTTCAGCCTGCACGTGCCCAGAGATAATTGTGCAGACTCTTTTTTTAGGCCTTGAACTGCAGCAGAAAGAAGATACAAAACAATTAGCTCATTTAGAAGTAGAGAGACAGCACAGGTTGGGGTTTGTTTGTTTAATAAATTTATATCCTACCCTTCACCAGATGGTCCCAGGGAGGCTTAGAATAAGAATAAAACATATCAAAAGAAAAAAAAGAATAGCTATTTTGATGGCAAAAGCCTGGTTGAAAAGATATGTTTTTACCAGGCGCCGAAAAGTATACAATGTAGGCACCTGGCGAACCTCAAGAGTGAGGCTGTTCCAAAGTTTAGGGGCTACCAGAGAGGAGGCCCTCTTGTAGGAGGGAGGCTGTTCCAAAGTCTAGGGGCTATTACAGAGAAGGCCCTCTTGTATGTCCCTATGCCTCATACCTCTGCAAAAGAAGGAACTACAAGAAGGCCCTCTCCTTGATATCTCAGTGTACGGGCAGGCCTATATGGGAGAAGGCACTCCTTCAGATACCCCGGGCCCAAGCCATTTAGGGCTTTAAATGTTAGTGTCAACACCTTAAATTGGGCTCGGTAGCAAATAGGTAACCAGCGCAGATCCTTTAAGACTGGCATGATACGAGTCCAGCCAGAGATTCCCATCAGCAGACGAGCTGCTGCATTCTGTACCAGTTCTGCAACGGTTTCCAAACCGTTTTCAAGGGTAACGCCATGTAGAGCGCATTACAATAGTCTAATCTGGAGGTTACCAGAGTATGGGTCACTGTGGCCAAGTTATACCGATCCAGGTAATGAGTGTTATGCCCAGAGCAGGGATCTGTGGATTTGATTTCAAGCCATGAAAGCTGAATGGGGCCACTCCAGGCCAGTCTCTACCTTTCAACTTAACCTACCTCGTAGGGTTGTCGTGAAGATAATATGCCAAGGAGAATAACGCACATTGCCCTGTGCTCTTCAGTAGAAAGACAAGATATAAATATCATAAGCAAATCAGTATGATAACACAGTGGTTCTTTTTATCGCCTTTTTGAACCAGACTTTGGAAAGTTCCATATAAATATGACAGTGGAGAAGATACTAAGTGTTCTAATCTTTTCTGCACTTAGAATATTCCTGTGTATTCCTGCTTGCAATGGTGTATTGGCGGCACAACTTAAAGAGACTCCAAATTTCTCTTTAACAGAAACCGTTTCTACTCTGCGTTTACCTCTTAACTTTCCAAATATTTCCACAAAGTACAGTAATGTTTACCTTTCTTTAGTCCTAACACTCTTCCATCTGACTTGTGTTAGACACAGCATGCCCAGAAGTTAATAAAAGCGGATGAACTAACTGGGCAAGAGCCACAAGCCAAGAAGAATGAGTTGGATGAAAAAGAGGAAACAGTTTGCCAACCAGAGCGACCATCTGCGATAGAGAGTGATGCCAAGGTGTCTCTGTCAAGCAGGCTTTCAGCAGGAGTGGAACCCGAGGCAACTGCTGTGCGGCTAAATCAAGAACACCTTGCAGACAAGCCCTGTGGCAATGATTTTGGATTGCCAGGAGAAAGAGAGGGAGACAGGGATACTAGTAATGTATCCTCTGTTTGGAGCAGTACTATCTTGGAGGTGGAGTCTTCTAGGCAAAACCAAGGTAAAGTAAAGGGATGAGAGGCATTTTTTACGTCTCCTCCCTTCCCTGTTGTGGAGAATCTGCAGTTTTAGGCTGTTCACACCTAAGTTTGAATCCAGCTTCAGTCCAGTTTCAAAGTGAGAGAAAACATCAGCGTAGTAACTGTCAGTAGATAAATCAGCAACTCTCTGTTGCTTCTCTCTATCTGCTTGTCTTTCCTTTGGCCCACTGCTCCCCCTTCTGCTTTCAGCGTCTCCTCGGGAGCTGTCCTCTTCAGCACCTCTGTCGTAGTTTAGAAAGAATTCCGCACCAGTCAGTTAGTCACCGAAAAGGATTTAATGCTTCCATCAATATACAAGGTCTCCCCCGCTCTCTCCAGCGCTCCGTCGGATTGTAAACAATACATTGGCTCTGCACCTACTTATATAGTTCTACTAGCAAGGTCACAATGACTCAAATGACACCCAAACTCCTGATCTTGAGTCATTTGCCTCTGTCTTACGCAAGCTGTTGCAATAGCTATGATGCTGTCTCAGTCTGGTGATGTTTTGCACACCTCACCTATCTTACCTTGAAAGAGTATCCTGACTAGATACTAAGCTAACTAGACTAACTACTGTACTTCCTGTGTGGATTTTGTTTTCCCTATTCACATCTACACATTTTCTCCTCTATCTCTTGACAATCCCCTCCAAAAATGTTTAGAAGTGTTATCTTTAAGCTATCTACACTTTATCTCTTTCAACCTATGCCACACAGTATTCCAGTTCTTGTCCACTGCTCTGGATTACCAACTCTCCCTCCTTGGTCCTCTCCAGGCATCTCAGGATCATTCACCTCTCTGCTGTCTCCATCTCTGTGTTTCTGGGTTTCATCTGGCATTTCCTGTCTCTTGAATACCCACTTGCCTCCTGCTATCACTATGCAAGTGTTTGCAGTTTGTCCCACAAACCAATCTGGGGGCTTTCTAACTCTCTGAGTTCTCCTTGGTAGGATTCCCCGTGTCCTTCCTTTGCCATTCCCACTATCTGACTTAGGCTGTGTTTGTGTTTGTTCATTTGCAGAAGTGTTAGTCTCACTATCTGTAGAACCTTCTTGCTTTAGTGCCCCTCCATTTCCAGCATCTGTGGCACTCTGCCCTAGCTTGAGAAAAACCTCCTTGTTAACATGGAGCCTTTCCCAGCTGGGATATCTCTCAAAGTTGGCACTCCTGGACAGTAAGATTTCTCCATGACTTGAACAAAATCTATAGCTGTTTCCAGAATACTCCACAAACATTAACCTTTTCCAGAAATTTGCAGGTACATATACATCATATACGTTTGCATATTGCTCACAATCTCTTATACATTCAAGGTTTGATGGTCTACCATACAGCATATGATAAAGCATTTCCTTTACAAAAGAATTCCAAGCATGGTTCGCAACATGATTAACAGTCAAAATTGCCTCCCCCCACATTTGCTTTAAGACTCCTTCATGCTTTTCACCCATGTTTACCCAGTCTCTAATGTGTTCAGCTACTTCACTTTTCCCTGTCATAGGGATCACATACGAATACTGTGTAGGACAATCTTCAATGCCCATGAAGTGCTGATTCCTGCCCACAGGCTTGGTTACAGGGTCAGCCAAATTTGCCTGCACAGTCCGAAACAATCTTTCTGTCGTGCATTCGCTAACTTTGGCTACAGGAGGGGCTTCAGGCGTCACTTTGCCACAAACTGAACCATCCCAACCATTTGAACAAATTTCCATCTGAAATTTTGGGCACACTTCCCCTAGTTTTTCCACACTTGTGAAGTCCACATGCCCTCTGGCTTCTTGGCAATAATGGGCGCAGTTCAAGTGCCTAGGCACATTAACAGCTAACGCGCACTCTGCCCTGCCAGTCATCACATACACTTTGTTTCGCTTGACTGCCCTAGCACAAATCTCATCATTTATGCTAATGGTACAATCATTCCCCTTGAAACACAAAGTATAATTACTGTTTGTTAATTCAGAAACACTGATTAAACAGTCTTGCAACTCAGGAACATACAATACATTTGAAAAATCCTTTTCAAAATATGGCATTCGTACCGTCCCCATTGCCCATACCTGTTTCGATTCGCCATTCGCCAACATGACTGAATGTACGTTCGAAGGCATCTTATTTTTCAAGAGCTTTTCACAATTGACCATGTGAGAACTTGCCCCCGAGTCCAACACCCAGCTAGGGCTTGCAGCCACACAGGCTACAGACTCACAGCTTTTTACGGCTTTCACAACCTCTTTCTTGCTTGCAGCAAACCTGGATTGTTTCCGGGCTCTTTCCTCAGCCAACCTTTTACAGTCCTTAATGACATGATCCTTTCCACCACAGTGGAAGCATTTTCTCCTTCCGGACATAAATGCTTTTTCAGGCTCAACATCATTGAAAGCCTCGATTGACTGGGTTTGAATCACTCCTTTTTCCTGTCTCTGGAGTTTCGCCTCGTAGTCCCTACGCTGGCATTCCTCCAAGACTCGTGATGCCACCATCTCTGGAGTTAGCTGCCTCTGGTCAACACACTGCAGACTCCACAGGATATTTTCGAACTCGTCAGTCAGGCTTCCTAACAGGATAAATGCCCTCTGCGTTGGACTGATTTCGATCCCTCTGGTTGCAACTTGCTGGAACAAGTCTGCCATGATTTCCAGGTGCTTCTCAGGAGCTTGCGCCTTCTGCATCTTGCAAGCATACAGTCTCCTACACCAAATCATTCTTGACAGTGCTGTTTGAGATTGGTGAATCCCTTTCAACGTATCCCAGACTTCCTTCGAAGTTACCTTTCCACGGATGTGGTTGATTTGCGGTGGCGTGATCGTGAGCAAAATGGTTGCCCTTGCCCTCTGATCCTCTGCAACCGTACCAGCTGCCACGCCTGCGTCAACAACATCCCAGAGTCTTTCCCTTGTGAGCAACGCTTCCGCGTAAACAGCCCAAGCAGAAAAGTTCGTCTCATCCAGTTTTGGAAAACGTGCAGCTTCCATCTCTCAGGCAGTGCAGTTTCCTCTCTCCTTCTTCTGTCAAACGTGACAAAAAACAGACACACAACACTAGATAATCAGACAGCCGTCCGATTCTCTTTTCACCTAGCCTTTCGGCACTCACAGTCAGTTGAACTGTCCAGCACACGCAGGGTTAACGCTCTGGGCCCATAACCCTTGTCAGTAGATAAATCAGCAACTCTCTGTTGCTTCTCTCTATCTGCTTGTCTTTCCTTTGGCCCACTGCTCCCCCTTCTGCTTTCAGCGTCTCCTCGGGAGCTGTCCTCTTCAGCACCTCTGTCGTAGTTTAGAAAGAATTCCGCACCAGTCAGTTAGTCACCGAAAAGGATTTAATGCTTCCATCAATATACAAGGTCTCCCCCGCTCTCTCCAGCGCTCCGTCGGATTGTAAACAATACATTGGCTCTGCACCTACTTATATAGTTCTACTAGCAAGGTCACAATGACTCAAATGACACCCAAACTCCTGATCTTGAGTCATTTGCCTCTGTCTTACGCAAGCTGTTGCAATAGCTATGATGCTGTCTCAGTCTGGTGATGTTTTGCACACCTCACCTATCTTACCTTGAAAGAGTATCCTGACTAGATACTAAGCTAACTAGACTAACTACTGTACTTCCTGTGTGGATTTTGTTTTCCCTATTCACATCTACACATTTTCTCCTCTATCTCTTGACAGTAACTAGTCATATTTGCCCACATTATTTCGCCCAAAGGTGTTTTTTCTGAGCTGGATCATGCTGAAGGTAAAAATTGTGACAAAGTGGGTTCTCAGTCCATTCTAAAAGTGGACTGAAGCTGGATTAAAATTTAAGGTGTGAACACAGCCTTAGTTTGAGCTGTTGCCATTTTTCTTATTGCTTTAGCCCCTTAAATCTTTTGCAGAGGGAAAATTAATGGGCCTCTCCCCAAGGGGTGGACTGTCCGAATTAGTCACGCATCCATTTATTTTCTGGAACTATCCTGGAGACCCTTGGTATAGCGTGGAACAGAAATGGCAATGAATAAAAAGTTTGGAACGCTTTCAATCCATGCTGAGTTGGGGAGCAAACTGAAGCCTTAGTGTGATTTATCCCGGTGATGGCCAACCTATGACACGCGTGTCACAGGTGACACGCCAAGCCCTTTTGGGTGACACACCTGGTCACCCTGGCACCTGGGCGTGTAGTGCTTGATTGTTCTTAAAGTGTACGAAATATCAACTTTCAATTGAAGATTTAGCAAATGTAAAGAATTATTTGTTTTTGCTTTTAATAAAATACATATATCAAAAATATAACTTTTTTACTAGAGCTACAAATATCACAAAATTATGGATATTTCTAGATGTGACACAGCACCCGAGTTAAGCTAGGTTTTCTTGCAAATTTTGACACACTGAGCTCAAAAGGTTCGCCATCACTGATTTATCCTTTCATCCTGCAGAACTGTTCTCTACCTTTCCCAGCAGTTTGGTTATAACTTATCTAAAATATTTCCATACGGCTTCTTGATATCAAAGTCTAGGAGCAGGCTGCGGGAAAGCTAAATCAGTGTTAAAACAGTGGGATATAAAAACACTGGAGAAATCTAGGTAGGAAACAAGCTAAACCAAAGAGTGTGAGGGAGAGAACACGGGAGAAGGAAAACCAAGGGTGAGATTTCTTTTTGACGTTGTATTCTTATTTTGCAGCCTCTCCAGAGCTGTGTCCCCAGAGGACACCAGAAGTACTCAGAACTACCCCTGAGCTTCAGCGATATCGGAAACACCTGGCGATGGAGCTGCTGTGGCTGCAGCAAGCAATTGTCAGCCGTAAGAGTGTAAGCGCTACCTTACCTGAGCTCTTGACTGCTTTCTGTCTCTGTATCTCCCCTTGATTCACCAAAGTCCAGCTTCATAAGTTGACCTCTCCTGTACTTTATTCTTTTTATGAAATGATTTTTCCCACGAGAAGATGATTGATCCCCTTTAAGTGGATTTCAGGTAAATTTTGTGCATTCAATATGTCTCTTGTTGAGTGAATGAAGTCAGACCCTGCGTGTCTGTCCCCTGTACCCCAGCCTAGATTCTGAGCATTTAAAAACACACACACCAAATTAACTAGCAAATGACTTAATAGGACTGACCTCATGCCTGCTTCTCCCTGTTCACACTTGGTCATATTCTGGAATATATCTCAGGACCGGAGTCTGTTTGCCTACATGCTAATGCTGACTGTGGCAGGCCTTTAACGGAGCAACAGACCAAAAATCCAAACAAGATAAATCCACTGTAGGAAACAGTCCTGTTCTGGGATATGTTCCAGAATGAAGCCAAATGTGAACAAGCCCCAGATCTGAAATTATAATTCCCCTTAAACTGTGAAATTTGTGTCAGTCTCTCTCACACACTTTTCACCTGACATATTTTCTTCTAATTTTTAGGCCTTGATTTGTGCTTTGCAAACTTGAACCTTTGAAGAATGAATTGATTAAGTCTAGATTTGGATCTCACAGTTGCCTATACAAGTGTGTGTGCAGAGGATGAGAAAAACTATACATTAAATGAGAAGAGTTGTTTGTTTCCCTTATGTTAAAGTTATGACTTTATTCATGGTTTTCCTTTTGACCCAGCTTTGTAATTTAACATCTGAAATTTGAGACTTTATACAGCCCACTGTTAAAAATCAGCTAACGTATTGTCTGCTAGTGTTCCTTATAATCTATTTTTTGTTTCAACCAGTACTTCACAAAATGGATGTATTGGTTGGACTTAATGAATCTATGATTCCCTTCCCCCTTTTCTCTGTTTTCTCTGTAGTATTTGATGCTGAAACAGAGGTTGGGGAGCTCAGAGTAACGGCAGGTCTAGGGTCTTGGTTGCTGCTGACACAGAAGATGCAACTCAGTCCTTGGAAAGAAAGTGTTGGTTATTCAATGGAGTTGCTGGTTTCTTGGGTATTTTCTGCTCCACGAGATCCCTTGGATCCTGATCGGTCTCTTGATTGGAAGTCAAGAGAAAGCACCAATAAAGATTATTTATAGACCTTTCCCCCCAATCAAATAAAGAAAGGAACTCAAAAGAATAAACTCGGCCATCGGGCTAGAAAAGCAGAAGGCTCCAATGTCACTTATGGTCTGTCATTCAGATGAAATGTGCTTTTCTTCCACACTTCCAGGGGGCTGAATTCCCGTGTTCTTGGACTAAACTTCATCCTTTTATGATGAGTTGCTCATCGCATTTGAGCTGTTTCCATTTGCTGTTCCTGCAGTTGTTTTAAATGCTTGTAATTATAGTTAGGAAAAGCTTTATGAAGGAAATAATAAATTTCTACAAACATAATTTTTTAAAGGCTTTGATAAGAGCCAAATCCAAATTTGAGGATCTCGTCTGATCTCTTTGCAAACTGAGGATCCCAGGTCATTTTGGATTGTGCTGTTTATTTTTCAGTACCTAAATGCTGTAGTTGAATATATGACTTTTATTTTCACTTTGTATATTGGTTGTTATTAAATATTGTTATTTTTTAGGCAGTCTTGTATGTTTTTATGTTCGTACATACTACCCAATTGAGACTTTTTTAATTTCAGTAACTCTTATTTGGGGATTCTCTTGGTCGCTTGAGTCTCCTTCTGCCACCCACACATGGATGGAATGGGTTTTCTTTCTACATTGTCCCTGGCTTGGTAGTTGAACTTCACCCCCACAGTGCCAGTGACTCACACAGATGGGCAGTGCTGCCACAGTCTTCCTAATCTAGGCTTAAGGTTTAATCCAGCTTCAGTCCACCTTCAGAGAGAACACCTCAGCAAAGTGGCCAGTATTTTTCTCTCCACATTATCTATCCCACTGGTGAATTTTCTGAGTTAATTAACACCGAAGAAAAACAGCTCATCACTTTGCTGATATATCCTCTGACTCCGAAAGTGGACTGAAGCTGGATTAAACTTTACGTGTGACCACAGCCCTGGTTTTCCTAGCGTCTTAGCTGTAGCAGTTCCCAGGCCGCGATGGTAAGTGAGCTCCTTGCCAACAGAGGGCGCCAGCTGCACGTGGTGCATCTAACGCCATGCGCTGCTATTCCCAAACAAAGTCACCATTGGTCTCCCTCCAAATTTCTGCCAGCAGCCCTTTTGGAAGTTCTCCATTTGGCAAGCAGTGATAGCAGCAGCAGCAGCCAGACCGCCGATTTCCAGCCCATGTGACCGTCGGGCGAAGAAGGCGAAATGGCTGTGGTTACTTACAAAAAGAAAAGAAAAAGAAAAGATAAACAGGGAACAGTGGCTAAAATCCAATTATAATGTTTCCTTCGTAACCTCTGTGCTCCAGGCCTGGCGTGGCGCCAGAGCCGCTCGGCCGGGTTGTGGCTTCCTGTTTGCTTGACAGGGCACCGTTATATTCTATCCCACTCTTTTTATGTTCATTTATAGGCTGCCTTCTCCTTCGCCCCGCGATGCAGCCAGAGAATTATGACTTGTGTTTTCTGTCGAGGGGCCTCACAACCCTCCAGGCCTGCGCTTTCCCGTAGAGAAGTTCAATATGGGAAAGCCGGGGAGGGGGTGGGAATAATGCTGCTCTGGGTCTCGCCCTCCGTCCCTCACGTACTGGCAGTGCCTTAGAAAAAGCCTTTTCTCGCCAGGCGTAGAAGCTGGCTCAGCGTTGCCACTCAGCTTTGGCAGAGTTGGAACAGGCCGTGCGCCGTGGGGCATTTCGTCTCCCTTTCCCCTGCTTTTTTCTCCCGCTCTGGTTAGATTGGATAGGGAAAGCCTTTTGTTTCCGAGCAAATAAAAGAGGGGCTGCAAACGGAGAGGACGCAAATATGTGCTTTGGCTCCGGTTCAGAGACCGGTTCAGCCAAGAATGGCTCATTCACTAGTGTGGAGTTCTGAGGTGATGAATCTGACCATACCAGCTAGGCATGGTGTGTTTCCAACCGTCTGGGGGAAGCTTTGGAAGAGCTCTCAGGGTTCGGAGTTATGGCTTCCTCACACTCCATGTAAATAGTGTGCAGGATCCAGGGGAGATTTCCATTTCCCCAAGAGCCATCAGAAGAAAAAGAAGAGTTGGCTTTTCTACCTTGCTTTTCTCACCCTTTTAAAGGGACTAAAGGTGGCTGACAAACCTTCTGTTCTTCTCCCCACAACAGATACCCTGTGAGGTTGATGGGGCTGTGGGAGCTTAGAAGAGAGCTGTGACTAGCCCGAGGTCACCCAGCTGGCTTCATGGAGGAATGGGATCAAACCCGGCATTTCCAGATAAGAGTCTGGCTCCCTAACTACTAAACCAGAGGTGGCATTCAGTATCACCTGTATCGCATTTGGTGATATAAACATACCAAACCACTCCCTTGTGTCCGTACTCCCTCTGTGGGTCCGTCCTTCAAAGAACACATTTCAAGTGGGTTTTGCACATCCTTCAGAGGTGAGGCGATAAATAGGAGTAGTTTGAGGCAAGCAGGGATCCTTTGGCCTACAAGGACCATCTGTGCCGCTTTCTTTGGGCTTGCCATTATTATCTTCTAAGGCCATGTTAAAGATCGGACCTGGAGCCAGTTTGGTCTTCTGGTTAGGGTGTCAGACTCTTATCTGGCAGTTTCCTGGTTCAATTTGGTACTCCTCCACAAAGCCAGCTGGGTGACCTTGGGCTAGTCATGGCTTTCTTTCTGAGCTCTCACAGCCCCACTTGCCTCACACAGTGTTCTGTTGTGGGGAGAACAGAAGATCTGTCAGCAGCTTTGAGTCCCCTTAAGAGTGAGAACAGAAGGTTTGTCAGTCGCTTTGAATCTCATTAAATGGGAGAGAAAAGTGGGGTATAAGAGCCAATTCTTCTTCCTCAATTAAGCCAGCTGGGTGACCCTGGGCTAGTCATAGCTCTCTTTCTGAGCTCTCAAATCCCCACCTGTCTCACAGGATGTCTGTTGTAGGGAGAAGAACATAAGGTTTGTCAGCAGCTTTGAGACTTTTCAAATAGGTAAGAAAAGTATATAAAAGCCAACTCTCCTCCTCCACTGAGCCAGCTGGGTGACCTTGGGCTAGTCATAGCTCTCTTTCTGGGCGAATCCCCACAGCAAGCTTATTTCGCTTTCCCTAAACTGAAATAATAGAACCGGATGCAAAGACGAATTTGCCCGTTCCCATTACTTTTAACTTAATCGCGTTCAATCCGGATTCTGAGGATCGTACGTGGCGTATGTGACTCAAGGGGGGCTCAAGTGGCTACTTTTTAAAAGCTGCTTTGCAGGGCTGCCCTGCCCTCTTCCTCCTGGCATGGACGTGCCACCCATAAGGGACCCCTTCACGGAGCCTAGCTGGGTGGCTGCCGCTTCCATGGATGGATGAAAAACGGCACCAGGCAGCCAGCAGTTCTTTCCCCTCCTCTCCCCATTGCTCAGGACTCACAGCAGCAGCGGCAACTAAAGCCCCTTTGCTTTAAACATTCACACAGAACCTCAGCTGCTTTCCTCCCTTCCTTTCCCTTTCTAAAGGTCAGAACTTTTAGAATTTTGCAAAATTGCAACATTGTTATCAGATGTGTGAAGTGGTTTGATCGCTACAGTGTAGCGATCGCTGTTAAGGTTGGATTTTTACACTGAAATCACTGTCTTTGGAAGCAAGCTATTGGGGGAGGGAAACCCTAAACATGGATTCTCATCCCTTAAAACGGTAGGGTCCCCACGGTAAAAAATGTAACACGTATCAAGCGCACAATCCGGAGTGAGACCTGTTGAAATCAGGATTGAGATTCACCACGCTTAGGGGTGGTTTAACATGGGGCAAGCGTGTTAAACCAAACTGCCGTGCGGACTCCGAGGATTGAAAACGTTTTGAATCCGAGATAAGGTTGCCGTGAAGACACGGCCTCTGAGTGCTCACAGCCCCACCCTCCTCACAGGGTGTCTGTTGTGGGGTGAAGAACCTTGAGTCCCCTTAAATGGGTGAGAAAAGCACAGTATAAAAGCAAACTCTTCTCCTAACCCTTCTCCTTTTCCATACTATCCCCAGATACGAATAAGCATTGTGCAAAATTTGAGAATAATGTGAGCTTAAAAGGTTAAAAAAAGAGTAGCACCCTCAGATTGGTCTCCCTCATGGTCAGCAAATTCAAGAAAATGGGTCCTTCTCCTCCCTCCACCCCCTCCACCCCAGTATGCTGTAAAGATGGTTTAAAAATGGCTTTCCAAGCTTCCAGCAGAGCGGAGCCGCAGTGACAGGGGTCTGCCTTTGGCTTAACATCTGGATCTCAATCCGCCCTCTTTCCACCCCCTCCCCCCAATTGCAAGATGGTGATCTTCCTTCTCCAACACCCCTTCCTTTGCATTCCAGGCAGGCTCCCATCAGCCCCCCCCCCCTCGGCCTCCAGGAAAACATCTGGCTCCAATTAGAGGACCAGAGAGCAGAGGAGATGGGTTATTTTTATCAGGCCGTAGTGGGGGCTGGAGGAGGAAGGAGGAAATATTGCACAAGTCTGGTGTGGGGAGGGCCGTGGGGTGGGCAGAGGTTTGCCCAGAGAGCCGTGACCCCATCTGTCCCTCCACGGAGCTTTTGCCTTCAAAATGGGCCAGATGGTCATACGGCGAGACTTTCCTTTGTGGAATTAATGGCTTACTCTAATTACTGTGGGACTCTTCGGAATATCAGGCTGTGCTGGTTTCCACAACAGACAAACGCACACCCACACGCTGCCCTTCCACGAATTCCCAAGTGGCCTTCGCACGCTCTTTGGTGGCTTCTTGCTTTTTTTTGGGGGGGGGGGAGGGAATGCAGCAGTTCCTGGATGGAGTCTGTGACCCCTGCATGCCAGACTCTCCAATTCCTCCCCCCCCCACACACACATCAATTTCTACTCTTCAGGATTAAGGCGAGGGAATAGCAGACATGTAAGACTGCCAGGGTTGCACTGTGGGAAGAGAGCATGGGAACTACCTTTCTTTCCCACAGATGGAGGAGTCAATAAGAGCCTCCGAGTGAAAGGGGGGGGGGAGCTGTACATTACTCCTCCTCCCCTCCAAGATCCAGTGCACAGCAGACAGAGAGGCCTTCCCTGACGCTTTCCGGGCTCTCTCAATAGATGCAAAGGGAGAGCAGAAAAAAATTGGCTGCCCAAAAAAGGACTTGGCATGTGCCCAGATGCATCCTTGAAACAGCCCTTTTCGAAAAACGTACTGAGAGGTCTTTGAGATGGCTGCTTTGAGATACAAGACCTATTTGCACGAGGACTGAAGAAATGCATGAAGGATGCCCGTCCCAAGGCGTTCTAGACGCGTTCCGGGTGTTAATTCCGCGTTAATTGTGCTTTACACCCAGCCCAGGATGTTCGAGGCCGTCCCGAAGCTGTTCAGGGGAGAGGGTGTTCACACGGTCTCTTGCTGACAGCTGCAGGTCCTGCCCCAGGCTTGTCTGGATTATGTCCGGCTGGACCCAGCGGCTGGCAGGCCTGTCGCAGTCCTTCCCCGGGTTCCTGCAGGTTCTAGGGGACTAGATTGGGTCCCCTAGGGCCCACAGGAACCCCCCCCCCCCGGGCCTACGTGGTCAGTGTGCACAGGAGCACCAGGCGAGCCTGAGACCTCACGCATGCACATCCTCGCTTTTAGCAGATGGCGTTATAGCCCAAACTACATGGGTTGCTCACTGTCCCAGCCTCCCTCTCTCCGCACTGTTCCCTGCATTCTCCCAGGCCTACGTCAGGCAATTACCACAGAAATAAAGTTGTAGAAAACCGAAATGCTTCTGCTTTATAAAAGATAAGACACTATTTTTTTTAATACATTGCATCACCTGCTTGTGAGAAACCAGTAGGCAGTATAGGAACCCTGAAAGGGGTAAAAAGGGGGTACAGGACAAAGACAAAATCCTGTTCAGGGTCCTGGGTGCCAGGACTGCTGTCCTTCCTGAGCAAGTCGCCCATTCTAAACCTGATCCTCTGCAGAAGGGATAGCAGGAAGGATGGCCAACCTTAACCGCTCCTCCATCCAAGCAGTGATGCCGCCATGACAGTGCAGAGGTAAGGAAGAGGCAGGAAGCCCACCCAGTGTTGGCCTTTCGAGGTGCCCACCATTCTCAGCCTCACTGTCCATCATCCTGGAGGTGAGGGGCAAGGTCAGCAGCATGTTCGTCCAGCACTGACCGGCAGGCCAAGATGAGGTGATGCTTCACACCGAGTTCCTGAAGATCTGGATAAGATTTTAGTTTCTCCCTCAAAAACATTTCGGCAAAATACTCAGCCCCTGATGGAGAACGTGGGCACAGAAAAGGCAGGCCTTTGGGGCTGGTGAAGGCAATACAGCTTGCCTGCCCGGGTGCCTTTATGAAGAATGTTCTGGAAGTGCGGAGAGGCCCAAAGGCATTAACTGGCTCCTCTCTTCCGCCGAACCAGGTTCCCAAACGAGTCGGACAAGAACGTCTTGCTAATTCTCTAGCACCATGTTCTCCTAGGGTCTCCTTTTCCACTTGGATCAGTCCAGGATGCTAGAAGGTGGAAGGCTTGCATTTTCTACCTCCAGGTCTGTCTCTGCCCACTCAATGACCCTAGATAGTTAAGTAAGTAGGTAAGTAGGTAGGTCACCGTCCGTACCATAACTGCTGCCTCAGTGGACCCTGGGGCAACAGTTTCCTTGTTCCCTGTACTTGGACAGTGCAACAGAAGAGAACCTGTCCTTTCATGCGCACCATGTCAGGGGATAACGCTGTGTCTTTGCAGGCGCCCGCCCACTCACACGGCTAGCGGCATTGTCGAAGAAAGAAAGCAAGGTGGGGGGAAAAGGGACTGCGCTGCAGCCTGTGAACTGCCTGTGCAACAGTTTGAACAAAGAAGGGGCCTGCTGTTTGTGAGGTCTGTGTGTCCCTCTACCCAAGCAACCTTCTTCTCTTGCTGCTGTTCCCCCCCTTGTCCTCAAAAAGAGCTGTGGCCTTTATCTGAGGCCCGATGTGTGAGAAGGTCACAGACTAATGCAATTACCCACAATCCCATGGGGGAGACCCAGGAGCGGGTCCAACAATCCATGTCTGTCCACATTGCCGGGCCAAAGAAGCCCTTGGACCACGTGGTCAATAGTAATGGACTCTGCCAATGGTCCCTGTTCCCGTACCAAGGATGTCGGGCTGCCCGTTTCTCCAGATCTCCCGCAAGATCCGCTCGCGTTCCTCCAGCCGCTGGGCGCGCTCCAGCTCTTCGGCTGAGGCGAAGACGTTGACCGTCAGGGTCCCCTCGGGGGTGGCGTGGGCTTCTCCAGCCAGTTCGGTCATGGCCAGCGGGGGCTCAGCCGTGACACAGTCAACAGTGTCTTCCTCTTCATCCTCCTCCTCCTCCTCTTCCTCGTCCTCGCTGAAGTCCCGCAGGCTTTTGCAGGGCTTGCGGGAGAGGCTGCGGGGTTGCAAGGAGATATGGATGACCAGCAGGCAGAGGGTCAGCACCAGGCCGAAACACACGCCCACCACGAAGTACAGGCCAAAGCTCTCGGGATTTTCTAGGCAAGAAAAGGAGAAAGTGAGGCCTGGCAGGGGATAAGGGCTCGGCCTTTCCAGCCAGGGGCTACAGAAACCCAGCAGAGGTCCCACCAGATTGTGGGTTTTTTCCTTTTTTTAAATTTTGTCAAACAAACAATAACAACATACCTATCATTTATTTCCATGTACGAGAATAAATAACCAATAACATTAAATATTTAGATTCTTAATGTTAAAAACTTAAAATTTCAAACTTAGGTTGTATATACTGTATACTATGTTAATCTATATATATTTGTAAATCTATATTTATGGTTACTGTCTTAGGATAAAGATAATATTTGACCAAAATTTCTTGTTATTCACATTCAGTCCAGTTCAGTTTATGGTTGCCTCTGATATGAAGTGTCCATCTGAATTGGACCGCAAAAAATAAAATAAAGCAGTGGTTCTCAACCTGGGGATCGGGACCCCTTCGGGGGTCGAACTACCCTTTCAGAGAGGTCACGACGAGTCTCCTGCTGCCCTTCCCTCCCACCTCCCAGCTGCTCTGCCCCCATAGTTGGGGGTCTCCACAACATGAGGAACTCCATTAAGGGGTCGCAGCATTAGGAAGGTTGAGAACCACTGAAATAAAGGCTTCCACACCTCTAAATATGTATAACTTTCCTTCCTTCCTATTTGTTATACTGAAAAGTAATAAGCTAATTTATAGCAAATTTGGTAATCTTATTATACCAGGTCTGGAGAGTTAATGTTTCTATCGATTTCCAGTTTTTAGCAGTTACTTTCTTACTAGCTAACAACATAAAATGCAGGAGTAAAACTTTGTTTTTGGTTATTCTATCACTTTGTATGATAGGTAATAGGAATATACTTGGAGAAAATTCTATTTGTATTTGCAACATTTTAACAATTTCAAACCCAATCCAAACCCAAAATTTGTTGATGGTGGGGCAAAACCACCGTATGTGGGTGTATGTGAGATGTGGTTTAACCACACTGGGGTTGCATACCACCTGGTGATAAGAACATGAGAGGCCCTGCTGGATCAGGCCACAGCCCATCCAGTCCAGCATCCCGTTGCACACAGTGGCCCACCAAATGCTCATGGGCATCTCAAACAGAGACAAGGACAAACCTTTTGCTGCTCTTGAGATATGGCTATGAGATATAGTTCTCTGTAGTATTGATGTTACCAGAAGGGAATTTGTTTGTCCAAATTGTCTGCCACTGTGAAGGAGATATGTCTGTATGAATATCTGTTGCCCACAGGTCTTTGTGGTGGTTAAGATTTGTCTCTTTTCCTTCTGAGATTCCCACCAGACTGTTGGCCATCGGAGCTGCTAGTCTTGCTGGCGTTGCTGCCAGAATGTTCTACCATCATACTGGGGCTCTGATAGTCCACTGACCACTTAAATTTGAAGCAAAGAGAGGGCAAAGGATCACACATTACCTTTACTCCCCCAGGGCTGCATCGGATCCCAGGGAGCTGCTTTTGAAGCAACATTGCAAGAGATCCACCCAAGGCTCAGCACATTGGTTCGCTGCCAGGGGGTCCCACCTGTTTCTGGCAGAGCCAGAGACTGGCCTTCTATTAAGAACCAGCATTGCCCCATGAATGAACTAAACTTTGGGCTACATCTGTGTTCAGGCAGCCACATCTCCTGAGAAGCCACTCACGGCTGCGGGATTGAAAGGGTGCCTGGAACTGTGGTCATGGGAATGGAAGGGCGGCCAGGACCCGGCCCACCTGAGCGCCTTCAGGCCAGGAGAGGGTGTCCAATGCTGGCCCAGGGGTCTCCATTTTTTGGAAGTGGAGGATTTCCTGTTTTTCGGCTGGATCTGGGGGCAGAAACTGGCTGATATTAGCGCCTAGACCTTTGCCTGAGCTCCGGGTGAAACCTCTGGCCAGCTTTTAACTCTGTGCGGCACAGCTTTTGCCAGCTCTTGGAACTCCCTAGTGGTTCTTGGAAGTTTTGTGGCCAAACCCAGAAGTTTTTTTGAGGTTTTTATGTTTTTAAAAAGCAAAAATGCAACCATTATATCATAGTCATGGAAACTGTTTTTATATTGTTTTTATTCTTATTCTTATCATCATGCTGGATTTTAAACCTTACGTTGGTTTTATTGTAGTGTGGTACAATTTTAATGTGCTTGTTCTTAAATGTTGTAAGCCGCCCAGAGACCCTCGGGTATGGGGCGGGATATAAATATAAATAAATAGATAAATAGTCGTATTCAGACGCTTAGCACTGCTAGCCGGACGCACATCACACTGGTCCTAAAAGAGCTGCACTGGCTGCCAATTTGCTACTGAACCCAGTTCAAGGTACTGATGTTAACTCATAAGGCCCTAAATGGTTTGGGCCCTGAAGATCTAAAGGAATGCTTCCTCCCATATACAGTAGACCTGCCTGCGTTGTAAGATCTGCCCACAACCTGCACTAGTTAGGAAGGTGGGAACATATAGCAGGGCCTGCTCAGTGGTAACCCCCAGGTTATGGAATAACCTCCCGGTTGTGACAAGTGAAGGCACACCTCTTTACCCTGGCCTTTGCTGAGGGAACAGCAGCCCCTCTCCATTCAGACACAGCGATGGTTTTACTGATATTTTTAATGTGATGTTATTGTAAACCACCACCATCCAAGTGGGATGGAAATATTGATCGATCATATTTCTCTATCACGCAACACTAGAACCAGGTGGTACACGATGAAGCTGATGGGTAGGGGAGTCGGATCTGACAAGGGGAAGGATTTCTTCACCCAGAGGGTCATCGGTTTATGGAATTGGCTGCCAGAAGAGGTGGTGACAGCTACCAGTCTAGATGGCTTTAAGGAAGGGCTAGACAAATTTATGGAAGACAGATCTATCAATGGCTACTAGAATGGATGCCTAAGTACATCTTTCAGGCTGGGGAGGAAAGCAGGACATTTCTAAGGCCATTTTTTGGGATTTGAGAGCAGAAGGTTTGCCCATGTCTCTGCTTGAGATGCCCATGAGCATTTGGTGGGCCACTGTGTGCTACAAGATGCTGGACTAGATGGGCTGTGGCCTGATCCATACGTTCTTATGTTAACTGATCGATTGATCAATCAATCAATCAAACACTTACCGATAGAGCATTTATCCTCGTTTCTATTGCTCATATTGTTATATATACAATCAGAATGTTTATTACGGTCATAGACTGAAAGCATAATGTAAGCAGCTTACATCAATACCATGGGCAGAGCTAGTTCTAGACAAGGGCATGTACGCTTGGATACAGAGCATAAAATCAGTCTAAATCCAGTGTTAGCATTTAAAATTAGTTCATAATTTCATGGGTGGAGCCCAAAGACTGGCAGTTGCAAGAATAGTATAAGCTCATTCCCAAATACGAAGGCCAAGCAGCCCAAAAGAGTTCTATATTGAACTATTCTGGGAACTGAAGCTTGTATTCCAGATGGGAATGTCATCTGCCGGCTGGGTTTTGAAAGCTTGGAATGCTAAAGAAATGAAGTGGGAGAAAGAAAACAAGAGCAACCCCCTTAAAAGAATCCTCAAAACAGCCCATTCATTGCAATGGGCTTAAATCAGTGGGAACCAGCGCATACGACTGTGGAACAAGAAATAATTAAAAGAGAAAAGTTGCAGCTTCCTTTATAAAGCAATACCGTGACTCCAGGTGGGAGCGTCACACTTTTTTGGCTAAATGGGTTATTTTGAAGATGGTTCGTTTTTGTTACTCTTGATGCATGAATTGTTAGTTTTGCTTTAGTTGCTTTAAAGACAAGATTTTAAAAGATCCGTAATTAAAAGTTGAGCCAATTCCCACCCTGTCCTCGGAGTGGGAGAAATGTCTGAGTGCAGCAGAATGCGTGATAGACTGAAGTTACAGGCAAACTGGTTCGTAAGAACATAAGAGGAGCCACAGGATGGGGCCACAGCCCATCTAGTCCGGCATCCTGTCCCACACAATGGCCCATCAAGTAGAAGTGGACGTCTCAAGCAGAAGATGAAGGGAAAAACCTTCACCTTCTGTCCAATTCCTGCAAATGGCCTCTAAACACACCCTACTTGTTTCTACTACCTGGAACAGGTATCTAGTCATCAATGGGTGTTTTTCCACTGTCACTGAAGTACCCATTAATGGGTACAAAAATGCCATTAAGTACCTATTAATGGGTACTTAATGGGTACTTCTAGTGACAGTGGAAAAACACCCAATATTAGATAAGAACCTAAGAGGAGCCCTGCTGGATCAGGCCACAGCCCATTTAGTCCAGCATCCCGTCTCACAAAGTGGCCACCAATTGCTTCTGGGCATCCCAAGCAGAAGATGGAGGCAAAACCTTCACCTGCCCTTGACTCCCTAGAATTGGCCCTGAGGGGCATCCTGCCCATCTCTTCAACCTGGAGGCAGGATCTGGGCTTCCATTCTGGCAACCATTGATACTCCTGGTGTCCTTAAATTTAGCTAGGCTGGTCCTTGGCTTTGAAAGATATCCCACTCACAGACACATGCATGCATTATCTCCGCTCCCCCATTTCCTCCCCTTACCTCGGATGTGGGCATAAGCTGCCATGCTGTTACTCAACAGCGGCATGTCCTGATTTTGAATGTTCATGTTGGCTCCCTCTGTGGCGCCTAAGAGGGCAGAAAAAAGCATTAGCATCTCCAGAGGTCATGGCTTTTGCCCACTTGGGGCCTTTGTTACAACATGGTAAGGAAAGTTACCTTTTGGAAAGGACCAACTTCAAATCAACAGAATCTTCTTTACAAAAAGATTTTTATGTTACCAGATTGACTGCTTAGTGAACCATTCTGACACCGGACAGTGCTTTAAGGCTCCCCCTTTCTTTCTTTCTCTGTTGTCGTTGTTTGGGGCTACCAAGTTGTGGTTGGCTCCTGGTTGACTTCACGGACACCTCTATGCAGTTTTCTTGGCAGGAATACAGAAATGGTTTGCCATTACTTAATTTTGGGAAGAGGCTGGGGACTGAGCCAGTAACTCTCCACTTTCCAGGCTGTTTGCTCTAACACTGAGCTATGGACACTCTCAGACTCCATGGGCACCTATACGCAGTCTTCCTGGCAGGGTTACAAAAGTGGTTTGCCATTGCCTGCTTTGGGGGAGAGGCTGGGGGTTGAACCAGCAACTCTCTGCTAGCCAGGCAGTTTGCTCTACCATTGAGCTACCACCCCTCTTTGAAGTTGGGAGAATCAGAATTAGTCCATTGACTTAACAGCAACCCAGTTGAATATAGGCGAAAATAGGAAGCACTGTAAAATTCTGGCTGTGTTTGAACGGTAGAGAAATCTTTGGGGCAGTGCTCTTCTGAAGGGAAGTCAGTGCTAGAATTGTTCCCTGGACCAAGGCAGGGCAGAACTCCAGCCCATTCACACCCGGAATCACGGCCTTTTCCAAAAGGCCCCATGCTGCCCAGCGGTCAGAGAAAATGGAAACTCCGGCTTTCGGAGGAAGTATAGGACGCGGGGTTCTCAAGCAGCTGAAATGTGAACCCTGGGCACAGAGATGCTGCAAATACTGCAGATCAGCCAAGACAGAATGTGAACTCTGCACAACCGTCGTTAGACCCCTAGCGCAAAGCTCAGGGCAGGAGGCTGAAGGCCATGTCCCCTCCTGCTCGTTTTCTGTACTACGCAGCAATTCCCACAGGACACAGTGGGAGGCAATTGTTACTCTCCGTGTTCTGGACACTCGGCTTTCGTGACTGCAGCCCTAGAGGCACTAGGGCTGAGCCAGAGAGATGCTAGGATCTCCAAAGGAGGGAGCAAAGGGGCTTGAATCCTAGAGCAGGACACAGCTGGGGCTGGTTGAATGAAGCCTGCTAAGGGATAAACAGACTTCCGTTTTGTGTTTGCTGCTGAGGGAGTTCCAGGCATCCAACAAAGCAGCTTTGATACTACCAGGAAGAAGGGAGGGAGGGAGGGAGGGAAAGAAGGAAAGAAAGAAAAAGGAGGGACAGAAAGAAAGAAAGAAAGAAAGAAAGAAAGAAAGAAAGAAAGAAAGAAAGAAAGAAAGAAAGAAAGAAAGAAAGAAAGAAAGAAAGAAAGAAAGAAGGGATGGATGGATGGATGGATGGATGGATGGATGGATGGAAAGAAAAAGAAGGGAGGGAAGAAAACAAGGAAGGAAAGAAAAAGAGGGGAGGGAAGGGAGGATAGAAAGAAGGAACAAAAGAAGGGAGGAAAAGAAGGAAGGAAAGAAAGGAAGGGAAAAAGAAAGCAGGAAGGAAGGAATTTATTTCTGTATGCCCTCTGCTGCCACCACCGCAAGCAAAAATCCTGGTTTCCCTTCCATGAGTTGTCTTGATGTTCTCAAGGTCCAAGTTCCATCTCTAGAGCCAAGAGACCCTGGGCCATTCGCCTTTCTTAAACTGCTGTTCCTTGGCAAGTCAATCTGCCAATGGGCATCAGCATCATCTCTACCCAGGCCGGAAAGAAGTGGAGGCTGATGGCCCCTTAACATCCCTGTTGCTGTTTTCTTCTGGTTTCCGCCCTTAAAGCTTCTCTCAGCTTTCCACCTCCTCAACATCCCTGCAGAGCAGGAGCGGTAGAGAAGAAGGTGCTTCTCTGCAGCCACTCCTCTGAACGGCTTTGCTCAGGGACGCAGAGGAATATTTAAAAATTCAAATATTCGCTTCGAATCTGACAAATGTCGACATTCGAACTCGAATCAGATCCTCAAAAATCCAAATTTGAAAATTCGAACTCAAATCAGATTTTTGAAAATCCTATAATTTGAATGTGTAAATTCATATCTGTTGTATACGAATCTGTGCGAAACTTATACGTATCTTGCGCTTAGAGTACGGGATTGAAATGGGATAATATGGGATGCATAAGGATTTTTACGGAATGCATACAGATATGTATAACAGATATGAATGTTGTCGACATTCGTATCTTTAAATACGAATCTAACATTCGAATGTACGGATTTGAATCGGATTTTATGACATTTGGATCTCCTTGGATTTGAATGTCAAAAATACATCTGTGTGCACCCCTAGCCTTGCTGAGCGGGAATGCGAGTTAAGATTTCTTTGCACCCAGCCCAACTCACCCCCGGCAAACATGGCCTGACCCAGCCCTGGGGCTCTGGCCATCCAGGGCCCAGTGACTGAAGCTGCCCAGAGGACTTCCTTTCTCATCTGGCTGGGGACATTTCCTGCCACTGTCAGGGAAAGATGTGTCCTTGGTGGCGGCCAGACAGTTAGCGGCTCAGAAACCGGATCTTTGCTTTTCCTTTCTGTCCACCCAGCGCCAGCAGCGCTCTCCAGTCATCCAGGTCACGTCTATTTTGGGTGGGCCGCAAGGATGTTGCCCCCTTCCTCTGTGGGAAACGCACGGGACACATCTGAGGGCCTTTAGGGGCAGGGGACTGGGCAGCCCACATTCAAGATGCAGGGGACCGAAGGCCTCCAGGTTCGGTGAAAGTGCAGTTATTTATTGCTGTCTAACCCCAGAATTGTTCCAAGGCCTGAACAGCCACAAGAGACACAGGAAACGGCAAAAGGAAACTGAAGGCCAAAAACGGAGGAGCAATCTGGGCTGAGAGGAAAGAAAATCCCGCCATGACAGAGGTGCTGTTCGTACCTTTACTCCGGCACTTTGCAGATGCCCAGAGGAATCTTCCACACAGTGGGCTTGGTGTGACCTGAAAGTATTATCCAGTGGCCTTGTTCTCACATGTGCACCCACTCACACACACAAATTCTTGTGCAAACAGGGGAAACTTTATTACCATATACAAGTACTCTCGGGGTGGGCATGAATTGTTTTGCATTTGAATTCGAGTCGAATCGAATGTCAAAACATTCAATTCGAATGTTTTAAAATCTGAATGTCAAAAAATCCAATTCGAATCCATAACATTCGGATCTATTCATTCAAATGTTAGATTGGTATTTAAAGATACGCCTGTTGACAGCATCTGTATCTGTTATACATATCTGTGCGCATATTGTATGGATCCCATATGCATCCTCATTTCATCCAGTATTATAAGCACAAATATGTGTAATATCTGTAGAGATACATATCTGTACATTTCAATCATTCAAACAAATGTTCGGAACATCCGAAATCCGTTTGAATGTCTAAAGTTGAACGTTATTAAATCCGATTCGAATTCGAATGTCAACATTCATTGGATTCGAATTGGATTTTTGAATTTTCCAATATTTGTGCACATGTCTAAAATATACTAGGTCGCAGTTGTACAGATCGGATTTAAAAAAATATAGCAGTTCATATAAAGAGACTTTGGCCAGGGGAACAAGGATAGTGGGCATGAAGATCCTGCCTTGAGCAGGGGGTTGGACTCGATGACCCAGGAGGTCCCCTCCAACTCTACCATTCTATGATTCTGTGATTCTATGATAAGCCCACCTGTCCACATACGCCTCTGCGTTAGAGACTTAAACCGGCAGTTCGGCTTGATTCGAACCGAACACCCCTTCGTTCGGTTCAAATTTGAACTTTTTCCTTTGAACGGGAAAGGCGCTCAGTTTGAGCACAATCCTTTCGAACACCTTTGGAGGCCTTCAAGCTGGGTGCATTTGCTAGGTTTGTTAGGAGACCCCACTTTTAAACAAGACAGGCGGTTCAGTTTGAACTCGAACCTCTCAGACACCCCCTGTTCAACCTGAACAGGTTCAAACTTGAACCAGTCTGGCGCGTCTCTAACCTGATGCTCGTGATTTCTTGTTCCTTCTCAGACCCCTTCTCCGCTTTGGATGTCAAATGTCAGCAGGGGCTCGATTGGATGACTCTGGGGGTCCCTTCCAACTCTACGATTCTGTGACTCTGTAGAGACCCGGGTCTTTTGAAAAACTGCCTAACCAGCAACTTTAGCCTCCCGCGCCAGACGGGGAAACACTGGGAATGAGTGGAATGCCAGAGAAATCTCTTCTGCGTGGGCCAAATCCAGTGCTGTCTGGTGGAGTACTAAATGACCACCAAATGAATGCAGGAATGCAGTCAGGGGCCAGGTGACGGGGCAGAGATCCACCGAAAACCAGACACGGCAACAGCCAAAGGAGTTTGTCATCTAGGCAATTGTTTTCCTCAAAAAAGCAAGGGTGCGCAAGAGCATGCACAGAGCTCACTCCTGAAAGACATGTTGCCAACTTCACACGCACATTCACAGTGACCTGTAACACAGCCAAGTGGGTCACAAGGAAAGAGGGCTTTTCCAGAGCAGTGAAAATAAAAACTCTCCCTTTCTCTAAAACCAAACCCATCGGCCTCAGAAAGCTACGCTCAGGGCCTGAAAGGTCCCTTTCATTTTTAACAAGACATTTTCTTTTCCACAAAGCAAAACTGAAATGAAAGAACTAGAAAGAGAAGAACTAAAAATCAGGGAGATTGTAGGGCAGGATTTAGGCTGCGGTCACACCTAAGGTTTAATTCAGCTTCAGTCCACTTTCAGAGTGAGAAAACACCTCAGCAAAGTGACCAGAAATTTTCTTTCGGCATTATCCACCCAAAAGGTGGATTTTCTGAGTTATTTCACACCGAGAGACGACAGTCTTTCACTTGGCTGATGTATTCTCTTGCTCTGAAAGTGGACTGAACCTGGATTAAACCTTCAGTGTGACCGCAGCCTTAGTGATTCACAAGGACTCAGGTTGAGGACAGGACATTAAAAGGAATAAGAGATGGAAGGAGGGACCCTCTTAAAAATGGGATTTTACCCAGAGCCTTAGAAAGCTGGTAACAGATTATTCATCTCAGTCACTGAATAGCTGAATGCTGAATAGCCCGAGATCTGCTCCAATGCATTGTTGAGATCCAGTTCTTGAAGGGAACCATAGTGAAAATCCTGTTTCTGAACGCGTGCAGAGTTCTTTCCCCACTACTGAACAACCACTGCTGGAGACCTGGGTTGGGAAGGAGGCCCTCTCCTTCCGCTCTTCCCCACAAAGTCAGCTGGGTGACCTTGGGCTAATCACAGTTCTCTTCTGAGCTCTAACAGCCCCACCTACCTCACAGGGTGTTCTGTTGTGGGGAGAAGAACAGAAGGTTTGTCAGCCGCTTTGAGTCCCCTTAAATGGGTGAGAAAAGCAGGCAGAAAAGCCAACTCTTCTGCTGCTTCCTCCTTGAAGCCAGCTGGGTGACCTTGGGCTAATCACAGTTCTCTTCTGAGCTCTCACAGCCCCATCTACCTCACAGGGTGTTCTGTTGTGGGGAGAACAGAAGGTTTGTCAGCCGCTTTGAGTCCTCTTAAATGGGTGAGAAAAGTGGGTTAGAAAAGCCAACTCTTCTCCTCCTCCAAGGACAGCTGAAGTGCAGGGCAGCTCCGGGCCAGCTCTGGCACAGAAAGATGCCACGGGTTGCATCCGTTTACAAAAGGGCCCCCTCCCACTCACCCCCCCCCCCCCCCGAGAAAGCCACCGCAACGCCTTCTCCCTCCAAGCTCTAGGCTGGTTTAGACATCAGCGCAAAGACCGACTGGCTAAAGGGCTCCTTCCAAACGTCGGAGGACAGCGATTTTATCCTCCCCCCCGCCCCCCCCCCAGGCCCGTAGCCAGCTCCATATATATTGGGGGGTGTCACGAATTTGGGAGCGAATGAGTCATATGTCACATCTGATCTCGCCCCTAAGGGACTGGAGTTCATGACATTGGTGGATTAAAGTTTTTGGGTGGAGGGCAAAAAAATGGGGGGGGACCAGCCCCCCCATCTGCCTCCCCCCCCCAGCTACGGGCCTGCTACCCGCAAAAAGGATGAGGATAGCCCCTGCCTCCCAAAAAAAGAAAGGGAAGGAAAGAGAAAGAGAGGGAGAGGGAGAGGGAGGCGGAGGAAGAGGAGACGGAGAGGCGGACGGCGGGACAGCGAAGCATCCGAGGGGAAAAGGGTTCACGGGGTTTTTCCATCGCAAGATCCGCTGCCACGGCGGCCCCTTCGCAAACCCGGCAGCGCCCCCCGCCTCCGCCTCACCGTCGAAGCGCGTTTTCCGTCCAGGTGTGTCCCAGCCAGGCGCGCTCCAAGGCCTCGGCGGCGGGAGCCTTTGCAAAGTTTCCCCGAAGCCCGCAAAGTCCAGCCGCCCTTCCCCGTCGGAAGCGCCTCCTCCTCCTCCGCCAAGCGAGCGCCAGGCAGGCGTCCGCACCGCCGCGCGCCGATCCGGGATCGACCCCCCGAGCGGCGGCTCCGATGGTGAGGTTTCGCGCCCCGGCGGGACGCGGGCGGGCGGGCGGGCGGGCGGGCGGGCGGAGCGAACTCTCTGCGCCCCAGAAGATCGCTCTGGGCAGAAGAAAGGGAGCCCCGGGAAAGGAGCCCCGCCGGACAGACCGGGACGGAGAGCAGACCGGCCCGGCCCCGGATCGAACCGCCGCCGCCGCCGCCGCCGCTGCGGGTGGAAAGTGCCGCTCGCTCACTTCCGCGCAGCTGGGAGGCGCCCAGATGTCAGGAGCGGCCAGGCTCTTGGAGGCAGAAGCCACTCCCCGCCCCGGCTCGGGAACGGGAGGGGGAGCCTGTATCCCTATAGCCGGCTTTTTAAAAAGCAGCTCCAAAAAAGTGGCGCAGAGGGGGCGGTGTGGACGCTCCCGCTGCTATCCCGTCTCTAATCCGCATTAAAGGCCTACAGGTGCGCTTTGGGAGCGTGCCATTTCCTTACGTCCTGGCCTTTCAGGGGGGTTAGAGTCAGGGGCACGTGTGGATCCTGCCACGTTAAAAGGGTGGGTGGGTGCAGCCACAAACACCCGTGTTAACATGCTGGGGTAAGGGGAGGAAGAGAGGGGCGGGTGGGGGTGAAGATGGGGGCATCTTGGTCTAGTGATTAGGGAGCCAGCCTCTTATCTGGGAATACTGGGCTTGATTCCGCCCTCCCCCACAAAGCCAGCTGGGTGACCTTGGGCTAGTCACAGCCCTCTTCTGAGCTCTCACAGCCCCACCTACCTCACAGGGTGTTTGTTGTGGGGAGAAGAACAGAAGCTTTGTCAGCCACTTTGAGTCCCCTTAAATGGGTGAGAAAAGCGGGATGGAAAAGCCAACCCTTCTTCTTCCTCCATGAAGCCAGCTGGGTGACCTTGGGCTAGTCACAGCCCCATCTACCTCACAGGGTGTTTGTTGTGGGGAAAAGAACAGAAGGTTTGGCAGCCGCTTTGAGTCCCCTTAAATGGGTGTGAAAAGTGGGATGGAAAAGCCAACTAATTCTTCTTATTCTGGGAGGGCTGTATTTTAAAGATGTGTTAAGAATCCTTGACGTATTTAACTTTTTGTGACCCACCTTGGACTTTCTGCTGGAGGCCTGGACGGAAAACAAAAGAAGCAAACCTTCCCGATCAGCCAAGGGCCGAATCTTACAAAGAAGAAGAAAAAGCAGCCCCCATTTCCAGGCTGCCTTGGAGGAAACGGCTCTCCATTCCGAAGGCTGCTGCCAAAGCGCCCACTCTGTTTGCTCAGGAGGCCCCTGGCGTCCTACCGGGATGAAAAGAGGCGCTCACAAAAGTCCCTCTCTGAGCGCCGCTGCTGCTGGACACAGGCCTGGCGCCGTGCCCTGTCCGCTGCTGCCTGTGTTTGCACAGTTGGGGTTAGAAAAACACCCTTCCGTCAGCGCCAGGAGGTGGGGGGTGGAAGAAGCCACATTTGGGTTCCACAGATCTTGTCCAGAGCCCTCCACCAGCGGTCCAGGGGGCAGACAACCTCTCTTGCTCCTATGGCGCCATGCCAAGGAGATGAGAGGTGGAGGGGAAGGACTTTGCCTAAGGACTCCAGTTCCCTGAAGGAAAACTGGGAATCAAGTGTAGTTTTTAAAACAGGAAGGCAAGCTACACAGAGTGTGTAAGCTGCTGGGGGGCAGGAAACCTATTCCAGACTGCAGGGATATCAGGCGTGGCCGTTGCCTTATTGGCCTGCCCGTGCCTTAAGATCAAGCGGTGAGGCCCTCCTGGTTGTCCCACCATCTTCAACAGTGAGGCTGGTGGGCACCCGGCAGAGAGCCTTTTCTGTGATGGCCCCCAGACTATGAAATAGCCTCCCCCACGAGGTGTGTCATGCCCCTCCCTTATATATATTTAGGAGGCTGGTGAAGACGCACCTCTTTGCCCTGGCCTTTGGCTGAGCTGATTATATTTCCCCCCCAGTACAGACACTTATTTTAAACATATTGTGTATTGTTTTAGAGTAGTTGAATTTTAAAAGTCTTTTCATGTATATTCTGTTTTTATCTGTTGTTTAAGGTTGTTACCTGCCCAGAGACCTTTGGGTATGGGGTGGGATAGAAATGTAAATAATAAATAATAAACAAATGAAGCTGCATCCAGTTAAATTGAGCAAAGGAGGGCTACCCTAATGGTTAGTGGTCTGGAAACCATGTCCTATGAGGAAAGGTTGAAGGATCTAGAGATGATCACGGTCTTCAAGTATCCGAAGGGCTGTCACAGTGCAGAGGGATCGTCCCTATTCTCACTTGCACAAGATGGGAGGACTAGAAACAACGGGATGAAACTTCAAGGGAGTCAATACAGATTAGACTTTAGGAGAAACTGACTCATAGGGTGTTTTTCCACTGTCACTAAAAGTACCTATTAAGTACCCATTAATGGGTACAAAAATGCCATTACATACCCATTTATGGGTACTTAATGGGTACTTTTAGTTGACAGTGGAACAAGACCCATAGAGAAGGCGATCAGTCAGTGTAACAGGTTGCCATGGGAGGTAGTGGGTTCTCTTTCGCTGGAGGTCTTCAAGCAGAGGCTGGACCTACATCCATTTGGGATGGTTTAGGAAATCCTGCCTTGAGCAGGGAGCTGGGCTTGATCAGCCTGGTAGGTATGTGCACAACTGTATTTTTGACATTCGAATCCAAGTAGATTCGAATGTCATAAAATCTGATTTGAATCAGCAACATTCGAATCTGTACGTTCAAATGTCAGATTCATATTTAAAGATACGAATGCCGACAACATTTGTATCTGTTAGTATGTATCTGTGCACGTGCCAGAAAAATCCATATGCATCCCATATTATCCCATATGCATCCTGTTGTCATCCCATATTTTAAGCGCAACATATGGATAATTTTCAGGCAGCTTCGTATACGACAGATGCGAATCTACACATCTGAATCATTCGAAAATCCGTATCGGATTTTGAAAATCCGATTGGAGTTCAGATGTCAAAATTTGTTGGATTCGAATGAAATATTCAAGTTTTTGAATATTTATGCACATCCCTAGATCCTGGGCGTCCTTCCAACTCTATGACTCTATGGCGCTAAGACTCTGCGAACTCATATGTTGCTGACAGTATTTGAGAGGTGAATTGTAATTGGCTGACAGTAATTGACAGGTGGAAGCATCCACACGTTGGTGTTCCCATCTGACTTCAACTCTAATCCACTTCCAAAGTGCTTTTTCTGGCCTTTCATGGGGAGGGGAGGAGAACGCTAATGTCTGGCAGGTTTTGCCTCTAAGCCACTTCCGATTCCGGAGGCAGCCCTCCTTTGTTGGATATGGAACTTCCAGTTAAGATGCTCAGGTGAGGAAAACAGGACTCTCACCTGCCTTGTGGGAAATGTAGTTCTCTTTCCTCGATATCCCAGGACACCCCATCTGGAACTCCTTCCCAGCACATATTTACACACCCAACAGCTGTTATGTCTAATGGATCAAAAATATCCCTCCTTTCAACAGATGATGCCAAGATCATCTACATTCTGTTCTCAGAAGTGTGCAGAAATTATTATTTTTTCCAGTTCTCCAGTGCTTACACAGTTGCTTTCTGGCTGTAAACTGTTAGATTTTGTTTTTAATGCGTGTTTATTTAGTTTGTTATCTATCCTGGGACCTTCAGGAAATTCATGCAAAATAAATAAATGTTACTGCAGGAGCAGTATGTCCAGTTCCTCCTCTATGGCAAACTGCAGTCAGAAACCTTCACGATTCCCAGGTTGATGCTCCCAGCAAGCGACAAAGTCAGAAAGAAAATTCTGCCTCCAGGATTCTTCTTCTCTCGGGCTCCAGCCAACCCCACCACCACGGAGATCAAACCCAGTGAGTGTAGCAGCTGACGTTTTCCTGGGATCAACAGTCTCTCGGCCAAATTCAGGCAGGGGAAGCAGACCAGGGGACAGCTAGATCCTGTTTTTCTCAGAAATATCCCCACGGATGAAGGATGCAAAGAGAGAAATGCCAAAAATGTGAAACATCAGCAGAGATGATGAACCAGGCCAGGCCAGCTCCAGCAAACGCAGAGAGACCCTCTGTCTCTGCGCTTTTGCAAACAAGCTGGGAAGGGAGAAGAGAAATGGATAAGAGCTTAGAAACAGGGGCCCCGGTGGGTGGGAGAGCTTCAGGCTCTTTGTCCTGAGGCCTATTCGCACTACAGTCGGCAGTGCATGATTAGTGAGCTTCTGGTGAAGAGCATCTACAACTGGAGGAGGCTGTTACAGGCTCCAAGCACCCCCGGGCCTTCCCAGAAGTTCACTAATTGTTGACTAGGTGTGGAGCATGAAATCGTGCTCCGCACCTTAACCAACGTTGACCGAAAGCTTACCTGGAGCATCCAGGCAGCGCCCATTCACACCTCTTTTTGGTGGCCCAGGGTCATCCGAGCGGACCGGCATCTCAGACGAACATAGACGTGACTGCGACACCTTGCGTGCGCAGGACATCAGTGTCGTCATGGTGATGGCGCCACAACCAATATGGCGGCGTCCAGAAGAGGACCGGGCCCTGGATTGGTCACAGGTGAATGACCGATCGTGCAGGGCTTAGTCTGTTTGGGAACGCTAGTTAACATTGGGTGACCGCACTCCTTTCCCGTCCAGCGGACTGGAAGGGAAGTGTGAAAACGGTCCCGGTGGAATGAATCTTTGGCAAAGAAGAAGCAGAAGAAGAGTTGGCTTTTCTACCCTGCTTTTCTCACCCATTTAAGGGGACTCAAAGCGGCTGACAAAGCTTTTCTGTTCTTCTCCCCACAACAGTCACCCTGTGAGGTAAGTGAGGCTGTGAGAGCTCAGAAGAGAGCTGTGACTAGCCCAAGGTCACCCAGCTGGCTTCATGGAGGAGTGTGGAATCGAACCCAGTATTCCCAGATAAGAGTCCTGCTCCTTAACCACTAGACCAAACTCGCAAGGATGGACCCCCCCACACACACACACCTGACCCCCAATGAGACCAAAAGCAGGCAGAGTGCAATAGTAAATAAATAAATAACAATCAGTGTGCAGACAAACAGATGTTGGTTGCTGGTGTGTCTGGCCCTGGCCTCCCCCAAAGCCAGCTGCATAGTCCCTGAGCTTACCAGAAAGTATCTTGCCTCTCTACACAAATGCGGTGTTGGATTTATCTGCAAACCAGATGGTGGTTTGCGTTGCACGGGGACATGGGAATTGCCAGATGGGAAGTGTAACAGGGGGCGCCAGCAGAGAGCAGGGTGGCCCCCATCAAAAGAGGACCCAGACTAAGGTTGCAGGGCTCTTGAGTGGCCCCTGCAATAAGGGGTCCCTCCCTAGGTGCTCTTTTCTTCTCCCAGTGCAGGATTCCTGCAAGCTTCCAGGACCGCAAGATCCCCTCCCTCTTCTGCTCTTGGTAGCTAGGAGCTCTTAACATATGGCTAATGATTAAAGAAAGTCAAGAGGCTGGAAGTATGGGGAGGTGGGGGTGAAGGGGGTGGGGAAAGGGCTGCTTCAGTCTGGTGGCCTTGCAGGGAGCTTTGGTTGCAACCACTCAAAGTACGGGAAGATGGACAATTCTGCTCTCAAGGAACAAATGCGCTTAGAGCGATGGGTGCGGCTTGAATAGCATACCTCACAAGGTTGTTGTGAAGATAAAGGGGAGGGAAGGGAGAGGAGAGAAGACGGTTCTGTTCAAAGCTTGGGGTTTTTTGGAAAGGCAAGGGCAAACTGCCTGGAAAACAAAGGCTTGCCCGGAAATAGGCAATGGCAAACCACTTCTGTATCACTGCCAAGAAAACTGCATGGAGATTGCCCGCAGAGTCTGTCTAGGAGGGGCTGTAGTTAAGTGGTAGAGTCAAGTGCCTAGAAAGCAAAGGGTTGCTGGTTCGAGCCCTAGCGTCTTCCTGGAAATAGGCAATGGCAAACCAATTCTCTATCTCTGCCAAGAAGACTGCGTAGAGATTCCTATGGAGTCTTGGAGGGTTTGTAGCTCAGGGCTAGAATAAACTGCCTGGAAAGCAAAGGGTTGCTGGTTTGATCCCCAGCTTCTCCCGGGAAGTTGGCAACGACAAACTGCTTCTATATCTCAGCCAAGAAAACTGCATAGATGAGCCCATGGGATGAAAATGTGAGGGGTCACACGCTACTAGAGATGCTTTTGAACCGCTTCTCTTTTTGCTATGTATGAATGTAGCCTAAGAAAAGGCTGAAGGAGTATATCTGAATGCGTGCCCAGTGAACTAAACTCTAGGACTCAGCAGTTGGCAGATTCTGTGAGGGACAAACATGGCGCCAGTGACTTAGCCAAGTGCAGAAAACCCCAGCAAACAGAAAGATGCCCTGCCAGGACCCTTGGCAGGAAGGCAGGGCGGGGGAGAAGGTGGCTCTTTTTCTCTAACTCACCTGCACCCCAGAGTGGAGTAACTCAGGTCCTCTGAAGTCTCTGGGACAGTGTGCAAGAATGTGGTTTTTTTGCATTCAGATTCCAGTCGAATCGAATGTCAAAACGTTCTATCCGATTTGAATGTTTAAAATCCAAATGCAACAATTCAAAACAATTCAAATGCAGGAAAATACAAAAAACCCACGATTCAAATCCATTACATTTGAATCTATCCCTTCAAATGTTGGATACGAATTTGGAGATATGAATGTTGGCAACATTCGTACGTGTTATACGTATCTGTACGGATTTAGTATGCACCCCGTTTTATGCCGTATGCATGCTGTTTTCGTTCCGCATTATAAAACGCAAATGTGTGCAGTTACGTACGATATTCCTACAGATACATTTCTGTACATTCAAGTGACTCAAATCATTTGAACAAATGTTTCGGAACATTCCAAAGTCGTTCGCATGGGAAGACGTTAGATTCGAATTCGAATGGCCGCATTCGAACGAATTCAATCGGATTTCGAATGTTTAGAATATGTGTGCACATGCCTACATCAGCTGCGGCCCCCGAAGACCCCGGCCTTGTGCTTCCCTCTTTCCTGGGAACGAAGGGAGGGAATAAAAAAACCCAGAAGAAGATGGCGTCTGGATCCCATTAACGTTGCTGAGCAACAGGAAGTAGTAGAAAGGGGGCCGGTGGGTCTGTCCTCCCCCTTTCCACCCACATTTCTGCCAGAAGCTGTGGAGAGGGGAGAGCGTGGGAAGGTTGAAGTATTTCAGATCTTTCACCTGCCCGCAGGGTGGATACAAGAAGCATTGGGTCCTGGGAACCATCACTGGTAAAAATTCACAGTCGGCCGTCACTTCAGCTGAATAAGAATGTTAAAAAAAGGGAAACACATTTCCCACCTGGAATCATTACTCCATCTTTGGAGCCTTTTTAAAGGCCTTTAAGACATGTGTTAATACACTTAGGATATAAGTAAGAGGAGGAACCCTGCTGGATCAGGCCACTCTAGGAGCCGTGGATTAAGAGGAGTCCATCAAGTTTTGCTTATTTATTATTTACATTTCTATCCTGCCCCACACCTGAAATCTCAAGCAAAAGGCAAAGGCAAAACCATCGCCTGCCCTCAAAATCCTTGAAAATGGGAGTCCAACCTCTGGGCTGTGGTCACACTTGAGGTTTAATCCAGCTTCAGTCCACTTCCAGAGTGAGAGAATACCTCAGCAAAGTGATGAGCTGTTTTCTTTCAGTGTTAAGGAACTCAGAAAATTCACCTTTGGGAGAGATAATGTGGAAAGAAAATTACTGGCCACTTTGCTGAGGTACTCCCCCACTCTGAAACTGGACGGAAGCTGGATTAAACCTCAGGTGTGACCACAGCGGTACCTGGGCATCCATCTTCCTAGCCATTGATACTCCTGTTCTCTGTGAATGTGTCTACTAATTGACGCCTCGCTTTAAATCATGCTAATCCAAGTTGCTCTTTCACAAGAGGCACTTGGGAACAGGAACTTGCCCGGTACTTACCTTCAGGTCCGGCGAACACTTTTCAGGATCAGCTCGCTTTGAGCTATGGAAGCCGCCCAAGGGCCTACCCACTTCCTTTTGGTCTTTCACCACATTTGGCTGTGGATTCTGGAGGGCGTTCACCGGAGGTTGAAGGGATTGCAGAAAACTCAACGGTGTTGCTGGGTGGCCTGTGATAGGTGAGGTGGTGGGTCCTGGGACCCTTAAAAGCTGCAATGTATCGGGAATGCCAGGGGAGTGTCTGCCGTCACAGGCTTCACCATGCGCCTGTCAGCTAAGGATGAGAAAAGCCTCTCTGGAGGGGAGTTAGTTTTGTTGCCAAGAAAATGGCATGGATCTGTCCGGGCTCCTGAAAGTGAGCTTGACATCTGTGCCTTGCCATAGACTCCACAGACTCCGTGGGCGCCTCTGTGCAGTTTCATTGGCAGAGAGATAGAAGTGGTTTGCCATTGCCTACTTCCAGAGACTGGCTGGGGACTGACTGCTTCCCAGGTATCTGGCTCTACCTTTGAGCTGCTCCCTAGCAAAGAGCCCCAGCCGTTTCACCCCAGACCAACCATTAAAAAGATATTAGCCAGCTCCTTTCCCTTCTTCGTCCTGTTTATATGCGACTGCCGTCCCCGGAAATGTGAACAGCATTCCTTTCCCTCTGTCCTACCCATCAAATGCTGATTCAGCACTCTTCTTGCATGTGTTCTGTGCTAGATCCATGCGCTAAATTCCATCACCAGCTATGCCTACAGGGAAAAACCAAGGCAGAGGTTGCAGGAATTGGTCTTAAAGGCTTTTTGGCCCCCTGAAAGAGGACCTGCAAGTGAGGACATATGATTTCTCCCCTCTCCCTATTCCAGGGTCTCCAACTCCATAACGTCACAGTTCTGAGAGAAATGGACGCCGAAGCCCCACACTCAGTAGGAGCCTGTTTTCTTTTCTTGGCCGTCTCAAGAAAATACTCTGCCTTGGGCCAGAAATGTCCATCTGGTGGATACTGGCATGAAAAAGGCTCCATATGTACAAGACATGGGCTGTGGTCACACTTAAGGTTTAATCCGGCTTCAGTCCACTTTCAGAGTGAGAGAACATATCAGCAAAGTGATGAGCTGTTTTCTTTCAGGGTTAAATAACTCAGAAAATTCCCCTTTGAGATAGATGATGTGGAAAGGAAATTCCTGGTCACTTTGATGATGTGTTCTCTTGCTCTGAAGGTGGACTGAAGCCTGATTAAACCTTAGATGTGACCACAGTCACAGAAGGGGCATCCTTGCCAGCTTCTGGAAATGTTTACCCATTCAGTGTGAACTTCACATCCACCTAAGCCTGAAAAGGCACATTTCTGAGTGGCTTCTTTCACTGTTTCCAGGCAGCAAGGGGAAAGGCAGGTTATGAAACACCCTGTTTTGGTCCAAGAGACAAACTGGGACTCTCCTCACCCCTGGAATCCATTCAGTTAGCTGCCCATCCAGTAAGCTCCATGTCGCATTAGCTTGCTGGGAACATCCTGGAGCTCACTGTCTGGCTGCCCCCCCCCTTTTTTTTTTTTTGCATACCTGGTGAGCTCCAGGAAACTCCCAGAAACCTAATGCTACAGACTTTGCCAGACACGCAGGCAAGCAAAATTCTGGGACACCAGTCACCAATGTTGCTTTTTCCAGAATAGCATAGTCCTGGAATGAGCATTGTATTGGGAAGATCTTGCCAGGCATGCAGGTAAGTCCTGGAATCAGCATTGCACTGGGAAGACCCACACAGATGTCCGGGAATCCCAATGGAACGGCAGTAAGATTTTGCTTTTGAGGTCACACCTGTAAGTTCCCTTTGACATAAGAGTTGCTCTCATGTGTGCTTCCACCTCCGCTCTCTCTTTCAAGACACTCTGCCTTACAGCTCTTATTTTGAGGTGCAATTACTGGGACCCCCCCCCCCTCTCCATATGAGAGACTTCCATAGCTGATGGTGTAAGAAAGCACGACCCGACGACAAGAATCCACAGGTGGGAAAACTCCTTGCTCTTCTCGGCTGAGTTTGAAGGGCCTTTCACCACCTGGACAGAGATCGGGAGCAAAATTTGACCCCCTTCCAAAATCCTTCTTTGCGAGAATGGGAGGAACATTGCCGGAAGATGGTGGCTGTTCCCAGGAGAGAATGAATATATGGAAAGACAGCAAGCTGAGCTTCAGGCAATAGCTGCAGTCAAAACTCAACCCTTAAGCGCCCTCTGGTGCTTAGAGGGGGTCCAGGAAATTGGATACACCCAAAGCCAGACAATTCTTGTTTTCCATGTTCTTCCTCGCTTTGCTACCAGGGTTGCGTTCACACCCAGGTTTTAATCCAGTTTCGGTCCACTTTCAGAGTGAGAGAACGTATCTGCCAAGTGACCATTTTCTTTTCACTTTATGTAACCTAGGATCTTAAGTTCTCTCCTACCCATATAAATGCAATCACGTTGCGAATAAAATAGATCAAACCCTGCAGGCTTTGTGCATAAGGCCCAAGATCTGAGGCCGATTCGCAAGAACACGTGTAGGACGCCCTGGGACGGAGCATTCACGTCTCTGCGACGGAGGTTCCATTCGGAACCACCCCAGCCCATCCCAGGACGCCCTGCATGCATTCCGGGGGTAGACCACGAAATCATGCTCTACACCCAGCCCAGGGCATTCCTGGCTGTCCCATCCCACAGCTGTTTGGGAAGGAGAGCGTTTGCACGCTCCCTCCCTGACAGTGCAGGCCCCGCCCCAGGCCTGTTGCCATTGGGTCAGGTAAGACCCAGGGGCGGGCAGGCCTGTCTGGTCCCTTCCCCAGGTTCTTGCACATTCCAGGGGACCAGATCATGCCCCCTAGAGCCTGCAGTAACACCTCCCCCCCCCGCACCTCCCAGGGCATGGCCTACCTGGACCCGCGCATGCGTCAGAGGTGCAAAGGTTCTGGAAAAGAAAGTAAGGGTCATCATGAACTCTTGCTAAAACATGAGGTCATCACAAGCTCTCACTGAAGCACTGCCATCCTACCTTAGGGGGCTGTTCCAAAGGATAAGAACATAAGAACCTCAGAGGATCCCTGCTGGATTGGACCGCAGACCATCTAGTCCAGCACTGAGTCCCACACAGTAGCCCACCAGTTGCTTCTGGGCATCTCATGCAGATGACAAGGGCGAAACCTTCACCTGCTCTCGACTCCTGCCTGTCTCTCCAACTTGGAGGAAGCACCTAGGCGTCCATTCTGGTAGCCATTGATACAGCTGTCCTCCATGGATGTATCTGACCCTTTCTTAAAGCTGTCGAAGCTGATTGCTGCCACCACCCCTTCTGGATGAAAAAATGCTTCCCCTTGTTTGTCTTAGCCCTCCTGCCCATCAACTTCATCGAATGGCCCCTAGTTCTGGTGTTGTATGATGGTGAATTTTTCACTATCCACCTTTTCTACACTGGGTTATTTATTTTATAAATAACCCGGATCTCCCAGGAAGAAAGGTGGGATGCCTCTTTTAATGCAACTCAGGTCAATCTGTATCGTTTATGGCATTTCTATCTTGCTTTTCCTCCGAAGAGGAAAATACCGTTCTCCATCCCCCCATTTTATCCTCACTGTGCACCCCAGGGAGGCTGAAGGTCACCTTGGGAGCTCTTATGGCCAATTGCAGATTTAAACCCAGAGGGCTGTTGGTTCTAGCCTGCCATTGTGCCACTATAATTTTGCTTATTTGCGGTTTAGTTATTATTGGTCTCTGTGAAGGCACTGATCCGGTTCTCAGCAGACAGATAGCATAGGATATATTGAAGGTTTGCATTCAGGCACCGTGTTTTCAAGTACATTTTCACATACGTGAGATACAGGGTCTTTCTGCACGTACCTCTCTTAATCCGGATTTAGAAGATCTGGATCTTTGGTGTCCGGTCCTCGTGGAATCTGGTCCTTGAAGTTCTGCATCACGGTGGGGGCCCCATGCATCTGCATGGGCTGTCTAGCTCCTGGTGGCAAAGGGGGGGGGGGCTAAACAGGGCCGCCATGCGGAATCTGTAGCGCCCATCCCGAGTCTCTGATTAAGCGCAAGCAGGATGGGCCGCCAGTGGCGCAGCATGATTAGCCCGCTTAGCCATCAGTCAGGGGTCACTCCCAGTTACAGGGGGCATGGCGGAGAGACACAGTTTCACACCTGCCTACGTTGTCGCTATGACGCTTGTGCTCTGCTCTATAGACCACTATGAAGGACATGCGGCCTTACATAGTGGTGAGCGGTGGGACAGAACCAAAGCCATTCTGCTGCAAACGGCGGGCTTAGAGGACCCCACGGCTTCTGATCCAGTCTTCTTGGCAGAAGACTCAACACACCATTAAAGGGGTCTTGCACTAATCTGGATTTAAGAGCCCACAGACCCCATTAAATCCAGATTTTGACGACACTCGTGGACACAACGCCTTCAGAATGAGGGCCTGCCCATGCCTTAAGATCTAGTGATGAGGCCTTCCTGGCCGTCCCACCACCTTCAGTAGTGAGGCTCGTGGGCACCTGGGAGAGAGCCTTTTCAGTGATGGCCCCCAGACTATAGTCTCCCCCTTGAGGTGCGTCATGCCCCTTCCTTTAGCAAAGCGGTGAAAACACACCCCTTTACTCTGGCCTTTGGCTGAGATGATTATGTTTCCCCTCCCAGTACAGATACCATCATTTTAAACATGTTGCGTATTGTTTTAGATTTGTTGAATTTTTAAAGGGCTTTTAATGTATATTCTGTTTTTAATCTCTTGTTTTAATGGTTGTTACCCACCCAGAGACCTTCGGGTATGGGGTGGGATAGAAATGTAAATAAATAAATAAATAATAAATTAAGAGGCTGTGTGTGCAGAAGGTACGTAACTGATCCATACCGACTGTGTACCTATCGGGTTCCTAATGGGGTCTCTGTTGCAAAAAGGGCCCTAGAAGCTTTTAAGAAAAAGGAGATTTTGGGTGTTTTTCCACTGTCACTAAAAGTACCCATTAAGTACCCATTAATGGGTACATAATGGCATTTTTGTACCCATTAGTGGGTACTTAATGGGTACTTCTAGTGACAGTGGAAAAACAGCCCTTCTGGACCTGTGTTAGTGGCCTGCGCATCAACGCACACAAAAGCAACCACGCCTGAATGGGGGTTTAGTTCTACATTATGAAATTTTATTGCTCACATGCAGGAATAGTTGGATGTGATACAAAAATAGGTCTCTATACAAATTCTCTTTGCAATTTTTTTTTTTTTTTACAATAGGATCTTTGTCTCTGGTATATCAGCCAGCCTGCAATCCACCAAAACAAAGCCCGCCCGCCCGCCCCCAATCTCCATCCCTCTCTTCCCAGCTTCCTGTCCGTCTTCTTCCCAGTTTGCCGTTCATCACAACCCAACAGACAGACGGGACGCTCAGTGTTATGGTCTGAGGAGTATTGCTTTTTCCTCTTTTTTAAAAAAGGTGAGTGGGGAAAGAATCAATACAAAGACACAGCTAACTAGGTTGGAGAAGGTATTTAAATATTTGGGTGGGGGGGGGGCAAGGAGAAAAGAGAAGACAAGTTGATCTTGTCTGTACTTCCTGAGGGGGACAAGAAAGAATGTGAAGTGTGGCATTGTTTCAAGGCTGTTCCTCATGCCCTTTGGCAGACTCTATGGGACTCACCTGGCTCTAACAGGGATGCTCAACTACAACTCCCAGGATCCTGTGCCAGACGCAGTTGCAGTAGGGGTTTGCACAGCATGCTGGGAATGGAATGCTGACTTCTGTGGTCCCAGGAACATCTGCAGGGCCACAACTGCAGCACCTCTGGCTGGGCTGGGGAATATGCTCCTCCTGACATCCACCAGACGTTCCTGCTAGGGCCTGGGAGAACAGCCACACTTATATGGGTGAATTGTGGTGTGCGGACCAGTCAAGAGTTTGTAAGAATTATTTTAGGGACTGCACCACCCAAGAGCAATAACCGAAGAACTATAGATAATCAGAATTGTAACAACAACAAAACAAAAAAAAACCCTGGGGTTTCACCAAACTCTGGGCCCTGCTCATATGCGGAAGCCTGTCTCTGTTGGTCTGATCCTGTGCTTTCTTCAGCTCCAAATATTAAGCGAACATTGGCCCTGTCTGCATTTATTGCTCAAGCAATATAGCAAGGGGTTCAGGTCCTTTATGCACTTTGGTGCGTCCAGGGGAAGTCCTGAATCCCGCTAGTACGCTTCCCCTACATTGGATGGAGCGCGTACTGGATCAGATGGCCTAAAATGGCCACTTAGTCCAGGGTACCAGTAGATCTTTTATGAAAAGCGGCTGCCAGACTGGCTAACGGAGATGTTCAGATGCAACACACACCTCTGTAGTCTGGTTTCCTGCAGGGGACCCATTGGGTGTCACAGTGCCAAAATGGGGCCTCTGGGAGGCTCTGAGGCCAGGAGCTTTTGTTCCTGGTCACCATCGGCAGCCCTGGAGTCAGCTCTGAAGGTCCTGTTCGCTTCGGAGGAGACACGGTGGCTGTCCCAGCACGGCCGTCGTAATGCAAACAGCCTTCTCTTGGGACAGTTGTGATGCTCTGGCTGATCCGGTCCCACTGGAGCAGCCCAAGCCAGATAAGTGCAGAAGTGGCTTTTATTTATTTATATTGTTTTACCGATATAAGTGCTTCGCTGCCTACAATAGTACTTGCATGTTCGCAGAGACCACTGTAGGGCCAGTTCTACAAAAATGCTCCCTTTGGGCACAGGCAGCCCAAGGTTTAACTGACACAGTGATCGACTCCTTTCTGACAGGGCAAAAGATTCAGCTTGCTGCTTGCTGAATTTGTGGGCCCCTAAAGCGCGGCTGCGGATAGCAGGAACGCCAAGGGTAGACCCTGGGACAAGGCCGCCCTCAAGGCCCTCATGCTGCGGCACCTACTTGGCCATACACCAGTGACCACCAGCTTTGAAGCCTCCAGTGACCAGAGTGTCAGAGGGAAAGGGGCACAGGTTGCTGCCTTGCAAGCCATGCAACTACAGGCATGTTTATAACACGTTCCCCGAACAGCCTCCAGAACACCCCCCACCCCCTTCCTACCTGCTATTTTCCAGGTTAGGCTGCTTTGCCGGCACTCTAAGTGCACTGGAACGTGCTAGCATCACTGAGAGATGGGTAGATAGACCGAAGGCCATATTGGATGGTGCCAGCCCACTGCCCTAAAATATGAAATGATCAGTAGGGTGGGACATTGCGTGCGTTGCTCTATGACTGTGCATTCGGTGGGGCTCCTTCCTTGAAACTGTTTCAAGGCGAGAGCGGAACATGGTGTGCTCACCTCCCTCCAAAGCCTGGCCCACAGTCTGGGCAAGCGCTGGGCATTCTGGGAAGATTCAGCATTGCTCTGTGCTGGCTATTGTATCCCTTAGGCTATATAAAAAAGCTGACCAAAGCAGGTTTTGCCACCAAGGGAGGCATACGTGGCACAAAAGCCCTTTAAAGGGGAGTTGGAACAAATCGCCTACGTTTGTTTCCCAGAATTCTCAGTTCGCGCTTGGCAGAAAAGTATCCGTAGCGGTGCCAAGTATCAGGGATCGGAGTTTGCGCTTGCGCTTCTTTTGAGCGTGAAAACACACTTAGGAAGTGCTTCTTCCATGCGCAGGAAAATACCATGGATTCTCCTGCTACCCTGTCCCAGAGAAGAACAGCTTATCAGGCAAGAGAGGCATCCAGTTCCAAAGAACCTGGCTCAGAAACGATCCAGCCCGGCCTTAGCACCACCTGCCATTCAACAGCACAGCAGAGGAAGTTCCCCCGACATGGGCTCGTTCTGGCCAAGAGGTGCTTCTGACAAGACAATGGCAAGACATAGCAAAGAGTATATGAAAAGTGGATACCAGAAGGCCTTTCCGAATCCAGAAGGGAGACCAGAAGGGCCTTTCCAAATCCAGAAGGGAGATGAGAAGGCCTTTCCAAATCCAGAGGGGAGACCAGAAGGTCTATCCAAATCCAGAAGGGCCTTCCCCAATCCAGAGTGACCAGGAGGGCCTTTCCGAATCCAGAAGGCCTTCCCCAATCCAAGACTGATCAGGAAAAGAAGAGGAATTAAGTGCTTGGACACTAAAGAAAGCAACTAAAATTCTTTCACATTATCACAGATTCATCCCTTCAGCCGTGTCAACGCGGATGAGGGAGCCAGAGAAACGGTGGCAAAAGGAACGTGAGCGCCACCTTTCTCTCCTTTTGTTTCCTTCCGAAGAAAGAGCTCCCAGGAAATTTTAAATCCTCAAACGGCCGGAAGATTGGGCCTCCAAGAAAAGCTAAATTTCAAAACGGCCACAAGCCCACAGTCCTTCCCTGTGGCAAACCGCACGCGGCGCTCCATGCGCCAGCCGGCTTGTGGCACATCTGACAAGCCTGCAACGGTCTCTCAGAGGTCCTGAAAGCTACATTAACGTAAAGTATATACTCAAACCGGGTGTTAAATTAAAATAGAGCGAATGAGGAGGGGTCTTGAGGGAAGGGAAAGGATTGAAGACATACTTACTTTCATGAAACCCTTAAAGAAGGGCAAATGCAGTGAGTGGGTGGGGGAAAAAACTATTAAGCTTATTCAAACCAGATGGAGCAAAAACAGAACCCAAGTGGTCTCCGCAGTCCAACGCTTGCGCCGGAAGAAAGAAGCCTGCTGGGACAACCTTTGCTGAAGGAAAGCGGGAAAAAAAGTGCTCCTTATTTCCGTCCAGAGAACAGTGTGGTTAAAAAGAGACAGAGAGGTAGATTTCAGAGTCATGATTAGAAGCAGATTAGCTGTCTAGGTTTGGCGTTAAAATCCAGCAGCCATTTTCCTCAGACTGTTGTCTTCCCCTGCCCCCTCGGGACAAGCTCTGGCCGGCCAGACCGATTCACGGTCCAAAGGTCAGGGGGAAAGACTGCTACGTTGTCAGGGATCCCGGAACCTGGTTGGCTATCGTGTCCGCGGCATCCGCGTCGAGGGCCGCCCCTGCCGCGCGGGCTCTCACCCCGGGAGCTACTAATTCCGGAGGTAGCGCTGGGCCAGGATGGCCGCATCCAGGGGGTTCATGGGCTGGGCGTCGTGGCCAAGCCGTCGCACGGGCGGGATGTTGCCAAACTGCCGCTTCTGCGGGAAACCTTTGGCCTCGTGCAGCGTGTTCTTCTCTTCGGCCAGCAGCAGCTGCTGCCTCATGTAGTTCTCGAACTCGTACTGTGAACACTCCTCCAGCACTTTCGCCTGGGGAAAAGAGCGAGCTGGTCAGGTTACCAGAAAGGGAGGCGAGAGCCCTGTGGCGGACAGCCTGGATCACCCCAGTCTGCCAGGAAAATGCAAAAGGCTTCTTTCTTGCACCGGTATCCAGTCTCCTCCTTTGTGTATTCATTTCTTGGAGCTACCCTTGCTGGCAAATCTTTGCTACATCAAGAGCAGGGGACTAATGGCTAGAAAGCAAGTTTTCGAGGAAAGCAGGCACAGAGGAAATGGCTTTATGATGGAGGTTGGCCATTGCTTCATCTAGTTCAGAGTCACCTCTGTTTTAATCGACAGGAGGTCTCAGAAACTGAAAATCAAGTTTCTCCCAACCCCGCCTGGAACGGGTGGGATTTGCACCTGGCTCAGCAGATGTTTGGCTCCTGATATGTCCTAGGGAGGCCGGAGATTCTTCTACAAAGAACGGTTACCGGATTAAGAAGGAGGCTTGGCTTTTCTACCTTGCTTTTCTCACCCTTAAGGGGAATCGGAGCGGCTGACAAACCTTCTGTTCTTCTCCCCGCAACAGACACCCTGTGAGGCAGGAGGGGCTGTGGGAGCTCAGAGAGAGAGCTGTGACTCAGCCAAAGTCACCCAGCTGTCTTTGTGGAGGAAGGCGGAATCAAACTGGGAGACTGCCACATACAAAGCCCAGCACTCTACCCACAAGACCAAACTGGTTCACCTTGTGCACACTGATTAACCCTCTGAGGGTTCTGAGCACCAGTCTTTGGCATTCGCAATCAGAAGGTTCTTGCCCTGCAACTCAGCACGAAGGCCTGGCTTTGCACGGATTGCATGAATGAATTTAAGCATGGCTGCTGCGCCACAGGGACTGCAGGGATACAAACTACGAAAGTAAGGCATACAATAGTTGCGCCACCCTAAGAAGACCAGCATGTGGGCATCCTGATTCTGAAGAGATGGGCTTAACCAAGGCTATGTCAACCGGAGTCGGGGGTGTGGAGGCAGAGGATCCTATTGTCAAGAAATGTTAGCAACTTGTGAAAGTCAAGGCAATGTGTTTTAGAAAAAGTGTCCCAAGTGAAAACAGACACACTGTTGCTATTTGATGGGTACCGCTGAATTACGACTGATTCTTGGCTGATTGCATGGGCCACTTGCTTTCCAGGCCATCTGCCTGTCTCAGAGGGCACCTGTATGCAGTTTTCTTGGCAGAGATACAGCAAAGGTTTGCCATTCCCTGCTTCCAGGGATAGGCTGTGGATTGAACTGGCAACCCTCCACTTTCCAGGTCGTTTGCTCTACCACTGAGCAACAGCCACTCCCGGGCTCCACAGGCACCTCTATGCAGTTTTCTTGGCAGGAATACAGAAGAGGTTTGTCATTTGCCTACTCTCAGGGACAGGCTGAGGATTGAGCTGGCAGCTTTCTGTGCTCCTGGCAGTTTGCTCTGCCTCTGAGCTAGGGCCTCTCCTGATGAACAAGTACTAGCAGCTTCTAATGGAGAAGCACAGTTATAGTTCACCGGCAACACTCCAAATGCTTCCAAAAGCCAAGGAGGACCTAGGGAAGCCCCAGAAGGCTGAGAAAGACCCTACGCACCGGCAGAGGCTGGAGAGGATCTTTCTGGGCTGCCTGGGCAACTTGCCGTTCTCCAAGAGAAGCAAATCAAATGAAAATAAGAGGCGCTGTCAAGCTGTAGAACCTCTGCTACTCCAAGCAAGCTGCCATTTGCAATTTCCTATCCTCCTTCCCGACTCCCCCAAGGTCTTACGTCATGCGCATTTTCCGGATTGGCCACCTGGTCGTCTATGTCCGGCACCACTTGCAAAGGCCCACTTAGCGAAGACATGGACTGCCTGTTAGGAGGGACAGAACAGCAGATCAGAAGGCTCTAAGCTCCCGGGAAGGCTCTTGCTGCGTGGGCCTTATTCTGGAATACATCCCAGAATAGGGCCCCTGTGGTCGGCAGGCTAGTGGAGATTATGGCAGGCTGCAGGTGAGGCCTGCCTTAGCTTGTATTAGCCTGTGGACTGTGGGTGCCTATTCTGGGATGTAATCCAGGACTTGGCTCCATCTGAGAGGAAGGGGAGGAAGAGAAGGACAAGAAAAGGAGAAGAGGAGGAAAAGAGTTGGCTATTATACCCCGTTTTTCCCACCCTTAAAGGGACTCAGATCAGCTGACAAACCTTCTGTTCTCCCCACAACAGACACCCTGTGGGGACGAAGCCTCCAATCAGAGCGATGTCTGTCTCGCACTGCGCCCCACGTCCGCCGACATCAATTTCCAAGGATGCCGCTTCTCATTTTCCACAAGCCAACCGAAGCCAGGGCCTGTTCGCACTTGGCCTTTTTCTGGAGTGTATCTCAGGATAGGGGTCTGTGGTCCACATGGTAATGCAGACTCTAGCAGACCTCACTCTGGGCCTGCTGAAGCCTGCACTAGCATATGGACAGCAAGTCCCTATTCCAAGATGTATTCCACAATAAAGCCAAGTGCGAATAGGCCCTCAGTGTGGACAAGGAGGCAAGGGTGGGTGAGATTACGGGGAGTGCTTCCAAACCGTGACACCTGGGCCTCTTTCACCTTGACCCACTGTTGGTTTGTTTCAGCCTGCTGATCGTTTGTGAACACCTTTCTGCACCATCCCCAGTTCTCCACTCCTGCTTTGAAGTATGCTACCCAAACCATTCACATTGTATGCTAAGAGTTGCTTTGGTTGGGAATTCCAATATAGACTGTGATGCCGGCCCGGTAGAATCTCTGCCCCCTGCCTGATCCATCTGTAGGGAAGGATTTATGGTTGAAGGAAATGTTTTCATGGTTGAATAATTTCAAGGCGCCTTCCAACTCTGCTCTTCCACCCTCCTTCCCAGGTATCACTCTACCAGCTCAAATGTGTTTTACAGAAAGAGAGATCTTGGATAAGGATATGATTGCTTGTGTGATAAATGTTTCGCTCCTGTAGATGTGGGACAAAGGGAAATGCAAAGATGCTTATACCAGGTTGAAGGTATAAAGCAAGGATTGCTTTCCCTGCTGACTTCTGATCCCGAGTCACAAGAGCAAGGAGCAAAAGCCAGAGCAGGACATGTTTCTAGCAAGCCCTTCAGGTTTTTGCGCTAAATTCCCGGCAGAATGACTCAGGTTCTGGGGCGATTTCGTACTTCCCTTCCCGTCCACTGGATGGGGAAAGTGTGTGATCACCCAAAGTTGACTAGTGCTTGCACTTGTGAGCGCTAGTCAGTTACAGCCTAAGCCCTGCACAATCAATCATTCACCCGTGACCGATCCCGAGGCCGGTCCATTTCTGGGAGCCGCCATTTCGGTTGTGGTGCCCTCCGCAACTGTGTGCGCATTAGCGCTGTCGTCATGACGACACTGAGGCTCTGCGCATGCGCAGTCACATCTATGGTTGTCTCTGGGGTCGTCGCGGCACCTCAGATGACCCTGGAACACTGGAAGGGGTGCAGATGCTCGCCGCTGGAGCATAAGTTCCAGGGTAAGGTCAGTAAAGGTGCGGAGCACATTTTCATGCTCCATACCTAGTGAATAATCAGGGAATGACTGGGCAGGCAGGGGCGCTTGGAGGCTGTAACAGAAGTTCCCTAATTAATTCACTACCGGCTTATGTGTGAAAAGGCCTTTGCCCTGCTCGGCCTCCTTCACGCCACGCCACACCACGCCACGCCACGCCACGCCACTTACCATGAAGCAATTATGGAGCTGAGGGATTCGAGCACACCGGAGGCCGTCAAGCGCTGCTGGGGGTCCAAGACCAGCAGCTTCCGGATCAAGCACACGGTGTTTTCTGAGACGCGGCCATCCCTGCTGGGACAAGGAAAGCATTAGTGGAGGCTAAGAGGTAGGGCAGTAAACAGGGGAACCGTTTGGAAGCCATGTGGCAGGCCAGGCCAGTCAGGGGAAATCAAATTCTGCTTCCACTCACTCAGGGATGGTGTATTCAGCAGCCTTGATCTTTCGGAAGAGCTCCTGAGGGATGCTGTCATAGAAAGGAAACTGTCCGTAGAGCATAGTAAAGAGCACCACACCAAGGGCCCACATGTCACTGGGCTTGCCACGATAGGGCCGACCTGTGGGCAGAGGAGACACCCAGAGTCAGGGGGTGAAAAGGCGTAGCTAAGTCTGAACTCATCCTCTCTGTCTCTCTCTCACACACAAATATACAGAGATGGCAAGAACGGTTCTTTGATCAAGGGTCCCATGGGTCACAATGAGACAAGGGAGAGGGAGAAAGGAAAGCTCTCTTCAGTTCCTAAATCACTCCCATCTTCTCTTTCCCATCCCAGACTGCTTTTCTGCCCAAAACAGGAGAAAAAGGCTATTCTATCCTTAGTGAGCTTGGGCAAGAGATGCACCCTATGACCTCCAAAATGCTGGAGGTACTTGGATGGCCGAGAGATGACCTGCATGGAGAGGAGCTTCAAAGGCATGAAGCGGAGAAGGAAGAGAGAGGAGAGGGCCTTCTCAGTGATGGCCCCTCGGTTATGGAATAGTCTCCCCCTTGAGGCGGGTCAGGCTCCTTCACTGTATATGTTTAGGAAGGCGGTGAAGACTCACCTTTTTGCCCTGGCCTTTGGTGAATCGGGAATATACTGGCTCTTCCCACTTTACAAACACAGTTACTGTTTTAATGTATACTGTTCTTGTTTTAACGTATGTCTAATCTTAAACGTTGTTACCCGCCCTGATACCTTCGGGTATAGGGCAGGATAGAAATGTGAATGAATGAATGAATGAATGAATGAATGAATGAATGAATGAATGAATGAATGAATGAATGAATGTCTCCTTGGTCAGAAGGATGCCCCATATTCCTGGGCCCTGTGATGAAGATGATAGAGGTGGCATCTCAACAGATCAAGGAGACAGGAAGGGATCAGGAGGGGCCTCTGAGAACAGCGGCAAACACTGGGGGGTGGGGTGGGGGTGGACAAAGCCTTTGGGGAGGAACCCGTAACTCGGCCTACCACTGAGCACATCTGGGCTGATGTAGGCAGGGCTGCCACGCTGGTCCTTCAGCAGGTCGTCTTCGCTCACAAGATGCTTTCCAAGGCAGAAGTTTGTGATGGTGATTCGATGGGTCCTGGGAAGGAGAAGGAAGTCAGCAAGGGAACGGGGAGAAGAGGATGCCGACAGAACAGCGGAAGACAATTCTGCAGATACGTGCTGCCCTATTCCACTGGGTGGCCTAACGGCATAGTTAAAATGCGATTTAAAAAAAATTAAAATCAGAATTTATTCAAGTGTTAACTTTCTGGCAGAATAAAACTGTGTTTTTATTTTTAAGGAGGCTGGGGTGAAAGGGTGCATTAAACGTCTGAACAAACTAGTCTCAGTCAAGGTCTTTGAACAATCCTTCCCAATGCGTATTTTGAGATCTCCTCTAGGCTTCATTAGCACAGACATCAATGAGAGCAACTATGGTTTGAAACTCTTTTTGAAGGCAAGAGGCTTTGCTTCCCTACTTCTTAGGGGCCAGCCAATACAGGGAGAAGGCACAGATATATGTGAGTTCTCTGGGCATATTTCACTTTTAACGGTTTATGGGTCATGGGCACGAAAAGGAATGTGTTCTTCCATATCGACCTGCCCATGCCCTAAGACCTGCAGGGGGGCCCCCCTCCTGGTTGTACCACCACCCTCAGCAGCAAAAGGGATGGGCATGAGGGATCGGGCCTTTTCAGTGATGGCTCCCAGGCTATGGAACAGTTTTCCTCCTGAGCCGCGTTAGGCTCCCTATGTGTTCAGAAGAGCTATCAAGACTTTACGCTGACCTTTGGCTAGGTAAGGGAACAGCTTTCCCTCACCAAATTCAGGTACTGTTATGGTTTTAGTATTTTAAATACATTATGGTTTTAATGTGTTCATTTTCGACGTTGTAGTCTGCCCTGACACCTTTGGGTATAGGGTGGGATACAAATTTAAATAAATAAAATTCATATTTGTTCAAATAGTTCCCCTTCGAATGTAGTAGGATTCTATTCAATATTAATGCATTTGTACGAATATCCGATATGAATGCATATGTATCCCATACATATCCGATACGTATCGTGTAACATATCTGCTCTGAAAGCATCAAATCCACCCTGAATCCACTTTGAATCCATGTCAAATGCACTCTGGATCTGTTGCAGATGTGACTGGTGAAGTTGCTTCCCCACCTCCCCATTTCACAAATGTTCCAAATCTTTGTACTAATGTTCTGAAACATTTGTATTCTTACGAATGTCAATGTACAAATGTTGTAACGTTCGATTCGTATACGAATGTCCGAATTAGTATGACTTCGTACAAATAACAAGTTATGAATATTCACACGCATCCCTAGTTGTGAAGGCACGGGGAAAAAAGTAAAGAACCTCTGAAGAGCCACAGTGATGGCTTAGAGATGGTTCCGAGGCGGTACTGTTAACAGGCTAGGGTCTGCCCTCCCCGCCTTATGACTCCAAGCTAGAAAAGGTGGATTAGGGGTGGAGTAAGAGAACAAGGACCACACGCTACTTGTAAGCCAGTTTGGTCTAGTGGTTAGGGAGCCAGTCTCTTATCTGGGAATTCTGGGTTTGATTCTGCACTCATACATGAAGCCAGCTGGGTGACATTGGGCTAGTCACAGCTCTCACAGCCCCACCTACCTCACAGGGTGCCCGTTGTGGGGAGAAGAATAGAAAGATTTGTCAGCCACTTTGTGTCCCCTTAAGAGTGAGAACAGAAGATTTGTCAGCCGCTTTGAGTCCCCTTAAATGGGTGAGAAAAGCAGGGGAGAAAAGCCAACTCTTCTTCTTCTTCTCATCTTTTTCTGATGTATAAAAACACAGGCTCGGAGCCCTGAAACTCTTCATACATGCTAACGTTCTGTTAGATTTGTTACTCACACTGATGATAGGAACCTCATTTCCCAAGATCCCACTATCAGCATCATGCCCATCAACTATGTCCTAAATCTATGGAAAATCCCAGTGATTACTGGCAAGCTCTATAACGCTGTGTGATGCATTGAGTAACCCTATATAACCGTGTTTCACTTACAATTAAGCCTTATACACTACCTAGAATTTCACAACTTTTTTTTTGCTTGGGAAGCAATTTAAAATTCTGTGCACATTAAACAGGGTAATTGCTATACACCTACACACTGTTTATTGTTAACTTTGGTTATTGCACCCATGATAAGTCAGATGCTTCAAGTAAATGTTTTTTATTTAACTGAGGGCAGGAAATGTGTATCTGATGTGTTTCCTGAGAGCTTACTTCACATTGCAGGAGTTTAGAGGAAGCAAAAAAAAAAAAAAAAAAAGGGGGGCAGCTATTAGTTAAAATCCCAATGATAAAACTGGTTGTCCCAGTTTCCCTTGTGTCAGCTTTGAGCAGTGCTGTAAATGACAGGGCTCTGGAGTCACCAAAAGATACATAGGAATTAAACAATGAATTCCCCTACTGAATTCCCAACTTGTTGCGTTGTACATTCCAAGTGTTGTTTTCCTAAGAGGAAAAAAGTACTACCTCCTCTTCTGATGTTCAGTGTGTTGGCTTTTATACTCTGCTTTTCTCACCCTTTAAGGGGTCTCAAAGCGGCTGATGAGCCTTCTCTTCTTCTCCCCACAACACACACCCTGTGAGGTAGGTGGGGCTGGGGAAGCTCAGGAAGGGAGCTGTGACTAGCCCAAGGTCACCCAGCTGCCTTCATGGACGAGTGCAGAATCAAACCCAGAATTCCTAGATAAGAGACTGGCTCCCTAACCACTAGACCAAACTGTGTGGGTGGTAAAACAAGGTAAAAGCCAGAAATTTCCACATACAGAGTGACACCGGAGTCAGCCTAGATGTATTATTTTGTTTATATATAATTTTATAATATATTATCTGTTTAATGTATGATGTATTACTTTGTATTGTATTTTTCATGGTTGCTATAAACCGCCTTGAGTAATTTATTAGAAAAGAGGTATACAAATAAACTGAATGAATGAATGAAAATAAAATAAATTCTCTTTCCTCAATGATGAGAAATCCCTAGAAATCCCACTGGCTGAAAAGAATCACACAAAGTCAAGAAAAATAAAGGCAAAAGGAACTCACCTTTTGTTTAGCACCATGTTCCCCAACTTCAAGTCTCTATGCACAATATTCTTCTGGAAAACCCAAAGTAGAATTTGTACTATTAGGGCAAACCAGAGTATCTTGCCAGATATCAGAATACTCTTTCTGATTAGATAATCCCACCTGCTGGGTAACACTTCAAGAACATGTGGAATTTATTGATTTATTTAAAACGTCTGTGAACGTTTTTTTAAATATCAAAGATTTCAACGGAGTTCACAGTTTAATTCAGAACAAAGTTAAAAGCAGTTAACCATGTATCAAGTCAAACCATAATATTGAACGCAGTCATAGATGCAAAGCATAAACAAGACTTAAGGAGCTATAATCAATAATACTGGGTCCAATTTGTGGAGAAGGTACAGTACTCAAAAAACCCAGCAAGGGCATGTGAGCTTATATAGAGCACAAATTCAGAATGAATCCAGCATTGGAATTTAAAATCCACACCATGCATGACTCAATACGCTTCAGATAGGTCACCTCTTAAATGCCAGCTTTCAAAGCTGAAGAGGCCCAGACACTGCAGCCTGATGTCATAAGGGAGGTGTCCCAGCCCCCCCCCCCCCCGATTATTCTGGTTGCTTCCAGCAGATCTTGCTGGCCACGATGCTGGGATCCCTGTTAGCCCCCCAGCTCCCCCATGTTCACAGCGGTGCCCACGCTTTCCAAGGCAAGAGCCAGGACCGTACCTTGTGCAAGGCTTCCACCACCCGCACCACGTCGTAGAAGATGACCACCGTCTCCCGCTCGCTGAGGCGCTTCTCCTTAATGACGTAGTGCTGGAGGTTGATGAGGTCTGCGGTCTTGTCGCTGAAGTCGTGGGCGCAGAGGCAGTCCAGCACCAGACAGATCCGCTTCTTCATCTTCCGGACCATCCGGTTGGACTCCAGGTCTTCCACCAGCTCGCAAGCTCTGTCCTAGGCAGGGCCAAAGGGCACGATGAGGATGGAGAAGACGGGCTGCGCCCTCCCTCATATACCACAAAGTCTGACAAGAGTGTCAATCCCAAAGGATCTGCTTGTGCCCAGCTTGTGTAAATGGGGAACAGAAAGCTGAGTGACTGTGAACGCCTTCTTCCGTATCGACCTGCCCGTGCCCTAAGATTTGCAGGGGAGGCCCTCCTGGTTGTACCACCACCCTCAGTAGCAAACGAGGTGGACACCTGAATAGAGCCTTTTCAGTGGTGGCTCCCAGATTGTGGAATAATCTCCCTCCTGAGGTACAACAAGCACCTTGACTTTATGCGTTCAGGAGAGCTGTGAAGAAACATCTCTTCACCCTAGCCTTTGGCTAAGTAATGTTGAAATATGCAAAAGCAAATAAGAATGTTTTGGGAATCGGCCTGCAAAACACTAGAATACAATAACAATATCCAGCTGTCTTATCACACTTTGCTACCCAGCCATAATAATTGCTATTTCTGTATGACAATAAGGCCCTTTCCGTACTGGGCCTTATTCTGGAATGTATCTCAGGATAGGGATCTGTTGTCCACGTGTTAATGCAGGCTATGGTAGGCCTTACCTGGGGCCTACCATAGTCTGCACTAGGAGGCGGACAACAGGCCCCTATCCTGGGATATATTCAAAAATAAGGCCAAGTGCGGAAAGGCCCCACGTAAAGCCATGAGAAATGACTGTATTTACTCATAGTTACCAGACTGACCATATATTGGCATAAACCCTATCCTGCCTTTTCATGATCCTCACACGAGTATAATTGCTTCTATGCATCTATCTTATTATTGTGTGTTATGTAATGCTACAGACCAGTGGGGTGCAATTGATCTAGTAGACCATTATGCCAAGTTATGCCAAAGCTTATAATAGCCATGATGTCAAGTGATCCAGAACCTATATGCTTCTTGTACCTGCTTTTATATTAGCTAAGATATAACAAGCTGTATCCTTATATTCCTATTAGAAGGAAGCTGCATACGTATTTTATTTCACATATGCGTGCAACCTGTACTTTTACATTTATATAGTTCTTACTTGCACTCGCTAAGAATCAAGTGCCTTCCGTTTGGAATGCAATCACTTCTCTACAACCTCTGCTTGTGGTTCCAGGGTTCTGATCACGTTACGCTGGGCAGCCTGCCAAGTGCAACTCCGCAATCTTATCAATAAATCTCGCAAGTAAGAGAACAGCTTTTCCTCCCCACATCCAGACACTGTAGCCTGCCCTGAGACCCCTGGGTGTAGGGTGGGGTAAAACGCAAATTAAATTTATAGAATCTTCTTCTCACCTGCATAAAGTTATTTTAAAACTGTAATGTGCGTCAATTATTATTTATAGGGGCTTTACTTAAATGATATGGGGCAGAAATCCAAACCAATGTTAAAAAGTCAAGCTTCTTGCTGCAAAGTGGGAATTTCTACTGTGCCCAGAACAATGACGAAAGTGAACAGCTAAACTCTGTGACTCTCAGTTTGTACAGAGTGGCTGCAAGTCAGCGGTAGAGCAAACTGGAAGGAAAACTGAAGGTTGCTGGTTCGATTCCCAGCTTCTCCCCAGAAGCCGGTAACTGCAAACCACTTCTGTATCTCTGCCAAGAAAACTGCATGGGGGTGCCCATGAAGTCTGGGAGTGGCAAGAGCTCAGTGGTAGTAAAAGAGGCAATTCGCTGTTTGCAGGCAGGCATGTGTGATATTTTAAAAAACTGAACATGCACCGGGGAAAGAGTTTTAAATCTCTTTTCATCTGACTGGCAAATAGGATGCAGACAATTTCCTTCCAGAGCTCAGGATAATATTAAAATAAGATAACAAAGAGCCCCTGGCAGTCCAGGTCAGGGCCTGCTGGTCTACCAGGAAGACCCGGGGCCTATTTGCACTTTGGCCCATAGTCAACAATTAGGCAACATCTGGGGAAGAGCATCTGCCCTTAGATTGCGCAGGGTTTAGGCTGCAGTCTCCTAGTGCTCGCAAGTGCGAACACTAGTTAACGTTGGGTGATTGCGCACCTTCCTCATCCAGTGGACGGGAAGAGAAGTGTGAAAACGCCTGTTTAATTAGGTCTAGCGGCAACCTGCAGCAAGAGCGTCTTGACCGGAATTACGCTCCATCCTGTGTAGACGAACTACACCAGCGGTGGGTGAGGCCTCATGTGGACTGGTCTCCAAGGCACAGTCTACCTCTCTACATCACAGATTGTCCCCAAAATATCTCAGGGTCCCAAAGGTTTTGGATACGGCGACCTCAGGGCTAAACAGAGAAGGAACAGCTGTGCAAAGTAAGAGCCACCGCACACAAATGTACAGACTTCCAAGGTGAATCCCAGAAGCCCTGCCCAAGGAGGAGAGCCTTACCATCTCTCCTGGAGGGGGTCCAGTGGTGGCAGCCCAGACCCCCCCTGCCCCCTGGATGATTCTCCAGCCTGGCTGGGCATGGACATCTTTTGAGGTAAATGATTCTTTGTGGAACTAGGGCTTTTGGTCAGCTGCTCTGGACTCCACTTGGCCTCAGCTGCCTCGATTGTGTGTGTGTGTGTGTGTGTGGCTTATTTTGCAAACTTTTATATGACATGCAATTTTTATAAGAGAAGAGTTGGCTTTTCTACCCCGCTTTTCTCACCCATTTAAGGGGACTCAAAGCGGCTGACAGAGCTTTCTGTTCTTCTCCCCACAACACCTGTGAGGTAGGTGAGGCTGTGAGAGCTCAGAAGAGAGCTGTGACTAGCCCAAGGTCACCCAGCTGGCTTCATGGGGGAGGGCGGAATTGAAACCAGTATTCCCAGATAAGAGTCCAGCTCCCTAACCACTAGACCAGACTGGCTCACAATGTATTTTTATTATCACAATGTATTTTATTTATTTATTTATTTATTTATTTATTTGTATTTATATCCCGCCCCATGCCCAAAGGTCTCTGGGCGAGTTACAACCCTGAAACCGCAGATTAAAACAGAATATACATTAAAACACTTTAAAAATTCAACAGCACTAAAACAATACACATTATGTTTGAAATGATGGTGTCTGTCTTGGGTGGGGAATATAATCAGCTCAGCCAAAGGCCAGGGCAAAGAGGTGTGTCTTCACCGCCTTCCTAAATACATATAAGGAAGGGACAAGACGCACCTCAAGGGGGAGGCTATTCCATAGTTAGGGGCCATCACAGAAAAGGCTCTCTCCTGGGTGCCCACTAGCCTCACTACGGAAGGTGGTGAGACAAGCAGGAGGGCCTCACCACTTGATCTTATCAAGTTTTGATTATTATTTTGCATTGTGTATTTTCTGTTTGTTGTAAACCGCCTTGGGCAAATTGTCTTTTGGAAAGGTGCTTCAGAAATAAAATGGAAATTTAAAAAAAATCTGCCTACCTGGAAAAGACCGTGGTGATGGACCACCCCATCCTGGTTGTGCAGAAGGGAGAGGAGTGAGTACTCTGTGTGAAGGAGCATCTTTCCCTGGCGCTCCTCTTGCGTTTCTGTGCCTTTGTCACTCCGGTCTTCCAAGGTGAGGATCTTATGGAAAGGAATAATTTTTTTAAAAAAGGGAATTGCTACAGATTTGCCGGCTACGCACACACTGCCTGTCCTCTCCCCCAGCACTGACAGGCCTCCCGTGCTCTTTCTAGCCCATCATCGTAAGTGTAAGACAACGGGGCTGCAGACCTTAAATGGCTAACATGCATGTAAAGGCACAGGCTTGCATGGACCTCAGGCCTCGGTAGAGCTCGCTTGGCATGCGAGAGGTAGCGGGATCGATGCCCGCATTCTCCACCAATGAAACCTCTGGGCCCTTTGAAATTCCATGGGAGAATAAACATTGCACTTTCTCTCAGGTGCTGCGATAATGTTAATTTGGCAATGAACAGAGGAAATCTGCAAACACAGTGGTGCTGGCGGTGCGGGTGGCTGGGCTCTGGTGGGGCAATTAATCCATGCAATGTGCTAGAAGTGCTTTTTCTGGGTTCAGAATGGCAATGGCGTTTTGCATGTTAAAAGGCCAAGTTTCAAGGGTCCCTTGCACGGTGTAGTTCTTCAGAACATGATTTTGCTGTCACACAGTGGGCAAAATGTGGTTCCCCTCAACTGATACCCTCCTGGAAAGCCTAAGCAATGCAAATTGGTCCCCGCATTGCTAGAATGGATTTCGCGTGGATGGCACTGATGCGTAGGGATATGCACGAATATTTGAAACGTTCAAAATTCGATTGAATTAGACCGAATTCGGAAATTCGAATTCAAACCGAATGTCTCTAAATTCAAATTTAATATTCGAATGAATTTTTGAATCTTTCGAATCATTCGTATGAATTATTCAGACATTCATATGCATACACATACATACACATTACATCTGCATCTTATTAGCATCCGTATGCATTTGTACGGATATGTACGGGATGAAAGCGGGATGCATATGGGATAAAAACAGGATGTGCATGGATCTGTATGGATGTGTACAGACACAGTAGAATGTTGTTGTATTTTCAAATACGAGTCGAAAATTCGTACAGATAGATTTGAATGTATTCGATTCAAATTAAAAATACATTCAAATTTTGAACATTTGAATCAATTTGAATCTTTGGATATTTGATCTGAATCCCAAAAATTGCACTGATGAAGTACCTCACCTCCCTTATGAGATCAGGCAGCAACATCTAGGCCTCTTCAGCTTTGAAAGATGGCATTTAAGAAGCTGAAGTGTATAAAATCCGACATGATACAGAAAAGTGGGCTAGAGAAAAATTCTTCTATCACACAACACTATGAAGCTGATGGGCAGGGAAGTCAGATCAGATAAAGTTTAATCCAGCTTCAGTCCACTTTCAGAGTGAGAGAATAAATCAGAGGAAGTATTTCTTCACCTGAAGGGTCATCAGTCTATGAAATTTGCCGCCAGAAGAGGTTGTGACAGCAACTAGCCTAGACGGCTTTCAGAAAGGGTTAGACAGATTCATAGATGACTGGTGTATCATTAGCTACTAGAATGGATGCCCAGGTATATCCTCCAGGCTGAGGAGACAGGCAGGGTGCCTCCAAAGGCCATTTGCAGGGATCTGGGAGGAGGTGATGGTTCTGCCTTTGTCTTTTGTTTGAGATATCCATAAGCAATTGGAGGGCCACTGTGTGGTATAGAATCCAGCAGGGCTCCTTGTCCTTACGCTCTTACGCTCATTACTCTGAGCCTTGCCTCCAAACCACTATGGACTTCCTTTTGTTGACTGGCCCTCTGTAGATCTCCTAATGCCCAGTCTTCCGTGACAAGAAGAAGCCGTTTGCATAACATGGCTTTGCATTACCCAATGGGTTGTGGGAACCGACTCCTAGCATTCAACAAGGGAGAGCTGTTACCTAATAAAGATTTCCACGGAGAGGAACGGTTATGAGTTTGTAAACAATTTTTGGAGGCCCTACTTCGGTGGGGCAGATAGATAGATAGATAGATAGATAGATAGATAGATAGATAGATAGATAGATAGATAGATAGATAGATAGATAGATAGATAGATAGATAGATAGATAGATAGATAGATAGATAGATAGATAGATAGATAGATAGATAGATAGATAGATAGATAGATAGATAGATAGATAGATAGACAGACAGATAGTTAGATAGACAGACAGACAGATAGTTAGATAGATAGATAGACAGTTAGATAGACAGTTAGATAGACAGTTAGATAGATAGTTAGATAGACAGATAGACAGATAGATAGACAGATAGATAGACAGATAGACAGACAGATAGACAGATAGACAGATAATCAGCGAGGCCTTATGAGCCAAAAAGAATAGGATACACAAAAGGCCACTAATTGCAATTGTTCCTGGGATCCAACCAGCTCGCTGCCAACAATGAAATTCTGGTGTCCCGCTTACCTTAAGCTGGTAGAAGTCATCCGTCCCGTCCTTTCTTGCCAAACACTGCACAATACTAGGCACTGGGGAGTTGCCCAGGCGAGGTCCTGGGGACAGAGAAGCTGGTCAGGTGGTTTGCTTTTTCTGTGCACGCCCACACACCCAGAGTTCCCATCGCTGACCCAGACCGAGGGCTTTATTTTATAAGACACACGAGCTGCCTAAATAGAAGTTCTAATATCCTGAGCTTCAAAGTCTTGAACAGGAACAAGGAAGTTCCCTTAAATTAATTCAGGTCACTGCCAGATTTGTTCAATACTGTCTATATTCAACCAGCAACGGTTTTCTGTCCTCCATATTACCTGGAGATGGCAGGACCTGAACCAAGGAGTCTAGGTGTAAAGCAGATGTTCACCTGCCGACCTAAGTTTCTGCTCAAAGCAGAAGCAGAATTGTTCCAATCTGCGTTAGGCTGCATCAAGGCGTCATTTATACATTCGGCTATATTTGGATATTCCGGAAAAACGCATGGATGCAGCCTTAGGCACACCTGTAACGGAACGGATATAACCCAGGACTTGGAAAGACTCCTGCTTTTGGACAGCTCCCATGATCCTCAGTCAACATTCTCTTGCTTCTCACCAAGAATGAAAGGTCCAGCCCGCTTGGTGTTGCTGCTGGAAATCCCAGGACAAAACGCCTTGGCAGATGTTTCTCCGCCTCCCCGGTCAGATATGCGCCGCTTCATCCTCAGTTCTGTACAAGAAAGGAAGAGTGTGAGGCTTTGAAGCAGCTCTCTGCCACGTGGTTCAGTGTTGTATCCATGCTGCTCTCCTCTGAGCAATGATAGCTGGTTGCTATGCATGCATGTGTATAAACAAACATAAGAAGTTCCCCTTTGGGCTATGGGTGGCATGCATTTCTAGTAACAAAACAACCAACAACTGAGGCCAAACTGTCCAGGAATGAAATCTAAAATGTAATCCTGATACTATATAGAGAGAGTATCGGACAAAAGTCTAAAAGTAAAATGATGTAATCAGGATATACACGTATATACTACAGAATATACTTAGGAGACACCTTGTCCTGGATGGGGTTGTAATGTCCTGGAAGGGACAGGTGCGAGCCCAATTCAAGGTGTTAACTTTGACTTATAAGGCCCTTAATGACTTGGGCCCCAAATATCTAAAGGAACTGCCTGTGCCTTAAGATCTGGAGGGGAGGCCTTCTTGGTTGTCCCACCACCTTCAGTAGTGAAACGGGTGGGCACCCGGGAGAGGGCCTTCTCAGTGATGGCCCCCAGGCTACGGAATTAGTCTCCCCTTTGAGGGGCTGTATTTAAGTGGTAATGAAAGCAGCCTGGATAACAGAGGGTTGCTGGTTCGAATCTCAGCTTCTCCCAAGAAGCAGGGAATGGCAAACCACTTCTGTATCTCTGCCAAGAAAACTGCATAGAGGTGCCCACAGAGTTTGAGAGAGACTGTAGCTCAGTGAAAAGTAGGGGGCTGCCAGTTCAGTCCCCATCCTCCTTCCTGAAAGTAAGTAATGGAAAACCACTTCTGTATGTCTGCCAAGAAAACTGCACAGAGGTGCACGTGGAGTTTGGGAGCAGCTGTAGTTCAGTAGTAGAGCAAACTGCCTGGAAAATAAGAGGGTCACTGGTTTGATCCCCAGCCTCTCCTCAGAAGTATGCAGTGGCAAACCACTTCTGTATCTCTGCCAGAAAAACTGCAAAGAGATGCTCACCGAGGCTTTGAGTGCCTGTAGGTCAATGGTAGAACAAACTGCCTGGAAAGCAGAGAGTTGCCAGTTTGATTCCCTGCCTCTCACCAGAAACAGGCAATGGCAAACCACTTCTGTATCTCTGCCAAGAAAACTGCACAGCTGTGCCTTGAAGGTATTCATGCAGCCCATCAGGAGTTGGTCACAACTCAGCAGTGCCAACCACCCTACCTGGCTTCCAACCAGTTTTCAATCCATGTATTCCCTCTTCTCTCAGCTATTCTCCTACACAGCTAAGTGTGGACTACAGTGACGGCTCCTGCCTGGCTCCGGGGATGGTGGGGTGGGAGATTCCTTGGATGAGCCTGGATCCCACAGGTTCTCCTCTGAGCAGATCCAAAGAACACAAGCAGGAGCACTGTTGCTGATGGCATTTGCAGGAAAAGCACAAGCCACAGCCAAAAGCAGGCTTTGGAAACAGGATACCCACCGGCCTGCCTTTTTGGTTAAAAAATAAAAATAAAAAAAGGTCCAAAGTAAGACGGGTGAAGCTTGGACTGCGAGCCAATCCTGCATCCTGACACACTCGGCTGCCCACCCAAGGCTGGGCACCCAAGCAGAACGTGACGTGAGGAAATCGGAGAGGAGTTCCCACGCTCCCTTAATCAACAGAAACGCAGCAGAGATGAATCACTGCTCTTTGGAGACTCCTGCCCAGGCATTGCTCATCTGCCAGCCTCAAACATCAGCTGCCGCTGTGGGCTTGGCAGGACAGAGGAGAGAGGCCCATGTGGCAGGAAGCCAAGGGAATCTCCCAGAAGTGGTTCAGGCGCCAGCAAAGAGGAACCCGGCAGAAGACTTTCCCTGTTTCTCAACACATCAAGGTCCCACTGCGGCAGTTCCGCCTATCAGCTAGGCCAGACGTCCCAGAGATGGAGGTACATGGGGCCTCCTGGTCCTGCACCAGAAATTGACTGATTGATTGACTAGATTTCTATAAGGGCAGGTCACAGTAAAGCATGGCCTATAGGGCTGTTTAGTTTACCAGATGCTATAGCATTATCTATCCATCCATCTATCCATCCATCCATCCATCATTTGCATTTCTATCCTTCCCTATACCTGAAGGTATCAGGGCGGGTAATAACATTTAAAATTGGACATATATTAAAACAGCAGTATATATTAAAGCAGTAATAAAGTCTGTAAAGTGGGAAGAGACAGTATATTCCCATTTAGCCAAAGGCCAGGGCAAAGAGGTACATCTTCGCTGCTCTCCTAAACAGTGATGGAGCCTGGCACACCTCAAGAGGGAGACTATTTCATAGCCTAGGGGCCATCACTAAGAAGGCCCTCTCCCGAAAGCCCACCCCCTTTTACTACTGAGGATGGTGGGACAACCAGGAGGACCTCCCCTCCAGATCTTAAGGCAAGGGCAGGTCAGTATGGATTAGAGGGAGTGCAGGTACTCCTATAGACATTTTCAGCCATGAGGATTAGAGATGTGCACGAACATTCTAAACATTCAATTTTGATTGAATTTGATCGAATGTGGACATTCAAATTCGAATAGAATGTCTTCACATTCGAATTTAACATTCAAACTAATTTTGAACGTTCCGAAACATTTGTTCAAATGATTCAAATCATTTGAATGTACAGATACGTACATATCTGTACAAATATCATACGTATCTGTATGCATTTGCTCTTATAATACGGAACGAAAATGGGATGCATATGAAATGCGTACAGATACGTATAACACATCTTTAAATACAAATGTTGTCGACATTTATATCTTCAGATTTGTACCTAACATTCGAACTAATCGATTCAAATGCATCGGATTCGAATCAGTTTTCGCTGCTTTCGGATTTTAAACATTTGAATCGAATGTTTTGACATTCGATTGGACTCGAATTCAAATACAGAAAAAACCCTTTGTGCACATCCCTAATGAAGATTTATTTCAGGCCTTGATTCTTCTTCCATCTTCTGCAAAGTCAGGGCGAAATCTGGCAATCAGCAGATACTCCCAGGCGGAAAGCTCTTTGCACTGGCTAGTTAATCCTCCCATTGACAGCAGGGCAGGGGAAGGCAGGGCTTTAATTCATTCACCAATCACAATTACCTCCCATGGATGTCGCTGGAGTTTAGACCCATTTAGCAGGGTGGGCGACTGAGATGGAGGGAGACAGACTACAGAGGTGGGGGTCAAAAGAGCTGAGCTCTGACAGAAGACCCTCAAAGATGCAGAAATACTTGCTACATCTTGGGCTAATTAATAAAGAGAAAAGCAGCCATTACTTGGCTGCATTATGAAGAGGAGGAGGAGGAAGAAGAGTTAGCTTTTATACCCTGTTTTTCTCACTCATTCAAGGGGACTCAAAGCGGCTGACAAATCTTCTGTTCTTCTCCCCACAACAAATACCCTATGAGGTAAGTAGGGCTGTGAGAGCTCAGAAGAAGACCTGTGACTAATCCAAGGTCACCCAGCTGGCTTTGGAGGAGGATGAGGAGAGTTGGCTTTTATACCCCAAGTTTCTCACCTATTTAAAAGGGACTCAAAGCTGCTGACAAACCTTCTGTTCTTCTCCCCACCACAGACACTCTGTAGGGTAGGAGTGGTGCTGTGAGAGCTCAGACAGAGAGCAATAAACACTTTGCAGAGTCTGTAGACAATTCATCCCTTCAAGACATGCAGCAGTGTGGAAGGGCGGAAAGCAGATGGCGTGGCCGTATATCCCTAACCCAGAAATCACAGAGCCCTGTGCGTGGGTGCACAGCCCACTCTGGGGCAGCCCATTCATTTGGAGCTTAAATACCCACAAATGTAATATTTTGCTCTTTATTAATATGTGCCTTAGGGCAGTTCTACTTTCTTTTTCTTATCAATTTCCAAACTAAACCGTGATTTTATTTCATTATCCGATTCTTACTAAGGGCTGACGGCTGAGGTGGCGACAGCAACCAGCCTGGATGGCTTTAAGAAAGGATTAGATCAATTCAGGGATGACCGGTGGGCTACTAGAATGGATGCTTAGGTACCTCCTCCAGGGTGGAGAGGCAGGCAGGAGGCCTCTAAAACCCATTTGCACGGATTTGAGAGAAAACGGGCACCTCAGGCAGAACACAAGGGTGAAGCCTTCACCATCATGTCAGCTTTATAACAAAGGGGGCAACGGAAGGTGAGAGAAACTGCATGAGGATCAGATGGAAACCTTCAAAGGCTTTACCAAAGTGTAAAGGGCACCATGCTCAGGAGAGCCCCCCAAAAGATGGTGAGGCTGCCTGAAACATGCCCCCAGAGTGTTCTGCGCTGTTCCTTGTTCACCTTCACGGTAAATTATCCACGATCGGCCCATACGCATAAAATTACCTGACCGGCACACGTTATTAAGCCTGTTAGCTGTTCTCGGTGCTGGAGTCAAATGATACAGACGCAGAGATTATGCAGTTTTGGCAAATCCCCAAAGCTGTCAAAGGGGCAGAGGGCATGCGACCGGCAAATTTGGACGCCAGATGTACTCTCCGCTTTGGCCCTTCCCTACCCCAAAAAGAGCAAAAGTAAACATCTGCTTTGTTTCACTTTGCATAGCCCACAAAGCACAGCAAACTTGCTTCTGTTAGTGAATCAGAGCCCACGCAGCATCACCTTCCACTCAGTTTGCAGAAACTGTACCATTCCCCTAAAAGCAAAAGGGTCTGCAGTGTCTGTGCAACAAAACCCCATTTTCCCAGTCCAAAGGACCACAAAGTCCAGCTGTTCAAGACTCTGGCAGAGCTGAAGTAGGGAACTTATGCGCTGGCTGGCCACATTCTCAAAGGAAAAAAAAAGGCAAGACAAGGATGGCATTTAGAAGACTGTAGGAAGTGAAATTTAGATGGCAGCATTTTGATGTAAGATAAGCTTTGAGGCCACAGCTCTGTGCTAGAGCAGCTGCTAAGACAGGTGAAGAACACAGGTTCGATTCCCGCATTTCCCTGGAAGAAGGTTATGGCAAACCACTCCTGTACCTGCTAAGAAGAAGACTTGGCTTTTCTACCCCGCTTTTCTCACCCATTGAAGGGGACTCAAAGCGGCTGACAAAGCTTTCTATTCTCCCCACAACAGAACACCCTGTGAGGTAGGTGGGGCTGCAAGAACTCGCAAGAGAGCTGCGTCTAGCCCAAGGTCACCCAGCTGGCTTCATGGGGGAGTGCAGAATTAAACCCGGTGTTCCTAGATAAGAGTCCGGCTCCTTAACCACTAGAGTCTAGAGTGACTAGACCATCTTTGTAGCCAGCAAAGGGGCCATCCTAGAACACCCATCTGAGTGCAGAAGGCTTGTTCCTGCTCCGCTGGGCCGGGCCAGCCAGGTAAGACTGAAATCAGTGATGGTCAGGAGGCATCTAAGTACCAAGCAGCAGCAATGGATTGGAAGGCTGCGGCATTTCACAGGTTGTTGAAGTTACACTTATGGGGGGGTTTCTGCTGACCTCCCTTAATCCGGATCTGAGATGATCCGGATCTAAGGAATGGGTCCTTCAACTAATCTGGATCTAGTAGATCCAGATTAAGGAAAGTACCCAATGCGTTTCCACAGGTGGTCTAGCACTCAAAAGCAATGGGTGCTAGCTTGCTTGCAGTGGAAATGTCGGAGCACCCAGGTGTTTTGGGGGACAGGGGGTGCAATCTCCGTAGACTCTCCGGAGATTCTTTGAAGATCCTCCAGAGCGGCACTGGAGAATCTCCAGAGCTTTGCCATAAATGCCAAAGATTTGCCACAAAGCCCAAAATTCTCCAGAGCTATTGACAAAGGTCCATAGGAATGGCATTGCTCTCATGCGGGGTTCTTTTCAAAGCCGGCTTTGGAAATTGTGCACAGGCTTCAAAGCATTGGGTTTGGGGGCACCCCCCCATGGGTGCCCCCCCTAGACCCCATTGCCTGATTGTGGTGGAAACAGGCTCTATATAATCCAGATTTGATGCCTGAAGACCCCATTGTAGACCCTTTTAATCAGGTCCACAGGAAATTTGGATTATAGGTCTTGAAGGACCCATATGATCCCGATTTCCCTAGAACCCATGGAAACAAATGTGCCTCTAATGGGGTCTGTAGTATAAATGGGGTCCTCCTGCTCTGAGCCTAATGGGTCCTTAATGGGTCCCTAATGGGTGCTGAGTGCTAGTGGAAAAACACCCTATGACACTATTGGCAACTCCCATCATCCTGCAGTGAGTGGCAGTTGGAGACTTACAGTATTTGGAAACCCACATGGTTGTCCTCCTTGCCTTGCTCTGTGCCTCAAATAGGTTTAAGAAAGAAACTGGGAGGAAATTTTCCAGGAAACAGAAGTCCCTCAAAAAATGTTGCTAACAAGTGGCAGGAGGGAAGGAAGAAAGGAAGGTTAGCTTCTAAAAATGACAATATGATCTGCAATAAGAGAAGGGAAGGGAAGAGCTATGGGAAGAGATGATGACCGACGACAGAAATATCATATGAAACTGTTGCTTAGCAGTCTAAAAATGTGTTGCCATGAGTCCTTGGTGTGGATGCTTTCACTTTCGGTATTAACCACAGCTTATTGAAGTTATAGAAACTGGTTAGTAGGCAGAAAACCAACTCCCAGCCACAGTCTATAAACCTGGCTTGCCCAGATTGGCTACAAAGAAGAATTGCGACAGTTCAGGGTTTCGGGAACAGTTTAACGGCAGGTAGCTGAAAATGGAAGCAGCGGGACAAGGTAGAACTATGCAGGTACGAGATACGTGCCATACTTAACCAGATAGTAAGATCCCAGCACTGACAAAGCTTTTCTATTCTCCCCACAACAAAACACCCTGTGAAGTAGGCGGGGCTGTGAGAGCTCAGAAGAGAGCTGTGGCTAGCCCAAGGTCACCCAGCTGGCTTCATGGGGGAGGGCGGAATCGAACCCGGTATTGCCAGATAAGAGTCCGGCTCCCTAACCACTAGACCAAACTGGCAAACTGGAGAAGGTAAGATGGGGAGAACTGGGATGCCTTTGCATTTCCAGTGCTGGGGCCATCCTGAAACTGCCCATCAGGACCTGAAGTGTGCAAGGGGCAGTTTTGGGCTGTCCGGATTACCGTGCCGATGGCCACGGTAACTTCTGGTGCATGCTGGGCTGTGGCCGTGGGAAGTGTGCCATGGTGCACATCTATGCCTGGGAGTCCACGGGAGTTGCACAGCAGCTCCTGGCGAAGCTTTACAGCAGTAGAAACTGCTTCACAGCTTTGGAGGACTGGGGATGGTCGGTCGGTCGGTTGGTCGGTCAGGAAGGGTTGGCTTTTCTATCCCACTGTTTCTCCTCCATTTAAGGGGACTCAAAGCAGCTGACAAAGCTTTCTGTTCTTCTCCTCATAACAGAACACCCACTGAGGCAGGTGGGGCTGTGAGAGCTCAGAAAGAGATCTGTGACTAGACCAAGATCACCCAGCTGGCTTTGTGGAGGAAGAAGAGTCGGCCTTTATACCCCACTTCTTGCACCCTTGAGGGGCCTCAAAGCGGCTGACAAACCTTCTGTTCTTGTCCCCACAACAGACACCCTGTGAGGTAGGTGGGGCTGTGAGAGCTCAGATTCAGAAAGAGCTGTGACTAGCCCAAGGTCACCATGCTTCGTGGTGGAGCGCGGAATCAAACTCACTGAGTAAAAGATACGAGCCCACTGAGTGTCCAGTGGGAGCATCCCCAACAGGTAGATCTGAACAGGCCCAAGATCTTCCTCCAGCTGCAGGTGAAATGAAGTCTCAGCTTGCAGGAAAAAGAATTCTTAAGCAAATAAGGGTTAAAGTACTTTTGAGCTGTATTTAACCACTTAGCTGAAAAGTCAGTAGGCTGCCCCACTTCCAGGGGCCAGAGATCTTTTCAAGAAGAAAAAAACCAAGTCACAAATCCTTCAACCTGGAAGCAGCCAGGGATCAACACAAAGAATCAGATGCAGCCCAACCACAATTAAAGATGGCTCTCCTGTGTCTAGTCACAAATGGTCATTCATAAGTGAAAATGAGTCATTTAGGTTTAATTAAGGGCTGACCTGATTATGGATAGGCACTAGCTAAGCATCTATCTGGTTTTTGTTTTTTTGTAAATAATCCAGCAACAAAATGTTAAGACTTATTTTGGGCACGAAAATAAAGTATCTCTCAGTGCTGAAAGTATTTCCTTGGCTGGAAATCTTTATAGAACGGGTCAAATTTTTGGAAGAAATCGGAAATTAAGTACAGTGCTGTACAATCAAAAGGCTCATACTGTTCCACTTCAAAGAGCACTTTTATGAACATTAAAACCATAAGAGGAGCCTTGGTGTATCAAGCCACAGCCCATCTAGTCCAGCATCCTGTTTCTCATGGTGTCCTAACATTTGCTTCTGGACATCTCAAGCAGTAGATAAAAGCAAAACCTTTGCCTGCTCTCAACTCTCTGCAAATGGCTTTTAGAAGCATCCTGCCTGTACCTCCAACCTGGAAATAGTACCTAGGTATATATTCTAGAGACCATTGATACACCTGTCCTCCATGAATTAAGAGGAACCCTGCTGGATCAGGCCGCAGCCCATCTAGTCCAGCATCCCATCTCTCACACAGTGGCCCACCAATTGCTTCCGGGCATCTTAACAAAAGACAAAAGCAAAACTTTCACCTGTTCTTGGATCCCTGCAAATGGTCTTTGGAAGCATCATGTCTGTTTTTCCAGCCTGGAGGCAAAGGTTATTTTAACAATTTTTTAATTATCGGTTTTCACCTTAGAAATTACTGTAACTTTTATATGGTCCGAGAAAATAGGGATATAAGCCAAACTGTTGAGAAGAAAGTGGTTTGGGGTTAGAAATATATAATATAATCCAATGTGGTCCTCAAGGTGACCTGGGGTGTCCTGCAGATTATACAAGCTAGCTAGGGTGAACAGTTTGTCAATTCATGAGTAATAACTTGCATAAGATAAGAAGTAGGACAAGTTTGGTAAAGACCTAGCTTAGATAACACTGGACACAACATCTTAAGAACGAAGCTGGCAAAACGGAGCAGACCCAGAGGAAACAATCATACTTAAACCTGTATGAGGAACAAGAATATACACCATCTTATTGTTTCATCAATAATCAACAGTTCTCAAGTTAAAAAGAGTCGTAAGGGTCATCCACACAGGCAAAATTGAAAAAGCTTCCTAACTATTTTGTTAGTGGATCAAAGCTGAATGCCCATTCTCCTAGGAATATTGCAGGCCACAATTTGCATTGCAGACTTTATACCGAACAGACAACAGAATTAGGTTCTCTTTTAAGTTCCTACCAACTGTATCATTCTGTGAAAGAGAACACTTTTTTTCCGTTCTCCATGTCAGAAGAACTTAAGAGGTTTTCCTGCTGGATCAGGCCATAGCCCATCCTGCCTCACACAGTAGCTCACCTATTGCTTCTGAGCATTCTCAAGCATAAGGCAAAACCTTCAACTGCTCTCAAATCCCTGCAAATGGCTTATAGAGGCCTCCTGCCTGTCTCTCCAACCTGGAGGCAGTACCTGGGCACCCCATCAGGTAGCCATTGATACACCTGTCCTCCATGAATTTGTCCAATCATTTCTTACAGTTATCAACACATGGGAGCAGCCACAGTTTAGTGGATGAATGACCCCTGGAAAGCTTGTCTCTGACACCTTCACAGAGAAAGGCATGGCAAGCCATCTTTGGATCTGCCAAGAAACTGCATGAAATGTCACCCTGTAGTTTCCAGGAGTCAATCCCAACTAGGACAACTTAGCTAATGGCTCTACACTTAGGCTGACCCTTGATGAGCTTATCTGACCTCAGAAGCGAGGAAGGGCCAGGTTTGGCAAGTATTTGGATGAGAAATTGCTGGGATGCTGAAGTCTAGAGCAGAAAGCAAAAAGAACCTACCAGGTGCAGGGAATGGTAAAGCATCGCTGCCCCGCTGCCAAGAAAACTGCGCAATTTCATTCATGCAGTCACCTGGGATATGCTTAAATATTGGTGTGATGGTGGAAATTTTCCATAAAATTTTGCATGGGGTTGGGTAGGTAGGATTCCAGGGTTTTAAATTTCTGACAAACTGATTTGGTGCATTTGGACATGGAATTAGGAAACAATGTTTGAAGAAGCCTGCCATGTATAATGAAGGGAGTGACCATGGATCCGTGACAGAGCAATTGCTTGAAAAGCAGACGGCTCCCAATGTTGGTTCCTAGCATTTTCCCAGAAAAGGGCTGTGGCAAACCACTTTGGAATCTGCAAAGAAAAATGCAGGAATGGTGGCACTGGGAGTGAGGTATGACTCACTGGTCTTAAACAAAATCAGATAATGTACTGCAGGGTTTTTGAATAACCAGAAGTAACTTACAGATCATTGGTCTCAATGGCTACTAGAATGGATGCCTAGGTACTTGCTTCAATTGGAGAGACAGGCAGGATGCCTCTAAAGGCCATTTGCAGGGATTGGAGAGCAGGTGATGGTCTGCCATGCCTGAAAAAGTGCAGAAACAATTGATGGGCATCTGTGAGAGACAGGATGCTGGACTAAATGGGCTGTGGCCTGACTCAGCAGGGCTTCCCCTAATTCATGGAGGGCAGGTGTATCGATGGCTACTGGAATGGATGCCTGGATACCACTTCAACATGGGAAAGAAAGGCAGGGAATTGAGAACAGGTGGAAGTTTTCTTTTTGTCTTCTGCTTGAGATGCTCAGAAGAGACTGGTGGACAAGATGCTGGACTAGAAGGACTGTGGCCCAATCCAGCAGGGCTCCTCTTATGCATCTCTTGTTACTCCACTTCTGCTATGTGTCTGCTGCTCAGCCTCTGAGGCCAGCCAAGGCCGGCTAACCATAACCTAAAATATGGAGGCCTATATGCTGTAATCTGACCAGATACTGAGTTCCTCAGTCTTGACCCGCACCCCACCCCAAAAAGTTAAACACATTGATTTCTTTCAGTTCTGTAGGGGACAGAACCTCTTAAAAGAATTCAATAAATCCCTAAAAAAAACCCACATTGCTTTCCTGTTACCCAGAAAGGTACACACTCTTTTGTCAAGTACACTTGCTTTGGAATATTGCATTTGAAGGCCAGATATTGCACAGCCCCCAGCCTCCCCCCGCACTTCTCCTTGCTAAACATGCTTAGTGCAACCACAGCAGCTAATCCTGGTTAGCAGCCCTTCTTTGCTCCGTCTTCTTGATCCTGAGAAATCAAGACAGCTACAGCCAAGTAGAAATCTCTCAGGCTACCCACAAAGAGGATTACAACCTTCATTTGGACCACGCACAGGGCAGCTGAAACACTGAAACACATGCTGTTACTTTTCCAAATGCAAGACCATTAAAGGGGCACCCTCTATAAATTATACCAGACAGCAAAAGTCACAAGGAAACCGTGGTCTGAAATCTACAGAACGCTATTCAACAGGAGGCATTTTTTGACATAGGATAGGAGGAGCAGGAAAAGCCACCTCAACACCCATCCTTTAACTATTGAATAGACAGTGCAGAGAAGAAAAGAAGGCACACACATCCCAAACAGGCAACTGTTCAAGGAGGAAGAGGAGGAGGGAAGCAAGCAAGGAGCACTGAAGACATGGCCACTGCTATCACCATGAAGAGGAGGAAGGGAGTGAAGATGCGTGTCTCAGTGAGCTCCTTATCTTGAAAAAGAGATGTCTGGAATTGTCTTCACTGTTTCCACAGTGCTGCATTTCAGTGACAGGTTGGAAACTGAGGGAAAAAGGTCAAGGCACAGAGGACCATGAAGGAGCTCACAAATGGGTCTCCTTGAGGCAGAGACCAACCAAGGGGCTACAGAGCACCAGGCGCCAGCTTGCCTGTTTCTCCATCCTGTTTCTCCACATGCAACTCAACTGTGGGGCTTCTGGCCCTCCATGTTCCTTTGCACACCTGTCCTGGGCATGTCTCCCCTGAAGCACCAACCAAAGAGTGATGGCTGTAACCCAAACGGCCGAGGCATGTCCAGGTCTTGGCCAGCACTTGCTGGGGCTTCTCTTTATGGGGATGATGAGAACCAGCCCTCAGGAGGTGATGGATGCTGGGTACCCCAGAGTCGCAGTCAGCTTCTCCTTGACTGCATGGCCAACTCTACTGCAGCTTTCTTGGCAGGGCTGCAGCAGTGGTTTGCCATTGCCTCCCTTCTGGGGAGAGGCTGGGGATCAAACCGGCCACCCTCTGCTTCCCAGACCATTTGCTCTGCCACTGAGTTACAGTCACTCCAGCCTCCGCAGGCAACTCTCTGCGCAGTTTTCAAGGCACAGGTGCAGCAGTGGCTTCCCACTGCCGACTTCCGGGGATCGAGGCAGAGACCCTCTGCCCTGTTGCTCTGACAGCTGGGTACTACAACTCCCATCGCCCCTTTCCCATCGCCCCTACTGGACGGGGCGCCTGGGAGTTGTAGTTCGACCAATCTGTGGGGAGAGACCATTTGGACGGGGGGGGGGGAAGAAGGGGCGGCGGGCGGCTCGCCCCGCTCTCTGCCCACAGCCTCCATCCCCGTGCCCACCCGCCCACTCTCCCCGCGGGAGGGAAAGCTCCGCGCAGCCGGCCGGGGCGGGGCTGGGGGCTGGAAGGGGGAGAACCCGCGACGCCCGGCCCTCACCCATCGCCGCCACCTCCGGGCCCGGCCCCGCCGGCCACCGTCCGCCTCGCTCCTCGTCCCGACCAACTCCGGCTCCTCTGACTGACACTCTCCTCCTCCGCCACCTGACAACGGATGTGATGCGCCCGCTGACGTCACCGCCCGCCGCCACGCCCCCGGCCGAGGCATCCTCCTCCCTCCTCCCACTCGGAAGGAGGGAGCTGCCACTGCGGGAGAAAAGACAGGCGGGGCCGCCATCTTTTCCAGAGGCCAATACCCTTCTCAAAGATGGCGCCCCGGCGAGCCCGGATTTCTTCCCTCATTGGCTGCGGCGGGGGCAGGGGGCGGGGAAACACGGGCAGAGAGAAACAAGCTAGATGCAGCAACGCAACGGCAGCAACAGGGGAAGAATAATGATAGGGTGCGCGGGGCCACGCCCCCTCCGCCAGGTAGATTGACTGACTGACTGAGGCCTCGTTCACCTGCATTTTCGCGCCCCCTGCATTGCTCATCCTATAGTTCAAACACCCAGTTGGTCGAACACGCGCAAGAGACGTTCAGAGCTAAACATTTACCTCAGGCTGCCTCACCCTCAGCCACGGGCGCCATGTTGCTGAGCTGTTGTCCCAAACCAGTGCTTGACGTGTTGTTGTTTTTAAATACTTTTATTAATTATATTAACCATTTACAGCTTAACGCACAGATTTACATATATTATATTGAAATAAACTAATAAACAATACTACCTATTTCAAAACGTGAGTTGTGTCACAGGCACGAGATACGAAGTCATATAAATCTTGAACTGGCGCTGACTACTTTGCATGGGATACATATATCTTCTAGTATCACTATATAATATTCCTGTCATTTCAACAAAAATTTTAAGGCACTTTCTGATCATGTTAGTTCCTCCATATTATATGTTAGGACGTCGAATGACGGTTTCCAAACTTCTAGAAACACAGATCATTCTTTTCTATTTGCCTATTTGCAGTATTGAGAGGTAATAAGCTCATTTATTGCATATTCTACTACTTTATTATACCAGGTCTGAATGTTTAATGTTTCTAACTTTTTCCAATTTCTGGCTATAACGTTTTGTCACCTCATCCTTACCAACCGGCGCCATGTTGCTGAGCTGTGGTCCCAAATTGGGCTCTGTAAATCAGTGCTTTGCTTGATGTGTTTTTCTTGGATCTCAGCTACCTCCTGGTTGCTGCTTAGGGACCTGGGAGACCAGGGGCAGAAATCCATACCAGGGCTTAGGAGGAGGAGGAAGGTTGGCTTTTATAATGCGCTATTTGCACCCTTAAGGGGACTCAAAGCTGCTGACAAACCTTTTGTTCTTCTCTCCACAACAGATACCTTGTGAGGTAGGTGGTGAGAGCTAAGAAAGAGTGGTACTAGCTCAAGGCCACACAGCTGGCTTTGTGGGGGAAAAGGAAGAGGTGGCTGTTCTACCCCACTTTTGTCACCCATTTAAGGGGACTCAAAGCTGCTGGCAAACCTTCTGTTCTTCTCCCCACAACAGAAACCCTGTGAGGTAGGTGGGACCGTGAGAGCCAAGAAAGAAGGGTGTTAGCCCAAGGCTACCCAGCTAACTTCGTGGAGGAAGAAGAAGAGTTGTTTCTAATACCCTTCTTTTCTCCCCATGCTCACAGCATCATTAGGATGCTCACAACTAAACTCACAGACTTAGGAGCGTATATACCATGCAGTTATTCAACATTGGCTGTTGATAATGATATTAGAAAGGCTGTTATTTTTCTAAAGGCTTCCAGTGGAAGCAGAAGAAACAAAACTTCCTTTGGTCTAGTGGTTAGGAAGCCAGACTCTTATCTGGGAATACCAGGTATGATTCTGCACTCCTCCATGAAGCCAGATGGGTGGCCTTGGGCTAGTCACAGCTCTCTTCTGAGCTCTCACAGCCTCACTTGCCTCACAGGGTGTCTGTTGTGGGGAGAACTGGAGGTTTGTCAGGCGCTTAAATAAGTGAGAAAAGCAGGGTAGAAACGCCAACTCTTCTTCTTCCCAAGGAATAGAAGATCAAATACGCATTTTTGGAATAATGGTTTGGAAACCATTTACAGGGAGAAGAATTCAGGACCAGATTTTTTTTTTTGTAATATATTTCTCAGGTCCGACCCCCCCCCCCCCCATTTTGCCACAGCAGCTAGCCTGAATCCCCACATCTTAAGATGGGAGCAGAAAACAGGACAGTGAGCTGGCGCAAACAGGCGGCGCAACCACCGGCCACTTTCACAGTTGGCTGCCTGGGCTGTCCCTGGTGAGTCACATTTGGGTGGAAAGCGCAGAAGCAACAATCTGCCTCTCTCTTTCTCCTCAGCCAGGCAGCAGTTGCATCATGCAGAAATGAGTCACTTGTCAGGAACCTTCACAACCCCTTGCACAGAAAACGCCAGGATTTCCAGGAAAGCAACAGGCATTTTAGCCTCCTCAAAGTTGCTGCTGTTTTGACAAATAAAGACAGGACTACAGTTACCGGCCCCCAACTGTTCACTTCCTTATACCTGTCGCCTCCTCCTGCAGGGTTCATAATTGTCTCCGGTCCGTTGCTGCAGGTTTTGGCATCGTGTCAAAATCGAGGCAGGTTATTCCTCTGCTTTGTCAGATGATATTTCCTGGAATAAGCAGCTACAGCTTTTCTGTAACATATATTAAATTTGACCTATGTGCGCAGGGCAAAGTTTAAGGGCGCAGAAGTTCCAAAAGAGCTATGGGATATTACTAGAAAGAAGAAGACTTGGCTTTTTTACCCTGTTTTTCTCAAAGGGACTCAAAGCAGCCGACAGACATTCTGTTCTTCTCCCCATAACACCTTGTGAGGCAAGAGGGGCTGTGGGAGCTCTGAGAGTTGTGACCGACCCAAGGTCACCCAGCTGGCTTTGTGGAGGAATGCGGAATTGAACTGGGAGACTACCGCATAAAGAGCCCAGCACTCTAACCACAAAACCAAACTGGCTTACCTTGTGGACGCATGACAAAAACACCAATTACCCTCTGAGTGTTCTGAGCACCAATCTTTGGCATTCACATTTAAGGGGATTCAAAGCAGCTGACAAGCCTTCTGTTCTCCCCACAACAAACACCCTGTGTGGTAGGTAGGCTGTGAGAGCTCAGAAGAGAGCTGTGATCAGCCCAAGGTCACCCAGCTGGCTTCATGGAGAAGTGTGGAATCAAATCTGGTATTCCCTGATAAGAGTCTGGCTCCCTAACCACTACTAGACTAAGAATTCAGGGTGATCTTGGTGCCGCCCAGCCTACCTCACAGGGTTCTTGTAAAGATAAAAATGGAGAGGGAGGGCATAATCTTCATTACTTTGGTCTCTGACAAAGAACATTCATGTATTTAAAGTGCTAGTGAATGTTTTAAGGATGTTACCACAGAGATAGACACAAGCTCTAGGTGTGGTGATGCGAATGAATCTCACTATTTGTTTCGTATCTTGTATTGGCTGCATCCAGAAATCAGTTGTATCCACTGTATTTGGATATTCTGGAATTTCAGCTCCTTTTGCAAATTTTTAAGTTAGGGGTCCAGGATGATTTAAGATTCCTTTCCAAATGCAAAACTGTTTTTTTTCTTTTGGGCCTGAGAGATCATGGCTTTTTTCACCAATCTTTGGCATTCACATTTAAAGGGACTCAAAGCGGCTGACAAACCTTCTGTTCTTCTCCCCACAACAGACACCATGTGAGGTAGGGTGGGGCTGTGAGAGCTCAGACAGAGAGCTGTGACTAGCTCTGGGTCGCCCAGATGGAGGAGTGTGGGATCAAACTCGGCAACTACGAGATATGAGTCCCACACTCTGACCACAAGATCAAACTGGTTGAATCAGTAGTGCTGAGAGACCCCCATCTTTCCTTCTTATGACTCCCTTTCACCTGCACTTTAAGGAGCTGTTTCAAAACCAGAAACAGTGACATGTGCACCACACATGCACTTACCTTTTCCTGCACATGCACCTATCTTTACCTCCATGGTGCTCAACAGTCACCTGACATGCCGTGTAAGTGTGCTGACTCATCGCATGCCGTGGAAGCATGTGTGCATATCATGTCACGCTTGCCCTGGGGACGGTGCTGGGTTGCTGATGTTTTCACAGTTGGAAGAGATCGTACCAAGACTACCAGAAATCCTGCCAAGTATTCCAGATGTGTGCCAGCTGTCAAGGAAGATGTCAGAATATCAGCTGAGGAACGCTAATTGAGCATCCTGGCTTTCCACTCCAGAGTGGAGAGAAGGGCCTAAAATCCTCCTACTTGGTCTTATTGGTGAGGGTTAATGAGGCCACATCCAGTTAAGAAGAACTGAAATCCTGAAGAGCTGAAGGGAGAAATAAATCAGGTGATTCAAAAAGAGCTGAAATATGGAAAGGCAGAGCTCTGTCTTGATTCAATGCTCTCGATCTCCTAGTGGGTGATTGGTTTTGGAAGCTGGAGGATATTTAGGAAATGACCTGGAAGAACACAGCAAAACCCCACAAGACAGAAGAATCAAGTTGTGGTAATGTAGACAAAAAGAGCTGAAATCCCAAGACCTGAAGTTAAGACATTCTTCAGGCGATATAAAAAGAGCTGAAATCCCAAGACCTGGAGTTAGGAATCCTTCAGGCAAGAGGGAAAGAGCTGAAATACATGAATTGTGCACAAATCATGATACAGCTGTCCTAAGTGTTCAGACACCCTGAGGTTGCTGCTGTTCCTGGACTCAGTTTGGACCAGGCTGCCTTTCTGTAAAGTGGATGTTCTTCCACATTGACCTCAATGACGTACAACAAACAGCACAAGAAATGGTCAGCTGGGTAAGAATGTTATGCTGGTTTGGAAAGAGCTGCACTGGCTACCAGTTTGCTACCAAACCCAATTCAGTGAGTCTTAACTTATAAACCTCTAAATGGCTTGGGCCCTAAATATCTAAAGGAACGCCTGCTCCTTGACCCCCCCCCCCGGTACCTTAACCTCTGCAAAGAAGGCCCTCCTGGTTGTATAACCACCTTCGGTAGTAAAAAGATTCTGTATCCAGAATAGGGCTTTCTTGGTGGTGGCCCCCAGACAGTCTCTCGCCAACCCCCTTAGGTACACCAGGCGCCTTCAGTTAATACATTGAGAAAATTCTTACAAACACACATATGTACCCTGGCCTTCAATTGAAATAAGGAACATCTTCCTTATCCAGTTATTATTTTAGAAGCTAATTATTTTAATTTGTTCATTTTAGATTTGGTTTTTCTTTCGCTTTCACCTGCCCTGAGACCTTCTGGTGTAGGACAGGATAAAAATGCAAAAACAAACAAACAAACAAACAAGATCCTGCTTGCACAGTAGAGAATGGGTCTTGCACGTTTTTAAGAGGCTACTTAGAGGTGGTGGTGGTGGAAAAGAAATTGTGTATTGAGGGGGGAACATTTATAAAAAGTCTGCCTCTTAAGCACTGCTGTAAGAATTTGTGCACAGACACTTTATCATAAAGGGCCTTTTAAAGTTTGCTTCTTCTTACAAAATGACAAACTCTTGGAACTAGAGATGTGGATCTACAAAGCACCTGGGATGCCACCTATCTTCTTCTTTGAAAGACAAAAAAGTCTTATGTCCCTTAAGGAGCCGGGAGGGGCCGGCAAGGTCATTTGTCCTTCTGCTGAAGAAACTCCTTCCTGCCTTTGTCTCGGCCGCCAAAAGTGCGGACTCTGTGAATGAGCTGCAGCTGTGTCTCGATGGTGGCTCGGATGTCCACGTCGTCAGGTATGTGAACGTAACGAACGTTCCTCCCTGTCAAGAAGAGATCATTCAGGCAGGAGGAGCGGCCGCCGCGGTCCGTGAACGTCGCCTCCGCTAAGCGGATGTTCATGAAGGCGTCCACGTTAACGATGCGACCCACGGCTACGCTCTCGTCCCGCAGTTCCACGGTGGTGACGCGCCCGTGGAGGCCCTGCAGCAAGATCACCAAGCTGTTCTCCGCGATGGTCCGTTCCTTCACCGAGTGACTGATCTCCATGGTGTGGCACAATTCAATGGCTGAGGACAGAAAATAGCAAGAACGTGGGCTCTTCGAAACAGGCTAGGGCAGAGGCTCCCAGAGGTGGACCTCTAGATGCTAAATTACCCAGCATTCTGCCTTGGTTGCTGTAGGACAGTGATGGTGAACCTTTTGAGCTCGGTGTGTCAAAATTTGCAAGAAAACCTAGCTTAACTCGGGTGCTGTGTAACATCTAGAAATATCCATAATTTTGTGACATTTGTAGCTCTAGTAAAAAAGTTATATTTTTGATATATGTATTTTATTAAAAGCAAAAACAAATAATTCTTTACATTAGTGGCTGTTGTTGCTGAATTTCATTTGCTAATATTCAGTTGAAAGTTGGTATTTCATACACTTCAAGAACAAGCAAGCTCTTCACACCCAGGTGCCAAGGGTGACCAGGTGTGTCACCCAAAAGGGCCTGGCATGTCACCTGTGACACGCATGTCATAGGTTGGCCATCACTGCTGTAGGAGATAGCTGGCCCCCAAATAGGGATGTTCACAGATGTTCTAAACATTTGAATGTGGAGATTTGGATTCAAATAGAACGTCTCCACATTCGAATTTAGACCTTCGAGCGAATTTTGAATGTTCCAAAGCATTCGTTCAAATGATTCGAATACGTATTACATACATATCTGTATGAATATCATACATATCTGTACGCATTTGCGCTTATAATACAGAACAAAAATAGGATGCATACAGGATTAAACAGGATGCATACAAAATGTCTACAGATGCATAAGAACATAAGCGAAGCCTTGCTGGATCAGGCCACAGCCCATCTAGTCCAGCATCCTGTCGCACACAGTGACCCACCAAATGCTCATGGGCATCTCAAGCAGAGACAAGGACAAACCTTCTCCTGCTCTTGAGTCCCAGCAGATGGCCTTAGAAGCGCCCCAGTTCCTCCCCTCCCCCAATATGAATGTTGTCAACATTTGTATCTTCAAATTCGTATCTAACATTTGAGCGGGTAGATTTGAATGTATCGGATTTGAATAGTTTTTTGTTGCATTCGGATTTTGAACATTCATATCGAATAGAATGTTTTGGCATTTGAATCAACTCAAATTCGAATGCAAAAACAAGATTTGTGCACATCGCTACCCCCAAAGGCCATCTGCTGGGAGACCACAAGCCGAGCAAGCTCTGTGCTCCTGTCCTGCTGGTCAGCCACTCTGAGCACAAGCTGTTGGACTAGATGGGCCATGGGTGTGATCCAGTGGGAAATGTCTCATGCTGTTGTTCCCTGATTTTGGCCACGTGGCCTGAGAGTGATGGGAATTAACTCCTGGAGGCCCAGGTTTAGGAACATAGAATGGGGGTGTGGAAACAAGGTAAGTATTACACTATGTGCAGGACGGTGTGATTCCTGACTGCTTGAAAGTCCTGCCTGGAAGGTCTCTGGGTAACCTAGGGTTGCAATGATGCAGTGAGAGAGACCAGTGGTACCTAAAGTGGGTCCATGAAGGTTTTCCTGAACTAAAACTTCTGTCAGCTCCACCCAGCACCGTCAGTGGTTGAGGTTATGGGAACCCCTTGTTCAGCCACCTATAGAAGGCCCAGAAGGTTGTTACTCCAATAAAAGACTTACTTAAACCCACTGATGACTTTGTGCCCTGTACCAAGCAAAGTATGTGATAAGGGGCATTCAGTCGGGTCCTTAGTCTTCCTTTCTGCAGCTGACAGTTGCACTTGCTTGATGTGAATGTTTACTCCCTGTGTTCTGTTAGAAAAATTGTCCATGAAGCCAGCTGGGTGACCTTGGGCTAGTCACAGCTCTCTTCTGGGCTCTTACAGCCCCTCCTACCTCACAGGGTGTTCTGTTGTGGGGAGAACAAGAGAAACTTTCTCACCCTTAAATGGGTGACAAAAGCGAGGTAGAAAAGCCAACTCTTCTTCTAAAATAATAACAGCTCCAGTTTCCTGGCCTTGCCCAATCCATTCTCACACTGTTGTCCACAGTGGTGTAAGCAAGACCTGTAGCGTCTGAAAATTCCCTTTTATTTTCCTTAGAGTTGGAGCGCTGCAAACACCACTGTTTTAATTGAGATTGTTTTGTTTTTAACATGGTGGATTTTAAATGTTGTGATGGTTTCTATCATTTTAATATATATTATTTTGTTTGATATGGTGGTTTTTAAAGGTTGTTACCCACCCTGAGACCTTCGGGTATAGGGCAGGATAGAAATATAAATAATAAATAAATAAACAGGGGAGCTCGGTAGAAGTCTTAAGCTCTTTGAAGGGGCACATTCAACCCTTGGACCATTTGGCTGAACTGGAATCCTCCTTTTATACAGCAGCAACCCTGGTAAAATCAGGGATGGGGGTGCTTCTCTCTTGGGGTGGGGAAATACAGAGTGGCCCAGGAGAGAGGCACACAGCAGGGGAGGCTTCCATTGTATGCAGCCAGGATTCAAACGGTGCTCAGATTTCATCAAATGGGGATCGTGGTGCAAACTATGGCTATTTGTCCCATTTTGGGCTTTGTTTCTCCCCTCTAATAAATCGCATCCTGTCCACAGTAACTTGAGTTAGGCACTCAAAATCTTCAGCCCCCCCCCTCCCCCAACGTGCAAGCGCAGGCAGCATCGCCTACCCCTTACCTGGATGAATCTCCCGCCTTCTCCAGGCGCTCAGGTTAGCTCTTGCCCTGGCTGGGAAGCATGGGCGACACAGGGCAGGGAAGAAGGCGGGGCTCAATCCTTAAGCTGTCCTCCCATTCGCCAACTCTAAACCTAGCCGGAAGAAAGTGCCGCCAAGTGATTGGCTGGAAAAAGGAGGCGGCTTAAATCCTGGATTTTGATTGGCTACTTGTTCCCGGTCGTGGTTGATGTTGGGACTCCTCTTCCGCCCTGAGAATGACGTAATTTCTTTGCAGCAGCTGCAGCGGCAACACTAGATTCGTTTTCAGTGCAAGGTGCTGCTGATGCTCCCCTTGCGCAGTGACAGGGGTAAGGAAATTGCCCTTTCCTGCTCAGCCCGGTTAGCTTTCTCCCTTCCTTAGTTTCTGGGCCTTGTGCTGTTCTGGGAAAGGCTTTTTCCTGCCCCTGTTTGCTTGCAGATGTGTTAAGAGCCAATTATTTTCGCAGTCCTTGAACTTATTTACAGATGTTTGCAGACCACGCTTAGTCCAAATGAGCTCAAGGTTTTTGGGTAACCCTGAGCCGTGCGAGACTCCTGGGTGACTACAAAGGCATCTCCATGAATACCTCTGTGCAGTTTTCTTGGCAGGGATACAGAAGTGGTTTGCTATTGCTTACATTCAGGAAGAAGTTGGGGATCAAACCAGCAACCCTCTGCTTTTCCATGCAGTTTACTCTGCCAATCAGTTATGGCCACTCCCAAACCCCATGGGCACCTCTATACCATTTTCTTGGCAGAAATACAGTAGTAACTTGTCATTGCTTGCACACATAACAAAGAACTACACACATAAACACAGGATTTTTAAAAATATGACATACTTTCCAATGAAAAATACTGTCCTTATTTTATTTAATAACAGGCTTGGATTCTTCCTGCACAGACTGCGGAATAGCCTCCCTCCTGAGGTGCGTCAGGCACCTTCGCTCTATGTGTTTAGACGAGCTGTGAAGATGCACCTCTACCCTGGCCTTTCGCTAAGTAAAGGAACAGCCTTTTCCTCTCGGCATCCAGGCACTGCCACAGTTTTAATATGTTCATTTTATAAGTTGTAACCTGCCCCATGGCCCTTGGGTATAGAGCAGGATAAAAATGCAAATAAATAAAATTATTATTAATTAATTTATTTTATTTATTTATATTTATATCCCGCCCCATACCCTAGGGTCTCTGGGCGGCTACCAACATATAAAATATACACATATCAACATATAAAATATACACATATCACAGTGAATGCACAGTGAATTAAGCCTGTGTCCTGCAGAATGAAATTTATTTCTATCCAGACTGATTCATACAAAACATCTGATGGGCTCCTGCAAATGGTTTTCTAGTACTGATGTTGACAGCATCCCCAGAGTTAATGCAGAAGACTTTTATTTGGATTAAACAGTTTCATTTAAAAAAAAAGTTAAAAGCTCAGTTAGGGGTAGCAATGGGATAATTTCTTATTTACTGACAGAAGGGGGTAGTTTTATATAAGCCAGACAAAATGAGCACAAAACAGCCAACTTCTCTTAGTTCTAGTTTTTATTATTGCAAACAAACAATTTTGTTGTTAACATAATTACAAACTTGCTTTCCCAATAAATAAATAAAACTGAAGAAACCACTTTCTCTTCTTTTGCTACAAGAAATACATAAACAAATGTGCTTGTCCTGCACTTTTAATTTAGAAATCTATCTCCGAAGCCTGCATACCTGTACAGATCAAAAAGAGAGCGAGAGTATCTCCTTCCTGTTCAGCTGGACCATCTTCTAACTTTGTGAGGTATGATCTAGGCCACTAAGAGCAAAATGAGGTTGCCAACAGGATCCCTGACGATTCCCCAAAGTCAAAAGCGTTCATTTGACATCAAATATGTCGAAGGGCCATCCAGTTGTCAGGATCCAAGAGAAATGAGTGGCTTCCGTAACCACCTTCTTTTCCAGGAAGCAGAGGGCTGGATTTTGTCTTCATCAAGAAGGGAGGGCTTCCAGCTCATCCATCATTGCCAGGAGATCATCTCCTTTACTTGTCACCTGCCTTGGCTCCTCAGCCATTTCAAACTCCCCCATGATGCGAGCCAACTCCTCATTCCGCTGTGGGTCCTATTCAAAATTAAGCCAGAAACCTAGTTACCAAAAAATAACCATGTAAAGCCAGGATGCACCCCCTCCCTTCTTTCAGGCACTGTTACTGGTGCTGGTGGGTTCATTTTATGTTTTGTTTTTATTGCTGTAACCCACCTGAGGACCTTTGGGTATAGGTCAGGATAAAAATGCAAATAAATAAACTGCAATCCTCCAGAGGTTTCCAGAATTACACCATGGAACACTGGGAAGTGTCTGTCAGAAGTTGGGCACTTCTGGTCTTAAGTCTGATATCTCAGTATTATACTGAACTCAGTGGCCTTTTCTTAAGTGCATACCATATATGCTGCGACACTTTTGATATTAAGGGCAAGATCACTTTATTCAGAAATGTGACTCTGCCTAAAGCTCTCTGGAATTCTCAGATGCTAAAGTTCCCAGTTATAATTTTCTGCCACATTCTTGCTTCTTTTTCTTTATTCTACGTGTACTTTGAAGCTTCTTTGTAATCTTATGGCATATTATTTTGTATTGAGTAATTTCTTGGCAATATATGAGGATGGCCAGGCAGCTGATCTGGAATTAAAGGGGGACTAGTTGATGATTAGCAGCAAAAAACTATTAAAACCACCAGCAGAAATTAAAATGGGAAACTTGAAAAAATAATCCGTGAAGAGAGGATCATCAAGGGCTGCTCTGATGGCTATATGGAATGCTGAAGGTCTGAGGCAGCATATATCATCCAGATGTAAAGAATATGTCTGGCTTTTATACTCTGAGAGCAAATTTCCAAAACCCATTTGACTGGGCAGTGTTTGAAATAGTGGCCAGCCAGACCCTGAGTTTTAACCCAGGACTTTTGATTTATTTCATCCTTCCTTCCCGTTGTGCATAAATCATTCAGCATGAATTCTCTTTTTTGACTTGCATACAGGTTTACCAGATGAAACAAGAGCAAAGAGTTCTGTGGACTCTTCCTAGTTAGACCAGCCTTAATAATAATAAAAAACACTCAGGCAGGACACTCAGATTTTCCTATTCCATGTAAATTTTTAAAACTAACACTCCAGCACATGTGCCAATACATCTCATCGGATCAAACAGGCCTGAGATGCAATTGTGGGCTTTTCCCTCTGTCAGACAGCTGCTTTCATTCTCATTTTCTCACCAATACCCGGAAGCTAGGCAAGTAACAGCTACCAGCCGAGATAGCTTTTAAAAAAGAGACAAATGCATAGGGGACAGGTGTAGCAATGGCTATTAGAACGGATGCCTAGGTAGATCCTCCAGGCTGGGGAGAGAGGCAGGAGGCCTCCAAAGGCCATTGGCTGGGATCTGAGAGCAGGTGAAGGTTTTGCCCTTGTCTTCTGCTTGAAATGCCCATGAGCAATTGGTGAGCCAGGATGCTGGACTAGAAGGGCTGTGGCCTGATTCAGCAGGGCTCCTCCTAACGTTCTTAAGTGCACAAAGGGAAGTGGGTGAGTATTTGCATGAGGATTGATAATGAAAGGGGCTGGCAGTTGCTAATTTGGGAAACCTGCTGCCAGATTTTCCGTATTGCCATGTTTTGGGATGTCACCTTGATATGCAGGGACTATCTTGGGAATGCCACAATTACATATGGTCCTCCCAATATAGTCCTGGGAAAATTGTAGTTTTCAGCCGTGTCTGCAGGCAAACTATTTAACCTCCTCTCCTCTCCCTTGCTGCCCCAGTTATAAAGGAGAAAGATAACCCACCTTGTCTGCTTGTATGTTGATAACTTGATACATCAATTCTTCTGGGCGGGACTGTGCAGCCAGTCTTCATAAAACAAAATAAAACAAGATATTGAGCCATGCCTGAATGCATTTCCCTGCCTGACACTGTGCCATCAATACAATCTTAAGCTGTCAAAACTAAGGCCTTCACCTTTTGAAACACTCCACAGCTCTTGTTACTGGAGTTATTTCTATTCTATTTTGCTGTATTTAAACAGCATCTTTTACAGCCCACCTAATAATTGAAGAAAGTGCTGCAGTAAAGTGCCCTATAGTTGGGGAAGGACAGAGAGACGCGCAAAGACCTCAGTTCCAACTTTCCACTGAAGTATGGAAGAGAGATCCATCTGGGAAAGCGAATGCCCAGATCTCTTACACAAACAAAACAGAATAAGCAAGCAACAAAGGAGCAAAACAGGACCTACTCTTCCTCCTCATCTGTGGGGAAGAGATTCAGCCGGAAACCGGCTTCACTTCCAAGGGGCTCCTTGACGTCTAGGCTTCCCATCAGTCTCGCCAAAAAGTTCAGCTCTTCTTTAGCCAGAGGGTTGGGAGCAGCATTCTCCTGCACAGAACAACAGCAAGGCCATTAAAAGGACAGGCAAGCAAAAACCAGGCCAGAAAGAGTCCTAGTGAGAAGGATCACTGCACACGAGATAAGGGCCGCTTTGGATCTTTTGCGGCACAGGATGCTGATCCTGAAGCAAAAAATCATCAGCTAAAACTTAAGAACCACCTTCCTCAACACAGTGCTTCCAGATGTTCTGAACTACAATACCCATTATCCTTATCCGCTGGTTAGCGGCAGTCTAATACTCAAATGACAGTGCATTGGAAAAGGCTTATTTAAAGAGAGTAGGGTAAAGATACTGACCTGTGCACGAGACTGCAAATTTTTGGCTGCTCCTGACGTGTCTGTTTCCACGGGCCGGCTGATGCTGTACCTAGAGGCAAATTGGTAAAGGCAAACAAAGGCAATGAAGATCAAGTGGCGAGGCCCTCCTGGTTGTTCCACCACCTTCAGTAGTGAGGTTGGTGGCACCCGGGAAAGAGCCTTTTCTGTGATGGCCCCTAGACTATGGAATAGCCTCCCCCTTGAGGTGCGTCTTTGCCCTTTCCTTATATATTTTCAGGAGGACAGTGAAGATGCACCTCTTTTCCCTGGCCTTTGGCTGAGCTGATTAGATTTCCCACCCAGGTCAGACACTATCATTTTAAATATAGTGTGTATTATTTTAGTGTTGAATTTTTAAAGCCTTTTAAGGTATGTTCTGTTTTAATCTGTTGTTTTAAGGTTGTAACCTGCCCAGAGACCTTCGGGTATGGGGCGGGATATAAATGTAAATAATAAACAAACAAACAAACAGTAAACACAACAAAAAGAGAGAGACTCAACTGGAATAGATTATTGTGCTCATCTTGACTTACATGTTTGTTCCCAGTTTAATTACTCTGTCTCCATGAAGATCAAAGGAACCTTCCCTGAACGGGAGCTGGTAGTTTCCGCCGCTTGTAAAGGTGGTTCTTTGAATTTCATCTCCTTTGCTGTTGAAAAGCCTACAAAATTGCCAGGTGGAGTCATAAACTGTGCACTGATTCATGGAGTTGATGCCAACACTAAGGAGAGCCCTCCCACAGGAGAGTCAAGATAATATAATGTAAGAGTTGATGCTGGCCGAACGTCACTCATTCACAAAGAGCCTGATTTAATTAAATGGGCCCATGTGACACAGTTGCTCAGGTTCTCCTCTTGATCAGACAAACACCACAGATGTGGATCTAAGACTCACCTGATGAGCCCTGGGACTTCTGTTCCCCAGGGAACTGGTCCTGAAGTTGGCAATACAAAATGGCCGTTGGTGTTCTGGACTCTATCTTTGAGGAGAATGGAAACCTGTGAAGAGGGAGAGAAACACTTATGAATCAGCTCTGCGTGGAAGTCAATTCAGATGAGCATGTCTTAATTCCCAAGTTCCATCATGTACATTCAGCATAATCTTTCAGCGCATGGACATGCAAAAACCACCTACTCTGATTCGTATGTCCTGGAAAAAGATGAGCAGTGTTTGCCGAATGAGCTGAAATTCGCCAGCAGATAGCGACCCGTAAGTCTGAGAAAGAGAAGCAGAAAATGACTTTATCTGGGCACGTAACTCAGATTTTCTTTTTTTAAAAAAAAGATGGATAAAAATCTTAATTTCACCTCATAAGATTATTAAAATAGTGCTGGCATAATGCTGTGCAGTAATTTCCACATACACCGTAGTCCAAAAGCATTTTATGCAAGTTGTTACCACCTAAGGAAAACAGGGGGAGAGTCCAAATTCTACCCCACTCTTACTTCCACATTAAAAAAACAGAAAAGCTATTCTTGTCTCGATAAAACGCTGGTTTCTTCTTTAATTTTACATCATGGCAAGGAAAAATGGACAAACTGCACAAAAGAGAAGCCTTAGAATATACGCCACTTCCTTTGACTTCATGAGCTTTTTCTAAAATTGTACCTACTCATAACATGCTCTTACATCTATAAGCTTCCGAAAAGTTGCATCAACCTGCGCCACAATTTTCGGTGCTTCATAGATGAAATCCCTGATGGTATCCAGATGGTTGAAAGTGATGAGGAGGAGGTCTTTGGGCCGAGGACAGAGTAAAATCTGATACTTGAATGCCATCGTCATTAAGTCATAAAGCTGTTGAGAAAGGCAAAGAAAACAAGTTTAAATGATGGTTTTAACTGCAATAGCCACCACGGCCAACCCTATAATGTCTTCTTCTGCAAATTGCTGATTTCCCCATTTCTAGTTTATAATTGATTCCGTTATCATCCTTTTCCTGGTTTTCTAGGTACAGTATTTCTTTGTAGAAATCAAGACGAATTGTTCTGCCTGAGTGAATATGAGGAGTACAGGATAGTGAAAGGGTTACAATGTGTGAAACCTTTTGGTAGTTCTGTTGGCTTTATAAAGGCCTCACTCTGATATGTTTTCCTGAAATATGTGCAATTCTTGATTTTGTGACTGATGTTTTATTACATAACTGAAAAGAATGTAATGATGGTGCAATAAAACTTTTACACTGAAAGCTATCGGGGTTCAGTCCGTACCATTACCCAATGATTATATATCCAAGATCAACTCACATTTGGTTGGGCAAGAGCACTTCTACTTCATGGGATGATTGGGACTGTTGCTAAAGAGCACGGTTTCTGAATTCCCCTCAAGTCAGCCAAAGAAACACAGAGATGAATCCTCACCTTATCCATACTGGATCGGTTCAGTCTCATGATAGAGGCATTCACCAGGCGTTCAAACACCACCCTCAAGGCATTCCTGGAATAGAGCTCTTGTGGTTTAAACAGCTCGTCCATAAACTTTTTGTTGAATATGCCCCCAATGATGTCATTCATAACTGAAAAGACAGAATAATCCCTCGTGTCACACCTGGGATGGCATTTTTTTTTAGTTCACGGACAGATGTAGACATTCACAAAAGCACTCCTAAAAGCTACTCTTCAGTGAAATCACATTGTGCCTTGTATGTATCACTTTGCCAAGGCTATGTGCACTTTCAAATTCTTTAAGGAGACTGGCCCCTAAGCATTTCCAGCACCTGGTTGCCATAGATTGCACCGACATAGTTTAGCAGGACCTGAGAAACATTCCTTTTTCTCTTGGGAAAGCTGTATCAGGCAGAATAAAAATGAAAATAAAGAAACAAATATTTATTTTAGGTTTCCTTCAGGCTGCTGCTGCTTTGGGGACTTTGCTGGTTAATATTGCTTCCCCCAACATGACAGCACAATCAAAAAGAGAAGTGTTTTGTTTCTTTTTAAAAATCTCCAAGACATACTGCTCAGCAACAGTAGAATAGCAGCTGGGACAAATCCGAAGCAAACAGGTCTTCTGCTTTTGTAAGAATTTGGTTTCCTGCATTCCTGACATAGAAGCCTCTGAATCTATAAGTTAACTGGAGGTAGAAGAGAAGCATAACACCATGTCTTCCACAATTTATTTGTTTTCAATTAAGCTAGGTTGATACACTACCAGATATCACCACTGATCTCTTTCTTTCCGTAAACTACAGCTACTTGCTTAGACTGGTACATCAATAGTTCTCTTTCACACACACACAGTATTTTTCAAGGCTGGTTATACACAGATGTTCATGTAACAGATAAAAATCTTTCTGAGATAATATTGTCATAATCTCTACATCAACACTGTTTATTTAAGCACTAGTGACTGTTCAAGTTTTATCTGAATTATAATCATTTTAGGTGCTATACAATCTATATATGGAGATATTATATAGTTGTATTTTGTACTGTTAATGTGATTTTTATATAAATATATTCCCCTTTGTGATCCTCCTTCTGCAGTACTTGGAAAGCCAGTATAGTATGTAAAAAAAGGATTTCACACTACCACTCTGACTGTTCTTTGATCACATAGATATTAATCAACATTGAAGGGACTTGATCTCACCAAAATGCCACTCTTGGAATCAACTGTGCACCTTGGGACCAAATGCCCTGCAATACAGTACTGAGCAAATGGGATTTTCCAAATCCAAGCTGAAATCAAATTCAGCTTCCTGGGGCCACAAATCCGTATCTAGTGAGAACATCTCAAGATGCCTTCATCAAGTGCCAGCATTGATGTTCAGGTTCAATTCCCCTCGTTCAGTATCCTAATGGTAGTAGATGGATACCTTCTAAGGGTTATTTCAGGTACTTGCTTTGTCACAAAGCCTTTTCTACCACCATTTTCTAGGGATGTGCATGGATATTCAAAAATCCGATTCGAATCCATAGAACATCAACATTTCAATTCAAATAGGATTTTCAAAAAATCCGAATTTGAACATTTGAAGAGATTTTGGATTTTCAAAAATCTGAATTTGAACATCTGAATGGATTTGGGGTTTTTGAAAATCTGATATGGATTTTCGAATGATTTTAATGAATAGATCCGCAAATATTGCTTAAATTACAGGATTAAAATGGGATGCATACGGAATGAATACAGGACAAAAACGGGATGTGCACAAATTCAAAAATAGGATACAAATGTTCCCGACATTCGTATCTACAGGTTCGAATCGGATTTTTGAACATATGGATCTGGATAACCCAGATCCAAATCAGATTTTTGAAAATCCGGATTTTTAAAATTTGAATCGAATATTTGAATCAACTCGAATGCGAATGCGAAAAATGCATTTGCGTACACCCCTACCATTTTCATTTCTACTTTTCCTTGCATGAAGTTATTTGCTGTTATTCAATCTAGCATCCACCAGGTGTTGCTAGGAGCAGCCACATGGGGGCTGGATGAACCACTGCAACTCCCTCTTGACCAGCTTTGAAGCAATCCTTAATGAAGTGATGCTGAAGTTTCCTTGGCTCATAATTCTAAGGAGATTTGACAGATTTCTACTCATCGGCTTGTTGTCACAGACATAAAAATCCCACTGAATTCAGGAAGGAAGGAGAACTGAAAAGAAAAATGTCCTTTCCCAGAAGTGCTCATGCTGGTCACTCTCATATAAACAAATGTTGGATGCTATCCTGGAATCATTATCCAAAAATCCAAGAGAAGGTGGAGAAGGCAAGGAGAAAAAGAGAAGGACAGGATTAGGAGTGCTCAATAGCTTTACTTCCCTAAATCTTTAGAGGTTTTAATGCCAGGGAGCAAGTAATTTTTGGATCTGCCCACATGACATATGAAACGGAACTGGTCTTATCATTGACAAGTGAATCTTCTGTGGCGTTTCATTTTTGTCAAGAATGAAAGCTATGTTGTAAAGCAAGGTGCCAACTTCCATCAGCTCTAGCCAAACAAATAGGGGGATTTTAATATTTAATAGGTTTGATGCTTCTAGCTGGCTTTTTACCTTGTTCCTTGCTCTGAGACCATTGACTGAATGAAAGGTTAAAAGTCCAAGAAATAAACAAATGCAGAGGGGTGGTGAGATTTGCGGTTCAGGAGAATCTGGTGCGTACCCTCTCTGTAAGATGTGGCCCCTGTATATGTACCTGCAGCTTTGCCACAGGCGGGTCTGCACTTTGAAATGGAGATGTCTTCTTCCCAGCGCTTGAGGGAGACTCCGCAATTGCTGCTGAAAAGGAGGCCTCTGTGTTTCCATTTTCAGGTGTGGAGACATCATCTTCAGCCGTGATTGTGGTGGGTGTATTAAGGGCAGAAAATTGCATCCTCCAAAAGCGGCACCTCTGTTGATGACTGTGCCTGGGAATGGGGGTTGTGTGACCACCACTTGCTACTGCTACAAGTGCATACACAGCAGCAGCAGCAGCAGGTGTGTTACCTGGTGCCTCTTCTGATAAGTTAAGACGCAGCCTCAGTTGCACACTGCTCATTCTCAAAGGTGCCAACGCCAGGTATTTCCCTATGGTACACAGGCCAACGCCAGTCAATAAAAGTAGAAATGCTCAATAGTAATTTGAAATACCGGTAGCCTAATACGTTTTGACAATATTGCTCACATCTTTAAACATCATTCTCTTCATTGTCTAAGCGCCGCAAATACAAAGTTGCTGATCTGAGGGGATCTTCTGGTAACATTTCTCAAGAGTCTGTATAGTTTGAAATCTCAGTGGAAAATAAATAAATAAATCTGGCGCGGGGGACTAAAATGTTACAGTACCTCGTCTCCTGTCCACATCAGTCCATTCATCTACACGAAGCATAAAACAGAAAAAATGACGGGTCAAGGACTAAAGACAACAGACTGAAAGAGGGAAAATAAATGAAAAAAGAATCTAACAAGGGACTGGAGTATTTCACATCAGGATACAGTACTCCTCTGTACCACAGCTGTTCAGTTAAGTAGAAATGTACTCTTAAATTAATGTTAAAGTAGTACAAATGAAAAAAAACCACCAACCCTCCAAAATTTGGAGGGTGAATGCTCTCAGAGGTATAATCAACTGAGGCCATTCAACTTCTGGAAATCTATTCTGAATTCTGCAAGGGGAAGAACTGCAATTGTGACGAAGGCTGCATTGTAGCTGCATAACATCCAAATGGATGGATTACGGTTGTGAAAGTAAGGCCCACCTTCTCAGCCTATATTGCAGGATCCAAAGCTGTTATGCTTTAGTTTAACACTAGGCTCATATATGACATATACCTGCTGAAATACTACGGATAATAATTTTTTTTGTCTTGCTGTTTCTATGGGGTTAATCTGCTTTATCCTTAGAATATTGAGAACGTGTATAAGAATGACAAGTGACATATCCACTAAGCTGTATGGCAACTGAACTCATGCCCTTTCTGGTTGGAGATTTCAGAATATCCATTAACAGTAGCACAGAATTTATTATTATGCCTGTAGAATAAAAACTATATCTGGGATTAAGGCTGGTACCTGGCTAATTTAAAACATTTTCTATCCCTATTCAGCTGTATTCAAGTTGAATTATATTTTGACTGTAAACTTCTAATTTGCCACATTTATCTTTCAACTGTCTGGCCCTTTCTGCACTAGGCCCTATTTTGGATTATATCCTGGAATAGGAACCTGCTATCCACATGTTGGGGCAGACTATGATAGGCCATTCCCAGACCCTGCTGTAATCTGTAACAGCATATAGACGGCAGGTCCTTATTCTGGAATATAATTCTGAATTAGGCCCAGTGTAAAAAAGCCCTCTACTTCAAGTGCATTAGGACTCGGGAGCAATATGTTTCTTTAAAAGGTAACTCAAGGGCAGTCACAGCTAGACGCCAAGCCCTTCCTCTTCAAGTATAGCATCTCCTTCTAATTTTGAAGTTCCAAGATTTGGAACAAGATGGGAATTAATGGCATATAAACCCTGAGAAGGGGAACTGTGGGCCCTTTTGGATGTCCTTGTCATTGTGGAATGTTAAAGATCTGAAGAATTCAGGTTGTCACCTTGCTGTATTCTCCCTACAGTGTTCATAACAATCACCAACGTGGAACTAAGTCCAGAATATAAAACTGCATCCTTCTATACCCACGTCAGTCAGGTATTGCTCAAATTTAAAATTAAGCAAAATACTTTCATTGTTGCATATAGTCATCGGGATCCTTATGATTTCTAGAACAGTGCTGCTTTGCAGAATAGTTTCAACATGCTGGCAGTATTTGTTCTTGAAAAATCAGCATTGCAGGATATATTTCCTCACATGCCAAATAATAATAACAACAACAACAACATGCTCTCAAATCCTATAGTTATGAGGTTTGAAGGTGAGGCCACTTCCTGTAAAGATAAAGGATCAACGTAAAATACATGCCTCATATGAGCAGGGAAAAAGAGTCCCCCAACTGCAGTTTCTGATTTTAAAGGAGTAGGTGATCTGCAGTGAAATTTACTTTGTGCAAGGAAATTGAAACTGTAACATAAGAATGTAAGAGGAGCCCTGCTGCATCAGGCCACAGCACATCTAGTCCAAATGGCCCACCAACTGACCATGGGCATCTCAAGCAGAAACAAGGGCAAACCTTCTCCTGCTCTCAAATCCCAGCAAATGGCCTTAGAGGCATCCTGCTTATCCCAAGCAGGACACAACTTACAAGCAGTGTGTCACCATAATAACAATGACAATGAGAATAACTAAGTTGTGTCCCCCCTCTGAAATTATTAAACTCCAGCTCCCATAAGATGAGTGTCCAGCAGTGTCCAGAAAAGCTACATATTTAGCTTGAATGTTGAATCCAGGCATTGCTGACAAGGAAGAAAAATGAAAACATAACTGACCAGGAAATAATTTTAAAATGTTCATATTTAAGGAGCTAGTTACATTACTACTTATGTGCAGAAATATCCCTCCCAAAGAGCCCCTTCCCATGGTTCATATCTTTTTGCTTCTGGTGTTGGAAAACCACCAGCTCCTGGGCAACTCCTGGTTCCTGCCAGAGATACAGAAATGGTTTGTCTCTCTGTTTACTGGAATACAATTTTTTTTTACTTCAGAGTGGATGGCCAACTACTGAATTCCTGATGTTGCTGAACTACAATTCTCTTTGTCCACTGCCATTGCCCAGGCTACCTGGAACTCACAGGAGCCCGTGTGTTTACAACATGTGGAGAAGGATCCCAATTTGGCCACTCCTTGTACAAATCATGGAAAGGAAAACAAATGTGACCATGTGCATGTTCTATGCATTAGGAAGCTACATGTGGCGATTTTGCACTTTCCTTCCTATCCCGTGGACGAGAAAGGCATGCGATGAACCAATGCTGACTGCCCAATCTGTCCATGATCGAGCACTTACCTGGGTTCAATCGCTCTGTTGCTCCTCCACAGGGCGCTGTCATCTTGAGTGTGGTGCCCTCCGCAATGGCGCGTGAGGCAGGACCATCACTACGGTGACGCTGACGCTCTGCACAGCCACGTCAGGGGGTCATGTGAGCTGCCAGTGCACCTGTGTGGCAGCTCTGATGAGCTCCCCATCCAGCAGAGGTGCGAATGGTCTCTGGCTGGAGGCTGTCAGGTAAGTTCAGGTTGCGTGGGGTAAGGGTTGGTGAGCTTGTGGTGCACGATTGCATGCACCACAGCTAGTTCATGATAGGTGAACATCTGGGCGGGCAGGGGACGCTTGTAGGTAGTAAACGCCTCCTGCAGGTGCAGATGCTACTGCCTAGATGTTCGCCTCTTGTGAACTACAGGCTAAAATGCAAATCAGCCTATCCTTTGCTGGCAGATTTTATTCTATACTTCACCACATGCCCACCACCCTCCAGAAAGGAGGACCAGAAAATAATAAAGAGCTTCTTAAGGGTCACTAAGGTTCCATTTGAACATAGAAAAAATAATAAGAAGAGTTGGCTTTCCTACCCCGCTTTTCTCACGCATTTAAGGGGACTCAAAGCGGCCGACAAACCTTCTCTTCTTCTCTCCACCAAACACCCCGTGTGGTGGGAGGGCCTGTGAAAGCTCAGAAGAGAGCTGTGACTAGCCCAAGGTCACCCAGCTGGCTTCATGGGGGATGCAGAATCGAACCCGGTATTCCCAGGTAAGAGTCCGACTCCCTAACCACTAGACCAAACTGGCTCACTGGTACCAGCGGCTCAAAAGCAGGACAGAGGTGGTAGCGTCCGCATGCCAGTGCAGTGTTCCCATCGCGCTTCTGATCCGCATTCAAGACCAAAGGATGCATTTCGGATCGGCAATTTGCCGGCCTTTAGGATCCAGGCGCTACGTTGCGGACGCTGCTGTTCCCATCGCACACCTGACTCGCACTCAAGGCCAGGGCCTCGAGCCCTCCTGCCCCCCCCCCCCGCATTACAGTCGGGCAGCGTTACAGTCGGGGAAGCCCCTCAGACCTTTGCGAGCCCGGTTTTCCGCGATATTTTGCACTCGCAGCCGCTGGTCGACGATGTAGAGCATCTCCCCGCCCAGGTTGAGGACGAGGAGCGGCAGCGTCCGAAGCGACATGGCCGCAGGACCGAGAGTCCGACCGGGCGTCGTCGTCAGCTGCTTCTTTTCGGCGTCAAATCTCTAGGCCTAGCGCCGGAGAGAGCGGCGGCGGCGGCGGCCTGTCACCGGGGCAACATAACAACCAATCACAGTTCGGCTTGCTGGCAGGCTGACGCGAACTTCTCTCCCTCAAATGGCGAGAGAGATCCTCACGTAAGCCCCGCCCACTCCCTCCGCGCTCCCCATCCCTTCCCCTGTCCACTGGGAAAGATTAGGGGGACGGAGTCAGTCAGGGTATCACTTGGAATCCTTTTATCTTTATTGGCGCATGCGCAGCAGCAGCAGCAGCTGGACTAGAGATGCCTCTGTGTAAAATCAAAATAGGGTGGCGACAGACGAGATTCTGGCGGTGACTTATTTGCTCCCTCCCAAGGTTCACTCTGCAAAAAAATAAAATAACAAATCGGTCAGATTAGAAGTTCTCAAGGGCTGTGGCCATACCTATTTAATTCAGTTTCACCCCACTTTCAGAGGGAGAGGACACATCAGCACGGTGACCAGTAGTAGTTTTCTTTCCACATTATCCCAAAGATGGATTTTCTGAGTTGTTTAACAGTGAAAGAAAACAGCTGGTCGCTTTGCTTTCTTTTTTTAAAAATATATTTTATTAAAAGATTTTTTTTCAAGCAGTCTGAAAGAAAAAACTTTTACAATCTTTTTCGTATCAAATTACATTGTTACATTGCTTGAAAAGTTTCTTCCTGACTCCCTCCATTCTTCAGACTTCTCTTCTACGCGTCTTTTATTTCTTGCTCCGCTTAAATGTCTCCTTATCGTTTTCAGCTTGCCCTTTATTACTGATCAAAACCATCAGTCGTTACTTCTAATTCTCATAGTTAATCAATGGTGACCAATCTTCTCTGTTGTTTTGTCATTTAATAAGTTTGTTAGTTTGTCCATCTCCGCTGAGTCCATCAGCTTAATTAATCATTGCTCTGCTGTAGGTATCTCCTCTTCCTTCCATTTCTGTGCATATAATAATCTAGCTCATATACAAAATTAAAGTCACTTTGCCAATGTGTTCTCTCACTCTGAAACTGGACTGAAGCTGGATTAAACCTCAAGTGTGACCACAGCCCAGGTGTCTTCCCCTCAAACAGTAGGCATATGCCACTGAAATGCATGCAGATCCAAAATGCGAACTTTTGCACTCAGACCAGACCAGACACAGTTCCTGCAATCAGTGGCGGCTGCTTTGTTGAGGGGCAAAACCCACCTTGGGGGATTTAAGTTGTTTTTATGAGATGGAACGGATGTGCACTTCGCGGCCCATGCGGCACAGCTCACAATAGCCACAGAGACACACTGACAAAGCGTCGCGGCAGACAGTCCCCTGTATAGGAAGAAAAACGTAAGAACATAAGAGGAGCCCTTGCTGGGTCTGGCCACAGCCCATCTAGTACAGCATCCCGTCTCACACAGTGTTCCGTTGATCGCTTTGGAGCATTCTCAAGCAGAAGATGAAGGGAAAATATGTATCTGCTCTTTACACCTTGCAGATACCCTTGACAGGCATCCTGCCTTTTTCTCCAGGCTGGAGGCAGTGCCTCCATTCTACATAAGAGGATAAGAGAAACCTTGCTGGATCATACCACAACCCACCTAGTCCAGCATCCTGTCTCATACAGTGGCCTACCAATTGCTTCTGGGCATCCCAAGCAGAAGACAAAGGCAAAAACTTCACCTGCTCTAGGCACCCTGCAAATGCTTTCAAAAGCATCCTGCCTCTTTCTCCAACCTTAAAATGGTATCTAGGCATCAGTTCTAACAATCATTGATATACCTGTGCTCCATGGATTTATCCAACCTTATAAGAGCATAAGATAACCCCTGCTGCATCAGAACACAGTCTGTCTAGTCCAGCATCCTGTCTCACACAATGGCCCACCAGTTGCCTTTGGGCATCTTGAGCAGAAGACAAAGGCACCTGATCTCAACTCTCTGAAAATGGCCTTTGTGGAGATTAATATTGCTTTAAAAAAAAAAAATTCACCACAGATATGAAGCTTTCACAAGCAGCACATATCTTCTGTCACCCCCTGCCACAACATATTTCAAATTTCCTCTGCATCCTGTTAAAAGTATTTTGCAATTCCACAATGAGGGGAAGAAGAAGTTGGCTTTTCTACCCCACTTTTCTCACCCAATTAAGGGGACTTAAAGCTTTTCTATTCTTCTCCCCACAATAGAACACCCTGGGAGGTAGGTGGGGCTGTCAGAGCTCAGAAGAGAGCTGTGACTAGCCCAAGGTCACCCAGCTGGCATCATGGGGGAGGGCGGAATCGAACCCAGTATTCCCAGATAAAAGTCCGGCTCCCTAGCCACTAGGCCAAACTGGAGGGTGAAAGTGGTGTGGCTAAGCTATGAGAAATGAAAATCGGTGAGAATGTCAGAGAAGCACACATCTTGTGCCTCATTTCCTGCTGCCCCATCATGGTTCTCCTGCAAATCAAGCATTGTTGGGGTCTTTCACTGGAAAGATGAAGGTGGAACCCAGAGGAGAGGGATTCGAAATGTATTTAAAAGGAGATAAGAGCCACTGTCCTGTTGATGTTGCATTCTGTTCTATCTGTTGTACAGAAATATTTGCAAGACTATACACTCTAGAAACGTACTGTTTAGGACTTGATACTTTGGGGATGCATTCAGTTATTTTCAAACTTTGGCAAGAGCAGAGAAACGTCTCATTTGCACAGGTAGCAATGCATTACCGGAATGCCGTAGGAAAGCCTCATGTGCGTTCGTAATGCGGTCATGCCACCAGGCACCAGCCCAAGTAGACAATGTTCGCCGTATTTGTGGGTCACATAGCAGCCCAGAATCAGTGGGCAGTAAAATCCCAGACAGCCTGCAACCACATGTGCAGAAAAGCATCAGTGAAAGAAAAGCAGAACCGTAACGCTAGGCCCTTCCAGGCAGCAAGGGGAAATTTATTATTTTATTTGCATTTTATTTATTTATTTGCATTTCTGTCTCACCGTATACTGAAGGTCTCAGGGCAGGTAACAACATTTAAAGCTAATATATATATATATTAGAACAGTAACAATGATTATTAAAACAATCACAGTGTTTGCAAGTGGGAAGAGAAAGCGTATTCCCATTTAACCAAAGGCCTGGGCAAAGAGGTGTATCTTCACAGCCATCCTAAATGTGTGCATTGAAGGTGCCTGGCACACCTCAAGGAAGAGACTGTTCCATAGCTCAGGGGCCATCACCGAGAAGCCTCTTCCAGGTGCCCACCCTTCTTATTTATTTGTTTGTTTATATTTCTATCCTGCCCTATATCTGAAGGTCTCAGGGCAGGTAACATTTAAAATCAAATTTATTAAAACAATAACAGTATATCTTAAAAAAGTGTCTGCAAGTGGGAAGGGAAAGTGTGTCCCCACTTAACCGAAGGCCAGGGGAAAGAGGTTTGTCTTCACCGCTTTCCTGAACATATACAGTGATGGAGCCTGACGCACCTCAAGGGGGAGACTATTCCATAGCCTAGGGGCCATCACTGAGAAGGCCCTTTCTCGGGTGCCCACCTCCTCTACTACTGAAGGTGGTGGGATAACCAGGAGAGCCTCCCCTCCAGATCTTATGGCACAGGCAGGTCGATATGTGAGGCGCTGGCTCTTTTGAAGATTCATGGCAGTTTTCTGCAACATAGATCACCAAACTCACGCATGCTGTTTCCCAGCTTGAACTCCTGTGTGTTCATTCCGAGCGCACCCCTTTTCTTTTGTTAAGTCTGGGTGTACGGTGTTTCCCAAGCTCGGTCTGGTGTTGTGCTGGAGGTGTGCAGGCCAGACGGCTGATCCTCCAGGAATGTGCTGACAAATTAAAGATAATGCAGAATGTCGCACACTATTTTAGTTCAAATGTTGGCAGTGATACACTGGGGCAGCCACAACTATGGGGGTCAGGGCTGCCTCCTGATCCTGGTGCAAAGCTGGCACGCTGCCAACATCTGCGATGCGTTTGAGATGTCCACATGCCAATCGGAAGCAATACGGACATCATTATTAGGTCAACCGGGTAAATCTACCACTCTCCACTTTCTTCTTTCCTACATAAACATGTTCTACTCAGGCCCTTCACAGACAAGCAGCTACTTACACATAGGACAGTCTGAACAGCAATCATATCTTCCCGTACTCCAGCTGCCTTCTGAGGACTGGGTCACAGGGGATGTGGTGGCCACTGGCTGGCAAGTCACAGGCTGGGACATGGCTAGAGAAGCTCTGAACCTTCTCTGGAAAACAAACCTCAAAGGCTTGAGCAACATGGAATCAGGAAGGAAGAGGGACAGAGCACCAACAGTTTGCCTACGTAGATAATGGGCTTTCTTAACAAGGAAGCTGCCTTCGAGAGAAACGGTTTGGACTCGGGTTCAACCCCTTGTTGTTTTTAAAGCTAAAGCTTTTTTTCATTCTCAGGAATTGTCAGAAGTTCCCAGAACGGTGGTTCAGAAGGTTTGGGAGGCAGAATAACCTATCAAGCAATCTGTATTTAAATGCATTACTAGACAGTTCACCAAACAGGAGTTAGCAATTATCAGCCTTGATATCTTCAAATCATTTGATACTCTTAACCGTACTTTTCTTCTTAAAGCAGAACAAAGAACCTTTATCAAGACAACATGGAAAAATTATTAATTAATGGAACTTACTCTGACATAATCAAAGTGCAGACCGGTAGAAAATAAGACTGCCTGTTATCTCCACTGATATTTAACATGCAAATGGAGGTATTCGCTAACACTATACATGAAGAACAAGAAATTATACCATAAGAATGTGAAATCAATCAGGCAAATGCTGCCATGTGTGCAGATGACGCACTTACTATAACAAGTGTCCCTATGACCACAGAGGCAAAACTTAAACAGATGACCCATCACCTCAAAATAACCTCAGGACTCCAGATTTAATTTGCTAAAATCACAGATTCTGTGTAAGAACACTTCACCGTCAATACAGGAAGAATGCAATGAGATATCAGAATTTTTAATTGTATACCATAGCTCAATCTGTGCCCTATTTTTAATACCTTGTTTTAATTATTCAGTTTTAATATGTTTACCTGTGTCTTGTTTTTAATATGGTTTTAATTGCTATTTATTTGTTGTTACCCGCCCAGAGACCTTCGGGTATGGGGCGGGATAGAAATGGAAATAAATAAATAAATAAATAAATAGAAACAATTCCCTATCTTCATAGCCTTTCCCCGACAATGCAGACTTTCATTCCCACACCTGGCTTGATACAAGTTAAACTATTACAAAATTAAACGATTCATAAAACTAGTTGTTTCTTGTTTTGTTAGTTAAAACTGTTTGCAAATGAAATACACCCATCAGTTTATCCCATTGACAATGTACCATGGAAATATTTGTTCTTTGCTTATGGGTTTTGTAAACGTTTATGCTGTATTGCCATGTATTACTGCTAAAGCTTTAAATAAAGTTACAGTTTAAATGTTAAAAAAAATTAAGTGCGGAACCCCCCTAATCTAATCTAGTGTATTTAAGGCAGGCAGAGGATGACATATGTATGGATTTACACATAAACCAAGCAGAGAGGATGCTGGTGGTTAAGCAGTTTATTGGCTGTTAGCTTCAGTATGTAGCATCCACTATAAGTTTTCCCCACATATTTCTAGCATAGGACAGGACTTTGCTCATGTTTGAGTCTCTTCTGCTGGCAAGGTCTTCTCCGCAACTGCTCTCTGTTTCCTCTGCTTCAATCTCTCTGCCGCTTTCAACTTCTGCTTCTCTTGGAAGACCTACAAGGTAAACAGAAAGAAAACAAGAAGTGGGAATAATTAGCAGTAGAAATGTAGGACATTTTACAAATCTTTTTTTCTTTTTCTTTATAATTTTGACAATGAAAAATATACAAAGTGATTAACAAGGTTACGTAAACATATTTACGTATTAACGCAAGATAATTAAAGAAAAAAAATTCCCTCCCCCCATTTCCAATATATGTTGGTCTCAGACTTGTCAAGGTTTTATTGACTTCATCCTTCAATTTTGTAGCAACGTCCGATCTATCAATATATGCATATAGGACCCTCCAATTTTCTTCCACTGAAATTCAACAGTTTCTCCCATATCCCTAATGCTATTCTGCTTGCATTGGTCATATTTAAATAGGTCCACTATATAATGATACCATGTATCCATTTTGTATTTATCAACTGTTTTCCATGATACTGCTATAGTGGGTAATGCTGCTTTCAACAATTGTTCTAACGCAGAGGTGTCAAACTCAATTGTGCCGAGGGCCGGATTAAAAAAAAAAAAAAGTACTGTGAGGGCCAGGGGGCGTGACTGGGGGCGTGACCGGGGGCATGGCTAGGGCACAGAGGAGGGGCTGGGGCGTGACTGGGGGTGTGGCTAGGGCACAGGAGGGGCTGGCTGTCCATGGCAGCGCCCACGCACTGGGTCCTGCCGCGCGCTTGCTCGCCTCGCCTCCTTCGCGCCCAAGGAGGACAGCGGCGGGGGCGGGCGGCCTGAATTAAAACACCCCACGCGCGGCGGCGGGGGCGGGCGGCGGCCCGTATTAAAACACCCCACGCGCGGCGGCGGGGGCGGGCGGCGGCCCGTATTAAAACACCCCACGCGCGGCAGGCGGCGGCGGACCGCATCCGGCCCGCGGGCCGTATGTTTGACATCCAACGTGTACTTTTTGCAATACAGTACTGTATATTTTGACCTTTGGAAAGTTGTAATAAAGCCATTATTCTTTTCTCAAAAAACCTTATTCTAGAAGGGTATAGTCTTGGGGCATAGCCACCACATGTGAAAACACATGCCTTTCAAACCACACCCTCTCGAACACCACAAAATGAAATTCAGGATCATATATGCCAATTGAGGCATTTTACAAATCTTGATATATGTCATCAACTTCCCCAGAGCCACTGCTCACCCTATGTGTATCTCTGACCAGTGACTGCTCTTCAGCCTCAGACTGGCACATTAACACTAGAGCGTAACTATGGTCGCATGCATATGAAGCAAAAAGCAGCTCAAAAACTCCTTAGAGATGATGGCGTGTGGCCCTCTTGTTCTCATCCCATGTCCGATCCATCTTTTCTAACCTGAGAGGCGGGAGAACCTTTCATATGAACAATCCCACTGGTGAATCATCCTGGGACCATTTCTGGCCTGCCTACAGGGGAGCCATACTTTTTTAGTTGCATGTGAATGCAACCTGCATTTAGCCTCTGGCCCAGCTTTCCCAAACCTGCTGGTTACCGCCTTTCCAAAATAAAATTTTGCCCAAGGCGGTTTATAACAAACAGAAAAAAATTCAATGCAAATACATCAGAGAAATACAGCAAGTAAAATAAAAAATATCAATTTTAGTAACTAAAACATCAAATATATATCATAAGCAATGTACAAAATTCTTATAATAAACTATGTAAACTATTCCCATGTACTGTCAATTAGAGATGGGCAAAAAATGCTCGTCACCTTTGCAATTTGTATGAACTGTAAAGTTCTGCAATTTCACGTTCAAATACAATATTGGCTGTATTCAAAGACTGACATTCGAAGCTTTGCACATTCGTGAAGGTGAATTCAGAGAGGATTCAAAGCGGATTCAAAGGACTGATGGTGGCAGGGATCCAAAGCGAATTCAAAGCCTAGGCCAGTGATGGCCAACCTATGACATGCGTGTCACAGGTGACATGCCAAGCCCTTTTGGGTGACACACACGGTCACCCTGGCACCTGGGCGTGTAGTGCTTGCTTGTTCTTGAAGTGTACGAAATACCAGTTTTCAACTGAAGATTTAGCAAACAAAATTCAGCAACAAAAGTCACTAATGTAAAGAATTATTTGTTTTTGCTTTTAATAAACTACGTATATCAAATATAACTTTTTTACTAGAGCTACAAATATCACAAAATTATGGATATTTTTAGATGTGACACAGCACCCGAGTTAAGCTAGGTTTTCTTGCGAATTTTGACACACCGAGCTCAAAAGGTTCACCATCAGTGGCCCAGGCCAAAGTGGCTCCATTTGTGCAAATGCGACGTTCTGTCCCATCCGCTTTCATGCGAAGTGAATGGGGAAGAAAGTGTGTGCACATTCCTATAGTCAGTTTGTTCTTCGTCATTTATGTGTATCAGTGCCACAATGGCGCTATATTCCCCCGGGTCTGGACAGGGCTGAAATCTTTTATATTCAGGTTGGCCAGAGCCATCAGTTTTCAGAGCTCTGTGTCCAGACGCCCAGACCTGAGAAACCACACGATGCCGCAGCTGCTTCTATTTACCTTGATGCAGAATGCTTTCTTGACCCGCAAGCGGTGAGTGACTCTCCGGCGGTGCAGCGGGGGTATCACATATTCTATGTCGAGCTGCTTGCAGACCTTCTCAAAGGCATCATAGCGGCTTCTGCGGAGATTCTTCAGCAGTACGTTCCGCTTGTCTATGCACATTAGCTGCTGGCGAAAGTTGACTTTGTCCTAGGAGGGAAAAAAAAGGATTCCTTGATCTTCCCGATTAAGTCGATTACAGGACAATTTCTGAAGGCCATTTGCAAGCGAGCAAAGAGCAGGTGAAAGTTTTGCCCTTGTCTTCTGCTTGAGATGCCCAGTAGCAATTGGTGGGTGACTGTGTGAGACGGGATGCTGGACTTAATGGGCTGTGGCCTAATCCAGCAGAGCACCTTTTGTGTTCTTATGTTCTTCTGCTTCAAATGCCCAGTAGCAATTGGTAGGACACTTGAGAGATGGGATGCTGGACTAGATGGCCTGTGGCCTGATCCAGTAGAAAGGTTTTCACCTTTATATATAAGAATATTCCCATCTTCACAGTGAGAATTCAAGGTGTTAACTTTGACTTATGAGGCCTTAAATGACTTTGGCTCCAAATATTTGAAGGAAAGTCTACTCCCATATCAACCTGCCCGTGCCTTAAGATCTGGACGGGAGGCCCATCTGGTTTTCCCATCACCCTCAGCAGCAAAAGGGGTGGGCACCCAGGAGAGGGCCTTCTCAGTGTTGGCCCCTAGACTGTGCAATAGCCTTCCCCTTGAGATGTGTCTATCACCTTCACTGTACACATTTAGGAAGGCAATGAAGATGTACCTCTTTGGTTAAATGGGGATACACTTTCCCTTCCCACTTGCAGACACTCTTGTTTTAATATATACTGTTATTCTTTTAATATGTTCATTTTAAATGTTGTTACCCACCCTGAGACCTTTAGGTATAGGGTAGGATAGTAATACAAATAATAAATAAATAAATAATAAAATGAATAAACACCCGCAAGACCGAAGCTGCAATTCTTATCTGTTTTTCCTGAACATTGAACATAACTGAGCTTATTTCTGAGTAGACCTGGTTAGGACTCCTGTGATCCAGACTCATCAATAGGTACTCAATATTTAACAGTTTCCATCTGAAAGATTACCATATTTGAGGGCCTACAGGTACCCCCTTTTCTAGGGGTATTTTGAGCGGGGAAAAAACGCCATTCGATATTCATACAAATTCATACAAACACGGACATTCGTATTACAAATTGAACATTACAACATTTGTACATTGACATTTGTATTTGTATGAATTTTTCGGAACGTTTATAAACCAGGGAGGTGGGAAAACGGCCGTGCCAGTCACATCTGCAACGGATCTAGAGTACATTCAATATGGATTGAGAACGGATTCCAAATGGGTTCAGGACGGATTTGACGCTTTCAGAGAAGATACGTTACAGGATATGTATGCGTTCATATCGGATCTTCATACGAATACATTCGTACTGAATAGAATCCTACCACATTCAAAGAGGATCTATTCGAACAAATACCAATTTTATTTTAAAACCCCATTTGCAAACATCACTACTGCTGCCTCCTCCCTTCGGCTGCAGGGTTTTTGGCGCGGCGAAACCAACTCTGGCCAGGGGGAGATAGAAATCCACCCCCTTCCTTTGGCCACAGTTGGCTTGTGCGTGGCAAAACCAACTGCAGTTGAAGGAAGGGGGAGACAGAAATAATTTCTACCCTTCCTGTGGCCACAGTTGGTTTGCGTACAGAGAAGCCAACTGCAGCTTCATTTCTATTTCCCCCCTTCCTTCAGCTGCAGTTGGTTTTGCCGAGTGCAAAACAGCAACTACTGTGGCCGAAGTACCAGGAAGGGGGAGATACTGGCACATACGGCACACCCCATTTTTAAGGGGTATTTTGAGGGGGTAAAATTGTGCCTTATACACCGGCAAATATGGTAAGTCCTTGCTGACTCCAGATATGTCATCAATGCAGTTAAATGCAACCAACGCAAGAAAGTTACCTTGTGGTGTAAACGCAGATGCTCTTTCATGGCACGGATCTTGGCTGTCAAATGGGCAACTGGAATGGGGGGGAAAAAGGCACATTAAGAAATCTGGAGGCCTTTGGATATTGTTGAGTTCCCAGCTCTGCACAGGCACCGCTGACAACCATGAATCGGAAAGAGGATACAGTCTAATGTCTTTAGGCCTGACTTAAGGACAGACCCAATGGAGAGGTTGTTCAGCTTGGCTTCTTCCCCCTCCAAACGCCTTCTATTTCTGCTGGTCGGGAAGATACTTCCTATGCAACTCCAAGAAAAAGGAACCTCTGTTTCCCTCCTTTCTTTTATCCTGTAAGGAGCCAGTTGGGTCTTGTAGTTACTCGGCCAGAATCCTATCTGGGAATACCGGGTTCGATTCTGCCCTCCCCATGAAGCCAGCTGGGTGACCTTGGGCTAGTCACAGCTCTCTCCTGCGCTCTCACAGCCCCACCTACCTCATAGGGTGTCTGTTGTGGGGAGAAGAACAGAAGGTTTGTCAGCCACTTTGAGTCCCCTTAAATGGGTGAGAAAAGTGGGGTATAGAAGCCAGCTCTTCTTCTCCTTTTTGTATTTAGTGTGTCTGAGGACAGGCTCTGTCTTCATGAATCTGTGGCTGCATGGAAACAATGGTTACTTATTCCGCTACATTTGGATATCTCAAAATAAAGCATGGCTATTCCAGAATATTCATGCTTTATTCCAGAATATCCAAATACAGTGGAATAAGTTACTGAGATCTGGATACAGTCTCATTTGTGAGATGTTCTGAAATCTTTGCAGGGCAAAATGAATTTCAAAAACCCTCAAGAAGGCTATTTCTATCCTATTAGGCTCTATTAGTTGGTTAGATTGATGAGATGGGATGAAGGAGATGTTGTTTCCAAGGATGTTCTCCCATAATTCCGCTTTCTCCTGGACATCACTAAAGATTATTGGCTCTTATGGTATTGAAACCTGAAGCTAGAAAATGACCACAGACGTAAACCTGGTCCTAGGGCACTGAGAATACAGCACAACCGCATGGATGAGGGCAAAGGCATTATTTAGAGCAGTGATGGTGAACCTTTTGAGCTTGGTGTGTCAAAATTCGCAAGGAAACCTAGCTTAACTCGGGTGCTGTGTCACATCTAGAAATATCCATAATTTTGTGATATTTGTAGCTCTAGTAAAAAAGTTATATTTTTGATATATGGTATTTTATTAAAAGCAAAAACAATTCTTTACATTAGTGACTTTTGTTGCTGAATTTCATTTGCTAAATCTTCAATGGAAAGTTGGTATTTCGTACACTTCAAGAACAAGCAAGCACTACACGCCCAGGTGCCAGGGTGACCATGTGTGTCACCCAAAAGGGCTTGGCGTGTCACCTGTGACACGCGTGTCATAGGTTGGCCATCACTGATTTAGAGACATTATCTAGGGGAGGTGAATTCCATAATCTAGCGGTCACCACAAAGACGGCCCCTTTCCACCCTGCCACTCAGAATGGGAGAAAAGACACCTGACTAAAAACAATATTGTAACGTCTGTGCCTTATGGACGTGTGTGGATCCGAGGGAACTGTTGCTGGGCATTTCCCTTCTGTGGACCAGGGGTTTGGATTTTCATTTTTACTTCATCCATTTACCTAGGATCGTTTTGTCGAGGGAGAATTATAAAGGCAAAGGAACAGACAGCCAAGGAAACAAGAGGACAGCTTGCCTTCTGGCCCATTTCCCACTTACTCTGAACCTCAGCGGAGCTGGTGTCGTTTGGGCCTCTCCGGACTTTATCTGCAAGCTGGACCTTCTTGATTTTCAATTTCTCCCCCTGCAGCACAAGGAGAAACCAAAAGAATTGTGGTACCTACCAAGACCAAAAGCCAGACCCCCTCCTTCAGGGGTGTGAAAACTGGATGCTCAGGTGTATCCTCCAAGCTGGGGAGACAGACAGGATGCCTCCAGAGGCCATTTGCAGGTGAACAACTGGTGGCCTCCTGCATGGGACAGGATGCTGGAGTAGATGGGCTGTGGCCTGATCCAGCAGGGCTCCTCTTATGTGCCTATGTTTTGTGGCCAAGATGTGGCCAAGCTACAGCTAGTACTGTTGGTAACTAGAGAACATCTGTGAGGCTGACCAGCAACTACCTTGTCCTTTCCTGTAACAGACCAGGAAAGGGATCTTGGGGTTCTGGTGGACACCTCAATGAAGGTGTGGACTTAGTGCAAAGCTGCAGTAGAAAGGGGAAATTCAGTGCTCGAGGCAATTACGAAGGGAATGGAAAACAATCAGCAAGTATCTTTGTGCTTCTTTATGAGCAACATTTAGGATATCGTGTACAATCACCTCTGAAAGGATATTGTGGATTTGGAATACAGGTGCAGAAAAGGGCAAGCAGAATGATTAAGGGGCTGGAACACCTCCCTTACTAAATCAGAGTGCAACATCTGGGCCTCTTCAGTCTGGAAAGACAGCAGTTAAGAGGGAACCTGACTGAAGTATATAAAATCATGCATGGAATAGAAAAGGGGGATAGAGAAAAATTCTTTTCTCCACCACACAACACTTGAACCAGGAGCCACTCTATGAAGCTGGTGGGCAGTAGAGTCAGATCAGACAAGGGGAAGTATTTCTTCACCCAGAGGGTCATCGGTTTATGGAATTTGCTGCCAGAAGAGGTGGTGACAGCAACCAGTTCAGATAGCTTTAAGAAAGGGTTGGACAAATTCATGGATGCTACTAGAATGGATGCCTATGTACTGTCATCTGGTTGGAGAAACAGGCAGGATGCCTCTAAAGGCCATTTGTAGGAGCTCAAGAGCAGGTGAAGATTTTGCCCTCATCTTCTGCTTGAGGTGCCCAGAGGCATTTGATGGATCACTGTGTGAGATCGGATGCTGAATTAGATGGACTGTGGCCCAATCCAGGACTCCTCCTATGTTCTGATTTCTGTGTTCTCTATGCACCATGGCAAACAAGCCTTTGGTCTGATATAGTGAATGTACCTCATGCACTTCAGAAGTGTGGCTGTTCTATAAGTTTTGCCTCTCTTCCAATCTTTGTCTGACCTGATATATTGTAAGTGGCTCTGAGGCTCTTTATTTTAGGCCTATGGGAAGGAGGCCAACGCACTGCATATAAAAGAAAAAATGGAAGAATTTGAACAAAGCTTTACAAAGAATCCTACCTGTCTTGCCATTTCCAGAGACAGCAGCCTTTTCACAACATCGTCCACCCTGCAGGAGAGCAAACACTGGATTTAATTTCAAAATTTTCAGACCATGGACCTCATGACCTGGGGTTGGGAAGTGGGCCTTTAGATCCCAAAGTATATCCTTCTTCTGTGGAGCCTCTGGTAAACATTTTCCCTTGCCACAGCAATGGCACATTTTAGATAGAGGAGAATAAAAAAAAACAAACAGCTAAATATTTGGGCAAGGAATTTAACTATTTACACCGGTTTCTTTGGTTTCTTTCTTTGCTGTGTGCAATTGAACTGCAATGTATGATGGAATTATTTACTTTGATTTTTTTCTCCCCATGTTTGGCCCGCTGAAGGGCAAATATTACTTCAATCACACTGCTGTCTTGTCTTTCCTATCCCATGATGCCAATCTGCTGCTTGCTGCAGAGGAAGCCCAATGCTGTACCCAATACAGTCGGACCTCTGTATCCACTGATCCGGTACCTGCGGTTTCCGTTTTTCCTGATAACTAGATCAGACTCCCCTCCCCTCCAGCCTACCTGGAGCAGGAAATTGCAAGAAATGATGCGTGATTTCCCATAATTCCTGGGAAATTCCACAGGAATCATGGAAAATCCAGCGAGATTTCACTGGAATCACGGAAAGTCTAGCGAGATTTCCCATCATTCCTGTGAAATCTGACAAGATTTTACAGGAATCATGGGAAATCGAGTGCATTTCCGTGTTCGAAATATTGCCAGTTTCTTGTTAACTGGAAATCTCGCTGGACCTGGAATCTATCCCCCGCAGGTATGGAGGTCTGACTGTACTGACTTGTTATGCTGTTTGCCTCATTCAGTGCCTTTGATGAGAAACACTCATGTTCCTCTCAAACTTACTTGTCTATGCCTGGAACATTGGCATAGTCCTTTATCAGCGTGCTGGGAGGCAGGTCATCTAATTGGCTGGGAATTGCTGCAACAGAATGACAAGAGTATTAGCAGTACAAACACCATTTTATCACGTAGCTTTTTTCCTCCTCAGCAAAACCTGCCTAGAAGACCCTTGGGTATGGGGCAGGATATAAATATAAATAAATAAATTGCCAAAGCTGAAGTCCAGAGGGATTTTCTTTTAAAAAAACCTCAACAACCCCAATCGATTAGGAAAGGGAAGGGAAGTCCCCCATCATAGATTGCAGATTACAGCTTAGACTGCCTCCAGACAGGGTGTAAAACCTGGTATTATCTATGTTGGGATTGCCACTTGTGCCCACGTAATAAATTTATTTATTTGACTAGTCATCTGACCATTTCAAAGTAGAATACAATACTATACAAATAAAATAAAACAGAAGAATGCAAAGAAGAGCAATCGACCATCTGTTTACAATCAAGGTCTTAACTGTCAGAACTAACTGGGATCCCTACGGAGGACCTGCCTCTCAATGCCAGCTGGAACTCCCGAGATACAACTAGAAACAAAGCAGGGATTGAACTGATTTCAGTATTGCATAAATTCAACCTATACATACTAGGCGGGGACAGTACAAACTACTACTACCCTTTTACTTTCCATTCGAACAGAGCCAGTAGTCCTTTAAATTACATATGTGTTCCAAAATAATTCACTGAGCTCTTCTCTGAGGTCACAGAGGGCAGACAGAGATCACCAGCCGCTGTCGGCAGATATCTATTGTTATTCTGACTTGCGACCTATAAATCGCACAGAAACAAAATTTACACACTCTGTGTCTATAATACAATGCAAGAGACTGAAATGGCAGGAAGTCAACTTAACTGCAATTGAAGAATACCTGTGCAGTCCTTCAGCAGTTACATGCACTCAAGAGATAAAAGCAACTACATCTAACCCAGGACAGGCTATTCAAGCTTTTACTGCCCTGTGCACCAACCTTAAAGGCCTGCTCACATATAATCCAAATAATATGAGAGAAGGCCCCACTGACAGATCAAATCCTTGGTTTGATCAGGAGTGCAAGGGAATGAGGAATGCTCTAAGAAAGAGAATGAAACGAGCCATACGAAGTCCAAATAAAGATCTACACAACAACATGCTAATCCTTAGAAGGACATATAAAAAATTGATTTTCCAAAAGAAATCTGCATACAATGTAAATACTCTGTGGTATTCTGGCACCTAGTAACCTCAAAGCTGAAAGAAGTCAAGTTTGCAATAGATTCTCCAATTCCTGCATCTCATTGGGAAACCTTCTATGGAGACCTTTTCAACAAGGCAGATAACAACCAGACTACAAAGCAAGGAACAACATTCTATAATCCTGCCTCCCTCCCGGTCTGGCCTCAAGTTGAGGCACACGAAGTTATACCTATTATTAACACCCTTCAGAATAACAAAGCTCCGGGGGAAGACTTTTTGCCGGCAGAACTACTTAAGACCAACACTGACTGGAGGGCTGAACTTTTAGCAGGGCTGTTCTCTCATATTAACAGTTCTTGCACTATTCCTAATGGCTGGCAAATGAGTATTATTGTCCCTATTTATAAAAATGGAGAAAAAAACCAATCCAAAGAACTACCGGCCCATAAGCCTGATTGACATCATAGCAAAAATATATGCAAAATACCTCCTAATTAAAATAGAGCATTGGTCAAATGCAAATAACATCATCTGTGAGGAACAATCAGGCTTTCGGCAAGGACAATCAACTTTAGACAATTGCTCTGTACTCCAGCACCTAATTCTTAAGTACAACTCGCGGGGAATGAATCTGTTCACTTGTGTCCATGTGATACCCCACAACTCCAAACCAACTCCAATCTAGGTTTTACCTATAAAAAGTGAGAGTACCTACCTTGTCAGGTCTTTTGCTAGTGAGGTCCGCCATCTTGGGAACGGCCACCACATGTGTGGGACCAAAACCAGCTGAAAATGGCAGCTGTGCATCGTAGAGGGCAGCGACCATACACTTCCGGGTATTTTGTGTCATCACATTAACTGGATTTACGCAGCGCACTATCATGGGAGCAATACCGCCACACCAGTCAGTGCTTCTGCTCATCCCATGATGCTGCCCTGCCATCTAGGCAACGGGAGACAATTTCGGAGACAATAAACTCTGGAAATGGGTAAGCAGCAGCTTATGCTGCTAATGGCTGGAGGCAGGGGCAGACAAATAGGCAGATTTAAAAGTTCCCATGATGACGGCCCAGTTATCTGACCAAAATGAACACGGACTCAGTGTATGAGTGGATATGGAAGAAGAGATGCAGGATCCGAATCCTAAAATGTGGGCCTACCGTAGTCCACGCCAGCCTGCCAGACGGCAGGTCTCTATTCTAAGAGATAATCCAGAATAAGGCCCAGTGCAGAAAGGGCCTCAGAGATTACCCACAATACCAACTCCCTGGCAGGTGGAAGAACTGGCAAAGCAGCCATCCCAGACATGGTCTGAAAAAACAGCACACACAAACCTTCCTTCCTTCTGTGACTGGGTCTGGCATAATCCCGGGCAGTCTGAAGGAGAGGACTCTTACCTAAAAAAAGGACCAAGCAGCAGAGGTATTAGATGAAGAGAACCATTCTGATTGAACACAGTTATGAGTGCTTTTGCTATCCAGGTCTTTAGAGAGCTCAGACCAACTGGGAAAAGATACATTCTAAAGATGCACTATCTGAGTTCAGGTTGCCTGGTCAATATGGGAAGCAGCATCCATGGGGACGATGCTGAATGCTGGGAGTGGAATTTTGGGAGCTGAAGTTCAGAAATATTTAGAGGGACACAGGTGAACACCCTGGCTTAGTACATTTTGCTAGGTCCCATTAACAGTAACATTTTACCAGTGGCTTGGCCCCTGGTTATCTGAAAGTAAGGTACATCTTCTCCCACATAGACCCACTTGGGTATTTAGATCTCAAGGAAAGGGCCTTCTTGTAGTTCTTCCTCTCTCAGAGGCACAAGGGGCAGGGAAGGACAACCAAGAGGGCCTCTTCCATGGTGGCCTCCAGACTCTGGAACAGCATCTTCTCTGGAGGTTTGCCCAGGGCCTACATTGTATGGTTTCAGTGCCTATGCTTCCACCTTAGTGTAGTCCTGCTGAGGGGGTGGGGAGGGCAGGACAGTTATATTTTAAAAATTATTTAAGAATGTTTTTATGCATTATTATTTGTGTTGCTGTCAACCAGCCTGGCAGCTCTTGGCGAAATCAAAGAAAATAAAAAAATTAAAACCATGTACGAACAGAACCACTTCATAATGAAGTATGGGTTTTGATGCAGCTTCAGTCCACTTTCAGAGTGAGAGAACACATCACCAGAAGGACACACTTGTTTTCTTTTGGCACTATCTGAGAAAACCCACTTTCGGGTTAGATATCGTGGAAAGAATGGGTGTTTTTCTACTGACCTCCTTTAATCCAGATCTAAGAAGATCCGGATCCAAGGAATGAGTACCCGATGTGTTTCCACGGGTGGTCTAGCACCTAACAGCAATGGGTGCTAGCCTGCCAGTTGTGGAAATGCTGGAGCACCGATGTGCAAATCTGGATCTACTCACGAGGGGTCCACCTGTCACCCCAGGTGTTTTGGGGTATAGGGGGTACAATCTCTGTAGATCAGTGGTTCTCAACCTGGGGGTCGGGACCCCTTTGGGGGTCGAATTACCCTTTCAGAGGGGTCGTGACGAGCCTCCCGCTGCCCTTCCCTCCCACCTCCCAGCTGCTCCGCCCCTGTGGTTGGGGGTCCCCACAATATGAGGAACTCCATTAAGGGGTCGCAGCATTAGGTAGGTTGAGAACTGCTGCTGTAGATGCTCAGGAGAATCTTTGAAGATCCTCTGGAGTGGTTCCATAGAATCTCTGAAGTGATCAGCTGCTGACTTTGAAGATCCTCCAGACCCTTTGATAACGGCATTGCTCTCGCAAGGAGTTTTCTTCAGAGCCTGTGCTAATCTCCGAAGGCAACTTCAGAAGGACTTTGGAAGGACTTTGAAGTTTTGTGTTTGGGACCCCCCCCCATGGGTGTCCCCCCAAGCCTCCTCTAGACCCCATTGCCCAATTGTAGTGGAAACAGGCTCCCTATAATCCAGATTTGATGCCTGAAGACCCCACTGTAGACCCCTTTAATGAGGTCTACAGGAAATCTGGATTGTAGGTCCTGAAGGACCCATATGATCCAGATTTCCCTAGAACTGATGGAAACAAATGTGGCTCTAATGGGGTCTGTGGTGGAAATGGGGTCTTCGTGCTCTGAGCCAAATGGGTCCTTACTGGGTCCCTACTGGGTCCTTAATAGGTACTTAGTGCTAGTGGAAAAACACTCAAAATGTCAAAAGTAACTTTCCTGATGTCTTATTCTAAAAATGAACTGAAGCTAGATGGGCCCTTAAAATCTATTCCCCGTGTGCACTGCCTCATACTTTTGTTTTTTAAAAGAAAGCATCCCAAAAAGTCGCCTTTAACGGATAGTGGCGGTACTATGCAAGAATTCAGGGCCCTTTCTGCGTTGGCCCTTATTCTAGATTATATCTCGGGATAAGAGCCTGCCATCTACATGCTGGCGCAGGCTACAGCAAAGCATACCCAGTGCCTGTTGTAGTCCGCACTGGCATGTGCCTGGCAGGCCCCTATTCTGGAGCACAGTCTAGAATATAGCCCAGAGCAGAAAGGGTCCATGTCTCCTAATCCGAATCAGCGGCTGTATGAACGTGACCAGCAGCGCACTCCGAATTACCCCCAATTCTTGACTTGCTCAGTATTCCTTGCGCCGCCGCCGCCGCCGCGTTCGGCCCAAGGCAGCTCCATCCTCGCAGGGCGGCCGCTCCCAACGCCGCCCCGCCGCGTCGCACCAGCCACAGCGGCAGCATCGTCGCCCGGCCGCTCCGTCCGTCTCTCCCCGGTCAGCGTCTGGAGGCCGCCATGCTGGAAGGAATGCCGAGCACATCGATGGACAACTTCCCCGCCTCAACCAATAAGAGGGGAAGGAGAAGGTCCCGCCTCTTCGCGTGGTCGACAATCCAACTGTGTTTCCTTTCGCTTTGTCTGCCTATTCGGTTGTTAAAAAGGAATCAGAGAGGATTACGACTCCTGTGCGCCTCTAAGGCTAAGAATCATGGGAGTTGTAGTTCTAAAAAGGGATTCTCCCCTAAACTCCTAGCTTGGAATAGCATTTTTATTCTCTGTTGGACTGCTTCAATTCTCCCAAATCTGGAGACGTCAGAAATTAAATCTGTGGCGCTGAAAGGCTGGAAAGAGTTTTTGTCCGTCTGGTGCCCTCTAGATACTGTAGGCCGCATTCACATCTCAGTTTTAATCCAGCTTCAGTTCACTTCCAGGGGCTGTGGTCACACCTAAGGTTGAATCCAGCTTCAGTCCACTTTCAGAGTGAGAGCTTTTGTCCGTTTGGTGCCCTCTAGATACTGAAGGCCGCATTCACATCTCAGTTTTAATCCAGCTTCAGTCCACTTTCAGAGTGAGAGAAAGTGACAAGCTGTTCTCTTTTAGTGTTAAATAACTCAGAAGATTCACCTTTGGGAAAGAAAATTATTGGTCACTTTGCTGAGGTGTTCTCGCTCTGAAAGATTACTGAAACTGGATTAAACCTTAATTGTGACCACAGCCAGAGTGGAAGAACTCATCAGCAGAGTGACCAGTAATTTTCTTTCCACATTATTTCACCCAAAGGTAGATTTTCTGAGTTATGAAATGCTGAAAGAAATCAGGCTGCCACTTTGCTGATGCATCTTCTCACCCTGAAAGTGGACTGAAGCTGGATTAAAACTTAGGTGTGAATACATAGCTGGGTTTGGCTGGGAGGAAGATACAACAGGGCCTTAAGTGGGTGCTCTGGAGTCAGACTATTAAAACAGATAAAAGAAATAAGCTGGAAAAGCGTGAATGCTTCCTTGTCTCCTGATTTCTGTACTTCCTATGAGCTCTGAATCTTTCAGAACTCCAGGAATCCCATATCCTTTGGGGGATACTGGGCACAGTGAACCAGTTTGGTTTAATGGCTAGGGAGCTGGACTCTTATCTGGGAATACCGGGCTTGATTCCACCCTCCCCCACGAAGCCAGCTGGGTTATCTTGGGCTAGTCACAGCTTTCTTCTGAGTTTTCACAGCCCCACCCACCTCACAGGGTGTCTGTTGTGAGGAGAAGAATAGAAAAGCTTTGCCAGCCGCTTTGAGTCCCTTAAATGGGTGAGAAAAGCTGGGTAAAAAACCAACTCTTCTTCTTATCTGGGTATCTGGGGTTTGATTCCACACTCCTCCATGAAGCCAGCCAGGTGGCCTTGGGCCACTCACAGCAATCTTTCTGAGCTCTCACACAGCCCCACTAATCTGTTGTGTCTATTGTGGGGAGAAGAACAGAAGGTTTGTCAGCTGCTTTGAGTCCCCTTAAACAGGTGAGAAAAGCAGCCCCTTTTTAGTAAGCAAACTATTCAGACAGGTGAACAGATGAGTGAGGAGAAGCCTCACCCCATTGCCCTACCTTGATTAGTGCCAATGCAAATTGTGGCTTTGGTTCTGCACTCTCTCTTATGAGAAACATCTGGAAAACATGGCATCCAAAATTAATACTAGGAATAACTTAATGCACAAACGATGTGGAACCAAATGGAGTACCTCTGCTATCACATGTAGAATACTGGGTCTGGTATATATTCCGCAGTGGAATATTGTGTTCCTGCCTGGGCGAGTAGCTGTCAAATCCATAAATTAGATGCCAGAATAAATGACACAAACAACCAGCTGGTTTTGACTTACCATGACTGCCCTGGAAAACATTATGTTCTTATGTTCTAATGGATGTGGGGCCTTGATAGTGTTATGTAGGGTCCCTCTATGAACTTTATTTTCACTTCCATGTGTTGCTGCCATAAGGATAACTTAATATGGTACCATCAGGGTGAAGTCAGCTCTTGGTGGCTCCATGTGGTTTACATGGCTGTTCACGGACCTTTTCTAGGACAGGGCTGGGATTCGGCCCACGCAGCCCTGTTTCCCAGGAAACTTGCTTTTCACCAGGGCTACAGTCACTCCTGGGCTCCCCATTACCCCTTGACAAAGACGCACATTTAGATCAGTTCTTTCCTGCAATATATCCTGCAGTTCCTACATGAAATATAATACAGCGGTGTTAGAAAGATTTCTCCAGAGGGTCACTAGGAAGCCAGGCATGAGACGGATTATGAAGCATTTTTAATTTGCAGCCTTTTATATGCGTGACAAACAGCAGCAGTGAGTGAAAACACTTTTTGAAAACTGCAAGACTCTTCCACCTGTTTCTGAGAAATATAGCTGCTCTCGCGTTTCCTCTTCTGTTCTCCAAACCAGTTCCTTAGCTTTCTCTTATAACCGAGTCAGAAATGTTAGCCTCCAGTGTTTATTTGCTTGCATCCCAGGTAATTCACACATTTTTCTCCTTCCTCTGAGTTGCAAATTGGTGCAACTCTTGCTAGACCACCTGGCAGAGACTGTCAGTAAAAGGTCATGATCATAACTGACAAAAGCAATGCCAAGGTGTGAAAACAACAAGCCTTGGGCCAGGCTGCTGGAAAAAAAAAACCCTTCAAATGGCACATTCATGAAAGAGAATGTAAGTTACAATAGTATTTAGAAGGTTGTCAGAGCAGTAACTGATTGGTTACATGATGAACATCCTGTTGGGAGAAATATCCTATGTTGGGCCAAGCCTTGAAAGCGACAGTTAACAGCAGGGGTTGGTGATCCAGTTTAAACTAGACTTTCTGAAGCCTGTAAAATGAAGCTTCAAAACAGCTGCCTTTGGATGATCTAGTGACACTGGATCCTCTTTCCTATGAGTGAAATTCGGCCCAGCTACATCCAAGTTTTAATCCACATTCAAACCACTTTTAGCATGAGAGAATACACCAGCAATAAAATGACCTGCAGTTTTCCTTCCACACCTTCTAACTCAGAAACTCTATCGTTGGGTTAGATAATAAATAAATAAAACAGCCTGTCACTTTGCTGATATCTTCTCTCATTCTAAAAGCAGATTGAATGTGGATTAAAACTTAGGTATAACTGGGACCTAAATCCATAGGCAGGACTTTGCTTGCATGGGGAATAGAAATATTTCCCCCTTTCTCTTGACTCCAGACCTGCCTTGTGGGGTTGTTTTCCCCTAGTTACCTGGCAGGGGGGAGGAGGAAGCAATGCCTATATTATCATACTCTTCTGCAGAACCAGTTTGCTGCTTTTAAGACAAGAAATAAACACACAACACGTTAAGGAACTGGAACTCCAATCTCTCCTGTCTTCCCTAAAAGTCTCACAATCACTGTTTGGAGCAACCGCTGCATATTTGGGATGGGAAGAAAAGTTTTGCAGCTTTTTCTCAGGGTCGTCTTTCCTGGCTTCTTCATTTAGACGCATCTAGTTCTGAAACATCACAGCATTGGAGAAAGTCCATTATTTTACATGCCCCTCCCACAAAGACTAAGGAACATAGTCCATCAAGAGGAATGCTTCCAATATCTGCAAAAAGGATTTGTGTAGCAGAACAAAAGTCAATACGTTTTCTTCATTCTGCACTCTGTGTGTCATTGGGCCAATGACTCATGCTGTCCAACAGGCCGTTGAGTTCATGTGAATGCCCTCTTCTGTCTCTCAGTGCCTAGGAACAGCCCACTTCCAGGGTAGGAGGCAGAAGCCAGCAGTCTTGACTTCTTGTCATTGATGGCTTTTTCCCACCTCAAGACTCACCCTGGCTGCTGCATCCAGAGAGGGTCAAGGACTCGAGATTATCTCAGAACTGTATTCAAATTGTCAGACGTGATCACAGCGCTCTTGACAAAGTCCTGGAACATTGAGATGATATTCCGTGTTTTCGGTATCGCAGGAGAGACAACTATCCTGGTGGAATATCCCTTTATTCCAAAATTGGATCACTGTCTGGTTTGCTGTTGTAAGAATAACAGCAAGAGTGTGGTCACAAACTGAAGGTGCTAGCTGGATGGGGCAGATCTTGGAAACAAGGAATCTCAGAGTAATAAGACAACTGCCTGACTGTGTGACAAGCAGAAACACAGATTGATATAATCCCCAGAGTGCTTTATTCCAGAATTTCCAAAAACAGCAGCATAGGTAAGTAACATCTGGAAGTAGCATCTCTTTCTGGAACTCATCCCTGAGCATCTGCATACCACCTGCCTCAAATAGGCTTTGAGGGCCAAAAGCCCAATAGAAAACTTCAATGAATGCTTCCATGAAATCTAGGTGGATCAGTTGGGTGTTCCAGGAGGTACTGTGAGTGGCAGATGTCATGAAAGCCCATGATAAATGGAGCCATAGCAAGCCCACCTGCAGAACCATGCTAGGTGTGGCAGCAAAGCAGCAATTGGCTGCCTAAAAATCAGTGAGGGCAGGGTTCGAGGATGCTGCCTTGAAAGGGAACATTCAGGCAATAGTTGAGGCTGTTCGTCTAGCATTTCTGGGCTAGAGAAAGGACCACAACAAAGAACATCATTCTGTACTTCTGGGAAGATGGTCTCCATGTTTTTGTCATTTCCTTGGTCTTCCTCAGTCAGGAAACACAAAATAGTATTTGCTGCAAGGCTCAGTACTTCCGTTGTGAAATCGGAAGGGAACCGTATTGTTAGGAAGCTATAGGTAGCTTCATTGGGGGTTCATCATCACTGCCAAAGGTTTATAGTCTTCGGAAATTGCTGAGGTCTTCATCGCCCTCAATTCTGAGGCCCTGCAGCAGTGGAAATTCCAACAGGGCTCTGTCTAGGAAGACGGCATCGTCTTGGTCTCCACTCAGCTGGTCGCCATGAAACCACAGGTTCTCATACGGCTTAGGGCTGGGGGTCCCATCATCAAGGAGAGGTTGAGTGGAGCTGGGCCGCACGTAGAACGTAGGTGATTTGTCCTTTTGGCTCCGGTAGCTGTCCCCAAGTACCTTGGCATACTGGACAGACTCGGGGCTGTTCACGTAAGAAGCTGGTGGGCTCTTGGTTGGCAAGACATCCTCCATGTCCTTGGTGTACACTTTAGGGGTGACTCTGGGTCTCTCTTCCAGGCTCTTCATGAGCTCATTCTTCCCACAGGAGACACATTTCTTCTCCTCTTTCTCAATCACTAAGATGGCAGAAACAATGACAGGGCTGAGCTCACAGGATTTTGGAGGTTGGAGGATTTCCTGGGGTAGAACACAAGAGTCAAAAGGGGCTGGTCAACAACAGTCATGAGACAACACCAGGAACTGCAGGGCAAGGTGGTCCCTGTCCCTCTATATCTGATACAACCAGTGACTAGTAGACTCTTGTGCTGTTCTTTTCCTGGGGATGGTCTAGGGCAGTCATGTCAAAGATACGGCCCGTGGGCCGGATGCGGCCCGCGGGCTGTATTAATACGGCCCGCTGCCACTGCCGCCCTCTTTGGGCGCGAAGGAGGCGAGGTGAGGCGAGCGAGCGCGCGGCTGGACCCTCCACTGCCCGAGTGCGCGGGTGCCACCATGGACAGCCAGCCCCTCCTCTGTGCCCTAGCCATGCCCCCGGTGACGCCCCCGGCCCTGCCCCAGCCCCTCCGGCCACACCCCCGGCCACACCCCCTGGCCCTGACAGTACTTTTTTTTTTAATCCGGCCCTCTGCAAAATTGAGTTTGACACTTCTGGTCTAGGGGTAGCAGCCTAGACCACTCTGCCCTCTGGTGACTCTCCAGCCTGGCTATGCACAAACATTTTGGAGGAGGTGATTCTCTGTGGGACTGGGGGGCCTTTGGTCAGCTGCTCTGGACTCCACTTGGCCTCAGCTGCCTCAATGTGTGTGTGTGTGCTTTTGGCTTATTTTGCAATGTTTTGTATGATGTGCAATGTTCATAACGTATTTTTATTATAATGTTTTGATTATTATTTTGTATTGTATATTTTCTGTTTGTTGTAAACCGCCTTGGGCAAATTTTCTTTTGGAAAGGCGGTATACAAATAAAATGGAAATGAAATGGAAAATCTATTGACAGTTGATTCCTTTGGATTTCATATTTAAGGGCCCACTCTCATAAAATACTCTAGGATGTGCTTTATTTATCCATTTATTTATTGCATTTTTATCCTTCCCCATACCCAAGGGTTCTTGGGTGGCTTACAGCAATATAAAATGGATGCAATAAAAAAAGATACAAAAAGGAGAGAAGCTTTGGCTGTAAATCTGCTTCCATTCAAAGCTGGAGCTATTTCACAAACTGGGCTGCGTCTACATCTAAGGTTTAATCCAGCTTCAGTCCACCTTCAGAATAAGAGAACACATCAGCAAAGTGATCAATAATTTTCTTTCTGCATTATCTATCCCAAAAGGGAATTTTTTGAGTTATTTAACACTGAAAGAAAACCGCTTGTCACTCTGAAAGTGGATTGAAGCTGGATTAAACCTTTAATGTGGCCACAACCCTGCTGGAGATAAAGGGCAGAACTCAGGAATAGGACTGAATACTACCTGGGCTGCAGAAGCATCAGGTGAGAGGTTTCTTCTTTTAGATGCCTCTGAGTACCCATAAGGCTTGGTGGATAAACACACCTGCTGCCATTTGACTCTCAAGACTCCTCAACCTCCAACAATGGTGGCTTACCAATAATCCTACTCTAAGGCCACATTCCCATGGCGAGAACTCCTGGTCCCTGAGTAAATGCAAGAGGTGGTCAGGAGTTGGTTTAAGGGCTCAAAATGTGTCCTGAATTGCAGCCCAGAAGTATGGAGAATTGCCAGCCACATATCTAATTCCTGGCACAGTTTCTGGGCGCATTTTCAGGCTTTGGCTATGGATCAGTGCATGGTGTGGACTACATTCCCGCATCCGTGGGGTGGCCATTCCACCCTGGGACCTGCTTCTCTTCTCCCAGGCTGGATGAAGTCTGAGGAAGTATCCCGGCAGAAATGTGTGGAAAGAAACTTCATATTTACCTCATGGAGGACTACCGGCGCCCATTGGCCCAAACTGCTGTTGGCTGGATCAGGGACGCTGGGCCAGAACTGCGTCTTCATCCTATGTGTGAGTCAACAGGGAAGGAAATGGCATGAGAAGGAGCTCCTGAAATCATAGAATCCCTACAGCTAGGATGGGTGATCCATGCAGTTTTCCTGGCAGATGCAGAAGTGGTTTGCCATTACTCTTTGCCAGTGGTCCTCAGGAACTGAACTTATGACTCTCTCCTTTCCAGAAAGTTGCTTTGCCCCCCGTGACTGAAAGAGGCTTCTTTCCACACTAAAATGCAAGGCGTTAGTATCCTGTCTCAGAGAACTGGAAAAGACTTTGCCCTTCTAAAACGGTCACTACATCTCAACTTGGAAGGCCCCCTTTCAGCAGCATATCAAGGTCAGATGTTCCTCCAAGTTTGAAGTATCAGTCAAAATCAAGGAGTTTCCAACCTCTGCTTGCTTGCTTGTTCATATATTTATTTTTATGCAAGAGCACCCTATGCTTTGGCAGACCAGAATATTTCATCAGAATGCGTTTAGTTGAAATCAGAGGGATGTGGCCATTTTCCATGGGGCATATTTAGGGTTCTTTTGGGAGTCAGTGGGCCTTTCTGCACAGGCTCTAAAAAATTAGGTCTTATATCTGGATTTTCCCCTGAAACCATTTCGGAAACAAACGCTTCCGCAACGGCAGGGGAAAGAGCCGGATTGCCGGTGCATGCTCTCCCTGTTTGACAGCTGGCCCTGCCCACCGGCATCCGTGAGAGTGGCTGACCAATGGTGGCAGCAGTGGACGCTGGGCTTCCCCGTGCAAGAAGTCGCCACACAGCAACTTGGTAAGGACCAGATCGTGAGAGCGTGACCTCCTGCAGTGTGGGTGGCGGCGGTTGCGTCTTCCCTCTCGCACGAGAAGGTGCCATCATGCCTTCTCAGGCGAAGGGGAGCCCGGGGAAGCCGGCTACCGGCCTCGCCATGGCAGCTCTGAAAGAGCCAATGGCATAGGCCGAGGGGAGGGCCAGCTGTCAAACAGGGCGAGCATGCGCTCTCCCTCTTTGACAGCTGGGCAGGGCCTCCGGAGGCGTGTGCAGACGCGCGGGGCCTCCTATTCGGGGCAGATTCTTTTTAAAAATGTTTCGTCAGAAAATGGATCTTATAGATCCATTTTCCGGCAGCATGTGCGGAAAGGCCCACAGTTCTCTTTTAAAACAAAGAATTCTGGGGTTTTCTACTGGGCACCACCAGAAGTGCCCAGAACTGGTAAGAGCAAGGGACGTGCAAGAATGTATTTTTTTGACATTCAATTCGAATGAATCGAATATTTGAAAATCCATATTTGTACAAATAGATAGTTTCAAATGTGGTAAATTTCTATTCGATACCCATGTATTTGTACACATTTGTATGAATATCCGATATGAACAAATATGTATCGGAAATGAACGAATATGTATCCAATACGTATCCGAGATATGTATCCAATATATATCCCGTAACAAATCTGCTCTGAAAGCATCAAGTCCAACCCGAATCCACTTTTAATATGCTCTCAATCCATGTCGAATGTGCTGTAGATCCATTGCAGATTTGTAGTGCAGTAGCTTTCCCTCTTCCCCAGTTTAACGAACGTCCAAACTATTTGTACAAATGTCAGTTTATGCATATTATAACACTTGATTCGTGTATGAATGCCTGAATTCATATGAATTCTTACGAATAACGGATGTTACAAATATCCATGAACCTCCCTAGTAAGAGCTATTTTGTTGGCCTCAATGGAAGACCATGGAACATTGGCAAATCTCTCTCTGACCCGACCTAAAATGGGCCCGGCCAAAGGTCCACGTGATCTGCCTGCACTTTGTGGACTGACAAGCTGACATGTTCATTGTGGAGAGGGGCTGTAGCTGGAAAAAAGAGTTGCTGGTTCGATCCCCAGACTCTCCCCTGAAGTAGGCAATGGCAAACAGCTTTTGTTACACTGCCAAGAAAACTGCATAGAGGCGCCCGTAGAATCTGGGAGTGATTGTAGCACAGTAGTAAAGCAAACTGCCTGGAGAGCAGAGGGTTGCCGGTTCAATTTCCCAGCCTTCCCCAGAAATAGGCAATGGCAAACCACTTTTGTACGTTTGCCAAGAAAACTACATTGAGCAGTCAACCAGGTAGTCAGTCATGACTTGGAGATACCAACAACTACCGCTTCCAGCATGCCCCATGCTGCTGGCAACTCCTACATGTAAGGACTACACTTCCTGCAAATTGTGTACAGTGCTGGGCACATAGAAATCAGCTGGTAGTTCTTCACCTTCAAGTTTCTTTCCATGCTTACCTGTTCTTGCTCTTGTGGAAGCAGATAATGAGAATGATCATCATGATCAAAAGCCCCGCAACAACGATATATACCACTGGGAGATCCATATCATCTAGAAATGAGGTTGAAAAATTAAGCAACATCTCTCTGTACATGATGATGGGACTTGGAGACAAGCTAAGCTTCCGCATTGTACTTCCACCATCAGTAGCTAAAGGGGTGGTACTTGGGATAGGGCCTTCCTGGTGGTGACCCCCAGACTATACTTATGATGGTGAGTTTGCAACTACGAACTCTGTCACCATCCACTTGAATCTCTGCATCTACCTCCCATCCTGTCCTTACCCATTGCCTTGGTATAGAGTGTAAGAGTTGTTCCGTTGGTGCTACCGTTGACCGTAGAAGCCATTATATGCACTGTGTACATCCTGGAAGGCCAAAGACCAGTGATGGTGAACGTGGTTACAGAAGAATTCACAACAATGCCTAAGGAAAAAGGTAAGGGTTCTTAGTTATTTATTTAAATGCATAGATATGCTCCTATTAAGCCTAGGAAGATTCTCAGAGCGTGTTCCCCCTTGACTTTTGTAGTCCTGGTTGGACTATTTTAATCCCGATACAGGGCTGAGTGTGCATTCTGGGCTGTTCCCACTTGCCCGACGACAAACCAGGCTGAACCTGGATATTGCTGTTCCCACTTATGGAGAACAGGACCTTTTAATCTCAGCCCCCCTAATGCAAACCCTGTAAATAAGCCTGCCCTGGTCAATCAGCTGAGCGGAACAACACAGGGCGATCATAAAGCAACCACATTTTCCCTTTCACTCCCTCCCTTTCAGATCAGAGGTTCCCGGTTATGCTACCTCCATCCATGTTACTGGGAAGACAGCACATTTGCGCTCAAGGTTCGGGGCTTTGATTTTAAAACTTTTTTGCTGGTCTCCAAACCTTGATACAAATGATTGTATTAAAATGTATCTCTTGCTGGCTGGTGCTTTAAAATTTTTTCCTTCTTCCTCTTGCGATTGTGTTCAGAGCAGGCATGGCAAGGGGAGAGGGGAGACCTCACAGCTGTGAAATCCCACCCACATCTGGTGGACATTGTTCAGGAGGATAGATCTCTGTCTAGGAGCATTCCCATTTTGGGGGAAAAAAGCGGACTTGGCTCCAAAAGGGGGCCGAGAAGACTTTCTCAGCACTTTTTTTTCTGTGGATTTTAACATGACAGTCAATATAAAATCTGGGAATAAAAAATTAAATCGGAACATTGGATACCGAATTTGGATTTGATTCACATTTAAACATCTATGGGAACGCACCCTCAGATCAGCTCACAACATGCAAAGTAATGTAATAACGTTAAATGGAGGTGTAATGGTATTGGTGGGGATGGATTAATGTTAAAGTCAATAAATATATAAAACCCATGTACTGTATATAGTTACATATTTCTATATTGTTAAAGAATGACATTAAAAAGATGCAAAGAAGGAGTGACATCATTTTAGACCAACTTAATTCTTAATTCTGTGTTATATAGAGCCTCTCCACTCCTGAACTCCAGGCCAGATTTTCAACTCTGCAATTTTGCCCATTCTGTATCAGCCTTGGCTTATGTGCGCATATTCCAGCAGTACGGATATCACATCATATTCCCCATAATCCTCTGCTTCACATTTTAACTCCACAATTCTGTCAAAGTGAGGATTTCCTCGTTTCTTGAACAGAAGAGGCAACATGTCACAGACAGGGATGGGCAAAATGAGATTTTGTATTCATGAATTTGATCAAATATTTCAAATTCACAGACATTAGTGGTTTTTTAGAATATTCAAAAATTCAGTCGAAATGAACTTGTCTCCTGCTTGCAAAAATGAATGATTCCATTGAGCATTCATATTTCGCTGTTTCAGGTCATGAAAAAACTTTTTCAATGGAAAAAAGGGTCTTATTCTTCATGAAAAAGTTAAAAAATGAATACAAAAATCCTTTTTTTTTAATTTAATGATTCGACAACAAAATGAATTATCGGATTTTTGATTTGACAGCAAAACGCATGTGATCCCCCCCCCCCCCCCCGTGTACATCCTTAGTCAGAGACACCCAACTGCAGGTACGACTCACTGTTCATTTCCTCATTGGCACCCATCCAGAAAAGGGTGTAGCTGGTGATGAAGCCATTCCTCCTCTCAACAGGGATGGGGTCCCAGTGAAGCTCAATTCTTGACTTACTGATACTTTTTGCATTAAATTTAGGGGCCTCAGAAGGAGCTGTGGAGAGAAGGAGATGCGAGGGAGAGGTTATTAAACTTTGGTTCTTTGGGAGTAATTGGAATCTAGCGAATTCCCAAGTGTGTTGCTCTGTCAAAATGGGTTTCCCATGGTATACTAGTCCACATGCCTCTGTGGTCTGCTATACCACCCCTTTTCAAGTTAGCATACTTGAAAAGAATGTCTACTGATAGACTGGATCAGGACGCCATTTTGGGTGCCCTAATGGGCCAATTTTGTACTTCCCATCTGCTGGATGGGAAAGGAATGCGATGAACCAATGTTGACTAGCACTTGCACTTGGGCTGCTAGACAACTTTGGCCGTCTCCTCCCCTGGCAATTGAAAACTTACCTGATTTGATTGTGGCACGGGTCCTCTTCAGGGCGCTGCCGTTTTGGCTGCGGTGCCCTCTGCGACAGCGTGTGTGTCAGCGTCATTGCTGACGTTCTGTGCAGTGGCAGTTCTGTTAGGACAGTGTTTCCCAAACTTTTGACATATGTGTACCCCTTCTATAATTTTTGTAACGCTGAGTACCCCTCATAAAAAACATAGGCTTTAATAAAAATCAAAAGAAGTATATTCACGCCGTGTCACGCCTCAGAAGACCGTTAGATAACACTGCAATTCTCTGGCGTTTAAACAGCTCCGCGGCTCAACGTCAACTGTTAATGTTCCTGCAGTTTAAAAATGGCCGAACCCGAGCTGCGCGAAGGATGCGCAGAAGTTCCCGCCATAATGAGTTGCGATACGATGTACGATGACCCCAGTTCCCGTGTAAAAAATGCGATACGCGCCTATTTCTTTCCTTGTTCTGTGGGCGCAGCTAAGCACGGTGCAGTGGATATTCCCACGTGATCCCCACCAATCTCCGGTGCAACGCGTACCCCCACCAAACTCTTCCCGTACCCCTGGGGGTATGTGTACCACACTTTGGGAAACACTGTGTTAGGAGGGCAGCAGGGCTGCCAGAATGCTTGTGCGGCACCCCTGTTGACCTGCTCGTCCAGCAGAGGTGCGAATGCTCCCTGGCTGGAGGCAACGGGTAAGTGATTGGGGAATATTGGGGGGGGATGTGGAGCGCGATTTCACACTCCACAGGTAGTGCATGATTAGGGAACTTCTGGGAAGGCAGGGGGTGCCTGGTGGCTGTAGCAGCCTCCTCCAAGTGCAGATGCCCTTCCCCAGGAGTTCCCTAATCATGCACTACCAACTCAAGTGCGAAAAGGCGTCTGCTCTATACTCTGTCCTCTGCGGATAGAGCATACTAGGAGGGTATGGGGCTCCCTTAGATTGCAATGAGGTGAAGAACAGAAGCCACTATACCAGTTCTAGGTCCCGTCTATCTGCTAACTAGGGATGTCCATGAATAATTGTCGGCATTCGAAATCCAATCACATGTGCCAAATTTTGACATTCAAAGTCGAATAGAATGTAAACATTCCAATGTAAACATTCTAATAGAATTTTGAATTTTGGATCTATTCATTCGAATTATCCGGACATTCTTTTCTTGTACAGGTTCGTACATGATGCATAGAGGATCCACATCTGTACACATTTGTACGGATCCGTACGGGATGAAAACGGGTTGCATACGGGATAACTACGGGATGCATATGGACGTGTATGAATGTGGGGAAGATGTATATGTGTGCATACGAATGTCGTCGACATTCGTATGTGCATATTTGAATCAAATTCAAGTGAATAGATTCTCGTTAAGTACGAATTGAGTCTTGTTAAATTTGAATTTAAAAGATTCAAATAGGATTTTTGGGTATTACAATTCAGTTTGAATAGAATCTCAAAAAAACATTCATGCACATCTACTACTACTAACCCCAGAATTTGTTATTTTAGAGATTAAGCCTGGAGTGTTAAATGTGGTGAATATTGTAATTGAGAAACAATTACATTTTCACGGTTTTATGATGCCAAATCGAGGAAAGAAGGAAAAGTAAATGTAAGTTTATTTATGTGCAGTCACAAACTGCCAACGTCTAGAAGGTGTCCTGAAAACATACCTCCTTGCATACTGTAACCTTCAGAATGCTGTGGCATCCCAACTTGGTCCTTGTACAGCGGATAGATGGAGATATTATACAGCTGAAAAGGCTTCAGATATTCTGGAGAGAAAGGAATAGTTGTCAGAGGCTAAAGGTAGGATCCTTTACACTTCTGGTTTCCACGCATGGCTAGTATGTACCCGGAGCCATCTTTCTCAGGACATAATGACACTCTCTGGTTTCTCTGCTCTAGAAAATAAAACAGACCCAGGACCCTAATCTCGTCCAATGATGGTCAATCTTTGAGGAACAAGCTGAACAGCAGAATTGGCGTTTTCTTATCCTGGGCAGGATCAGAGACGTTTTCGCACGGGGCTGAACGGTACGCGTGGGAGACAGCTGCGGACACGGCATACGCATTGCCCGAGCGGGGCTTGCGCTCCGACGTGTCCGGAGCTGTCTTCGGCGCGTTCGAAATGTAGAGCACTTTAAAGTGCTCTACATGCATTCGAACGCGGACGAGCCGCCCGCAGGCGTTCGGGAGGAGAAGCATTCGCGCCTGCTTCTCCCTCCCTAACAGCTGCGGGCTTGCCTCCGACGCCGGCGCAGGTTTGGCAATCAGCTGTTTGACAATCAGCTGATTGCCGATCTGCCTCCGCGGCTGTCTCCACGCCCCTGGCCGGCCTTTGCCGGCCAAGACAGCTCCCGGCGCTTTCACCTTTCGCACACAGACGCGCCGGTACGCGTTCCGGCGCGTCTGTGTGTGAACGCTGAAAGCGCCGGGAGCTGTCTTAAGCTTTCCGCCTGAACGCGTTCCGTTTGGAACGCGTTGCAGTGCGGAAAAGTCTCTGGTTCCTCCTCCTTACCTTCCTTACCTTGCTAAAACTGCGGGGCTGTGCAGGTTCATGTGAATAACCTTGTCCTTCAACCCCCTGTTGAAACTGTGGGGTTGTGATGGCTCATGAAAAAATTGTCCTGCTAACAAAGGGCCTTTCTGCATTTACCAAGGTTGCTGGAACACAGAGATCACTGGGGTGGCCCTTCTGCATGCAATGGAGAAATGGCCCAGAAGCGTCCCATAGGCTCCCTGGACTGGTCTAGTGGTGGACTTATTAAAACAGGTCCACAAGTGGCCCAGCAATGCCTGCTCTTGTCCGGGTGGTGGCGCTTCTGCACACCACAGACCCATCTTCAGAGCTTGCATGAGCTTTGGGGATCCAGTTGTAGAGAAGAAGAAGAGTTGGTTTTTCTACACTGCTTTCCTCACCCATTCAAGGGGACTCAAAGCAGCTGACAAACCTTCTGTTCTTGTGAGACAGGTGATGCTGTGAGAGCTCAGAAGAGATCTGTGACTAGCCCAAGGTCACCCAACTGGCTTCGTGGGGGAGGGCGGAATCAAACCTAGTATTCCCAGATGAGAGTCCGGCTCCCTGACCACTGGACCAAACTGGCTCAGTCCTCTATATATGACCAGAAATCAGAGGAACATACACTCTACCCTTGTCCACTGCATGTAATCATTGAGTGATGGGAACAGGGGCCAATCACATTGAAGGGTGGGTGATGCTTGCTCTGGTGGTCCCCTTTGCCTGGGTTTTTCAGCAAAAGTAGAAAGGTTTTTTTGGGGGGGGGAGGAAGTGGGGCTATGGCAAGGCTGCCTACGTTATAATGGCACTATATTTCCCCCGTCTGGATGCAGCCAGTGGGAGAACTTCCAACTGTGCTCACATGCATCAGCCACTCCAACAAACAAACTCTGTCATACCCTGCCCCAAACAGGTCTCTGTCTTGCATCTTCCAACCAGGAGCTAAGAGAGGCAACTGGAGCTCACCTGGGATCAGGAAACTTGTGGCCCTGCTGTTGTGCAGTTTTGTCCAGCTTAGGGTGGTGTCCTCAGGGGAGTCTGTGGAGGTCACTCTATGCCACTCAACAATATAACCAGTGACTGGGGCTCTTGGGGGATCCCAGGACAACCAGAGGCTCTTGTTATCCTGGGGGAGGATCCGGAACTTGGAGACAGCTTGACCTGTGGATGATAGTGGAAGATGCTCTATCACGCAACACTAGCACCAGGGGGCGCTCTATGAAGCTGATGGGCAGGAGATCAGACAGGGGGAAATATTTCTTCGCCCAGAGAGTCATCGGTCTGTGGAATTTAATGCCAGAAAAGGTGGTAACAGCAACTAACCTAGATGGCGTTAAGGAAGGGTGAGACAAATTTATGGAAGTCAGGTGTATCAGTGGCTAATAGATGGACACCTAAGTTCATCTTTCAGGCTGGAGGGGACAAGCAGGAGGCCTCGAAGGCCATTTGCCAGGATTTGAGAGCAGGAGAAGGTTTTGCCCTTGTCTTCTGCTTGAGATGCCCATAAACAATTGGTGGGCCACTGTGTGGGACAGGATGCTGGACTAGATGGTCTGTGGCCTGATCCAGCAGGGCTTTATTTATTTATTTATTGGTTTGTATTTCTGTCCTGACCTATACCCAAAGGTCTCAAGCACGGGTAACAACATTTTAAATCAGATATATATTAAAACAACAGTATACATTAAAACAGCAACAGTGTCTATAAAGTGGGAAGAAACAGTATATTCCCATTTAACCAAAGGCCAGGGCAAAGAGGCACGTCTTCAGCGCCTTCCTAATCATATACAGTGAAGGTGCCTGACGTACCTCAAGGGGAAGACTATTCCATAGCCTAGGGGCCATCACTGAGAAGGCCCTCTCCTGGATGCCCACCCCTTTTACAACTGAGTGTGGTGGGACCACCAGGAGGGCCTCCCCTCCATATCTTATCTTAATGGTTAGAGACGATAGGGGAAAGTGCATAAGTGATAAAGCAGTAGAGTTGCCTGGAAGAAGAGGGTTAAGAGAAAAAAATTAGCTGTTTCCTGTTTTTGAAAAGCCCAGGCTGGTGACATCACAGCTGGGAAATGGAAATTCCCTGGCTGTGATACAGCATTTATGTGGCTGGGAGCAGCAGAGGGAGGCATGCAGCATGCCGCAAATAGAGCACTGTTCTTGAGAAGACTAAATAAGAGATGTCCTGCTGTACTGGGCCACATCAGGCTCACTCACGTCTCCCAGAGTGGGCCTCCAATTGCTTCTGGGCATCTCCAGCAGAAGACAAAGGCAAAACTTTCACCTGCTCTCCACCCCCTGCAAATAGTATTCAGAGGCACCCTGACTTTCTCTCTAACCTGGAGGCCATATCTAGGCATCCATCCTAGTAGCCATTGATACATCTGTCCTCCATGAATTTGTCTAACCCTTTCTTAAAGCTGCTTGCTGTCCCCACCTCTTCTGACAGTGGATTCCATAGCCCAATGACTTTCTGGATGAAAAAACACTTCCCCTTGTCAGTCCTTCTGACCATCAGCCTCCTAGAGTGCCCCCTGGTTCTAGTGTATTTGGGAGGAGGAACCCAGGAACCGGGTACAAGATGGTTGTACGCACCATTTCCCCTGCACTTTCCCCCTCTCATGAATGTTCTAGCCTGGAAAAGTGGATTAGAGGTGGGAGAAGAACAGGAGTGACACATGCTAGCATCTCCAAGATCTTTTTGAGCTGTTTTGTTTAAATCTGTGTGAATGCAGCCTGGGGGGGGGGGGGGCGTTCTGCACTAGCCAGTATACCAAACCCACAATCATACTAGGGGTCTCCTTCCCGGATGCTGGTGTGGTCTTAGGGAGACCCCGCCCCCTTAGACCCTGTCCCCTTAGACCCCGCCCCCTTAGACCCCACTCCTTAGACCCTGCCCCCTTAGTATCTCGGGGTTTTGGTGAACAGTATACCACCTAGTTCTGAAACTCCCTGGGTCTCCCCTTGGAATTGCGTTTCCAGCATATCGAGGGCTTTTCACGGGGAGAAACCCCTAATCCCACCAGGCTCCTACCTTTTGTTTCCAGGAGCAGGACTTCAGTGGGTGGAGATACACCTTTGGCATTGTAGGCTGTGAGGTAAACTTTCTTCGTCCCAGAGGGCAGCAAGAACCTGCACTGGGTCTCTGTGGTATTGCAAAGAGCTGATGTCTGCTGGGAGCTGCTTGTGGCCCAGTAACCAAGGATTTTGCCATGGGCTTCACTCGCTTTCATGGGCTGTATAGAGAGGAGAAAATGTGGATCTCAGAGTTGGCTTTGATACCCTGCTTTTCTCACGCTTGAGGGGCCTCAAAGCAGCTGACAAACCTTCTGTTCTTCTCCCCACAGACACCCTGTGAGAGCTCAGAAACAAAGAGCTGACTCGTCCAAGGTCACCTAGCTGGCTTTGTGGATACAGTTGAATTGAAAATTGTGCAAAAATTTAGTAAAAATGACCTCTGTATGCCCCCCACCCAGATGGGGGATATACAGTAGGGAAGGAGGCCTACGGCCCGCTTACCTTCCACAGCAACTGCACTTCAATATCCTTCTTCCCATCATGTGGCTTCACCTTCCACCAAGCATCAAGGAATCCTGAAGGTGCTGGAGAAGGAAACGGGCCATTAGAACATTTGCTGATGGCTTCCGGCTTTTTAGCTCAAGGCCTGCGGGTGGGAATTTCAGCGGTTTGTTGAAAGGGAGATAAGAAGCTGAAAAGTAGAGCAAACGGTCTAGGAGGCAGAGGGTTCTGGGTTTGGTTCCCACCTCCTCACACACAAGCAAACAGCGGCAAATCCACCCTTATTTCTCTGTCAGGAAAATTGCCTGTGGAGATGCCTTTGTAGTAGGAGCCAGACTTGACTCAGGCTCTGTTTACACCTACATTTTAATCCAGCTTCAGTCCACTTTCAGAGTTAAGATAACACACTGGCAAAGGGACAAGCTGTTCGATTTTGGATTTATCTGACTCAGAAAACCCACTTGTAAGTTAGATGATATGGAAGGAAAATAACAAGTCACTTTGCTGCTGTGCTTTTCCACAGCCTTAGTGGTACACAGCAATAAGGGTGGCCGTAGCTCAGTTGTGCTGCAAACGGCTGGCTTTAACCTGAGGTCTGCAGGTGGTAATGTCCGCCTTTTGTGTAAGGAACACCGGAAGTTCAGTGGTAGAGCAAAATGCCTGGTTAGTAGAGGGTTGCAAGGCCAAGACATAGGCAGTGAATGTTACGATATTCGCATGCTAACATCTGTACGAATACGAATGTTTCCAGACTTTCGTACAAATAGTTCAGATATTTGTTAGATTGGGGGTGTGAAAAAACGGAGCGCCCATCCCCATTATAAGCTTAATCCAGTTTCCCTAAACCGAAATAATAGAACCGGATGGAAACGCGAATTTGCCTGTTCCCATTACTTTCAGCTTAATCGCGTTAGATCCGGATTCTAAGGATCCTACATGGTGTACATGACTCAAGTGGCTACTTTCTAAAAGATGCTTTTTGGGGCTGTCCTGCCCTCTTCCTCCTGGCGTGAATGCGCCACCCATAACGGACCCCTTCACGGAGCCTGGCTGGGTGGCTGCCGCTTGCCTGGATGGAGGAAAACCGGCAGCGGGCAGCCAGCGATTCTCCCCATTGCCCAGGGCACACAGCAACAGCAGCAACTCAAGCCCCCTTGCTTTAAACCAGTGGTTCTCAACCTGGGGGTCGGGACCCCTTTGGGGGTCGAACTACCCTTTCAGAGGGGTCGCAACCAGTCTCCCACCACTCTTCCCTCCCACCTCTGAGCTGCTCTGCCCCCATGGTTGGGGGTCTCCACAACATGAGGAACTCCATTAAGTGGTCACGGCATTAGGAAGGTTGAGAACCGCTGCTTTAAACATTCACACAGAACCTCAGCTGCTTTCCTCCCTCCCTTTCCCTTTCTAAAGGTCAGAACTTTTAGAATTGCGCAAAATTGCAACATTGTTATCAGGTGTGAAGTGCCTGGATTGCTACAGTGCAGCGGCTTCTGTGAAGGTTGGATTTTTACACTGACATCACTGTCTTTGGAAGCAAGCTATTGGGAGAGGGAAACCCTAAACACGGATTCTCATCCCTTAAAACGGTACAGTCCCCACAGTAAAAAATGTAACACGTATCAAGCGCACGATCCGGAGTGAGACCTGTTGAAATGAGTGTTAACATTTACAACGCTTTGGGGCGATTTAACACGCAGAAAGTGTGTTAAGCCAAACTGACATGGGGTCTGCGAGGATTGAACCCGTTAAGCCTCCTTTAGCCTGTCCCCCCGACTCACACTGAAGAAGCGAAGACGGCCTGGGATGCCAGGATGGGCTGAGTCCTCTGGAAAATAGGACTCTGGTTAGAATGGTCTGACAGGGATAAGGCAGCTTGGAAAACGAATTGAATAAAAATAACGTAAGTAACGCAATCTGAAGACAACCTGAAGCTGGCTTAAACTAAAGGTGTGATCAGGGCCATGTGAAGTGGGGAGACGGTTGAAGACATGAACCCCCCCATCTGCATTTCTGAGGAGTTTCTCAGAAAAAGAGCATAGGATATCTGACCCCTGCCGGTGACTTTTTTACTCATGCCTGGAGTTTGGAACACTAAGCATCACCTTCCGCACCTTTTTCACGGGTGGTGTAAATCTTCGCAGGACTCCAGTCACTCCAATAGCCGCTGGGAAGACTCTTGCAGCGCATCTGGAACCAGTAGCGGGTGTTAAAGAGGAAGCCACAGTGATGCATCATCTTATGGGGGCTGGGGATCCTGTGGCCCTGAGAGGGCTGGGAAAATGAGAGCCAATGAGACACAACAACTCACCTAGGTAAGTGGTCCCCTTTCTGCCAACCTCTTACCCTGTCGTATCATTGGTCCACCATCAACTTCTGGGTCAACGCCTGCAGTCAGGTGAGTGTGACAAGCAACGTGAGATCAAAGCACCAAGCGATGGGGGGGGGGGAGAATCCCTGGTTGAACCCATACTTCAGCCTGTTGTATGCAGTTAGACAACATCTGGGCAGGTATATCTGTACTGTGAGGAGCTGTTTACATACTAGAAATGCCCCCTGGTTGCCCAGAGGTTGACTAATTGCATGCTAGCTGCAGCAGCATGGAATTGTGCTCCACAATTTTTACCAGGGACTTACCTGAAGTGTCCAGTGGTGTCCATTAGCACCTCTGCCGGCCGGTGAGGTCATCAGAGCTGCTGCACAAATGTGCTGGCAGCTCTAATGACCCCCTCGACGCAACTGCGACTGCGCAGAGCGTCAGCGTCGTCATGCCTATGGCCCTGACGCATGCGCAATCATAGAGGGCGCTTGCACTCCAGATGGTGGCACCCAGAAGAGGAGCAGCCTGGCAACTGAACCCAGGTGAGTGTTCGGTTGTGCGTGGTGAGGGCTGTGAGCAACTCGTGCTTGCAAGTGTGAGCGCTGGTCAAGGTTAGTTGATTGCACGCCTTTTCCATCCACGGGATGGCAAGGGAAGTGCAAAATGCCCCCCATCTCAAAAAACACAGGCTCCGGGTTGCTTGCAAGAAGCAAAAGAGACTGCTTGGTGCTAGATATCTTGAGTGATGGCATCTGGAGCGAAATAGCGCAAGGCTCATCCTCCCTTTCCATTTTAGAAATAAGACATGGATAGCACAGAGATGCATCTCACAGCTCAAGGAGGCAAGGTAGTTAAAGTAACAATGGTTTACTTTGGGCACATCCCCATGGGCTGCTAATGCCTCATGGTGGATTTGGGGCAGCCTTAATACAAATCAGAGTTTGCATTAAGGAGTCCCCATGGTAATCGAGGACAGCACGGGTTCAAGCCGAACCTGCCTGTCCCCATGAAAATTGTGGTAAATCCCTGCATTGGGATGCCACAGTTTTCTCCACCCCCTCCCCCTTGCCTGACTGTGTGACTGCCTAGGTAAGGGCTTGATTTACCCCAAACGAGCACCTGACAGCTTCCCTGCAGCCAGCTGAGCAGCTGTCAGACAGGTATAGGGGCTGTCAAGTGCACGAGCAGAGCTCCAGTAAAATAATTAAAACAGCGACGGCTTCAAATGAGCTGCTTTCCCATGGCTGTTTAATTATTTTACCGGAGCTCCGCTCATGCGCTTGACAGCCCCTATACCTGTCTGACAGCTGCTCAGCTGACTGTAGGGAAGCCGTCAGGCTCTCGTTTGGGGTAAATCAAGCCCTTACCTAGGGGTGCCTGCCAGATCACGTGGTCAGGCAAGGGGGGACAGTTGCAATTGCAGCATTAGTGGTGGGAACAGTGAAACCCCACCTGCTAATGCTGCAATTGGCAATAAATCAGGAGTGTCCCCATCCCCCCAAATAATCTGTTCTTGCCTCCTAATTCGGGGCGAGAACAGTTACAAAGGGTGGTTGTTTTGTTCTGGGTTTTTGCTTTTTGTCCCTCACGTAGCCTGAATTAGGGCTTTGCATGGGGACTCTCCTGAGCTGAACTCATGTTCGCCTCGGAGTATCCTGATCATGGGGATGAGCCCTTTGTCCTGATTCTTTTTTTCCGGCCACGGGAAAGCATATGTCTGCATTCTGGGTGGTTCGCTCATCACAGAGCACTTCCAAATAGGATGTTTTGCGTGATTCTTTAACTACAGACCTCCCAGTTAGACATGGGACTTGAGCAAAGGGAAACTTTTCAGGCTGCTTCCTTTATTTTAACAGTAAGGACAGCTACTGGATGTGTGTGTAAGGGAAAAACAATGAAAGCTGGCTGCTCCAAAAACAAAGCAATAGCTTGCTGCCAGGAAACAGCCTGTGAAAGAGGCATGAAAATGAGGTAATTGTGAGTGCTGTGGAGTCTGCATCAAACAGCTCTGCATGAAGAAGAGTTGGTATTTTTACCCCACTTACCCTTAATGGGATTCAGAGCTGCTGACAAACCTTCTGTTCTTTTCCCCACAACAGACACTCTGTGAGGTAGGTGGGGGCTGTGAGAAATCATAAGGAGAGCTGCGCCTAGCCCAAAGTCACCCAGCTGGCTTTGTGGAGGAATACGGAATCAAACCTGGTATTCCCAGATAAGAGTCCGGCTCCCTCACCACTAGTCTATGAGGGAGATGGAGGATGTTACAGACAAAAGAGATAGAGCACTGTCTGGGTGGCCTTCAATCACATGGATTGTGAGTTGGGCCTGACTTGGAATGAGGGGGCCCAGTTCCCAGAGGGAAGACCCTGAGATAGACAGTTTCTGTGCTGGAGATACTCACAACTATCCATTCCTGGTCACCCTCCCTCTGGTAACGCAGTTCACACGATTGCTCCAAGTTATAGCTGCCTGTTGGCGACTCCCATTCCACAGATATGCAGCTGGGGTTCTCAAGGAAGGAATGAATTTCCTGGAGGATCGGGGGATCGAGTTTGACTGAAATGAGCAGAATAGGAGAAAGCCCAAGTCAGGACTTCCCAGTGGAATGTCCTGGGCCTGGCCAGCTATTTGCTGCGGATTGGGGCTGATCATCTACGTACCTAAATCCATCGGGTCCGCACACAGACGCTCTGATTCTGCAAATCCCAGGTTGTTCTCCACAGTTACCCAGAACATCATCCTGTGGTAGAGCAGCAGCTCCTTACGGCTGATGGAGCAGGAGTTTGGGCTGGTCGAGGGAATGCAGACTTTGGGCTCACCCTCCGGAGGGGCCTTACAACCTCCCTGGATCCTGCAATACAGGAGAAACACGCTTTTGATAAGGGCCGAGTATGTGGCTGACGGCACTCTTGGGATCTTCTCTGCCATTTCTTTGTCTAAAATATTTATATCTTTAAACTATAATCTCAAAGTGGCTTACATAAAATGGAGAATAAAAGCCATTAAAATCTGGGAAGTCAATCCTGAATTTGCCTCACCCATAGGATTTGAGTTTATTAATTGCTCATCTGGGCAGTGCATTTGGAGGCTTCCAAACCAGCTTGCCTGGTAAATAAGCACCTTTCAGCTCAGCAGCTTCCAAACAAGCCCTTCAGGTTTAGCGCCATCTAGTGCCAGCAGGAAATGCTTGCCGTTGCACTGTTGTGTGCTGTGTTGAGTAAGGATGTGCACGAATATTTTTTTGTACCCGATTTGTATAGAATCGAATGCAAGAATATTTGTATTCGTTCAAATAGGTCCCCTTTGAATGTGGTAGGATTCGTATTTGATACAACTGTTCAGTCCCATATGAATCCCATACGAATGCACATAAATTCCATATGAAGCTTCATACGTATGTATCAGAATGATTTGAATTCGCATGTCAATCTTTGATTGTGCCAACATTCGATTTGAATTTCAGTGTCCAAATTTGGCTGAATTCATACGAATTTCAAAGGTTACAAATATTCATGCACATTCCTAGCATGGAGCTACTTCCACATTGGTGGGCTTGGCACCAAATTGCCAAGGTTCCATGCCAAGCCAAACTCCATCATTGCCAGCAAATGAAGCAAGGTAGAAGGCTGCTGGGGGAATGGATATTCTTAGACTTGCACCTAGATTATGGAGGACCATCTGCCTCAATTTTTGCTAACTGGAGATTTCTTTATTCATCCAGGCTGTTTGGAGAGAGTGTGTGTGTGTGTGGAATAGAATAACTTCTTTTAAAATCAGTTTTTATCTTCATTGCCAAAGGGGTGTGCACAAATACAATTTTTAGGATTCGATGCGACTCGAGTTGAATATCCGAAAGGTTGATTGGAATCTTTAAAATTCAAATCTACCCAAATTTGATTCAAATTAAGCAAATCCGAATCTATTGTTTGAATTTTTGATTTGAATTTGCACTTACGAATGTTGACAACATTTGTATTTGCCTGCAGTCACTGTTACGCAACCAGTACACATCCATACGCATCCGTACAGGTCTGTATGCATCCCGTATCCAACCCATTTTCATCCCATATGGGTCCATACAAATGCATACGGATGCGGGAAAGATGCGTACATGCAAGTAGGCACCGTGTACCTACCTGTACACAGATGAATGTCTGAATAATTCAAACGAATAGATCCGAAAATTCAAAATTCATTTGAAATGTTTACATTCAAATTTATAGACATTCAATATGAATTTGAACAAATTTGGATGAATTCTATTGAATGTTGAATGTTTTGAATATTTGTGCACACCCCTACTTTCTGTTGTATTTTGAATAGTTTGTTGTTTTCTGAGGCAGGAATCACCTAGAGATCTATTGTTATGCGGCAGTTTTAGAACTGAAATAAAGCAAAGTAAGTATCTCAGGGCCCCCCAAAATGAAATAGCAAATAAAGGACGGTAGGTTCCCCCACTCCCTTCTTCTCCCCTTGTAAATATTCTGATTGGCAAAACAATTTCCTTACCCCAAAGCTTTCAGGGCGACTTTGGTTGGAAGAAGGCTGTCTTTGCCAGGGTCCCAGTGGCAGGTGAGTTCATTTGCTGTGGTATTCATAAAGCATCTGAGGTTTTGAGGTCCTGAAGGGCGATCTGAATGAAGATTTTGTGGCAGGAAAAGAGTGAGGAAAGGTGAGTTGCAGAGATAAATTTCCTGTTTAAAGATTCTGGGTCTTTCCACATTTGGTCTGGCAGTTGCTATGGGAGGAGCTCTGAGATGGAGCATCTGTGTGAGCAGGAGTCGTTTCCTAACCAGTGGGCCAGTTTGGTCTAGTGGTTAGGGAGCCGGACCCTTATCTGGGAATACCGGGTTCGATTCCACCCTCCCTCATGAAGCCAGCTGGGTGACCTTGGGCTAGTCACAGCTCTTCTCTGAGCTCTCACAGCCCCACCCACCTCACAGGGTGTCTGTTGTGAGGAGAAGAATAAAAAAGCTTTGCCAGCCGCTTGGAGTCCCTTAAATGGCTGAGAAAAGCGGGGTAGAAAAAAACCACATCTACTTCTTCTTCTAACCAGAATAATCTCCTTCCATTCAGAAGGTCCCCACATGGTGTCTATGCATGATGCAGTTCGATCCTGCACCACACGTGAACCTACCTTTACCTGCACTGGACGCCTCTTCTGCTGTTACTCATATGAATTCAGGCATTCGTATGCAAATTGAATGTACAGACATTCATTTTTTAGTATCCATATGAATACAAATATTTTGAGTTCTTCGTACGAATAGTTCAGACATTCGTATGTGTACCGATATGTATGTATCGCACACATATCTGTACGCATCTTGTGCGTATCTGTATGCATCTATATGGATATGTGTGGGATGAAATCGGGATGCCTATAGATGCGCATGAAATTCATATCGTTGGATACATAGCGAATATCTGAATCAGTAGATACGAATGTGTTTGTATCGATTTGAATGCCCAGACATTCGTTTTTCTTTATTCATACGAATTCGGATATTAGATTTGAATAGAATTAGAATTGAACGCTGAAAATTGTATTTATGCGCATCTCTAGTTGGGGCATGTGTCCAGATGCGTGGTGGTGGTGGTGGGGAAGGGATTGTGTATCCCAAGCATTCAGAAGTGTGCATGCTTAGGGCACGTGTGGCCAAGTTCACACTTCCTGTGAGTGAGAAACGAAGAGTGAACTCTGCCCCCCCCCTGTTTGCACTTAACCTCCCCTCCCACGCGAAGAAAAGGAATCATTCGCAAATTCTGTTTACAAGGAGATCTCTCCCCGCCCCTTCCACAGCCAATTTTGGTCAAGGCTTCTGAATAAACCTAGTGATGGCAAAGTGAGTCACTTGCACGATATTTGCTCCAGTGGCAATGATGTGCTGGTGTTTTGCAGTCATTTGTGTGGCGTGCCAAAAGAGAGAATTGTTGGAAAATGAGAACAGAGGCTAAGGCCATGGCCACACCTTGCTGAAATAATCCATCCTCTTAAGAAACAGGACTCAAAAGGTACTAACTCTGGTCACACCCAATACCTGATAATCCTTCCTCAGTTCAAACTCAGTTTGGGTTGCTTTGCTCACACCTTTCTGCTCCCATCCTAAGACTCCTTTATGAGACCCTTTTTCATCTTCACTGTCACAACACTCCCTGTGCTCTGATAGGATAAAGGTCCTGCCACTCAATAGTCTTTCATCACCCATTGGGTGAAGGGAAGGCACCCACCCACTATAGTCTGGTTCAGCCTCCTTGAGTCACGTTCTCCCAGTCACACCCAAAATGGATCAACACTCTATAAGAGTTTGAGACCTGTAAAAATCAGGACTTGGGGAAGTCCAATTGAAGGAAGGGAAGTCCATAAGTAAAACGGATTGGGCTAAAAAGGTGTGAGCGGTGGGGGCTGAAGATGGGCTGAAGAAGGATTAAAGGGAAGGTGCAGCAACAACCTAAGGGCTCGTCCCCATGATCAGGATACTCTGAGGCGAACTGAGAGTCCCCATGCAAAGCCCTAATTCGGGCTACATGAGGGACAAAAAGGAAAAACCCGGAGCAACCCCCCCTTTGTTCTCGCCCTGAATTAGGAGGCAAGAATAGATTATCTGGGGGGGAGGGAATGGGGACGCTTCTGGGTTATTGCCAATTGCAGCATTAGTGGGTGGGGTTTCGCTGTCCCTGCCACTAATGCTGCGATTGCAACTGTCCCCCTTTGCCTGACTGCACGATCGCCTAGGTAAGGGCTTGATTTACCCCAAACGAGCACCTGACAGCTTCCCTGCAGTCAGCTGAGCAGCTGTCAGACGGGTATAGGGTCTGTTAAGCGCATGAGCAGAGCTCCGGTAAAATAATTAAAACAGCCTATACCCGTCTGACAGCTGCTCAGCTGACTGCAGGGAAGCTGTCAGGCACTCATTTGGGGTAAATCAAGTCCTTACCTAGGGGGGCCTGTCCGATCGTGGGGTCAGGCAAGGGGGGAGGGGGCGCAGAAAACCGTGGGAACCTGATGCAGGGATTTACCGCGGTTTTCATAGGGACGGATGGGTTCAGCTTGAACCTGCCCTGTCCTCGATTACCATGGGGACTCCTTAATGTAAACTACGATTCACATTAAGTCTGCCCCGAATCCACCCCAAGGTATTGGCAGCCCCATGGGGACGAGCCCTAAATGTTGTTTCTCATGCCCTGGGGGAAACACTGGCTTTCCTTTAATGGCTGCCAGATTTTCTCAGTGTGTGCTGACACAGCATGGGATTTTTCCCCTGGGAACTCAGATGCTTGTTTTCACAGCCTTAGCAAAGTACCTAGATGAATGCTCTGGCACTCTGGCAGGGCAAATCACTCTGTTTCCCACTACGAACTGAATTACGCTTGAAGGAGGAGAATGGACTCTGCTGCTGAGCCACAGGAGGTGGTGGGTGGGTGGGTGGCCATTTTGCCCCAGTGAGGTGCTGGAAGTGAAGATAGAAATATAGGGAAACCAAGCAAAAAACCCTTAAGGTTTAATCCAGCTTCTGACCACTTTTGGAGTGAGAGGATAGATCAGCAAAGTGGCAAGCTGCTTTCTTTCAGTGTTAAATAAGTCAGAAAATTCACTCAGAAAATGTGGAAAGAAGACTCCTGGCCACTTGGCTGATGTGTTCTCTCACTCTGAAGGTGGACTGAAGCTGGATTCAACCTTAGGTGTGATCTTGGGCCTTTCTGCACTTGGCCTTATTCTGGAATATATCCCAGGACAGGGAGCTGCTACCTGCATGCTAGTGCAGACTATGGAAGGCCCTAGCTGAAGCCTATGTGGTCTGCATTAGCTTGATGCCAGAAGACCACTATCCTGAGATATACTGCAGAATAAGGCCAAGTGCAGGAAGGGCTCTCATCCCTCTTTCCCAGTGTAGGATTCAGGAGTGCTTACAGCCGGCTTTAATCTGAGCGACCTCCATAACCTGTTGGTCATTCTTCCTCTGTATCCAGCAGCTCAGGCTGGCCGTGGTGCGGTTGAGAGGGCCAAAGGTGATGTTGGAAACTTCCATCCCATTGCCTAAGCTGTACTGGGGCCCCTGAAGGGACTCATTATCCAGTTTCCAAATCATGCGGATTTCTTCTTCCTCTTTAAAGGGACAGTTGCTTTTCCAGATGGTGCAAGTGGCAGGAACGGCTGAACCCAGAAGAACGGTTCTGTCCACAGTCAGGTTCCAGCAAGCAGAAGACAAGAGCACAGCTGAGAGGAAAGAGAAAACTCTTCTTATTCCTTTATAGTTAATACACTTCCAGGCTGCTTCTCATAAAACAAATTGGGAAATGGCTTGGGAGAGCAAGAGGTAGCTAGAGGCCCATGTGCACTTTGGCTGGTAGTCAACAATTAGGGTGCGTCGCCATACATGTTTTGGTCTGAATCGAACTCGGGTTTGGCAAGGATCGTCCCCATGCACTTTTGATTTGGTCCGATTTCTGTGGACCAAATTGCCCAAACCCGTACCAGATTTGGTACCTGAAAAAACAAGTCTCGTCACCATTGGTGTCCCGGCACGTGTAGCCTTGCGAGCCAAGCCTGTGCATGGGGACAGTCTTGGGCTATTTGGGGAGGAGAAATCCACGAGGGCAGGGAAATCCAGATTTAATGGGTCCTTCAGGCCCTTAAATCTGGGTTTTGTGTGGACCTGATTAAAGGGGTCCACAATGGGGTCTTCAGACACCTTCAAAACCTGGATCTCCATGAAGACCCCATCTCAAAGACCTGGATCTTAAAGATCTGGATCTTTGACTGTGTGTGGAAAAAGGGGGAAAAATAACTCAGAAAATTCACTTTTGGGATAGATAATGTGGAAAGAAATTACTGGCCGCTTTGCTGATGTGTTCCCTTGCTCTGAACGTGGACTGAAGCTGGATTAAACCTTAGGTGTGACCACAACCTTACCATCTGGAGACAACTTATACCTCCCACAATCCATAGCTGAGGCACTAAGAATCATGGGAATAATTACCCAAAAGAACGAAGAACTTTTCCAAGTTCTGTCATGAGTACTTCATGCATCGGAGTGCACCGGGACACACAAAATGACACATGGCTGTGGAACTCACTTCACTGCAGTTAATAAAAGCCCCCTGGCTAAATATGAACGGTCCTTGTGTGATCTCTCCAACTGCCATCTTGGATACCCTGTCTCACAGACCGGCTAATTCCAGCCATACCCAACCAGCGACCTACCTGCTGGGAGCAGAGAGAAGATGAAACATCCCATGAACTTCCTCCAGGGATTCTTTGTGCCTGCCATGGTTTTACTCAGGAATTTGGCATGACCTGGTTTCAAGACAGAGAGAGAGAGACTGAATTGGCAGTGAGCCTGGTGTATTGCCAAACTCATTGGCCCTTGGAGACCCAAATACACACCAGATCCATCTAATAGGCTGTTGTAATAACATTTCACCAAAGAGATTTCTCCTGCTGATTCAGAACTCGGGACCTGCTAACACTGAGACCAGGGGAATTTCACACTTCCCTTCCGGTCCGCTGGATGGGAAAGGAACACAGTCACCCAATGCTGGCTAGCACTCACACTTGTGAGCACAGGTCATTTACAGACCAAGCCCTGTGTGATTGGCCATTCACCTGTGACTGATCCCAGGGCTGGTCCTCTTCCGGGAGCCGCCATTTTGGTTGTGGTGCCCTCCGCAACTGCGTGTGTATCAGTGCCGTTGCCACAGTGACGCTGATGCTCTGCACGTGTGCAGTTGTGTCTGTGGTTGTTGAAGGTGCCAGCACGGTTGTGCGGCACCTCAGATCACCCCAGAGCACTGAAAGAGGTGCGAAAGCTGGTGCCAGGCCAGCTCAGGTGAGTAACCGGGTAATGCTAATAAAGGTGCGGACCCTTTTTTGCACTAGGACACTTTAATTGCATGAACTCCCACTGTATTTCTGAAGAGCCACAGCAAGGACCCTTTTGCTTCAGCTCAGTGAAAATGAAGGCGTAGCTGCCATGACAAAAGCCTCAAAGTCAGGACGGTGGATGGGCCAATAACGCAGAGACATCAAACGGCTTTTCCGCACTGTTCCCTTTGTTTCTTCCACATCAGTTGCAACACAATAATTACCACTTCAAAGCCTTTACTGTCTTGAAGCCACAAAGGGCTCCGGACTCCAGAGGGCACATCATTCCGTGTGTCACTTTCCGAATGAGTAGGTGCCGAATCTGTTGATCCTGTTCGTTACAATGCATTTTGGAAGGCAAGCATCCCTCCCAGAGCAAGCAAACAGCGCTATCAATCCTGGATGCTTTTGTTCAGCCCCTGCCCCAAAGCTGCGCTTCAGCTTTAGGTCAATACGTTTAAGGCTGTGCCCAAACCTGAGGTTTAATCCAGCTTCTGTCCACCTTCAGAGCGAGAAAACACAACAGCAAAGTGGCCAGTCATTTTCTTTCCACAGTATCTGTCCCAAAGGTGATTTTCTGAGTGATTTAACACTGAAAGAAAGCAGCTTGTCACATTCGAATTTAAATAGAATGTCTAACATTTGAATTTAAACATTCGAACAAACATTCAAAATTCATTCAAATGATTTGAGCCATTCAAATGTACAGATACGTATGTATTACATACATATCTGTACAAATATCATACGTATCTGTACGCATTTGCTCTTATAATACGGAATGAAAACTGGATGCATATGAAGTGCGTACAGGTATGTATAACACATATGAATGTTGTTGACATTCGTATCTTCAAATTTGTATCTAACATTCGAATTAATAGTTTCTAAGGTATTGGATTTGAATCGGTTTTTGCATTCAGATTTTAAACATTTGAATCAAATTGAATGTTTGGACATTCTATTTGACTCGAATTTGGATGCAAAACAAACAAACAAACAAAAAAACAAAAACAAACAAACAAACAAACAAACAAACAAACCCCATTTGTGCACATCCGTATGATGTATCCTCTCTGAAAGCTGACTGAAGCTGGATTAAACTTTAAGTGTGACCATAGTCCAGTGATGGCAAACCTTTTGAGTTTAGTGTCAAAATTCGCAAGAAAACCTAGCTTAACTCGGGTACTGTGTCACATCTAGAAATATCCATAATTTTGTGATATTTGTAGCCCTAGTAAAAAAGTTTTTTTTATATATATGTATTTTATTAAAAGCAAAAACAAATAATTCTTTACATTTGCTCAATCTTCAGTTGAAAGTTGGTATTTCATACACTTCAAGGACAAGCAAGCACTACACACCCAGGTGCCAGGGTGACTAAGTGTGTCACCCAAAAGGGCTTGGCGTGTCACCTGTGACACACGTGTCATAGGTTGGCCATCACTGCCATAGTCTAAAAGCTCTTTGACCTCTCTGGGGACTCATGCATGCTCTGTTCCAAAGTTGCAACGGCGAATCTAGATTGGAAGGGTAGCAATGTAGAGGGTACCGTGGAAATGCTGCCAGAGAATGAGGTGCTTTAAAAAAGGGTTAGAGAAATTCATGGAGGACAGGAGGCATGCTACCACCTCCAGACTGCAGTGACAGGCCATTTGTAAGAAGTGCAGAGCAGATGGTTTAGCCCTTGTCTTCTGCTCAAGATACCCAGAAGCAATTGGAGGCCCACTGGATGAGATGGGATACTAGATTAGATGGGCTGTGGCCCAATCCAAAAGAGCTTCTCTTAGGCTTTGTCCCCATGCTGAATATACTCAAATCGAACCTGAGTTTGCCTCGGAGCATCTCCATGCAAAGGCTCCAATCCGGGCTACATGCAGGACAAATGGCACAAATCCGCGGCACCGCCCCCCCCCCTTCCAACTGTTTTTGCTGCAAATTAGGGGGCAAGCATGTATTATCTTGGAGGCATGGGGACGCTCCCGGGTTACTGGGGGAGAAGGTTGGTGCTCACATCAGTAGCAGGCAAGGTTATGGGGAACAGGTGAATTGATAATGCCTAGATACTTCCTCCAGGTTGGAGAGACAGGCAGGAGGCCTCTCAAGGCCATTTGCAAGGAGCCGGGAGCAGGCTAAGATTCTGCCTTTGCCTTTAGCTTGAGATACCCAGAAGCAATTGGTGGAAATATGCTCTCATGTTTGAATCATACCTCCTTTGCAGAAACAGCAGCTTTGTGTTACGGAGACTGGGGCTGAAGAATTTCATTCTGATGGCGCCAAGAAGCTGTGGTTTCCTTCATGGTATCAGCTTTGCTTCAAAGCGCTGGGATAGAAAAACAAACCGATTAGAGGATTCAGTCATATGATAAAGGATTGCTGGAGCAGATTGTCCATTGGTCCACTTCATAAAATCATGTAGAACCAAGGAATTGTGGAGATGGAAGAGTCTATGGATCATCTATGCCCAATCCACCAGGACTCTTCTTAATTCACAGAGGATAGGTATATCAATGGCTACTAGAATGGTTTCACAAACATAGAGCCTTTCCACACTTACGCATAAAGTGGGCTAGTGCACTGGGTAGCCTCTTTCCTCCACACTCCACGGAAGAGTAGAGAGACCATGACCATAGGTTTGGAGTTCTGCACTGGATGCAACATAGCCCATTCTAGTCAGCCAAAATGGCCACCTGTACTGGGATACAATAGGTGTGTACTGGGATACAGCAGATCTACTGGTGGCTCAGGGGTTGCTAGACCAGCCCAGGGAGGCACACAGAAGGGCATGCAACTCCTTGGACCAGTTTTGCACAGGGCCCCATCCTGGTGCTGCACCAAATTACACCACTAAAATGTGCCAGTCTAATTCCTGGCTATTGGAGCCCTCATATCAGGCTTGAAGCTTATGTGAGCTTCAGGGTGGTGTGGGGCAGTGTAGGGCCCGTCCTGGGAAGGACCGAACAAGTGTCGACACAGGCTCGTTCTGGGTCAGGTGGTCTACTCCAGTTTGGAAGTTCTCCAGTCAGATTGTTTTCAGGTGGACCTCTCCCACTGGGCAAGTGCAGAAACATCTAATGTGTCAACTTGAAGGTTTGGTCTGAATGATATCTTTAAAAAATACTCCCTACAAAGGATGGTCGCATGAGGAAATGATGCAGGTAATTATGGGACCAGAAAGTCCAAGTAATCCTCTCTTAGCAATGATGATCAGACGGATGCAGAAAAAGAGTGGAATGAATGGGTGCCAAGAAAGAGATAGCTGTAGGGTGCTCTTTTTGATGTGTTTGTGGACACAGTTCTTGAAGGCACCTTCTGAAAAGAGCAGTTTGTCAGAGGAAACTTTGCCTTATCATACTTGATCTCTGTTGGCCATGATGCTAAAGGAGCAAATACGGCCTCACAGACAACTCTAACTAAAGCCATAATCACTCCTTCACTTTAGACCTTCTTCAGTCCATCTTCAGGTCTGGTTGCTCACACCTTTACATGTCTATCCTTTTTCCATGTGGACTTCCCACCCTCCACTTGGACTTTCCTGAATGCTAAGTCTACAAATAAAACGGATGGACATGAAAAGATGTGAGCAGTCAGACCTGAAGATGGACTGAAGAAGGTCAAAAGTGAAGGTGTGACCACAGTCTTAGCGCCAAATGACAAGGACAAATTGAAGATGACTATCACCTCAAGGATTTGCTTGGCTTTTCTGGGCTTGAGGACATGGATCATAAAGGACTAGGTGGGTTAGAGCAATGGTTCTCAAACTGAACAATAATTCTCATCATTCCATTCCACTCCTAGCATTCTATGGGACAGGTAGAATGCTGGGAGCTGTTCAGGAATATCTGGAGATCCACAATTAAAGTGCAAAAGCTTTACTGTTTCCATCCAGAACCTCTGAATCATTATCAAGGTTTCCCCACACTCAATACTACTGCCCTCTTTCTGGACACATTTTCATCCACGCCAGAACTTCAAATGTTGGCATCCCTTAACAAAATGCATCCTGATAACTATTCTTTGGTTCTGCCCTTCCACATCAGTGAGTGGAGTGCTGTTTTCCCCATACACCTAGCAGAGTACACCTAGTACATGAGTCTCTGTGAATGCCAGAACATGCTTAAGAGAACATTAAACAATCCAGCTGGTCCTGAAGGAAGCCTACACGCAGTACGCAACTTGACATCTCAGCCGGATACATATCCACATGATCTGAATTGGAACACACACACACACACACACACACACACACACACACACACACACACACACACACACACACACACACACACACACACACACGGAATGGCAAAATAAAATCAAGGTTCTTCAGAAACGTACCTCAGTTCCTTCTCAGCCGCTTCATCGTACCTTGTGGGTAGTGGTCCATGCTGGACAATAGGGTGGAGTCCACTTCTCAATGGTCTGGATCACTGTCGTTGATTCTTCAACATGAAACACGGGAAGGGGAAATTCTCCCAGCCAGCAGGAGCTCTGACACCCCTCTCCTTCTCCTTCAGCAGTGCAATTGCAAAATGCTTCTTCAAAAGCGTTATTTAGCCAACTCTGTCTCTCAGGAAGGAAGGAACGCTGTGGCTGCCACGTTTGTACACACACGTGCACGCTTTTCCCAGGTGGTGAGAAACAGAACCTCCTGCCTCAACTTCCCCAACCCCCACATCTTCATAGGGGCCACACACCGCCCCAGAGACGTGGCAACGGTCTGCTCCAAGAACCGGCAATTGCTCAGAAACTGTAGGAGAGGTGACAGATACGTGGGTGATCACTGAGGGAGGGGGAAACGTGGAAGGCTGGATCACTCTGTCCAGCTCTATTTACCTGGTGCTAGGAAATTAAAAAAAAAAAATTAATCTGCTTTGGACTGTTATGAAAAAAATAGTTACAAGACAACCGACTCACGAAGTGACTGCAGTCCCTTTATCAGATCTCTCTGGCTTCGCTAGTGTTTGCATAATCATATTTATATTCTTTTCTTTCTCTTGGTTTTGCTGCAGTGCCCCAGAAAAGTTCGCAACATACAATTGGCTTTGCAGTGTAACACTGGACCAAAGTGCAATCTTTAAAATACAAATAGACCCTGTTCTCATAGGGTCACGAGTGGCAGGAGTGAAACAGAGGCATATAACATTTAAAGCATTTTGCAACAATTAGATGTTGTCTTGAAAATGTTTTCTAACTTCTAAGCAAGCATTGTTATCGTTATTGCTGTCATTGGGTCCTGATGCTCTTGCTGGTGTTCCACATCAACAGTTGCACTTCGGGATTCCTTTCTGCACATTAATGCGCAATCCGGGAGGCCTCACCCAATGCACAAATGTTCTAAGCATTCAAAATCCGATCGAATCCGATCGAATGCGGGCATTGAAATTCGAACAGAATGTCTTCATATTTGAATTTAAACCTTTGAATGAATTTCGAATGTTCCAAAATATTCATTTCAACGATTTGAATGATTTTGGACAAATCTCATATGTATCTGTACACATATGCGCTTATAATACTGGATGAAAACAGGATGCACATGGGATGCGTATGAAAAGCATACAGATACATATAGCACATACGAATGTTGTTGACGTTCATATCTTCAGGCTCGAATCTAACATTCAAACGAGTAGATTCAAATGTATTGGATTTGAATAGGTTTTTGTTGCATTCGGATTCTAAACATTCAAATCGAATAGAATGTTTTGATATTCAGTTTGACCTGAATTCAAATGCAAAAGAATGTTCGTGCAAATCCCTATCGCCCACAGATAGTAAGCTCTGTCCACACAAGATATTGTGTGACCCAGAACAAGATGCCCCTTGATCCGGATCACTGGTAGACAAAGTCTACCGGCGTACAACCATGATTCAAATCTGGAACATGGAGCCGTGCAGAAGGTGGCACCTCAGTGTTCCGGCTTACAGGGGGATGTATTTTGCCAGCGCACCTTATTCCCCCAAGGGCTCCAGGGCCAGCAACTGTAGTTCCTGGCTGTTGGAGCTTGTGCAGATGGTGTTATTCCTGCCTGGAATGTTCTATTCCAGCCATGGGATGGGATTGCTCTATTCCTGCCCTGCTGTTCCAGACTACAAGGGGTAAGTGTAGTGAAAAGGCCCACGGTATCCCCTGATATTGTCCACTATATAGTTTAAACCGTAGTCATGATTTCTAAATTGGCATGTGCCAGTTTTATGAAAATCCAAGTTCTCTGCTTTCAGCAAAACACAACTGGGTGCTCCATTCTGAGCACTCGGGTTTCGGAGCAGAAAAAGTAGGACAAAGTATGGTTCCTAATACATAAGGGTAGACCAGACTCATGGACACAGTGCAATTATGTGCAGAAAAGCAAGGGCGATTTTGCACTTTCCTGCCTGTCCACTGGACAAGAAAGGAGCACGATGAACTAACGTTGATTAGTACTTGCACCTGGAGAATTGGTCAATGTTACTCATCCCCCCCCCCCCCCGGTGATCAAATACCTTGATTTGTTTGTGGGGCTGGTCCTCTTTAGGATGCCACCATTTTGGCTGCAGTGCCCCATGTGGCCGCATGTCTGTCAGTGCCGCTGCCACCCTGACGCTGACGCTCTGCATATGTGCAGTCGTCTCTATGGTTGCTTGAGCTGCCAGCACGCTTGCGCAGCACCTCAGATGACTCCACAGCACCAGAAGAGGTGCGAATGGCTGCTGCTTGGACATGTCAGGTAAACTTTCGGTTAAGGTTGGTAAAGATGTGCAGCACAATTAGGGAACTTTAGGAAGGCAGGGGGTACCTGGAGGCTCCAGCAGCCTCCTCAAGGTGCGGATGCTCTTCCCCAAAATTTCCCTCTAATCCTGCACTAAGGGCTGTAGTGCAAATAGGCCTCAGATCATGAGGACTAGCAGCTTTTGTGTGCAATGTAGACCAAGCCCAAAACAGCGTCTCCCTTCACCGTTCTGTAACAAATCACCCCTTTGTGCAGGAAGTGACAGAGTATGAAATGTGAAGAAAGCGGTGCAGAATTGTGCAATTTCCCTGTTTTCACCATTACACATCGTTCCAGTGATGTAACTGTTCAGCTCAGTTGGCTGGCCAGGAAGAAGGCTCCACAGTGCCAGGAACTGAGTGGAGAACAAGGGAGAACAAAAGGGGATTACTGTGCCCATCAGGGATGGCAATAGAATCTTTGTGCCTAGATGTTGAGTCTTGCATGATATCTGTTGCATTGCTGATCACCTCTTATAAGGGATGTTATCCTTACTTGGTACTTTATGGTTGTGTCCCCATGCTGGCCATCTGGCACACTTTGGGCACTGGTTCGGCACACATGGGCCAGGCAGAGGACCGGGAACATATTTCGGGTGTCCCCATGACATTCCCAGCAACGCGGGGCAGGTATGGGTTGGGCGTAGATGGTGGCATCCCTATGAAAACCATGCTGAACCTTGGTACTGTCACGTCGCAGGCCGATCAGGCAACAGGGAAACACTTGCGCAACTTCTTGAGGTCAGTTCCGGTCCAGGGTCTAGGAGTCCAGAAAGTCAGTGAGGGTCAGGCAGTCCAAAGGGTCAGCAGGTCACAAGGAGTCCAGGATTTCAAGCTCAGGTAACATGAGGCTGCTAAGACGTTGTCTGCAGCAAATTAAGGCAAGGTGAGCTTGTTCTTAAATAGAGGAGTCAGAACCACGCCCATAGTGCAGCTGGGCTAATCGCTCTGATTTCCGTCTCACCTGCTTCTGCTGCCTAAGCAGGTGATGAGAGAGCCTTTGATTAGGCTCACTGCTGGTGGATTCCTCATCAGAGCTGTCTGGCTGCTCACCTGGGACCAGCCTTAACTCTTCCATGCCTGCAATGCCATGCTGTGGCTGCTCTTCAGCCTGTGGTAGCATTGCAGGCATATCCTCCTCTTCTGATGAGGCTGAACAGGGCATGACAGGTATGGGGGAGCAGCGCCCCCTCCTCTCCACCCCTTCTCTCCTCATTGGCAGTTGGATTGACGTCAGCCCACCCCTGTGCTGCAACCCCCGCTGCCTTAGCAGCATTGACAGTCAGGACTGGAGTGGGAGGCATGGAAACAAGTAAAAATAAAGCTTCATTTATAAAAATAACTAAGTTTTTTTAAAAACGCTGAAAGCTGCTACGAAGTTTAGCGGCAGTAGGTGCTTGAGCAGTTTTGCGCACCTCCATTCCACCAGGGACCGCGAGAACAGCTGTAAACTGAAAATCAAGCCGTTATTTATGATCGCCTTGCAGATTGAGGAAATGGGGATTGCAAATGGAACAGAAATCAAGCCATTATGCAGCCTGCCTTGGCATTCTTGAAATGGGGTTGGAATTACCTCCGTGGAAATGGTAGGAAACTTAAAACCAAGCCGTTCTCCAGCCTGCCTTTGTGATCGACATTTTAAAAACTCAGAGGCTGTGATCTTCAGTGGACTGGGCAGGGACAGCAGCCACACCCCACTGCCCAATGACATGAGCACAAATCTCCTCCCTGTTAGCCCGCTAGTGTCCCCATGTGCATTCCTGGCTCACTGAGCAATGCGTACCGGTCCCCCAAACCATGCCGAGACTTGTTTTTCCAGGTATCAAATTTGGCACCCTTCTGGCACGGTTTGGTGGTGGTGGTGGGGTTGGCATGCTTTTTGTGGACCAAATCCAAAACCCATGGGGACTAAGCTTGCCGATCCCGATCCCGCACCCGGAACCATACTAAAGTTGCATGGGGACAAGCCCTATGTTGGAGATGATGGCGGTGATGGTGATGGTTTGGGTCAAGGACCAGCTTTCGAAAATACAAATCAAACAAGTAAGATATCCACCACAGGAAGAATATAAGAATGCAAAAACATTCAGGTAAAAGATAAGACTTTTCTGCACTTACCCTGAATGGTCTTGAACTGACCATCATATCAAGGTGAGAGACAGAGAGAATGAGAATTATGGATGCTGACAAGGAGAACAGATCCCAAAAACCGTATCCTCCATGCAGACAGCACTTTCTTAAGCCATAATTATATGGACAATCTGGAGTAAAGCACACCCAGGGCGCGTCCCCACCTGAGCTTTTAAAAACATTTAAAAAACATTTTTAAAAATGAAACAACTAAACATGATACAAATGTGCATTTCTGGCCATTCCCATTTTTCTCATTTTAAACTGTAGCCAACCCCGATTCTGCCGTTCCCACAGAAAACACTTCAAAAGCACCTTCCCACCCTTTGCCAGCTGGGGTGCCCACCCCTCTCTCCTGATTGGGTTCGAATCCTAGCTCCCTCTCCCCTCCTGCTTTTGCTGCCACCATTTTCTTCCCCATAGGAAAGCCAAACCTTCAGTGAACATGACCATGGGGATTGCTTCCAGCCTTGCAGCACAGGAAGCTGCCTCGGAGTCTTTAGAAGAAATATGGAGGGGGGGGGGAAGAGATAAAATCCTATAGCCCCCTCACAGAACCTCAGGATTTGGCGGGGTAGGAATTGGGCTTGTTAGCTAATTAGCTCTCAACAGCAGACTGAAGTTTTCTCCTTTGGGATGAGGATCTGCCCAGGAGCCAGACAGGTGCCTGCTAAATGCCTGTCCCAAGAGATGCCCACGAGCTCAGAGCGCCCCCAGTCCCTCCTCCAATGCCCCATTTTACGATGCTGCGCAAAATCACTTCCTTAAGCCTCCTTGCCAACGCCTTCCACTCACTTTCTCCTTTATCACACCTTTCTCCTGCCCACCCATGCAGGAAGGAGTCAGCCCAGCTGAAAAAGGAGAAAGTGAGGGGAAGTGTGGGCAGGAAATGAAACTTTGTTATCAGTGTGAAGTTCAGTGGGTGAACTGTTACTTGTTATCAGTGTGAAGTGGGTGAAAATGAAACGGTGAAGTGGCCTGCAGAGGGAAACTTTAAACTCCTCTGCAAAGGAGGGATGGCAAGGGGCTGTCCTACAGGGTGAAACCACACCCATTTAATGATGCATCTCCCCCCAATACTGCAGTACAGTTCCCAAAGGAATAAAGTATTTTAGCAGCAAAAACAGGAGTGAGAGCTTTTTTTTGGGGGGGGTTAATTGTGGTTTTTAGCTATTTACTCCTCGGAAAGTGCGGGAAGCCAATCTGTAATGGGGACATACAATTTTCAAATTGTTTTAAAACATGAGTGGAAACGCAGCCCCAGAGACATTTTATTCTGGATTATCCATGCTGGATAATCCAAATAATGTGGATTAAGTAAGTGATGTCTAATTGAATCTGATCACATCTGATCATTCTGTTTTTAATCTGTTTCTACCTGCCCTTCAGGTATGGGGTGGGATAAAAAATGTAAACAAACAAACAAATAACACAGAGATCTTTTGGCACTGCCTCTAGTGTGAACCCCCCCTTTTTTTCATGCCACCTGGACCACTTTGGGAATCACTGGATTACAGGAATGACCATACCCCACCAGTTGAGAAGAAAAGCAATCACATTTGATCCTTCAACACCTAAAGTGATTACTAGAGTAGTAAGAGTGGTTCAGAAGGTTTCTCAGCTCCTGAGGTTTTGTAAGTTCATCTGTGCCTTCTATCTTTCAGGTCACTGACAGTTGTGGTAGCTTTGCAACAGGACAATTTGCTTAGTCAACTCTCCATCTCCTTGTCCTCCTCTTGGCTTTGCAGCTCATGTAGGAGGCAAGAGAGTACTTGAATCATTACAGACCTAAGGAACATCTGTTCCTCAAGGCAAATCTAGCCCAAGCAAGTGTTATATGAACAAAATATACCAGCATCAATCATTGCCTGAGGAAGCAAGATGAGAAAGCAAGAGAACAGCAACAGTTCAGGATAATCGAGTTAACCCTAATCATGTTGCCTGTCTCTTCACTTCCTGGCGCAGTTTAAACTGCTATTTATTTAATCGATTATTTGACTGATTGATTGATTAAAAATCTTAGTAGCTGCCAAACACATCCTATGCTCCAGGAAATAAACGTCTGCTTCTAAGTTCAGTAATCCAGATCTAAGCAGGTAAGCACATAAAGGACCAGAGACACAGCCTATGGCTTTCACAAGCGTTTAACACAATAAGCATGGAGTGTATGGCCGCATCCCCATTACAAGCTTAATTCGGTTTCAAACCATTTTCAATCCTCGCAGACCCCACGTCAGTTTGGTTTAACACACTTTACGCATCTTAAATCGCCCCAAAGTGTTGTAAATGTTAATCCTCATTCCAGCAGGTCTCACTCTGGTTCGTGCGCTTGAAACGTTTTACATTTTTTACTGTGGGGACTGTTCCGTGTTAAGGGATGAGATTCCATGTTTAGGGTTTCCCTCTCCCAATAGCTTGCTTCCAAAGACAGTGATTTCAGTGAAAAAATCCAACCTTCACAGCAGCTGCTACACTGTAGCAATCCAGGTACTTCACACCTGATAACAATGTTGCAATTTTGCGCAATTCTAGCTCTTTGGAGTTCTGACCTTTAAAGGGGAAAGGAAAGCAGGGCAGGTTCTGGGAGATGTGTGAATGTTTAAAGCAAGAGGGTTTGAGATGCTGCTGCTGCTGTGTGCCCTGGGCAATGGGAAGAATCGCTGGCTGGCTGCTTCCGTTTCTCCTCCATCCAGGCAAGCAGCAGCCACCCAGCCGGGCTCCGTGAAGGGGTCTGTTATGGGTGGCGTGTTCACACCAGGAGGAAGAGGGCAGGACAGCCCCGAAAAGCGGCTTTTAGAAAGTAGCCACTTGAGTCCCTCCTTAAGTCACATATGCCACCTACGATCCTCAGAATCCGGATCGAAGGCGATTAAGCTGAAAGTAATGGGAACAGGCAAATTTGCGTTTGCATCCGGTTCCATTATTTCCGTTTAGGGAAACTGGATTAAACTTATAATGAGGATGCGGCTTATGTTAGGAACATGATGCAGATGGCGAAAACATTTTATTGGAACAGCTAGCAGAAGCAGCTACTTGCTGCTTCCTTTAAAATTCATTGTAAAGCTATTGTTTCCACTAAAAAAAAAAAAAAAAGGAATCCAGGGTTCTGCATCCTTTGAGCTCATCCTGGGTACAAGATTTGCTGGCATTTGTGTTGTGATGCTGTTGTTCCAACCTTCTTTCCGACATACTGTTTCTCTAGTGTTTGGGTGCATGTTTGTGGAGCATTCACACACATTGTATATTTTGTAGTGGGTCTCACTCTTCTTACCACATAATTGTCCCTTACTGCCAAACTTCCATTTGGTGTGCAGGGTTTGTGTAATTAGCTATCATGATCGATGCAACTTGTAGAAAAAAATAAACCCATGACAAGTGTGAGTCGTCCTCTTTTACCAAAAGTTTACCAGCCCTAGTTCACAGCGGTCTAAGCAACTAAGTGCAGGAAGGCCCAAGATCTCATGTTAGTGAATTCAGTAATTTAACTAGGAGATCTATGCAGGGAAACAAGCAAGCAAGCAAAGGCTGTGATCACACCAAAGGTTTAATTCACACACATTGTATATTTTGTAGTGGGTCTCACTCTTCTTACCACATAATTGTCCCTTCAGTCCACCTTCAGAGCAAGAGAACACATCAGCAAAGCAGCCAATAAATTTCTTTCCACGTTATCTATCCCTCCTGGTTGTACTGTTACTCACAGAAGCAAAAAGGGTGGGCACCCGGGATAGGGCCTTTTCAGTGGTGGCTCCCAGACTTTGGAATAGTCTCCCTCTTGAGGAGTGCCAGGCACCTTCATTCTATGTGTTTAGAATGAAGCTGTGAAGACACACCTTTTACCCTGGCCTTTGGCTAAGTAAAGGAACAGGCTTTTCCTCTCCACATTCAGATACTGCCATGGTTTTAACATGTTTAATATGTCTTTGGTTTTAATGTGTTCATTTTATATGTTGTAGCCTGCCCTGAGACCCTTGGGTATAGGGCGGGATAAAAAGGCAAACAGACAAAGTTATTCTGAGTTATATAACACTGAAAGAAAGCAGCTTGTCACTTTGGTGCCGTATTCTCTCACTCCAAAAGTGGACTGAAGCTGGATTAAGCCTTAGGTGTGACCACAGCCATACTTCTTTTTCTGCCGGGAATCTTTCAGCCTTCAGCTTCATTAGTGACCTCCGCTTTTGGGATAGGGAGAAAAAAAAAATTCTTATTGATTCTGTCGCGCAGCATGAGAGCATCACCATGTTTATGATGCTTACATTTAAATTGGTACTTTTCACTCTCTCTTCTTTCTTCCACACACCACTCACCTTTGCTACAAGTGGCCCCAAGAGGCAAGAAGGTTGCCCGCCCTTCATTCAAAACAATTCAAAAAGGTTCGCGTCGGTGTTTTCACCTTGTTCTGAGATCAACAGTTTGAGAAGAACAGCAGCTGGAAGCCCTCATTGATCTCCTTTTCTGGACAGGAGACTTTGCAGTGAGGTGATGATTTACCATGGAAACAAGGTTAGCAAAGAGACATTGGCTTCCAGCCGGGCTGGGAAGTAGCTGCTGGGGATTCTGGATAACTTGTTGCCGGTTGAAGGTATCTGATTCGTGTTTCACCATAGTAACCTTAAAGAAGAAGGAAAAAAGAAAGGAAGGAAGGAAAGAAAAAGTAGCAATCTGTTTTTGCATTTGTTCAGGGCAGGTTAACCACAAACCTTCACGGCAGTGAGCCTTATGGAGTTGTGCTGGCTAGATGTTTAGGTCTTGGGTTAACACATGAGAAAGAGGACATGGGTGCTATGACTTTAATGGTCGTAAAGAAGAAGTAACAATAACATTCGTATGAATAGTTCAGACATTCATTAAACTGGGGATACACATTGGATATGTATACGAACGGGTATGTATCCAATACGAACAGATTATGTATCCAATACAAATGGATACTTATCCAACGCAAACAGATACGTATCTAATACGAGTGGATACGTATCCAGTACAAACAGATATGTATCTGATACAAATGGATACATATTCATTCATTCATTCATTCACTCATTCATTCAGTTTATTTGTATACCGCCTTTCTAATAAATGACTCAAGGCGGTTTACAGCAAGCATGAAAAAAATACAATAAAAAGTAATTCATCATCGCATCAGAGAAATGCAGCAAGTAAAGAAATCACTTTCATTAAATATTACATCAAATGCATATCATAAGCAATGTACAGAATTCTACTAATAAGCGATATAATTTAAGAAACCACACTACACAGTATTAAATAAAAAAAATAAACCGTAAGACCGATGAACACAACTAAAAAAATATCAAAGGAGAAACTGAACAGAAATTGCAGCAACAACCAGCCCAGCTGTCCCTCTATTCCTCCATCTTCAGGTGGAACCCACGGCTAGGCAAGGCTTGGAAAAGGCCCCAATCTCACAGGTGCAGCACAGGACTTGGTGGTTTCTCCTCTCACCTCAGCCAGAAGCAGCCACAGTTTTTATATCCATCCTGGGGGAGGACATGGTGCAGATTCCAATATCATAGGTGCAGGCAGCCTGGAAAAAAAAGGGGAAATCACACGTATCATTGGCTCAGAGGGAACTGAGGAGGATGCATATCTGTTATGAATGGATACATATCCATTTGTATCAGATATTTGTACGGATTTGTAGGAATACATTCGTATTGAATAGAATCCTACCACATTTAAAGGGGAATCTACTTGAATGGGTACAAATTTTCTTAACATTCGATTTGTTACGAATCGAACGTCAAAAATACCATTTGTGCCCATGCTAGGCCCTGCTTATGTCCCAAGCTCATATGGATCTGGTGACCCCTACTTAGGTCCCATGCCCGGAAGAGGTGGTGACAGCAAGCAGCCTGGATAGCTTTAAGAATGGATTAGATCTGTTCAGGGAGGATGGATGAATCAATGGTTACGAAATGGATGCCCAGATATTGCCTGCAGGTAGGGGAGACGGGTAGGATGCTTCTGAGGGCCATTTGCAGGAAATTGAGAGCAGGCAAAGATTTTCCCTTTGTCCTCTGCTTGATATGCGCAGAAGCCACTGGTGGCCACTGCGTGAGATGGGATTCTGGACTAGAAAGGCTGTGGCCTGATCCAGCAGGGCTCCTCTTAGCTTCTCACGTGATGTTGCCTTCGAGGTGGAAGATGCTAAGTTGCAGGGCACATACAGGGCAGAGTTAGTAAGATGTGGCTAATCATGCGGGCTGAGCGTAGGGTCAAATGCAGAAGCTTTATTTAGAAAATAACATCAGGAAAGCAGAATGAGATGCTGCAGAGAGGCCTTTGAGTCCATAGAGAAAAACAGAATTGCTCCATTTGAGATCCTTTCAGCATCTGCCACCCCCCACCCCCCATACCCTGGGAACAAATGTGGGAAGTTAGTTCACCATGGGGAGGGTCAGGTTCATGTTTTGAGGCAAGAAGACACGTGTTTCTGGTAAACAGGATGTAGCGTATGATCTTGCATGTACTTCTCCCCTAGATACCATGTATGGGCTTGCCTTTAAGCCAGGTGGTAGCGTGGCTCATCGGGCGCTGCTCTTTCCATCACCTATTTGATGAAATACTGCCTTCTTGCAATATTTAAAAGAGGCAGGGGACCTGTCCTTTCTCTCCACCTTTCCCTGCTACATGCACAGTGGTTGGAATGATCCCAGCAAGCTCAGTGCTCCGACAAGTCCCAGGAAATTCGGGGCAAAAAAAGTGTGAGGCTTTTAAGATGCCCGGCTTCCCTGTGGGTTCAGGTGAGCACTAGTAGGGTGGTGCACAAACTGGTTTTCTGCATTCAATTTGTATTGAATGGAATGTAAGAAAATCTGTATTCGTTCAAATAGATCCCCTTCAGGACAGTGTGGGGCAATTAAGCAATGCCACATGAGTGCATATTGTCTGTATCATTCCACACCTTGGGTCGGAGAGCATCTTTCTTGCACACCCAGTTCCTCATGAGGTCCTAATGTGGTCCTCAAGGAAGGTAAGTCATGATGCCATTGTTAATGGGCTCTTCTCAGGTCCTTAATAGCGTCTTCATAGCCTTGTAGAAATGTCCATAGACTCTATTGTTTCATATATCGTTATAATTTTCTTTTATTGTATAGCAGATATAATAACAAACTGCACAGGCTGCCTATTTGCTACCAAGCCCCGTTCAAGGTATCAATGGTAACTCATAAGGTCATAAACAGCTTAGTTTCCAAACATCTAAAGGAACACCTTCTCCCACCTGGATCTCCCTGAGCCCTAAGTTCTGCTTGTGATTGGCTGTGCCACCCCTTTCAGCAGTTAAGAGGTGGCAACAGATTGGAGGCCTTCTTGGTGGTGGCCCCCAGACTGCGTTTGTATTGGATATTCATACAAATTTGTACAGATACATTCATACTGAATGGAATCCTACCACATTCCATTCCTAATGGGGACTTTGGGCACTTAGGTCCGAGTTTCTCAAAGACCCCTTTAATGGTGTCCTCAATCTGGTCTTCCCCCATGAAGACCGATAGCAGGGTGCTCTTCTGCACACCTGCTGTCTGGATCGGGTTCAGCAACAGGCCTAGCAGAAGCGACCCCTGCATGATGCATACTTGGGCCAAAGGGCGGGACTTCCTCCTTCAGCCTAATCGGGGCCCTGTTTAGCACCCACTGCCATCGGGTGCTAGGTATCCTGGGCAGATGTGTCAGGTCCCTGTGGCGATCCAGAACTTCATGGACCAGAGTCCACGAGGACCAGATACCGAAGATCCAAATCTTCTTAATGTGGATTAAGAGAGGCTCGTGCAAAAAGTTCCTTTGTGTCTGAAAAGCTACATAACTTTACATTCCCCAAAAATTGAAGAATGGAGTCTTGACAGCATAAGAACCCCAAAACGGGCACATCTGAGATGCTCAAAATTCTATAGCATGGGGCACGACATCCTCTGTAGTGCTTCACCAGGCAAATATTTGAGAAAGAGAGCATTTTTGCTCTTCTGCCCTGTACAATGCATGGCTTCCCCTGGAACGTCCTGTTCTATAATTTCGTCTGGTCCAGAAAGGGTTAGCAAATTGTCGGCTACAGTTCCCCTTTCTCTAAAAAGGTTTTTATCTCACCAGAGGTTTGGTTGTCCTTCTAAGAAGCCACAACTAATGTCTGTTTAGCAATATTTGCCATAACACCATTATGAACCATTTCATGTCAGAAAGTAGGGAACGTCTGTGGCCGCCCCATGACAGCCCAGCTATTCCCCCCTAAAATGTGCAAGAAACTATTGCTGGAAAACACTTTGAGGTATGTCAGGCACCCTCATTGTATGTATTCACATGATTGCTGAAGATGCATCTCTTTACCTTGGCTTTTGTTTGAGGGAGAAGCATTCATTCCCAGTGCTACCACTGTCACTGTTTTAGCTAATCTATCTATTTTTACAAGTATTTTATAATGACCTCCCCATAAGACCTTCAGGTTAGTTTATGTGAATTTTTATCCAGGTCTATGCCAAAGACCTGAGACAGGGTTACAGTGATAAAAAGAAAATGCAAAATGAACACACTAAATTCAAGAAGAAGGAGAACAAGGAGAACCCCACTTTTCTCACCCTTAAGGGGACTCAAAGCTGCTGACAAGCCTTCTGTTCTTCTTCCTCCAACAGGCACCCTGTGACATAGGAGGGGCTGTGAGAGCTCAGGACGGGGGCTGTGACTAGTCCAAGGTCACCCAGCTGGCTCCATGGAGGAGTGTGGAATCAAGCCCGGTGACTACTAGGGATGTGCACGAGTGTTCTAAACGCTCAAAATTTGACCGAATTTGATAGAATATGGACATTTTGAATTCGAACAGAATGTCTACACATTCGAATTTAAACATTCAAACAAATTTTGAATGTTCCAAAACATTCGTTCGAATGATTTGAAACATTTGAATGTGCAGGTTCGTATTTTTTACCTACGTATCTGTATGAATCTCATACGTATCTGTACGCATTTGTGCTGATAGTATGGGATGAAAATGGGATGCGTACGGAATGCATACAGATAAGTATAACACATACAAATGTTGTGTTCGTATCTTCAGATTTGAAACTAATATTTGAACAAATAGATTCGAATGTATTTGATTCGAATTGGATTTTGTTGCATTCGGATTCTAAACTTTCGAATCAAACTGAATTTTGGATATTTGATTCTACTCGAATTCTACTTGAATGCAAACAAACCATTTGTGCACATCCCTAGTGACTACGAGATAAGAGTTCGACACTCTAACCCAGTGATGGCGAACCTTTTGAGCTCAGTGTGTCAAAATTCGCAAGAAAACCTAGCTTAACTCTGGTGCTGTGTTACATCTAGAAATATCCATAATTTTGTGATATTTGTAGCTCTAGTAAACAAGTTATATTTTTGATATATGTATTTTATTAAAAGCAAAGACAAATAATTCTTTACGTTAGTGACTTTTGTTGCTGAATTTCGTTTGCTAATATTCAATTGAAAGTTAGTATTTTGTACATTTCAAGAACAAGCAAGCACTACACGCCCAGGTGCCAGGGTGACCATGTGTGTCACCCAAAAGGGCTTGGTGTGTCACCTGTGACATGCGTGTCATAGGTTAGCCATCACTGCTCTAACCGCAAGACCAAACTGGCTCACAAGAAACCGTCTTAAGAGAAGAAGGCTGGCAATGCGTGCAGAACATTGGAACAAGGGTGTCGACATCTGGAGACGCTAAACAGGGTGTGCAAGAAAGATGCTCTTTGACCATCAGGCGTGAAATGTTACAGACAACACGCACTCATGTGGCGTTGCTTAAATGCCCCACACTTTCCCCTGTCATGAAGAAGTTCCCAAAAACCTAGAGGTTTCCTGTGAAAGGAACATTGTTATGTGAAACGAACATTTCACAGTAAAACGTGCTTCTGCCTGCTTAATAGGAACTAGAGAAATTTCAAAGTGCAACACAAGTCTCTAACAAGCCTCTGTGTTCTTTCAGCCTTAGAAATCGGGTTTTCTTCGTCTTCTAGGAAACATATATAGGGTGTTTTTCCACTAGCACTAAGGACCCACTAAGGACCCATTTGGCTCAGAGCAGGAAGACCCATTTCCACTTCAGACCCCATTAAAGCCACATTTGTTTCCGCTTATTCTAGGGAAGTTCGGATCATATGGGTCCTTCAGGACCTATAATCTGGATTCCCTGTAGACCGCATTAAAGGGGTCTACAATGGGGTCTTCAGGCATCAAATCCGGATTATACAGAGCCTGTTTCCACCACTATTGGGCAATGGGGTCTATGGGCGGCTCACGGGGGGCATCCATGGAGGGGGGAATGCGCCAAGACTCAAAGCTTCGAAGCCTGTGCACAGTCTCTGAAGCCGGCTCTGAAGTTCCTCTGAAGTTGCCTTCGAAGAATAGCACAGGCTCCGAAGAGGACTCCAAGCGAGAGCAATGCCTTTGTCAAAGGGCTCCGGAGAATCTTCAAAGTTTGCAGCAGATCCCGCTGGAGATTCTCCAGAGTGTCTATGGAGATTGCACCCCCTGTCCCACAAAACACCTGGGGTAGATCCGGATTCACCACATGGGTGGTCCGGCATTTCCACTGAGAGCAAGCTAGCACCCATTGCTATTGGGTGCTAGACCACCCGTGGAAACACATTAGGTACTTTCCTTAATCCGGATCTATGGGATCCAGATTAAGGGAAGTCCCCATTCCTTACATCCGGATCATCTTAGATCCGGATTAAGGGAGGTCAGTGGAAAAAACCCCACAATCAGATTCCCCATCTATGCAAAATCTCTTCCCCACCTCCACCCTATCAGTTTTATACTGCACATCCGCTTAGCTTCCTTCTTAATGGCCCCTCTGCTAATGCCAAATAAGTCATCCACGCCTGGGCAGAGATATGAGTCACTCCTGTAACAATCCGCCTGGGTTTAGAAAGTTGATGCAATTTCTTGCAGCTTGTTACAGGAAAACACACACACACACAGACATGTGAAACGCTTTCTTCTCCTTGTAACTTTGGTGATATGTAAAAATACGCAGGATAAATATTTGATCAAAATGATGATCCATGAAGCATAAATGTTAATATTGAGTAATTGGAAGGAAGCAAGAAAGCTAATGTTGAGAGCATAGCAGGATAAATTTTGGGACTTTTTTTAGATTGTTGTATCCAAGGAGGAGGAGCAGGAGGAGAGTTGGCTTTTATACTCCACTTTTCTTACCTTTAAGGAGACTCAAAGGGGGAGACAAACCTTCTGTTCTTCTCCCCACAACAGACCCCCCGTGAGGTAGGTGAGGTAGGCTGCAATATCTATGAACTTTGTACTGAAGGCGGCGACGGATTTCCTGAACTGAATATAATCATTTGGAACAGAAGATAAATCTTACGCACTGTCGCTCTGATCACCTTATTCCTGTCAAGTATGTAATTCTCTGTGTGTCATGATCCAAAGTGAACAATCAACAAAATCAATAAAAAAACCCAACAAACAAATAACAAACACAAGATTCAATTCCTGCTCCTTTGAGATCATAGAGACACCTGATGGACAGATTAGCAGTCAGGAGAAATCCACCCAGTGGAATCAGCAGTTCAAAGTGTTGCTCAAAGAGATCATCCCAGTCGGGATCTTCCCAGAGAGGACAGTTACCACTAGCTAAACTATGACCAGGCACCTGGAAACCCCAGAAGTGAGCTGATCATGGGCACCAGGTTGAAAAAGGCCTGGCCAGCAGCCTCTAAGACTTTTGTTCCCAGCCTTTGAAACTAGTCTCTCATGGACCATCGGCAGCATGATCAGAACTTTGCGTGAGTTATGTAGCCCAAACCAATGTGTTTGTGCAATAGCTTATACCATATGAAAATGCCTCAAGTCCCTGGGCAGAGATAGGCAATAAGAACCTAAAAAGAGCCCTGCTGGATCAGGCCACAGGCCATCTAGTCCAGCATCCTGTCCCACACAGTGTCCTACCAATTGCTTCTGGGCACCTCAAGTAGAAGACAAGGGCAAAACCTTCACCTGCTCTCAAATCCCTGCAAAAGATCCCTTTAGAGGCATCCTGCCTGTCTCTCGGGCCTGGAAGATATACTTAGGCAATGACATCCATTCTAGTAGCCACTGATACATCCCTCACCCATACATTTGTCTATAAGAGTGATGTAACCTTCCTATAGGCATCAATTTGATTAGTGCAAAAACACAGCAGTCTGTCCCAGCCCGTCTCTTCTTTTGTCTTATACCCTATAAATAACAAATCAATCCAAAAGTGAAACATTATTGGGCAGTATCTTTTAACTGAACATCAGGTTTGATGTTTTCCTCTTTCATTCTATCCAAAAGAAAAGAAAAAACAGTGGAAGGTTCACTGGCCTAAATCTAGGTTTCATCTCTACAGTAGGGATTCGCATGAATATTCATAACAAAGATCTGGAGAGGAGGCCCTCCTGGTTTTCCCACCACCCTCAGCAGCAAAAGGGGTGGCTACCTGGGAGATGGCCTTCTCAGTGATGGCCCCTAGGCTATGGTATAGTCTCCTCCTTGAGGTGCGTCTGTCTCCTTCACTGTACATCTTTAGGAAGGCAGTGAAGATGCATTTTTTCCCCTGCCTTTTGTTAAATGGGGATAGACTTTCCCTTCCCACTTGCAGACATTACGGCTTTAATACATAGTCTTGTTGTTTTAACGATGTTTGATTTTAGATGTTGTTACCCGCCTGGAGACCTTCGGGTATAGGGCAGGATAAAAATGTAAACAAACAACAAACAACAAACAAACATTTGTTATTCATCCGAATTTGTACATTCGTACATGAATCAAATGTTTCAACATTTGTACATTAACATTCATACAAATACGAATGTTTTGGACATTTGTATGAATAATTTGGGCATTTGTTAAACTGGGAAGTTGGGAAAGTGGGCGTCAGTCGTGTTGGCAAGGGATCCAGACTGCATTCAACATGGATTGAGAATGGATTAAAAGTGGATTCAGGTTGGATTCGACACTTTCAGGCTCTGTCCCCAAGCAATTTAAAGCCCTCTAAAAATCTTCTTTTGCCTCTGAGCACCCCCATGCCTGGCTTTTCAATGAACTTCCAGTGCTACAAAAGGAGGAAAATCTGCAACAAGAAGAGTTCCAGTGCTCTTTTTGGAAGTCGCGGGTTTTCCTGGCAGCATTTGCCATGTGGACGCTCCGTGGCAAAAGGGGCGGGGATTGCTGCCTGCACACACAGCCATAAAACATTCACACATCTCCCAGAACTGCAGCAGCTTCCCTTCCTTTCCCTTTCTAAAGCTCAGAACTTTCAAAGAGCCAGAATAGTGCAGAATTGCAACGTTGTTGCAGTTGTTATCAAGTGTGAAGTGGTGGATTGCTACAGTCACTGCTGCTCTACCAGGTGGATTTTGACAGTGATCTGTGAAAGTGTTGAGAGTGAATGAGCAAACGATCGCTTGGCCGATGGCTGCAGCCGCTGCCTTTGCCAGCACGGGAAGCCATTTCAGGGGGGCGGAGATCTGGGAGACGAACAGAGAACCGATGGCTATTTTCCCTTTGAACTTGTTGGGGGTTTCTTCCTGGTGGGGATGGAAGGTGCATTTTAAACGCGCATTTTGCTGAGCCTCATGCGGACACTTATTCTGGAATTGCACGGCACTTTTAAAGTCCGCTTGAATAAAGTGACGGTAGAGGGAAACTAGAGAGGCAAATAAGTCTTTTGGGGACACAGCCTCAGAGTGTGGATATGTTACGAATACATATCGGATATGTAAGCGTTTGGGTCGGATGTGTATTGGATACGTATCCGTTCATATTGGATACGTACTTGTTCGTATTGGATATGCAGTGAATATTCATACGAATTCATACAAATACATTCTTATCAAATAGAATCCTGCCACCTTCGAAGGGGATCTATTCAAACAAATACGGATTTTCTAACATTCAGTTAGTTACAAATTGAATGTCAAAAAGCCCATTTGGTCACACCCTTAATCTACAGCCTTCCTCCAAATCAGAGTCTGGAGATTTGTACTTCTTTTCCGACTAAGCTCCCATGATTCTTAGGGACCGTGGCCCCACAAAAGGAACCTTACAAAAACAGAACACCTTTAGTTGAAACTAAAACAGATGTACTAACACTTTACTTCCTGCCACTCTGAAGCACAGCAGTTGCTTATTCCTCACAACACAGGACAAATCATCACAGCAGATGAAGGGTGGGAAGAACATCACCATAAGCGAGGCTTCCGAAAGAAGAAGTGTGGCTTTTCCATTGTTACACCATAGCAGAACTTCATGTGGCTTCTCATAATAAGGCTGTGATCGTGTGCAGGAAAAAAAAAAGAGAAGGGAAAGAAAAAGAAAAATCTCTGAGGAACCTCTGAGGTGCCTTAGAGAAGGCTTTGAGGTGGGATTGTTCACACACCAGCCTGCTAGAAAAGGTGGGTTAGAGTAGGCTTGGGAACACAAGCACTATACATGGTTTCAGTGAGGTGTCTCTGAGGTGCCTTTTTTGTCACACCTGAACACAGCATCAGAGACACAAATAGCTGAATCCATAAGCCTTTCTGCACTGGCCTTCCCTCCTCTTAGATGGGAAAGGTGCAGAGCAAACTAACGTTGACTAGCGTTTGCACTAGGGAATACTAGTACATGGTAGCTGAACAACCACACGTCCGAAAACTTACCTTGCTTTGGGCGTGCATCTAATCCCCACCAGGGTGCTGCCATTTTGATCACAGCGCCCTGTGTTACTCTGCATGTGCTGGGGCCAGAGCTACTGTGACAGTGATGCCCTGCGCACACGCAGTCATGTCACAGGTCACCTGAGGTACCAGTGCCCTCGCACAGTACCCAGATGGCCCCTGGCACCGGAAATGGTCCAAACGGTGGCAGTGTAGAAGTGAAAGGTAAGCTTTTGGTCAGGACTGAGGAGGGATGGTTTGCTTGTGGTACACAATTTCATGCCCCACAACTAGTTTGCAACGGGTTAACATCTGGGCAGGCAAGGGGTGTTTCTCAGCTGTAAACACCTACTGCAAGTGCAGATGCAAATGCCCAGATGTTCACCTACTGCAAACTAAGAGGTCAAGTGCAAATGGACATCACTACTTGATCTGGGATCTTAAAGTATGGCATTATTTCTTTCTAGCAGTTAGACTTTTTCTGTAGTGTTAATATTGGGTGTTTTTCCACTGTCACTAGAAGTACCCATTAAGTACCCATTAGTGGGTACAAAAATGCCATTACATACCCATTAATGGGTACAAAAATGCCATTATGTACCCATTAATGGGTACTTAATGGGTACTTTTAGTGACAGTGGAAAAACACCCAATATTTCATACATAGTAGGGATGTGCACATTTTTTTTTTGGTATTCTTAAATACCTGCTTTTTGCTGTTGGCCAGATAACAAACTATCTGCATTATCTATGCAGCATGGGTTTTTTAATATTTTTACCTATAGTAGTCTCCTTTTGGGAGTGACAAACATCTTTTTAAAGACCTGTTTTTTTCCTCAATACACCTTTAAAGGTTTTAAATCGTTCCATATCTGGTTTCATAACTACTCTGAATTAGAAGCATGCACGAATGCGTTTTTTGGGATTCGATTTGATTCGAATGGAATATCCAAAAATTAAAAACAATTTGAATGTTTAAAATTCGAATGTAGTCCCACTCAATTTGATTCGAATCAATTCCTGCTAATTTTCTATTCAAATTCGCGAATACAGATGTTGACAACATTCGTATGTACCTGTACTCATCTGTACGCATCTCATACTCATCTCGTATGCATCCTGTTTTCATCCCATATAGATCAGTCCAAATGCATATGGATATGGGAAAGATGCGTACGGGCAGGTAGGCACCGTGTATGTATCCGTACACATACAAATGTCAGAATAATTTGCATGGATAGATTAAAAAATGTGAAATTTATTTGAATGTTCACATTTGAATCTGACATCCAATTCAAATTCAAATGTCCAAATTCGAACAAATTTGATCAAATTTTGAATGTTTCAGATATTTGTGCACAACCCTATTCCAAATAGGGTAGGATCTGAATCTGCTGCAAATGCTCTTTGAATGCTCTTCAAGTCTGATTTTAACCCCTGCTGCCAGTGTTGGCCCCAATTCTGTTCTGAATCCACTTTGAATCTGCTCTGAATCCACTTTGAATCTGCTGCAGATTTGACTGGGCAGCCGCTCTGCCGCCTCCCCACCTTTGGGAATATAACGAAGCATCGAAGGAAGGTAGAAAACGATTTGCTTCACATTTGTATGTCTTCCTTCAAATATATCCAGTATTTGATCTCTATGCGAATGTTTGAATTTGAACGAATTTGTATAAATTGCAAACCTGATGAATAGTTTGTGTACACCCCTACAAGGGATACTAGTGAGAAGGACATATGGTGTGCGTGTATGAAAGCATTTGAGAAGGCTGATGCCAGAATTTGTTTGCTGTAACCTCAAGATGAGCCTCCAACAGAAGAGGAAAGAAGCAAGTGTGTGTGAGAGAGAAAGAGGGTGGGAGGAAGGAAGGAAGGGAGAAAGAGACAGAAAAAGGGAAGTGACAAAATAGGTAGACAGTGTGGGGAATTTCCACTCAGGTTGCAAACGCATCCAGTAGCTGGTAATTCCCTCCCAGGGCTAGCCTAAAACAGATCAACTGGTAGCCCAATCCAGGCAACCATTTTGGCCATCTAAACATGGCTAGTCTATATCCAATGATGATGCAGCAGCCTACCAGGGGGAGGGACCTCTCTAGAGTCCAGAAGAGAGATGCCCAGACGCAGGCCATGCAACGCATGAGTTTGGACCATCGGTAAGTGGAGAACGGCCCTCTGAAGGTTTTGGCAATTGCCATTAAAGTTGTGAAGCCATATATTACCAGCTGCAAAAAGCAGAACCGCACTGTTAAAAAGAAAAGGACTTTATACAACCCACACACATTGGCTGCCTCCAGGCTTTTGGAATAAACCTGTAGTTAAATGGATTATATTTACTGTGCTGTGACAACCGGCCGAAAAGCAGCTCTGTAGCTTCCCCTCGGAAGCTGTGAGAGCTGAGTCGGTGCGTGCCGTCATGTGGGTTGAGGCAGTCAATCAGATCTGAGCTACCCTTACTGCTCTCGTTGGTCGCACGGACTGGTGGGAAAATTTGAATTTTGTTTATACTGCACAACAAGTGTCGTTAGATCAGCATTAAGGTAAGTGCACAGTGCTGACTGGATAACATGACGCCACGACGATCCATTGATCGTTGGTTGCGACGCCTCGATCATGATTGTCCATTCCGCTGCGTGGTATAAACAAGTCTGGATGTAGCCGTTATTTACAGCTGTTTAATAACAAAACAGCATTATACAACCCCCGGTGATACAACAGCTGGCTGCTGCGCTGTTAATTTTAGTTATCAAGAGGATTCAAATATAGTTGGACCCCCGTATCCGCTGGGGATACGTTCCGGCTTCTACTGTGGTTACCTGAAACTGTGGATAATTGTGAACAGGCTTTCCAGTTCTGGGGTCTTGCAACCCCCAAACCAGAAGTGCTATTCTGGCCTCCAGAATGGTTATTTTGGCCTCTGGAGTGAATTGGAATAGGCGTGTGATGCCACCGGACACCTCCCGCCTGCCTCCCACGCACCCCCTTACATTTTGGCTCTGGTGCTGTCACATGCCTATTCCAATGCTCTACGGAGACCAATATAGGCCTTCTGGGGGGCCGAAATAGGTCTTCCGGTTCTGGGTGGTTTTCCCTTATGGCGCTCGCAGGAGGTAGGGTGGGGTGGCTGATCCGGTAACCATGGTTAACTGAAACCGTGGTTACCAAATCTGTGGATACAGGGGTCCAGCTGTAAGACAATAGGAGTCAGGATGGCAGTTAGGATGAAGCTGGCAAACTCCCAGCTTTAAGCCACATCCTTATATGTGATACTATACAGTATAGCAGTAAGAACAAGTTCTACTTGAGTCTGTCTGTCTGTCTGTCTGTCTGTCTGTCTGTCTGTCGCCACCTTAAGCCAAGAATTTCTCCACCAAGCTGCTGAGGTTCCATTGGCTCAGAGCTTCCGCATCTCCTCTTCAGAAAGGCCCTCTGTGATTGGGCGCCCTTTAGACCTCAACAAGGGACAAGCTAAGTGAGTGGAGGAGGAAGTGACCATTCTCTGGCTGCCTGGCAACCGATTGTAAACTCCTCCTAGATTCCTGTGCAGGGTGCCTGAGGAGATCAAGGTAAGCAGAATAGTTCCTGGATAGGGTGCCCAGCATAAAAAGGGACTGGGTTCCTCCTCCTTCCCACTGGCTTGCAAAGCACAGGGGGTGTGGGGAAAGGGAAGCAGGCTTTGCTAGCATCTGGGTATTTGGAACAGGAACGCCTGGAGCTGGCAGATGTCGCAAGAGCCTGGGATTGCCTCCTGCCACCTGGAACCACCTGGAGAGTCTTAACAGACAGACAGACAGACAGACTCAAGTAGAACTTGTTCTTACTGCTATACTGTATAGTATCACATATAAGGGTGTGCAAAAATGCAATTTTCAGCATTCAATTTGATTCAAATCGAATATCCAAAAATTTCATTGGACCGAATCTTTAAAATTTGAATTTAACCAAATTTGATTCCAATTAAGCAAAATCGAATCTACTCATTCATATTTTTTATTTGAATTTGCTCTTACGAATGCCGACAACATTCGAATGTGCCCGTACGCATCGTTACGCATCCTGTACGCATCCGTACATGTCCGTATGCATCCTGTAGTTATCCCGTATGCAAACTGTTCTCTTGCCGTACAGATGCGGGAAAGATGCGTATGTGCAAGTACGCCTAGTGTACAAGCCCGCACACATGCGAATGTCTGGATAATTTGACTGAATACATTCAAAATTTGAAATTTGTTCAAGTTTTTAAATTTGAATTTATTGGCAATTGATTCAAATTCAAATGTCAACATTCGGACAAATTCAATCGAATTTTGAATACCTTCGAATATTTGTGCACGCCCCTAATCATGTGTGGCTTGTGGCTGTTTCTTGAGAATAAGGCTACCTCCAGAGGCTGCCCCAAAATGATGCTTTTAAGAAACAGGCCTGATCTTGTCTCCACAGATCCGGTATCTGCGTATCCTCTCATCCATGGTTGACTGGATCAGCCTCCATCCCCCACCAAACGGTACCTTTAGGCCTCGTGGAGGCTTCCCAGAGGCCTGAGACTTTTGGAAATCGTGTGAAATGGCATGAAGAATAGGGCAGGCTCCAAAGAGGACTCCACACGAGAGCAATGCCAATCCCATGGATCTTTGTCAAAGGCTCCAGAGAATCTTTGAAGTTTGTGGAAGATTGCTCCAGAGAATCTCCGGTCCTTATGACAAAGCTCTGGAGATTCTCCAGAACCAGTTCCAGAGAACCCCCTGTCCCCCCAAAAACCTGTGGTGATGGGTGGGCCCCACATGGGTGGATCGTGATTCGCCACATGGGTGCTCTGGCGTTTCCACTGTGGGCAGGCTAGCACCCATTGCTATTGGGTGCTGTACTGCCCATGGGGACACATCAGGTAATGTGGATTTACTAGATCTGGATTAGTTGAAGGACCCATTCCTTAGATCCGGCTTAAGGGAGGTCATGGTTTGAGAGTGGATTCAAAGTGGATTCAGGGCGGATTTGATGCTTTCAGAGTGGATATGGGATATGTATTGGATACATAAGCGTTCATATCTGGGATACGTATGTGTTTGTATCTGATACGTATCGGATGTTCATATGAATTTGTATGAATACATTCGTATCAGATACAATCCTACCAGATTAGAAAGGGATCTATTCAAATGAATACAAATTTTCTTACCTTCGATTCAATACGAATTGAATACAAAATCCCCCCATTAGTGCAAGTCCGTATTGGTGTTACTTTCCAGTTACTGTACAATTATACACCGGTCCAGCAAATGGTGTTCTGACTCTTGCCTTGACTCCTAAACCGTTGGTTACATCATAAATAAATAAAGAATGAATGAATTTATTTGTACGGTCACAGACCAGAATCAGAAAGCTTTTTGGATGATAAAAATATCCATGTGCTAATATTTTAGTAAGAAGATGGCAACACCGATATGAAGGGATTCTTCAGCTGCCGTGTGGTAGCTGTTTGCCATGGAGAGTCCCATTGACCGGTTCTACTCAATTATCCAAAGGAAGCGATCTCCAAAATCAAGACCTGGGAGCTCATCAAGAGGTATGGAACGAAGTCTGAATTCTGTTCCTTCAAAAGAAGGGGTTTCTGCCTCACATGCACCTTTTGGTCCTTCGCCTGAGAATGGTGGTAGTGGAAGATTCTGTGTCCTGTTCATGCGCAGGGGGTTCATATGCAAAATTCCGAATCCTCAAAATTGGGATGGGGAAAAAAATGTGCAATTTGTCCACAAGAGGGTGCTAGATGGGGAAGTGGACTGCACATTCCATGCAACCAGGCAAAGTCTAGAGTGATGGCCCTTAAAGGCATGTGCCTGTTTGAGTGAATGGGTGGGGGTGGAGGTTCTCCATGCAATGTCATGTGACTATGTGATTTCCACTCTTCCCATGATGCTTCAGGGCAATCGCTTCTTCTTCACCTTTGCTTTTTATCGTTGCAAGCCAGGCAAACACTCACAGCAAATCCACACTGGATAATTGAATGACCTGTTCACATTTACTTGATAAAATGGCCCTGTCCCCTCACTGGGCAAGTGTGTCCACACTGCACCACTGTTTCTGCTGCCGTGGAATGAGATAAGCCCTCCGCAGAGTGCTAAAAAGCAGTCACATGCTCACTCCTGGTTCTGTGTCTCCACCCTCTTTCAGGAGGAATTCAAATTTGGATATTTGAATTCGAATTGAATGTTGGTCCCTTTGAAGACTTAACATTCAAATTCAAATCAAATGCTTCGTAACATTCGTACGAAGCTTTGTTACATTGGTGAACCTGGGAAGGTGGGGAAGCAGCTTGCCAGTCACATCTGCAATGGATCCAGAGTGGATTCAAAGAGGATTCAGAGTGGCTTTAAAGTGGATTGAGAGCAGATTTCATGCGTTCGGAGTGGATACATAGGGGATTTGCAGGGATTCATAGGTGAACATTTGTATCAAATTTGAATCCTACCACATTCCAAGGGGATCTATTCGAACAAATACTTTTTTTTTGCGTTCAATTTAATAGGTAATGAACCCAAAAAACGACTGCGCGCATCCTTACTGCGCAGTTCCTGCAGAGTCCAGGTTGCCATGGCAACTTATTGGCATGCACCAAATGTTGCCTTGGACCTTGCCTTCATCATCTGGCCTGGCTTTCTGGTTGTTCAATGTGCATGCAGTTTACCTCTCTCCATCTGTGGCATTCTCTGTTGACTTCTCTTTCCAGGCCACCATTTTTCATCTATCCCTCTCAAATACGAAACCGTATGGGTTCCCGGAACTGAAAGAAAAGGGTTTAACTCTCAGACAAGGAGGTTTCAGGACACTCTGGTAAGAAATTGTATCCTCCCCCCCAAGTTTTACATTTCTGGTTGTTTCCCATGGTAACAGAAGGAATGGATGGAGCAGAGTTCTAAGCTCACAAGCAGTGTACTGACCACCTTCTAGTTACAGGCTGAAGGGGCATACATGTTGCAGCCTGATTTTGTAAGCGAGGTGTTCCAACCCCAGCTGAATTCATGCTTAGAGAGCTCTGGTACAGAGCCAAACAATACTGGGTTTGATTCTGCTCTCCTCCATGAAGCCAGCTGGGTGACCTTGGGCTAGTCGCAGCTCTCCTCTGAGCTCTCACAGCCCCACCTACCCCATGGGGTGTCTGTTGTGGGGAGAAGAATAGAAAAGCTTTGTCAGCCACTTTGAGTCCCTTTGAATGGGTGAGAAAAGCAGGGTAGAAAAGCCAACTCTTCTTCTAAGTGAGAATTCAGTGCTTGATCATTTTAGTTGCCCTTTTCTGTACCTTTTCCAGCTCCATAATATCCTTTCTCAGGTATGTCTTAAGCACCAGTGAAGAGACAAGAGAAACAACAGTCACTCTTGTGGTTAGATGCCCAGACTCTTATCTGGGAATACTGGGTGTGATTCCACCCTCCTCCATGAAGCCAGCTGGGTGACCTTGGGCTAGTCTCAGCTCTCTTCTGAGCTCTCACAGCCCCACCTACCTCACAGGGTGTCTGTTGTGGGGAGAAGAACAGAAGGCTTGTCACTTGTCCTTAGACAACTTCACAAGAAGCTTATACAAAAATAAATGACTCTTTTCATTTATTTGAACTACCCTTAGCTGATACAGTTTAGTTCTGAGTGGCCCAGGCATAGGTGGGGGGAAGGGGGTTATCTACTTTTGTAGACCTATTTACAAGGTTACTGTACACTTTCTGACAACAGCCTGCATTTTACCACACTCCTTCATTTCCCCAGAGTTGAGGGAAAGATGAAGGAATCCTTTGGGAAAGGACATGGGGTAAATATTTGAAAAAAGGGAGCCAGTACACCTTTTCTGTAAACCTTTTAAATTTATTGCAGCCTGCATTGTTATTATTATGCTGACCCATAGATGGCAGCAGAGCTTCACAAAATAGGATCTCTAATGGACAAGAAGGTAAGGAACAGATAGAATAGGGTTTCTTCAGTCCATGCAGGGGTGAATTCCCACTCAAGGAATAAAACTGTTTCAGAATGGTTTGGATCCTCTTTGTCCCCACTCCTCAATCATTTAAAGAGGCTTACAAACAGTTGGATCCTTTTCGTCCCCATTCCCAATCAGTTTCAGGAGTATTTTGAGGATTATTTGGCTTAAAAACGGAATAAACAAACACCTGATTTTCCAGGTGTTTCCTCCCCACTTTTGCTTTTAAAACGCTTCTCCCTTATTGCTGTGGGAATGCTGCAATATTCCCCTCTACAGCAGGCTGTTTCATTGTAACAATTCAGCCACTTCACACCTTATAACGACGTTTCCTCTCCCACTCACACAAGCCTAAAGATCAAGGAAAGAGGCAGGGAAATCCTTGATCTTTAAAAGGGGAAAGGGGTGAAGCTGCTGCAGGAACTGGGAGATCTGTGTATGTGTGTGCAGGCGGCAGCAACAGCAGGAGGAACCCCTGCTGGCAATGGTGGGTGTGGAGGTGGAGCAGGGGAACAGGGCTTGAGTTGCGGCCTAGGCAGTGGGGAGAGAGGGGTGGGAAAAGGGTGAGGAGAGGAAAGAATCGCTTCCCCCAATCAGTTTTTGGAAGCGTCTTAAGTGTTTTAAGTGTGGGGACACAATTTGGGGTTGAATGCGATTGCCAGATACTCCTTTGCTTCGTTTCAACGCGTTTTACGTAGTGTAGTAAATAGTGTAAATTGCCTTGTAAATTGCGTTTTATTCCTTGAATGGGAATTCACTCCAGGCGACTTAAGGTATCACAGTGCCACTGAAGAGTGTTGCAATATAATATAAATACTAAGAATGAATTAATAAATACCAGCTAGAACACTTTGTGGGCTGCTTTTGCATGCTAGCCTGTTCCAACACTTTGTCTAGTTATATAGGAGCTTAATTTGGCTGTTTGGTTTGAATCAAACTGAACACTCCCTTTTTTGGTTCAAATTTCTTAGAAGGAGGTAAAGGAACAGAGGGGAGAATTTACAAATTACTGATAAAAGAACAATATAATTACAGGGAACAAATGTTTAACCTATGGAAAACAGACCTGAACATAAATGAAAGAGAATGGCCAGAATGCTTGGAGAATATACAAAATATTAAAAATAATACAGTTAAAGAACAACAGCTCAAATTAATAACCAGATGTATCGTGTACCAGCACAGCTGGAACATAATGATAAATAATTTATTCCTCTGCTGACGGAATGGCTGCAGATAGAGGGGGGTTTATATCCATTTGTGGTGGGAATGTCTGAAGGTTAAAACATTTTGGAAAGATATCAGGTATGAAACAAACAATATCATTGGTAGACATATGGATTGGTCAAAAGAACTATGTATTACCCAAATGTTAAGAGTTGTACAAATTGAGGAAAATGAATTGTATATACTAAAACAGGCAATTAGAGCAGCACAGTTAGTTTTGGCGAAAGGGTGGAAAGACAATAATAATAAGAGTTGGCTTTTCAACCCCGCTTTTCTCACCCATTTAAAGGGACTCAAAGCGGCTGACAAAGCTTCGGTTCTTCTTCCCACAACAGAACACCCTGTGAGGTGGGCGGGGCTGTGGGAGCTCAGAAGACAGCTGTGACTAGCCCAAGGTCACCCAGCTGGCTTCATGGAGGTGGAGGCAGAAAAAGAGTTGGCTTTTCTACCCTGCTTTTCTCACCCATTTAAGGGGACTCAAAGCAGCTGACAAACCTTCTGCTGACAACCCCCCCCCCAATCACGAGGGAATGGGATGACACACCTAAAGCTGACTAGTGTTGCAAGTGTGAGTGCCGTCAATGTTACTTAATCACGCTCCTTTTCCGTCCAGCGGATGGGCAGGGAAGTACAAAAACTCCCCTTAGGACCGCTTCTGCACTTGGCCTTATTCTGGGATATATCTCAGGATAGGGGTCTCTTGTCCACATGCTAATACAGGCTATGGCAAGTCTCACTGGGACCTGCTGTAGTCTGCAATAACATGCAGATAAAAGACCCTGATCCTGAGATATATTCCAGAATAAGGCCAAGTGCGGAAAGGGCCTAAGTGTAATCCTGGAACCAAATGACGCAGCCCATGTTCAAAAGTGATGCAGCCCAAAGCGAGGACGGCCTGAGGACGACCTAGGTGCGGACAGAGCTGGTACGACCTCCGAATTGTGAACAGACTTCCTGTCTCATAAAGGTGAGACTAGGTTAAGAAGGTGTGGATGGTTTCCTCCAGAAGTTCCCTAATCATGCACTACGGGCTGCACTGTGAATTGGCCCCTGGTCCTATCAGACAACCAACCCTAGACGGATTTTAGTTTCGTTTTGCTCTGCCGCTTCACGCCTGACGCTTCGGCCGCCAAATCTTCCGCCTGGGTAACCAAAGACCGTCAGCTGTGATCTATTCAGGAATGAACGTGTGGTCAGACGAAGGCCTGTTTGTCGTCTCTCATTTGTTTCTCTTTCATACTTTAAATAGAAAACTATGCAGTGCTAATTCTGAAACCTTTATGGAAGGGCAGCTGAGTCAGGGAGGGGCGCAGTTCCTTGAAATCATGCACCTGACTGTGCCCATAAGTGGTAATTATTCCAGGAAAATTAACTGTATAGGAAGATTAAGCTTGCGAGGATTTGAATTCCCCGAGTCTGTGTAGAGAAACTTAATCCTCCATTTGAGACCCATTTTGCTGTGCAACTTGAGAATCCCCATTAGAATGAGATTAATTCGATTCTGAAACAGGCCAAAGAAGAGTGTCTTCAGGGTTCGGCGGCAATTGACCAAAAAAACAAAACAAAACACCCTGAAATAAAAACACAGCAAAACATTCCAGGGCTTAAAATATGGGAGGGTTAGTGCTGAATCTACATTATACTGGCATTGTGTGGCTTTCCACCCATGAGGTCACATTGGTGTCACGTACAAAATATCCACCGCTGTGGGACAGAAAAGACGCGACCTCATTTTGACAGTCTAAATGTAGAGCGGATTCCTGAATACGCCCGTGAGCTGATGAAAGAAACCTGAGCCAATGAATTAGTTGATCTTTTATCAATCAACTCAACTTCTGTGCATTTGGTACAAAGCAGTCTCCCCACACTGCCTCCCGGGGTTGTGCTTTTGTGACAAAGCAGAGGCAGCCTTGGGAACAACTTTCGAGAAATACTGGTTGCTTTGCCTTGTCCCCCATTGACTACTTGAAGGTCCCTGATACAGAGCCCCTCAGGGCAGGGAATGACATTGGAAGGTACTGTAGCATCACTGAAAGCGTGTGGGAGAACCCCACAATAGAATATAAATACAAAGAACAAATCAATAAATGCCAGCTAGAACACTTTGTGGACCACTTACAAGTGGTGCAAGCTTGGAGCAACTTATGAGGTCATATTTACATGGTAGCCTATTGCTCTCGTTTGACATCAGCTCCTTCTTCTCAAGAACTTAGAATGACATGAAGGGCGTGTTCCCACGTAGGCTTTTAAAACGAAACTAACATGAATCAGTTGCGAATGCGCATTCTAGCCGATCCTATGATTCTAAATCACAGTCAACCCTGATTCTGCTGTCCCCACAGAAAATGCTTCAAAAACACATTGGGGGAAGTGAATCTTTTCCTCCCCACCCTTTTGGTCTAGTGGTTAGGGAGCTGGACTCTTATCTGGGAATACCGGGTTTGATTCTGCCCTCCCCCATGAAGCCAGCTGGTGACCTTGGGCTAGTCATAGCTCTCTTCTGAGCTCTCACAGTCCCACCTACGTCACAGGGTGTCTGCTGTGGGGAGAAGAACAGAATGTTTGTCAGCTGTTTTGAATCCCCTTAATGGGTGAGAAAAGCGGGGTAAAAAAACCAACTCCTCTTCTTTGCCAGTCGGGGTGCCCGCCCCCTCTCTTGATTGGGCTCACTAACATGATGATGTGGCTGAGGGTGGGGAATTCCAGCTCCATCCTTTGATCCTATATCCAGCTTCTTTGGCACAACTATGTAATTTCAGACTGGCGATTCTCCCATGACCATGGGGATTGCTTCCACGGTGTTTCAATGTTGCGCAAAATCACCTCCCTAAGCCTCCCTTGCCCACGCTTTCCCCTCACTTTCTCGCACCTTTCTCCTCACTTCTCGCTCACCCACCATGGTTGGTTCATGCAGGAAGGAGCCAGCCAAGCTGAGGAGAAAGCCAAAAAAGGAGAAAGTGAGGGGAACATGTGGGCGGGAAATGAAACTTTTTATCCATCATGAAGTGACCTGCCGAGGGAAAGAGGGGAGGGGGAGGCTTTAAAACTTTAAACTTCTCTGCAAGGGAGGGATGGCAAGGGGCTGTCCTACCAGGTGTAACCCCACCCATATCATGATGCAATCTCTTCCCAAACTCTGATGATAAAGAGTTTTAGTGGGAAAAACAGGAGTGAGAACTGTTTTTTCAGGTGTTTTTTTTAATGCAGTTTTTAGCAATTTACTCCTTGGAAAATACGGGGAGTCAATCTGTAATGTGGACAAAGAAAATCCAAATCATCTACAAACTGCAATAAAACCCAGGTGGGAATGGGGCTGAAGTATCGGTGCAAGGTGCGTGTGGATCCCAGCGTGTGGGCCCTTTGCAGTTGGCTAATGGAGATTTTGTCAACATGGAGATGTTCTCAGGGCTGACCAAACTTCTTTTTTTGAATGACACCCAGTGTGCCAAATGACCACTGGGGCTTGTGCCCCAGTCTTTCAATTTTGGTCTTGAAATCTTGATATTTCTTTGTTTTCTCAAGTTCATTATCTTTGACTCTGATGCCACTAAATAATTCTTTGTTGAGAATCCACACCTTCTTCTTCTCTTCTGCAGTTAGATGCGGGTTATTAGGCACCAAAACCTTTATGAGTTTCCATTTGTAGGTCCCATAGAGTATTGACCTGCACATTTCTTGTCCCATTATCAGTAGTGTCTTCCCACCAGTTCTTTGTTGTTGGTTGATGATAATTTTTACAGATGTTCCAATGTGTCATTTTAGCAACAATGTAATGCCATTCCTTACAATGTATGATGGTAGCATATTATTATTGTTGTTGATGATGTTTTATAATACCATCATCCTGTATTGTTATTGTTAATTATAGAATCATGGAGTTGGGAGGGATCTCCAGGGTCATTCAGTTCAACCCCGTGCTCAATGCAGGATTTCCTAAACCATCCCAGACAGATGTAGGTCCAACCTCTGCTTGAAGACCTCCAGTGAAGGAAAACCCACTACCTCCCATGGCATCCTATTCCATCGACTGATTGCCTTCACTGTCAGGAAGTTTTTCCTATATCTAATCTATATTGGCTCCCTTGAAGTTTCATACCATCATTTCTAGACCTCTCATCTTGTGCAATTGAGAATAGAGACAATCCGGGTCTTTCTGCCCATGCCGCCGAAAAATGGGTTGAAAAAGATCCGTTTTTTGGCGAGCCGTTCTTCCAAGGATCTGTCCCACATAGGGACAGATCCTCAGAGGCCCCACGTGTCTGCACCAGCACCCATTCCAATCCATCCTCCAGCAGGCGGAAGACCCTCCCCCTGGCCTCCCTGATTGGCTCCCTTAGAGCCAAGTGTGGGGAGGCTGTTGGGTGGCTTCCCTGGGGTCCCGCTCACCCCAGAAGGCGTGATCGCGGCTCGTAGGGCAAGGGGGACCCCCACCCACCCCAACACACCCTGGGCCTCACGTGCGCATTTGTGGCCTTACCTGCAGGCTGCCGGGTTGATTCTGCCTGCAGGAGGCCCGGCGTGCACTGCGCAGGCATGCAGTGTGGCCCCTCATTGGTCAGACACCCACAGGAGGGTGGCTGGCCAATGAGGGGGCATGCTATATGCATGCGCAGTGCATGCCGGGCCTCCTGCAGGCAGAATCAACCCGGCAGCCTGCAGGTAAGACTGTGAACGCATGCACGTGACCTGGGTTGGGTTGGGGTGTGTGGGGTACAGGTCCCCCTGGCTCGAGAAGCTATGATCTCGGCTGATCTCGGCTTCTGGAGATAGCGGGACTTGAGGGGAGGGTTCGGAAGCAGGCAGTCCTGCTTCCCTCCTCCTCCACATGGCGGCCGCTGGCACATCCGGCCTTCGCCAGTCCATGTGTGGAAGCGTCCTGCTTCTGAAATGGATTGAGGCACAAGGCCGGATGAAGACGTAATTTTTCTAGGTCTTCCCGAGACCGGAATTTTCGATTAAGAACAGGTCTTGCCTGCCAATGTGCGGAAGCGCTGCCGACAAGGGCCCTTAATCCGGCCTCCAGTGCGGAAGGCAAGTTTAAATGTGTGTTTAATGTGCATCTAATGTGTCCTTGTATGTGTTTTTAGTGTATGTGTGGAAACACCCTCCCTCTGCACTGTGATGGTCCTTCAGATACTTGAAGACTGCTATCATGTTTCCTTTCACTCTTCTTTTCTGTAGGCTAAACATCTGTAGAACCTTCAACCTGTAGATCCTTCAACCATTCCTCGTAGGACATGGTTTCCAGACCACTATTGTTACTGACATAAAACAACAGTAACACATAACAAACAAGATATTTATGCTGGTTTTGGTAACTGCTGGAACTAGTTGGGCCCTTCCCAAGCACCTAGGACTGAGGGATGTATCGGCAAATTATACAAGCAGGTGCCAGCAAAGCGGCTTTCTGTAGCTGGCAGATGGATGTTGATGCCAGTGCTTCTGAAATGCCCACTAAGATGCCCAGTGTGCCCAGAATCACTGGGACCACCTTTGCTGGTCTATGCCAGAGCTCCTGCAGTTCTATTTTCAGGTCTTCATTTCCGGTAAGTTTTATTGGTAAATTATTATTGGTAATGATGATGATTGTTACTGTTATTGTTTTCTTCCTCTTCCCAGAATGAAAACCCAGGTCCAGGATTCTACAACGTGACTCACCCACCTGCAGTTCTGCACAATGTCTCCCAGTCTCTGAAAGGAACCTGCTTTTTCCCGTCTTTGGTATGGGAAATTGTTTGTGTATTTCTTTACAAGAGGGAGAGAAGGAAGGTTGAGGTGAATTTTGAAGGTTGCTCCAAAATTATTCTTACTCTTTCAATTGGTTCATGCTAATTAATGGTCACGCCTTGTTTTTTCTTTTCCTGCCACCTGACGGTAAGAGTACGAATAAGGAAAAACTCCCTGTGGTAAAGAATAAACCAGGGATAGGGGGATAAAAACGAAGTCACCCACACAGTTAGATGCTCAGTCTTAACAACTAAAGCATGCACTTTTCAAGTTAATGGGCCATCATTAATGAAATTCATTTTTAATTAGACCAGAAGTTTGCTCCTGCCTTAGAATGCATTCTGTGAGTGAGTGATCATAATATTCAGAATTTGTCTCAAATGGGATACAATTTGGGAGCCATATGTGATCAGTAGCATCCAGATGCCATTATATTGTGATAATATTGTAACAATATTTAATTAAGTACACAAGAACTTAAGAGGAGCCCTGCTGGATCAGGCCACAGCGCATCTAAACCAGTTTCCTGTCTCATATATTAGCCACCAATTACTTCTGGGCATCTCAAGCAGAAGACAAGGGCAAAACCTTCACTCCTACAAATGGCCTTTAGACGCATCCTGTCCGTCTCTCTATTGTACTAGACATCCACTATAGTAGAGACTTGTCCTCCAGGAATTAGGAGGAGCCCTGCTGGATCAGGCCACATCCCATCTCGTCCAGCATCCTGTCTCACATAGTGTCCCAACTATTGCTTCCAACCATCTCAAGCAGAAGATGAAGACAAAATCTTCACCTGCTCTTGACTCCCTTCGATCAATGAGCCGGGTTCCGTTCTGCACCTTCAAAAGCTACATACTGCACAACAGGGGCGTATGATAGGAAGGGAAAGTGGCTCATTGATTGAAGCTGTGGCTGTGTTTTAATTTACCTCCGCCTGACAGCTGATCAGCTGAGTGCAGGGAAGCTGTCAGGAGCTTGTGCGGTACATCAAGCCCTTACCCTGGCGTGCCTGCCCGATTGGGTGGTCAGGCAAGGGGTGGGCATTCTTGTACCCAGGGGGGAGGGGGTGGAGAAAACCATGGTTTCCTGATGCAGGGGTTTTACCGCGGTTTTCTTGGGGACAGGCAGGTTTGGCTTGAACCTGCGCTGTCCTCAGTTACCATGGGGACTTCTTAATAATAACGACGATTCGCATTAGGGCTGCCTCGAACCCACCTCGAAGTAATCATAGCCCATGGGGATGCACCCAGAGAGTATCAAGTCAATGGGTCAGAGGATTTCAGCCATCATCACATCAGCCCTGTGGAACAGGCCCCTGAGGGTCTGAGGTCAGTTTAAACTAGGCCTCCTTGGTTTGGGATACAATAAGTTTAACCAATGTGGTAGATCAAATTTAGAGACCATGGCTTTACACAGATTCCTGCGGGTGTGGAGACAGGTCATGTTTACTTCATCATGGAGTTAATATGCTCAGACTTTGACAGCGTTATGTTTAACTCCCACTTTTAGAATATGGGCTATATTCATTGAGAGAAAACTGTCTACATTGAAAAAATGAGGCAAATCAAGATGTGTCGGTTTTTACTACCTCAGGAATGAGTGGGTTTTGAAGTCAAATCCTAATTATGTGACAAATTCTTGCGAGGATGGAAGACAGAATGACTAATGAGCATGGCTGAGGATAGTTTCATCTAAGTCGAGTTGCCAAGCTATTCAAGGGTATATCTTGAGAAATTCAAGGAAGGCCTGAGGTAAACCCAATGTTCCTCCTAGAATTGCACTGGGATTGCCAGATATTTCTGTGGCCTTCCCAGTGCTGTTTGCAACATGAAGAAAATGTGACGCAAGGTGTTGTGGGAAATCCAGCAGTGATGGCAGGATTCCCATAATCACAATCACCTGCTTTGCCTTCATGTCTGGAGAGGGGCATATGAAGTTGCCTCCCCGGAGACTTCTGGGAGCCTGCAAGTGTGTGTAAAATAACAAAAGAAACCCTAAATGTAAAAAGAAAAAGAAAAAGATAAAAGATAAAGCAATCCCCAGTGAGGCAACTTTGCATGTACTTCACCAGACATGAAGGTAGACACATATATGCTTGCGTTTGCAGTCTGGGGCAAGAGGCAACTGCAAGATTTTCTTGCATTACTTATAACTGGCTGGAGAATGTTGCAGAAACAGGGCTGGATTCACATTTCAGACCTTGGTATGCTATTAGGCAATGTCTGGGCAGGTGCATGTGCAATGTCAGGAGCTGTTTACAGCCCAGAAAGCCCCCCCCCCCGCCTGCCCAGAGGTGGATTCATTGCATGCTAGATATGGAGCATGAAATCGTGTTCCACAAGCACGCCAACCTTCCCCAGACACTTATCTGAAATGTCCAGACAGCGAGCATTCACACCTCTTGTGGCTGGGAAGGTAATCCCCTGACGTGAATGTGACAGTGCAGAGGGTGAGCGATGTCATAGCGATGGTGCTGATGCACACGTAGTCATGGAGGGTGCCACGATCAAGATGGCAGCTCCCAGAAGAGGATCGGCCTGGGGACTGATCACATGTAAGTGATCAATCATGCACGGGGTAGGCTAACATTGACTAGTGATCGCAAGTGCGAGCGCCAGTCAACGTTAGATGATTGCACACCCTTCCCATCCACGAGACAGGAAGGGAAGTGCAAAAATGCCCCATGTCAGCCTTGAGAAACTCTTTTGGGTCCTCGCCCATCTACTCCCTTCCTCATGTCAGAAGGGAGGGAGAAAACATAGGAGAAGTTGATGACTTCCCTGGCGATTCCACATGGTTGCAAAACCATGGAATTCATGTTCATGAAGCATGATATGGTTTCCTCAGGAACATAATGGTTGCTACTTCTTGGTGGTCTTCAGATTATGGAGTCCTTTCTACAGTGAGGGCTGCCCAAGGCTGGCAGCCATGGTCCTTGAGGTGCCAGAAGGAGGACCTTTTGTGATGACTGAGCTGATTACCCCTCTTAGAATAGGTGTAGCTTGCAAAATGGAACTTGTGGGGCAGTGGGGAAGAAGCACAGATCTGATGGGGTCTTGATCTTCAGCTACAGATCAAGCCATGATTTGGTGAAGTCAAGGTTGAGGCTTTGGTCAGGGCCTCACATCTACCCTGAAACCCTGCATGATAGCCACCACTGTATCTTGCTTGAGGTGGAAGACCAATCTGGTGACCAACTTCCTTTGACTCCGGGCTGAATTTAAGGTGGTGTGAGCAGTGTGGTCGCTCAGGGATGCATTTACCCATCTGGGCCTGCCACATCCGTTGGGAAACTGCTACACTACACCATGCCAAACCTGAGTAGCCAGGTGGATAAGCCCTTGCTCACCTTGCCCCCCCTTAAGCTATGCCTCAACTTGAACCTCCTGACCTGCCCATAGACAAAACCATCATGTTTTGTGGCATAGCTCACAACACCCTAAAGTGGCTGGATTTTTTCGTATTCACTTTACATTGAAGTGAATCGGATGGAACTTCGAATTTGCGCAAATGGAGCCCCTGAAAGCAAGCTCTTCAGTCCCCTTCCTCTCTTTCCAGGACGTACGTATCGCTCGCCAGAGAATTCCCAATTATCCTGCCGCAAATGCCTATAGCCTCCCATCCATGCTGCAATCCAAGCAAGACTTCAGCCTGGGCTATTCCAGTATGTTTCAGCAACCCATTGCCAGGAAAATTGCCAAAAGGTCCACCCCAGCTCCCAACCAGTATAATGTAAGTTGGTCTCAAGGAAGGGAAGGGACAGATACAAGAGGAAACCCTACCACAACAGCACCGTAATTGTGTTATATTCCCCCCATCTGGACAGGGTCGGAGTGTGCTCTCTCAGGCCGTGGTCACAGCTTCACTTTAAATCTTCTTCAGTCTTTCAGGAAAGTCCAAACTGAGGGTGGAAAATCCACCAATAAAACGGATAGAAATGAAAAGTTGTGAGGAGACAGACCTGAAGATGGGCTGAAGAAGGTTTAAAGTGAAGCTGTGACCACAGCCTCGACTGATAGGCTGTGGTCACACTTAAGGTTTAATCCAGATTCAGCCCACTTTCAGAGTGAGAGAATACATCAGCAAAGTGAGCAGGTGTTTTCTTTCAGTGTTAAATAGCTCAGAAAATTCATCTTTGGGATAGATAATGTGGAAAGAAAATTACTGGTCACTTTGCTGATGTGTTCTCTCGCAATGAAGGTGGACTGAAGGTGGATTAAGCCTCAGGTGTGACCACAGCCAAAGTCTCACCTCTTCATTAGCATGATTTGTAAGCAAAGGGTGTTAAATTCTGAGCTTTCCCTCCTCCCTTTCCTTATTATGCTGGTCATTATTACCATCTGTCTTCCACACCCTAAGAAAAATATTGGTTTATATTTTAATATTATAAACAGGAATTCTTCTGGGAAGAATGTTCTTGAGTCCATCACTTGCCTGTGATATACTCTAAGGCTGAATCCCCAAAAGACTTATTTGCCTCTCTAGTCTCCCTCTACTGTCACTGTATTCAAGTGGGCTTTAAAAGTGCCCTGCACTTACGGAATAAGCGTCCGCATGAGGCTCAGCAAAACGTGCATTTAAAATGCACCTTCCATCCCCACGGAAGCATGTTTTCTTTCCCCGCATCTTTTTCTCCCTGCCCCCTCTCTTGTTCAAAGGAAAAATAGCCAGATGTCCGTTCCCCGAAATGGCTTCTCGTGCCGGCAAAGAGTGATTGCTCGCTCATTCACTCTCAGCACTTACTTTCACTCTGTTCTCTGTTCTCTGTTCGAAACGGCTTGGCTGCAGCCATCGGCCACACGATCGTGCGCTCATTTACTCTTAACACTTTCACAGATCATCCACTTCACACCTGATAACAATGTTGCAATTCTGAGCAATTCTGGCTCTTTGAAAGTTCTGAGCTTTACAAAGGAAAGGAAGGGAAGCTGCAGCATTTCTGGGAGATGTGTGAATGCTCTATGGCTGTGTGTGCAGGCAGCAATCCCTGCGCCTTTTGCCATGGAGCGTCCCCAAGGTAAATGTTGCGAGGAAAACCTGTGACATCCAGAAAGAGCGATGAAACTCTTCTTTAAAGGGCACGGATTTTGTCACGGGTTTTCCTGCTTTTTTAGTGCTGGAAGCTCGTTCAAAACCCTGGCATGGGGGCGCTCAGAGGCAAAAGAAGATTTTTAGCAGACTTTAAATTGCTTGGGGACAGGCCCTAAGAGAAAATGCATAACATTTGGAGATGGAGAACAGGAAAAAAAAACTCTGTAAAAGGTTACAGCAATAAAAACAAAATATAAAATGGATACACTAACAGTGTGTAAAAGCAGAAAGGGACACTTCCCCTGTCTTAAACATGGGCTAATATAATTTAAGTCTTTTGATTAACTAAAGTCCTTGGCTACAATTTCTTTGCTGCATTCACACCTAAGTTTTAATCTGGCTTCGGTCCACTTTCAGAGTGAGGTAACACAACCACAAAGTGTCAAGTTGTTGTTTTTTCCCAGCATTATCTAAGCCAGAAAATCCACCTCTGGGTTAGATGAAGTATAAAGAAAATGACTATTCACTTTTCTGATGTGTTCTTTCACTCTGAAAGTGAACTGAGCCCAGATTAAAACCTGCATGTGAACACAGCCCCTGTCTCTTATTGATTTATTCCCAGGTTTCTGTGGACTTATGCAAGCAAAGCTACAACACTGGGGCCAAGTCAGTTTTTTCATCTAAAACAGAACGGAAATTGTCACTCGGTAGCAAGGAACATGGCCCCTCCCCATGTAAGTCTTCATCTGCTGTGTCTGCACTCTGAATATGGTCCCACCTTCGCCTTAAACCTTCTTCAGTCCACCTTCAGGTCTGACTATTCACACCCTTTTCATCTCCATCTGTTTTATTTGTGGACTTTCTACTCTCCCTTTGGAGTTTCCTGAGTGTAAAGTCCACAAATAAGACGGGTAGAAATGAAGAGATGTGAGTAGTCAGATCTGAGAGATGGACTGAAAGAAGGTTTAAAATGAAGGTGTGATCACAGCCTCTATGTTACCTGCAAACCTTGATCACATAAGAGGGCAGGGCAGGGCAGGGCAGAGCAGGGCAGGGCAGGTAGATCTCCTTGCTCTAGGGATGCCCATTTCCTGCCATAAACTCCAAAAGTGATGGGTTTCCCCACAAAGGCCGGTGGGGAGAAGCCTCTTGGTGCACCCCTTTTCCGAGAGCTGATGTTTGAACCGGTGTCTGTCAAATTACCACAACTGGATACCAACTCAACAACTGGAGTTCTGGCTGGACTTCTTGTCCTCACCTGGAGTTCTGTCTGATTTTTCAGGTGCTACAAGCAGTAAGTTCTGCTGATCTCAAAGGACCCTGCTGGAACCGTGTGGATATGGGCTGCCCTCTCCTGCCCACAAAACCACAACACCTTGTTGACAAACAAAAGCCATGGTTCTTTTTATCCATGAATGCAAGCCAAACTTTACAAAAGGAAAGAAGGACAGTATTATTTCTTGTGTGCTCCCTATAAAATAATTCCTTCCAACTTGATGATCTGGTAGGGGTATAGGAGCAAATGAAATATCTAATGCCTTTCTTGGTGTCTGCAAATGATTCCCTTCAATCAACGGATTCTGAGTATTTTCAGACCCAGTGCTTTAAAATGCAAAAGATGGCAACGTTTCCTAACAGGTTTTCATACCCCCTTTTTCCATGCATAGTCAAAGATCCAGATCTTCAAGATCTTGAAGATGCCTGACCTCATTGTGCACACCTTTAATCAGGTCCACACGAAATCCAGATTTAAGGGCCTGAAGGACCCATTAAATCCAGATTTCCCCTGCCCTTGTGGGGACAGAGCCTTGCAGATGGGGCATTCAATGGGGTCCAGGTGGGGACAGGGCCTTCCAATTGGTACCAATCAGGTACCAATCGGGTCCTAATAGGGTCTTAGAAGGGTTTTAATTATTCTTGTATTTTTAAAGTTATATATTTTAACCAGTTTTGATATAGTTCTTATATGTTTGTTTTTAAATGCTGTGAGCCACCCAGAGACCCTTGGGTATGGGGCGGCATATAAATGTAAATACAAATAAATAAATAGTGGGAAAAGGCCCATAGTCTGAACTGCTTCTACTGTAAGTCTTAAAAGAAACCTATTTCTATCCTGATAGTCAAGTACTGAATTCTTGTGCTGGTGCCATTCCATAACTTCAGGATGTTAATCTCGGCTAGGCCAACTATGTGGTTGGCATACGCCCATTTCTCTTTTCTTTTGAAATTTAGGTCATTACCAAGTTAAAGATTCTTTCATCCGGCAGTCCCCTGTGGCGCTGGTGTCCTGCTTCAAATCTAGGACAAGTCGTGAAACCAAACCAGAAAACCTGAGTCCAGGGCCAGCTGCGTACCAGTGGCCCCCCGAAGCCCCAGTGGTCCAGAGGTTTCCTGGCCTGTGAGTTCTGAACTGTAGTTCAAAAGAAATGCACTAATGCGGCCAATTTGGGTGTGAAATAACTGACAATAACTTCCCTCATTTTGGGAAGCAAGAAAGAAAAGCAAATCTTACGCCGTTTCCACACTGGGTCTTATTGTGGGATGTATCCTAGAATAGGGGTCTGCCATTTACTTCCTAGTATTAATGTGAGCCAGTTTGGACTTGCGGTTAGAGTGTGGGACTCTGATACTCTCCCAGTTCGATTCTCCACTCTTCCATGAAACCAGCTGGCTGACCTTGGGCTAGTCACAGCTCTCTTTCTGAGCTCTCACAGCCCCACCTGCCTCACAGGGTGTCTGTTGTGGGGAGAAGAATGGGAAGCTTTTTTGGTCACTTTGAGTCCCCTTAAAAGAACGAGAGAAGTGGGGTATTAAAACCAACTCTTCTCCTTCTTGGTCTTGTAGTTAGTGTTGGACTCTTATCTGGTAGTTTTCCAGTTCCAATTCTGCACTCCTCCACAAAGCCAGCTGGGTGGCCTTGGCATAATCACAGCTCTCTTTCTGAGCTCCCACAACCCCTCCCACCTCACAGAGTGTCTGTTGTGGGAGGAGAGCAGAAGGTTTGTCAGCTGCTTTGAGTCCCCTTGAGGGTGAGAAAAGTGGTGTTTTAAAGTGAAATCTTCTCATCTGAGCTACCTGTGTCGGGAACTAAAGAGAATCCCTGCTTGAATCCAAGAGACTAGAATGACACAGAATCTTGCAATTTTGTACTAAAGCTGCATCCAGACATCAGTTACTTATTCTGCTATATTTGAATATTCTGGAATAAAGGATGGATATTCCAGAATATTCATGCTTTATCCCAGAATTTCCAAATATAGCGGATTAAATAACTGATGCAGCCTAAGATGGGAACTATAATTGGCTATTACATTCAGTGGAGGAAGATCTTTCTATGGCCCTTTCTGCACTTTATCCTTCAGTACTTGGAATTGGTAGACCACCCGGGCCCACTGGCTTTGACCATGGAAAGGTGTGGGCTGGAACAGCACTGTTCTGCCTAGGGATGTACACAAATGTATTTCTGACATTCAAATCCGAGTAGATCCGAGTGTAAAAAATTCCAATTTGGATATTTAAGATCCGATTCGAATCCGTAACATTTGAATCTGTACATTTGAATGTTAGATTCATACTTAAAAAATACAAACGTTGTTATACGTATCTGTGTGAATTCCATAAAAATCCGTACGCATCCCGTTTTAATCCCATATTTTAAATATTTCAATATTCAGATATTTAAGATCCGGATGTCATAAAATCCAATTCAAATCCGTAACATTTGAATGTTAGATTCATATTTAAAGATACGAATGTCAACAACATTCATATCTGTTACACGTATCTGTGTGCATTCCGTAAAAACCCGTATATGTCTCGTATTATCCCGTATGCATTCTGTTTTAATCCCATATTTTAAGCGCAAGATACATATAATTTTCACGCAGATTTGTATACGACAGATATGAATCTACACATTTGAATTATCTGAAAATCCGTATCAGATTTTCAAAAGTCTGATTCGAGTTCAAATGTGCAAATTTGGATTTTCTAAAATCCCTAGTTCTGCCCACTGTAGCTGGTCCAGACCAGCCTCATGCTAGGCCTTTAAGCTTCTGAGGGCTGGGAATGACAGGTCTTAGCTTCAGAGCCACCAGGCAATGCATTTTGGCAGCGTGATTTGGGGCTCCCCCCATTGTTTCCTCTAGTAGTCCCAAATATGGAGGTTGCCATCTGCAGCGCATGCTTCCTTGTTTGGGACCAGGGCTTGCTGTTGGTCCAACAGTAGACTCATTTAGATGAGGCTACCGATGATCATTAGGACTCCCCTGATTAGGATTACGCTCTGTCTCAAGGGCCGTGATCACACCGGGTTGAAATAGTCCATCCCGTTAAGAAACTGAACTGAAGCCGTCCTAATCTTGCTCACACCTAGTTCCTGATAACCAGTCCTCAGATTGTCCTCAGCTTGGGCTGCTATGCTCACTAGAGATGTGCAAAAATATTCATAACATTCAAAATCCGTACCAAATTTGAACATTCAAATTCGAATAGAATGTTGGCACATTCGAAGATTGACATTCAAATTTGAACTGAATGTTTTGATCCACTTGTATGAAGCTTCGTATGGGATTCATATGGGATTCGTATGGGACTGAACGTTCATATTGAATGTGAATCCTACCACATTTGAAGGGGATCTATTTTAAACGGATACCAATTTTCTTGCCTTAGATTTGATATGAATCAAATACAAAAAAGACTCCCAAACATTTGTGCACATCCCCAATGCTCACAGATTTTATGTTATCTCCCTGAGACTCCTTTACATGACTCTTGAGCTCTCCACTCCTTGATTGCATCAGCATCACCTGTATTCAGATAGGATCAAGTTCTGTCAATCAATAGCGGCAATGGGGTGTATTTGGAGTTATGTAGTGCTGATGGGAAACTCAGCGCTAACACAGGGGACAGTTGGGGCGAGGGGACTGTGCCCCCAAACAGATGTGGCCGAGGCATATTCCCAGCCAGCATGCAGCTCCACCTCTACAGCCATTCCTGTAGGAAAATGTGAGGCTGTAATCTGCCGTTTGCCCTAAAGCTGCTAAAGCACTTTCGCGTCTCAGTTTTCACTTCCCAGTTTTGCTTATTACCGAAACAAAACATCATTGATAGTCTTACTCCACTCTTCCCTCACTCCCCCTCCTAACAGTGCTTTTCTGGCCATTCATTTCTTAACCCCCTCCCTGTTTTTCATAAAACCAGAGTCCTTAATTCTGGGTTAAGGGTCAGTGCAGAAAGGGCCTGACTGTTCTTTGCTGTACTGAAAGATCTCGCAGGTCTGACCTTGTTTATGATTAGAATTGCCCCTGTTCCAGCAGCACCATAAGAAATACACTTTGGGCATCACCAGCGATGGCTGGTGTCAGAAGCCAAAGACCTCTCCTCGTCCATGTTGGCTTGCTGGCTTTTCTGGAGCTTCAGAAAACACGGGGACCCTGCATATATGTGGATGAGGCTTCTGCCTGCAACCGCTTCCCGCACTGGCTGCCACTGGATGTCACCCACGAATAGCCACAGAAGCTGATCACCTACATGATGACTTTATGGTGGTTATGGATTACTAGCAGAAAGGCATTCTGAATATTCTCAGAAGCATGCCTTGAATATTATGGTGCACATTTCAGGACTGAGGAAGAAAAAGTATTGCACAAGAAAGTTGAGAAAGACCCCCCCCCTCAAATTAGGAGGCCACACTTTCCCTGTCCTATACAGCCCTTCCCGTTACCCCCAAGATGCCATAAACCCTGCCCACCAGTCTGTTACCCCAATAAGTCAATTTTATGACGAGGGTCCTATAAATGGGAACACCGGTTTCCTTGAGATAAGATTAAGATCTACTCTCTAAATTCTTGTCTGCCGATTCCTTATAGGTTTCCTTTGCTCCCCCTGTGAGAACCCGGAGCTCTCTCGATATGCTCAGGGGTATCTTTACTACATCTCTTCCCTTTTTAAATATAGACTTTGTGGAGGAAGAGGGACGGGGAGCTGGCGCTGGGTAGAGTTCAATAAAGTGACACGGGTAGGGAAGACATAAATCAAACCTGACAGGCAAAGAACACCCATCTAGGCTGGTGGAAAATACCGGAACGATCAGCATTTAGAGGTCAAATCTGGCTCCCTTTCCTGTCAAGGTGATTCATACTTCTAGTGCTAGGGACACAGATGCTTCAGGGCCTTGATTTCAACACCAGTTTGTTCCAGATGAACATCTGTCTCCCGCACTTCTGCTGAGTCCCATCCAGCTGGACTCCCTTGTCACATCCCAGAATCCTTTGCAGCCTACTGAGGTTCTCGGTAGAAAAATGACAGCACCCAGAGGATACACCTCAGGATTATTTGCAGGCTACCAAGGTCCTTTGGCCCATAAATGAAACTTCTTAGGTTGCAGAATGCTGCAGAAGGCTGACATCGGGTGTTTTTCCACGGTTACTTAGGGCCTTTCTGCACGTGCCGCCGGAAAACGGATCTTAAAGATCCGTTTTCAGGCGGAATGTTTTAAAAAAGAATCTGACCCATAGAGGGTCAGATTCTCGGAGGCCCCGCGCGTACGCATACGAGCGGGGCAGCGGCAGCAGGGCCGGATGGGGAAACGGATTGGGGTGGGTGCTGAGCAGATGCACCAGCACCCATCCCAAACCAGCCCTGCCGGCGCATGCCAAGCTGACAGAGAGCCAGAGCTCATGCTCTGCGTTTCTGACAGGTGGGCGAGTCTGGTGGCCAGCTTCCCTGCCTTCCCTCTGGCAAGAGAACCGGCAATTGGCCATTCTCTGGCCAGGGAAAGGCGAGTCCTACTCCCACCCCCACCCCGCCGAGAGTCCCGTGCCCACGCCCTCCGCCTTACCTCGTCATCGCTGGCGCAATTCTGGGGCTGGCATGAGCGTGCCACGGCCCTGCCAGTCCCCGTGGCCCAGGGACTGCTGGGAACTGTAGTCCGTGGCACATTCGAATGCATAGATTGAATGTGGTAAAATGCTATTTGATACGAATCTATTCGTATGAACATTCACTACGTATCTGATACAAATAGATATGTATCTGATAGGTATCCCCAGCTTAACGAATGTCCAAACTATTTATACAAGTGCCCAGAAACATTCGTATTCGTTCAAATGTTATCATATGCATATTGTAACATTCTATTCGAGTTGCAATGTCCGAATTTGGCCAAATTTGGCCGAATCTGGCCAAATTTTGAATGTTACGAATATTCGTGCCCAAATTTTCTAACATTCGATTCAATGTGAATCCAATGCAAAAGGCCCCATCCATGCACATCCCTAGTACAGAATTACAGACAGGTTTAGAGATTCTGTGCAGTAGCTGCAGATCATAACCCTATAGTATGTGTTTCAAAAATAGTACTTTTAAGGCCTTTTGCTATGTATTCCATTACTCTGCATCGCCTTTTGTGTTTGGGTGAACTGTGTGAGAATTTTCCTTCTCCTGACAACATGCAGTCCTATCGGAGCTGAGCACACAGGCAGGGGCTGAGCACGGGAACAGAAGAACCCTGCAGTGTCTAAAATGTGGAGTATCACCTATAGGTGGTGAGCAATTTCCCCTCTGGAAGCAATGTAATGTAATGTAATGTCTGGAGGCAGCCTAACTGCGTGTCAGATTGTGGCCATAGGGCAACTTACGCTGAAGCCATAAACCTTTACCCTCAAACTGAAGACTTTTTGGAAAGTGTCTTCATGTGCCTCTTGCAGGAAAAAATATGGACTGAATTTCTCACTCCCGGCTGCTCCTCGTCCAAAGAGCCCCCCATCACCTGGGCCAGGTCAATACGAAGTAGTGGACTTTGGAGGCCCTTGCAAGCGTTACATCTCCAGTGCTGTCTTCGTTTCCAACACAGGCCGCTGGGCAGAAGATAAATTCCACCAAGAAATACCTGGTCCAGGTACGAGTAAGAATGATCTTAACATTTTCCTCTTGCACTTCAGGATTTTTGAGCCTAGACGCCATTTGTGGTCTCTGCAGAGGCGGCTGGAAGGGAGAGTTTGGAGCCAGAACTGCTTGTGCTGAGTTTATAGGGTGGAGAGATTATTTGGCAATTCATGTGAGGTTGCCTTTTGTGCTCCAGCATATTTGTTTGTAGCTCAAAAAGTGGGAGGGCCTTGTGCCTTGTGGGTGGAGCCACATTCTACAACAACAACCAGCGTTGCTTCTGGACAGCATGTAACTATTTCTCTATGATCCTTTATTTCGTACTATATTATCCCCACACAAGAGCAAAATAATGCATTTACCCCTGCAAAGTATGGTATCGAGAATCTCTTGTCCACATTGGCTATGTGGGAAGTCAAGAACATGTAGCCACAGACGTCTGTAACTTCAAAGATCACACTGAATTCTCATTCATGTTCTTGCAAGATATGGTCAGGACCGGATAATGTTTTTGGAATAATGGAATCTTTTACTGCAATAGCTTCATTACATTGTATTATTTCAAAATTTCAGAAGGACTATGTGAGGTAGGAAAACACATCTGGCAATTCAGTGACAGTTCCACAATAATTGTGCAAAAAACATCCTGTCTGGATATGGCCCAGAAAACTGACATACCTTTTATAAAAAAAAATCTAATGACGTCCAGGGACCAGTAGAACGGAACAGGGAAAAGCACAAGGCTTCCTTGTTCCCGTTTAGCTGGGGACCCATTTTGGTGGTGCACCAAATTGTTCTGTACGTAAGCTCTGCTTGTGGGCTTCCATATGCAACTGGTGTGCTATGATGATAAGAGGCTGATGGATGGGGCCACAGATCTGATCCAGAGGGGGCACAGGTCTGATTCAGAGGGGCCACAGGTCTGGTTCAGGGGGCCACGGGCCTGATTCAGAGGGGTCACGGGTCTGATTCAGAGGGGGCACGGGTCTGATTCAGAGGGGGCACGGGTCTGATTCAGAGGGACCACGGGTCTGATTCAGAGGGGGCACAGGTCTGATTCAGAGGGGCCACGGGTCTGATTCAGAGGGGCCACGGGTCTGATTCAGAGGGGGCACGGGTCTGATTCAGAGGGGGCACGGGTCTGATTCAGAGGGGTCACAGGTCTGATTCAGAGGGACCACGGGTCTGATTCAGAGGGGGCACAGGTCTGATTCAGAGGGGCCAGGGCCTAATTCAGAGAGGCCATGGATCTGATTCAGAGGGGCCACAGGTCTGATTCAGAGGGGCCACAGGTCTGATTCAGTGAGTCCACGGGCCTGATTCAGAGGGGCCACGGGCGTGATTCAGAGGTGCCAGGGGTCTCATTCAGAGGGGCCACAGGTCTGATTCAGATGGCTCATGAGCCTAATTCAGAGAAGCCATGGATCTGATTCAGAGGGGCCTTCTCAGGATATTCTCCAAGGGAAGTCTCTGAGAATTTCTGAGAATCTTCTGATTTTTCATTTGTTCTTTAAATAGTATATTATACTCGATGATGATTGTCATAAAAAATATCAAGCATAAGCTTTTGTCCAATTATCTGCATGGAGAATTTGAATACAACAATATAAGAGTCAAATACTACGTATTACTTGATGAGCAGATGGGAAATTCGGAGATCCTCATACACTTTCATGGAATATTCCTTTTGGAGGCTATATTGAGAATAGTCATGTTTTTGGATAACGTTGGGTGAAATGCGCTCTTGTCTTGCATTGCTATGCAAACGTCTGCCAAGGTAAGGTGGCTGGAGTAGCTGGGTAAAATATTCAGAGGAAGCATGTGTGAACTCTTAGATAAATGATTGCCTTGGCTTTTCGCCATCTTTTGGGGGAGAAGCAGGACAATGGCAAATAAACAAACCTCACTTCTGGGATGCATTTGCCAGATGCTAACTCAGACGCTTTCTGCACTGTGTCAGCTCTAGATCCAGATCTACTGTAGAGGTGTGCAAGAATGTTTTTCTGACATTCTATTCGAGTCAATTTGAATAATTGGAAATTCCATTTGATTTGAATTATTTAAGTTCAAATTTAACAAATTCAATTCGAATTAAGCAAATTCGAATCTATCCATTTGAATTTTTGATTCGAATTTGCACTTACAAATGTCAACAAGATATGTAGATACCAGTATGCAAGTTTCCCAACATCCGTACATGTCGGAACGCATCCATACAGGTGCGTATTCATCCCGTAGTTATCTCATACGCAACCTGTTTTTGTCCCATATGGATCCGTACAAATGCGTATGGACGCAGGAAAGGTGTAGATCTTCAAATACGCATAGTGTACTAACCCATACACATACGAATATCCGGATAATTTGAATAGTCCCGAAATTCAAAATTCAATTTGAGTGTTTAAATTTGAATTTTGGAGCATTCTATTTGAATTTGAATGTCGAAATTCAGCACATTCAATTGGATTTCAAATGCCTATGAATATCTGTGCATATCCCTAATCTACTGATTCAGATCATGGGGAGGGCGAGGGCCAGATGAGCACTGTCTGCATGGATGACCGAAATTTGGATCAACCACCCCTTAGCTGGAAAGCTATTTCTTGGAAGCTATCCATCCGTCCTCCCAGCCACTTCCTTTTGCTCTGTTTCACAGACGTGGCTGACTTCCTGCAGCCCCAGGCGGCCTCATTCTGAAATGGGCCAGCAGACACATCATTGTTGGTTTTCAGCAATATTAAGCGTTTTGACATAACTAATCTAGGACTCTTCTGAGAATGGCAGAATTATGTCTGCTGTATCAAGAAAACTGTGGCTTTTAACCCCCATCTGGAGGCACCCAGAGACTCCTTCTGCACTTACCTTTGATCTGGTCTAAGGACCCTCTTAGAGAGGATTCTGGGCCTCCTTATCTGCATGTTAATGAGGATCAAAGAGTGCCCATACCCCTCAGCGCTGATCCATCTGCGTAAGACAGAGCTAAATCCAGATCAAGTGGCCCTTAATCTGGACCTCTTGTGGACCTGTGTAATCGCGTCCCTAAGCAAACTAAAGTCCTTGTTCCAGATCATGGAAGATACACAGATAGCACAGCTCCATGATCAAGAACTACATCAGCGATATGAGGTGAGCTTCGTGTGGATCAGCTCAGTGCCATCAGTGCAGACAATGCTGATCCAGCCCATGCCTCCACATGATCCAGATTAGAGAGTCTGGTTACTCTGAATCCACTGATCCAGATTACAGAGAGGTAAGTGCAGAAAAGGCGAGTGTCTTGGAATTTTGATTCTAGCCTCCCCAAGGCTTGGTCCCCTTCCTTCCTCATGCATGACTGTGTTTAGAGACGTAATTCTGAAGGAAAGTTGACTTGGTGGTTTCCATTTCTGCGTCATTAGGTGTGAGAGCTTTTGATAAATAAACAGGCTATGGGAGTTGTCTAAAGACACTGTACTGTATTTAGAAAACACGCACACATGTATATGTATATATCTATAATTCATCTCTTTCTCTTGCCACCAGAATGTATATTCCATTGTTTTTAAATTAATGGCACCTTTTAAAACATTTTGTGATGATGAAGTAGAAGGGTGGATTTAACATTTTAAAGGGAAAAGAATGACAAATGCTGTGTCTTTTGTCCCATAATGGCTGGCGTGCCCAGCTGCTAAGTCATTCTAATAGCTAGTGTTGCTTACTGTCAGATGACCCAAGGCTATATTCATCATTATTTATTTTAGCCTTTAAATCTCTCTACCCCCCCCCCAAACCTACTCTGATGACTGAGGCCCAAGACAGGTAATTGTCTTTTAGAAAATAGAAGTAGGTAAATTATAATAATAGTAAAGGAGCAGCAATATCTGTATTCTGGTCAGGTCAGAAATGTCACAGGGGTAGAGAAACTACGGGATGGATTGTTGCATAAGTAACAACAAGAACAACAACCTTATAGCCACAACCGTAGCAATAATCTGCAAATGGATGCTGGCTGTGGTCACACCTAAGGTTTAATCCAGCCTCAGTCCACTTTCAGAGCACGGGAACACATTAGCAAAGTGACCAGTAATCTTCTTTCCAGGTTATCTATCCGAAAGGTGATTTTTTTGAGTTATTTAACACTGAAAGAAATTACACAAAGAAAAGTACATAAAAAAGGAAGAGGGGGCATGGAGGTGGGGGGGGCAGTCTTAAACACCCCCCACCTCTCTTGAGTGACCCAATGGCATCCAATAAGAAAGGATGTAGATTTGACACAGCAAAAGGGGTGGAGAGCCATGGAGGAGGCTCAGATTGATCGTGGAGAAAGGTGTGAGCAAGGCAGCCCAGAGCGAGGATAGTCTGGGGAGGACCTAAAAGGATCTAGGTATGAACAGAGCTAGTATGACCTCAGTTCAAATTATGAATAGGACATCCTGTCCCATATAGGGGTGACCAGGGCCTGAAATATGTTAAGCCTATTTGTCAATTAAATGTTTGGGACCTTGGGCTTTCCTGCTCATCAGTGGAGTTTGCTTTGCAATTTGGGACTTTCTGCACTAATTTCCTCAAGATGTGTGGACCAGTGGGGCTGGACCAGCGTGGCCCTCTGGTCTGGATTATGTCAATGTGTGGTCTGGAACTGAGTTGTCTGCATGGTGAATGACGTTGCTCCAGACCAACCTCCATTAGGTCGCTCCAGTATGTGGACGGAGGTTCCTAGAATGCTTGCTGGTCTGGTATATCTTAAACAAATAAGAGTCTGTTAACAACAGTAAAGCAAGAAAAGTAATTGGCGAGCATTTTCTTCTGCTCTTTTTAACAGCTTTTGTTTCCCTTTTGTCTTGCTTTGCTTATGAACGCTGCTAGATTTCAACCAGGATAAAACACAGTGTTAAGGCTTGGCTGAGGTTACAGCCATCATTTTGCTTTCCAGACATTTGCAGCTGAGGGGGTCAAAGCACAGAGAACATTTTTAAGAACCACCTAATTTTCATTCTCCCACCCGCCCCCAAAAAGGTCTTTATGTGTGAATAGACGAGCTCATGGGGCAGAGACGCATTGTGCTCACAGCGGTTTCCAAGAACTGTAACATTATCTTTCCTTCAATGACTGGAGCTCATTGGAGGAAGTAAGTGATAGGAGAAATATGAACCTAAGTCCCTTTGACAGATTAATGTAAAACTTGAGATGTTGACAATAGCAATTGTCCCCATTATTTACAGTAAGTAATAATGATTCAGTGGTAGGGTTTGTACCTCAACTGAGTACATACAACTGTCAAGGTAGAATAAGCATTCCCATGTCTTCTGTACCATTGCTCACACCGGAAGTGAACTTTGAGGATGATCCAGATACGTTCCTCTATCCAAAGTTCCTTCTGTGGGGCCTTCTAGATGTGCGGAAAATGCTGGCATCTTGTCAGCTTTGCAGCTGGACTCCTAGACAGCTTCAGTTGGGACTGTCATGGTCGATTGGCTACTTAGGTCCAATAAAAATCCAAGGTCATGGACACGCCTTTACTTTCAATGTTCTACAGTCCATCTTCAGGTCTGACTGCTCACCTCTTTTCATTTCTGTTTGATCTGTGGACTTTAGATTCAGGAAAGCCCAAATGAAGGACAGAAAGTTCACAAATAAAACGGATAGAAATGAAAAGGTGTGAGAAGTCAGACCTGAAGTTGGAGGCCTGACTTCTTGAAGTAGGTTGAAATTGAAGGTGTGACCCAAACTATCTTTACTCACCTGGCAATGTGAAGAATTTGTGTGTGTGTGTGTGTGTATGTGTGTTTGAGAAAGAGAGAGCACTCCAGGAAGTTCCTTCCAATACTATGCTGAACAACACTGTTGGGTAGCCGGTGAGTAACTGACCTACCAGGAGAGTCCAGTATGTGTTTTGTGGGCCCTGTAAAAGCATTCTATCCAGATTCCTCCTCACCATTTGGAGAGGCGCCATCTTGTAATCTAGGATTATCATGTTTTATTGATCTGCTTTTAAATGAGAATCTTGTCACCACCAAAAGCTTTTTTTTTTTTTTAAAGCAGCTCAATAGAATGAGGTTTCAATTCAAACAATCAACCCAATATTCTTTCTGGCAAAAGGAAGAACCTTGAAGCCAAGTTTGGGAAAGGAAGGAAGTGGTTTACTGGAGTAATGCTGAAGATGGGTGGGACTTGCAGGCCATCAGCCAGTCCTTATTCAGAGGCAAAGAAGCAGTTCCAAAGGAAGAGGAGGAGGAGGAGGAAGCAGGGGGAAGCCTATGGGAGTATCTGGCTTCAAACATCAGTTTGATAAAATCAGGTCTTGTGTCGAATGTCTGTGTTTAAGTTAGCGTTGCCTTAGGGCTCATTCCCATGATCAGGATATTCCGAGGCGAATGTGAGTTTGCTTCAGGAGAGTCCCCATGCAAAGCCCTAATTTGGGCTACATGAGGGACAAAAAGCAAAAACCCAGAGCAAAAAAACAAAACAAAAACCTTTGTAACTTCTCGCCCCAAATTAGGAGGCAAGGACAGATTATCCACGGTGGGGGGTGGGGTGAGGATGGGGATGCTCCTGGGTTATTGCTGACTGATTGCAGCATTAGCGTGTGGGGTTTCGCTGTCCCTGCCACTAATGCTGCGGTCACAACTGTTCCCCCTTGCCTGTGCTTGCTTTCCCGTGGTTGTTTTAATCATTTTACCGGAGCTCTGCTCGTGCGCTTGACAGCCCCTATATCTGTCTGACAGCTGCTCAGCTGACTGCAGCGAAGCTGTCAGGTGCTCGTTTGGGGTAAAGCAAGGCATGGGGGGAGGGGGTGGATAAAATTGTGGCATCCCGATGCTGGGACTTACTGTGATTTTCATGGGGATGGGTGGGTTTGGCTTGAACTTGCACTGTCCCCCATTACCATGGGGACTCCTAGTGTGAATTAAGATTTGCATTTAGCATGCCCTGAATCCACCAAGAGGTATTGGCAGCCCCATGGGGACAAGCCCTTAGTCATGAACAGAAGATGCTGAATACAAATGTTTGGGAAAGAGGGAAGAATGCTATTGCTAAAATAATGCACACTTTCCTCTGCAGAAGCCTTGGCCTCCTTCAGGCATGTGATGAGGTGACATTTTGTGGCTTATGCATATAATAACAAAAATGTAATGTTTGTAAAATCCTTCTTCTGGTTCCTGGATCTACCCTGAAGTCTTTTTTCTGTGTTTGTTTTCCCCTCATCCTAGGAGCGTACAATGTCCCTATTCCACAGAAGCAATCTTTCATCTACAACACCAGTAATAAGTGGGTGCCAGTATTATGATGGGCCAGTTGCTGTCTGTATCATCAGCTTGGGTGGATCCTGTTCCCATCATACATTATTCTGTTTAAAAGAATGCTGCCCACCCTAGCTTGTGAATAAAACATTGTTTCCACTTATCTGGATGCCTGTCTTTGAAGAAGCATTCCTGTCTCACACACAGCAGTATATACCAGGAGGAGATTTTTGTTCAGAAAATGTGTGGCTGCTTCCCCATGCAAGTAATTTGGGGTGGGACTGGCTGGTTTGTGACCGGTTGCAGGACTGAAGCTGAATCTTGCCCATCCCCATGAACTTGAGCTGTTTTGCTTTCTTCCTGCTCTGTTAGCCTTGGCAATTGTTCATGGGGGGGGTGTCTTGCCATGAGAAAGGGAGTAAAACTAAGCCAATCTCCTCCACAGATAGCCCGGGACCATCCCCATGTGCAGGCTTGGCTCGGACTAAATTGCCCAAACTGTGGTGAGAACAGTTTTTTCCAGGACCAAATTTGGTCCTGGTTTGGGCGATTTGGTCTGAGAAAATCGGACCAAATAAAAAATGCATGGGGACAGTCCCTCCCGAATCCGATTCGGGGTAAAGCATGCATGGGGATGTGCTCTATGCCATTCCATTGCTGAATTCAGGTTGCTTTTTGTGCTAATGTTCACTCATAAAAATGAAGACGCCCAAACAGTGGAGACTGGTGGTAGCCTTGCACGGGTGCTACACATTCCTGTATGGGGTGTCCTGGAACAGAGTAGGGCTTCTCTGCAATGGGTGCAGGTCCTTGTCAGTGGAGACCCCCAAATACATCTGCCTCTCCCTACACCCTTGCCTGAACTCCAACAGGCCAAGTCTCTTTTCCACTCGTGAATTCGTCCTTGGCTGTCCTCCAGTGTCAACAACGCTTCGGAGCCAAAATGCAAATGATGTGGTCTCTGCAGAAAGTGGCTATAGGAGGAGGAGGAAGAGGAGGATCCATACTTCCCCTTATCAAGCTCCATTGCATTGAGAGTTGTGGTGAAGGTCCTAAAGCAGATATTATGGCAATTTTCCTGTCAGTTTTGGCAGTTAGATGTGGAGAAGTCCACTCATCCTACAATTGCTGTCTGTGGAAATGCACTGTGCCACTTCAAAGAAGCAACCAAATGTGCTCTGAACTTGGTCATCTCCTTGCGACTCCTGGAGCGGCATGGCTTGTGGTCTTTCTCAGCTGGCAAACATTTCATTTCTGAGCAGACACTACAGGGCTCCCAATACTTCCTGAAGGAAACCTTAAGAAATTTGTCCTGTCCTGTCCTGTGTGCATTTGTGAGTGTGTGCCTTAAGAAATAACTCTGAGTAAGGTCAAGCCAGGCATTTTCTGCCTGTGGTCAGACATCGTTGATTCTGCAGGGGTTACAAGACCTTTACCTCAGGAGTTACACTTTTATCCTGAGGCAAACCATTTGAGACTTCTGGGTGAGAAGCCAAGAATGAGGACACACAATTTGCAGGAAGTATTTTTTATTCACGTGGTCTTCTTTAAAGTGATTCTGTGTGGAAGTTAGTTCATCCTCTTGTTGAGTTTCCCTCTAATCCCATGACGACTCCGGGTTGTGAGAAGTAAGTGTGTGGACACATGGAAATCACATGTTTGATTTGCCATCGAACAGAACACCTGTTTCTTCAACGAACTGTTTAACTGAACTGCATTTTTTCCCATTGAAAAGGGCCCTTTCAAAGCAAAGTTGTGAACACAATCTGTTCAGTTGAATCATTTGTGTTTGCAAGCAAGGGTCTGGTTTGGTTTGACTGAATTTCTGGATATTCAAATGCCCACCTGTTTGGTTGGATGTGAACATCCACGGATGTAAATTGTAGAAGAAGAAGAGTTGGCTTTTCTACCCTGCTTTTTCTCACCCATTTAAGGGGACTCAAAGCAGCTGACAAACCTTCTGTTTTTCACCCCACAACAGAATACCCTGTGAGGTAGGTGGGGCCATGAGAGCACAGAAGAGAGCTGTGACTAGCCCAAGGTCATTCAGCTGGCTTCATGTAGAAGAGTGGAATCAAACCCAGTATAAAGAAAGAATTCTGCTCCTTAACCACTAAACCAAATTGGCTCATGTCTTAGCCTCAACCTTTCCAATGGTGTGTCCTTACGGCTCTTTCTGGAAAGTCCCTCCAGACCAACTGGATGAACAGGAAGTCGCTCCCCTAGATGAAGCTGACCTTAAACAAATGAGGGTATTAAGTCTTATCAACACATTTAAGCTGGAGGCGAGCTACCTAACTGTGAAATTGTCTTTGCTGAAGGCTATACGTAACAGTTGAAGGCCTTCGACTGGGCAAATGTTCTTGAAGAAACTCAAACAGTTCCCTTGCTTTCCATCTTCAGATCTTTATTACCATGTAATATACAAAAAAAGCTACAAAAATGGAGAAAAAGAAAAGAACAGAAAGATAACCCTGGGGAAATGTGAAGCAGCCTGGTTTTGAAATGCTCTACCTTCCTCCATGTTGTATTCTGTATAAAACGAGGCAATATTTGTACATATTCACACACAGAGAGATCATCCATATATATATATATATATTTATAACAAAAGAATCAGAAATGTATAAAACAATCACTCGTGCCAAGTTCTTCTCATCGGAGTATTTACATCCAGGGCTCTTGGGGCAAGACGTAAGGCAGTGAGAAAGTCTCAGATTTGTTCCAAACATGTTTGAGGCTGCAACTCCTCTTCCAGGAGAGGTGGCTTCATTCCAGGCAGGTTGGGGAGGTACTTCATCCCACGGCACCTTTTGCATTTCTATATCTGAGCACAGAGGCTCCATTTTCTGTGGTACCTTCAATCCAAGGCAAGAAAAAGCACCAACACGCAAGCAATCTTGGAAACCATGATACTGCTGAAAATAGAAATGGGGTAGCCACAAGTGCCTTCTTTGGGTGATGGGGGTTGCCTGTATGGAGATGTGGCCTGTATGCTACCAATTTCTCTGAAGCTAGTTTGTCAGTTCTGTGCGAACAGGGCTTTGGTTCTTACTGTCAGGCCCTGAGAGTTCAAGACGACCATTAAAATTGACAGCAACAGTTGAGTTGTTCCCAGCATAGGGCACTTTGACTGTGAAAAATTAGTCCTTTCCTGAGTAAGAAACTGTGTGAAAGATCAGCATTTGTAGCCTGGCAGAGGATAATAATAATAATAACAATAACAATATTTTTAAAAAAATGAAGTATAAAATAACGACGATGCCACTACAGACAAATTCCACATTCACACTGAATTGGATCTTCGAAGCATTCTCCGCATGTGGAACCAAGGTACTTCGAGTTTTTCCTTTTCTCCCAAAGGATCACATTCAAGTCAAACATTTTGAGGATGGTTCTGGCGTCTGGAAGGCTTTGAGCTCCTCAGCTTTGCGAGCAATAATTTTTAGTAGATGTTCAGCTTATTTGAGTTTCTAGAGCTCTTTGAGGGTCACCTGGAACTTCTCCTCCGCTTCTACCACTTCAAGCAAAAAGGCCATGTGGTTGCTATAGTGCTGAATTATGTTGTTGTCCATATTCACCAATATTCTGCAACAGAACACAGAAGACTGGTAAGTCCCAGAACATCTTTTCCACAACTGATCCAGGAAAGGTTGGCTTACAAGGGCAAAGTAGGCAAGATACCATCCCATCCCATCCCATCCCACCCCACCCAAAACTCAAAGCAAGAGTTTTCTCCCATAGAGTTGTGTCTAACCTCTGCTGAACACATCTAAAACTGCATAGGAAAGCTATAGACTCCTAGGTACTGCATGCAACAGATCTGAGGCCTATTTGCACTACGGCCTCTAGTGAATGATTAGTGAACTTTTGGTGAAGAGCATACACACACAGAGTAGGCTGTTGCAGCCTCCAAGCGTGCCTGCCCTCACCAGAAGTTCACTAATCATTGACTAGATATGGAGCACGCGTTAACCATCCAGGCAGCGACCTTTCGCTCTTCTTTCAGCACTCTGGTGCTAGTGCGCTGGAACCTTGGGTGACCATAGACGTGACTGCACACGTGCAGAGCATCAACACTGTCAAGGAAACAGCACTTATGCACGCACAGTTGCGGAGGACAGCGCAGCCAAAATGGTGGTGCCCAGAGGAAGACTGGACCCAGGATTGAATAAGGTAAGTATTTGATAGTAGGGGAAGGGAACAGCCAAAGTTGACTAGCGCTCCAAGCGGGAGTGCTAGTCAACGCTGATTAATTGTGCTTCTTCCCTGTCCAGCCGATGGGAAGGGAAGGACCAAAGTGATGGCTAGATACAGGTAAAATGCAGGGGAGTCACCTGCACCATATCCACCCAGTGGCCACCATTACTGGCTCCTTTGTGACCAGAGCTGTATTATATGGTGGGTCCTGGTCCAGGACATGGAGGCCTACAGAAGACACACCTCCATGGTCAGGATTACTGTGAGACCCTCTTTGGTGGTACATGAAAGTGTCCCACTGAAATGTGTCCACAGCTGGTTCTGAAACTAAGAATGAAAGTTAGTGGGAGTGGGATGGTCTAGACCAGAAGAATAATGAGATGCCCCTTTCGTTACGTCTGAACACAGCCTGAGTTACTCTCCCACAGTCAAAACCTATGAGGAAAAAAAAAACATTCAGGAGGTTTTAACATGGCAGCCAACTTGGGGACATACGGAGGGCTGTCCAGGTTTCCCGGCTCACAGCTTTCCACTTTTATGAGCCTTCCCCCTTTTATGAGCCTTCCTTCTTTCCATCCCGCCTCTGCTTTTCTTCTAAGCCCAGGGCCTGGATCCTGCCCAAACAAAGCAATGAGCTCACCTACAAAGAACAGGCTGGGAGCTATTGGGGAAGAACCTGGGATGCTCTACTGTATCTCACTCACAAGGGAGATTTCAAGGAAACAGAGGAGTAAAAAAAAATCGCAGCAGAGAAGACATTCCCAGCCTGTCAGGCGAGGGGAGAAAGCTGCCGTTTGTTAAGAGGACTGGAGGCAGTTCAGAAACACAGCTGTTTCTTTTAAATGCCGCTCTGGAAAACCTCTGTTAACTGGTTCCCATGGAACTAAGCCTGTCCCTCAATGCCTCGAGGGCCTCGTTGCATGTTCTCAGTGAGATAAATATGTTTGGCAGTAGGTCTTTGGAAAAGGACAAAAGATCTCCTTAGCAGACATGCACAGACGTTACTTTAAGGGGGAAGAATACGAGCTGCTTCTGTTAGCATTATGATCAATCTTGACCCAAGTGTGAGGTGACTTTGTGACAACTTTGAAAGCAAGGGTATAGATCAGTGATGGCGAAATTCGCAAGAAAATTCGCAAGAAATACCCATAATTTTGTGATATTTGTAGCTCTAGTAAAAAAGTTATATTTTTGATATATGTATTTTATTAAAAGCAAAAACAAATAATTGTTTACATTTGCTAAATCTTCAATTGAAAGTTGGTATTTCGTACACTTCGAGAACAAGCAAGCACTACACGCCCAGGTGCCAGGGTGACCATGTGTGTCACCCAAAAGGGCTTGGTGTGTCACCTGTGACACGCGGGTCATAGGTTGGCCATCACTGGTATAGATGCTCTAATCTGCCAGATCAATTTGATGCATTTTTTAGTCCTGTATTTATTTATTTATTTGCATTTTTATCCCATCATATGCCTAGAGGTCTTAGGGAAGGTAACAACATTCAAAATCAAACATGTTAAACAATAAGAGTATATATTAAAACGGTGTCTGCAAGTGGGGAGGTAAGGTGTATCCTCATTGAACCAAAGGTCTGGGAAAAGAGGTGTGTTTCCACCTCAAGGGGGAGACTACTCCATAGCCTAGGGGCCATCACTGAGAAGGCTTAGGGGAGTGATACAACCAGGAGGGCCTCCCCTCCAGATCTTAAGGCACGGGCAGGCTGATATGGGAGTAGGCATTCCTTCAGATATTTGGGGCCCAAGTCGCTTAAGGCCTTATAAATTAAAGTTGACACCTTGAATTGGGCGAATCGGTAGCAAATTGGCAGCCAGTGCAACTCTTTTAAGACTGGCGCGATATGCATCCGGCCAGCTGTCCTGGTCAGCAATTTAGCAGCTGCATTCTGCAATAGCTGCAGCTTCCGAACCATCTTCAAGGGCAACCCCATGTATTACAATAGTCTAGCAACCAGGAAATGACATCCAGACATGGGTGAAAACCCTCAATATTCTTGGAACTACATAGGGATTTCCAACCATATTTGCAACAGTCCCAGCGTGGTCTTGCGTTAGTTGAGCAACAATCTGCTAAACTGATATTATGGAAATCTCAGCACGAACACTGGGGTTGGCACAATCATGATAGTTTGCCTGTCTGGCATTTGTGGGGCAGAAGTAAAAAAAAGATTAGCCATTGCCTAGCACTTTGCCACCAATCTATTTCATTTGTTTCCAACCAGACTCAAATGGCAGAGGGGAATGTAAGAGCAAATCAAGGCACAAGGGGGTTTATTGCTCAATTGTCAGGCCCAGGAAGAAGATTTGACTAGAAATTGTGTGGCAGTCATTATTATGGAAAACCCAGTGGCAATGGGTTTACTTTAACCCTTCAGACTTTTCCTCTGCTTGCTTAGCTCACTTTTTTACACAGTCCTTTTTGACTCTCTCTCTCTTTTTTACTGTAACTAAAAACCACAATCACTTTCTCTTTGGATTCTAGAATGGAGCAAATATCTTAACAAAACTACTGTGGAAAAACCCTGCAGGGTGTGTGTGCAGAGATGAAGGTGAACTCTACCGAAAAATTCCCCAAATAGCTTATGCATGTTCGTAAACTGATCACATCCTGAAAATATAGACCAATTCGCACTTGGCCTCTTACTTTGCAATTAGTTAACATCTGGGTAGGTGCATTTGCACTTGCAGGAGGCATTTACAGTCTAGAAATGCCCCCTGCCTGCCCAGATGTTAACCAGAGGCAAGCAAGCTGTGGTGCATGAAATCACGCACTGCTTGCAAACATTAACGAGAAGCTTACGTGGCATGCCCAGCCGTGAGCATTCTCACCATTTCCGGTGTGAGGGGCCATCTGAGGTACTGCACAAGTGTGCCGGCACCTCAGATGACCCCAGCATGTGCACATCATGACACTGGTGCCGGCACATGCGCAGTCCTGCTGGGCACAGCGATCAAAATGGCGGCACCCTGTCAGAGATCAGACACGCAACTGAATGCAGGCGTGGGGCTTATGCTTTGATGCACTAGTGTTCCAAAGTGTGAACACTAGTACACATCAGTCTACTCTGCACTTTTCCTATCCAACGGATGGGAAGCTAAGTGCAGAAATGCCCTATAACTTGACCATGGAACATGAACAGTCTGCAAACCATGTCCTATGAGGAACGGCTTAAGGAACTAGGAATGTTTAGTCTAACAAAAAGAAGACTGAGAGGAGACATGATAGCTGTCTACAAATACCTCAAGGGTTGTCACAAGGCAGAGGGATCAGCCCTGTTCTCACTCTCTCAAGGAAGGACTAGAAACAATGGGGTGAAACTGCAGGGGAAAAGATTTAGTTTAGATGTTAGGAAAAAATTTCTAACAGTAAGAGTGATCAACCAGTGGAACAGGCTGCCACGGGAGGTGGTTGGTTCCCCTTCGTTGGAGGTCTTCAAGCAGAGACTGGACGGCCATCTGTCTGAGATGGTTTAGGAGATCCTGCCTTGAGCAGGGGGTTGGACTCGATGACCCAGGAGGTCCCCTCCAACTCTACCATTCTATGATTCTATGATTCTATGAACGGTTTCAGTGCTGGAAAAATCTGAATACAGGATAGATTGAATTGGTGGCAAGATGTCTTGGAATAAAAAAATGGAAGGATATTTTGAGGTATGATACTGGGGAATCGGCGACTGCTTCAGACCATCTTAAACACTGAAAATCAGGGATGTGTATGAATGTTCTAGACATTTAAAATTCGTTCGGATTATCTGAAAGATTTGAACGTAATACATACGTATCTGTACGAATATCATATGTATCTGTACGCATTTTCACTTATAATACGGAACAAAAACGGGATGCATATGGGATAAGACAGGATGCATGCGAAATGAGTACAGATACATATAACACATATGAATGTTGTCGACGTTCGTATCTTCAAATTCGTGTCTAACATTCGAACGAATAGATTTGAATGTATCGGATTGGAATCGGTTTTTGTTGCATTCGGATTTTAAACATTCAAAGCGAACGGAATGTTTTGACGTTCGATTTGACTCGGATTCAAATGCAGAAACAACATTCGTGGACTCCCCTACTGACAATGTCCACAGTCAAGGCGCATAGAAGCCATCTATTTTTACAAAGCTCCAGGTGCTGACAAGAAAGCCACCAGTTTCAATAAAGGGACAAAGAACCTCAGCTTCTCAGCATCCAGACACAACAGAATTAGGAGAGAGGGGGAGAGAGCAACCCGAGGCCAAATATGTTCCCCCCACCCCCAAGGACAGAAGCATGAATAGGAGGGAATTAAAAGGAAAAGACTAGCAACAGTCTAGTCCATTTCTTTTGTCTCTAACCAGACTCAAATGGCAAAATGGAATGTAAGAGCAAATTAAGACCCCGCTGCTCAATTTTTAGGCCTGGTGGGAGGATGTGGCTAGAAATTATTTGGCCCAACAGGTGCTGCTTACTCTAGCAATGGCACAAATATGAGCAAGCAATGTTGTCCTATATTGGAGGGCATCTGTAGTGAGTGGTTAATGGAGTAGGCCGTTGGAGTTCCCCAAGACACATTTTCTGTGACTTGGGCAACAAATATCTAAAGCAGAGGTGTCAAACTCAATCCGGCCAAGGGTCGGATTAAAAAAAAAAAAATACTGTGAGGGCCAGGGGGCGTGACCGGGGGCGTGACCGGGGGCGTTGCTAGAGAACAGAGGAGGGGCTGGGGGCGTGGCTGGGGCAGGGCTAGGGCGGGGCTGGCTGTCCATGGTGGCGCCCGGGCAATGGAGGGTCCCGCCGCGCGCGCTCGCCTCGCGTCGCCTTGCCTCACCTCCTTCGCGCCCAAGGAGGACGGCGATGGGTGGTGGCGTGGGGCACGGCGGTGGTGGCGTGGGGCGCGGCGGCGTGGGCCGCAGCGTGGGCCGCGGCGTCAGGCGCGGGCAGGCCGTATTAAAACGCCCCGTGGGCCGCATCCGGCCCGCGGGCCGTATCTTTGACATGCCTGATCTAAAGGAACACATTCTCCCATATTGACCTGCCCATGCCTTAAGATCTGGAGGGGAGGCCCTCTTCAGTAGTAAAAGGGGTGAGCACTTGGGAGAGGGCCTTCTCAGTGATGGCCCTCAGGCTATGGAACAGTCTTCCCCTTGAGGTGCGTCAGGCACCTTCACTGTACATGTTTATGAGGGCAGTGAAGATGCACCTCTTTGCCTTGGCCTTTGCTTAAATGGGAATATACTCTTTCTTCTTACTTTACAGACACTGTTTTATAGTTTTAGTATATACTGTTGTTTTAACATATGTCTGATTTTAAATGTGGTTACCCGCCTTGAGACCTTCGGATATAGGGTGGGATAGAAATATAACAAACAAATGTTTTAAGTTCCCAAACAATGTGCACGGTCTAAAAAAGGCTCCATACTTTATATGCCTCCGAGGTGAATGGAGAAAGTAGATGTCTTTCTTTGGGCCTACTTCAAAATGTGTTATCCAACTCCAGGGCTCTTTGACAAACATTGGGTCTCTTTGCTTTTTAGTATCTCAGGTATTGCCCTGAGCTCTCAGTTTTTCAAATTTTATTGATCAGAAAATCCATGAGGGTCTGTGAATATTCACTGGCCAGAGCTCAGTGGCAGGATGCCTCTAAGGCCATTTGCTGGGATTTGAGAGCAGGTGAAGGTTTTGCCTTCGTCTCCTGCTTGAGAGGCCCAGGAGCAACTGGTGGGCCACTGTGTGGGACAGGATGCTGGACTAGATAAGTTGTGATCCAACCCAGTAGGGCTTCTCTTATGTTTATGTTCTCCTGAGTCTAGAAAACATTAGCCTTTTTTAAAATGCAACTCTTCGCCTTTGTTGTTTGGTTCCCACAAATCAACCACAATGTTATACTGAGAGCTGACTGGATATAATAGTTACTGTATAATTTGAAGGCATTGCATAATCTAATTCTCCTATCCCTCCTGGTGACCACAAATGAAGTCCAGTAAAACGAAGTGCACTGAATTATGATGCAATTGTCTCTAAAGATGATATGTTCTTTGAATGAGTGTAATTATAATAAAATACAATTTACATCTTTAATTCCCAGGATTCTACTTGGGATAAAAATGATAGGCTGTGGACCATTCATGGACCCTGAAGTAGCCAGATTTGATTTAGATTAGGCTGCAAGTGCATCAGCTTGGATGATAAAAATTTCAAACGACTTTGGTGCTCCTGCGTTGGTATAGATAGAATCTCATCAGGCAGGTGGGATCTCACACACATTTTCCATCCAAGACTACATCAGTCTAGTATCATCTGCCCAAATGACTCCAGAAGGCCATTTTGACCCTCCCGGCTTTCAGAAACAAACATGGGTGCTCTGATGTTTGAGATAAGTTAAACCTGTTGTGACCTCAGGCAACCACTTTGGGAGATAGCAGAAACACCCGTTAAGTTACCCAGATAATTCTGTGTGCACATAAACACATGTCTTGCTAATTCCTTTTCCATAGGGTAATTTGTTGATTTAAAAATAGTGCACAAGGTCCTGCTACCCTTATTTCAGAGAATTCAAGAGGGCAGCTGCGTTTCATGTATGTTCAGATTTGAATCTGAAACAGCTGCTCTATTTGCTGTGGAGGAGCTTTTTCAGGACAGATAGAGACGTCCAACACCAAGTCCCAAACAGATAAAATCCTGTTTGGGGGTAATATAGCGCCATTATGGTGCTACTATTGCTCACAGACCTTGATATTGAGGTTTACCAGTGGGCCCTAATCCAGAACATGGCGGTTTGCAGAACCATCACTCCTTGCACTTCTGGTGGTGGTAGAGCTGCAAGAAGGGTCTTCTCATAGTGGCAAAAGGCCTTGGGTTCACATTGACCTGAGACAGTCCATGCCCAGTGTGATCGGTCAATCACCTGCAACCGATCCCGGGGCTGGTCCTCTTCAGGGCAATGTCATGTTGGTTGTGGTGCCCTCCACAACTGCACGTATGTCAGCGCATTGCTATGATGATGCTAGTGCTCTGTGTATGTGCAGTTACACTGTTGTGCCAGCACGCTTGTGCAGCACTTCAGACAACCACAGAGCACTGGAAAAGGTGTGGATGCTTGCCAGTAGATAGGCCAGGTAAGTCCCTGCGTAAGGTTAGTAAAGTAAAGGTGTAGAGCACAATTTCATGCTCCTCACCTAGGACATGATTAGGGAACTTCTGGGTAGGCAGGGGACACTTGGAGGCTGTAGCAGCCTCCTCAAGGTGCAAATGCTCTTCCCCAGAAGTTCCATAATCATGCACTATGGGCTGTAGAGCGAATAGGCCCATGGATGGCGTTTGTGCAGTTCTGAGGTGAATTGTTCATGAGGTTGCCTTACACTTTGGGAAGGTCTCCCGCACAAACCTTGTGAGATTTTCTCCCGCAAAATTTGTGACAGGAAGAGGAGAACCCTACAATTCCAGGGCAACCAACAACCCTTGTCAGAATTTCCCATAAACTCACCCTGAAAGGTTCACATGGCAATGAACAAACCCAACCATTCAGTGCAAAGGTGAACAGTCTATCACTTACCCTCGTTTGCACTTTTTGTAGACTTTATAAATGCTTTCTTCAGGTAGGCCGTATTTTTCTGAAATCTGAACAAAGTAAAGAAAGATTATATTGATTCTATCCTACGTATATGAATGAACGTATGCCGGGTAAGAGGCTAACACAGGAATTACGTGTCCGGACTAAGAAACCAAATGCAGATCTTGCAGGGGGCAAAGGAGCAATTTTAGAGTAGCAGAGAGAATTTCCAAAAGAATACACTGCTGGAAGGAATTCTGGAATGTTCTTTACAAGAAAGCTGGACACATCTGGAACTGGAAAAGTTGCAGGAAAGCAACTAGGGAGCATGGGCACGAATATTCGTAGGCATTTGAAATTCGATCGAATGTGCCGAATTTTGACATTCAAATTCAAATAGAATGTCCATAAATTCAAATTTAACCATTTGAACTGAATTTCAAATTTTGGGACTATTCATTTCCCGCATCCGTACACATCCATCCAGGATGCAAACCGGTTGCGTACGGGATAACTACTGGATGCATACACACATGTATGGACATGTACAGATGTGTACAGATGTTGGGAAGATGCGTACGGGCAGCTACGCATGTTGTCGACATTCACAAGTGTAAATCTGAATCAAAAATTCCCTTTAGGCTGCGTTCACACCTAAGTTTTAATCCAGCTTCAGACCACTTTCAGAATCGGAAAACACCTGTAAAGAAGGTGTTTTCATTTGGCATTGTGCCACTCAAGAAAATCCACCTTCTGGGGTAGATAACATGGAAAGGAAGTGATTGGTCAGTTTGCTGTTGTGTTCTCTTGTTCTGAAAGTGGACTGAAAGTGAATTCAAACTTAGGTGTGAATGCAGGCCTCTACTACTTGGGCAGAGGAGTAAGGGAAAAGCAATCCTATAAATTCACATTTTGTTCCCAAGAACTATTTGTTCTTTTCCAGTTTGATAGTCTGCAACCCGCAACAGCCCCCCCCCAGTCTAAAACACACCCATAAAACTGACTATCAGATAATTTCAACAGATTGTTTGCTCTATTCCTTGGCTCAGAAAAGAAGAGCTGGTGTTATCAGGATTTATGCTGATAGGCATCACTAAAATATGCTTAGACACTGTGTTCTCTTTAAACATTGAAAAGCGGGGTGGGGCCCAGCTGGTGGAGGGGAGTGCCTTAGGCTTTAGAAGGCAAGATGTGGAATGGTGAGAGAAGAATTTTATCCAAAAAAACAGACTTGGAAAACTGACTGTAGGAAAAAACGCCAGATGTGGAAAATGTGAAAGCGTTGCTATCACTAGAAGAAAAAGGTAGGCACGCTCAACCGAGGCTGTGGTCACACCGAAGTTTTAATCCAGCTTCAGTCCACTTTCAGAGTGAGAGAACATCTCAGCAAAGTGGCCAGTAATTTTCTTTCCACATTATCTATCCCAAAGGTGAATTATATGATGCCAAAGAAAACAGCCTCGCACTCTGCGGATGTGTTATCTCGCTTTTGAAAGTGGACTGAATCTGGATAAAAACTTAGGTGTGAATGCTGCCCAAGAGTTGAAGTGGGCTGCAGATTTTTTTTCTTGGTGTGTTTGATTCTTGGTCCCTGAACACAAGTCAGGACAAGAATAGGGTGATTTATCATCGGGTATATAAATGATAGGGATCATTTACGCTTTCTAGATTGAAGCTAAAAGGTTTGCACAGGTACTTAAGGGCTGCGGTCACACTTAAGTTTTAATCCAGCTTCAGTCCACTTTGACAGCAAGAGAATACATCAGCAAAGTGGTGAGCTGTTTTCTTTCGGTTAAATAACTCAGAAAATTCACCTTTGGGATAGATAATGTGGAAAGAAAATTACTAGTCACTTTGCTGATGCCTTCTCTCACTCTGAAAGTGGACAGCCCAAGTGATACCAAGAAACTTTTTAAAGCAAATTATGTGAAATCATCCTAAAAGTGCTGTTTGCTGCTACCACCTGGCCTGGCCTGTAATATTTTAGCACCTGAGACAGAAAATCCAATTTATTCTTTGAGCCACTGGTGAGCTGAATTTGTCTGAGGTACTTGCCAGTTGTTCAAATAATGGCTTCATTGCACTGAAATCTCAGGATATCTGTCACGTTCTGCCATGCTGGGATGGAAATTAGGGGAAGTCATTTAGGAGGGGGTGGAATTGATGGGAAAGAAAGGCTATTGCTTGCTGCTGTTCTTGCGTTGTATACCACCAAATTGTGGCAGATTCCAAGGGCACCTCTGCGCAGTTTTCTTGGCAGAGATACAGAAGTGGTTTTCCATTGCCTCCTTCCTGGAAGAGGCTGGGGTATGAACTGAAAAGCTTTTGCTTTCCAGGCAGTTTGCTCTACCGCTGAGCGACAGCCCCTCGTAGACTCCATGGGGGTCCCTCTATGCAGTTTTCTTGGCAGGGGTACAGCACTGGTTTTCCATTGCCTCCTTCCGGGAAGAAGTTGGGGACTGAACCAGCAACCTTCTCCTTTTTAGGAACTTCCCTGAACCACTAAACAAAAGCCCCCTTCTAAGAGAGAAGTAGGACAAAATTAAACCAAATGGGCTGTGAGCTGGCATTCCTGCCCCTCCAGCTTTTGACAGCGGCTCTCAAGACAGCACAGTAAAATATTGTGAAACAGAAGATCGAGAAAGGACTTACAGCATTCCTCAGGCCTTTGAGGTCTGGCGTCTTCAGCATGAGAGCGTCAAAAACCTCTTCTGATTCTCTCCTTACGTAGAGCAAAACTGAAAGATAGGACAGACAGATGTCACCTCCTAGTCTGGCCTATGAAATCTGAGGAATTACAAGCATAAAGACAAGGCCAGGTATCCCACCCTCAGCTCAGGTTAGAAAACAAAACACTAAAACATCTTTAAACAATAACCGTCTCACCCTGGCAGGACTACAACCAGAGAAAACTATGGGCGTGTCCCCATGCTGAAAAAACTGCGAAGCGATTGCGAGATCGACTCGGGAGCGTCCCCAAACAAAGCACTAGTATGTGGCACACGGGAGTCAATACATGTTAAAAAAAAACCCCACTTCGCAAGTGTTTTCAATGTGAAATAGGGGGTTAACATGTATTGCTCAGGGGTCATGCGGACGCTCCCGGGTTATTAGCAGGCGGGACTTTGTTGTCCCTGCCGCTAATGCTGCGATGGTAACGAGCACAGCCCCACAAAAATGTTTAGTATTATAACAGAGCTGTGCTGACAGGTGGGCATAGGGCACCCAGCTGGGCAACTGCCAGGTGGATAGAGGGGCTGTAAAGAGCCAGGAAGATTTAAAAAAATAGACGTGAGAGCCATTTGAAACAGATGGGGCTCTCGTCTGTTTTCTAAAATCTTCCCTGCATGGGGACAGGGACGGGCGATTCGAATCCGCGTTGCCCCAAACCACATGGAGACGCTTTACTGCGTGTTATAACACGGATTTTTATCACACGTGTCCAAAGCGTATCAGCTGGCTTGTATGGGGACATGCCCTATGCCTCAAAGGCCCAGGTGAAGAGGTACATTTTAACCAGGTGCCAAAAAGAGCCAAGGGGCCACCGCTGAGAAGGTCCTATGGTGTACTACAGCACCTCTTACATCTGAGGACAGAGGAATGGCAAGAATTTCCTCACACTGTGATCTAAAAGCATGGGCACGTGTATATGGAGAAAAGCTTTCCTTCAGATATTCAGGGCCCAAGCCATTTATATGTCAATATCAACACCTTGAATTGGGCTTAGTAGAAAGACAGAATTTCCCATCAGCAGTCATGCTGCTGCATTCTGCGGATGTTTGAACTTCTGGGCCATCTTCAAGGGTAGCCCAATATAGAGTGCATTACAGTAGTCTACTCTGGAGGTTACCCAGAGCATGGATCACTCTGGCTAAGTTGGAGAATCTGACCCAAGACCTCCCAGGTTCTACACTAGGTGGCCTGCCTCTTTGCAGCATTTTGCTGGAACCAGACAAAGGATTATAGGAAGGAATATGATGTTAAGATGGAGTTCTTTCCCCCTAAAGCAGTGGTTCTCAACCTTCCTAATACTGCGACCCCTTAATGGAGTTCCTCATGTTGTGGAGACCCCCAACCATGGGGGCAGAGCAGCTGGGAGGTGGGAGGGAAGGACGGTGGGAGACTCGTCATGACCCCTCTGAAAGGGTAGTTCGACCCCCAAAAGGGTCCCAACCCCCAGGTTGAGAACCGCTTCCCTAAAGCCTGGAAATTGACACCTCTCATCATGTTTTTAGCTGCCCCTTGAGAAGACACCTTCCTTTCCCCTGGTTGCTTCCTGGACCTGGAACAGAGTGATGGGAGTTGGTGTTCAGGGACTTCCTGGAGGGCTGCAGTTGGGCACTCAAACACACAGGAGGTCTGGCCTACCCTACATCCCCTGCATTCCTTCATTGCTTGCTCTGGTCCAGCAGAATTACCTCGTTGGGGGTCTTCTTCTTTCGGTTGTTTGGAAACTAAAGGATCAAATTCATCTGGGAATGATGGGCAACTCCGTTTTAAGGGCAACCTGAGAGAAGAGAAAGGGAGGTCAGAGGAGTCCAGAAATGACATGGTGCTCCCACTGGAGATGGCTCAACCACTAGGCAATCTAGATGACCACCTAGGACCTCATAGATGCAAGGGACTAGTCAGCACAAACTAAATTAACAAGCAAAATAGCCTTCCTGTGCTCCCAGACAGGGATGTTCACAAATGGAATTTGTTCCGTTTGGTGAATATTGAACTGAATGTAAGAAAATTCGTATTCATTCAAACAGATTCCCTTCCAGGATGGTAGGATTCTATTCAAAACGAAGGTATTTGTCCAGATTCATCCAAATATCCAATACGAATGAATTCATATCCCGTACGTATCCTGTAACATATACACTCTGAAAGCGTCAAATGCACCTTGAATCCACTTTGAATCTGCTCTCAAGCCATGTAGAATTCACTCTGGATCTGTTGCAGATGTGACCGGTGCAGCCGCTTTCCCACCTCCCCATTTCAGGAATGTTCTGAAGATTCATACAAATGTTCTGAAACATTTGTATTCATATGTATGTCAATGTACAAATGTTGTAATATTTGGTTCGTATGCAAATGTCCAAATTCCTATGAATAACAGAATAACGCGTAATCTGGAGTTTCTTGCACTATACAGAGAAATTAAAGTCAGAGGTCCTCATATATGATTTTCAGCTAGGGCCTTGCTAGCTTCCATAAAACTTAGTGAGGCATTCAGTTTGAATTTAAATGCCGGAATTTGAATGAATCTGATTGAGTTTCAAACGTCTAGAATATTCTTGCACATTCTTACTGTTGATAGAGATGTGCAAAACTGGTTTTGGTTAGAACCGATTCAAATGAAACAGGAGTTTTTGAGCTGGAATTAAACAGGGATGTTTGGGTTTGAACCAAACATGCTGCCTGTTCAAAAACAGAGTTCAAATTCGAACTGAACAAAGGGATGTTCTAATGAAGAACCTGTTTAAGATTTGACAGTGTTTGAAAAAAAATTCAGAATCTATCTGAACCAACCCCTGTCCTGTTTGATTCAAACCAAACAACACACAGAAAAAGGTTTGCAGACATTTCTGATCATTGATGCTGAGATCAGAAACTGAGTTTCCCATGTAAAAATGGAAGACCAATCAAATAAGTATAGGTGAACACTCCTAGATATTGACTATATTTTGGATAGAAATAGAAATCTTTTTTTAGTACCTGCTAGGGTCATGTGGAATGCCAGAAGAGGGTAAAGCCTGTTAAAAGGACAAAAACAAGCATATTTTAGTTCTTCGTCATCAAAAGTGATCCTAACATTTGGGACTAACTAGTGATCTAATTCTCTCTTGCTCTTATGCTGTTTCATCTTTTAATGCACCCCCATCAATTTCAACGAAAGTTAAATTTGTGGTATAACACTTTGTGGGATTTGCACGAATACTTCTAACATTCGAAATCCATATGAATTTGGCCGAATTCAGACATTTGAACTCGAATTGAATGTTGGCACATCTGAAGATTGGCATTTGGATTTGAATACAATGTTTTGATACATTTGTAAGAAGCTTGGTGCGGAGCTCCAGATGGGATTTATATACTATTCGTATGCATTTGTATGGGATCGAACATTTTATCGAACATGAATCCCACCACATACAAAGGGGATCTATTTGAACAAATATGAATTCAATTCATTCATGCATATCCCTACTTTTTTTTCCCCTTTAACTTTACACCATATTCCAACATTTAGGATATTTCTGCTTTCTCCCATCTCCCCCTACAAGTCCAGTTTCTCAGTCATTTCTCATGATTAGGGGACTCACCGTTCCACATCTCTGGAGGTTTGAAAAATGGACATTGGGAATAAATAAAACTGGCTGAGTCTCCAGATCAGCTTGTGGCTTCAGGTATGTGATTTCATTGCCTCTGAAGCCTGAAACCAAACAGCTTTTGAGACCTGGAAGAAAGAACAGAAATTCCATTTTCCACCATGCCTGGTGCTACTGAATGGTGAAGAAGGGGAGAGCAAAAGTCATTCATACTTCACTGAGACTATTCTGACTGGTATTACCAGAACATCAAGCATATTAAGAACTTCCTTTCTGCACACCGCTGTGGTTTTAGGGAAGCCACTTCCCTTAGACCACACAGGTGTGCAGAAGGAAGGCTCCTAGTACACCTGCTGATTTGGTATATTGGCCAATTGAGAATCACCCTTTGTGACTGAACACCCAGAACAGAAGACCAACATGGATGGGTGAGGAACCACCTGCAAACTGAGAGTCCCAAAAACCATGCAGAAAGAAACATAAAACAAAGCTAATGAGCAAACACCCAGAAGTAGACCTAACACACTTGCAATTAATGTAACAGAACCTCCGTCACCAAAGTCTTAGGGTGGTGGGAGATGCTCAAGACCAGATGGACCTTCTAGAGAACTTTGCCATGGGAAGTGAGTTCCCACAACCTCCAAGGTTGTGGGAAGAATAGTTAGTTCTTTCTGATAAAAAGAAAGGAGAGAAAAAGAAAAACACCACCACCAAAATGTTCTAGAATATGGCACAAGAGTTTCTGCCTTATCCTATTATTGGGTATTTTTCCACTTAGCACTACCCATTAAGGACCCATTAAGGACCCATTAAGGGTCCTTATGGGTGTTTAATGGGTACTCTAATGCTAGTGGAAAAACACCCATTAATAACTCCTACAGTGCCTACAGTAATTAGGCGCTTTATATGCATCAAAATTAAGACACATGCGCTGTCTGATGCTTCTGATGAGACATGGAAGAGAAAGGGACCAAAGAGTGAAAGTACAGGATGGAGAACAGTTTGACAGGCCAGAAGGGCAGCCAACATTCAGTTTTTCTTTGCAGGTGCAACGTGAGAAAATCCCTTATTTCAATTTAAGCAGTTGATGCGAAAAGTTCAGAGTTTGATCACAGAACTGTGGAATACGATGGCCAATCAAAAGTCTATGTAGAAGTATATAAAATCGTGCATGGTTTGGAACCATGGGACACTCTATGAAAATATGGGTGGGATAGTTAGGAGAGACAAGGGAAAGTATTTTTCCATCCAGAGGGTCATCGGTCCATGGAATTTATGACCAGAAGAGGTGATAACAGCAACCAATCTGGCTGGCTTTAAGAAGGGATTAGGCAAATTCACGGAGGACAGAAGTATCAATGACTCCTACAATGGATGCCCAGATACCACCTCCGGGTTCGAGAGACAGGCAGGATGCTTCTGAAGGCCATTTGCAGAATTTTGTCTTTGTCTTCTGCTTGAGATGCCCAGAAGCAATTGGTGGCCACTGTATGCAGGACGAGTCTGGCTGTGACCTGATCCAGTAGGGCTCCTCTTATGTTCTTAACAGAGTCCAGGAACTCTCTGTTCCTTGCATTTAGGCAAGTTATGTTATTTGCATCTCATGGACCTCCTGGGCTTTTTCACCTTCACTGCTGGGTTTTAAGAACCAGATAAACTTTAGTGGTTTTTTAGTGGCCCTTCGAGTTCTTGTTCCTGCTTTCAGTGGCTATTTTTGTCTTCTGCACACATATTTTCGTGTCCTTTGTATATTTATTATGTTTTTATTTGACATGCCACTTATCCCCCTTTGCATATGAATTTGTTTTGTAAGCTTTCTGGGGAAAACGGGCCTTGAAATCCAGTTGGGACTAGGCTGACCTGGTCTCGATCTGCTCTTCCTGGAACAAAAGTTGATGCAACTTCCCAGCTGGCCTTCAGCTCCTAGGCAAATGACACTTGGGGTATGGACTGAGTTGCAAGTCATGATACCTTTCACTGCTGGCTTCTTCCTCTCTCAGGGTTGTACCTCCCCAAAGTGTCTTTCCTCAAAGGGAATGTTGATGAGTGACCCGTGTGAGGGAAACCGTATTACGGTATTTGGAAATCCAAGGGACAGAACGGAAAAATCCTGGCTGGAATAGGAAGGATTCTGATGGAATTTATAATAAAGCGAAAGCTGGAATCTTTGTGGCACTTCATCCTTGGGAATAGTCTGGGCTGTGAGAACAAAACGATCCAAAGTACGATTCCAGAATCATGAGCGAAAGATCAAAATTGGCAAGGAGAAACATCATCAAAACCGACAAATGTTTAAAGGAATGCCTTCTCCATTATTGATTTGCTGAACCTTAAGATCTGCAGGTGACACTCCCCTGGTTGTACCACCATTTTCAGTAGCTAAAGGGGTGGCTACCTGAGATAGGGCCTTCTCGGTGGTAGCCCCTAGACTGTGGAACAGCTTCCCCCGCCCTGAGGTGCACCAAGTGTGGTGATGATGCACCTTTTCATCCTGGCCATTGGCTGAGGAACAGGTTCGTCTAAAGACTTTCAGGCACTGATATTGTTTTTTTTTTAATTTTTACAGTTATAACTCATCCTGGCACCTTCAGATATAGGGGAGGCTAAGATTAGACAGACAGACAGACAGACAGACACATACTGAGAGTGGCAGAAAAAGGAAACTGAAGAAGAATTCTACTCTTGGGTGGAAGTCAATTAAAGACAAGACCATCCCAGTTATACTAACCATTGTTATTGGCATCTAAATTTTTCCCTCTTCTCCTGAACTGTTTCCGTTCATCATCTCGCATTTTCCTCTCAGCACCCTGGGGAGGAAATTAAAGAGTTGATACAAACCAAACTTTAACATATCGCCTGCTAACGATGGTGAAATCAACACAGAGCCAGGTGAGGAGATGTTGAGAGCACCTTCTGTCCTTGTCTGCCCCTTTCATGTGCTGTTCAGAAAGGAAACACCTGGACCACAATATCCATTTCACCCAGTGCTCCTAATCCCTTTCCTTTGTTCTGATCCCACTTTACGCTCAACCTCCAGTCATGTCGCAGATAATGACTTGCTATGGCTGGTATCGCCTTGCTCCTGATTTGGAGAGGCCATGTCTTACATGATGATTTGGATATCCAGGTATCCAAATAGTTACTTGAATATCTGGATTAAGAACACAAAAGGGGCCCTGCTGGATCAGGCCACTGCTTGAAAATATCCAGAAGCAATCGGTGGGCCATTGTGTGAGAGAGAATAGGCTGTGGCCTGATCCTGCGGGGCTCCGCTTAGTTAATGGAGGACAGGTGTACCAATGGCTACCAGAGTGGATGCCTAGATACTGGCTCCAGGTCAGAGGGACGAGCAGGATTCCTCTGTAGGCCATTTGTAGGTTATGGTTTTGCCTTCATCTTCTGCTTCAGACGCCCAGAAGCCTTGGGTGGGCCACTGTGTGACACAGGATACTGGACTACACGGGCTGTGGCCTGATCCAGCAGGGCTCCTCTTAGGTTCTTATGACCTTCTGGTGAAGGTGGGCTATAAATTCTTAAATAAGTATGGCGTCCTTCCTACCCTGGAAGTGACCTCTTGTGGTGGGATAAGTGTGCAGGAAACCTCTGTTGCTTCACCTATCAATTCAGCTGTGGGCACCTTCTACCTAAAGACTGATGATGTCAAGAAATTTGGCTGGCAGCTTCTGCTTCATCCCTTTGGTCATGAGCCTCCTCTGGCCCAGCTTTTATTCTGCGTAAGGTTTTCCTACAGGCTTCACTCTACCTTATCACAGAAGATCTTGATTTGACAAACAGCTCGGTGGACGAGCCGGTTCGTTCCGGTACTGTAGTCATAAGTGTCTATTTGAAGATTCAGAGGAACCCCCTTCACGCCCTTCTGAGAGGAGAAGTCTGTGCTCAGGCAGTTCACACCAATGAACACCTGCAGAAAAAGTAGGAAAGCTCTGTAGCATGCCAAAAGAAGGAGAAGAGTTGGCTTTTCTACCCTGCTTTTCTTGCTCATTTAAGGGGACTCAAAGCAGCTGACAAACCTTATGTTCTTCTCCCCACCACAGACACCCTGTGAGGTAGGTGGGGCTGTGAGAGCTCGGAAGAGACCTGTGACTAGCCCAAGGTCACCCAGCTGGCTTTGTGGAGGAGTGTGGAATCAAACCCAGTGACTAAGAGATATGGGTCTGGCTCCCTAACCACTACACCAAAGTGGCTCATTGTATAGCTTCCCTAAAGGGATTTAGAATCCATACAGTCCAACAGCACAACTGAACACACAAAGCCTTGTGGTCACACCTAAGGTTTAATCCAGCTTCAGTCCACCTTCAGAGTGAGATAACACCTCAGCAAAGGGACCAGGAATTTTCTTTCCACATCATCTATCCCAAAGGTGAATTTTCTGAGTTATTTAACACTGAAAGAAAACAGCTTCTCACTTTATTGATGTACTCTCTCACTCTGAAAGTGGACTGAAGTCGGATTAAAACTTATGTGTAACTGTAGCCAAAGAAACTTAGTCATTGACTTGCATGATATGATGGGACAGAGCACAGGGCTCCTGCACCTTTAATAAGTCCATAAAAGAGGGAGATTCAGCAGATGGGACTGGTCTCATACGCCAACATTAACATCTTATTTTTCCCCTTGATGGTCATGGTGTACTACAGAACACTCTGGTAGTGGTATCTATGCACAAGACTCTTTGGAAGCACCCTTTCCAAACTACAATTCCCAGCATCCCTTGAAGGGAGCCATGAGCCAAACTAGTTCACCCAAAGACACCCACAGATCAGTAGTGCAGACAGAGAGGGACGCCACACATTTCAAATGGATTCGACCGTACCTTTGCTTCTTCAGCAATGTTCCAGACGAAGGACAGCGCATTGTATGCCACCTCTTCAATATGCTGAACAGTATTGAAATTTTCTTTACAGTCAGCTGAAACAGGCACAAAACTTGCAGTTATTTTTGATTGCTTAATCATAATTTTTGAATTAAGTAACTGTCATGTGTTCGAAGAGGTGAGCCCCACCCTTTGGTGGCCATGGGAAAACACTCCTAAGCCTTATGTGAATCCTGCAGGGACTTTTCAGTTAGATTTGTCTACATTGGTGGAGAGAGAGAGAGAGAGAGAGAGACTCACGTGTCCACACTGAGGCCCTGATCACACCTCCACCTTAAACTTTCTTCAGTCCGTCTTCAGGTCTGAATGATCACACCCTGTCATTTCTATCCGTTTTATTTGAGGACTTTCCACCCTCAGTTTGGACTTTCTTGAATTGCAAGTCCACTAATAGAATAGATGGAAATGAAAAAGTGTGACCTGAAGGAAGGATGAAGAAGGTCTAAAGCAGCGGTTCTCAACCTGTGGGTCGCGACCCCTTTGGGGGTCGAACTACCCTTTCAGAGGGGTTGCAATGAGTCTCCCGCCTTCCTGCCCCATCCTCACCCAAGCTGCCCTGCCTCTGTGGTTGGGGGTCTCCACAGCATGAGGAACTGCATTAAGGGGTCATGGCATTAGGAAGGTTGAGAACTCCTGAGGGATTTTCGCATTACTCCCGTTCCGTTTGGAACGGGAGTAGGACGGGAAGCCTAAGACAGCTCACGACGCTTTGAGCATTCACACAGAGGGGCGCAGGGATGCGTGTAAACGCATTCCGGAGCACCCGTGTGCGAATGCTCAAAGCGTCGTGAGCTGTCTTAGCCGGCAAACGATGGCAAGGGGCGGGGAGACAGCTGAGGAGGCTCCCGCAGCCAGCGCTGGCTGAAAACAGCTGATTGTCAAAGCTGCGCCGGCAGGGGAGGCGAGCCCGCGGCTGTTAGGGAGAGAGAAACATGCGCGAACGCTTCTCCTCCCGAACGCCTGCGGGCAGTTCGTGCGCGCCCGAACGCATGTTGAGCAGTTTAAAGTGCTCTACATTTGGAACGCGCGGAAGACAGCTCCGGACATGCCGGGACGCAAACTCGGCCGCAGCAAAGCGAATGCTGCGCCCGGAGCTGTCTCCCGCGCGTTCCAAACCCCCGTGTGCGAAAACGTCTCTGGTCTAAAGTGAAGGTGTAACCATGGCTATAAGGAAGCCCTCTTCCTTCTCTGTTTTTTACAGACTTTTCAACTGTGAATCCTTGTTTGGCTAATTGGATACTCTGTCTTCTCCAACTAGCACCAGCCAGGGAGCAAGAAGCAAGAATTTCCCTTGTGTGCAATTTTCCGTTTGCTTAAAATATTTATATACTGCTTCGCACTGAAATATAATCTTGAAGCCTGCCATGTCCCACATGTGCCTTGACAGGTAGTTGTAAAACACTCTTGGGTTTTCACAGGTGCTTATAGACCTACAAAGACTGGGCCCTTCTGATCAGCAGATGGAACGTTCCTCTATTCCTAAAACTTCCATGGGGAAGGACCAACATAGATCTCTTCCAGATGGCAGTCAGATATCCCGCTAGGAAGGAAGGATGTGGGAAATCTCTCTCTGCAATTACTGCCTCTTAGCTAGACGGTGCAGATTTTACCAATTCAAATATCCGGCCATCCTGAATACCCAAATGTTCACACTGGCACCTCCATGCCTGCGTTGATGTCTGTTTTGGCCTCCATGATGGAGCTAAGATGGTGGCTCTGTACAGACAGTTGTCCCACCACCTTCGGCAGCAAAAGGAGTGGGCACCTGGGGGAGGGCCTTCTCAGTGATGGTCCCTAGGCAATGGAACAGTCTCCCCCTTGAGGCGCATCTATCACCTTCACTGTACATGTTTAGGAAGGCATTGAAGATGCACCTCTTTGTCCTGGCCTTTGGTTAAATGGGGAGACATTTTTCTCTTCCCACTGGCAGATGCTGTCATTGTTTTAATGTTTTCATAATGTTAAATGATGTTTGATTTTAGATGTTGTTACCCGCTTGGAGGCCTCTGGGAATAAGGCGGAATGAATGAATGAATGAATGAATATATACATGTACTGAGTTTTCCAGTAATAGTTTCGAGTTTAGGCGGAGGGGGAAACAGAGGGGCTGAGTGAGGTCATCTCAGATATGTGAAGCAACCCCACCATGGCGGGACTTTAATGGCACTATATTTGGAGAGGGGTATAGTTGTGCCTGATAAGTAGAGCAGCAGATAGTAACCACCGCAGCTGGATGCTCTCCTTTTAGTTTCCTTCCTTCCCAGGCATGGGGTGTCAAAAGCAAGGGTGTTCAAGATGATCCAGAACCACACCTCCCAGTATCCCACACTCCAACAACCCCATGGTGGTTGGGAAAGCCACAGAATGCTGGAAGAGGAATGTTGGGAGTTGTAGTTCAAGAACATTATGGAGGCTGCCAGTGGTGAGCCACTGCTCAAAGGTATCTCCATTGCTTACCAACATCAATGACTCTTTGTTTGGCTGTAGGTTGGCGGGAGTGCCAGTGCTTCCAGAACTTCAGCTGCTCCATTGGGATCTTTTCATTGTCAAAAACCACCATCACAACACTCTGGGTGAAAGGAAAGCCAAAATAAATAGAGGTTACCTTCTAGACATGCTTATTTGCAAAATCAGGTTTGGCTTTGAGGAAAACGTTGGCTACGAGGGAACTCTAGTTTCATAGATCCTATGAGCAGAAGCTCAGAAAAAGAGGAAGAGAAGTTGCATTAAGGGGACTCAAAGCTGCTGACAAACCGTCTGTTCTCAGCCTTAAGGGGGCTCAAAGCTGCTGACAAACCTACAGTTCTTCTCCCCACAATGGATACCCTGTGAGGTAGGTGGGGCTGTGAGAGCTCAGAAGGAGAGTTGTGACTAGGCCAAGGTCACCCAGCTGGCATCCTGGTGGAGTGTGGAATTGAACCCAGTGACTATCAGATAGGAATCTGACATTCTAACCACAAGACCAAACTGGCTCAAACAAGAAGCCCTTTTGCTGCAAGATTTGCTTTAAGAAGATCGAAGCAAAGGGGAAAAATTTCATGGTAGAAAAGAAAGTTTGTGTTTCTTCTTGCAAAATACACAGAAAAAAAAATATGGATACAGTCATAAAAGGACAACTGCACACAGCTTTCAGGAAGAAGAAAGAGTCCCTTCTAATGTCTGAGGAGCAGATGAGATCTTCCAGTTCAGCTATGCACTGATGTTATTTGCATACTTCAGTGTCAAGCAACCTTCTAGGAAGATAATGCAGATGTTAGGCTGAAAAAATGTTCCTCAACCTGTTTTAGAGCATACACTGCATACAGTTTCTGGAGCCACCATACTGATTAACTGGGTCAGCTTGTACTGCAGAAGGGCAAAAATGAAGACTTCCTAACATGGTTGCGGTTGTTCAACGCACCTAAAGATATGATTTCCTCAGGATTAACATATGGATGCTAGAGTTGGACCATAAGGAAGGCTGGGAATCAAAGAACCGCCATTTTCAATCTGTGGTGCTGGAAAAGACTTGGACCGGAAGGGGATCATATCAGTCAATACTAAAGGAACTCAACTTGACAGATACTGAAGCTGAAGCTCAAATACTTTGGCCACATAGTGAGAAGACGGAACTCATTGGGAGAGACCCTGATGGTGGGAAAGATGGGAGGCAAAAGGAGAAGGACATGGCAGAGGATGAGATGGTTAGATGGTGTCATGGAAGCAAGGAATATAAGAACATAAGAGGAGCCCTGGTGGATCAGGCCACAGCCCGTCTAGTCCAGCATCCTGTCACACACAGTGGCCCACCAAATGGGCATCCCAAGAAGAGACAAGGGTAAACCTTCTTCTGCTCGTGAATGCTAGCAAATGGCCTCACAAGAATCCTGCTTGTCCCCCCAGCCTGAAAGATGGACTTAAGCATCCATTCTAGTAACCATTGATACTTCAGTCATCCATAAATTTGTCTAACCTTTTCTTAAAGCCATCTAGGCTGGTAGCTGTTACCACCTCTTCCGCCAGCATATTCCATAAACCGATGACCCTCTGGGTGGAGAAATACTTCCTCTTGTGTGATCCGACTCTCCTACCCATCAGCTTCATAGATGCCCCCTGGTTCTAGTGTTGTGTGACAGAGAAAAGAAATTTTCTCTGTTCACCTTTTCTATACTGTGAATGATTTTATATTCTTCAGTCAGGTGCCCTCTTAAATGCTGTCTTTCTAGACTGAAGAGGCCTAGAGGTTGAAGTCTGATTTCGTAAGGGAGGTGTTCCAACCTTTTAATCATTCTGGTTGCCCTTCTCTGCACCTTCTCTAGTTCCACAGTATCCTTTTTGAGGTGTGGTGACCAGAATAGTACACAGTATTCCAAATATGGCCTCACCATAGATTTATAAAGTGGCAAAATGACACTTGCTGACTTGTTTTCTATTCCTTTCCTAATTATTCCCAGCATATGATCTTGGGCAGGCTTTTGGAGTTAATGGAAGGCAGAAGGGCCTTGAGAGCTGTGATCCATAGGGTCACAAGGAGATGGACGTGAATAAATGACTGAACAACCACCACAAAATGCCCTCTTAGATCAGAACAGTTGCCCAACTAGTCCAGCCTCCCATTCTCACAGTGGCCAAACAGTTGCCTACAGAAGTCTTTAAGCCAGTGATGGCAAACCTTTTGAGCTTGGTGTGTCAAAATTTGCAAGAAAATCTAGCTTAACTTGGGTGCTGTGTCACATCTAGAAATATCCATAATTTTATGATATTTATAGCTCTAGTAAAAAAGTTATATTTTTGATATATGTATTTTATTAAAAGCAAAAACAAATAATTCTTTACATTAGTGACTTATGTTGCTAAATCTTCAATTGAAAGTTGGTATTTTGTACACTTCAAGAGCAAGCAAGCACTACATGTCCAGGTGTCAGGGTGACCATGTGTGTCACCCAAAAGGGCTTGGCGTGTCACCTGTGACACGCGTGTCATAGGTTGGCCATCACCGCCTTAAGCAGGACATGAACACAACAGCTCGTCCTGCTTGAAGTCACCTGATCTCTAATAACTGAGGGCCAGTTGCTCCAATATCCTTGGCTTCTCCAAAGAAGGGATTCGCACAAATGAAAAATTAATGTTTGTTTCTCAGTCAAATCAAACATCCAAAAATTTGTTTCATCGTCAAAACATTCATTTGAATGTCTGAATGTTCCCTTTTGCAGTTGAACATTGTTTTGCACCTTTTTTTCCTATTGAAAAAGCCAATTGTCATCAGTAAAATACTGCAGAAGTATGAAAATTCGATTGAATTTTCACATTCACAAGCCGAGAACATTGTTCTTTTCATTTGAATGTCAGTACGTTCATTTTGATGCAATAATTTCCCAAATTTGAATCTTTATAGTTATGCACTCGCTTAACATAACATACAAGATAACAACAACAGAAATTGAATATTTGATTGAATTTTTTAACGTGAACTCATTTGTGGACAGCCCTATTCCAAAGCGTTTTTGAAGCCATTCAAGCCAGTAGCCAACGTGGGACTAGTAGGAGCTTCTTAATGTGCTACTTACCTTCACCTTATTTGAGGAAAGATGCAAGCATTTGGCATCTCCAACCGTCCTCAGCGTGACTGGGTAGAACTGTCCTTTGTTGAGGTAAGCCATGGGCGAGTCACCGGATTTGATGTGAATTGCTTTAGGGGATCCCAGAGTATATTCAAAGTCACTTGAACAGAACAAAGTACGAAGGAAAAAAGATAGTTTATTATTTTTTTACTCCTAAGAGCAACACCAAAGCATCAGAGGCCTACTTGGGGGACCAATAGGGCAACCATGTGTGTTCATGGTTAATGCCTCTTGTCCTATACCACAGTCACACTTAGGTTTTAATCCAGCTTCAAGCCATCTTTGGGGTGAGAGAACACACCAACAAAGTGACTGGTCATTTCTAGGGATGCAATTAATATTCATTTGAATAGATCCCCTTTGAATGTAGTGGGATTTGAATTTGATACAGTTCCATATGAATGCGTATGAAGCCCAAGTGACGCTTTATACGAATGTATTGAAACATTCAATTTGATTCGAATAAGGATGCGCAAATTTGGCCAAACTCGTACGAATTTTGAATGTTATGAATATTTGTGCACATCCCTGCCCATTTCCTTTCCACATTATGTAACTCAAAGGTGAATTTTCTGAGTTAGATAATGCCAAAAGAAATCAGCTCATCACTGGGCAGATGTGTTATCCCACTCCAATCGTGGACTGAAACGAGGTTTAAACTTGCCCAACTTGTCAATGAAACCTTGGTCACTTTTAAAACAGATGTCTTTGAGGGGGACTTTAAAAAAATTCAACATGAAGCAGATCCAAATTAGGGCAAAAATCTGCAAAAAAAAAAAAAGGAAAAGGAAACCAGAAAGAAAGAAAATTATAACTTCCATGCATTATCTATGCAAAACCACTAGCCGTGTTTGCACTAGGTCTTATTCCAGATTATGGCAAATCCCATGCAGTGGAGTAAATGAATGAATGGCCCCAAAGAAAGGAAGGCTTTGGAGTGATGCATCTTCATTCTCTTTACCCGTCTACTCCATCAGGTGAACCCCATATCGCTCCACTTTATAATACGGGTAGACCTTTGAGCAGAATAGACTTTGTTGTGCCAAGATGCCAAGCCTGAAGATTAATTCTAAAGGAAGCTAGGACTGACTTTGCCATTGCCACGAGGCTACATATCACCTAGCAGCATAGATGTATCGGAAGAGCAAAGTCATAGGTAGTAGGGATGGGCATGGATATACATAACATTCAAAATTCGCAGAAATTTGGCCAAACTCGGACATTCGGATTTGAATTTAAAGTTGGCTCATTTGAAGATTGACATTTGAACTTGAATGGAATGTTTTGATACACTCATATGAAGCTTTGTATGGAATTCGTATGGGATTGAACATTTGTATCCAATACGAATCCTACCACATTCAAAGGGGATCTATTCGAACAAATACAAATGTTCTTGCATACAATTCAATATGAATCAAATACAAAAAGAATTTGTGCACGCCCCTAACAAAAGAAGAAGTGTTGGCTTTTCTACCCTACTTCTCTCACCCATTTAATGGGACTCAAAGCAGCTGACAAACCTTCTGTTCTTCTCCCCACAACAGACACCCTGTGAGGTGGGTGGGGCTGTGAGAGCTCAGAAGAGAGCTGTGACTAGCCCAAGGCCACCCAGCTGGCTTCATGGGGGAGGGCGGAATCAAACCTGGCATTCCCAGATATGAGTCCGGCTCCTTAACCACTAGACCAAACTGGCTCCCCACGTAGTGATTGGAGCCCTGACAGAGAAAGCAAGATGCGTGCTTCATACCCTGAAGACAGTGTGCAATATTAAACAGAAAAGGAGAACAACATAATAAACAAACATATTATTGCATGCATTATGCAACAAGGGGAGGGACAGAGTACTGCAGAGTGCAATAACAAATAACCAATTGGCAATCAGTGTGTAAGATAGACCTTCCGGGGACTTTCAAAATCAGCCAAGGACGCAAAGCAAAATAAAAGAAAGGAAGCCAGCTCTTGGCTGTCCCCAGGGAGACGATCTCATACAGTGTTTGCCAGACACACAGGTAAGCGAGGCTGCTATGGGAAACCTGGCTTCCCTGTAAAAGCTTTGCAATGGGTTGGTTGCTTGTGACTGTCAGTGCCCTGGGATTGCCACATGAATGTCTGGCATTCCCAGTGCAAAGCTAAGGCGACTGAGGGGTTTGCTTTCCATCTGGCAGCACCGGTTGCAAAGGTAAGTTGGGATTTGCAGCAGGTGTTTAATGGTGTGCAGCAAGAAGCCATTGCAGGATCTTGGCCATATCCTGCATCACCTTTTGCTGCCTTAGTTTAGAAGAAGAAGAGTTGGCTTTTCTACCCTGCTTTTCTCACCCATTTAAGGGGACTCAAAGAGGCTGACAAAGCTTCTGTTCTTCTCCCCACAACAGACACCCTGTGAGGTAGGTGGGGGCTGTGAGAGCTGTGACTAGTCCAAGGCCACCTAGCTGGCTTCATGTAGGAGTATGGAATCAAACCTGATATTCCCAGATAAGAGTCCAGCTCCCTAACCACTAGACTGAACTGCTTCACTTAAGAGAAGCCCTGGGAGAAAGCATAGGGTAGCCCTATGTATTACAGGCAGCCACTCAGGGCTTCAACAGAGACAGGGGAGGAAAAGCTGGTAAATCAGTACACCCATTTTGTTCCTCAAGGACCTTATGGTCGTGTGATTCATTGCAAACGTCTTGAATGAGAAAGCTCTGGCAGGTACCTTTTGGCATCGTTGACAGAATAACCTTCTGAACATGGCGTTTCTGCCTGGGTTTTTAAGATATCGGGGAAGATCAGCGACTGGAAAGAAAAAGAGAGGAAATCCGGACAGCCGAACATTAATGTGATTGTATTTATTATGTTTCTGTCCCACCACAACTCAACCAAAGATGGTTTCCTGTCACAGAAGTCCTCAAAGGTAAGCTCTGTTCCCCATCACACAGTGCTCTGTGGCTGTGGTCACACTTAAGGTTTAATCCAGCTTCAGTCCACATTCAGAGTGAAAGAATACATCAGCAAAGTGAGAAGCTGTTTTCTTTCAGTGTTAAATAACTCAGAGAATTCCCCTTTGGGATAGATAACGTGGAAAGAAAATTCCTGGGCACTTTGCTGATGGGTTCTCTCGTTCTGAAGTTGGATTGAAGCTGGATTAAACCGTAGGTGTGTACACAGCATGAGAAGCTGATGGGTTGGGAAGTCAGATCAGACAAAGGGAGATTTTTTTTTTTACCTAGAGAGGCTGCATCCAGACACGTTTATATTGCACAGCAGAATGCGCAGTCCCAATCAAGGCATCACGCACAACAATCGATTGATTGTCGTGGTGTTGCATTATCCGATCGGGACTGCACACTTACCTTAACGCTGGCTAAAGGACATTTGCTGTGCAGTATAAACAAAATCTGAAGTTTCCCTCCAGTGCAGGCAGAAGACGAGAGCAGGAAAGGCAGCTCAAATTTGATTGGCTGCCTCAACCCATGTGATGGTGCGTCCTGCCTCAGCTCTAGCTGCTCTGATAGGGAAGCTACAGAGCTGCCTTTTGAGTTGGGACGGCCAGTCGTTGTTGTGGAGTAAGAATACTGTGCTTTTACATTTAACTGCAGATTTATTCCTCTAGTCTGGAGTCTGCCAGAGTCAGCAAGCCAATTGGAAATGATAGATTTAAGTATTCCTAGTAGTCCTTTTTGGAATTATTCTCTATTCTCATTCTGTTGAATCTAGGGAATATTATAGGATGACAGTCTGAAGACACATAGGCACCTTCTCATTAGTAGTGTTTCTCTCTTTTTTATCAGCTAGCCTTCAGGCCCATCTACACCTCTGTTTTAATGCAGCTTCAGAGCATTTTCAGGGTGAGAGAACACATCAGGAGACAAGCTTGTTTTTTCGAGGGGGGAGCATTATCTCACTCAGAAAATCCACCTTGGGGTAGATAATGTGGAAACAAAATGACTAGCCATTTTGAGGATATGTTCCCCTACTCATAGGGTGCATCCCCATGATCAAAACACTCCAAGGCGAACCTGAGTTCGCCTGGGAGCGTCCCCATGGAAAGCCTCTAATCTGGGCTATATGCGGTACCAATGGCAAAAATCCGTCGCAACCCCCCACCCCCACCACTTTCCAACTGTTTTTGTTCTGAATTTGGAAGGCAAGCACGTATTATCTTGAGGCATAGGGACGCTCCTGGGTTATTGGGGGAGGAGTTTGGCAATCACATCATTAGTGGGCAGGGTTTCGCCTGTGCTTGCTGTTCCTGCCATGTATGCTGTGATCACAACTTCTTGGAGAAGGCAGCAAAGAAATTTAGCTGAAAGAGAAGTGATGAGCTCTCATTTGCCCTGGGGGCCAAGGTCACCCAGCTGGCTTCATGGAGGAGGGTGGAATCAAACCCGGTATTCCCAGATCAGAGCCTGGTTCCCTAATCACTAGACCAAACTGGTTGACCAAGCAGTCCTCATGACACCCCCACAGCCAATCCCTGGACATACATACATGTCCTTAAGTTATTTTGCACACTGAATAAACAAATAGGAGCGTTTGTTGCTAAAGGCAGTCATGGCATGAAACCTACTTTTCTCCCATTTTAGCTGCCCACACTGAAGATGACTAGCGGATGGCTCATCCTAGTACTGAGAAGAGAAAGGAGGCCCATTTGGCAGTCAGCCCATAGTAGACAAACAAGAATTTTGACCTATGTGCAAAAAAAGGTCACTTAAGGAAAGAGGAGGGCTGATGTAAAGAACATCACAACGTTCTTCCAGGAGAGTGAAACATTTGGATGGCAGTGACAGCCGACTTGACAAGGAAGGGACACTCCTGCAGACCTAATTACTGCCATTTCTGCTGCTCCCATTTAGAAGGTGCGTGTCACATCCTGCCTGGAGATGGGCTAGAATTAGGCACTCCTGGGCTAGAAATGTCTCTGCCAGCCCAAATTCCCATGGCCCGGCCTCCTGCTACAATGCTGACCTCTTGAGGGTCTTCTTTGAACGTGCTGTCAGGCTGCCATCTTTGCTGAGCGGGCGCCACGTGGATGGTGTCAAAGAGGGAGTTGAGTGAGTTGCTGTCATAGACGTCCCCCGACGAGATCATGTAGTTCTCAGGATTCGTTTCAAGCTTGCTGGTGCCTGGAGGAAGCGCAGGAGGCTTGTGAGGAGAAGGGATGTTCTCCAAGCCTAACCCGTTCTTCTTGGGGATATCAGAATAGTCCTGGCTCACGGAGACGTTTTCAGCCAGGAGTTTCATGATGTGAGCAGAGTTTTCAAACGAAGAAATTTCGGGCTCGTATTCCATACCATGGCAGTGCCTAGAGGAGAAGAAAGAACTAAGATAATCAGAAAGATCACCGTGCAGCTGTACCTGAGGTACATGGAGAAAGGGCACAGCACAACCTTTGGTTAGGTCATAAGCATGGCACCATTTGTGCGGCTGACTTTTGAGCTCAAACAACCTAATAGAAGTGCATGGGGTTTTGTTAGATGGTGCTGAATGCTGAAGAAGAAGAAGAAGAAGAAGAAGAAGAAGAAGAAGAAGAAGAAGAAGAATTGGCTTTTCTACCCCACATTTCTCACCCATTTAAGGGGACTCAAAGTGGCTGACAAACCTTTTGTTCTTCTCCCCACCACAGAACATCCTGCAAGGTGGGTGGGTCTGTGAGAGGTCAGAAGAGAGCTGTGACTAGCCCAAGGTCACCCAGCTGGCATTGTGGAGGAGGGCAGAATCAAACCCGGTACTCCCAGATAAGAGTTCGGCTGCCTACCCACTAAACCAAACTGGCTCACCAGAGAAATTCACTATTCATTCTCAGCCAATGTATGTGACTAGGGCCGTGGTCACACCTTTAGTCCATCTCCGTTTCTGTCTGTTTTATTTGTGGACTTTCCACCCTCCATTTGAACGTTCCTGAATGGAAAGTTCATACTCCACATACAGGGATGCTAGCTAGGGGTGTCCACAAATGCAATTTTCAAATTTGATTCACTTCAAATCGAATATCTGAATATCCAAATTTGTACGAATAAAGACAAAATGAATGTCTGGACATTCGAGCCAATACAAATACAACCATATCTATTCATATGAATATTCGATGCATATTTGATTATACAAATCTTGTACGCATCCCATTTTTATCCCGTACGCTTCCCGTTTTCATCCTGTACGTATCCATATGAATGTGTACAGATATGTATGCGATGCGCACAGATACGTAGACGTACAAATGTCCCAATTATTCGTATGAATAATTCAAAGTATTCATATTTGTTTGAATATTAAAAAACGAATGTCTGTACACTCAATTCGAATTTGAATTCTGAATTCATCCAAATTCGATTGAATAACAAATATCTCGAATATTCGTACACATCCCTAATGTATACCCTAAATGCAATATTGTTTGATAAAGGAGTACCCTCTCATCTCCAAAATTACCTCTATTGTTCCCAAGCTAAAATATATACTGGTAATAATGTAGTTTTTCGGAACACTTGCCCTGGGACTGGGGAAAAAGAAAGAACTAGCGCTTTAGGATACTTCGGTAGCAGCACTGGTCCCAAAATAGATATGTGAAACAAATAGTTAAGGGGTACATAAAGTTCTGGGATATCACTGGCCCATAAACTTATTTTTGGGAGGGTTATCTGAAAGGCATGGAAGCCGTAGAGGATGAAAGGGAGAACACTGCTCATTTTGGAAGCAGCTGAAACAGAAACATGTTTATTATCCTCATAAAAACGGGCAGAACAACCTGAAGGAATTTGGCCCTCTGAGATCTTTCTGTCCTTGGTGGTTCTCCTAAGGCAGTGATGGCGAACCTTTTGAGCTCGGTGTGTCAAAATTTGCAAGAAAACCTAGCTTAACTCGGGTGCTGTGTCACATCTAGAAATATCCATAATTTTGTGATATTTGTGGCTCTAGTAAAAAAGTTATATTTTTGATATATGTATTTTATTAAAAGCAAAAACAAATAATTCTTTACATTTGCTAAATCTTCAATTGAAAGTTGGTATTTCGTACACTTCAAGAACAAGCAAGCACTACACGCCCAGGTGCCAGGGTGACCAGGTGTGTCACCCAAAAGGGCTTGGCGTGTCACCTGTGACACGCGTGTCGTAGGTTGGCCATCACCGTCCTAAGGGGTACAGAAAGTGAAATTCGGTCCCGCTCAGGCTAAAATGAAAAAGATATGGGGCACAGGCCTCTTCTGAGTTATATTTGGGAGACCCACAAGCAGTGGGTCCACACCTGCTACACACCAGACCAGATCTATAAGGCTAGCTGGAGAGGCATTTCCAATTACGGATGTGCACAAAGATTCTAAACATTCGAAATCTGATTGAATTTGTTCAAATGTGGGCATTCCAAATTCAAATAGAATGTCTTCACATTCGAATTTAGACATTTAAACGAATTTCAAATGTTCCGAAACATTCGTTTGAATGATTTGAATGATCCGGATGCACAGATACGGATGTATTACATATGCATCTGTACGCATTTGCGCCTATAATACGGAATGAAAACAGGATGCATACAGGATAAAACGGAATGCACACGAAATGCGTACAGATACGTATAACACATACGAATGTTGTTGACATTCAGATCTTCAAATTTATACCTAACATTCGAATTTGATTTTTATTGCATTCGGATTTTAAACATTCAAATTGAATTTAATGTTCTGACATTCGATTCAACTCAAATTCAAATGCAAAAGAACCCCATTCATGCACACCCTATTTCCAATTCCTGCTTCTTAGCTGGGGTGTTCTTTTCCACCCCTAGGAAACTAGGCAATTTCTGTGCTTGTACGTTCTCTTGAATCACTGGAATATTTGGGCGGAGTTGTTCTACCCAGAGTGCCTGCGTGGAGGCTGAGGCAGTCAACTGTGTCTGCGCAGAGGTGGTAACACGCGCATCTGGGAACTCAATGACAGCCAAATTGTCTGGATTGGGCACCACCAAAATGTGCAAAAATAGGCAGGATATATCTAGCTGCCATCTGCAGGCAGGTTAAGAGATATTGCAATGCAAAATCACCTTCCACAGCCAGCAATTGCTTCTAAATATGGTTTTACTTGATGCCATTCAGGGGCAAAGATGTGTTGCCGAAGATTGCATGACAGGCCAAATGGCTATAGCACTGAGTGGAAGGTGGGCAGGTATAGGTTAATTGCATTTGCAGGAAAAAGGGTGGCCTTCTTTCTCACCTCTTCCCAAGTTCACTTCGCCCTCCCGTTCCAGATGCAAGGATCTTCTTTTCCTTTGGAATCTGGGCAAGAAAAAAAATATCATTTTTTTAAAAAAAATCTTTAATATATGTACTTATCTCTGTTTCAATGGCAAATCTGCATTTTATATAATCCTTCAGCTCACACTTAAAGCTGCGTTCACACCTCAGTTTTAATCCGGCTTCAGTCCACTTTCAGAGTGAGAGAACACACCAGCCAAGTGCCAAGCTGTTTGCTTTCAGCATTATCTAAGTCAGAAAATCCACCTTGGGGTTAGACAAAGTAGAAGGAAAATGACTGGTCACTTTACTGATGTGTTCTCTCACTCTGAAAGCGGATTGAAACTGGATTTAAATCTGGGTGTGGATGCAGCATTAATGTTGCATTTTTAATTGCTGCTTCTGACACAAGTATATGAATAAACTCTCTGCATCTAATTTCTTTCAGGAGCTGTGTGCACAGGTATTCCTATTTCCCCAGCACATCATCTGGTGAGAAGACCAAAGCCACTGGCCTCAGCTTCAGAATTCCCAGCGGCTGGCTGTCTACCTTCGTGGGGACATTTTAAGATGGAACAGAAAGCCCAAAGGAATGCCAGCACCAGGCGCTTTAGGGCCTCCAGCGACACCCATGGCTGGAGACGCTTCCTTCTCAAGCGTATCTAGGAGCACTTTCAGAAGACCCTACTGGGACCTGGGAGCCATTCCATTCCATGCAGGAGGCAGTAGCCGTCAGGCCAATTAAAGGGATCTTTAATCTAAATGAGACAAAGCGCTGCATATCTTCCACTGATAAAGAGTGAAATTCTCCTAATCACTTGGCAGGAAGATCAAGGGAGCCCCGTTGCCTTGGGGCGAGTCTGGCATTGCTTATGGCCTCATCATCTGCGAAGGCAATAAAGGAAGAGGGTAAATATGGCCCCAGGGCTGCAAAGGATGATGGTCACTTTCCATACCATGTAATAGTCGTAGAGTAGACTCAGGGCAGCCACACTGTCATCGTCCCCGTTCACCCTCATCATGGCCTTGGTGGCAGCCGTCAGAGGGTTCTCTAGGTAGCTCTTCCAAGCTTCGTCTTCATTCATATACGAATATTTCTGAAAGCCCATCCCATCATTCTTCAGAAGGCGTACAGACCTGAAACTGGCGGAAAGACATGAAGAATTTCACCCTCGGGAAGCTTCTGCTGAAATGTCTTGTCAGGTACCATCAAGGTATGGTCACCTCCTGGATGACTTCACAGGAAACTCCATGGACACATACATCCATGCACATTTCTTGGAAAAGAGAAAGACGTGGTTGGCCATTGCCTACTTCTGGGCACAGCCAGGGAATCAAACCAGCAACCTTCTGCTTTCTAGGCAGTTTGCTCTACCACTGAGATGTAGCCACATCTGAGCTCTGTGCAGGCACTTTTATGCAGTTTTCTTGGCAGAGCTACAGAAGTGGTTTGCCATTGCCTACTTCTGGGGATCAAACCAGCAACCCTCTGCTTTCTCAGCTGTTTATAGCCAAGATATCAAATTCCCTGCATCCAATTCATTTCTGCGATTTCTTTCCAGAACTCTAGGAAGCCAGCAGTGGCAACATGGGTGGGAGAAGGGAACCCTCCCCACACCACTTTGCCCACCTATTCAGCTGCTACTTCTCTAGGTCCTGGAATGGCTGTTGACCTGGTCTCCTCAAGAGAAAGAACTTTTGAGCCTGGGCTTTTGCTTGAGCAATGATAGTGGTTGATAGTGGCATCTGGTTCCTATGGAATGATTACTTATAGTTCTTCTCTGCTTTTTTTATCTCTCCCTCTCAGTTTCCACCTACTTCTATATCTGCACTGCAGATGCAGTTATATGTGCGATACATTATATGCTTATTAATCTTGTGGGTGAGTAAAACCTTGGAACAACTCCAAGTCCCCAGAAACACAGGAGCTGAAGAACCTAGCACGTCTGGGTGTGCCCTCCCTGCCTTCCCTTTCACTGTGTTCCTCCCTCCCATTATTTATTTTCCTTTCTTTTATCTGAGTATTTTTTATCCCACCCTTCACCTGAAGGTTCCAGGGTGGGTCACCATAATAAAAAAGTAAAAACCCTGGTGCCAGTGGTTATCAGACTGTGGTCCTTCAGGTGTTCCTGAACAACTCCCAGGAACATCTGGAGATCTCAGCTGGAGAACCTCTCCACAATTCCATTCCTGGGAATTTGCATTGCATGCAGTGCTAGAAGGGCATGGGAGAAGGCAGCTCCAAAGTCAGAAGGTCTGGAAGATGCAATAATCCATGTTAAGGTTTTGGAAAACCAAGAGGAACCATGCCAAGCGTGTTTTTTTACCCATAGAAACAACCATTCTACTCAGCCATCTTTAAGAACCTTTCTTTTTTTGTTGCTGAAAAAGACCTGCTGCCTGAGGACTCTGCAACTCACCCATTCCTAGATAGAGTTGTGCTGGCAGTAGTATATACTACTGGTAGTCGCCAAAACTCAACTGAGAAACCAGACTAAGGGTGCGTCCCCACGCATGTTTGGTCTGATACCGAAATCGGGTTTGGCAAGGGGTGTCCCTAAGCATTTTTGATTTGGTCTGGTTTCCGCGGACCAAACTGCCCCAACCTATGGCAGACCAGGACCAAATTTGGCACCCAAGAAAACAAGTCTGGACATGCTTTGGGGTCCAGGCATGCATTGCTTAGCGAGCTGAGACTGTGCATGGGGACGATCCTGGGCTATTTGGGGAGGAGATTGGCGCTTGCGTCATTGGGAGGTGGGGTGTGTTTGCTGTTCTTGCCCTGTGCATTGGAGATCACAATCGCTGACATTTTTTGGGAGTGAAAAAATCCTGATCACCAAGGCAGACAGGATAATGGCTTAATTTTTGTCCCTTTTCCACGGCAAATATTCCACCCCCGTTTCCCAATTGGCAAGGCAGGCAGCACAACAGCTTGATTTTTGTTCCTTTTCCAAAATGCTCCCTTTTAAACTTGCCGGGCGTTCCCGCGGTTCCCGGTACAGCAGAGGTGCGCAAACCTGCTCAACCGCCCAACTGCCGCTAAACCTCGTAGTGGCTTTGGTTTTTAAAAAATTTATTAAAACTTAATTTAAAACTTTTTCCATGCCCCCCAGCCCAGTCCTGGCTTTCTGTGCCGCTAAGGGGGTGGGCGGGGATGCAGCATTTGCAGCTGGCGGCACAGGGGCATTTGCAGCTGGCGGCACAGGGGTGGGCTGATGTCAATCCGGCTTCCAATGAGGAGAGAGGTGGCAGAGAGGAGGTGGCACTGCTCTCCCACACCAGGGTTTGGTGCGGTTTGCATGGGGATGGCTGCATCCTCACCGAGCCTGCACCCAGCCTGCGTTACCGGGAATGGCATGGGGATGGGCAAGATTTGATCTTGGACCTGCTCCTGGTCCATGCATGCCCATTCTGAGCCAAACGGCTTGCATGGGGACATGGCGAAGAGTGCCCAATAACCCATTAACCATGGTGAAATGAATTAAAAAATCCATTCTGGATTGGCTTTTGCCTGGGCCAAACAAGGGCCACATCAAAAGAAGAGGGTGTGGTTCGTTGATGTTGCTATAAACAAACAGAGAAAATTACAAAATACGATGACTTAAAGATCAAAGTTCAAAGACTCTGGCACAAGCCAGCAGTGGTGGTCCCAGTGGTGATTGGTACACTGAGTGTCCTTCCAAAAGACCTTGGAAGGCACTTAAAACAGCTCGACATTGACAAGGTTACCATCTGGCAATTGCAAAAGGCCCCCTTGGGGGGTTCTGCTCACATAATGCCATCTTAGGATCTTGGGAAGATCTTAGCCCTTTCTGCACTTGGCCTTATTCTGGAATATATCTCAGGACAGCAGTCTGCTGACCACAAGCTAATCCAGACTAGGGCAGGTCTCACTTGGAGCCTTCCATAGTCTGCACTACCCTGCAGATAGCAGGTCCCTATTCTGTGATATATTCCAGAATAAGGCCAAGTGCCGAAAGACCCCTTGATGCGATCTTTGGTATGTAATACCAAAGCCACCATGTTTACCGTCTCGTCATATTGTTGTGTTTCTGTTAATAATAATGATGATTCTGATAATAATAATGTATTGCCTTCCCAATTACCCTTTGCCCCTGTGGAAGACCAACACAGCTACTATTTCGCTTCTCCTTCAAATATCTGGCTCAGATCACAGCCAGCATGGAAACCAAGTTCTGAATTAATTTATTATATACATTTCTATACCTCCCTATCCCCTGATGGTTTCAGGGCTGCAGCCCAGAATCAGCCTTCCCTTAGCTGGTCCCTGACCAGCCTGGCTGCCTTTGCTGGAGAATTTCCACCATTAGAAAAGAAAAACATGGAAAAAAAGATCCTCAAAGCAGCAGCTTTCATTCATTTTCAGCGAGGAGGCCAATGGGGAAGAGAGAGAGGGCAAGAGAAGAACAAACAGATGCCTCTATGGCCGGAGGGGATCCTTGCCCAAACCCAAGCCCCACCCTTGGGTGCTGTGCGCTCTGAGAGACACCGTGGCCTTAGGGGCAAGAGTTTTTCTCAGATGATTTGTCGACTCCACCGCCGTGTCAGAATCAAACAGGAGCTATTAACCGCTAGCTAATAAAAGTCACAGAACGGTAGATGGGCAATTTAATAAGCTGTGCTCCATGCCTTTTCAGCTGAGATGAGTCACCCCAACCCACAGGCTTTTATTTTTGTATGGGCAATGGGCTGAAAAGAGAGAACAGCAGGATAATTTTATTTCCAAGTCAGTGGTTTGTGAAGCCTGGTCTACCATCCCTCCTAAGACAGGGCTTGGTAAAAACGAGATCCCCCCCCTTGTTTAATGTCCTGGAAATAGGGATGCGCATGAATGTTCTAACCATCCGAAATTCGATTGAATTTGATCAAATGTGAACATTTGAATTCGATCAGAATTTCATATGTTCTGAAATGTTCGTCTGAATGATTTGAATGATTCAGATGTACAAATACGTAGGTATTACATACGTATCTGTACAAATATCATACATATCTGTATGCATTTGTGCTTATAATACGGAATGAAAGTGGGATGCATAAGGGATAAAACTGGACGCGTACAGATAGGTATAACAGATACAAACAGATTCAAATGTATTGCATTCAAATCGGTTTTTGTTGCATTCGGATTTTAAACCTTCGAATCGAATAGAATGTTTTGACATTTGATTCAACTCAATTAGGATGCAAAAAACATCTGTGCCCATCCCTACCTGGAAACTTTCAGTCCCACTGACTTATATGAGATCATTGGACATCCCCATTACTGTGCTGTTGGCTTCTCACTGGTTGACTGGATTTCACCTCTGCGATGTCCCTGCTTATTTTGGTAGACCAGGCCTCCACGGGGCCCCTAGCCTCCAGTTTTCCCCATAACGTGGCTTTGCGCTGCATGGTACTCTGCGGAAACTAAACTGCGGCATGATATAAGAAAGATCTATCAATGGCTACTAGAATGGATGGCTAGGCTCTGCTTCCAGGCTGGGGAGACAGGCAGGATGCCTCTAAAGGCCATTTTCAGGGAATTGAGAGCACTCCCAGACATAGCCGATCTGTTTCAGCATCCTGTCTCACACAGTGGCCCACCTCTTGCTTCTGGGCATCTCAAGCACAAGACAAAAGCAAAACCTTCACCTGCTCTCAAAAACCTGCAGAAGGTGGTACCTCCCCCCAACCTGGAGGTGAATGTGGCCACGAGATAACATCTCCAGATGAATGGGAATCCAGGTCAGAGTTTGTATATCCTTAATAGCAGAAGGGTGAATTGTAGCAGTTGGTGCCCTCATTAGAAGCCACACCATGACTGTGTTCATACCTAAGTCTTATTCCAAGGTCAGTCCACTTTCAGGGTGAGGGAACGCATTAGCAAAATGGCAAGCTGGTTGCTTTCAGCACTGTTGGCTAGCCTGGAAAATCCACCTTTGGGTTAGAGAATGCCAAAGAGAAATGCACGATATAGAAAAGGTGGATAGAGAAAATTTCCTTTCTCTATCGCACAACACTAGAACCAGGGTGCACTCTATGAAGCTGATGGGTAGGAGAGTCAGGTCTGACAGGCGGAAGTATTTCTTCACCCAGAGGGTCATCGGCTTATGGAATGTGCTGCCGGAAGAGGTGGTGACAGCTACCAGTCTAGATGGCTTTAAGGTAGGGTTAGACAAATTTATGGATGACAGATGTATCAGTGGCTACCAGAATGAATGCCTAGATGCATCTTTCAGGCTGAAGGGGGGGGGAGGAACTGGGGCGCTTCTAAGGCCATCTGCTGGGACTTGAGAGCAGGAGAAGGTTTGTCCTTGTCTCTGCTTGAGATGCCCATGAGCATTTGGTGGGCCACTGTGTGCGACAGGATGCTGGACTAGATGGGCTGTGGCCTGATCCAGCAAGGCTTCTCTTATGTTCTTATGTTCTTAATGATTAGATGCTTAAAGTGGACTCAAAGTGGATTAAAACGTAGGTGTGTGAACATAGTCTATCTGAAACCCCCTCTTCTACACAGCTCTTGAAAATACTGGAACCGTGCCCTGGGTTTTCTCCAGGCTGAGAAAGAAAGGGTCATTAAAAAGGGTTAGCAAAAGTCTCGAGCCAATTCACCTCTTTTTCTTCAATAGCACATATAGGCCTCACATTTTTTTCTTCTGCAATTTATAGCAAAAAACAAACACAAACAAAACACACACACATAAATAACAAAACTAAGAAAAGCCCACCCTCTCTCATGTCTCTTTGCCTCCTCACTCTTTCACCAGAAGAAAGGAGGAGAATTCCCACCCATCTCTTTGAGGGCAAAAATATTGCAGATTTTAGTTTGCTCCTTTTAATCCATGAAAACATAAAGCCACCCCCCACCCCACCCCGCACACCCCACAGTCTTTCCCCTGGGACGTGGCGCTACTGGCAGTTTCACCCCTTGCATAAAAACCCATCACAGGTGAGGGTTTTTGTGTTTTTCTTTCTTTCTTTCTTTTTTTTTTGGTGTGGAGTTTCGTTTAAATTTTCTCACGGAGCCCTCCCTCCCCTTCAGTGACGCCCCGGCTGTCTCCAAGAGGCACACATTTAGGATGACTCAAGTTTCACCACCGTTGACTCTGTTTAATCCTGTTCAGACAAGAACCCTCAGCCAGACTGAATCCAAAATATTCAAATAGAGAGGAATGGAGAGAAGGCAGAACAGACAGTTATGGGCTGATCTGAGCTCGGGGCGGCCTGATCTTTCTCCTTTATTTGTTCTGTAATTAAGTTGTATCGAAATGATTTAAAGTCAGGACATGAAAGAATGATGGGTCGAGCACATTTCATCCAAACAGCGGTACAGCACAGCAGCGGCACCGTTGGCCAGCCACGACTCAGACATTGCCTGTATACCATGATGATAACAGCATGGCTTTGCTTTTACGTGACTGGTGAAATGTCTCTTCTCTTCCTTAAACCTCGGGCGATTTCACACTTCTCTTCCCATCTACTGGATGGGAAAGTAGTGTAATCACCCAACGTGAACTAACGCTCTCACTTACAAGAGCTACGCAATGACAGCCCATGCCTCGCATGATTGGTCACTCACTCAGGACCAATCCCGGGACTGGTCCTCTTCAGGGCACTGACATTTTGGTTGTGGCGTCCTTTGCAAAGACACGTGAATCAGCGCTGTTGCCAGGATGATGGTGACGCGCATGCGCAGTCGCATCTATTGTATGAGGTGTGGCACCTCAGATGACCCAGGAGCACCGGGAGAGGTGTGAATGGCTGCTGCCTGGACACACCAGATAAGTAACTGAGTAACATTAATAAAGGTGTGGAGCATGATTTCACGTTCCACACCTAGTGCATGATTAGGGAACTTCTGGGAAGGTAGGGGATGCCCAAAGGCTGTAACAGCCTCCTCAAGTTGAGGATGTTCTTCCCCACTACGGGCTGTTCTTCCCACTGCAGGCTGTAGCATGAATATGCCCCTCTTGTAGCAGGATTCAGCTTCTGATGACCTTGACTGAAGAATATAAAATTATGCATCCAGCCCATCTAGTCCAGCATCCTGTCTCATGCAATGGTCCACCAGCTGCTTTTGAGCATCTCAAGCAGAAGACAAAGGGAACATCTTTACCTGCTCTTGACTTCCTGAAAATGGCCTTGAGAGGAATCCTGTCTTTTCAACCTGGAGGAGGTACCTAGGCATCCATTCTAGTCTAGAATGTAAGAGGAGTCCTGCTGGATCAGGCCAAAACCCATCTAATCCAGCATCTTGTCTCACACAGTGGTCTGCCAATTGCCTCTGGGCATCCCAAGCAGAAGATGAAGGCAAAACCTTCATCTGTTCTTGACTCCTTGCAAATGGCCTTTAGAGGCAGCCTGCCTCTCTCTCCAGCCTGGAAGGAGTACCTGGCCATCCATTCTAGTAGCCATTGATATACCTGTCCTCCATGAATTGAGAAGAGCCCTGTTGGATGAGGCCACAGCCCATCTAATCTAGCATCCCATCTCACGCAGTGGCCCATCAACTGCTTCTGGACATCTCAAGCAGAAGGTGAAGGCGAAACCTTCACCTGTCCTCAACTCCCTGCAAATGGCCTTTAGAAGCATCCTGCCTGTCTCTCCAGCCTGGGGGTAGTACCAAGGCAAGAATTTACAGCAACCCCTTGAGCTGGTAGCAACCATTTCATTGCACTTCAGGGTCTTAGTACAGAAGGTAATGACCTCAGAGTCATTAGGCACTACTTCCCATTAGATGTCTTGTCAATGGAGATGTGGAGAACGGTGGTCCTAGGGGACCTCAAAGGCATCTGGGCCCCACTATGAACATAGGATTATGGCTTTGCACTACAGCATGATTTGTGGGAAGCCGGTCATAGTATTAGGCCTGGGATGCCAGAAGCAAAAACTTATTCAGTCCATCCTCAGTGCCCAGACAAGTATGGAGTTCCTGTAATCAGTCACGATCATCTCTGGACATTATGACATACTTTGTTACACTTACAAAAGCTTTGCACTGCTCTGGCTGTAGTAGTGAATACCTGTAAGTTCAGGTTTAGAGTCCCAGCTTACAGGGATTCTCTGAGCTGGATTTTCTTTCTGCAGGCATCTTGCCACCATGTAAGGTACCACCATCAGTGCCACTCCTGTCTGCCAAAATAAGATCACGGATTCAGCTCAGGGACAAATTGCTACCAGGCTTCCCACTGATGATTCAGATGAGGCTGGTGGCAAAATGCCTGCAGAGATGGGATTCAGCCAGGAGGACTTCTAAGGTGTAGAAAATATCTCACACTTAGCATCAGGAGTGCCAAAACAAGAACCGTTTTATTCCTGCCACCATAAGGGGGCAAATATTTCAGAAACTGCTTAGAATATGGTCCTGGTCACACAAGTAGTTTAGGACAACCTGAGGATGACTTCAGGTCGTCTTCAGGTTGCTTCACTCACATTATTTTTATACAGTTCATTTTCCAAACTGGCCTACCCCCGTTAGATCGTTCTAACTGGAGTCTTCTTTTCCAGAGGACTCAGCCCATCCTGACATGCCAGGCTGTCTTCACTTCCTCAGTGTGATCGGGGTGGATGGGCTAAAGGAGGCTGAATCATGCTGTGGTGGGTGGGGTCCAGTCTTTCCTTCAGCCAATCAGCATGCATGGCGTTCGTGAGGCACCTCCCCTTCTCTCCTCAGTTTATTTGTATGATACCTCTATTGAGCATTTTTACACTAATTTATTATTATTATTTAAAAAAATTAATCGCACAGAGAAGAAAAGCAAAACACTCTAAGACAAACAAAAAACCATGAAAAAGCACTGTGGCAAAAACGGGTCTCAGAAAGAGTGAAACAGCTGGGCCAAAGCCAGAAGGATGCTCAACTGTGGATGTTATCTAGTGGTGAAAGGAAAATCCAATGCCATAAAGAACAACAGAATGCAAGACCTACAAAACAAAGTAATGTGCATATAGTCAAAGAGGACATGAAAAGACTAAATACAGGCCACATCCGGACTGGGGATAAATAGTGCAATCATGTATTGGCTACCTTGGCATTAGCATATATATCTGTGCCAACCTTAACGGAGCCCCCACAATATTGGGGTGAAAACTCGATATATCCTATTTTGGGAAAACTCGACTCTGAATGCAGGTTTTCCCGAAACAGCACCGTATCTTACCTTTCTGCACACTGCGCTGAGAGCTGCCATCTTGAATGTGGCCACCACCAAAAAAGGAGACCATGCAGTTGGCTGATGGTGAGAGTCCACATCTGGAGATTTCAGGCTCTTAAAACATCCAGATGTTCACCACTCCACATTATATTGCAGAAAGAAAATGCCAGCCTGGGGCTGTCTGGTCAACAAGTGATTATTCCAGAGGGGCTTTATTCTGGAATATCGTTTGGGTGATCCTTGAGCAGCATCTGGAACCAGCCATTGGAAGTCATAAGCACAGGGAAAAGCTGAAATTGACCAGTGGTGTGTATGAATATTCATAACACTGAAATTCATATGAATTTGGCTGAATCTGGACATTTGAATTCAAATAGACTGCTGGAACATTTGAAGACTGACATTTGAATTCGAATGGAATGTTTTGATACATTCGTATGAAGCATCGTATGGGATTCATATTGGAGATGAATCCTACCACATTCAGAGGGGATCTATTTGAACAACTACAAATTTTCTTGCATTTGATTCGGTACGAACCGAAAATACAAGAAAACATTCATGCACATCCTTAGTGAAGATTGCAACTTCGTCATTAAAGTGATGGTCTTTTCTGTTGCAAAGTGTGGCCATGAAAACTGGACAGTGAGAAAGAACAAGAGGAAGAAGAGAAAGATAAGGGATCTGGACATAATGATTAAGAATATCACAGACTGAAAAAAATTACCACCTGACTGCTCCCTTGAGGCAATGTCTGTCTGTCACAAATTCATATACTTGTGAATGTGACAGGAAGCAATTAAAGGCTAGAAAAACAATAACAACAACAATATCGTGCCTGGCAAAATTAAGGGAAATGGAAAAAGAGGGAGGTATCAGAAGAAAATTGTACTACATATTCAAATTTTTTAACTGCACATAAAAAAGCACGTCTATGCTTTTTTTAGAGCTGGAAAACAAAAGCAGCTTCCAAGTGGTGGAGGGATAATGCATTAGGAAGGAATAATGTGGGTATTGGTCCATCATCCATTATTCTTTGCGCATTGAAAGTGATGCCCACATCCTGGTATTCAGGTTGTGCCAAATTCTAGATGTGAATGTTGCCACCACTACTGCACGTGTACAGCAGTCAGTTTTGGCCTCCACAAGGTACATGAATGTGCTTTTGCTAGAAAACTCACCATCTATCCTGGGTTTTCCAGCAACACTTTTAAGCATAGTTTAGGGGGAACAGAGAGGAGTTATGGTGGGGTTGTCACAGATATGTGTGGCAACCCCACCAAAGCAGTGCCATGGGTAAGTATTTCTACTTACCCATTTGGATGGGGTCTAAAGCTACCCCATCTTCAGTAACGTGGATTAAGAGTTTTCCCAAGGCCCGGGTCACACTTTTAGTTCAGGATGACTTCAGGTCGTCTTCAGGTTGTGTTACTCACATTATTTTTATTCATTTCATTTTTCACGCCAGCCTACCCCCATTAGATGGTTTTAACCAGAGTCCTCTTTTCCAGAGGACTCAGCCCATCCTGGTATCCCAGGCCATCTTTGCTTTCTCAATGTGATCAGGGGATGGGCTAAAGGAAGCTGAACTGTGCCATGGTGGGTGGGTCTAGTGTTTCCTTCAGCCAATCAGCATGCATGGCGTCTGTGAGGCACCTCCCCTTCTCTCCTCGGTTTATGTGTACGATTCCTCATCCTAGCGTCGTTCTGCAAATTTATTATTATTTTTTAAACAATTACTTGCATGGAGAAGAAAAGTACATAAAAAAGGAAGGGGTGTGTGGAGGTGGGGGAGCAGGCTTAAAAAAGAACTGCAAACACACACCTTCACCTCCCTTGAGTGACACAATGGCATCCAATCAGAAAGGAGGTAGATTTGACACAGCAAAAGGGGCGGAGAGCCAAGAGTTCCGTAGAGGAGGCTCAGGTCGACTTCAGAGAAAGGTGTGAGCAATGCAGCCCAAAGCAGGGAAGGCTTGAGGGTGACCTGCATTGACCTAGGTATGACCAGAACTGGTACAACCTCAGTTCAAATTATGAATAGGATATCCTGTCTCCTATAGGTGTGACCAGGGCCCAAGCGTCTCAGAATTCAGCATGAATTGACTACATGAACAATTATTTTGCAAACTCAGGTTGTGAAGGCAGATGGCGGCCAGATGTAGCGACAGCAAGAAATAACGTGGGATATTACAATCTCTGCACATTTTGGTGATGTGTCATCTGGACAATTTGGCCATTACTGAATTCCCGTAGGGATGCGCCGCCAACTCTGTGCATGGGTGGCTGGCTCTTTCAGCCTCCATGCATGTGCCCTGGACAGAGCTCTGATTGCTGTTCCATCCAGAAGGCAAGTATCCCCCCTAAAAGGCGCTAAAGCCGGGGTTTCCCACAACAGTTAAAACCAGTTCTTAGGGACGAAAAAGTGAAGCCATGGTGGGGTTTCCTGTGATATGAGAGGTGACCCCACCATAATGGCACAGTAATTGCACTATTTTCATACCAACCGGATGCATCCAGGGTTAAGGAGTCTCAGGCTGTGGCCACACTTAAGGTTTAATCCGGCTTCAGTCCACTTTCAGAGCGAGAGAATACATCCGCAAAGTGACAAGCCGCTTTCTTTTAGTGTTAAATCAGATAGGTAATGTGGAAAGAAAATTACCGGTCACTTTGCTGATGTGTTCTTCCATTCTGAAAGTGGACTGAAGCTGGATTCAACTTTAGGTGTGTCCAGAGCCTCAAATATTTTTTTTTAAAAAAGACTTGTAAACTGGAACAGGCAGGGCGGTTTTGAATAGCAAGCTTCGCTTACGCAGACCTACAGAGGTTTCATGGCTTGACCTTTGTGTCTAAAATAGCGGCGGCCAAACAATGTCCCCAAATCCTCCCTAAGAATGTGCCCACCCGTCTCCAGCGCTCCTCCGGCTTGTCTGTGGGCAATTTTGCTTGATAAAACAAACTTTTCTTTTTCTTTCTTTTCTTTTTCCACAAATGTCTTTTCTTTTGTGCGGCTGTCTGTCAGCCTAAATGGAGCAGCTGAAACTGGGCGGATGGGAAATGCACAGTTGTAAGACGAGGGACCCAGACAAGGTCGCTTTTCTTTTTCTTTGGGAGGAAAGCAGTGTTGCCCCATCTGAGGCCACGTTCTAGCGATAAAAGCAAAACAAACAAGCTTGTGGAAGGAGGAGGATGGGGCCCACTTGCTCCTGCATGAATCTGTTGTTTGAAAACCTGTCACCCGCCCTGAGATGTACGGGTATAGGGCAGGATATAAATATAAATAATAAAATAAACAAACAAATAAATTAAATGTCTGTGGAAGACGTAGTGTGGTGTTTCAAAGACTACTGAGACCACTTTGAGCTATTAATGTTAAATTATGAGGCCCTAAATGGCTTGAGTCCAAAATATCTAAAGGAGAGACACCTCCCATATAAACCTGCCTGTGCCTTAAGATCTGCTGGTGAGGCCCCTCCTGTCTGTGCCACCCCCCTCAGGAGTTAAGGGAGTGGCAACATGTGGAACGACATTCTTGGTGGTGGCCCCCTGGACTGGGTCCCAAGAGCACTATGGTACCTACAAACCCTCTAAAAGCAGCTCTACTCTCTTCTGTTGGGTGGCAAAGATGATGCTCTTCCTTCTCACCTTGTGAAATGTAGGATAGAGATCAATAAATGCCTTTTTTTCCCTCCAAAATGCAATCCTATAACTTATCAGGTTTTGATTTATATCTGGGTGATTTTTTACACAGAGGAGGTGACAGCAATCAGCCTAGATAGCTTTAAGAAAGAATTAGCTAAATTCATGGAGGGCAGGTGAATCAAGAGCTACCAGAAGGGTACACCTCTAGTTTAGAGAGGCAGGCAGGATGTTTCTGAAGCCCTTTGCAGGGAGAGCAGATGAGCCTTTTGCCTTTGTCTTCTGCTTGAGATGCCCAGGAGCAATTGGTGAGCCACTGTGACAGACAAGATGCTGGTAGGTGAGTTGTGTCCAGATCCAGCAGGGCTTCTCTTATGTTCCTATCTTGATGTGGAAAAACAACACTATCTCTGTACGTGTACATCTGTGTGTGCATTTTCTGTTTTAGAGTGAGGGTGGATTGATTGGAAATAAGCAACCAGATAAGGCAGCTCAAACCTACTTGAATCTACCAAGTAGATTCAAATGTCAAAAAATCCGATTCGGATATTTAAGATCTGAATGTCATGAAATCCGATTCGAATCCATAAGATTCAAATCTGTACATTCAAATGTTAGATTTGTATTTAAAGATACGAATGTTGGCAACATTCATATCTGTATGCATTCCGTAAAAATCTATATGCACCCTGTATTATCCCATATGTATCCCGTTTTAATCCCATGTTTTAAGAGCAAGATACGCATAATTTTTGTGCATATTTGTATACGACAGATACAAATCTACACATTTGAATTATCCGAAAATCCATACCGGATTTTCAAAAACCCGATTCGAGTTTAAATGTGCAAATTTGGATTTTTGAAAATCTGATTTGAGTTCGAATGTGAACATTGGACAGATTCGAATTGGATATTCAAATTTTCGAATATCTGTGCACATCCCTACTCAAACCACATGCCTTTAAGCTTCAAAATGGATTCATGGCCCCAAAGGGTTTGATGGGTCCTGTTTTTACGGAATGGTAACATATAAGGAAATCCCTATCTATTTTTATAGGCACATTTATGGAGGATTTCAACTGCAAATACTGGGGTTATCAAATTATGAACCACCTTCTATCACTTTCCAGAGAAAGAGTATTTTCCATGTGGTTTCTTGGGTCATTTGTGGCGGTGGTTCACTCAGTGGTAGGGCGAACAGCCTGCAAAGCAGAGGATTGCTGGTTTGATCCCCAGCCTTTCCCTGAGAGTAGACAGTGGAAAACCACTTCTATATCTCCACTAAGAAAACAGCCTGGAGATGCCCTCGGAGGTATCCACCCAGTCAACCAGGAGTCGGCCATGACTTGTGGTACCCAACAACAACCCATTGGGAGTGAGGGATGGAAGGAAAGACGGCACCAGGGGACAGAATAAATACTACCAATACTACCCAATAACAACCCATTGGGATGGAGGGAAAGATGGGACCAGGTAGTAGAAAAGGTATTGCCAATAGTAGGTTCAGCCCTATAAAGTTCAGTTGTAAGCCAGGTCACGTGACAACTGAGCGCTTGAATATAATAGATCATGTTCCCAATAGCCAACTCTGTGGGTTGTTCACTCTGTCCTTATGGACTAACCTGCCCTCAAGTCAGGCTTCCTGTCCTCCCTTCACCACCCTGCCGGTCTATTTGACTCTTCATTTAAACCTCCCTGAGAGGCATTTTCGTCTGAGCTGGATGGGTTCCAGCGAGCTCTACAGAAACCCATGGGTGTTTTCACACTTCCCTTCCCATCCGCTGGAGGGGAAAGGACTGCGATTAACCAACGTTGACTAGCTCTCACACTGGGAGCACTAGTCAACTTTGGCCAGCATGTCGTCCCCCCCCCCCCCCGCACACACACATTAAAATAATTACCTGATTTGGTCATGGGGCCGGTCCTTCTCTAGGTGCTGCCATTTTGGCTGCGGTGCCTTCCGCGACAGCATGTGCACCATTGCCATCACCATGACGATGATGAGGCTCTGCACATGCATAGTCGCGTCTATGGTCATTTGAGGTGCCAGTGTGTTTGAGCAGCACCTCACATGACCCCAGACCACCTGAAGAGGTGCAGATGGTCGGCTGCTGGACGCTTGAGGTAAGCTCCTGGTAAACTTTGGTTAAAGTGTGGAGCAAGGTTTTGTGCTCCACGTCTAATGAACAATTAGTGGCCTTCTGGTGAGGCAGGGCCCACTTGGAGGCTGTAGCAGAAGTTGGAGCTTTTCACCAGAAGTTCACTAATTCCTCCCTAGATGTCTTCCAGCTTCCTGGTCCTGCAGCCTCTCTGTTGTCCTCTGGAATTTCAGAGCCCAGGCAGGCCAGGGGACTGCTCCATCCAGGCAGACAATATGGTGTTTCCCATCCACCCATTGACTCCAAAGTCTGGCTCAACCTTCGTACTTCCTGTGATGGCCAAACACCTACACCCACAGCTCAGCAGGAAACAAACAGCGTGCACCTCACCGATGGAATCTCAGGCCTGCAGGAAAGCTGTGGGCCCAGGTGAGAACCCAGAATGTTGTAACAGACCTGCCTTGTAGGAGAACATCCGCGAGGGGCTGTGTTTTAACACGCAGAGGGTGTGAAGCGGAGGCATGTGGGCAGGTATGGGAGTTCCACAAGTGTGCAGTGTGGGCAAAGGTCTCATGTGTGATCTATTTCACATTGGGCAAGTTTACGTGTGGTTCCTGCCGCTGCTTTGTTAGCTAATTATGGGGTCTGTTATAAGAATGAAAGGGAAAGTGGGAATGACAGTATCCAATAAATACCAATGAAAGGACAGAAGTCTGGCAAAGCCTTTTGCTTCTACCACAGGGCTACGCCCCTAGGAAAATGGGCTTCCTTCCAGGCCACTGTTAAAGGGCTCATGACTCCTATCTCACTGAACTAGAAAAACCCTTATCTCATCTAAACCGACTCAGCTTCTCAGCTAGGGGCCCCCTGTGAACATGCAAATGAGGTGAGCGTTCATTCAGTGATGTTATCAAATGCAAATAGGTCTACAGGCCCAAACTGAGGATCATTCAAAAATTCAAGACCAAGATCTTTCCAGTCGTCTTCTGTTTTGGTATGACAGCCCCACAGAATGGGATCACTGGGGATAAAGAAATGCACCAAGGGATTGATAACATGTCGCAAAACAAGGGGCAGATGTCGCCCTCCAGATGTTCCTGAACTAGTTATTCTAGTATTTAAGTCCTAGTGGGAGTCCGGTCCGGTCCGGTCCGGTCCGGTCCGGTCCGGTCCGGTCCATCCATCCATCCATCCATCCATCCATCCATCCATCCATCCATCCATCCATCCATCCATCCATCACAGAGCACCCTGTGAGGTAGGCTGGGCTGTGAGAGCTCAGAAGATTGCTGTGACTAGCCCAAGGTCACTCAGCTGGCTTCATGGAGGCATGCGAAATAAAACTTGGTATTCCCAGATAAGAGTCCAGCTCCCTAACCACTAGACCAAACCACCAGAAGTAACTTTCCACACATGCTAGATGTTTTAAAGATACTTTCAAATGTCATTTTATCTTAATTTTTATTTCTGGGACCCACATTGGAAACTTCTGGTGAAGGGCCGGGATATAAATGCTTAAATAAATAAAAAAAAATAACAACAAATGTGACAAGCCAAAGGCCATAAGATGATAAGAGGAGCCCTGCTGGATCAGGTCACAGCCCATCTAGTCCAACATCCCATCTCTGATGGTGGCCCACCACTCACTTCTGGACATCATCAAGCAGAAGACGATGCTGAAGATCTGAAAAGAAGCTTTCCCCAGCATATGCGAAACTTTTTTCATTCTACTTTCCAAATTTCAGTGATTGATTGTTTGTTTTTGCACATTTCCAAGCTATGAATACTAAAAAGACTTTGTTCTTTCCGTCCCTGATATAAAGACGGCATTAAATCAGCAATGATTAAGAAACTGGACTCTAATATGCAATCTCATCAATTTTTATTCTGACCTAGTTCAGAAGTTCATGCATGTATTCCCTAGCTCTAGCCTCTCAACCTAGAAACCATACCTGTTGAACTTCTGCTTGAATGCCTCGTGGAGCCTTTTTCAAAGTTGAAGAAATCCACCACTAAAAGCCAAGGCTCAATATTCTAAGAAAGCTTTAGAGTTTTTGCATGGTTAAAAAACTGAGGGTAAGGTGTGGCAATTTTGTTTGGGAACAGGGTCTGTTGATATTTTCAGCTAACTTCCTATTTTACTGCAATTCCTGCAATCTGGTGTTCAGAAGTTAAATCCTAATGCATATGAAGGAAGACGAGAAGGAGATGAGTTGGTTTTTATACCCTGATTTTCTCACCCTTTAGGGGACTCAAAGTGGCTGACAAACCTTCTGTTCTTCTTCCCCTAGCAGAAACCCTGTGAGGTAGGTGGGGCTGTGAGAGCTCAGAAAGAGAGCTGTGACTAGCCCAAGGCCTCCCATTTGGCTTCATGGGGGAGTGGGGACTCAAACCAGGAGAGTTCCAGATAAGAATCCAGAACTCTAACCACACAATTAAACTGAAGTGTGACTGTGGATCTGCTTTGCTGTCCCCAAATTTTACCTGTCTTCTGTACCTGAAGCAAATTCCACCTAGAACTTTATACATAATTGCATCCCCCCCCCCTTACAACCACCCTGTAGGCACTCAGCATTGATTCCTCTTTCAGGAATCCTGCCAGCAACTCCGGCAAGTATATCCTTTAGAAATCAGGAGGTATATCCTTTAGAACTCTTGATCCTCATAGGAGGGGTAACTTTGTACCCCAGCTCAGTGAAAGAATGGACGTGGGGCTTTTGTTTGTATGTTTGTGAGCTTTGGAGAAACCCGATTAAATAGTACAATTTTACACTTTTAAGACACCAGCTGCCTGGGAAAAGAAATAAATTGGCTGTAGGGATGGAACAGAAATGGGATGCAAACGACATGATTTCCCACCCATACTGGAGGTTACAAACTATAGTCCTAGCTTCTCCGACTTTCCAAAAAAGAACTGTGTATAATTATCCTTTTTCTTTTTCTAAAGGGTGGGAATGCGGAGAGAAAATATCCCTTTCTGTCGGCGGGACGAACCCTTCTGCGCATTAATAAAGGGCTTTAACCTTTTCATTCACCAAAAGGCATAACTCAACATTTTAATAACACACCTTGTTGCATGACAAAAATTTGCTCCTGGCAATCGTGGTTTCGACCGCAAAAACCACAGCAGGGAGCAACTCTTGGTTAACTCTTTCAGTGCCCTTTGCTGCCTTGATCCACATCTGGCTCATCGAGAAACCTCTGCAATTTCCCCCAGCTTGGTCCTTTTCATCCCAATTCGCCTTTGGAGGAGCGGAAGGCTCTGCCTGCTAATGAGCCCCCCCCTCCATTCCTGGGGGTTTTGCAATCAGACTGCAGAACAAGAGAGGGGCGTCCATGAAAGTATCCTTGTCAAAGGGGGTCGCAAATAGGTTTGGCCTGATTTTATTATATATTGCTGGGGTTGACTCCAGGGCGCTGGACAGGAACATCTGCATTCCCAGGCAGGTGTATGGCACAGAGGTCCAGACGTCCCCCAGTTTGAAACCCCCCCCCACTTGTGGTGATCTCTGCCTGCTTTTGAGCTCAGTTTTAAGTGTTGGTATTAACCTATAAAGCCATACAAAGTTCAGCGCCTGGGTATTATCTGAGACCAGTGCTGCGTTCACACCTAAGTTTTAATCCAGCTTCAATCCACTATCAGAGTGAGAGAACACATTATCAAACTGACAAGCTGATTTCCTTCAGCTTTATCCAACTCAGAAAATCCACCTTTGGGGTAGATAATGTGGAAAGAAAAGGACTCTTCACTTTCCTGATTTGTTTTTCTCATCTGAAGGTGGACTGAAGCTGGATTAAAACTAAGGTGTGAATGAAGCCCACCTCTCCTACTCAACTGGAACCCATCCTGTGGCCTTGGTTCATATATTAAGGATGCCTCCAGGTGTGGGTAAATTCTTGCAATTGTCTCAGGACTATATTGCAACTGCCACACACATCTATGCAGTTCTAATATAGTCCTGGGATACTGAGGTATATCTTGAAATATCAATATCTTGAGAAATCCAGTAACAATGCCAAAATATCAAAGCCATCACAATAGAGGTGTGCACAAATTCTGTTTTTGACATTTGATTCGATTCAAATTTAATATTCGAATATCTGAATTCGTACGAATAAAGGAAAATGAATGTTTGGACATTCGAACTGCTACAAATACATTCATATCTATCCATACGAATATTTGATATATATATCTGATGATATGAATCTTGTACACATCTGTGCACATCTGGACACATCCTGTTTTTATGTATCTGTACATGGATGTGTACAGATACAAAGAAGATGCCTACAGACACATATGTGATGTGTATGGATACAGATATGAATGTCCGATTTATTCATATGAATAACTCAAAATTTTAGTATTCATATGAATACTAAAAAACTAATATCTGGACATTCGATTCATATACAAATGTTCAAATTTGTCTGAATAACTAATATTTAGAATATTCATGCACATCCCTACAAGACAACCAGTTATTTCATCTGCTGACAACTTGTGGGAGCGCTGCTCTTGCAAAAATATTCAGATGCTAGCAAGGCTGGAGGAGTGGTCAGCCCCTCACTTTAGACCTTCTTCATCTTCAGAACACAACACTCGCACCTTCTCATTTCAGTCCGTTTTGTTCAACAGATAGGGATGAAGAGGTGTGAGTGCTGTGTGATTAGAAGGTGAACTGAAGAAGATTTAAAGTGAAGGTGGTAACCAACATTTTAGCAAGAGCAGCAATCCCATGAGCCCCCAGCGATAATCAAATATTACCCTCTAAGAGAGCTTCTAGATGAAGACCATGGTTCAACCTATTCTGGAACCTCCCATGGAGGCCTGTTGTGCCTGCCTTTGCATGACAAGAGGCACACCACAGCGAGCGAAACATCACTGCTAAGGACGTGAATGCTGAGGTGAGGCGCCTTTTAAAGCTCTCAACGATAGCACCTTGTTTGGTGCATTGCCAGGTACTTCTGTGGATCAAAACAGAGCTACAAAAGTCCCTGATGAGGTGATGTACAAGAAGTTTTTGCCAGGTGCCTAAAGTGAGACATGGGCTTCCTCTTGACAACATACATAGAAAGTTTGGCTGGAACAGGAAAAGGAAAACAGGATTGATGTTTCACTCTCCCTTTTCCTTCATCCTTACCCTTTCGGTCAGAATTGGCCTGAATATGAGATTGGAGTGCAGCGCTACATGAGCGACATTTCTGCTCCAAGAAGGTGAGAATGTGGCGTGAATTGCGCTGCCTCGTCTCCATCTTGCCCACCACTTGGGTTTTAAGCCTGGGCAGGGCTTTCTTGACTTGAGAGTGTTGGAGGAGTGAATTACATTTGATTGCATCTCTTTGCAAGGAAGTTTACATAAGAGGAGGCCTGCTGGATCAGGCCGCAGCCCATCTAGTCCAGCATCCTGTCTCACTCAGTGGCCCATCAATTGCTTCTGGGCATCTCAAGCAGAAGACAAAGGCAAAACCTTAATTTGCTCTTGACTCCCCACAAATTGCCTTTGGATGCATCCTGCCTGCCTCTTCAGCCTGGAGGCATTCATTCTAATAGCAACCGAGACTCCTATCCTCTATGAATTTGTGTAACTCTCTCCAGACTGGTTACTGTCGCCAACTCTTCTTGTAATAAATTCCATAGACTGACGACCCTCTGGATGAAAAATAAAATACTTCCCTTTGTTGGTCCTAATTTTCACGCCTATCGGCTTCCCGGACCGTCCCCTGGTTCTAGTGCTGTGCCATAGGGAAAACAATTTTTCTCTATCGACCTTTTCCACACCATGCATGATTTTATATATTTAACCAGGTCACCTCTTAAATGCCACCTTTCAGGGATGAAGAGGCCCAGACTGCTCTAGGACCCCAATGAAAGACGAATGAGGACCCTTCAGTGATGCTTTCTGCCATGCTGTAGGGTCACCTTACTTCACAGCAACCACCTTATGGATGACTTATTTTTGTTGCGGAAATCAAGTCATGTTTCTTCCTTTAGTAACTTTCGTCCCCTGCCCTTTCAGGGCAGGCATCACTATCAGCAACCCTAGTTGCTCAAGTAACCTGGAATGATCTTGGTCTCTCCACGTTCAAGCCCTCCAGCCATAAAAGTTCATGAACTAACCTTGACCAAATTCTGACTCTCAGCCAGGGCTGGTTCAAAGGTGGCGTGATGGTTCGGGTGGTGGGTCAGCTTGACAGTGGGTAGCCCATAGACCAACTGCCACGCCACGCCACGCCGCCCTAGACTGCCCCAGCACCTTGAGAAGCAGATGGGCGGGCACTCAATTTGCACGTCTGAACCACTGTTGCACCTTGATCCGTACCTCCTGACCAGCCTATACACCAATTCCCAGCACCACCAGGCCATGCTAGTGCCCCAGGAAGCAGCTAGGTTGGCACAGACTCTACCCACCTTGACCCATGTCTCCTGACCAGCTTATAGGCCAACTGCCAGCCACATCACACCATGGTAGCACCCCAAGAAGCCAGCTGGTTGGGCCCACAGCTTGGCAATCTGAATCTGCATTCTGCCCTGCTCAGACCCACGCCTAGGGGATCAGGTGCCCCTCCCCATGGCAGGTGCCCACTCTGCTGGAGACGGCCCTATCTCAGCCTCACATTCTCACGGCAACCCTGCAATAGACAACATGAAGGAGAACCATGGGAGCTGCTCTGGGCACTTTGGAGGAAAGGCAAGGCATCAATGCAGAATCGTATTATGAAATTCAAGAGCTATGGTGCCAGATTGCTGAGAAGGGCTTCATTAGGTGGTAAAATTAGAGAGAGAAAAATTAGATTACACCAACAACCTCAGTTGTGAAAACCACAGGCCTGAGGCCAGGAGGGCCTCATTCAACAGCCAGGTAATTATTGCTGTGTTGGTATTAATTGCCAGAAAAAATAATAATGAAAAAAATTATTTAAAAATGCAGAGCAAAATGGAAATGTACTTGATTATGTTTTCTCTTCTTCCTTCCCTCCCTCCCTCCCTCCCTCCAGCCACTGAGGCCCTGGTCACCCCAGTGTAAGGACGTCCTAGTCATTAATTTGATCAAAGGCTGTACCAGTTCTGTTCACACCTAGATTGTTATAGGTTGTCCTCAGGCTGCATCGCTCACACCTGAGCCTCCTCCTCCACGGAACTCTTAGCTCTACACCCCTTTTTGCTACATCAAATCTATCTCCTTTCTTATTGCATGCCATTGTGTTACTCAAGGGAAGCAAGGGTGTGTGTTTGTGGTTCTTTTTAAAGCCTGCTCCCCCATCTCTATGGGCTACCGGAAGCCCAACAAACACAGCGAGATAATCAAAGGGAGTGGGTGGTGCCTGGCATACTTCCGGTAGTTCCTCTCAAGCTGAAGGTCCTTGCCAGAGGTCAAAGGTTAGCATCACTCTTATGGAAAACTTGACAATGTTGCTGGGTTTCCTGTAAAGGCTTCACAGATGTCAAGGGAAGCCCAGGATTGCTCTTTGCATCTGGCAGGAGATGGAAAGAACTTGTTTAGATATCTTGTCTGGAGGAATCCGAAGTCTGGAATGGTTACTGGGATGTCCTGCCTTCCGTCCTCCCAGCTTTCACTCTTCTCCTCCTTCTGGCCCTGCTTGTCCCAGCTTCACCCTTGAGGGAACATCCTTTCTATTATCATCAGAGCTCTTTTAGTTCTCTTTGAATGCACCTGCAGTTAGCATGCCTTCAGGTCAAAACCAAGCCAAGAGCTCCCCACCACCACCACCACCGAGATCACCCTCTTGATTGATCATTTTTTGGGGAAAAAAACGCCACTGCATAACGTTTGCCAAAGAGAACAGCCACAGAGTCTGAGCAGAAGGACAGTGGCAGACAGGTTGCTTACATCCTATCTGCTGAAGGCAGAGGCTAAAGCAGAATTTCTTTAGACCAGAGAGAATGCAGAAATTGCATCTTGTTTGTTTTCAATCAGCCAGCATCAGCACTTAGCATCTCAAAAAGAGGCATCAAGGGAAAGAGGCAAGGGACTTTCCTTTGAAGACTGTTTGGAAGCAATAAAACCATTAGTAGTAGTATTTTCCAAGAAGGAACAAAAGCAGGACTCTTGGACTCACCCCATCCCTGTCGCCTGGATTTCATTTAATTTCAAAGACTCCGTTCCAAACCATATTTAAGCACGTAGGCCCACAGCAATTGAGGGACCATTTACAATGCAAGGGAAAGACCCTCTTTCTTAGCCAAAAGCTTCAAGAGGTGAACTCTTGGAAGCAAGAGCAATGTGGACTACTCTTGAAAATGGTTTGGAAGCTGGAATTGGTGCAGAATGCAGCAGCTTGACTGCTGATGGGAGTCTCTGGCCAGACTCACATCATGCCGGTCTTAAAGGATCTGCATTGGGTACCGATTTGGTACCGAGCCCAATTCAACGTGTAGACACTAATATATAAAGCCCTAAATGGCTTAGGCCCTGGGTATCTGAACACCTTCGCCCATATAGACCTGCCTGTACACTGAGATCTCAAGGAGAGGGCCTGCTTGCAATTCCTTCTTTTGCACAGGTACAAGGCATAGGGACATGCAAGAGGGCCTTTTCCGTGGTGGCCCCTAGATTCCAGAACAGCCTCCCTCTTGATGTTCTCGAGGCACCTATGCTATATAGTTTTCGGCACCTGGTGAAAACGTATCTTTTCACCTAGGCTTTTGCCATTTAAATAGCTTCCTTAGGGTGCTCTCCTGTTCGGGAGAGAGGGGGTTCTATTTTTTAATTATGTTTTAATATTTGATATGTTTTATTCTTATTGTAATCCACCCTGGGACCATTTGGTGAATGGTGGGATATAAACAAACAAACAAACCAAAGACTTTGGGAAAAGTTCTTTCATTTTTGCCCTGCAACTCCCTTGAGGTTTAATGGGAGTGGCGTATTTCTCCCATCCCAGTCTCAAACTAAACAACCCCCCCCCCCCAAAAAAAATCTGCTCTAAACACTTCCTCCTCATCTACTGAGGGTTTGACTGGTAACTTCAAGGCAAGATCCTATCTTCTATGTCGGTCTATTAGGTGTCTTGTACACCTGTTGCAATTGTTAATTATAGGGTGAGTGTGTCAGGATGAGGCAACCTGCCTGCTTGCATCTGCCCCTACCATCACATGGGGCAAAACTTCCCTGTAGCCACTGTGTAACACAGCCAGCAAGAACCTGTAGGGTCCGTGCTAAAGAGATGCTGCCAGCCAAAGTGTAAAAAGCCAGCTAAGATTTTTAAGAAGACAAAACCTGCTCCTGTTATAACATCAGCTCCAAGGTTGTGGTTCTACTCAAGGTTGTAAAAAGAAAAGAGAAAGGCACCTCTGAGATGTCTTTGAGTGGGATCGTTCACGTGCCGGCCTGTCCCCTAAAGAACATTCCAGGTTAGAAAGTGGATTAGAGACAGGATGGGAACACGGATGCCACATGCTATTGACCATGGTCACAGCTTCACTTCAGACCTTCTTCAATCCCTCTTCAGGTCTGACGGCTCACACCTTTCCATTTCTATCTTTGTGGACTTTCATGAATGGGAAGTCCACGAATAAAACGGAAATGAAAAGGTGTGAGCCGTCAGACCTGAAGGTGGACTGAAGAAGGTTTAAAGTGAAGCTGTGACCACGGTCGTGGTCTTCAGGGTTCTCCTGCAGCCTTGTTTCATTCCATGTCAGTGCCGAGATGGATTAAAGAAAGTCCACATGGGTTCTTGTTTATGAGAAGAGGAAGGCTGCATCCTGACATTCATGCTTTATTCTGGAATATCTAAATATAGTGGAATAAGCAACAGACGTCTGGATGCAGCAGAAGACCGGTGTATGAACATTCTAGGCTAAAAAAAGGTAGAGCAGATATGAACCGAGAACATGAGAGCTACACTTCACCACACTTGAGGTTCTTTTGAGCTGCTGTTCATTTGCTGTGTGTGAACACAACCTTAGTGATGGTTTAGAAAGGATTATCCTCACGGTGATCTCTCCCTCCCTCTCTTATTACCATTCTAGGTTAGAAAAGTGAATGGCAGGTGGGATGAAAATATGAGGGCCACATGGTACCCTCCTGGGGTGTTTTTGAGGTCTTTTTTTTTACTGTGTGTGAATGCTTAGAGATTGGCATCCTACATAATGCCCATGAAATGCCCTGAGAAGTGGGAAAGAATAATCCATATTGATGTGAAAAATAGGTATAAAACTGGCAGAATAATTCCCGTAAGGCTGCCAAAATTATGCACCTGAAGCCCTTGAAAGAATCATAAAACATAAGATTTATTAGTCTGGGATACTTTACAGCAAGCAGATATGAATATCCCCCTGGGATATAACTGGGACAACTACCATATTAGAAGTGATGATATTGTTGAAACTAAGGGTGTTTTTCCACTGTCACTAGAAGTACCCATTAATGGGTATTTAATGCCATTAATGGGTACTTAATGGGTACTTCTAGTGACAGTGGAAAAACACCCTAAGACTTATGGCATGGATCCCTCAATATAGGGGTACCAGTTGAATTCCATGATCCTGTACCACATGCAGTGAACAGATTCACAAAATTCAAGGTCACGTGCTCAAAATAGGCTGCTGTTAAAGAAACCGGAACAGAGAAAGCGGATAAATTTGGCAGTCCCACCCTTAGAGCTATGTATGTGCAAAGGTTTTAGGCAGGTGTGGAAAAAAATGCTGCAAATTAAGTCTGGGAAGTCATGTCCCCCCCCTCCCCCGAGCCCTGATCTCAACAGCCAAGAAGGATTTGAGCAAGCCCACATCCACAGAAGATCTTGGGTGGCGTCTCCAAGATGTTTGGAGCAACCACTCTACTGGGTTCCTTCAAAAACCATGTGCAAGAGGACCTAGAAAAGTTGATGAAGTTTTGAAGGCCAAAGGTGGTCACACCAAATAGTGATTTGATATAGATTTTTCTCTGGTCATTCACTTTGCATTGTGCAAATTGATAAAAAATAAATTAACATTTTTTAAAGTATTATTTCTTTACCATCCTTTTTTCCACACCTGCCTAAAGCTTTTGTACACCCAGGAAGAAGCAACACTGTAGATCTTTTCATTGAAAAGTGAAGATATTACATGCTTTTGAAAAAAGCGTAATAAAAACATATATGCAGTCTAGTAAGATACCATAGTTTGGACCAAAGAGCTATAAATACTGTGTTCACACCTACATTTTAATCTGGTTTCAGTCTGCTTTCAGAGTGAGAGGACACATCAGCAGTTGCTCTTCATTTTTTCCCCCACGGTATCTTGCCCAAAGGTGGATTTTTCTGATTTTGATAATGTTGAAAGAAAACACCTTGACACTTTGCTGGTGTGTTCTCTCACTCTGATAGTGGATAGAAGCTGGATTAAAATTTAGGTGTGAAGACAGCTGAACTGACCTTAGGCCAGTATTGCCTCTCAACCTCACAGGGTTGTTGTGGGTGAAATAGAAGGCAGGCAGGACCTTGGATAGTTTTCAGAAGAAGTGAAATATTAACACCATAAATCAATACTACCACAATAAATAGGCTTTAGTGCAGTCATAACCATTCTCTCATCTTTTACTTATAAGAATGTATAAAATATCCATTTACACCTCCTTTAAGAGAGCCCTTATGCTAGCAATTTCTATGAAACACGATGGACAGACAGCTTACATTTCATGACTTTAATTTCAAACCCTCACTTTAGATATGCTGATGTTCCCCTGCTGCTTTCCAAATTGCCAGTGAAATCGTTAACCACACACATTTTGCTGGGCCTGGCTATAAATGAAAAGCTTCAGTTGCCTCATTCTGCCAAGGAAGTATTCTCTGCTGACTCACACGCAAGCTACCTGCAGAACCTCTGGCTTTGATTTCAGATGTTGTTGCTATCCAAGTCACCACACGTAGGGAGCAAACCCTCCTCTGTGGAGTTCTGCCAAACGCTATAGGCTGCACAGCTTAGCTCATAAATACGCTAGTCCTTAAGGTGCTTCATGACTCGGTTTCATTCTGCTGTGGGCTGTTTTCTTAAGTGCACCCAAAAAATGCTGAGGAGCACAGAATTATCTTCCAGCTCCGCATATTCTGCGCCCAACTGGTCCACCAGCATCTCACACTCCATCCATTAAAGCTACAAGAATCCATCTTTACAAACCCACAGACCACCTATAAAAACAAGCTGCTACATATCTCGGCTTAGTCCATAATGGCAAATTGAAGGCAGGGAACACCAACTCCCTAACCTTATCCAAAACTACCTCTGTGTTGAGGTTGGAGAATTACACCCCGCAGAATAGCCATCTGTGTAGGAAACTCCACCAAGAAAGCCTTACAGAATAAAATTTCAGAGAGAGAGAGAGAGAAATGAAAAACTACGACTTGGAGCCAACCTGAGAAACTTTCAGTTCTGAAAACAGAGACTCTGTTACCTGCTGGATAAATTTCTAACAGTCCTTTACCTTTGGTCTCTTTCCAAAATAAATAGGGTATTAAAATGCTACATGATTTAAGGATTTGTTTTAACCAAGGACACCAAACAGCAACTAAAGAAAGATTTAACATTCTTTATCGCTTTTAATTATTGTTCAACAGGCGGAAAAAGTAAAAAGCACATAGTTTCTCTCTGTCCCACAGAGAGAAAGGTAAGCCTTTAAATTTCTCTCGCCTGCAATCCCCTGCGCGCAATTTGGGGATTACTCAGAGCAATAAAAAGCCACGGACTTACTCAATTTCATTAGACATGTTCTTCCAAAGTTTTCCAGTCCTCAGCCGAAATCGAGAGCCTCGGATTCCCTTCTCCAATCCTCTCCTAGTACTTTCTAAACAGAGACATCACCGGTAAAGTGAAAACTTTGATAGAAGTTAGAGGTTTATGCTGCGCAGGAATTCTGCTGACAGGTACACTTGCTCCTGATTGGCTGAAAGAGACAGGTGCCAAAAGACAGGTACTCTTCAGCAGGTGCAGAGGTTAACCCTTTGCAAACCAGGGAGCAAGCTGCCTCACACCAGAGAAGGTTCATTTGATTTCTAAAATGTGAGGAGAGAAGGCAAAGGGGGAAAGGCAGATTATTTTAAAGGACATTCTGCATTAAAGGACATCCATGCTTATTGTTCAGGATTCTGGCTTTTAAGAAGTGCCATTGACAACTCTCCTTTTTGGAAGAAGTACAACAGGGAGCCCGGAAACCCATTTTGTCCTGGGTGGACTGAAGCCTGTTCTGGAGGAGGAAAGGGGCGCAAAACTTTGAAAATCTTTTTGTCGTTGTTGCTTTTTTATTTATTTAAAGTTTGCCAACAATACAATACAACAATAGTCCACAAACTAAACATGAGCAAGGATCAACAACATTAATAACACAGAACTAATGGATTACCAGTTGTCTGTACAAATAATATGTAAAAGCTTGTCTAAACAAATGTCAGTGGTGAACGGTCAAATAAATGTCAGATGTGGAAAGTTGATTTGTAGTTGTGTGCTTAAAAAAAAAAGCAAACTTTGAAGATTTTTAAAAATACTAAATACCTCCTAACAGCCTCAGGTATTGTGGCCCAGTGGTAAAGGAGAAAAGGAGCCCATGCCAGCAAAATCTTGAAGAGTCCCAGGCTGGTGAAAGCTGCCTGACAAAGCAATTGACCCTTGAGATGGCCTCACCTTTGCGTCTCATAGGAGACATCAGGAAATACCTTCCTCCAAATTACACCATTGATTAATCTAGTTTAGCATTGTCTAGGCTGTCTGGATTCCAGACAGACAACTGTCCCAGTTTGATCTGGAGATAATGAGAATTAAACTTGGAATTTCTCTCTCACTCTATCCAAAAGAAGCCATCTGCTTAGTCCTTTTTTTTTCTGGATCCAACTGCTGCGACCACACCTAAATTTTAATCCAGCTCCAATCTGCTTTCAAACTGAGAGGACCCATCTTGGCGTGAAGTCACTCAGAAGATCCACCTTTGAGTTAGATAATGCAGAAAGAAAACGACTAGTTCCTTTGCTGTTTATGTTCTTTCATGCTGAAGCTGGAATGAAGCTGGATTAAAACTTTGGTGTGAGCATAGGCAAACTGATTTAAACATTGCACAAGTTAAGTGAGAACATACCTGCTTTACTGTACCACCTAGTGTCAAGGAGTTTCACCTGTGCGTGCAGGACCATACATGGGACCAGACTAGGTGCAGTGCTGGTGGACCAGTTGTCCACAGAACATCAAGAGAACGTTCTTGGTTTTACCAGGAATACTGGGAATATTGGGACCACCAATTAAGTCACACACACATACACCCCGCTCTTGCCAGTTTGCCAGTTTGGTCTAGTGGTTAGGGAGCTGGACTCTTATCTGGGAGTACTGGGTTTGATTTTGCACTCCCCCATGAAGCCAGCTGGGTGACCTTGGACTAGTCACAGCTCTCTTCTGAGCTCTCATAGCCCCACCTACCTCAGAGGGTGTTCTGTTGTGGGGAGAAGAACTGAAAGCTTTGTCAGCTTCTTTGAGTCTCCTTAGGTGGGTGAGAAAGCAGGCTAGAAAAGCCAACTGTTCTTCTTCTCCTCTTTCTCCTCCTCCAACCTGCAGGTGGTATCTAAGCATCCATCCTGGTGACCATCGATACACCTGTCCTGTATACCCACAAGCTGATTCTCTTTCGTATGTGTGACATTTATATCCTGCTTTCCTCCCAGACCACTCAAGTTATCCCATGCTATTCTCTTGCCTTCCGCTGACTAATTACAGCAACCCTGTAAGGTAGGTGAGCCTTAGATCCAGTAAGCTTTCCTGGCCAAGGGTGGATTTGAACCAAGCAGCCTCAGATCTTTGGTCAACATGACACCAGGAATGGTGGATTCTTGGAGGAAAGACACACACACACCCCACCCAAGAGTCACAAATATGTCAACACTGGTGTGAGACAGGCTGTGGTCAGACCTAAGGTTTAATCCAGCTCCAGTCCACCTTCAGAGCAAGAGAACACATCAGCATAGTGACCAGGGATTTTCTTTCCACATTATCTATCCCAAAGGGGAATTTTCAGAGTTATTTAACACTGAAAGAAAACAGCTTCCCACTTTTCTGGTGTATTCTCTCACTCTGAAAGTGGACTGAAGCTGGATTCAGTGTTAAGTGTGACCACAGCCGCAAATAACTCATGAATAAGGAGGAGTCAGTTGTAGCTTCCGTACCCAGATATGAGGACAGGCCATAAAACAACTCCCTTTGCCAAAAACTGCATAATTTTTTCATCTGCAATGGTGAAAGTTAAGAAGGGAGATTAAATTCAACTGCAATTTAACATTTTAAATGGCCTCAGACTGCTTTCTTCCGTGTAAACCTCCTGATTCCTTCAGATTATCAAAGAATATCCTGATCTGGGTATTTCTATTTGCAAATAGAAAAGGTGGATAGAAAAAAAAATCTTTTTTCTATTGCACAACACTAGAACCAGGGGGCACTCTGTGAAGCTGATGGGCAGGAGAGTCAGATCAGACAAGAGGAAGTATTTTTCCACCCAGAGGGTCATCGGTCTATGGAATTTAATGCCAGAAGAGGTGGTAACAGCAACCAGCCTAGATGGCTTGAAAAGGGGCTAGACAAATTCATGGAGGACAGGTGTATCAATTAGGCATATGCAAGAATATTCAAAATATTCGTTTTCGATCGAATTTGGCCAAATTCGGACATTCGAATTTGAATCAACTGTCCAGACATTCATTTATTATTTGAACAAATAATAAATATTTCAAACTATCTGTGCAAATTATTTGGACATTTGTACATGTACGGATACGTATGCATTACATATGTATCTGTACACATCTTATTTGTATCTCTATGCATTTGTACGGATATGTATGGGCTGAAAACAGGATGCATATGGGGAAAAAAAATCAAACCAGAATTGTTTCTGTTGGGAATTGTAGACAACACTTTGGATAATATAAATTCTTTGATTTTATAAATGGTGACAGCAGCTAGATTGCCGTATGCACAAAAATGGAAGGAGGAAGAGATACCTTCAGGGCAAGAATGGCTAGTTAAGCTCATGGACATGGCTGAAATGAACAAATTTACTAAAAGACAGAACAATAGATAAGTTTAAGAAAGACTGGGGACTCTTTATTGAATATTTACGAGAAGTAGAAATAATGACGGAGGATTTTGACTAAAAATTGAGAGGTCAGCTGAAAAGCAACAAGGGTCATGAAAGGGAAGCAAAGAAATAAGCAACATCAAGAAGGGAAGCCAGAAAAATGAAGTCATATAGAGCATTAAAGCAAAGCAATAATGAGATATGGGGAAAATGTAAGAAGTTTATACGTTGTTCAAAAAAAGAATTTTTTAAAATGGGGAAAAAAACCAGGATGCATACAGGATAAAAACAGGATGCGTACAGACACATACGAATGTTGTCAACATTCATATCATCAGATATGTCTTGAATATTCGTACGAATAGATAGGAATGTATTTGAATCGGTTTGAATTTTAATACATTCATATTTCCTCTATTTGTATGAATTCGGACATTTGAATATTTTTGGCATTTGTCCACACGCCATGTATCAATGGCTACTAGAAAGGATGCCTAGGTACTACCAGCAGGCTGGGGAGACAGGCAGGCTGCCTCTAAAAGGCCATTTGCAGGGATTCGAGAGCAGGTGAAGGGTTTGCCCTTGTCTCCTGCTTGAGATGCCCATGGGCAACTGGTCGGCCACTGTGTGAGATGGGATGCCGGACCAGATGGGCTGTGGCCTGATCCAGCAGGGCTCCTCTTGTGTTCTTATGCTCAAATATTAGGTGAATGGTAATAAAGGTATAGAACACTTTGGTATCTGACATGAAATCTGCAACTTGGGCATCCTGTCAGGAAAGGGATGGGGTGCACTTAGGTCCTTTAATTTTAAAAGCTGCCTGAAAGAAGGAATTTAAGCAAGTCTTGTCCTTTTTTTAGATGGTCATCCTAGGGTCCTCCCTGCACCTTAGTGTTTTGTGTTAGATTTCTGTTAGATCTTAGTTTGTACCTGAACAGAAAAAGTACCACCGATGAATGATGTATTTTTTCTTAAGAAAAATCAGTTACCTTTATGTAGCTACACAGTACTTCCAGGAAGACCTTACTGTGGGTGCCTCACATTGCAGAATGCCTTTTTGCAGTTACATGCAGCAGGGCCTTCTCTGTGGTAGCTTCTAACTTCTGGAATGCTCTCCTCTTGTGGCACTTAGGAACTTACTACCAGGAGAGGCAATGAAAGCAACCAGCTGGATAGCTTTAAGAAAGGCTTAGACGAATTCAGAGAGGACAGGTATATGAATGTCTACTAGAATGGATGCTTAGGTACCACCTCCAAGTTGGAGAGACTGGCAGAATGCCTCTCAAGGCCATTTGCAAGAGGTCAAGAGCAAATGAAGGTTTTGCTTTTATCTTTTGCTTGAGATGCCCATAAGTAATTGGTGGGCCAATGTAGGAGACTAGATAGGCTGTGGCCAACCAGCAGGGTTCCTCTTATGGTCTTAAGTAGCTACCAGTACATCATTTAAGTACCTACTGGACACTTATTTCTTCACACATGCTTTTCCCATGGTCCTTAGCCCTAGAAGCCAATATCTGTTTCACTTATTGATCAAGGGATCTGTAGTTCCAAACTTGTCCACCCTGATTAAGCTCAGGTGTTGCCACACACAACCAATGAGGCCCTTGTCGATGGTGGAGCATGCAAATGTATTTCCGCTATGATTGTCTTAATTGTACACAGTTCTATCCCGATCTGATCCAAAATCAGTCCAAAACCCTAAACCAACTGCTGGCAACTTCCTCATTGCTGTAACTATTGCACATGGTTGCAATTTATTTCTCTGCTTATTCCCAGCTTCCCATTAAAATATAATCTCAAAGCAGCTTACATAACATGGAGAATAAAAACAGCTGAGATCATAATAGTGATAGAAAAGCATGATTATAATCAAGGATGGGGGAAAATTTGGCTGTCTCCAAAGAGCAGCTGATATCCTACTTGGAGGAGATGATGTGGGAAATCCTACCTCCATGATTGCCAGTCCATCTGCAGCTGCATTAGGGATGTGCACAAAAATTTTTTCTACGCGATTCACATTGAATCGAATGCAAGAAAATTTGTATTCATTCAAACAGATCCCCTTTGAATGTGGTAGTATTCAAATTTGATACAAATACAAATTGCATACGAATGTTTGATATGACTCCCATACAAATCCCATGCAAATCCACTACGTATCCTCTCTGAATGTGTCAAATCCTCCCTGAATCCACTATGAATCCTCCCTGGCCTGAATGCACTTTGAATCTGCTCTGGATCTGTTGCAGATGTGACTGGGGCAGCTGCTTTCCCACCTCCCCAGGTTCACAAATGTAACGAATATTTGTACGAATGTTCCAAAACATTCAATTCAAATTCAAATATCAGTCAACCCCACGGTGCTATATTCCTCCCATTTCTTTGCGGTCTGTTAAGCATTCACTTTGGAAAAGCCTGGTTGAAAAGATAGGAATATATGCCTCATAGGCTTTGCTTTCCGTACAGCCACAGGTTTGCGAAAAACTTGGCTACGGAGAAGTGAGATTTAGGCAAGAGAAACAAAACTCATCGAGCCCTGGACGGTTTCTGTCACCCACGTTGCAAGGAGAGAAGGCAAAGGAAGGGCTTTGTGTGTGAGTCAGATGGCAAACAAGGATTCCAAGAGACAGGTTGGAACAAGCCGAAGCAAAAGAAAGAATAAAGTTCCTTTTTCTCTCACCTCTCTCCTCTTCCTGGTGTTTAATCTGCCTCAACTCACCATCTTCCTCGTCTACAGGGAACTTGCCGACCAAGTGAGGAGAAAGAATAGTTTTTATTCTAGCTCTAAGAAAGGACAAATGGTGTCCTTCTGCCCCTTTCACCACTAATTTGGATAGCGTTAATCCAAATTCAGGGATTTGGATCAAGGGCTACTGGAATGGATGCTTAGGAACCACTGATGGAATTTACTACCAAAACAGGTGGTGACAGCACCCAGCCTAGATAGCTTTAAGAAACGATTAGATGAATTCCAAGTGTATTAATGGAAACCTAGGTTGGAGAGATGGGTAGAAGGCCTTTAAACGCCATCCGAGAGCAACTGCCTCTGTTTTCAGATGCTTAGAAGCAATTGGTGGGCCACTGGGTGAGACAAGATGCTGGACTAGATGGGCTGTGGCCTGATCCAGCAAGGTCCTCTTGAGTTCTTATCTAGAATTGATGCTGCTTACAGGCTGGAGAGACTCGTCTCTGAAGGTGATTTGCAGGAAGTGGAGAACAGAGGGATTTCCGCACTGCAACGCGTTCCAAACGGAACGCGTTCAGGCGGAAAGCTTAAGACAGCTCCCGGCGCTTTCCCCTTTCACACACAGACGCACCAGAACGCGTGTAAACGCGTTCCGGCGCGTCTGTGTGCGAATGCTCAAAGCGCCGGGAGCTGTCTTAGCCGGCAAAGGCCGGCCAGGGGCGCGGAGACAGCCGCGGAGGCAGATCGACAATCAGCTGATTGTCAAACAGCTGATTGTCGAAGCCGCGCCGGCGTCGGAGGCGAGCCCGCAGCTGTTTGGGAGACAGAAGCAGGCGCGAATGCTTCTCCTCCCGAACACCTGCGGGCGGCTCCTCCACGTTCGAACGCATGTAGAGCACTTTAAAGTGCTCTACATTTCGAACGCGAGAAAGACAGCTGCGGACACGTCGGAGCGCAAGCCGCGCTCGGGCAATGCGGATGCCGTGTCCGCAGCTGTCTCCCACGCGTCCCGTTCAGCCCCGTGCGAAAACGTCTCAGGTGGAGGTTTTGCCTTTGTCTTTTGCTTGAGAATGTGCAGAATGGCCCATGTGTGAGAAAGGATGCTGGACTAGAAGGGCGGCGGGCTAATCCAGCAGGGCTCTTCTTGTGTTCTTATTTAGAATGGATGGCTAGGCATCACCTCCAGGTTGAGAGACAGGTGGGATACCTCTAAAGGCCATTTGCAGGGACTCAAGGGCAGGTGAGGCTGGATGCTGGACAAGATGGGCTGACTGAGCTTTGGAGAAACAGAGGATGATGGAGGGGAAGAAGTCTTGTTGAAGTTTGGCCCTTTTTCAGCTCAGACACCACCCAAAAGGAGTCATAGTGTGTAAACCTGTTTTAGGCGCGTACAGTTTCCTGTGCTGTTTATAATAGCATGATAAATAGGCCTTCATAAACAGGTATGCATGAATGAGACAGGCTGCCCAGATGCATCTATTTTTTTAACCCCCTTTCGATCCACTTTCAGGCTTGTTGTTTTCTTTCTGCATTATTTTATTATCCAGCTGAAAGGTGGGTAAGAGAAGGAAAAGAGTTCATCACCTTGCTGATCCATTTCTCTCACTCAGAGTTGGCACCTATGTTTTAACACAATGTCAGTCCACCTTCAGAGCAGAAAAACTCATCTGGAGAGTGAACAGTCATTTACTTTCCACATTAACCAAAAGGAGGATTTGTCTGAATGAAATAACACTGAAAGAAATCAGCTTGTATTCTTTCACTCTGAATGTGGATTGAATTTGGATTAAAATTTTGGTGTGAATGCAGCCTGAAAGTGGAGTGATGGCGGGTTAGGTGTAACGGGGGCTTCATCTGAGGAGAGCCAGGAATCCAGGTTTGCTGCTACGCAATGTGTGGAAATGAACATCACCGAGAAGGAAAGCCAGGATTCAAGAGCCACCAAAAAGCTTGGTATTGCATCCTGGCCCTCCACCTGGCCTGGCACACTTCAGACAATGTGGAGAGCTGGATTGACAGAGGGAACAATCCTCAATATCAAACATGATATTACTAGGGATGTGCACAAATGTTCATAACATTCAAAATTCGTCTGAATTTGTGCATTCGAATTCAAATTGAATGCTTTGGAATATTCGTATGAAACTTTGTTACTTTGGTGACCTTGGAGAGGTGGGAAGGTGGCTGCGCCAGCCACATCTGCAACAGATCCAGAGCGGATCTGAAGTGGATTAAGAGTGGATTTGATGCTTTCAGAGTGGATATGTAGAAGAAGAAGAAGAGTTTGCTTTTCTACCCCGCTTTTCTCACCCATTTAAGGGGACTCAAAGCTTCTGTTCTTCTCCCCACAACAGAACATCCTGTGAGATAGGTGGGGCTGTGAGAGCTCAGAAGAGAGCTGTGACTAGCTCAAGGTCACCCAGCTGGCTTCATGGAGGAGAGCAGAATCGAATCCGGTATTCCCAGATAAGAGTCCGGCTCCCTAACTACTAGACCAAACTAGATATATATGGGATACGTAGGAGATTTGTAGTGGGAATTCAAACTGAATTTGTTTATTCATGTTGAATTCAAATCCTACCACATTTCAAGGGGATTTATTCAAATGAGTACAAATTTTCTTGCATTCTATTTGATAGGAATCAGACCCCCCAAAAAACATTCATGCACATCCCTAGATATTACCCTTCAGCAACCTCTGGGTTAGGAAAGCTTCCTGTGGGTATAGGAATGTGCACAAATACTTGTAACATTCATTATTTGTACGAATTTGTACAATTCAGACATGAATCTAATGTTGCGATATTCGTATACTAACAATTGTATGAAGACGAATGTTTCGGGACATGTGGACAAATAGTCCGAATATTTGTTAGATTGGGGGTGTGGCTCCAGATTGCATTTGATGGATCTACAGTGGATTAAAAGTGGATTTGGGTCGGATTTGATGTTTTCAGAGTGCAGATATGTTATGGATACGTATCAGGTACGTATCGGATACGTATTCATTTGTATCAGATACATATAAAATATTTGTACGAATACGTACAAATAAATTTGTACTGAATAAATTTTTACCACTTTCGAATGTCATCTATTCATACAAATATGGCTTTTCAAACATTCAATTCATTACAAATTGAATGTCAAAAATGCATTCATGCACACCCCTGTGTGGGTGATGGCTCCAGGGTCTCCATTTATTTCAGTGACATGCAAGCTGCCAGGATGTCCAGATGGGTGCTTAAATCTTTGGAAACTGCAATTACAACATTTAACAGGGGGCGGTATATGAATATTTTAAACAAACAAACAAACATTTCCCTATCAGCACAGATACAATTATTCACCTGCAAACTGGGCTGGATTTTCTATGCTTAGCCAGAAACGCCACCTTACCTTTTGCAAGAGATCATAAAATATTGTGGGTTTGGCCAGCTGTAGATGCACTTTCTGTTGAAAAGAAAAGAAAGTTCTTTGCACAGAAGATTGTAGGTTAGAACAGGCGTCCTGCATGTAGGACAAACCAAAAAAAGGAAGAGGAACGGGGGAAAGTTTGCAGGCTGCAAAAGAGCAAGAAGACATTTTGTACCCAGATCTGACATGGAAATATATACTGTCAACCCTTATGCAAGGTTGTGGTTTAGTTCCCACAGAACACTATGCAACGCAAAAAGGAGTTGTGCAGATCAGAGATGTGCACAAATGTGTTTTTTAAAATTTGATTCATATTGAATCGAATGCAAGTAAATCCGTATTCACTCAGATAGATCTAGTGGGATTCAATGTAGTGGGATTCAAATCTGATGCAAATGTTCAATCCCACATGGATCCCATATGAAGCTTCATACAAATGTATTGAAACATTCAGTTCCAATCTGAATGTCCATCTTCAAATGTGCCAACATTTGATTCGAATGCAAATATCCAGATTTGGCTGAATTCGGCCGAATTTTGAATGTTATGGATATTTGTGCGCATTCCTAGTTCTGATAACGGTGGCGCATAGAGAATGGAGGCATCAGATGAACTGTGGCTGGATGCAGGTATAATGGAAGGGCCTTCTCAGAGTCATCTCAGAGAGACAGTGTGCAGCCCTTGAGTTCCCAAGCCACCTCTGATCCACCTTTTCTAACTCAGAATGTTCACGAGAAGGGGGAACGATCCCACCTTGGAGCCATCTCTGAAGCACCCAGAGGTGCATATTTGCAGTGTCTGCTTGCACCCTCAGTCGGTGGTGCTGCTGAAGGGAAGGTGCAATCTAACATGGTACTGTGGAAGGGTACAGTGGTTCTGTGTTGGAGAAGTCTGATCTAATAATATAAGTTAGACGTACATCAGAGGCCATGCTACCTTACCGGAAGCTTCCAAGATTGCATTAAACACCACGTTTTAGCAACTGTGCAAGAGCAAAACCGCATTGTACAAGCTTGTTATACAAGCCATAATTATATCTGGATCACAGAAAGCACACAGCTGGAGATGCCCTGCCCAGGTGGGAGAGCTAGTACGACGCAGTGGTTTTCATTCCATTTATTTAGAACATTTATATATTGCTTCTCATAAAATAAATCTTGAAGCAGTTTTGGCTAAGGTCCATCAGAGTTGTCTGGGTGGCACTGATACGGCATTCTCTCCCTCTGACCTACCCCAGAGGGCTGCTGTGAGGATAAAATGGGAGGGAGGAATCTAAGCGCTCCACAAAACATCTTTTCAGAACAAAGAGTGCAAAGGTGGAGGCTTCTAGAAAGGGTAGGACCAAGGAAAGGCTATAAATCTGTGGGGTGAAGGAACAGGGCCTCAAGAAAACCTCTAGAGTACAGTACACTAATCCCCTTGTTCCAAGCCTAGAGCAAGACTTCCCCACCTCAGAAGTCTGGTTTTTCTGACTTCCTGCCTTGCACATACTGGGAAAGGCTATGGAAAGGACAGGTGGAAGGAGACAAAATGGATGCTCCCATGACCAGAGGCCGACTATTCATTTCTGTTGTGGATCCGAAGGTGAAAGTTCCGGGTGCTGCACCTGCGTGAGAAAATGGGGAGAACAAAGGGGAGGGAAAGGGAAAACAAACATGTATTTCCTAAGAGGGCAAGAAACAGACTCCTGGTCATGAGGTTGTTTACAGGGCAGATTTCTCGGTAGTGGGAGGTGCGATCGACACTGGAAAACTCCACTCCCCGGGCAGACAACATAACATAGGGCCCAAGGGAAAACTCCAGAGCTGAGCATATTTGGGGTTGTTTGTGCTCTTTTTCCTTTTTCATTCACACTGTGAAGCGAATGGCCTCAGGTACCATAGGTGACCTCCCTGTGCACATGAAAAGCTTGCACAACAAGCCCTCGCACGTGACACAAGGGTTCCTCGGTGCCCTTTACAAAAGGTGCTCCTGTCAATTGGAGGTGATGGGCAAGATGGATCAATATGCATTCGTATTGGATATTCTTACGAATTTGTACGAAACATTCGTACTGGATGGAATCATACCACATTCGAAGAGTATCTAAAGGAATGTCTTCTCCCATACCAACCTGCCCGTGTCCTGAGATCTGGAGGTGAGGCCCTCCTGGTTGTCCCACCACCCTCAGTAGCGAGGTGGGTGGACACCTGGGAAAGGGCCTTTTTGGTAATGGCCCCAGGTTATGGAATAGTCTCCCCCTTGAGGTGTGTAACAAGCCTTCCCTGTATACATTTAGGAAGGCAGTGTTGGGCTAATGTGATTATATTCCCCCTCCCCACTGTAGGTATTAGTATTTTAATATTTAGTATACGCTTTTAAATATGTTCGATCTCTCAAGTGTTTTTAATGGACATTATTGTTTTTTATATATTGGTTGTAATTTGTTGTTTTAAAACTTGTAACCTGCCCTGAGACCTACAGGTATAGGGTGGGATTATTATTATTATTATTATTATTATTATTATTATTATTATTATTATTATTATTATTATTATTATTATTATTATTATCATCATCATCATCATCATCATCATCATCATCATCATCATCATCATCATCATCATCATCATCATCATCATCTATTTGAACAAAAACAGATTTTCTAACATTCGATTCCTGCACACCCCAAATCTCTTTTAATTTGGGGAATCCTGACCTAAACCCAAGAACCCAGGCATGTTTACATTTGCCATGTTACAAAAAGGGATCTTAACAAAGGCACCTTTAAAAAACAAACAAATGCCCTTTTCTTATGGCGCTGGAAGGCAGGAGATGGTTTTGCTTATACTCCACATGATAGATTTTGTTTTCCTTTAGAGGCCTGTAAATAAATGTGCTAAGATGCAGGATGCAGTCTTAGGCCTGAGTATCTTAGCCCTCCTGAACAGGGTGGGATCGACAAATTGGAAAAGGAGTATAATGTTGGCTGTTTATTTATTTAAAGCAAATTCTACTGTTTCAGAACGCCAGAATGTGAGACTATGCAAACGGTTGTTTATTTCTCCACTCAAAGCACCTCAAATCCCACTTTTGCTATATCAATAATGAAAGAAGAGTTGGCTTTTCTACCCCACTTTTCTCACCCATTTACAGGGTCTCTAAGAGGCTGACAAACTTTCCGTTCTTCTCCCCACAACAGACACCCTGTGAGGTAGGTGGGGCTGTGAGAATAGAGCTGTGACTGGCCCAAGGTCACCCAGCTGGCTTCATGGGGGAGGGCAGAATCGAACCTGGTATTCCCAGAGAAGAGTCTGGCTCCCTAACCACTAGACCTCATTAGTCAAAAGAGCCAAATATCAACAGTACAAAGATTGAAATTTCTTTTGAGAGCCAAATTTTTAAAACTTAAACTATATAGGTAGGTCCATTGTTATTAACTTAATTAGGGTACTCCTAAGCTGGAAGAGCCACACTCAAGGAGCCAGAGAGCCGCATGTGGCTCCCAAGCTGTGGCTTGCCTACCCCTGCACTAGACCAAAGTGGCTCACAAGACAAAGTGTAGTTGCATATTTGGTATGTGTTTCAAGTGGTTAGGAAGAGTGTCTAGAGGACAGTACTAAAGTGTGTGTGTGTGAGAGAGAGAAGGGGGGGGGGAGAAAGAGAGGGAGAGAGAATTCGAAGTGCTCCATGGGAAGGCAGAATGAAGAACTCTTGAAGGCCAAGCCACTGATTTCTGACATCTCCTGCGCAATTTATCAGTTGTGCCATTAGAGTGAACGGGAGTGACAGCAAACAGCCTGTGTAGCTTTAAGAAAGGATTAGACAAATTTCATGGAGGACAGTTGCATCAATGGCTACAAGAATTGATGCCTAGATATCACCTCCATGTTTGGAGAGGCAGGCAGGATGCCCTTCAAGGCCATTTGGAGGGATCTGAGAGCAGATGAAGGTTTTCCTTTTGTCTTCTGCTTGAAAATGCCCAGAGCAATTGGTGGGTTCCTGTGTGAGACAGGATGCTGGACTAGATGGGCTGCGGCCTGATCCAGCAGGGCTCCTCTTAGGTTTTCATCTAGCAGATCTTCCTGAGGGTCAAGAAACAGGCTGGGCTCCCATACAGCCTGGTTTGTACCTCATTATACATTGCATTCACATGTAGGGAAAAAACCTCACATGCACATCTGGAAAAGCTTAGAGATGGCTACAAGATGCTTCACAGAAAGATCATTTATATGGTGTGCTCCTTCTTCTCACATGAATACTCTTATGCTAAAAAAGGTGGATAAGAGATGGGACGAGAACATGAACATCACATACTATCATACTACCATGTCTAAAGTGCATTTGAGATTCCCCTCCTCCTTCTCCTCTAGTGGTTAGGGAGCCAGACTCTTATCTGGGAATACTGGGTTCAGTTCCGCCCTCTTCCATGAAGCCAGCTGGGTGACCTTGGGCTAGTCACAGCTCTCTTCTGAGCTCTCACAGCCCCACAGACCTCACATGATGTCTGTGATGGGGAGAAGAACAGAAGCTTTGTCAGCCGCTTTGAGTCTCTTTAAGTGGGTGCAAAAAGTGGGGTAGAGAAGCCAACTCTCCTCGTCTTTGCAAGAGGTGAGCACAGGCTTCCTGTGTTCCATTTAGGGGCATGAAGAACACAACCTTTTTAGGGTTTTGTTTTGTTTTTGCACTGACTCTAATGATTTGCTAGCCCAGACCTGAAGCAACTTGTAGGGATGAAGCCTGAGAGCCTCAGGACCCTGGGGGCCGAATTCAGCATGGCACCTCTTCTTTGAAAAAGGCAGTGAGACATGGCCAGAACCTTCTTCCCCCTGATATGACTACTGTGGCTTCCACGGGTGGGTTGTGTGCCTTCTGTTACACTATGGCTACATCAGCAAGTGGCCTGAAAAGGGTCGAAGGTAGGGAGGGAGGAAAGAAGCCTTTTCAGTCGGATTCCATCTTACTCTGTGGCTGCTGTTAAAAAAAAAAAGTCCCTGGCTGAGAAAAAAAGGCTGGGCGGTAAACTGGCAGATTTACAGCGGGATCCAGACAGTTTTCTGCAATCACAGCTAGTCAAATCATTTCTCACTAACTTTACAGACAGATAAGAGACCCCCCCCTACACACCGTATGTGGGAGCATGCTGAAATAACTTCTCCCACAAGCTGCCAAGATGCCTGTGGGCCTGTGGGCCTGGATATTACTCTGCCTCTCTGTGATTTTTCACCTGTTTAATTTGGTATTCTCTCTCCCCCTCTCTCCTTCTCCCTCTTTAAATCTGATTCTCCACATTTGGGAGTGTTTACAGGAGCAGAGGTAGTGGGGAAGCCAGAGACGGAGGAAGAGAGACATTCTCCGCGCCTTTGGCTGACCCACTCCCTTTCCACTCCCCTGCTAAATATACCTTGGAACAAAAGGCCATTATGATAGACTAAAAATAAAAGCAAGGCAGACAATTGCAATGCGCCGAGGCAGAGCAGAGATGGCATTTCTTACATGGGGATCTCCAAGAAATGAAGGCACATTTTGCAACAAATCTGAGAACGGAGCAGAGCCAAGCTACGGGCAGGATCAGACCGGCTGGTGGGACTGGAGAGACATTTGGGAGCCTGTCACTGCATGATACTTTTTTAGTGTGGCATGCTCCCTGGCCACAAATTCAACCAATCGCTCTGTCACTGTGTCAACAGACTCCTATGCCATGGCACTGAATGGAGGGGAAAGCATGCAGAGAGCCTGAAATCACATGCCCTCTAGTCCTATGCTTTTTCGTGTCTCCATGATGGAACGGAGGTGGCCCAAAATGTAGGCACCCAGCGAATACCAGAGGGGAAGCTGTATCGGAGAATGGGTGCCACCACAGACAAGGCCTGGCTGTGGGCAGTAACAAACAAGTGTTTTGTATGTAATTTATGGCACCCACAACAGAACCTCCCCTGAAGATCTTAATGATCTTGCAAGTCTATATAAGAACTTAAGAGGAGCCCTCCTGGATTGGGCCACAGCCCATCTGGTCCAGCACAGTGGGCCAGCAATTGCTTCTGGGCATCTCCAGGAGAAGACAAAGGCAAAAACTTCACCTGCTCTCGAATCCCTGCAAATGGCCTTAGACTGTTTCCCCAACCCGGGGGCAGAGAGGCCCCAAATTGTTCACTTGGATGTCAAAGATAGCACCTAGAATCTGGCAAGCGCTTAGGTGCAAATGCACTATGGGCGATAGCAAGGCGGCCCACACTGCAACCGAACCTGGCTATCACATTTTTCTCTAGTTGCAGGATCCAGAACAGGTACATGTAGAGGCTATTACAGCAATCTAAATGTGAGGATGTTCACCGATTTCATGGATCACTTTGCCTTTGCACAAGGGGCTGCAGCAAACTGCTCGATTTAGTTCAGACAACCAATTTAAGACTCTGTTCATGCAAGCAAGAATCCGAGTGTGCTGAACATGTTTTTCTGAGATGTTCCTTTTTTCACGATGGAGCTTGTGGTGGACTTTTCTGGTCCGCCATTAAACACCAGTCAGGTAGGGATGTACACAGATATTCATAGCATTCGAAATTCATATGAATTCAAATCAAATTCGAGTAGAATCTTTTGGTACATTTGTATGAAGCTTCGTATGGGATTGTATGCTGTTCATATGAGACTCAACATTCGTATCGAAAATGAATCCTACCACCTTCAAAGGGGATCTATTCGAATGAATACAAATTTTCTTGCATTTGATTTGTTGTGAATTGAACACACAAAAAACGTTCATGCACATCTCTACAGTCAGGGAAACCTAGTGGCAATACAATATATATATGTGTGTGTGTGTGTGTGTGTGTGTGTGTGTGTGCGCGTGTGTACACACACACACACACATATATATATATATACACACAAATCCTACATTAACCTCCGCAGCAATGGCCATATTCCTCTCACTAGCTATAAGGATCAGAATCCAATTGCTGATATTTTAATTGCACAGAAGTTTAGCAATCTAAATCAGGATTTTGGCATTAGCTGCATCAGCCAAGCGACCATTTATCAGCTCCAGCTCAGTGGTCCCTGATAGTAACAACGCATAAATGCGGGCTTTCCATTCTGCCACGACTTTGGCTGTTAAACCCAGTTGTTGAAAGAGACAACAAATTGCTCTTCTCCAGCTAAAAGCACTGTCTCAGAGTAACCTTCAGTTGAAACTTTCTCCAAGTCTGTGTGTGCTGTTTGTTTACGTATTTAAATGGAAAGTGATTGCCCCTGAGATACTTAAGCTGTTTACTGTCTAAACCTCTTTTTACGGTGTGAAAACTGGTAGAACTAGCTGTGCGCAGAGAGAGGAACACGCTAAGAATTTTCCTGCTGTTGACCTTCTCTTTCCAAGCCTGCTTGCAGGAGATAGAAATGTGCCAGAACATCCCCTTGGATAGGCGAGAGAGTCTGTGGGTGGGGTGGGGGTCGCCTTGTTTACACCATCTGATCGTTCCTGGCTCAGTTCTGTCTGTTTACCACACTTAGAGAGACTTCTCTGTTCACACCTATGTTTTAATCCATCTTCAGTCCAATTTTGGAGAGCTCACATCAGCAAAGTGATGGGTCATTTCCCTTCAACATTATCCAACCCAAAAGTGGATTCTGTGAGTTAGATAACGCTGAAAGAAAATAGCTTGTCATTTTGCTCGGATGTTTGATTCAATTTGAATTCAGATGCAAAAAGAAAATAAATAAATAAGGTAATGTGTCACCCTAAACTGAGTGTGTTTTCCTTAAGGAAGTCCTAAATTCGGTTACACTTAGACAAGTGTTGTGAATGTTTGGGAAACAGGGTGCTTTGAATACAATACATTATTCCGACGCTTTGTCCAATGTACTCACTCTTTAAAGCATTGCATTTTAAAACATTTTAAAGGCCTTAAACATCTTAGGGCTGCATTCTTTGCAGTACTACTGTGTACCACGCATTCATACTCATGGCCTGAGAGCTGCTCTGTGTGGCCCCACCAAGTGAAGGAAAATAGGGCGGCCCCAAGGCAAAGAGGCTGCTTGGTGATGGCACCTGGAGTCTAGAACAGCAGCTTTATGCTTTTATAAAGTTGTGTTAGAAAACTCCCAAGGTGTTCACAGTCACTTGCATTCCAGAAAGGCCAGTTTGTGTTAAACCTATTGCTGTAAAAACTCAAAATGGACTTAAAGGGCTTAGGAAACAGATTACACCTATAATGTTACGCGTGTTTCTCAGGGAATTCTGCGGGATTTATTTTCAAGCAGATGGGTTTCGGGTTATGAAAAGAAATCCCTGTTTTGGACTACAGGCAAAGAGGATGGGAAGAGGAGTTCAAAAAATGAGGTCCTTTCCAGGCCTGGGTTTTTGCTGTTATCACAGTAAAAGCTTCTCCAAGCTATGGCCCACTCAGTTGGATATGTAAAAAGGTTGTCCACACAGGGGCTGGAGACCCATTAGGGGTGTACATGAGTATTCAAATGTGTTTGAAATTCGATCGAATCTGGTCAGGTTTCAACATTCAAATTCAAATAGAATGTCCACAAATTCAACTTTAAAGATTTGTTTGAATTATCTGGACATGCATATGCGTATGGGTTCATTCACAAGGCGTACTTGCAGATATGCATCTTTCCCACAACTGTACGCGTTTGTACAGATCTGTACGGGATGAAAACAGGTTGTATATGGGATAACTACGGAATGCATACAGACACGTACGGATGGGTATGGATGCATACAGGATGCGTAATGATGCGTACATGCACATATGAATGCTGTAGACATTCGTAAGTGCAAATTCAAATTGAAAATCCGAGCAAATAGATTTGAATTTGCTTAATTCAGATCGAATTTGGTTAAATTTGAATTTTAAAGATTCCAATTGAATTGAATCAAATCGAATCCTGAAAATTCATGCACACCCCTAATGGAGACTCAGGAGAAAGGCCGTTTCTTACAACTCCTACAGGTTCACCGTTGCAGAAATTAGGGGTGAGCACAAATGGGGGTTTTTGCATTTAGTTCATATTGGATCAAATGTAAGAAAATCCATCTTCATTCAGATAGATCCCTTTCAAATGTGGCACAAATATCCGATATGAATATCTGATACATATCCTGTAACATATCTGCTCTGAAACTGTCAAATTCATCGTGAATCCACTTTGGGTGTTTTTCCACTGTCAGAAAGTACCCATTTGTGCACCCATTAAGGACCCATTTCGGTGTGAGCCGGATGATCCCATTTCCACCACGGCACCTATTGGGGACCCGATTGTTTTGACTGCCACTGGGGAAATCCAGATCAAATGGGTGCTTTCTGGCCTTAATCCGGATTTTCTGTAGACCCCATTAATGGGGTCTACAATGGGGTCTTCAGGCAGAAAATCCGGATTAAAGGGACCCTGTTTCCACGCTTGTGTGGCAAAGGGGTCTAGAGGAGGCTAGGGGGAGGGGCACCTTTGCGGGGAGGGGGAGCCCCAAAACCTAAGCTTTGAAGTCATTTCAAAGTCATTTCGAAGTCTGTGCAAAATAGCTCCGGAACGTCTTTGAAGTCTGTGCTGATCTTCAGAGTGAACTTCGAAGTGACTCCAAAGTGACTCTGAAGTCACTTCAAAGTCACTTCGAAGTTCACTCCGAAGATCAATACAGACTTCAATGGAGCTGTTTTGCACAGACTTCAAAGTGACTTCAAAGTAACTTCAAAATGACTTTGAAGCCACTTAGGAGATTGTACCCCCTGTCCCCCCAAACACCTGGGGTGACAAGCAGACCCCTCATGGGTAGATCCGGATTTCCAAATGGATGCTCCGGTGTTTCCACAGCAGGGAGGCTAGCACCCATTGCTATTGGATGCTAGACCACCCATGGAAACACATTGGGTACTTCCCTTAATCCAGATCTACTAGATCCGGACTAAGGAATGTACCCATTCCTTAGATCCAGATCTTCTTAGATCCAGATTAAAGGAGCGCGGTGAAAAAACACCCTTTGAATTTGCTCTCAATTCATGTCAAATGCAACCTGGATCCCTTGCAGATGTGACTGAAACAGCTGCTTTCCCACCTCCCCAGGACCAATTCAGGATGGACAGGTATATCAACGGCTACTAAAATGCATGCCTAGCTACATCCTCCAGGCTGGAGAGACAGTCAGGAGGCCTTTAAAGGCCATTTGCAGGGAGCTGAGAGCCAGTGAAGGATTTGCCCTTGTCTTCTGCTATGGGATGACCAGAAGCAATTGGTGGGCCATTGTGTGAGACGGGATGCAGGACCAAGGACAGAGCTGAAAAGGTCTTGCTTCAATTTCACTGTGCTGTGTTTCTCATGGGGTTCTTTGGGGCAACCAGCAGAAAAGCTGGGAATCCTGCAGTAGATCCAAATGCAATCAAGGAGGGAGATCAAAGGAAGGACCCTACGATGGGTTGAAATGTCAGGTTTGGTGGGATAAAGGGAAAGTCTCAAGGCAAACCAAAACACTGGCTGCAACCAGACAGGCTTGGTGAAGTGGAAGGCTTATTCTTCAATACGTTGTGCATCATGGACATATGATGATTTTAGCTATTTTATGCTCCGTGATCTGTAAACCGCTTCAAGACTACATTTTTTCATTTATATTTAAGTAAATAAATAAAGGAACATACTTCCATCTCATAAAGGAGGACAAAAGTTATCTTCATTCCCTTCTCTTCCCCCTATTTTCTATGTTGCTTCTGCCTGAGAATGGCTGGAAGAAATTGGTGGCCCACCAGGCGAGACAGGATGCTTGATTAGACGTGCTGTTGTCTGACCCAACAAGGGTCTTCTTAATTCGTGGAAGGAGCGGTTGTGTCAATGGGTACTAGAATGGACGCCTAGGTACATCCTCCAGGTTAGAGAGACATGCAGGATTCCTTTAAAAGCCATTTGCAGGGAGTCAAAGGCAGGTGAACGTTTTGCCTCGATCTTCTCCTTGAAATGCCCAGAGGCAACAGAAGGACCACCAAGTAAGACAGGATGCTGGACTGGATGGGCTGTGGCCTGATCCAGCAGGGCTTCTCCTATATTCTAATACATAGGTATTATGTGAACATCTCCGTATGTGAACAAATGTGTACCTGCGATGAACTGAAAGTAGTGGCCATTAATCATTACCAGCGGAAGCGAGTGACCCAACCCTTTTCTGTTCCTCTTCATTCATGGAGGATGTGAATAAATCACAGCTACATCCATGCTCACAGAACGGGCTGATTAAGCAGTGAGTTTCCCTATCTGTCTGTTTATCTGTCAGTCTGTTCCTCAGGGCAATTTACAGTCTGCCTTTTCTCCAGCAGGGCTTGTTTTGGACCAGGTGTGGAAGCACCAATGACTGAACCATAACTGATGGCCTTAGAACACTTGCAGACGTCTTCAAACAGGCCTGCCACTAATCCGCCCTTCTCTGTGGTGCCTACTCCCAGGGAAGTGAAGTTAGGACTCTCCATACACAGAGAGTGCCCAAAGGTTGATGGGTGATTGGCAAGGGAACAAGATGGGTAACCTGGCCCAGGAGCTGACAAGGTGACCTAAATATCAGAGCAGTAAAATAACACTGGTGTGGGAACCTCATGGCCAGATTGGCATGGGGACAAGTGATGGTGGCAGCATGACTCCTTGAGGTATTTCTGCCCCTGAGCTGGTGGAGAGATTGGTGGTCCCAGGGAATTAGGTTCCTGGGGGTGTCTTGGTTTTTAGGGTTTTTTTACAATTACCTGAACCGCCCTGGCTGCTGGAATCAATCTGACTGGCGCAATCCCTTGCTTGAGTAGTCCAGCTGTCCTGGAACAAGGCCATCCACACTTGGGCAGGACCCACGGCACCCCAATGCTTGTGTGGGCTTCAGAACCTGCCACAAGGGCTCTGGCAGCCAGGAATGAAAGTTCATGGCCTTGAAGTCCTAGTGGGACCCATTTTGGTGGCGGTTTGGTGCACCATGGACGTGGGTCTGCCTGATGGGAGGGGTGCACATCCAATGGGGACAGAGTGGCCTAGCAGGGGACAGAGCCTCTTTTGTTCTGCTCCAGAGGGGGTGGGTATTGGGAACAGGGATAGAATGCAGAACAAGAGGCCCAGAGGGGTTCTAGACCTCGCAATATACCAGGATACAGGCAAGACCAGAAAGGCTCAGAGGGGTTCTAGACCTCGCAATATACCAGGATACAGGCAAGACCAGAAGCATCAAACATAACTGAACAGAACACTTGGCAAAGCTTAGGCCTGCTGTTTGTCCCATTGGACACTTTGCTCCTTGTCCAGCCTGCCCAAGGAGGAGAGCCCAGCCTGTCTCTTTCTTCCACCATGAAAATACCTGGTTTATCTTTGGCTTTCTCTGGTCCCGCACTGGTGAAGGTGGTGGGCTGAGGAAATTATGCTTCTGTAGGTGGGCTGGAGTGACTCCGTCTGAATCGGGGGACATGTATAGTTCCTCACAATTTTCACTCACTGTTTTCTCTTGGCTGGTCCAGAGATGGAGGAGGAGGAGGAAGAGGAAGAGGAGGAAGAAGAAGAGTTGGCTTTTCTACCCCACTTTTTTCACTCATTTAAGGGGACTCAAAGTGGCTGACAAAGCAATGTATTACTCTAAGTCTTCCTTCCTTCCCTTCTTCCCTTCCTTTTTCTTTCTTCCCTTCCTTCTCTTCCTTTATTTCTTTTCCGTCTTTCCTTCTTTTATTTCATTTCCTTCCTTTTCTTTCTTTCTTTCTTTCTTTCTTTCTTTCTTGAGACAGAGAGAGAAAAAGTCATTGGCTCCACTCACACACACAATCCGATGAAGCGACCCTGAATCATTCTCCTCAGCCTCTCCCAGATGGAAAAGGCAATTTGGGAATCTTTCTGGCCGATTTGTGATTCACCAGCGCATCAGCCGATCGATCGGCATTCCTGGAGCTGATAGCAGGTATACAAAGCAGGTTGCTGAAACTTTGGATGCTTCTTTCAAAAGGTTTCTCTCAAGATGCAAATTTAGACTCTTCATTCTTCACACCCTCCTGTCTTCCCTTTTTGTAATTCCACTTTGCCAGTCATCAAAGGAACCAGGAAAATTTACCCATTGCTGCTGCTGAGTCTCTTTTCCCCCCTTTCCCCCCCCTGGCATTACATCAAAACAAAGCTGCCTTAGCTTAAAGTCTTTCTCCCTGGTTCCGCATTTGAAACACAATGATGGCTGAGTAGTCTGGGTGAATGTTCTGATTACTGAGGAACACATTCAAAGTTAAGTTTAGAAACTGCAGAAGGGATTTCATTGGCCAAAGAGATCTTAGTATTAAGATCTCAAAATGAGGCCCTTATGGTAGTGCCAGGGGCACATAAGAGGGCCTTTTCTGTGGTGACCCCCTAAGCTTTGGAACAGTGGATGTTAAATGGCTTTCAGTGCCTAAGCTTTGGAACAGTGGATGTTATATGGCTTTCAGTGCCTGATTAATGTTTAGCTTCCCCTGACTGTTGTCATCTGAGCTGCGACCACTCTCAGACTCCATGGGCCTCTCTATGCAGTTTTCTTGGCAGAGAGACAGAAGTGGTTTATTATTGCCTACTTCTTGGGATAGGCTGGGGATCAAACCCTTTGTTTTTCATGTAGTTTGCTCTACCACTGAACTACAACCGCTCCCTAAACATAAGCTGACTCCTCCATCAATATTTTCTATTGTAATTTTAACAAATGCTGTGACCTGCCCTCAGGTTTTTGTGTTTTTTTTGGGGTGATTGTCAGGCTAAAAATGTTTTGAAGCAAACAAACTAGGCAGCTGCTTCCTGAGAGGATGGCAGGTGTTCCCACTGGGGAGAATGATGGGGGTTTGATAGAATAAATTGCCCCTTTGGGCATCACTGCTTCACGTAAGGCAACCAGAAGTGTACGTTGTCCCGTGGCCGGCATTTTCCACCATGAGGGAAAATCCCCAGACCCTTAGGGGCCAGCAGGGACGTTTGCTAACCGTCATCTCTGATGTTTTGAATGCTCCACTCTTCAGCCCATTGTTGCAAAAGGGATGTTTTTTATTGTTTTAAAAAATGTATGTATATATTTCTGTTCCCAAACTCTACGGGATAAACAGGCATGTCAGTATGAACTCAGCTCAGAGTTGCTTCCAGAGTCAGTTTCTTTAAATGTTTCTCATTTTTTTCCCCTTTATATTTTCCTGCTGTTTGCCCCAAATTGCTACATCTCTGCAGAGCTTCATGGTAAACAGAAAAACAACAGCAGGACAAACAGCCGTTGTAACTCAATGGTAGTGGTATCCCTACCAAAGGCTTAATCTTTGCTATTCTCTTTTGCTGTTTCTGCTACTTGGCAGATAGCACCCAGCATGGTTATATGTATCTCCCACCAGGGATGTCCGCAAATGGTTTTTTGCATTTGAATTCGGGTCAAATTGAATATCCAAACATTCTATTCGATTCAAATGCTTAGAATCCAAATGCAACAAAATCCAATTCAAATCAAATACATTTGAGTTTCTTCGTTCGAATGTTAGATTCAGATCTGGAAGATACGAACGTCAACAACATTTGTATGTGTTATACTTATCTGTATGCATTTCATACTCATCCCATTTTATCCCTGTATGCAGCCCGGTTTTGTCCTATACTATCCGTGCAAATACATACAGATACGTATGAGATTTGTACAGATCTGTATGTAATACGGTGATGGCCAACCTATGACACGTGTGTCACAGGTGACACGCCAAGCCCTTTTGGGTGACACACATGGTTACCCTGGCACCTGGGCGTGTAGTGCTTGCTTGTTCTTGAAGGGTATGAAATACCAACTTTCAATTGAAGATTTAGCAACAAAAGTCACTAATGTAAAGAATTATTTGTTTTTGCTTTTAATAAAATACATATATCAAAAATATAATTTTTACTAGAGCTACAAATATCACAAAATTATGGATGTTTCTAGATGTGACACAGCACCCGAGTTAAGCTACGTTTTCTTGCAAATTTTGACACACTAATCTCAAAAGGTTCGCCATCACTGATGTAATACATACCTATCTGAACATTCGACAGTTTTGAATCATTTGAACGAATGTTTTGGAATATTTGAAATTCATATGAATGTTTACATTCGAATATGTAGACATTCTATTCAAATCATTTCTTCACCTGCTTGTAAAACAGGCCAGGAGTAGAGAATAAAAACAAACAAACAAACAAACAAACAAACAAACAAACAAAATCATTACATGCAAGTTGGCTAGCTTTTTTTTTCTGCATGACTTCCAATTTACCAGAGGAGCATTTCCATAGTATGGAATGTGCAAATGAACCTGTCTCATTGTGGCCGTGTTCAGACCTAAGGTTTAATCCAGTTTCAGTCCACCTTCAGAATGAGAGAACACATCAACAAAGTGAGCGGTAATTTCCTTCCCACTTTTATCTAAACCAAAGGTGAATTCTCTGAGTTTTAGATCATGCTGGAGGAAAACAGCTTGACACTTTGCTGATGTGTTTGTCTTGCTCTGAAAGTGGGCTGAACCCGGATTAAAACCTAGGTGCGGATGTAGCATGTGTTATAGTTTAAAGCATGCTGCTAGATGGAAGCTGTTAGATGGTAACTTAAGCTAACAAAATAAAAGATCCTTTGGATTTCACACACACACACCCTCCCCGGGGCAGCATAGATACAGAAGTCACCTGGGTGGGTTCAAAGCTCTGGAGATGATATCATTCAGTGGCCATCAACCATCTAGCGATGGTGGTGGGTGAAGATGAGGCCTCCTCATTCCATTTGATCTCTCAACTGGAGACAGAATGGCTAGTGGCAGAAAGGCAATAATCAGCCCCGCCTTGCGGGTCTTTATCTCTTTTTTGGTCTTACTTGCATCAGATCTGAAAAGGGACAAAGCGTTTCACACCCTAGAGATGCAAGACTGTATAGCAGTTAGATGGAATGGGTTTAATTCAGGGTCATCGACTCTTCTGGTCCCCAGATAACTCTTTATTGTCTTCCCAAAGCTGAAGGGAGAGACTAGAAAGCCAGAGGGCCCCTGCAAAGTAAGGTTGCCAAGCTGAGGTCACACCTACTGTTTAATTCAGCTTCAGTCCATCTCTGGAGTGAGAGAGTATATCAACAAAGAGGTCAGTCATTTTCTTTCTACATTATCTGACCCAAAGGTGAATTTTCTGAGTTAGATGCCAAAAGAAATCAGCACTTCAGTTTGCTGGGGAGTTATCTCGCTCTGAAAGTGGACTGAAACCAGATTAAAATTTAGGTGTGAATGCAGCCTCAGGTTGTGGTCATACTTAAAAGTTTAATCCAGCTTCAGTTCACTTTCAGAGCGAGAGAATACATCAGCAAAGTGACGAGCTGTTTTCTTCTAGTGTTAAATAACTGAGAAAATTCACCTTTGGGATAGATAATGTGGAAAGAAAATGACTGGTCACTTTACTGATGTGTTGTCTCGCTCTGAAGGTGGATTAAACTTTTGGTGTCACCACAGCCATTCTGAAACTGGACTGACGCTGGATTAAAAGTTGTGAGGACGGCCTTAGACAGTCTTAGAGATCTCATTCCATTAAAATATAAGGGTTTGGTGCTGCTGGGTCTTTGTGTGTGCATGCATGCACGCATACACACACAAAAAAAATATAATAATTATGAGTGATAAATGAAATGCTCCATTTTTAACTTGAGGTTTTCTGCCCAGGCAAATGACACAGTTCAGCTGGACAAAGCTAAACTGAGAGTTAGCAAGAGATTTCTGGAGACTCCATGCCAGTCCGAAGAGGTTGGCGACTTTATGCCAAATTCTGGTGCTTTAGGGAGTTTCCTGGCATTGTGGGGAAACTTTAGCTTTTTCAAAGAACACTGGTTCCCCTTTGTGCATGAAAGAGCCTAAAGGAAGTGTGATGCACTTCCTTTAGGCTCCCTCCAGATGGGAAGAGACAAGGTGGGATTCTAAGCAGGATCCTGATGTTATCTTCTGCTGCGCTTTGCGAGATGTGAGGAACATACCTGGGCTTACCTGGATGTCTGCCAGCAGTGTTTGCAATGCAGTCAGTTTGGGCTAACTGAAGCCACACGGCAGTTGCGCACTTGCTTTTGATGTTTTCAAATCGCATCACTAAAATTGCCGATGGATGTCAAGATAAGCATCGCTCTTATGGGAAACATGACATCATTCCTGTAATAGTGATATATCAGGTTTTCAATAGGTTAGATGGGAATGTATTGGGAATATTTCGATAGATGTTTTGGCATTCCCAAAACAGAACTGAGAGCATAGCGAGATATATGTCATGCCTGATGGCTACCTTAGCCTGTGCCAACTTGGCATCAGATTGGGTACCTGGGAATTTTGGTGCACCAGCACGCCATTGGTAATCCCCCCCCCCCTCCAGCAAGATCTGAGATGTCCAATCCAGGCAGGATGCCTCCCAAGGCCATTTGCAGGGAGTGGAGAGCAGATGAAGGTTTTGGCCTTGTCTTCTGGTGGGCCACTGTGAGAGGGGATGCTGGACAAGATGGACTGTAGCTTGATCCAGCAGGGTTCCTCTTAATTCATGGTGGACAGGTATATCAATGGTTACTAGAATGGATGCCTAGGTAGCACCTCCAGGTTGGAGAAACAGACAAGAGGCCTCTCAAGGCCATTTGAGGGGAGTGGAGCGTAGGTGAAGGTTTTTCCTTTGTCTTCTGCTTGAGATGCACAGAAGCAATTGATGTGCCACTGTGTGAGATGGCATGTTGGACTAGATAGGCCGTGGCCTGATCCAGTAGGGCTCCTCTTAGATTCATAATTACAAATTCATGGAGGACAGGCATATCTATAACTACTAGAATGGATGACCAGGCTGGAGAGACAGGCAGGATGCCTCTCCAGGCCATTTGCAGCGATTCGAGAGAAGGTGAAGGTTTTCCCTTTGTCTTCTCCTTGAAATGCCCAGAAGCAATTGATGGGCCACGATGAGAGACAGGATGCTGGATTAGATTGACTGGCCTGATCCAGCAGGGCTCCTCTTGCGTTCTTATGTTCAGAGCTGAGTCAGTGTAGATCATTCCCGACCACAGCAGCAATAGTGCTGATTTCAAGAAGGTGCCGGGATTCCCAGGCATTGCAGGGAAACTTCAGTTTTTGTTTTTTGCTTTAAGCCAGTGTTTCTCTGCAGCAACCAAATGGGGCCTTCAGGCTGGCATGATTTGCACCAACAAGAGTTGGCATGTCCTTCAGATTGATCAACCCGGAACTTGCTGTAGCATGAAACCAGCAAAAAGGGGAAAGGGGCCTCTCTGCATCTTTTCCATGGTTGCTTTCATGCTCCGGCAAGTGTCCAGATAATGATCCAAAGCTGTTTTAGGCGCTTGATGTGGTGGACGTGTGGAGATTCTCAGATATTCTCAGAAATGGAGTTTCTGGGGGGAGGAAGGTCCAGGAGAGGCCAGATATCCACCAGTGGTTGAAATCAAGGAGCCCTTGATATGGATCATGTCCCATTGTTGGCAGGCAGAGCATATCAACTGTGGGGGGGGGGGACCTCACAAATCTACTAATGTATGGACCAATGAGACCCAGGAGCTGACTATGGGGAATCCTATTCCGGCTTAAACGTTTCACACAGAAACAGAACTGTATTAGAGAAAGCTTCACTTCATTGCGCTGATTGCAGGGGTGTGCAAGAATGCAATTTTCAACATTTGATTTGATTCAAATCGAATATTCAAATGTCCAAATTCGTATGAATAGAGAAAAAAACAAATATATTCAAATATGAATGTTGACAGCATTCATGTTGTTCATATGTATCTGTAGGCATCCATACGCATCCCACTTTTATCTCATGTGCACCCCGTTTTCATCTTGCCTGAGAGGGGTGGAGAAGAGGCAGCAGGCTGGGCTGCTCTGCCATCTTGCCCCCAGCAGTGCCCCTCCCTCCTCCAACTGCCATCCCAAGGCTGAGAACCATCTTGCCTGAGAGGAGTGGAGAAAAGGCAGCAGGCTGGGCTGCTCTGCCATCTTGCTCCCAGCAGTGCCCCTCCCTCCTCCAACTGCCATCCCAAGGCTGAGAACCATCTTGCCTGAGAGGAGTGGAGAAGAGGCAGCAGGCTAGGCTCTGCCATCTTGCCCCCAGCAGTGCCCCTCCTTACTCGAACTGCTCCCATCACAAGATGGCAAAGAGACTACGGCAGCGGATCCACCAGTTGAGGAAACGTCTGGTTCTGAGACCGAGCAAGGTGGGGCTGAGTAGATGCCAGCTGACCATGTCTACCATTTTTTGGTTTGTCATCAATGAAGAGAAAATTCAAAGTAAAGAGAATAAGAAAATTCCAGCAATAAGAAATGAACAGAAGAACTGGAGCTGAAGACCTCACGTGTTTGCTTTTTGCTTTTTCCCTGTTCCCTCCCACACCATTTTCCTTTTGTTTCTTGTCTCTTTAGATTGTAAGCCTGAGGGCAGGGACCCGTCTAAGATTCATATAATATTGTACAGCACTGAGTACATGTACAGCGCTTTAGAAATAAACTATAATAATAATAATAATCCCGTACATATCCATACAAATGCATACAGATACTAATAAGTTGCATACAGATATGTATGCAATGCGTACGTATTTGTACGGATACGAATGTCTGAATAATTAATATGAATGATTCGAAACATTTAAATTTGTTCGAATGTTAAAAAACAAATGTATAGACATTAGATTCAAATTCGAATGTCTGAATTCGAACGAATTCTATTGAATTCTGAACGTTTTATTATTTGTTTGTTTGTTTGTTTGTATTTCTATCCCGCCCTATACCCGAAGGTCTCAGGGCGGGTTACAATATTATATCAATCTTAGACAGGTCCCTGCCCTCAGGCTTACAATCTAAAGAACAAGAAACAAAAGGAAAACGGTGTGGGAGGGAACAGGGAACAGCAAAAAGCAAGTGCTTGAGCTCTTCAGTTTCAATTTTTCTCTCCGTTTCTTATTGCTGAAATTTTCCTATTAACTTTACTTTGAATTTTCTCTTCGTTGATGACAAACTGGATGATGGTAAAGATGGTCAGCCGGTATCAGTCCCACCCTGCTTGGCCTCAGGACCAGACGTTTTCTCAACTGGTGGATTGGCTGCCGTAGTCTCTTTGCCATCTTCTGATGGGAGCAATTGGAGGAGGGAGGGGCACTGCTGGGAGCAAGATGGCAGAGCCCAGCCTGCTGCCTCTTTTCCACTCCTCTCAGGCAAGATGGTTCATTGCCTTGTGATGGCAGTTGGAGGAGGGAGGGGCAGTGCTGGGAGCAAGAGGGCAGAGCCCAGCCTGCTGCCTCTTCTCCACTCCTCTCAGGCAAGATGGTTCATTGCCTTGTGATGGCAGTTGGAGGAGGGAGGGGCACTGCCTGGGAGCAAGACGGCAGAGCAGCCCAGCCTGCTGCCTCTTCTCCACTCCTCTCAGGCAAGATGGTTCCTAGCCTTGTGATGGCAGTTGGAGGAGGGAGGGGCACTGCTGGGAGCAAGATGGCAGAGCCCAGCCTGCTGCCTCTTCTCCACTCCTCTCAGGCAAGATGGTTCCTAGCCTTGTGATGGCAGTTGGAGGAGGGAGGGGCACTGCTGGGAGCAAGATGGCAGAGCCCCGCCTGCTGCCTCTTCTCCAGTCCTCTCAGAAGTTTTGAATCTTCTTGCACATCCCTAGCTGATAGCAAAAGACAACAAATTGTGTTTTGCAGCACTCTCAAGGCCAGACCTGAGAAGTCTAAACAACAGGGATGTGCACAAATGGGTTTTTTGACATTTGATTCGTAAGAAATCAAAAGTTAAAAAATTTGTATTTGTTTGAATAGATCCCCGTCGAATGTGGCAGGATTCTATTCGATACAAATGTATTTGTACGGATTCCTACGAATATCTTATACGAATGAATACATATCCGATACATATCTGATACGTATCTGACATGAACGCATACGTATCGGATATGTATCCAGTATGTATCCCTAGTTCAATGAGTGAGCTAACTCTTTGTATGAATGTTCCAAAACATTTGTATTCGTATGAACGTTAATGTATGAATGTCGTAAGATTTAATTCATGTATGAATGTCCCACTTCATCCCACTTCATGCAAATAACGAACCCTATGAATATTCATGCGCATCTCTACTAAACAACTATCCTAGTTTTCAGGGGAATACAGGGTCTAGAAGAATGTGAGAGGGCAAGATGTTCTCACACACCACAAGCTGCAAAAAAGGCAAACGCAATCCTGGGGTGTATTAGGAGAAGCATAGAGTCCAGATCACGTGAAGTTATTATCCCCCTCTACTCTACCTTGGTCAGACCTCATCTGGAGTACTGTGTCCAGTTCTGGTCACCCCAGTTTAAAAAAGACGCTGACAAGCTGGAGCAGGTTCAAAGGAGAGCTACCAAGATGGTGAACGGTCTGCAAACCATGTCCTATGAGGAACGGCTTAAGGAACTAGGAATGTTTAGTCTACCAAAAAGAAGACTGAGAGGAGACATGATAGCTGTCTACAAATACCTCAAGGGTTGTCACAAGGCAGAGGGATCAGCCCTGTTCTCACTCTCTCAAGGAAGGACTAGAAACAATGGGGTGAAACTGCAGGGGAAAAGATTTAGTTTAGATGTTAGGAAAAAATTTCTAACAGTAAGAGTGATCAACCAGTGGAACAGGCTGCCACGGGAGGTGGTTGGTTCCCCTTCGATGGAGGTCTTCAAGCAGAGACTGGACGGCCATCTGTCTGAGATGGTTTAGGAGATCCTGCCTTGAGCAGGGGGTTGGACTCGATGACCCAGGAGGTCCCCTCCAACTCTACCATTCTATGATTCTATGATTCTAAGTAACTTAACCCTCCCCAATCCTGGGCCCTGTGGAGGTTCAGATGCACAACCAGATGCTAATGCACTTCCTATTCAGCAGATAGGAAGGCAAATGCAGAAACGCCCATTGATGTACACAGATGGGCCTCCATCCAACACTGTCAGGCCATATCATGCTGGTTCTAAAAGAATTGCATTGGCTGCCAATCCACTACCAGGCCCAATTCAAGGTGTTACCTCTGACTTATAAGGCCCTAAATGACTTGGCCTGCAAATATCTAAAGGAACACCTTAAGATCCAACAATGAGGCCCTCCTGGTTGCCCCACCGCCTTCAATGGTGAGGCTGGTGGGCATCTGGGAGAGAGTCTTTTCAGTGGTGGCCCCCAGACTTTGGAATGGTCTCCCCCTCGAGGTGCGCCATGCCCCTTCCTTGTTTTCATTTAGGAAGGCTGTAAAGACATACCTCTTTGCCTTGGCCTTTTGCTGAAGTGATTCATTCTCCCCTCCAGCTACAGTTATAATCACTATTATGCACTATTGAGTGTAAGGCTTAAATTTGTTGAATTTTTAAGGTGTTTTTAATATTGTATTTTGTTTTAATTTGTATATTAGTCTGAATCTTGTTTTACATTGTATCCTGTTTTTAATCTGTTGTTAACTCATTGTTACCCGCCCAGAGACCTTTGGGTATGGGGCGGGATAGAAGTGTAAACAAACAAACAAACAAACAAACAAACAAACAAACAAACCCAACCCACACACAGACCCCAAAAGAATAAACACCAAGCTCAGATGCCAGCCAGACTGTACATCCATGGGCCAGCTAGGTGATGGTAGTGATGGTTGTCCTCTCTGCTCCTTTTGTGTACTGTGCATAAAATCATGCACGGTATAGAAAAGGTGGACAGAGAAAATTTTTTTTCCTTTTCACACAATACTAGAACCAGGGGGCACTCTATGAAGCTGATGGGTAGGCGAGTTGGATCAAACAAGGGGAAGGATTTCTTTACCCAGAGGGTCATCGGTCTATGGAATTGGCTGCTCAAAGAGGTGGCAACAGCAACCAGCCTGGATGGCTTTAGGGAAGGGCTAGACAAATTTATTGATGACAGATGTATCAATGGCTACTAGAATGGATGTCTGAGTACATCTTTCAGGCTGGGGGGGGGGGACAAGCAGGATGCCTCTAAGGCCATTTGCTGGGTTTCGAGAGCAGGAGAAGGTTTGCCCTTGTCTCTGCTTGAGATGCCCATGGACAATTGGTGGGCCACTGTGTGCGACAGAATGCTGGATTAGATGGGCTGTGGCCTGATCCAGCAGGGTTCCTGTTAGGTTCTTATGTTCTCCTGTTACTGAGCCCTGGCCTGAGACCTTCTTGCCCCATGGTAGTTATGCATCTTCTTGGATGCTTCCTGTTTCCTAACTGTGACAGAAAGTATCAATCCAGGAAGAGAGATATTCAGTGGAGTTTCTTCACCCCATTGATTAATTTGCATTGCTGCTGTGTGGTGTGTCATGCTTCCTATTACAGGTCATTAAAGAATTAGGAAGCAGGAGAGAAATCTGCTTAATTAGACTCTGTCTAGGAATGGGCTATACCCGTGTCTCCAGCAGGTGGGAAAATCCTCTTTTTGGACTAAGAAAGCCAAGGGCCCAAGAGTCTCACTGGTGGGACCAGCAAAGTGGAGCCATAAAGGTAACAAGGCAAGGACCAAACCTTTGCCTTTGGTTGTGATGGGATCTGCAGCAGATCAAAATGCAGTCTGGCGGAACGAAAGAGCATTTCTGGGACTTGGATCATTCCAACTGGGACTGTACCTACAAGAACTGCTACCTACTGGAGCAGTCTAGCTGTCCTGGGAAAAATGTCCACCTGTGCTTATGACAGTCTATTCTGGGACAGGCCACATGCTACTCTGAATGCTCAGGTGAGCTTTGGAGCCTGTTGTGAGGGCTCCAAGTGCCAGGAACTAAAGTTCCTGCGTCAGAGCCCCAGGTGCAATCTGGTGTGCTGCTGAAATGGGTCCCCCTGCTGAACCAGAACAAGGAAGTATGCACCCTTCCACATGTCACCCTGTTCCGTTCTGGGGACCCTGGGCCTCTGGTAGACCATTTTTAAGAGATCTACTAGTATCCTGGGGCATTTTCACACTTCTCTTCCTGGGGAAAGGAGTGAGATGACCCAACGTCAACTAGTCCTCATGCTTGTGAGTGCTAGGTCACAATGGCCTAAGCCCTGCATGGCCTAAGCCCTGCTGGTCCTCTTCTGGGTGCCGCCATTTTGGTTGCAGCAGTTTCTGCAACTGCATGTGTGTTGGTGCCGTCACCATGACGATGCTGATACTCTGCGCAGTTGCGTCTATGGTTGTCTGAGGTGCCAGCACACTTGCACAGCACCCTCAGATGACCCTGGAGCACCGGAAGAGGTGTGAATGGCTGCTGTCTGGATGGTCTACACAAGCTTTGAGGTAACATTGGTTATGGTGTGGAGCACAATTTCATGCTTCACATCTAATCAACAGTTAGTGAACTTCTGGGAAAGCAGGGGCGCTTGGAGGCTATAGCAGGCTCCTCCAAGTGCAGATGCCTTTCTCCAGAATTTTGCTAATCATGCACTACCGGTTGCAGTGTGAATAGGCCTTTGGTCTTGGTGGCCGTTTGGGGTTCATCTGTCCAGTGCAGTTGGACCTTACTAGCAGGTGGCTGAGGCTCCCATAAGCCACACTAGCTTGGTCTTGTGGTTAGAGTATTGCACTCTTATAGGTTAGTCTCCTGAGGCGTTTTCGCACACGAGGTTTTCGAACGCGTGCAAGACAGCCTCAAACGCGGCATACGCATTTCCGCAGTGGGGCTTGTGCTCCGACGTGTCCGGAGCTGTCTTGCGCGCGTCTGGCTTCTTTCCGTTCCGGCGCGGACAAAGCGCCCGCAGCCGTTCGGGGAGAGAAGCATTCGCTCATGTTTCTCTCTCCCTGACAGCCGCGGGCTCGCCTCTCCCGCCGGCGCTGGCTGACAATCAGCTGATTGCCTGCCTTGCCAGCTGCGGGAGCCTCGTCAGCCGTCTCCCCGCCCCTTGCCGGCGTTTGCCGGCCACGGCACTTCAGAATGCTTTGAGCATTCACACACAGGTGCGCCGGAATGCGTTTACACGCGTTCCTGCGCTCCTATGTGTGAATGGTCAAAGCGTCCTGAAGTGTCTTAGGTTTCCCATCCTACACCCGTTCCATATGGAATGGATGTAGTGCGAAAATGCCTTTGGTTTGATTCCACATTCCTCCACAAAACCAGCTGGGTGGCCTTGAGCCAGTCACGGCTTTCTTTCTCAGCTCTCACAGCCCCACCTGCCTCACAGGGTATCTGTTGTGGGGAGAAGAACAGAAGGTTTGTAAGCTACTCTGAGTCGCCTTAAGGGTGTTCGATGTCCACACACCATGTTTCTTATGAATGTCATAGGAGGCTCATCAGTTGGTCTTCAGCTGTAGGTGAGGTTTCTAGCTGCATCACCTGTTCTGGACAGAGGATTTCCAAAGATCAGATACCTGAGGATAGTTCAGGCTCATGACCTTTGGATCAGGGTTACCCAATGGACGAGAGCAGAGGGTGCCTGCCTCTTTAGCGGCTGCTGGAGTCTCCTCTTCTGCACAACTGCTAGAGGTTCAGGAGCCTTGTCCTTCTTCCCATATGGTGACCCTGTTCCTGATGAGTCTCTCAGGAGCATCTGGCTGGCTTCTGGTTGGGGGCAGAGGGGTGTGGTCCTTGCGGTTTGAGCCCACAAAGCAATGTGTGTGCCTTGAAATGGGGAACGTGGTAGTATCTCATCTAGGAAAGAAGCCAGACGTAGAGTGGCAGGATGAGATGCTGAAAGAGCTCTTCATCTCCCATTTTCCTGCCCCGCACGTCCTGCAGCGATCACATGGGGCTAAAAATGCGAAACCGTCTTTTATCATGCGTTCCCCATCGCGGTTCATTCTTTCTAGCCCCAGCCTCTCCTCCTTAGATAAACAGCTGATATCATAAGTCCCAGTCTGAGGCAGTCTCTGCAAAGCGAGCAGCTTCATCCAAACAGCTGCGCGCTATCGCATCCCAGCTGCGGAGCGTCCGTCCCTTTCCCTGCTGATCCCTATCAGATGAAAGCCGAAAGTTTCGGTCTTCAAGGAGAAGAACACCTTCAGACATGCCAATTAGCACCACTGGAGCTGTCATTTATTTGTCACTTCCGCCCCCTCCCCACCCCCGTCTGTTCTGCGGTGCTCCAGCTTGTCAAAATGCAAACCTCAAGTTCTCATGGGGAGGGGCTGCACATCAGGCGTTCATGTGCACGCAGCCAACGGAGGCATGAATGAAAGAGCCTGGCTTTCTTTAGGGCCCCAGGAGGCAAAAGGGGAGGGGCCCCTTCCAGAGGGTTTTGCCGACTGCCAGACTTGCTATTAACATGTCTGCACTCTGCGCATGCCTTTGAGCACCTTGTGCATGCCATGAGAGGCTCATCTGGCTTTCCTTCCCAAAGGCCATCCCACTATGGGGCTCTTCTGCACCGGAACCTATTCTGGGTTATATTCCAGGAGGGGAGCCTGCTAGGACAGGCTACAGGCGGGGACCGACCTCCAGAATTTCTGGCTGCTGCCAGGCATGGAGAAATGCCAGCAAGTTGCCAGCATCGTGACTAGATTGCCAGATGGGCCTGATGCTGTGTTGGGGTTCTGGCATAAAGTAAAGAGGGTGAGGGGGGCTTTTGCATTCTCTCTATGGATTTTGCAGATTTTCAACTTACTGGATCCCTGGTGAGGCTTCTCTGACACTGGACTGGAAGCAGCTTCCAGGAGCTTGTCAAGCACAGGAAGGAGGGAAGGAAAGAAGGAAGGGAGGGAGGAAAGGTGAGGAAAGGTGAGGAAAGTGATAAGGGAAGAGTAGAGGAAGCATGGAAGGAAGAGAAGAGGGAGGGAAGGGAAGGAGGGCAGAGAGAGGATAGGAAGGAAAAGAAGGAGCTGGAGGGATGGAAGGAAAGGAAAGGAAGGAAGAGAGGAAGAGAGAGAGGGAGGGAAGGGAGAAAAGGAGGGAGGGAAAGTGAGAAAGGTGAGGAAAGTGAGAAGGGAAGGGTAGGGAAGCAGGGAAGGAAGGAAGAGGGAGGGAAGGGAAGGAGGGAAGAGAGAGGATAGGAAGGAAAAGAGGGAACTGGAGGGATGGAAGAAAAGGAGGGAAGGAGGAAATGAAGGAAAAGAAGAAGGAGGAGAGGCAGGCAGGCAGGCCTTCACGTACCTGGGAATACCCCACTCGGCCATAGATTTTGCATGCATAAAATCCACTTGGCAAAAAATGTGGAGTGTAGAAGCAATAGATCCAGATGTACACCAAACATCAGTTTTTTAATGTGATCGCCACAGCTGGCTCTCAAGTGCACAACAAACTATAGGTGTCTTTGCCCTCTCTGATTGCAGGAGGGTGGGGGAAGGCTACAAAATGGGCCGAATCTGGTTGAAGTTTTGCATCCACGCTGGTTTCATGCTTGCCACTGTTCCTCCTGTCTTGGTTTTCTTGCTTTCGTGGTTTTCTTGCTGTGCCTTGCCTGGCATGACTTGTCCTGGCACAGCACCGGGTTCTGAACCAGGAATTTGCTGCTGGCACGAAGAGGACAAAACAGAGCACCAAGGTTCTGGGTGAACAATCCAGCGCTGTGGCAACACAAGTTGCGCTCATCTGGCATTTTCTTTTTCTTCGAATGTGGAGAAATGGTGCCCTTGGTTTGTTTGTTTGTTTGTTTGTTTGTTTGTTTGTTTTGAAGCTGGCATTTCCATCTAGAGGCAGCCCAAAGCTTGCACAAATCAACCTGCTGCAAAGTTTTTAAAATGTTTGCAAATCCCCCTCCCCATTATAAGAAAAGGTTTAAAAGTCTATCATGTGAACATACGAAATACAGAACTGGCTAAATTTGAGAGACAATTGCATTCATTCAGTTTTATTCATCTTGTACGTTATTTGAGTTACGTTATTGTTCACAATCCACCAATCTGTAGTTGTTTGGTCCATGTAGCAAGGAGGAAGTAGGCAAGCCATGGGCCCTTTCTGCACTTGCCTTATTCCAGATTATATCTCAGGATAGGCGCCCATTGTCCATATGCTAATACAGACTCATCTGGGGTCTGCCGTAGCCTGTCTTAGCACTGGATAGCAGGCCCATTTTCCGAGACTAGGGAGGTGGACGAATATTCGTACAAATTCATATGGATTCGGACATCTGTATACAAATCGAATGTTATGACATTTTGTGCATTGACATTTGTGTTTGTGCAAATGTTTTGGAACATTCGTGAACCTGGGGAGGTGAGAAAGCAGCTGTACCAGTCACATCTGCCATGGATACAGAGTACATTCGACATGGATTGAGGGAAGATTCAAAGTGGATTCAGGACAGATTTGGTATGGCACCCGAGTGGTTATTGTCATTGTTGTTAATAAAATTGATTGACGGGGAAAATGACTCATCCTCAAGCAATAGAGGGAGAGGCAGGAAGTCCCAAGTGAATAAAATAAACCAAATAGTTATAAGGTATCCTCTGAAAGAAGAGAGCAAAAACTATTACAATAAAATCTTGCAAGTCATAAATCTCTTTTATAAGCAAGAGGAAAACCAAAGATACCTCAAATGCCCACAAATGGTCCAGTATGGAAAGAAGAAGAGTTGGCTTTTCTACCCCGCTTTTCTCACCCATTTAAGGGGACTCAAAGCATCTGACAAACCTGTTCTTCTCCCCACAACAAACACCCTGTGAGGTAGATGGGGCTGAGAGAGCTCAGAAGAGAGCTGTGACTAGCCCAAGGTCACCCACCTTGGCTTCGTGGGCGAGGGTAGAATCGAACCCAGTATTCCCAGACAAGAGTCTGGCTCCCTAACCACTAGACCAAACCAGCTCTAGAGTATTGAACCTCTTTGTTTTTTTTTAAAAAAAAACCTTCAAAAATCAATGGAGAAAGCAAAGGGGTTCAATCCATTTGAAGAAATACACCCCCAGGTTCAGTTCAATCTGAACTGGCTCCTTTCAGATGGGGGGCAGTGCTGGTTCAGGTGGATTTGAACCTGGTCAAACAACCAAATTTGATTCGAAGCAGTCAAGCTCAAACTGGTTCAGCCCTCTCTGCTGTACTTTCTTAAGAGCAAAATGTAAATACATATGAACACCACAGGACTGCAGATGTGGGATAAATTTCTGCTTGTGCTGAATTAATAAAGGTGCAGGAACACCATGTTCCTGCTCAGTCCCATCCCAGCCACAAAAATCTGACTTTTTTCTCTTCATTAATAAAAATGAATACTGAAGCTACAATCTCAACAAAGAGTGTGTAATATGTGACCTTTGGCAGGGTCTTCTCTTCGGTGGCCCCCTGGGACATGGACTGACACTTCCCCACTCTGGCTGATTTTAGGAACCAGAACCATTTATTTCCTGTGGAAGTATCTGAATGTCACTGTCTTAATTTCTGTTCCTTAGGTTTTTTAAAAAAAATCATTTTAGAGTGTGCATGCGGTTTTGCTTTAAGCCGCTTCAGTGTAGCTTATTACTTTGGAAAGACATCTAATTATTCAGAGCTCAAAGAGAAAACATGACATCATTTAAGATTAGTTTTAATACACTTCAATAATTTTGCATGATGCTTTGGTTGTGGCTGCATGGAGATAAGTATTCCATTGCCAAAGCATAGTAAGAAATCTGGGTCAGCTGGGAGGAAATAGATAATACTATAGACTAGCGATATGGACGAATATTTGATCACATTTGAAATTTGTCCAAATTTGCCTGAATTCAGACATTCGTATTTGAAGTGAAGGTTGGTGCCTTTGAAGTTTGACATTTGAATGTGAATCAGATGCTTCTACACATTTGTATGGGGTTTCATTACATTTGTGGACCTGGGGAGGTGGGAAAGCGGCTGCCCCGGTCACATCTGCAACGGATCCACAGTGGATTCAAAGTGGATTGAGAGAGGGTTTAAAAATGAGAGCAAATTTGAGGCGCTCAGAGCGGATTCGTAGGGGATTCGTAGCGGGGATTCGAATCAGATTCATACTGAACATTCATATCGAATTTGAATCCTATCACATTTGAAGGGGATCTATTTGAACGAATATGAATTTGTGTGCATTTGATTCAATACGAATTGAACACGGGGAAAAAACACCATACACATCCCTACTATAGACAGATTCCTTTGCTGCATTTACTGCTCATCTGGATTGAGGAACTTCTTAATCCAAATCCCTCATCCACATGTTAATGTGGATCAGGATGGAGCCGGATCCAGATTAAGGGCCCTTAATCCAGATTCCTGGTGGACCCATTTAACTGGGTCCAGACGAGGACCAAGGACGTTGATCCAGAAAGAGGGAGGCATGCAGATGTCGTGCCTTTGTGTTGCAGAACTACCAGGGGGAGCTTTTCAGGGGCGCGCCAGAGCACACTCCCAAAAATTACCCCCCCCCCCGGGTCTGGTGCTGATCTGGACTAAAGGCCTATTCATACTTAGGGCGAATCCCCACGGCAAGCTTATTTTGGATTCAATATGGTTTCAATCCTCGCAGACCCCACGTCAGTTTGGCTTAACACGCTTTCCACATGTTAAATCGCCCCAAAGCATTGTAAATGTAAACCCTCATTTCAACAGATCTCACTTCGGATCGTGCGCTTGATACGTGTTACATTTTTTACTGTGGGGACCCTACCATTTTAAGAGATGAAAATTCATGTTTAGGGTTTCCCTCTCCCAATAGCTTGCTTCCAAAGTGTAAACATCCACCCTTAACAGCAGCCGCTACACTGTAGCAATCCATGTACTTCACAGCTGATAACAATGTTGTAATTTTGCGCAATTCTAGCTCTTTGGAGTTCTGACCTTTAAAGGGGAAAGGAAAGCAGCTGCAGGTTCTGGGAGATGTGTGAATGTTTAAAGTCCCCTTGCTTAAGTTGCCACTGCTGCTGTGTGCCCTGGGCAATGGGGAGAAGAGGGGAAAGAATCGCTGGCTGCCCGCTGCCGGTTTTCCTCCATCCAGGCAAGCGGCAGCCACCCAGCCAGGCTCGGTGAAGGGATCCATTATGGGTGGTGCATTCACACCAGGAGGAAGAGGACAGGACAGCCCCAAAAAGCGGCTTTAAAAAAGTAGCCACATGAGTCACGTACGCCATGTCCGATCCTCAGAATCCGGATCCAACGCGATTAAGTTTAAAGTAATGGGAACAGGCAAATTCGTGTTTGCATCCGGTCCTATTATTTCGGTTTAGGGAAACTGAATTAAGCTTATAATGGGGATGCGGCCAACGGCTGGTAGTCAACAATTAGTGAACTTCCGGTAAAGAGCATCTGCACATGGAGTAGGCTGTTAAAGCCTCCAAGCATGCCCTACCTCCCCAGAAGTTCACTAATTGGTGATTAGTGCTCCACGCCTTACCTAGGGATGTGCATGAATATTCGAAATCCGATTGAATGTGCCAAATTTTGCCATTCAAACTCGAACAGAATGTCCCAAAATTCGAATGTAAACATTCAAATCAAATTTTGAGCTTGGATCTATTCGTTCAGATTATCCGGACATTTGTATGTGTACGGGTTTATACACAATATGTACTTGAAGATCCTCATACGGGACAAAAATGGGTTGCATATGGGATAACTAAGGGATGCATACGAACATGTATGGATGCGTACTGATGTGTACAGATGTCTGGAAGATGCATACGCGCACACATGAACGTTGCCGACATTCGTATGTGCAGATTCGAATAAAAAATTCAAACAAATAGATTTGAATTTGGTAAATACGAATCGAATCTTGTTAAATTCAAATTTGAATCGGATTTTCAGGTATTTGATTCGAATAGACTGTCAAAAAAAATGTGTGCACACCCCTAATCTGACCTGAAGTATCCAGCGGCATGACCATTTACTCTTCTTCCGGTTGTCTGCAGTCGGTGGGCAGGGGAGACGTCTTCTGTGCAGGCACGGTGGCTTGGCAGCCGTGATCGATTGCTGACCTCTGACTTGACCGGACCACCAATCCCGGGGAGTGGCATCCGGTCATAGAGTCACGAGAGGGACATTTGATCTGGGGAGCTAATGTAATTGGCCATGATACCTCCCTCTGCTTGACCATGCTCCTCTGCAACGGCGGCCAATCACAGCAGCGAGGAGGCCGAACTTTGGACACAGTGGGGGGGGGCTGGTAAACAGGAGGACCATTCACACTTCTGGGCAATAATGGACATTTTGTTGAAGCTTTCCTCATGACAAGCGTGAATGGTCCATCTTTACCAGAAGTTTACCAGCCCTAGTTCACGGCAGCCTAATTAATAATAATAATAATAATAATAATAATATTTATTTGTATACCGCCCTATGGCAAACCAATCCGGGCGGTTAACAACAGTAAAATATAAAATATAACAATTAAAAACACCTTATCCCTCCCCCCCTTAAGACAGTATTAAACAATATAACATATTAAAACACAATATCAATGCGTAAAACAATAATTTAAAAACTAAAAACCCTGATGTCCCTCTGTTGATCCTCAACCATCACTAAGATGGGGCCAGCTAAGTGCGGAAAGGTCCCAGGTTTCCACACACTCTGAAGCAATAGGCCCATTTATTCCAGATCCACTGATCCAGATCTAGGCCAGATAAATGCAGAAGGGGCCAGAAAATGGCATAAAGATTGTAATGTGTGTAAGAAAGAAAGGCAGCATGCAGAAGTCAACCTGTATTATACAATATACAGTAGTCACCAGGCATTTTTAGTAGGAATAGCATCTCCTTCTGCCTGCATTGCATCAGGCAGATATTCAGCAGGTGTAGCTTCTCCTATGCACTTCATCTAAAGACAAGATAAATCTAGCTGAGTGTACAAGTATGCACATGCTTGCTCGGAAAGAAAAATCCCAGTGGGGGTATAGGTCTGCACACGGTGTTTTGGAAGAACAAACCCGATCCGAGCTTTCTCCAGTGGAACTCCGCCGCCGCCAACTCACAATCCCAATAATTAAAAATCTACCCTCTTGTGTACACATGGAATTGTGACAAGGGGAAAGCTCTTGAGATGTTCAGGCCACATGCGCTGTTCTGCTAGGCTGCGGGTGGTCTGGTTTGGGTCTCTGGCGGCTTTTGTTCCGAGCAAAATTGGAAAGGCTAAATTAGCACTAATGTGAGGTCAGCTAATTTAACCTTCCAGGGAGGCATTTTGGAGGGGGGAAAAATAAGGAGCATTGTTGAGCTGCTAGGCTAGGTAATACAGGCTTCTTGGGAGGATACTTAGAGAGCGCATTCAGTAGGGACAAAAGAAAACTATTGTCACAGAAGTGAAAAAGTAGCAACTCAGAGCAGCAGTGAGAGTCTATATTCCTCCACTGGGACAATTATTCTTCTAAACAGGTGCAAGGCCCACCTACAGGGAGACAGTCAGGAGGCCTCTAAAGGCCATTTGCAGGAATTCAAGAGCAGGTGAAGGTTTTGTGCTTGTCCTCTGCTTGAGATGCCCAGAAGCAATTGGCGGGCCGCTGTGTGAGATGGGATGCTGGATTAGATGGGCTGTGGCCTGATCCAGCAGGGCTCCTCTGCAAATTGCAGTGTGTTGATTTAGCGTTTGTTTATTGCTGTTTTATTTCCAACAGGCTGCTTGACTTGCTTAATAAAGTGAACAGAAGCTTTGAGGAAGTAATTAAGGAACAGAAAATCTGCATGAACAGAAATCATGTCTCTGGTGGGCAGTCAGACTGAGCACCTGTTCGTTCAGCCGCAGACCGTTTAAGCAAGCGAGCAGTTGCTCACATGTATTTCTTGAAGCTGTTCGAAAACAAAACAGGGGGGAAAAAATGCCAATTTAAATGAAAGTTCAGTTTTGTCAAACCCTAACATTAATTTTCCACTACCATAAGGAGGACATGACACATGAGGAAATGCTGAAGGGCACATGTAATGTGGCCAAAAGATTTATGGTATTGGAGAGAGAGGTTGACAGCAGTTTGACGTTGTCTAAAGGGAGAAGAGCAGCTGTTTATCCGAACTATGGAAGGAAGGAGAAAGGGGTAATTAGGTTCAAGTTACAACAGTTGCATTAATGATCAGAAAGTTCTCAGTAGGACTCCAAGGATGGATGGAATGGAGTCACAGATAAAGAGATGTCCCCCATCTGGGTCCTCCTGAGTGCTGAGGCACATGACATTTCTCAGTATCACCACTCAGGGGGCCTTTATGCACTTAGCCTGGATTGTATCCCAGAATATGGTTCTGTTGTCCACATGATCATGCAGGCTATGGTAGGCACCAAGTGAGGCCTACCATAGCCTGCATTAGCATGTGGACAGCAGACCCCTATCCCAAGATATATTCCAGAATAAGGCCAAGTCCAGCAACTAAATCTAATCAACCCTGATGTTGGTGAACACCAAGATACTCTTTATTGCTCTGAGAAAAATGGCGGGGGGGGGGCACCATAACCTTGAGAACCGGGGCCTATTCACACTTAGGTCTCCGGTATGCAATTGATACACAGTATCTATATCAGAGCTGTCACCAGTTTTTGGCAGCCTCCTGGGAATCTCAGGGCCTCAGTGGACACATGCTCCATACAGATACGTATAACACGTATGAATGTTGTCGACATTCGTATCTTCAAATTCGTATGCAACATTCGAACAAATAGATTCGAATGTAACTGATTCAAATCAGTTTTTGTTGCATTCGGATTTTAAACAATCGAATGGGATGGAATGTTTCGACATCCGATTCGACTCGAATTCAGATGCAAAAATAAAATCCCTGCACACCCCAAAAGTGTAATTCTAAGAGCAACGATATTTGTTTCAGCATAAAGCCATTCAAACATGATGACATGCTGAGTCTTTGGAAGCAAACAACGCCACAGCTAGAAGAATGGATGCCTAGGTGCTTCCTCCAGGTTGGAGAGACGGGCAGAATGCCACCAGAGTCCATTTGTGGGGATTTGAGAGCAGGTGAAGGTTTTGCCCAGAAGCAATTGGTGGACAGGATGCTAGGACTAGATGGACTACGACATGATCCAGCAAGGCTCCTCTTATATTCATATGAAATTCAGGTGTATCAATGCCTACTAGAATGGATTAGGGATGTGCAGAAATGTTTTTATTTTGTATTTGACTTGTATTGAATCGAATGCAAGAAAATTAATATTCATTAAAATACAGTTCATCCACTTAGAATGTAGTAGGATTTGAATTTGATATGAATGTTCCATACGAATCCCATACGAAGCTTCATACAAATGTATCGAAACATTCAATTTGAACTTGAATGTCAATCTTTCAATATTTTATTCAGATTTCAACGTCCAAGTTAGCCTGAGTTTGTACAAATTTCAAATCTTATGGATGTTCGTGCACATACCTAGAATGGATGTCTAGGTATTGTGTCATTGGAGAGGCAAGCAGGATGCCTCTGAAGGCCATTTGGAGATTGGGAGAAGGTTTTGCCTTAGTCTTCTGTTTGAGATGCTCAGAAGCAATTGCTGGATCACTGTGAGAGATCAGATGCAGGTCTGTGGCCCGGGGTCCAGCAGGGCTCCACTTATTTCTCTTAAGTTCCTAGTCCCATGGTGCGCCATAGGTGTTGAGGATCCGTAGAAGGTCTTTGGGGAGCTTTGAAACGTTCTTCAGCAGCTGCCTTCCTCTAGGGACATTCCTGAGCACTTTGTGGATTTTATGCAGCTGGTGATTTCATACATAGATTTCAGCTCCTGTAATTTTCATCAAAAGGCAGTTGTGGTGGTTGGGAAGCCACACCTCAGCTTGGACTGAGCATAATTTGCTCCATCTTTCTTGAAGTTCTTTCCTTCAACACCATGGTAATTGTGGTGTCTTAAATAGTGCATGGGAATAGTTCCTTATCCTGAGGTTTCTTTCTGGTGTGTGCTGATCACCCTCCCCCCAGCTTACGACAACCCACATTCCTAAGAAGCCATCTTCCTCCCAGGATGCCCCTGGCCAGTGAAAGGAAATTGCAAGATCTTATTTAGATCCGGCACTGTCTCCCGCCATCCCTGTCAAATGGCAGGAGGAAAGCCCAGGGCAAGCCTGGGCTCTTACCTTGTCTGTCATTTCCTTGCAGAATTGCTGCTCTTGTAAAAGTACCAGGATGTAGGAAGCTTTTGCCCACTTCCCTCCGTCTCCCTACCTTTGCAAGATCAGTTATTCTGCATGGAAGCAATAGATAGGGTCAGCAATCTGTCATGACGGGAAACCTGGTGTCAGAGCTGGGTTTTCCATCCTGCCCTATGGATGTGCACAATTTTTTTATTTTGTATTTGATTCATACTCAGTGGAATGCAAGAAAATCATATTGTTTCGAATAGATCTTCGTATGTAGTGGGAATCAAATTCAATATGAATATTCAATCCCATATGAATCCCCTATGAATCCCATATGAATGCATACAAATGCATATGAATCCCATAAGAATCCCATACAAAGCTTCATTCGAATATATTAAAATATTTGATTTGAATTCGAATGTCAATCTTCAAATATGTCAACCTTTGATTCAAATAAGAATGCCTGAATTCAGCCAAATTCATACAAATTTTGAATGTTACGAATATTCGGGCTCACCCCTATCATGCCCATCTAGTGCATTTTCACTGGTCTTTCCCAGGAGTATATTGGGATTACCTCCACCCCATAGATGCACACCTGGCCCATCATTGTGAATTCAGTGTGCAGGAAGAGCAGGGTGTCTGCCAGTAAAGCACTATAAAAGGGCTTGTTCTGGCATGGGCAAAGCATGTTATTGCCCAAAGTACATCCCTGCATGCATTGTGCAACGTGGGTCCTGAGAAAGAACATCCCAATATCGTAATCACAACAAATTCTCTCCTGAAGCCCACCCCCTGTGCATTCAAGCACATGTTTCTCCAGAATCGATGAGAAATCAGACTGGGGCTGCATCCCCATTACAAGCTTAATCCAGTTTCCCTAAACAGAAATAATAGAACTGGATGCAAACACAAATTTGCCTGTTCACATTACTTTCAGCTTAATCGTGTTCGATCTGGATTCTGAGGATCGTGCGTGGCATACGTGACTCAAGGGGGGACTCAAGTGGCTACTTTCTAAAAGCTGCTTTTCGGGGCTGCCCTGTCCTCTTCCTCCTGGCGAGAACATGCCACCCATAACGGACCCCTTCATGGAGCCTGGCTGGGTGGCTGGGTGGCTGCCACTTGCCTGGATGGAGGAAAAATGGCAGCGAGCAGCCAGCGATTCTCCCCATTGCCCAGGGCACACAGCAGCGGCGGCAACTCAAGCAATGGGGCTTTAAACATTCACACATCTCCCAAAACCTGCCCTGCTTTACTTTCCCCTTTAAAAGTCAGAACTCCAAAGAGCTAGAATTGCGCAAAATTGCAACATTGTTATCAGGTGTGAAGTGGGTGGATTGCTACAGTGTAGTGGCTGCTGTGAAGGTTGGATTTTTACACTGAAATCACTATCTTTGGAAGCAAGCTATTGGGGGAGGGAAACCCTAAACATGGATTCTCATCCCTTAAAACAGTAGGGGCCCCACAGTAAAAAATTTAACACGTATCAAGCGCACGATCCAGAGTGAGATCTGTTGAAATGAGGGTTAACATTTACAACGCTTTGGGGCGATTTAACACGCGGAAAGCGTGTTAAGCCAAACTGACGTGGGGTCTGCGAGGACTGAAAACGGTTTGAAACCGAAATAAGCTTGTAATCGGGATGCGGCCTGGATTTCATGGGATCTGATTTAGAAACTGGAATATTCAGCACATTTGAAATTTGTACAAATTTGTACTAATTTTGGCATTTGTGGACAAATCAAAAGAAGCTTACACTCTCAGGCCCCATTTGTCCATGAATCAATTGGATCCAGTACTTGTTGAAGCTTCATCTTCCCCCCACTGGCCTCCGTGCCCCCCTGTTACCTTTGGCTATGCTGCCACCACACTCTCCTCTGGGTCTGCGTGTACAGCTCCCCATCCAGGGGTTGTGGCATTTCCTGGATGGGGAGTTGCACATGTAGACATGGAAGGCCTATTTCAGGATCAAAGCAGTGAACCATGACAATGGTGGTGGTAGTGGTGGGTGAGGGGGGACAGGAAGGGAGGTGTGGGGTTTTCTTTCATTCGTGAACATTTGTGAACATTCATGAACATTTGTGGGATGTTCGTCTGCATGAAGCCGAAGTCCCCCACATTAATTGGGGGGGGATTTGGATGAAGCTGAATATCCCCCCGTTCGATTTGCATAGAATCAAATGGGGGGGGGACTTGGCTTCATGCATATCTGCACTAGAAATGAAATGAATTCTTCTTGAGACATTTTTTGCTTATTCCCTTTAACTAAATCCCACGCCTCTGTGCAAAAGGTCTCAAAGCAATGTTGACAGAGTCTCCCGAGTGCTGTCCTGTTTGCAAAGTGAGTAGAACAAAAGAGGCCACACTTTCCCTTCGTTGCATTTATGGGGAATAGAGATGTACCAGACTGGTTGGGTTGGTTAGCAATTTTCAGCAAACTGACATATTTTAAAGAATAATAATAATAGTTGGCTTTTCTACCCCACTTTTCTCACCCATTGCAGGGGACTCAAAGTGGCTGACAAAACTTTTCTATTCTTCTCCCCACAACAGTCACCCTGTGAGGTAGGTGGGTCTGTGAGAGGTCAGAAGAGAGCTGTGACTAGCCCAAGGTCACCCATCTGGCTCCATGGGAGAGGGTGGAATCAAATCCGGTATTCCCAGGTAAGAGTCCGGCTCCCTAACCACTAGACCAAACTGGCTCTATTTGTGTGGTTTGCACGTAATCCAAACCTCACTATGGTTGATGGTTCAACACAAACCCAACTCAAGAGTTTTCTTCTTCGACTGGAACTGAGCCACTCCATTTCATTTTGTGCCCATCTCTAATAGAGATTCATGCTCCCTTGTGAATCTGCCGGAAAATCTGGAACTGCCTCATTGCCCCATTTTCCTGAAATCTCCCCGCCCTCCGCATTTTTCACCAATTCGTCGCACACCCCTCCGAAACTGCCTGTATCAGGTGCTTTATTATGGGACTTTGTGCCACAGGCGAATAATGTCCGGTTCGCGCATGCCTTGAAGCACTGCTTTTTCCTGTCAATTACCCAACCATTCCCAACTCGTAATTTAAAGTGTATGTTCTGCCTGGCCCAGAAGGTGCACCAAAACTATAGGAACTGTGCAGGAATGTCAGGCGTTAGCTGTGGGAAACAGTCTCTGTGTGTGATGCTCAGGGGAAGACACACCAAGGGAGCCCAGCCATGGAGCCTTTTGCAGGCTCTGAGTACTGACAGGTCCTCTTGATCTTCTGCAACAGAGGATTTGCAACTTGACATGTTGTTCCATTTGTCAGCTCAGGACCCGTCTCCTCCTCCACAGCTTGTTATCTTTCCGCCTCTGCTTCATCTGTTATCTCTACTGCTCCCTCGCATCCAGAGACTGTATCTTCACTGCCGGAATCCTGTGTGTGCAATAACTCTGGAGCACTGGCTTTGGATCCGTTTCCTAGTTGGTTGCACAAAGGTTGCAGTTTCAGCTGATGTAAGAATAAATGAAAGCTAAGAATTGTAGGGATGTGTATGAATATTTGTAACATTCGTTATTTGTACGGATTCAGACGAATTCAGACATTCTAACATGAATCAAATGTTATGATAATTGTACACTGACCCGACCATTCATACGAATATTTCAGACACTCGATAAACTGGGGAAGTGGGAAAGCGGCTACGCCAGTCACATCTGCAACAGATCTAGAGTGCATTCAACATGGATTGAGGGCATATTAAAAGTGGATTCAGGTTGGATTTGATGCTTTCAGAGCAGATTTGTTACGGGGTATGTATTGTATACGTATCTCAGATACATATCAGATATGTATTCCTTCGTATCCGATACATATTTTTTCTTATCAGACATTCATATGAATACATTCGTATCAAATAGAATTTTACCACGTCCGAAAGGGTCAATTCATACAAATACAATTTTCTACACATTTGTGCACATCCATAAGGAACTGTAATTACTTGGGGGAGGGGAGAAGTTGAGAGATTCTAAGTGCCCCTATTCCACACTGGCCTTTATTCCAGAACAAATTCTGGAATAAAGGGTAGCAGTCTGCCATGCCATGCCATGCCATGCCATGCCACCCACTCCACGGCACACCATGCCCACCCACTCACTTTGTCCTCATTGACCGATGTAAAAACCAGGTATCACAAATGGCACCATAGCCTGGGGTAGCTGTAGACCTCAATGTTGGTATAGAGACCATGGATGGTGTGCCAGACCACAGAGGCATATAGACAGCATGCCCCTGAGGTCTAGTACACTACAGAAGATACTTTTCAGTGGTGCTCTAGGAAGCTCTAAGAAGCAGGTCTGTCCCCAAAGTAGCCAGACTGGATACTCCAAGGGCTAGGAAGTTTTTTCTCAGGCATCAGAGCCTCTGCACAGCCTCTCACCTCTCGCTGAGAGATGGAGTGGAATTAGCTGTCTGAATGTGGATGGACCTCATCTACTCCACTGGCAACCCATCCCAACTTGGGATGGGTTTTTATGGGACTGGGCATCCCACCTTATTTTAAAATAAAGTGGGTGGGAGTGTGGAATGGTCACATTAGCATCCTGTCAGGGCTGGCAGGCTGGAATGATACCACGTTGTCCTGCTGCCGCCCCAGTGCCCAGATTTGCTCTGGAACTTCCTGCACCAAATTAAAAGTGTTGGCATCCTTATAGAGGATTTGACATGGTAAATTCAAGGAGGACAGGTGTGTCAATGGCTACTAGAATGGATGCCTAGGTACCACCTCCAGGTTGGAGAGCCAGGCAAAATGCCTCTGAAGGCCACTTGCAGGAATTCAAAAGCACGTGAAGATTTTGCCTTTGAGATCCCCAGAAACAAATGGTGCACAGGATATAGGTTAGATGAGGCCAGGGAAAGGCGAGGGTGTGATCACAGTACTCTCAGTGGGGAGTAGGACTCGCCTTCCCCTGGCCAGAGAAGGGCCGATCGCCGCTTCCCTTGCCAGGGGGAAGCCAGGGAAGCCAGCCACCAGACTCGCCCACCTGTCAGAGAGGCAGGGCATGTGCTCTGCCTCTGTAACAGCTGGGCATGCACCGTCAGGGCCGGTTTGGGATGGGTGCTGCTGTGTCCGCACAGCACCCACCCCAATCCATTTCCCCATCCGGCCCTGCTGCTGCCCCCCCCGTGTGTATGTGTATGCGCAGGGCCTCCAAGAATCTGACCCTCTATGGGTCAGATTCTTTTTTAAAACGTTCCACCTGAAAACGTTTTCCGGCGGCACGTGCGGAAAGGCCCTAAGAATCCTGGTGGAGGGCCGCAGTGATTTCAGGGTGGTTTGTGCTGAAGAATCTTAGATTTCCCAACACCAGAGGAAAGGTTGGAGTACCAGAGCAGAAGACGAGGGCAATCCACACCCCTTCTCCTTTAATAATCATACAACATCTCCTGTGTCAAGTAATGTCTGCAGAAATTATTTGGCTGAGCTATTAAAGGGCAGAAGGCCTCTCTGCTTTTGCATTTGGCCAACCACTGAAATTTCTACGATCCCTCTCGGCTATTTCTCAGCCTAGACTGGTGTCATGGGGAAGAGATTTCCCAAAAGGCTCACACATCACTCCCTTTTGGTAAGTGCCATCATTATGTGTGTGACTTGCTGAAGGAGCAAATTTCTCCCAGAGCAGCGAGACTTCTGAGGTGGTAACAGTGATTAAGCGACAGTCTTTCTGCAGAGGAAATTCTGTTTGTTAACTCAAGGCAAATTGTAGTTCTTGCAAAAACAAAACAAAACGTTAATTGGTTGAGTGAATTCAGAGCAGCCCTGTGGTACAGCAGGCAGGAAGTACACACACACACACACACACACACACACTCCCTTCCTATCATTAGTGATTTCAAAATAGCCCCAGATGTTTACACACACAAAATCCAATAGCATGTTTGTGTAAAAATAAGCTCTTCGCTAAGCTGTAAACAAGAATAAAAGGGGAACAACGGGAATTCATGGAACAGATTTCCCCCCTCTAAATTATTCTGTCTTTCTATTTAGCAAGTCCTTTCCCAAGAGAAGGGGCACATTCTTTTCTTGAAGATGTGCAACTATGGGAAATGCATGTCATTTGGAACCGGAAGAGACCAGGGTTCTTGTGTTAGTGTCTACTAGATGGGCAATTTGCTGAGCTGGCTGCTAATTCACTACTTGAATTGGGATTCAAGGTGCTAACTTTAAACTACAAGGCCCTAAATGACTTGGGCCCCAAACATCTAAAGGAATGCCTTCATCCACATCAACCTGCCTGTGCCCTAAGATCTGCAGGGGAGGCCCTCCTGGTTGTACCACCACTCTCAGTAGCCAAAGGGGTGGGCACCTGGGATAGGGCCTTTTTAGTGGTGGCTCCCAGATTGTGGAATGGTCTCCCTCCTGAGGTGTGTCAGATACCTTCACTTTATGTGCTCAGGAGAGCGGTGAAGGCCCACCTCTTTGCCCTGGCCTTTGGCTAATTCAGGATTTTTTTTTCTCCCCATGTTCAGGCACCGTTATGGTTTTAATATGTTCATTTTATATGTTCACTGGTTTTTAATGTTGTGTAACCTGCCTTGGCACCTTTGGGTACAGAGCGGGATAAAAATTCAAACAAGCAAATGAATATATAAATTTTCCTCTTCTCCTTCATGCACGTGTCTAATCAGAATTAGCCAAGATGTGTGTGCGATCTACTATTTTTGGTGGGGTCAGCTTTCCTGTGGGCTGATACATAATTTCAGTCTTACAGTGTTCAACCTGCCCTTTGTTTTTCCTCTGTTGGTCCTTGGTCGCTTTTCCTTTTAGATGCCTTCTCCAACAGCCACCCAAGTGGACACCAGACACCAACCTGTGCCATGAATTTGCCCTGTCTTGCCTTCTTCTCTTGGAGAGCTGAACTGTTTGCAACCCTTACTTCCAGTGGTGGCTGGTAGCACAGTATGCAGCTGGAGGTTCCTGGTACTGACACACACTACCCAGCAAAAATTGGGACTGACCAAAGGGAAAATTTCCTCAAATTAGCTTAAAATGAAGTCAATAAAGTAAAGTGAACACATACCGGGAGCTTCTGGTGTAATTACCATGGCTTATTTCCATGGGAAGACAGGTTAGGGAGTACCAAATACAGCCAAGATATTTATGTGGGCACCTGAGGCAATTTGGGTGAATTTTCCTCTGGAAAGCTACTAGGATGTCATTTTGTGATAAATAAGGGCTGGTGTTTATTGCCCTCTTTTGTGCTGTACACTTGGGGACTGCAGGTGATATTTAAAGATATAGGCAATGGTCCTACGCATGTAGTCCATCCAGAAGTCTGTTCTCCCAGTGATCAACCAGCTGGACATTAGCTCATACTAGCCTTCCTAATCTCCAGTCTCCAGCAGCTGGTTTTCAGTGAAGAACTGCAAAGTTTGGTCCATGTCTGAAAGTTCGATGAAATAAGTTTGTGTTTGAAACTGTCCGCGTCGATTCAAACATGCTATTGTTTGACTATCAGGAAATTAGATCAAACTGAATCAGTCCTCCACTCACAAACATGGACAACTTGGTCAGTTGGTGTTTACTTTGTTTTGTCCTGGAAAAGGGCTTTTTTAACGGAAAAATTTGGTTTTTTGTTTGTTTGTTGTAGGGCACAATGGTTCGCTGCTGGGTTGAACTAGGAATGTGCTTTTGATTTGTGTCAAATTGAATGTAAGAAAGTTCGTATTTGTTCAAATAGGTCCCCTTTGAATGTGGTAGGATTCTATTTCTACGAATTTGTACAAATATCTGACACAGACATATGTATTGGATATATGTATTGGATTTGTATCCCATAAAATATCCTCTCTGAAAGTGTCAAATCCGCCCTGAATCCACTTTGAATCCACTCTTAATCCATGCCAAATGCAGATGTGACTGTTGCAGCTGCTTTCCCAACTCCCCAGGTCACAAATGTTCTGAAGCATTCATACGAACGCTACGAAATACTCGTACGAAGATGAATGTCAGTATACATACGTCGTAACATTTGATTCGTATACGAATGCCTGAATTTGCAGAAATTCGTATGAGTATCGAATATTATGAATATTCATGCACATCCTTAGGATTAACAAATGGGTTTTATTTGAACCCAACACATGATTTCTGCTCATGCAGATCTCTTGATTTTCCAGAGCCACTGATTGCCTTGACCCCCATGAATGAATCCAAACCCTTTTAAAAATCTCCTCGTGCTAGTATTTTGGGAAAGGGGAGAAACACGTCTCCTTATCCATTTTTCCCAAACCACGTACAATTTTGTATTAAGAGTAGATGTGTTGGTGCTAAGAAGAATTCAATGGTTTGTTTCCCCCCACCACCACTACTTTTAAATGTCCTCCACTTGCTGATAGCCCTCCTGACCCATAACCAGTCTTGAAACTTTGGCCTAAACACAACACAACCCAGTCCCTGCTCTTAACTGATGAGAGGTGGACTTCCTCAGGTAGGCAGGCAGGCAGGTAGGCAGGTAGGCAGGTAGGCAGGTAGGCAGGCAGGCAGGCAAGCGCTTGCTGTTCTGGGTGGGGATCTCCTTTAAGAACTACCCAAATGTCACATCCTGTCAAAACAAAGACCAGTCAGCCAGAGAGAGCAGGGGAGGGAAAGCTTATTTATTTATTTATTTATTTATTTAACACTAGTGTTAGGTTGCCCCGGATATAGAGGCCATTTGTCTCTTGGCACAGATGGGGGTGGCTTCTTCAGAAAGCAGAGGGCAGATAAGGGATTACATAAGCTGACTTTGCCTCTCTCTCTCTTTTTGTTATGTCAAGATGAAAAGTGGGAAAGAACTGCTACAGTTCAAGTAGAAATTAATTGTACCTCAGCGTCATGAGTCAGGCTGTATGAATCTGAGGGCAAGATGCGTCAACGCTCAAGGTTGACAGGGAAATGGGGGAGGAAAGTGGCTCCCCTTGGAAGTTTCCCTCTGATCCATCTCCAACCGGAGCAAAATGCAGTTTGGAATGATTAAAGGGAAGTTTCCAGCAGAGGCTGCACTGCTCCCTCCAACCCTGTAGAAGTGTGCCATGAAGTTTCACTGTGACCCGGTTACACTTAGCTGCCTTTTATACCCCACTTTTCTCACCCTTAAGGGGACACAGAGCAGCTGACAGACCTTCTGTTCTTCTCCCTGCAAGAGACACCCTGCAAAGTAGTTGGGAGCTGTGACTAGCCCAGGGTCACTCAGCTGGCTTCATGGAGGAGTGCAGAATCAAACCAGGAGACAATCAGATAGGAGTCCAACACTCTACCCACAAAAACTGGCTCACCCATCTGCTCTCTGGTGAGGCCCACCTGTCCCCCACCATCACTGTTCCAGAGCTCACTAAGGCTGCCCTGGTCTCCACTAGCTACCCACAGCAAGCTAACAGGTGCAGAACATTAGGGATGCACATGGATGTGATTTTGTGTATTCGATTCGCATCGAATCAAATGCAAGAAAATTCATGTGCGTTCGAATAAATCCCTTTGAATGTGGTAAGATTAGAATCCAATATGAATGTTCCATATAAATGTGATACACATCCCATATGAATCTGTAAGGAAGCTCTGTAGTAATGTACTGAAACTTTTTATTCAAATTTGAATGCCAGTCTCTGAATGTGCCAACATTCAATCTGAATTTGAATGTCTGAATTCGGCCAAATTTGGAATGTTTGTGCACATCCCTAGGGGGTGGTGAGTGGGTGTTGCGCATGCTCAGTGTTACCACAGCCATGGCCATTGCGATCTGGCCAGCTGGACCTAGTCGCTCCCTCGCTCCCTTCCTCGCTCCCTTCCTCGCTCCCTTCCTCGCTCCCTTCCTCGCTCCCTTCCTCGCTCCCTCCCTTCCTCCCTCCCTTCCTTCCTTCCTTCCAGCATAGTGCCCAGAGTACAGGGAGCTCACCGTGAGCACTGCCAGTGCGCTGGCACATGTTGATTTCACCCCTGTAAGGCCATAGAATTCACAGCCGCAGGAGAAATGTGGCAAAAAGAAAGAGAGAGAAACATCTCGAGTTTTTCACAAAAACAGGCTGGAAATTTTTACAACCGCAAAACAGCAACGGTATAAGAGATCAAAGGTGAGGTTAAGCACTAAAGGAGACAGCCTAAGCTCCTGCCATGGGGCATGTACTGGCAGCCCTACAGGCACACGGAAGGAATGTTTTGCCCGTGCCCAGATCTTACTCAACTGCTCAAGTGGCTCTCGACAGCAGGATTTAACCTTCTCCACTAACAACCTTTTGGGCATAGTTTTGGCTGACAGTGTCGCAACAGGCCAAATATTTGGTAACAAGGCGATTGCTAAGGGCCCTCATCCTGGTGACATGGGAGAAGGTTAGTCATGTCGCATTGCACCCCTAAGGCCAACGGGTAATGCTGAAGTCTGGCAAGGGAGGACCCCCTGCTCAGTGATACGACACGTGTTCCTTATGAAGAAAAGCCCAAATTCAAGCTAAAACTGAATCCGTTGTCAGCTAAAACAATCTGGAAACAGAAGCTGTCTCCAGAGTAGAGATATGCATGGATATATGTAACACTAGTTATTCGGGCAAATTTGGACATTTGTACATGAATTGAATGTTGCAATATTCGTATACTAACATTTGTACGAATACGAATGTTTACAGACATTCGTACTAATAGTTCTGACATTTATTAGATTGGGGGCGTGGAAAAACAGAGCGCCAATCACATCCGCAATGGATCCAGATTGCATTCGACATGGACAGACAGCGTATTCAAAGTGGATTCAGGTCAGATTTGATGCTGTCAGAGTGCAGATATGCATCAGATATGTATTCATTTGTATCAGATACATATTCATTTGTATTGGATACGTATCTGATGGGTATTAATTCATATCAGATATGTATTTGTTCATACTGGATACATATTGGATACGTATCAGATACGTATTCGTTTCTATCATATATATATCAGATATGTATTCATTCATATTAGATACATATTCATTCATATCATTGTATCAGAAATGTATCATTGTATCAGATACGTATTCATTTATATCCAATATGTATCGAATATTCGTACGAATAGATTTATATTGAATAGAATTATACCACATTCAAATGTGATCTATTCGAACGAATACAGATTTTTAAACATACGATTCGTTAATGTCAAAAATGCATTCATGCACATCTCTACTCCAGAGGATATCTAAATGTCCTACTAAGAAGAGATAACACTGGATGTTAATCCCTTGCTAGACTGACAGTGCCTGCTTTGTGCATTTTACCAATTTACACATCCAGGTATTCACCCAGTGCCAAATACCTGGATGCATTCATTGGCACTGATGTGCGTGCATAGATATCTCCTTCAGCTTTCTCACATGTGCGATGGATGAAGCTATGATGGTGGCTCTGTCCATAAGGTAAGTTGGAACACCCGTGACCAGCGTTCTGTAAATTAGTTTTCTTCTAGTGCCTGAAGATCAGTGGCACATGTAAGTATATCAAAGGGAAAGCAAACATGTCCCCTGGTGTAAATAAGAGCAGTATCTACCCTGGTGCAGCCTGGGGTGGCTTGCATGAGGTCATGGGGTGCTACCATGGTATGGACTGGAGAAGCTGCTCACACCTGTGAAGGTCTGAAGCGGTCCTCTAAGACTGCTGGAGGTGATCTGTGCATGAAAGGCCATCCACACCAGCCGAAGGACCCAGCCACATGTAGGGCATGTGGCTGAAACCTAGGCTGTATTCAGACATAACAAAAGAGATGCCTCAGAGGCACCTCAAAGAGATACTGTGTGATCCTTGTGTTCCAAAGCCTTCTCCAATCCACCTTTTCTTGCATAGAAAGCTGAGGAGAAGGAGGAGGAGGAGGAGGAGAAGGAGAAGGAGGGGTGGACTGGCTGTGAACAATCCCACCTCAAAGACTTCCCTAATCCACCTCAGAGATTCCCCCCCCCCCCCCATGTCTCATCACAGCCTCACATAGCCCTTTACAGTTTCTGGCCTCAGAGCCCTAGCAGGACCTATTACACTGGCACAATTTGCTGTGCCATCAAAATGGATCCCCCCACTAAACCAGCTCTGGAGATGTGTGCCCTTTTCCACACCTCCTGGCGCCAGTCTGGCTGGCTCTGGAGCACTGGAATACCTATTAATATAGGGCCACCATTATCCCAGTATGGGCAGCCATTTCTTTTCAGCACGTACTTTGCTTTGGTATGTTGCTGAGGAGCTAACTAATGGGGTGGTCCAGAGGAGGGGGTTGTGATCCATTGGATTTTTTTAAAAAAGAATTCAGTAAGTGAAAGTGTAGATTTTTTTTTTAAAGAAAAAGTCAGGGTGGGCAATGAAATGTAGATGGCATCACCGTGGGACAGGAAAAGTGAGCAGATCGATCTGATAGTGTTGTCACAATAGGGACACATTAAAGAGGGTCTTCCGTGCTCTGGCTTGCAAATCCTGGCACATTTCTGCCCTTCCCTTCATGTCAAAAAGGAGCGCAGTTAACCAACATTGACTAGCACTCCCACTTTGAGCACTAGTCAACTTTGCCCGTTCCCTTCCCCCAGGATCGAAAACACACCTTATTTGATCCGGGGCCTGGTCCTCCTCTGGGTGCCGCCAGTTTGGCTGCAGTGCCCTCTGCAACTCTGCATACATCAGCACTGTCACCTTGATGATGCAAACGCTCTGCACAGGTGCAGCCAGGTCTATGGTCATCTGAGGTCAAGCTTGCACAGCACTTCAGATGACCCCGGAGCATGGGAGAAAAGCAAATGGTTGCTGCCCCAGACACTTGCAGTAAGCTTTCAGGTAAGGTTGGATAAGGTGTGGAGCACAAAATCGTGTTCCACACCTAATGAACAATTGGTGCCCTTCTGGTGAGGGTGGGCACGCTTGGAGGCTGTAACAGCCTACTCCATTTGCGTATGCTTTTCACCAGAAGTTCACTAATTGTCCACCAGAGTCCATAGTGTGAATAGGCCTCAGATCTTCACCTGTCACTGGCAATAGAGAAGATGGTCAACTTTCACCTTAAGCAGAATCCCTGTAAATAAGGTCAGAGAAGAGTGAGACAAACACCGTGGACCCAACCTGTTATTAGTTAGTCACAGAGTCTGACGGCGACAGAGCTGAGACAGACCTCAGGCGATCTGGTTGGTGCCCAATTCAACAGCGCAACGCAGAAGCCGAGGAAAGTACACACAGAGAGAAAAACACACACAACTTAATTAAAACCAATCTAGCAATTAAGTCCAGAAGGAGTTACTTGGTACCTGTGCCAGTGGGTTGGGTTTTTGTTTTGTTTTGTTTTTTAAAGAAAGGGATGTGCACAAATATTCGTAGGCATTCAAAATTTGATCGAATGTGCTGAATTTCAACATTCAAATTTGAATAGAATGTCCAGAAATTCACATTTAAACGTTCGAATCGAATTTTGAATTTTGGGACTGTTCGTTTGAATTGTTCAAACATTCACGTGTGTATGGGTTAGTACACGATGCGTACTTGAAGATCCACGCATTTCCCGCATCCGTACGCATTTGTATGCATCCGTATGGGATGAAAACGGGTTGCATACGGGATACCTATGGGATGCATACGGGTTGCATACGCACATGTACGGATGTGTACGGCCGTTGAGAAGATGCGTACGGGCATCTACGCATCTTGTTGACATTCGTAAGTGCAAATTCGAATAAAAAATTTAAACAGATAGATTTAAATTTGCTTAATTCGAATCACATTTTGTTACATTTGAATTTAAATAATTTGAATTGAATCGAATTGGATTCGACTGGAATTGATTGTCAAAAAACCTTCTCGCACACCCCTAATCTGCACAGAAGAGGAAGTGAGCATCTGTTGTGTCACTGCTACATTTTGACACCCCTGTATTTTAGTGTTCTGCTATCATTTCATTGTCCTGAGGATGACAGGGGCCCCCCTGGCTGTAAGGAATCACTGGGTGCCCTCAGAGACTAATTAGAGAGCAAAGCAAGAGCATTATTATTACTCTGTTTATTTAAATGCATTTGCATGGTGTGTGCTTCGGGCCGTTTGGATTGATTAACCAAGTAAAACAAAGGCTTTAATGAGACCAGGGACCTGCAGACAGGAACCACACAGCGCGTATAGGATGAGAAATCTTCCAAGCTGTTCTATTTTCTGTATTGCTTATTTATTAAATTTCAATGAAAGCTCAAAATTGCAACAAAATATCTCAAACTCATCTGAGTTAACTAATAACTGTGGGACTCTTAAAAGATTCAGGAAACACTTCTCTCCCTCTAGCCATTCAGTTTCTTTTACTGCACAAACTCTCCAGTAATAATAAATTCAAATTACCCAGATTCCCAGGAGAAGCTTTGAGGTGTTTCCGCACTGGCCGTGGAAACCAGTTTAATGAGACATTTAAGACACATTCAAAACCCTTGGGCACTTATCTTCTGCATTGCAGACCAGATTAGGGACCCTTCAAGGCGGCCGCTTCCACACAGTGGTGCATGAGATCCATCTCTAAATCGGGTCTCACCGCTGAAAACCGGCTCTAAATGAAGACCTAAAAAATTAGGTCTTCAAGCCGTCCCTTCGCCTTGATCCGTGAGGAAGCAGGACGCTTCTGCATGTGGACAGGCGAAGGGATGGATGTCCCTGTGGCCGCCATCTTGGGGAGGATGGAAGCAGGCCAGTTTGCCTCCTTCTGCCCTCCCCTGCGTGCTGTGCACTACCGGAAATGCATGGTGACTGGCAGCTGCATGGTCCAGTCCCACGGCTCCAGGGGTGGCGGCGCAGGAGGCTGGATCCCCTTTGGAATGGCCCAATCTGTCCTCCCCGTGTGTGTGTGAACACGCAGGGGCTCCCCGGATCCATCCCTATTTTGGATGGATCCTCAGGAAGACAAATCGCCGAGAAATGGATTTTCTTAAATCCGTTTCTCGACGGCATGTGCAGAAGCACCCTTGAGCTCCTAGGTCAGTTCACACTTGGCCTCTTAGTCTGCACTTGGTTAACATCTAGGCAGGTTCATCTGCACTTGCAGGCGGTGTTTACAGCCTACAAATCCACCCTCCTGGGCCAGATGCTAACTAACTGCATAGGGCTGCGCACAAATGCTTTTTTTGCATTTGAATCTGAGTAGAATAAAATGTCAAAACATTTGAATCGATTGTTTAAAATCCAAATGCTAAAAAACCCTATTTGAATCTGTTACATTCAAATCTATTTGTTCAACTGTTAGATTCGTATTTAAAAATACGAATGTCAACAACATTCATATGTGTTACACGTATCTGTATGCATTTCATATGCATCCCATTTTCATCCCGTATGCATCCCATTTTCATCCTGTATTATAAGCACAAATGCATACAGATACGTATAATATTTTTTCAGATATGTATGTAATACATATGTATCTGTACATTGGAATAATTCAAATCATTTGAACGAATGTTTTGGAACATTCGAGACCCATTGGAATGTCTAGATTCAAATGTGAAGACATTCAATTTCAGTTTGAATGTCCACATTCGAATGAATGCGATCAGATTTCAAATGTTTAGAATATTCGTGCGGATCCCTATAATTGCATACTAGCTGTGGTGCATGAAATTGTGCAACACAAGCAAACTACCCTGTACTAAATGTGACTGCAGCCTTAACTGTTGCATCCACGTGGTGACCATCTGCACTATTTGTGGTGCAAGGGGGCCATCTGACGCTCCGGGCAAGTGCGCTGGCACCTCAAAAGACCCCTGATGTGACTGTGTGTGTGTAACATATCATTGTTGTTATGATGGTGCCAGCGCAGTTGTGCAAGGCACCGCAAACAAAATGGCGGTGCCCTGAAGAGGATCGGATGTGCAACCAGACCCAGGTGAGTGTTCAGGTGTGCAGGGGCGAGGCTAACATATATTAGCGTTTCCTACTAGTGCAAACGTTAGTGCATGTTAGTCTTTCCTGTACTCTTCCTGTCCAATGGACAGGAAGCCAAGCACAGAAACGCCCCATGAATGAAGCCTCACTATGGGAGTTTTTCCACCCATTAAGTACCCATTTAGGACCCATTAATGACCCATTAGACTCAGAGCAGGAAGACCCCATTTCCACTGCAGACCCCATTAGAGCCACATTTGTTTCCACCTGTTCTAGAGAAATCCGGATTAAATGGGTCCTTCAGGACCTATAATCTGGATTTCCTATAGAACCCATTAAAGTGGTCTACAAATGGGGTCTTCAGGCATCAAATCCTTATTATACAGAGTGTGTTTCCACCCCATCAGACAATGGGGTCTTGGGGGGCTCTGGGGGGGGGGCACCCATGGTGGGGGTGCCCCGAAACCCAAAGTTCTGAAGCCTGTTCATATTCTCCAAAAACGACTCCGAAGGAAACTCCGGAGAACAGCACAGGTTCTGGAGTGTTTTGCCGCAATCTTCGAAGATTCTCTGGAGCATCTACGGAGTTTGCCCCCCCCCCGTGGCACCCCCCCCAAAACACAGGGTGACGGGCGGGCCCCATGTTGGTAGATATAGATTCGCCACATGGGTGCTCCGGTGTTTCCACTGCGAGCATGCCTAGCACCCATTGCTGTTGGGTGCTACACTGCCCATGGAGATCCATTGGATACCTCCTTAGATCTGGATCTACTAAATCCGGATTAGTTGGAGGACCCATTCCTTAGATCCGGATCATCCTCGATCGAGATTAAGGGAGGTAAGTGGAACCACCACCACCCAATGCCTTCTTAAAGGAACTTTCCTATCCAGTGCTGTGGATGTTATCTAGTATGTCAATTTCTCCATCAGTGTAAGTAGCATGGCTCTAGTGTTGGAATGAGAGATGGTTTCCATTGAGAAGCTATGAATGAGCTATTTGTGTCAGGCAGGGCTAGCTGCCTGCCATAATATTTGAATGTAAGATCTCTGCCACCTATGTGGTTCTGTATATATGTATATAGTAGCTGCCTGTTGTTTGGGAAGTGACAGTTGACTCCCCCCTCCCTGCTGGGGTCAAGTGATACATTTTGGCTCCAAGTTTAAACTGGGTTTTGAAAAATAATTATTGTTCATTGGTTGAAGGCCAAACCCTGCCCAGCTATGAAACATAAATATGCTGGGCTTTCCGTTCCAAGTTGCTCCCAACAAGAAATGTCCTAATGCTGAGCTGAAATAAATCATTGTTCATCTTTTTAAAGAAAGAGTCTCGTGGTCTCTCTTTGCCAGCCTGACAATTTGCCACCAGCAATAGGAATGTGCACAAATATTTGTAGCATTCAAAATTCTTACGCATTTGAGCGAATTCAGACATTCATATTTGAATCCAATGTTGGCACATTCAAAGATCGACATTTGAATTTGAATTTTTTGATACATTCATATGAAGCTTCGTATGGGATTTGTATGCATTCATATGGGATTTGTATGGGACTGAACATTTGTATCGAATTCGGATCCCACAGTAATGGTTTCTTGGGTTCCTTCAGTTACTGGGGCTAAGCAAAAAGCGAGAGGAAACTTTCCTTCGAATATCACAAGGAAAGGGCCCTCGAGGTTTGCATAAATGCAACTGTGCAAATTCCAAGCCCTCTGTTCTTTCACAAAACAAACTGAGAACTTTTCTACATATTTTCAACGTCTCCCACCAGAATTTATGACCTAATCACTTCCCTCGGGGCTATTTATCACTGTGCTAAAGGGCCTTTCTTCATCGGTAGAATAGGATAGTTCTTGACTCTTTGATAACCTGTCTTGTGTACTTTTCTGATCTCATGGCCTTAATCAGGATGCATTTATTATACAGCGGGAGAAGTTTCCAAACTCGATCTAGATCACGAGTGATGGTGTTTTGGTGCTTGGGCAGCCTGTATGATTCAGCTAGAATACTTCTAAATTTGACCGAGTGGCAACTTGGCAGCCAGAAAGACGGGTGATATAAAATATTAGTGCCCAATATTAGGGTCCTCAAACTGCAGTGCTCCAAATGTCCCAGGACTGCTGTCCGAAGTAGGGATGGGCATGAACGGTTGTTGTTGTTGTTCTTTTGCATTAAATTCATATCAAATCAGATGAAAGAAAATTCACATCTGTTTGAATAGATCCCCCTCGAATGTGGTAGGATTCTATTTGATACAAATGTATTCATACAAATTCATACAAGTATCCGATAGGAACGCATACACATCCTGGATACATACCCTGGATACGTATCCTGCACACAGATCTTGGATACAGATCCTGCAGACAAATAACAAATGTTACAAATATTCGTGAGCATCTCTAATACGTATCTGATACATATCCATGCGTATCTGATATGTATCCCGTAACATATCCGCTCTGAAAGTGTCAAATCCGCCCTGAATCTGCTCTCAGTCCATATTGATTGCACTCTGGATCCGTTGCAGATGTGACTGGCACAGCTGCTTTCCCACCTCCCTGGTTCATGAATGTTCTGAAGCATTCGTATGAATATGAATGTTGTAACACTCAATTTGTAAACGAATGTCCAAATTCATCTGGATATTGAACATTATGAATATCCCTCCTCCCACTGTTAGTCTGGGCTGATGTACTGAGAGTCTGGGTCTCCCTGCTGTAGTGATATTGATTCACCATGATTGACTGGATCCCATTCCTGTGGTGCATTGGCTTCCCCTTGTCATCTTACACAAGTCAGTTGCAAGAACACAAGGAAATGGCTGGCGTCCATGGGCGTTCCTGTAGGGGTGTGCACGAAATATTCAAAGGTATTCAAATTTCGATTGAACCTTCCTGAATTTCGACATTCAAATCCAAATCCAAATTGAACGTCCATAAATCCAAATTTAAATATTCGAACAAATTTCAAATTTTGGATCTATTTGTTCGAATTATCCAGACATTCGCATGGGTACAGGTTTGCACATGATCAGAACTTACAGATATTCATCTTTCCTGCAATAGTTCATGTTTGTACAGATCTGTACAGGATGAAAATGGGTTGCACACAGGATAATTGTGGGATGCATAAAGACGTGTACGGATGCGTAACGATGCATACAGGCACATACAAACGTTGTCAACATTCGTAAGGGGAAATTCAAATTGAAAATTCAAATAGAATCAAATTTGCTTAATTCGAATCAAAGTTGCATACATTCAAATTTAAAGATTCAAAGCAAACCAAATTTTGGGGTATTCAGTTTGAATTGAATTGAACCCCCAAAATTGCATGTGTGCACACCCCTAGTGTCCTGGGTTCATGTAAGCAACCGCAGGTGGAAACATCAAAACCAGGGAATGAAGCTTCCCCGGCTTCGATGTTTTCACTTCTGGGATAATGGCAAACTTGCAGATGATGATAATGATGATGATGATGATGATGATAAATAGTGTTTATTTCTAGCACCCTTTCCATCAAAGGGCAGTATAAAAGTGCAAAAATAATAACAGTAATAAAACTTAAATATAAAATGTGATAAAATACCCTGAATACATAATGATTTAAAACAGTGGTTCTCAAAGTTGTCTGGGCTATGACCCATCTAATATAAATTTACCAACTTGGGACCCACCTCTAGGAAATTTAACCGTTACCAATATGAATAAAGGACTTTTCAAATAACAAAGTTTTAATACAATTTTTTTATTACTTAATTAAATAATTACATCAAAAAAGTTATTTCAAATACGGTTAAATTTCCTAGAGGTGGGTCCCGACCCACAGTTTGGGAAACCCTGATTTAAAATATATATGAGAATAAAAACATTGTAGCCTCTGCTGCTGTGTTATCATGCGACACAGTGAATAAGGGTTGCCGAAGGTATGTCCTTTCTTTCGGCCCTCTGGCCATCTTGCTTGTATTGAGACCAAAGTTTTCCTTTCCTTTTCTCTCTCCTTTTCTTCACTGCCCCTACCTCCGTCCCCCCAGAGGCACCCTCAGGTGACGTTGCACACCTCAGCAGCAGTGAGGTCAACAAGCCACGAGGGTTCCCCATGCTTGGCCTTACTGCACTTCCTGGAAGGCAAAATAGAGGCAGGGTCCAAAATAGGAGTTGGGCCTCCGTTGAGGTTGCTGTCACATGACTGGGCTAAAATCCAGGCTGACTTGCTTGATTCAGGAAATCACCACCACGCTTATGGAGAAAAGGTTGCACAAATCTGGACTTTGTAGTCACATTTTGCTGGGTGCAGTTTGAGCAAGACTGGTATGAAATAAGAATGCTCACAGACTCCGGTTCCTACTGGCTTGGACAGCAATGTCTCCCTCCCAAGTGGTATGTGTAAGATGTTATATTGCAAAACTTGTAATCAAGAAGGCTAAAAAGTATGCTTTCGGCCAGGGGCTATCTTTCCCTAAGATTTCTTTTCTAGGAAATTTAGCGAATATATTAAAAGGCCCAGGTTGTGAAACCAAAGAGCTATCCACAGTCACTAGCATTTCCCACAAGAGATCCCTTAAGAAGAACCTAAGAGGAGCCCTGCTGGATCAGAGGCCATTTCGCAATACAGCCAAATGGCTGTAGTGCAGTAAGGCTAGGACACATGGAGACAGATTCTCCATTCACACCTAGGCAGGTAAGGAATGCATGGGAACATGTTCCTACCTGCTTATGTGCAGAAGGGGAACCTGTCCCCGCATGTCCTAGCCCAAAAAGGCTGGCACAGGGTGGGACGCCCCTCCCAGGCCTGTCCCAAGTGGGTCTGGCTGGATCCAAGGGAGGACAGACCTGTCACATTCCTTCCCCGAATCCTGCGGGTTCCTCTAGAGCCCGCAGGAACCCCCCAGACACCCCCTGGGCATGGGTGTACGTGGGGTGCACACGCAACAGAGGCACTTACCTTGTGCTTGCTGGGTTCCGAAGTGGCTGGCCCAGCCAGCGGCGTTGTGCAACTGTGCGCCCTGCCGGCTCTGATTGGCTAGGCCTGTGCCCGGCATGGGTGGGTGCCTGGGGGCATTCCTGCAGGCTCTAGGGGACCCGGGGAAGGAATACGACAGGTCTGCCCAATGGGGGCAGCCAGAGGCAGGGTCCGCAGCTGTCAGGGAGGGAGTGTGCCAATGCACTCCCTCCTAAACAGCTGTGGGATCACCGGGGATGGCTGTGAATTGCCTGGGATGGGTGTAGAACACAGTTTTGTGCTCTACACCAGGAACAGGAGTGGACACCCCGGGATTGGATGGGGTGGTACTGAATTGAACTGCCAGCCCAGCGGAGCAAATGTTCCATTCCAGGGCGCCCTACACACCTTCATCAGGTCCTCGTGCAAAAGACCTCAGGCCACAGCCTATGTAGTCCAGCTTCCCATCTAACACAGCTGCTTCTGGGCATCTCCAGCAGAAGGCAAAAGCAAAGCCTTCCAGGGATGTGCATGAATATTCATAACATTCGAAATTCATATGAATTCAGCCAGATTTGTACATCTGAATTCGAATCGAATGTTGGCATATTCAAAGACCGTCGTTCCAATTCTAATAGAATGTTTCGATACCTTCGTATGAAGCTTTGTTATGGTTTCCTATGGGATTCGTACCAAACACGCATATGGCATTCATATGGAACATTCGTATCCAATTCGAATCCTACCACATTTGAAGGGATTTATTCAAACAAATATGAATTTTCTTGCATTTGATTCGATACGAATTGAATACAAAAAAGTTATTCATGCACCTTCTTAAAACCTTCATCTGCAGATGGTTCTTAGAGGCATTCTGCCTATCTCTCCAGCCTGGAGGAAGTACCGGGGTATCCATTCTAGTAGCCATTGATACACCTGTCTTTCATAAACTAGGAGAAGCCCTGCTGAATCAAGCCAAAGCCCATCTAGTCCAGCATCCTGCCTTACACAGTGGCCCGCCAACTGCTTCTGTGCATCTCAAGCTGAAGATGGAGGCAAAACTATCGCCTGCACTTCACTTTCTGAACCCGAATGGTAGCGTGGTTAATACCAGCAGAATGGAGGAGAAAACTAGAATGAATTAATGGATCCCACTATTTCATTCAGGGTGCACATTAATGTACAGGCAGTTTGGTTTGCTTATTTGTTTAGAAGCTGCAGTGCTTGCTAATTTCTCCTCCCAGAGCTATCCCAACTTTTCCTGTTGGGTTGGTTCTCTTTCTATCTTAGCTTTTACCAGGGGTGGGATCTTAGTTGCCTGGTAGAGATTTTTTGGTTGTTATTGCCTTTCTGCCTTACTGTTGAAAGGGAGATCTAGAGATGGGATAGGAGTGGATTAAATCAGATAAAAAAGCATTAAACTGTCATTGCTGGAATTAAGAGCATGCTCAGGTTGCCACAGAAATATGCATATACATATGTACATATACATGGCGGTTGGAAAGCAACAAAAATTGCCATGAAATTTTGTTCTTCATGTTAATTAAAAAATGTGTTCCAAAAGATTATAGAACGGTTTGACTGGGAGCAGGAGAAAGCAATTCTAAATATATAGTTATGCAACTTTCATTCACAGTTTTAGGATTCACGTGCCTATGAAACGTCTCTGCAGAAATGAAGCCAGTATCGTACATGGTTTGGAATCAGAGGTTTAAAATAAGTGGGGTACAAAGCAACCCCACCATTGAGAAATTGGATAATTTTTCACCCCAACTGATGAGGGTGATGGTGAAGTGGAGAGATGAGGACATAGTGGTTGAAGTGGCAATCCAACTAATATGAGCACAGGGGAAATATTAGTCCTCGTGATTGGATGGAGAAAATAGCTGCTTGATTTAGGCTAACTGAAGGGAATATCATTAGGAACAGAAAAGGAAGATAAATTTGTGCTCACTTGATTGTCCATTTCCTTGCTATTTTGTAGTGTATCTTACTGTCTGTTTTGCAATGGATCTGCAAAGCACAGAGGGCATGAAACACTTTCTGAGCTTTGTCCTTCCTAATATGTATCCGATACATATCTGATATGTATCCAATACATATCCCGGAGCATGTCTGCTCTTAAAGCGTCAAATCCAACCTGAATCCACTTTTAATCTGCTCTTGATCCATGTCGAATGCACTCTGGATCTGCTGCAGATGTGACTGGCACAGCCGATTTCCAAACGATTTGTACGAATGTCTGGAAACATTTGTATTTGTATAAATGTTAATATACGAATGTCATAACACCTGATTTGTGTACGAATGTCTGAATTTGTCCAAATTCGAATGAATAATAAATGTTACAAATATTTGTGCACATTCTTATTAGGCAACTCATTTTTTTCTGCTAAATTTCATAGCCCTCCCACCCCTTGAAACTTCACAACTCCCTTGCCTCCAGAATCCACCCCAACCACTGGGCAAGGCTGGCTTTTTGCCAGGGATCCGGTAGCCAAAGGGGGCAGAACCAGCCGCATTGGGGCACCTGTCCCAAGTGTCCCTGGTTTGGCTCGGAGCTGAGCATGGCCTTTACATATTATTGTACTGCGCACATGTTCTGGGTCTCTGTTGACAGGTGGGAAGGCTCCCATTCTTCTTTATTTGCCAGGGAACCTTGACCATCCTAGCTTTGCCTCCAGAATAGTGTATTTTTAAGCTTATAGAAATCTGCGATCTGAAGTATGCAGCAATTATTTTCTCAGCAGCTGGACCCAGGTCAGACTGGGGCTCAGAAAGAATGAACAGTTCCAACAGCCCATTTTCCCCTGTGCAGAAATCCAGGACTCCAGCGAGCCAGACATGCTGCTTTCCACATACTGCCTGTGGGTGTGTTCACACCTGACATTACCGCACCAGGTTGCAAAAATATTCAGCACCGTCTACTTGGTGTCATGCAAGCCCACTGGACAAAATGTTTATGCCAGTGCCCAGCTTCAGCTAAAACAAGATCAAGAGCAGGCGCTTTTTTTGCACTTAGGCCGGTAGGGAATAATTCGAGAACTTCTGTGGAAGGGCATCTGCACTTGAAAGAGGAGGCTGCTACAGCTCCCAAACGCCCCCTTCCTGTCTAGAAGTTCCCTAATTATTCACTAGGTGTGGAACATGAAATTGTGCTCCAACTGACTAAGCTTACACAGGGACTTACCAGAAGTGTCCATCAGTGAGCATCTGCACCTTTTCTGGTGCTCCGGGGTCATCTGAGGTGCTGCACAAACGCTCTGGCACCATTGATGACCACAGATGTGGCTGCGACTGCACAGATCGTCAGCGCCATCGTGGCGATGGCACTGATGCACATGCGGTCGTAGAGGTTGCCGCAACCAAAATGGCAGCGCTCTGAAGGGGACCGGCCCTGAGATCGGTCACAGGTGAGTGACCGATTGCCCTCGGCGTGGGGTGTAGTTACGCAGTGCTCACAAGTGTGAGCAAGCGCTAGTTAACGTTGGGTGACAATACTCCTTCCATGTCCAGCAGGCAGGAAGGGAAGCGTGCAATTACCCCTGGTCAGTTCCAATTGGGAGTTGTCCACAGCACAGAAGTAGAGTAACTGTGCTCTTTGGATGGAGAAGTTTACCAATTGCAATGATTGTGGGGCCTCCACTGTTACAGAAAGTAGGGTGCCGCAAAAGAGTGGCAGCTGGGGGGCTGCAAGAAGCATGCACACTTAGCAAAGCGACTTTAACTCCAGACATTTTGTATGCTAACATAAAAGCATAAGAGCAGCCCTGCTGGATCAGGCCACAGCCCATCTAGTTCAGCATCCTGTCTCACACAGTGGCCCACAAATTGCTTGAGGGCAATCAAACTGAAGATGAAGGCAAACCCTTCAACTGCTCTCAAATCCCTGCAAATAGCTTTTAGAGGCATCCTGCCTGTCTCCCCAGCCTGAAAGATGTACTTAGGCATCCATTCTCGTAGCCATTGAGACGCTTTTACTCAATGAATTTGCCTAACCCTTCCTTAAAGCCATCTAGACTGGTTGCTGTTACCACCTCTTCTGGCAGCAAATTCCATAGACCGATGGCCCTCTGGGTGATGCAAAATTGTGGGAATGAGCCTGCATGGAATGTATAACATATCAAATCAATGCAAAGCCTAAAAACATCATTTTCTATTTTTTTTTTACTGAAGCCTGGATCTGCTATCAATATAGGCCAGCTTCCCACAGCTAGAGCATTTACCATCTGTGCAAGTTCTTTCACTATTCTTTAAGTATCCACAAGTTACAGTGAAAAATCCTACTATTATCATTTGTCTCACATTGCATGCAATGTATCATCATCTTGCTTGAGAGTTGTGTCTTGTCTTCGTCCTATGTTTGGCTGGTTTAATCCAGCTTCAGTCCACCTTCAGAGTGAGAGAACACATCAGCAAAGTGACCAGTAATTGTCTTTCCACATTATCTATCCCAAAGGGGAATTCTCTGATTTATTCAACACTGAAAGAAAACAGCTTGTCGCCACTTTGCTGATGTTCTCTCTCACTCTGAAAGTGGACTGAAGCTGGATTAAACCTTAGGTGTGACCACAGCCTTAGACTTACTGCATTATAAATAATATTTTTAAAAATGAAGACGCATAGACATGCACTTACATCATGTTTGCGGCCTTCTGTATGCAACTGGTCGGTTGTCACTGCCAAAACAAGCAACTGGAGCAGGTGAGTCACAGGTCTAATCTAGTACAGCATTTCTGAGCCTGTCTGCATTGGCCTGTAGTTGGGACCAGTCCGAGGCCTGGCTCTCTTCTGGCCCCTCTCATCTTCACACTGGAGCAGAAGGGGGAGGCTCCCTGCTTAGACTGCTCCACCTGCATTGAATTGAGTGTAGCCTGGTTTCAGGTGTGTCTGTTTTAACAAGTCTACTAGTAATCCAGAAGTCTCTACAGGGGGGAACACAGAAAGGAGCATGTGTGTGTCTCTATCTCCAGTTTAATAGGGGCATCCGTTTTGACACTGCACCAGATTCTGTCCCCCTGGGGCTCCCAGGCCAGGTATTAGGGGTGTGCACAGATGTATTTTTTGCATTAGAATTTGAGTCGAGTCGAATGTTTAAAATCCGAATGTCAAAAGATCCAATCTGAATCTGTAACATTCGAATCTATTTGTTCGAATGTTAGATTCGTATTTAAAGATATGAATGTCGACAACATTTGTCTCTGTTATATGTATCTGTGCGCATTCCGTATGCATCCCATTTTATCCCATATGCATCCTGTTTTAATCCCGTATTTTAAGTGCAAGATACGTATAATTTTTTTATAGATACATATGTAATACATACGTATCTGTTCATTCGAATCATTTGAACGAATGTTTCGGAAAATCCGAAATCCGTTCGAATGTCTAGATTCGAATGTTATTAAATCTGATTCGAATTCGAAGGTCAACATTCATCAGATTCTATTCAGATTTTTTAATTTTCAAGTATTCATGCACATCCCTATCAGGAACTTTAGTTCTTAGTTATCAGAGAACCTGAAAGTTAGCTCTGAAGAATGCAAGATCTTCTGAACCATCACAAGGTTGTCCAAGAAGCACAAAAGGTTTGTTCTGGGACAGAAGGCTGCTCCTGACACCTGAACTGTTACCGGGCTGGCTCCGGTGCGGAAACAGTCTCTGATGGTTTTTAAGCACTTGGAAAGCCAAGGGTGGCATGTTCAGTTCCCACCATCTTCCCGGAAGAAGGTAATGGCCAATTGCTTTTGCACCTGCAAAGAAAGTGCCATGGACTCATCAGGTGTTGGCCCCAACCTGAAAGTACAAGAGCAACAACAGTTCCGTACATCTCTCTTAGATAAAATAAGGGTTTGTTAGCACAAAACCAGCAGGCTTTGCAAGTTACTGTACTGAATTCAGCAGGCTGGTTGGGCAGATCAGAATGCAAGGCAAAGGGGAGCAACCTAGTGTCACAACACTCTGTTCTACCCAGGCACTCAGCTAGGAGGGGCGAACCTGATTTATATGTGAGATCACAACAAGCAGCAGAACGGAAAGGCCACTGGATTGCCATTTAGCCAGGTTCTATGCATTTAATATCTGCTTTCCAGAGAAGCAGAAGGAAGCAGCTCATTGCAGGCGTCAAACTCATAATTATCCTTTCGTCGGATTGCAGGTCCTTTCCTGGCTTTTCCTTCGCAAGGCCCCATCACTGTATGGCCTGCCCACACTCCGCTTTGCTTTCCTGTGCATTTCCTCTTATCGCAAAGATCCAAGAGGCTGGGTGCGTTTCTTTAATTAAGGAGCAATTTAACTCAATTACCCAGGGCTTGAATTCAGCCTGTATCTCTTACTTTGAAGAGTTTGTTTGTGACAGTAAAATCTAGAACAGCCAATTCTGAGATGACTGCTCCTTGCATCCAAATTAGGGACATGCATGAATGTTTTTTTATATTTGATTTTGTTCATATTGGATCAAATGCAAGAAAATTCCTATTTGTTCGTATAGATCCCCTTTGAATGTGCGGGATTCATATTTGATATGAATGATCAATCCCGTACAAATCCCTTACAAATGCATATGAATAACATAGGGATCCTATATACAAATGCATACGAATAGCATATGAATCCCATATACGCATCTCATATGAATCCCATACGACGCTTCATACGAATGTATCAAAACATTCAAAATCAAATTCGAATATCAGTCTTCGAATGGGCCAAAATTCGGCCCAATTTTGAATGTTACGAATATCAGTGCAGATCCCTAATCCAAATTCAAGAGCTCATTCATGCTTTTATACCATGTACAGACTATCAGGACATCATTTGGAGGCTGTGCAAGGCTGGCAGAAACTGCTAGAGATGGTCGTAGTTTTTGGCGGCACTGAATCATCGTGTGAAAGCTCTCCCTCCATTTCACGTTGTGCAAAAAGCTGTTAATGGTTCGACCAACTGGCGTGAATCAGGGATCCGCCAATTTTGTGTGAAAGTGCCAGAGGAAGGCGTTATGTGTGTAATGGGAGCTGCTCTTTCCCATATTGCTGTCTTCTGTGACAGTGGGATGGGCATAAGTCTCAATTGGCCGTTCAGTTTGATTAAACAGTATTACCAGGTATCTGAATTAAGGGCCTCTTAATCCAGATCCTGCTTTGTCTAGTGCAGATGGAGCAGAATCAGCAGGAGGTGGTCCTTGATCCGTATTAAAGTGCAGATGGGAGGCCCAAAATCCAGACCAAATGGACCCTTAATCCAATTCGCACTTGGGCCTGTAGCATATGATAGGGCAGGGTTTCCGAAACGATGGGTCAGGACCCACTGGTGGGTCGCGAGCAAATATTGAGTGGGCCCTGCCTGTAGAATTAAGTAATAAAAACAATTGTATTAAAACTTTGTTATTTGAAAAGTCCTTTATTCATATTGGTAACGGTTACATTTCCTAGAGGTGGGTCCTGAGTTGGTAAACTTATATTAGATGGGTCGTAGCCCAGACAGCTTTGGGAACCACTGTGATATGGCAACATCTGGAAAGGTGCATCTGGATTTGCGGGAGGTATTTTTATCTCAGAAATGCCTCCTGCCTTACCTGATGTGACCCAATAGTCTAGTAGCAGCGGTGCACAAAATTGTGCACCACAAACATCCCAACCCTAACCAAATCCTTACCTGTCACATCTAGCACCGTGACCATTCACACCTTTTCCAGTGCTAGGGGCCATCTGAGGTGCCAGGCACACATGCTGGCACACCAGATGACCCTGAACTTGACTGTACGTGCATAGAGTATCACTGTTGCTGTAGTGACAGTGACGGCATCCGCACCGTTACACCAATCTCTGAATTCAAGATGGCGGACCCAGACATGCACCCGGACATAGGTAAGTTACTGAGCAAGTGGGGCTTGGTGTGAGATGTACTAGTGTGAATGCTAGTATACGTTAGCCTGTCATTTGGCCATCCAGTGGATGAGAAACCAAGTGCAGAAATGCCCCAAGGTAAGTGCAGAAGCCCTTTGAGTCTAATTTCTCTAACTTTAACATAAGAACATAAGAGGAGCCCTGCTGGATCAGGCCACAGCCCATCTAGTTCAATGTCCCGTTGCACACAGTGGCCCACCAAATGCTCATGGGCATCTCAAGCAAATACCCTTAGAAGTGTCCCCCCCCTCTGCAGCCTGAAAGATGTACCTAGGCATTCATTCTAGTAGCCATTGATACATCTGTCATCCATAAATTTGTCTACCCCTTCCTTAAAGTTACCTAGGCTGGTAGCTGTTACCACCTCTTCTGGCAGCAAATTCCATAAACCGATGACCCTCTGGGTGAAGAAATACTTCCCCTTGTTGGATCTGACTCTCCTACCCATCAGCCTCATAGATGCCCCCTGGTTCTGGTGTTGTGTGATGGAGAAAAGAAATTTTTCTCTACCCACCTTTTCTATACCATGCATAATTCGTAATGAACTTTGTTGAATGTACTACCCCAGTCATTCAGTTCGCCCATAAGTTAGGTTCGGTAAGTTTGCCTGTGGCTGGGAGGCAGTCTAGCCTGCTGGAGGTGCCCCTCCAAGAAATTATCTCCCAGAGAAATAGAGATCAGGGATGTGCACAAATATTTCTCACATTCATATTTGTACAAATTTGTCGGACTTTGGACTTTCATACATTTCTTTTCTCTATCGCACAACACTAGAACCAGGGGGCACTCTATGAAGCTGATGGGTAGGAGCGTAAGGTCTGACAGGGGGAAGTATTTCTTCACACAGAGGGTCATCGGCCTATGGAATGTGCTGCCAGAAGAGGTGGTGACAGCTACCAGTCTGGATGGCTTTAAGGTAGGGTTAGACAAATTTATGGATGACAGATGTATCAATGGCTACTAGAACGAATGCCTAGGTGCATCTTCCAGGCTGGGGGGGGGGGGGAGGAACTGGGGCGCTTCTGGGGCCATCTGCTGGGACTCGAGAGCAGGAGAAGGTTTGTCCTTGTCTCTGCTTGAGATGCCCATGAGCATTTGGTGGGCCACTGTGTGCAGCAGGATGCTGGACTAGATGGGCTGTGGCCTGATCCAGCAAGGCTTCTCTTAAGTTCTTATGTTCTTATACATGAATTTATTTATTTCATTTATTTATTGTTTCTATTTCTATCCCGCCCTATACCCAAAGATCTCAGGGCTTGTAACAACCTTTAAAACAGCAAAGTACAAATCAGTATATATTACAAACAATGAAATAGATAGAAATGCTTTTAAAAGATTCAACACATTTAAAAGGATATCCCAATTATTAAAATAAAAGTACCTACAGTGGGGGAAAGTATAATCACCTTAGCCAAAGGCCAGGACAAAGAGATGCGTCTTCACCACCTTCCTGAATATATACAGGGAAGGGGCCTGACACACCTTGAGGGGGAGACTATTCCATAACCTGGGGGCCATTCCCAAAAAGGCCCTTTCCCGGTGCCCACCTGACTCCCTTCTGAAGGTGGTGGGACAGCCAGGAGGGCCTCATCTCCTGATCTTAAGGCGTGGGCAGGACAGTATGGGAGTATGAATGTTACTACATTTGTACATTTATACTCATATGCATATGAATGTTTCAGACATTCACATGAATAGTGTGGACTTTTTATGAATAGTTTGGACATTCATTAAACTGGGGAGGTGGGAAAGCGGCTGCGCCAGTCACATCTGCCACCGACCGAGATTGCATTCGATATGGATTGAGAGTAGATTAAAAGTGGATTCAGGGTGGATTTGACGCTTCCACAGCGCAGATATGTTATGGGATATGTACTGGATACGTATTCCTTCATATTGGATACGTATCAGATATTCATACAAATACATTTGTATCAAATAGAATCCTACCACATTTGAAGGGGATCAGTTATTATTATTATTATAGTTTATTTATAAAGCGCTGTTCATGTACTCAGCGCTGTACACGAAATAACATTAATTTTAAAAAAAGTATAAAACCTGCCAGTGGCGTACAATCTAAGGTGAAACAATATGGATTTTCTAACATTCAATTCAGTATGAATTAAATGTCAGAAAACTCATTCGTCTGCTTCCCTAATAGACGTACATCCATAGTTTGGTCTTGTTTATGTAAAGATGCCCAATCTTTCTCCAACAGTACAATATTTAAATCATTCTCCAAACAGAAGGACAATTTAGATCAGTGATGGCGAACCTTTTGAGCTCAGTGTGTCAAAATTCACAAGAAAACCTAGCTTAACTCGGGTGGTGTGTCACATGTAGAAATATCCATAATTTTGTGATATTTGTAGCTCTAGTAAAAAAGCTATATTTTTGATATATGTATATTATTAAAAGCAAAAACAAATAATTCTTTACATTAGTGACTTTTGTTGCTGAATCTTCAGTTGAAAGTTGGTATTTCGTACACTTCAAGAACAAGCAAGCACTCCATGCCCAGGTGCCAGGGTGACCAGGTGTGTCACCCAAAAGGGCTTGGCGTGTCACCTGTGACACGCGTGTCATAGGTTGGCCATCACCGATTTAGATTGTCCTTTTTAATCTTAGTGAGAATGCTATAGATTCTGGAGATTTTCATGTAGCTTTCAGTGCCTCCAAATGGCCAGAGGAAACTGTGCTGCCTTGTTTAAATCTTCCAGTCACCTTTAGTCATTCTTTTCAATGGAGCATCCTTGGGCGCTTACTTTGTCTGTAATTTCTACGTGGAACTACTAGTCTGGCAAAAGTACCCAGATGTAGGGAATGCCCAACCACTTCCCTTTATTTTGTTTTTGCACTTGTCCTACATCCTGGTACTTTTGCAAGAGCAGCAATTCTGCAAAGAAACAACAGACAAGGTAAGCATTCTGGAATGATGGAAAACTCAGTGCCAGAGCTGAATTCTCCATAATGCCCATAAAGAGCATTTTCAGTTTGCATTTTCTTGCAAAAAAAAAAAAAAGCATTTTCAGTAGGGATGTGCGTGAATATTCAAAAATTTAAAAAATCATATTCGAATCCGACGAATGTTGACATTTGAATTCGAATCAGATTTCTTCACATTCGAATTTAGACATTAAAAGGATTTCGGATGTTCAGAAACTTTCATTCGAATGATTCAAAACATTCGAATGTGCAGATACGAATGCATTACATACGTATTTGTACAAATATTATACATATCTGTACACATTTGTGCTTATAAGACGGGATGAAAACAGGATGCATACGGGATAAAATGTTGTCAACATTCGTATCTTTAAATATGAATCTAACATTCACACGAATAGATTCAAATGTTACAGATTCGAATCGTTTTTTTTTTTACATTAGGATTTTAATCATTCAAATCGAATAAACTGTTTTGACATTCAACTCGAATTCAAATGCAAAAATAAATAAATAAATCATGCACATCCCTAATTTTCAGTGGATTATCCTGAGAGTAGATTGAGATTGCGATAAGTATGTGTGATGATCCCAATACAGCCCCCTGGAAAATCATGGTTTATAAACCACGCCTGGGCCCACCTTTAGCTCCAGAGAAAAAGATCTCAGAAATTACTGAAGTCCCAGTTGCAGCTTTATGGAGTTCTTGTTTACTTAAAAAAAAACCCCAGAGTATAGATCTTGATACAAACAAGCTGTCTTCTGAGTTACTAATCAGTCATCTCGATAGAACACAGGTTAGTTGCAATGTGTGAAATTCTTCCTGTTTCTCCCCTATGAGCTCCCTAGCTCATGATAGCAACCTCTTTTCTTTTATTTTGTAAATAGCATTCCCAAAATGAATAACAGGAGCACCTGGTTCACAGTTATTGCATATATGCAAATAAATTCACATATCCCCTTCCCCGCTACATACGGAGATAATTTCCCCCATATGCTTGTGCTCATCAGATAGGAGCAATTTGGCTATGACTCATAAGGAAAACTATCTTTCTGGTTGAGATCAGAGATGGAAGTTACTCCACCCCATATTTAAGTCAGAATTTCAGTCACTATGCAAAAGATGACATCTCATATCAAGGTGTGGCTCTGAGCACAACCGCCATGGATTCTGACTTCTGATTTTTATGTTTTTATTTTGTTGGGAAAGAACTTGAACAGAATGGAATCACACTTTGCTTGGTTCCATGCGTATTGCTGCCATCAAAGGGTGTTTTTCCACTACAGCCCTTAGATCTGGATCTAAGAAGATCCGGATCTAAGGAATGGGTACATTTCTTAATCCGGATCTAGTAGATCCGGATTAAGGGAAGCACCCAATGTATTTCCAGAGGAGGTGTAGCACCCATTAGCAATGGGTACTAACACCCCTGCTGTGGAAACAGCTTTGCACCCATCCCAGGAATCCGGATCAACCCACAAGGTCCATTACCCCAGGTGTTTTGGGGGGCGGGGGGGGGGCAGTCTTCAAAGCAACTTTGAAGTGATTTCGAAGTCACTTCGAAGTGAATGTGAAGTCAACTTCAAAGTGACTTCGAAGCCAATGTTGGGGGGGGGGGTCAAAGGTGCATCCCCTCCCCCTAGCCTCCTTTGGACTCCATTGCCTGTTTCCAGTGGAAACAGGCTCCCTTTAATCTGGATTTTCTGGCTGAAGACCCCATTGTAGACCCCATTAATGAGGTCTACAGAAAATCAAGATTAAAGGCCAAAAAGATCCGGATTTCCCCCATGGCAGTGGAAACAATCGGGTTCAAAATGGGTGCCATAGTGGAAATGGGATCATCCGGCTCACAGCCAAAAGGTACAAAAATGGGTGCAAAAATGGGTACAATTGACAGTGGAAAAACACCCAAAATTAGAGTTTTGAAATATGTTCTGGCTTTGATCTTCAAAAGCTTGGCCTAAATCAGCCAACCAACTTTCTGGCTTTCTGCAGTCTAGCCAGAGTTATACCTCTCAAGTTCCAGCCCAGTTCAAGCCACAGGTCAACTACATACCAACAGAACTGTGCCAAAGATATATGGTTTAGCTTCCTCTGAGAGTTGTCCTGCCAGGGTGGGAGGTCTGTATTTTAAGGAGGTCAGCCTGTTTTATTGTTTTTATTGAATGTTGATTCATCCTTGGACCTTCAGATGGGCAGAATAGAAATATTTGGATGGATGGATGGATGGATGGATGGATGGATGGATGGATGGATGGATGGATGGATGGATGGATGGATGGATGGATGGATGGAATGAGTTTATTATGGTCAGAGAGCAGGAGTGAGTGAGTGAGTGAGTGAGTGAGCGAGTGAATGAATGAATGAATGAATGAATGAATGAATGAATGAATGAATGAATGAATGAATGAATGAGCTCCATTACTTGACTATTTGTTTAAACGTGTGCCACCATACTGTTTCATAGTATTCAGGGCCATTTACAAATAAAAAATTTCATAAGACAAGGTTAAAATGTAATGCTGAAATAGAATAGGTACACAATTTAAGAGGTATCCATTAAAAACTCAGAAAGGATGTCCACAAGGGAAAACCAGGGTACGCAAAAATGTTTTCCATTGTCTTAAAATTGGTTGCCTTATACAGATGGAAATCTACTCCAGAAGGTTGGTACTACTGCAGAGAGGTAGGCCCTTTTTGCTCTCACCTATCTGGCATGGTAGAATAATACTGTATTAGTTAGGTAAGGTAGTGGCAGGGTAGCAGCCATCTGCACTGTGTGTGCTGGACAAGTCCCATACTTGGCTGGCAACATGTGCAGTGTGAACAGTGTGGACTGCCATGGTGAAGTCTAAATCGGCATCTGGTGTTCAGTTGGATGTTACCATGGTGATTGAGCAACTACACTGATGAAGTCCTCGTCCCACTTGCTGCCCTGCGCTGAACAGGTAAGCCCCATTCACACGCGTGCACCCCTGGGGTGGGTTGGGGGGTGCTGGTTGGGGGTCCTGCCGGCGCTGGGAAGCCGATTTGGCCCCAGGGAGTGTGTGCAACCACAAGGAAGGGAGGCACCAGGGCCGTCCACCCCTGCTCCACAGCAGCCAATGGGGGGAGGCCAAGGGAGGGGCCCAGCTGTCACGGAGGGAGAGGGTGCAAATGCTTTCCCTCTGCTACAGCTGGGAATGGCCCAGGATGGGCCAAATGGTTGGAGAACACATTTTTGTGCTCTGAAAAACGAACGCGTCTACAACGCATTGGGACGGCTGGAGCAGGTCAGAACACAGCCACCCACCCCAGAAGAGTGAATGCTCTGTCCCAATGCATCATAGATGCATTCCAAAAGGCGTAATGTGAAAAGGCCTCAGGATGAGCTGAGATTTCTCAAACTTATAGACCATTTTATTGTTATCAATGACTACAGGTCATCTGAGGGTATATGGTTGCCACTCGGCTCTGACTTGGAAGGCCTGATCCGACATTAACGCAAAGGCTTTTCAGACTTGGTTTCGGGGTTTCTGGGAGTCAGAGAATTACTGGGCCTCCTGAAAATAGGCCCTAAAGACAGAAACCAGAAGGTGGGGAGGAGAGAGAGAGAGAAAACCCTCTAAGTGCTTCTAAAAAGCCTTTTCCCACAGGAAACTTCCATCACGGTTGTCTTTTGCCTGAGGTGAATTCTGTATCTGTCATTAAAAATTACGGCTGTCAACCGTAATGCGTCGGAGAGGCAGAGAGGGGAAGGCGGAAGGCCACAGCTGGGTTAGGCTGTGGTGGTCTGAAGGACAGGTTAATATCTTTAGTCGGGGACAGCTGTTCAACTTATTTAACCTAAGCTGAAGCAAAAAACACCCATCAGATTCTGAGGAAAGAAAAGCTGAAAGACTTCTACTGCATGAATAAATGCTGGTTAATTACCTACTTTGTATATTATATCATTGTTATGACCAGTTTAGTACTCTGACCTTTGGCTCTCTCCCAAAGGCCTAGGATAATCAGAGTTATCAGTGCTGTATTATTATCAGTGTTGCCTTTCATTTTACATCAACTTCTTCTCAACAGCATGGAATGATGTGTGGATCCAAGCAGTGGCGTCCTTTGCCAGTTGACCAATGGAGACTTTTGTCAATAAGCAGAGGCTAACCAAAAATTTTTGGTGTCCAGTGTGATGATGACCGCTGGAACCACAACTGCTGGTCTGTGCCACAGTTTTTCAATTTCAATTTCAGTTATTATTATTATTTATATCTCACTCTTCCTTTCCTTCCAATTAGCCCAAGGTAACTTGCACTGTTCACCTCCCTTTTCATCCCTACAGGAAGGAAAGATTGGAGGGCAGCTCAACCAAGTAAGGCTGACCCAAAGTCACCCACTAGGAGCTCCAAGTCAGGATCTCCTTGATTTTAGCCTGATGCTTTAACCATTATACTACCCTAGTTATCCCAAGGAGTAAGGACTGGAACCTCGATTTCACGACCTCCTTGGCCTAGTATTGCTTATCTGAAAGAATCCACTGAGTAGGTGGAATATTTTGCACCGTGATCTTTGGGTGTGCTCAGACAGTGATGTTCAGATATATAATGCGTACAGGAAATATTAGCCAACAAACCAGAGCCAGTGGAACAGAAGAGGAAGAGCACAGATGTGGAAGGGTTTTGCTTTCAATTTCTTCCCAGGAGAAGTCATGAACTGAACCTGGAAACTTTGGCATGCAGAGCAAAAGACTTCTATCACCAAGCTGCATTAATAGCAATAGCCAGATGTGGCTACTGAACACTAAGGATGTACACAAATATTCATGTTGTTCATTATTCCTACGAATTCTCCCAAATTTGGACATTCAGACTTAAATAGAATGTTGGCACATCTGAAGCCTGACATTCAATTTCGAATCAAATGCTACAGAGCATTCGTATGAAGCTTCATTACATTCGTGAATCCGGGAGATGGGGAAGTGGTTGCACGACTCACATCTGCAATGGATCCAGAGTGGGTTTGGATTGAGAGTGGATTCAAAGTGGATTCAAAGTGGATTTGACATGTTCTTAGCAAATATGTATGGGATATATATGGGATTCGTATGGGATTCATATCTAACATTCATATCAAATTCGCATGCAACATTCATATCAAATCCTACCACATTCAAAGGAAATCAGTTCGAACGAATATTTTCTTTTTGCATTCAATTCAATACGAATTGAATGCAAAAAATAATAATAATCATGCACATCCCTATTGAACAGACAGTTGTTCTAAAGAAGTGAATGTATTTTGAAATTATGCACAATTTTTTTTCATTTCTTCATTTATATAGTAGCTTGCATTTAAACCCAAGGTTCACAGTTGTGGTTTAATAATGATGATGATGATGATGATGATGATGATGTAGTGGCATAAATGATACACTGGAACTTATGCCAGAACTACCATCTGCCAGTGGCAAAGAACTGGTGGGACCATAAGCCAGAAAAGTGGTCAAAAACGAACAAGCCAAACTACTGTGGGACTTCCAACTTCCGACTGATTGAACACTGGAACATAACATGCCAGTCATCACAATCGTGGAGAAAGGCAAAGTGTTTATCATTGACATGCTATTCCGGGCAACAGCAGGGTTGATGAAAAGCAGTGAGAAAAACTTAGCAGATATGAAGACTTGAAAATAGGACTACAGCAATTCTGGCATAAAACAGCAAAGGTGGTCCCACTGGTTCTTGGCTCACTGGGGACAGTGCTGAAATATCTTAGTGGACACTTGAGAAGCATTGGCATCAACTAGATATCCATCTGCCAGCTACAGGAAGCCACTTTGCTGGGAAATGCTCATATGATTCGCCGATGCATCACTCGGTCCTAGGTGCTTGGGAGGGGCCTGACTAGTGATGACAGTGACCAAAACCAGCATAATATCTTGCTTGCTGTGTGTTACTGTTTTTTTAATAATAATAATAATAATAATAATAATAATAATAATAATAATAATAATAATAATAATAATAATAATAATAATAATAATAATAATAATAATAAATAATAATAGAGAGGAGGAGTTATATTAAAAATACTTCAAATGAAAATTTCAAAATTATAAGCTATCAAAATATGCTATTATGCAAATGATACAGTAATACAAAACAAATCCAGTACCAAAAAATTCTTTGTTTTAATCTTGCTACGTCTCAGCCCAACAATATCTAGCACTTATAAATGCAAATATTTTACATTTCAGGCTGCTATTCTCATGGACGCAGCGATAAGGTACTTTTGTTTCACTGCCATTGCCTGCTTTCATTAACATTTCCCCATGTTGTTTGTCCTGGGCTTTTAACAAAATATGCAGAGCATAAACATCCCTGATTAAGTCCATAAATATGCAGATGAATCATGCAAGGGCCCCAGTTTTTCTTCCCTCTCCATAGCCATTAGTGGTTGTCCCAAAGCTGCAGATGTGCTGGGAGTGATGGAAGCAAAATTCGTGCTGAGGCTGAATATCCCATTAAGCCTAGGGGAAAACTGTTCCTTAGCAACACTGGGCACTCCATTTTTGGTGACCTGCTTCCAATGCACTGATTTCTATGTGTTTACAGGTAACTTCCACTTTTACTTGTCAGCAAGGGTGAAATGGATCTTGGCGAAGGTGCAGGATAATGTCTCAAAGTGTCATCCAAACTCATGTGCAGAGTGGAATGATTTATGTACCACAACCTTCTCCAAAAGAAACCCAGCCCCCTTTCTACTTGGGCCTCTGGCGAACAAACGAACAAACAACAGAAAAACCAGGCTCACCCACTGGTAATTAAACGCCCCTGCTTGTATCCCACATTTTGTGGTCTGAGGAAACATCGCAGGATTGCCTTCAGTGCAGGTAAGTTCAGTGAATGTTGCATAACCTGTCCATGATGTAAGGCAGGTGACCACACGCATTATTATTATTTTTTTTGGGGGGAGGGATAAAATGTTACCAAGAAATGCAGGTGTCCCCAGCACGGTTGCTCAACTATTACACTTTAGAATAGGCATGTGCATAAATGGGGTTTGGGGCATTTGATTTGTAATGAATTGAATGTTAGAAAATTCGTATCAGTTCAAACAAATCCCCTTCAAATGTGGTAGGATTCTATTCGATAGAAATGTATTCATAACAATTCATACAAATATCCAGTACATGCACATGGATCCTGGATGCGGTTCTGGAGACGGATCCTGGATCCATATCCTATATGAGCACATACGTATTGGATACATATCCTATACCTGTGCATACATAACGGATACGTATCCTATACAAACACATCTGATACGCATCCCTGGTTTAACTAATGTACGAACTGTTTGTACGAATGTTGTAACATTTGATTCGTGTTCATACGAATTTGTACGAATAATGAATGCTACAACTATTTGTGCACATTCTTACTTTAGAAGGCTGATAGGAACAAGTCCCATGAACCACTTGGAAGCCTGATTAATGAAGATAGTTCTCTCTTTGGCCAGGATATGGCAAACCAGTTCCTTGGATTTGGTGGCATGCTTGGCACACTTTACTTTGGGGTGGCAGCCATGGGAGCCATTGAAGGGATGGGGGAGCCTCCAATGAATGTCTGAGGCTTCTTTTTGACTTCCATGATGCGCGGAATGGAACTGTGGTTGGAAGACTATTTGAAGCCACAACCCCCTGCCCCGTGTCTGGAATCTAGTGGTGTTTGGTGCAGTGAACGCAGATGTAAGTCCACACTTACTTTTGGACCATGTCAAGGAGTCCAGAGGGCTCCTTTCCACACGCTGGTGCAGCTTATAGGGAAGGCCTGCCCTTTGCCCTTCCCTGTTGATTGGAGTGTAGCCAGGTCAGGTAGGCAAAATGGCTACCTGGGCTGGAATACCTGTGGGTCAGCCGAGGGAGGCAGGCAGAAGGACACATGCCTTCATAGTCTTGTTTAGCAGGGTGACCCATGTCATCAGCAAACAAAATTGCACCACGAGATTGGGTCCCCTGCGGGTTCTAACGGTGGGAGTTTGAGTGCGCCACATCTAATCAACAATTAGGCAATTTCTGGGAAGGCAAGGGGTGGTTGGAGGTTGTAACAGCCTCCTCTAGGTGCACATGCTCCAGATGTTGCCTAATTATTGACTATGGGCTGAAGTGCAAATGGCCCCTGGTTAAAGAAAAGGTTAAGATGCCGTTGGGTCAAATTTCAACCGCAGATGTCCCCATGCAGTTTTCTTGGAAAAGGTACAGAAGTGCATTGCCCTTGTTGTCTTTCAGGAAGATGATGGGGTTTGAACTTAGGATTTTTTCGTGCAGATATTCCACCTCTACTCACATGGTTTGAAGGCAAAGGGAGAAAGGAGGCCTTGAGTTTATTCATCAACTTTGGACAGCAGGCACTCTGTTGATCTGGTCGCCATCTCCCCTGCCTTGGAGAGAAATCTGTGAAAAGTGCAGGCATTGTCCCTCCCCTCCCCTCCCCTCTCAAATCTGTCCCCTTTTGTCCTCAGATGATTCATTCTTTCTCTTTTAGGCGTGCTAAAATGATCGCTCCAATCAACAAGTTCTGCCCAAATCCACCAGTTAACTGAGGATTTCACTCCACTGAGCCTCATGGCAGCTGCTGGTAGCTTCCACATCCCTTTCCACACATTTGCTCGCTTAAGTAGCACACCTGAAATTTGCAAAACAACGGAAGGCGTCATTAATTAACCATTGTTCAAGCAGGCCTTTGAAGGTGGCCATGGCGGGTGAAGGATCACAGTTAGCTGCCTTTGCAAGTCATCCTTTGCAAGGTGTAATTATAATAACTGCTCCCCATAGGTGAGAACACCCTCTTTGCTATATATAAAGATCTCAGAAACACCTGTCTTAGCTTGGCATCATTGCTTAATGCCGACTTTGCATGCTAAGAATGTGCTTTCACAATGCTGGGCCTCCGAAGCCTGCAGGCTAGTTAAACATCTGATCTTTTTCCTTATTGGTACAGTGTTTCATGACTTCAGAATGCAATGTTCTCTACTTAAAAGGGTAGAGCTGCATTGGAAAAACAACCATCACTCAGACCTCCTGACACATATCCAAATACTATCAGCATTATAGGTAACGTCTAATGGTAACATTAATATTTCTCAAACTTATTGCATGGGTGTTGACCTCAAAGGTAGGAGCATCATTCCACACTTTCTAATTCCCATAAGCCACAGGGCTCTAACACAGAAATATTCCCCTCCCCTTTCTTTGCCTTTTAAAAAAAATTATATATTTAGGGACAAAAATATGGATCGAGAGACGGGAAGAAAAGGCACATTGTACAATATTCCCACATTTTCTAGGGTATCGTTTCATTTAAGAAGTTGTTCTATGCATAAACGCTCAGAATTACTAGTGGATTAAAATCCTATTTTATTCAACAATATCAATAAAACATTTCCCATATGTCATCAAAAATTGTACTCGCTGATGCCTCATTTGATTTTTTGTTAGTTCTTTGTTTTGCCATCAAATGCATTTTTCAACATTTCTGCACCCCCTTGTATAAATATCCATTTCCGCAGAATTCTTACTGTTCTCTTGTCTGCACACAGTTGAAATGATCTTATCTTATTTCATTGCCACATAAAGAGCTATGAAAGTGACAGAGTAACTATTTTGTTTGCCCTGAACCATGGGGGGAATTATGTATCTTCTTCTTTCTTTCCTAAAGTATTAAAAGTACCCTCTCCTGTTAATGTTTAATGGCATGCACTGCTAAGATTTCTTCCTTTGCAATTAGGGACATGCACAAACTGAAATTCAGTGGTTCATTTCAAATAGAATCAAATGACTCTTGGTTCAGTTCGATTCAAACTGGTTATTTCTGAACCACAGGGCTGTTTGGTTTGCATTCAAATCGAGGCCAAACAATCACGAACCACCTACGAACCATTCTTGGTTTGTCATGGTTTGCTTGGTTCATTACAACACACCTTGGTTTGAGTTCAGTTCAAATTAGGTTTTTTGAACAGCAGGATGGTTTGGTTCATGTTCAAACTATCTGAACACCCCAGTTCTCTGTTAATTGCAAACTTGTTCCTATGGAAGCAGGGAAGAACCTTCAGCAGGGTTGTGGTCATGCGGGATGTGCACAGATTTTGGGGGGGGGCATTCAAAAATCCGTATTCGTACGAATAGATCACACTCAAATGTTGTAAAGTTCTATTCAATATGAATCTACTCGTACATATTTGTACAAACATTTGATATGTATCGGATATGAATGAATATGTATCTGATATGAACAGATACGCATCTGATACGAATGCATACGTATCTGTAACATATCCACACTCCGAGAATGACAAATCCAACCTCGATTCACTGTTAATATGCTTTCAATCCATGTCAAATGCAATCTGGATCCACTGCGGATGTGACTGGCGCTGCATTTTTCCACACCCCCAATCTAACGAATGTCCAAACTATTCCTACGAATGCTTGTATATGGATATAGTAACATTCAATTCAAGTTCAAATGTCCAAATTCGTCCGAATAACAAATGTTACGAATATTTGTGGGCATCCCTTCGGTCCATCTTCGGATTGCAACACCTTTTCATTTCTAGCGGTTTTATCTGTGACCTTTCTGCCCTCCATTTGGACTTCCCTGAACAGAAGAAGAAGAAGAGTTGGCTTTTCTACTCCACTTTTCTCACCCATTTAAGGGGACTCAAAGCAGCTGACAAAGCTTCTGTTCTTCTCCCCACAACAGACACCCTGTGAGGTAGGTGGGGCTGTGAGAGCTCAGAAGAGAGCTGTGACTAGCCCAAGGTCACCCAGCTGGCTTTGTGGGGGAGGGTGGAATCGAACCCGGTACTCCCAGATAAGAGTTCGGCTCCCTAACCACTAGACCAAACTAGCTCACTGACTGGAAAGTCCACAAATAAATGGATAAAAATGAAAAGGCGTGAGCTTTGGAATTGGAAGATGGACTGAAGGAGGTTCAAAGTGAAGGTGTCCTGTCCTGTCCTGTACTTTCTTTCTTTTGATAAGTGTGAAATGAGCTCTACAATGGCTCCCATAAGAAGCCATGGCTGCTGGCAAACAGAAGGGTTAAGACACAAGATCCCTTTTTCTACCCATGGAAAAACACCGGCTGCATGCAGCTTAAGCGAGTTTCACTCCATGAGATTTTAAAAAGCCAAGAGAAACGTAGTCGGCAGCATGCCCCCTCCTCCCAGGCCTTGGGTGTATTTGTTTGCCTCAGACCAAAGCTCCGGTGCAAGAGGCAACCACCGGCAGCCAGGGCTGAAATCGCATCATCGCTCTTAAAGTAGGGATGATATTTATCAGCCAGCACACCTACACTTCCACAAAATGTCAGTGGCCTCCTTTTTGCCTAATGAAAGAGAATAATTAGGGAGATGCAAGTGTAACTCTCCAGGGTTCGTTGGCCCGCTGTTTGGTAATCCTTCTTCGTTTCACTATAGCAACAAGGAATTTGGCCAAATAACGCCCTCTAATGCGCTCCAGAAAACATCGCTTGCCTGGAGGGAAAGGGCTGGTGTGTGTGTGTGTGTGTGTGCACACACACACACGCACACCCACTTGTGTGTGTTCATTCCATGAGGTTTGTTGCAAGCAAAGTGCATACTGATTCCTCTAACAGATAATGCTAGGGCCAAACCTTTTAAAAATCATCCGAGTCACGAGGCTCTGTGGCCAATTACAAGCAAGGCGCTGTTATTCTAGGTTCCAGAGGGGCCTCAGTGAGAAAGCGCAGAGGGTAATAAGCCTGTGGCTTCCTTCCCTCAAGAAGCTGATGAAACTGAGGAGGTGTCGCAGACTTTGGAGCTTCATAGCAGGGAGCGGCATGGGATTTGCACCTGGGTGGCCAAGGATTCTCAGTTTCAGATAATGTTTCTCAAACTGGGCCTGGCAAGCATGCTGGCAGTTGTGTTCATCTAGGAGTGTAGCTCATTGGGTTTGGCATGGAATGCTGGAAGTTTTATTCATCTGGGGTCCTATGGACCGGATATGGCCATTTTGGGTCCAATGCTAACTTGACAGAGATTGGTCCATCCATTTGCCTCTTTCTTCCTCCTCCATCTTCCAGTGGCAATGTTCACACTTTTTCATTTCTATCTGTTTTGTGGGCTTTCCATCTTGCAAAATCCAAATGCAGGGTTTGAAAGTCCACTAATAAAATGGATAGGAACGACAAGGCGTGAGCGTTGCGATCAAAAGATGGACTGAGGAACGTTTAAAGTAGGGATCTCTCTATATCCAAAGGCTTTCGGATAAAAAGGTTAGAATAGAAGAATCTGGACTAATTCTTCTTGGTCCTATTTGCTGAACGATAAGATTTAAAAAGTAGACCAATGGAAGAAAATAGAAACAGTGGATTTTTTCAACTCTATTTCTCAAAGGAATAGATTTAGAGTTTTCAATTAAACGGTCTCCCATAAATGAAATCTCACATTCCAGTGAGGAGAAGAAACAAAGGGAGGACTCTCCCCCTCCAAAACTCCCCCTCCCATAGTCCCCCTCAGAAAGAAAGAAAGAAGAGATGTGTCAGGTTCAAACTGAATCAAACAGGAGCATTCAAAAGGTTCAAGTCTCAACTGAACACCCAAACTGTTCAGAAAGAGAAGAAGAGTTGGCTTTTCTACCCCACTTTTCTCACCCATTTAAGGGGACTCAAAGCTACTGACAAACCTTCTGTTCTTCCCCCCACAACAGAACACCCTATAAGGTAGGTGGGGCTGTGAAAGCTCAGAGGAGAGCTGTGACTAGCCCAAGGTCACCCAGTTGGCTTCATGGGGGAGGGCAGAATCGAACCCGGTATTCCCAGATAAGAGTCCGGCTCCCTAACCATTAGACCAAACTGAACAACTGAACTAAACAAAGGGGTGCTTGCTTCTATTTGAACCAAACAGCTAATTTTAAGTTTGTGCACATTTTTTAAAAAAGAGGAGAAAATATTGGCCTTGTCACTTTGGGAATCAGAGTGGGAAGGAAGGAAGGAAGGAAGGAAGGAAGGAAGGAAGGAAGGAAGGAAGGAAGGAAGGAAGGAAGGAAGGAGGCTGCATCCCATTGCATTCATAGCCCTAGCTTTCTTGTAGTAAGCCCTCCACTTCCTAAAGCAGGTCTTACTCCTGGTTTTCTTGCCTGCCTTTCAGCCAGCAATGGCTCCTTTTAGCCAGTATGGACCAGAAGCTTTCCGATTAGATCCAGACACACCCGGCTTTCTAGTGGTCGCCTGTGATGATCCAGAGAGTGTGGAAGAGATTCAGGGACTTCAAGACCTCTCTGGAGTGTGGAGAAGGGAGCAGCAAGAGTTAGTTCCGCCCCTCCTTAAAGTGTGCAAATTTGTGGGGGATTAAGCGTCAATAAACCACAAGTGTGAACAAGCCCAATTGGGGATGTATTTTGCAAACACCCACCAAGCATTCGCTCTCGCCATAAACAGGGAGGACCAGAACTGGGGGAAAGATTTTGTCTGCTACTCCGCTTTCCTTAGTTGGTAATAAACAAAGTTTGAGGTTGGACTTCAAAGAGGGTACTCTTCAAAGCGTCCACATAGCTTAGGGGAAGATGGGGACCGTGGAGGGATAAACCAGCAGGCGAACAGATATTTTGAAAGCTTTTCTCTTCCACTTCCCCTACCCCCCTAGGTCTGTTCTATAAGGAAGACGTCCTCACCCTTACATAGGCTAAAAGTTCACTCTCCTTCCTGATAGCAATCTTTGCATATATGGCTTTGTGACATAGGATAGTGAATTTAGGCCGCCTGCTTTCAGGAAACCCTTTCCATTTTTTCCTCCCAGCTTTGAATGTTCTGCAGAAGCGGAAGTGGATCTAGAAAGAAATCCAAAGAGGGTGGGAAGAGATCAGTTGTTGCTGATTGGCTTCCTTCTCTCCCCCCACCCCCATCCATAGTTTGATCTTTCGTGTCATTCCCACCACTGAAGTTACTCCCTGGGGCAAATGCCCCCAGTGTCTCCACCTAGATCTGGCCCTGGGGAGAAGTGTTCTAGAGCAGGAGTGTAGATAGAGTAGGAATTGGCCCTTGGCAAAGAAGGCAAGATTGGTCCCTCATACAATGGCAGACTGGGACCAAAACCAAGGAAGAACCAGGTCAGAAGTCATTTAAATACGGCCCAAGGCCCTTATCCTTGTTTTCTGGGTTGACAAAGCCAGGCTTGCTCCGTGTTGTTAATCCCTGTTGTAAAGAAGTCTCCCATATAAAGCTGCTCAGCTCATGGCGTCCCTCAACGTGAACGGGCAATGTAGGGTCTTGATCCTTCAGCCTTCTCTTCCACTTTATGAATCAGCTGGACATCTCAAAGAATGTCGGAGGACCACCAACCAGCATTGGTACTTCCATGAAAACAGGAGGGCAGACCAAGGTCTCCTTAAGAAATCTGGCTTTGACGCTGCAGAATGACATTTGAAACATGTAGCTAAATAATATTTGTCTCCTCAGTGCTCTCATTGGCTAGGCCTCCACTTATTGGCCAAGGTGGGTGGCAGGGGAGGTGCTGTGGGCTGCCTCTGAAAAAGACCCTACAATTCCATTTGAGAGAGCATGGAGGCATCATTTCCAGCTGTGGATGGAAGTGACTTTGTCCAGGGAAGCAAATGACAATCTCAAAAAGTGGCACCTTTATCGGCCATTGTGCCCAGAATGGACAGCCTGATCACAGCCAGGTAATTTCTGTCACCACGAGTGACAACACAGCAGCAGAAGTCACTTTTCTGGGTGCTGAAAATTATGGTTGCTAGGCCTTGTTACCATCCTCAGTAACCTTCTGTATTCAGATGGCTTCAGAATGCCCTGTCAATTACCATCAGCTGGCATCCCACATATTTCTCCACTTTGACTTTGGGCTGTGGTCACACGTAAGGTTTAATCCAGTTTCAGTCCGCCTTCAGAGCAAGAGAACACCTCAGCAAAGTGACCAGCGATTTTCTTTCCACATGATCTATACCAAAGGTTATTTAACATTGAAAGAAAACAGCTTGTTACTTTATTGATGTATTCTCTCACTCTGAAAGTGGACTGTAGCTGGATTAAACCTTAAGTGTGACCACAGCCTTGGGTAAACTGTGCCTGCACAGTGCGAATTGGAGCAGAGAGAGCCTTGGGCCTTTTATTCGCTCACTAGTGATCTGGATTAAGGACCCTGTTAATCCGGATCATAGGCCTCCTGATCTGCACATCAATGCTGATCAAGGAGGCCCTACTCCCACTGTTCTACATAAGAACATAAGAGAAGCCCTGCTGGATCAGGCCACAGCCCATCTAGTCCAGCATCCTGTCGCACACAGTGGCCCACCAAATGCTCATGGGCATCTCAAGCAGAGACAAGGACAAGCCTTCTCCTGCTCTGGAGTCCCAGCAGATGGCCTTAGAAGCATCCCGGTTCCCCCCCCCCCCCAGCCTGGAAGATGCACCTAGGCATTCGTTCTAGTAGTTCTGATACATCTGCATTGAATATAGCCAGATCCAGGGGCCTATTCGCACTTGGCTTTATTCTGGAATATATCCTGGAATAGGGACTTGCTGTCCATATGCTAGTGCAGGCTTCAGCAGGCCCTAAGTGAAATCTGCCAGAGCCTGCATTAGCATGTGGACCACAGACCTCTATCCTGAGATATACTCCAGAAAAAGGCCAAGTGCGAATAGGCCCCTGATTAAGGAGGCCATTAATCCAGATCTGCTGTACACCCATTTAATTGGGTCTGCATCTGGACCAAGGACCTTGTTCTGGATCATGGGATACATGCAGATGGCACATCTCAGTGACCTGGAACTACCAAGGGGTGCTTTTTAGTGGCATACCATAGAACCAAGGAGAGCACTCTATGAAGCTGATGGGCAGGAGAATTAGGATCAACAAGGGAAAGGATCATCGGTTTATCAAATTTACAACCAGAACCGATGGTGACAGCAACCAGTCTTGTTGGCTTTAAGGAGAGATTAGACAAATCTGTTGAGGACAGGTGTATCAGTGGCCTGGAGGATTAATGCCCAGGTACTGCCTCCAAGTTGGAGAGACAGGCAGGAGGCCTCTAAAGGCCATTTGTAAGGAGTCAAGAGCAAATAAGAGTCTTCTGCTTGAGATGCCCAGAAGCCCTCCGTGGACCACTGAGTGAGATGGGATGCTGGACTAGATGGGCTGTGGCCTGATCCAGCAGGGCTTCTCTTAGGTTCTTATCAGTGGATCCCTAGGATCACTGCCCCCAGGTTGAAAGGACAGGCAGGATGCCTCTTAAAGCTATTTTCAGGGAGTGGTGAGCAGATGAAGGTTTTGCCCTTGTCTTCTGCTTGAGAGGCCCAATTGGTGGGCCACTGTGTGAGACAGGATGCTGGACTAGATGGGCTGCAGCCCGATCCAGCTGGGCTCCTCTTATGGTTTCATGTTCTTTTGTCCTTATATTTGTGTTTTGCTTATTGCCCATGCCTTTGAGTGCTCACCTTTGGCCTTGGGAGCTGTTTCTGGAGAGGATGACAAAGTGCTGACGAATTACCTGAGAAGGTGGAAGACAAGAGGAGGAGACCAGTTTATTCATTGGCTGATTCAGAGAGGCTTCACCTACTTCGTGCCTTTCTAAAATTTGTCAGAGCAGGATTGTTTTACAGCAGTTTCTGTTGCTACAGAATCAATTGCACTAGAGCAAAAACACCAGCAGAGCAGAAGCAGCAGCTCTGAAGGAAGGGTTCCCCTTTCCTTGGAATCCTGACAAAAACCTGGGCGTGAAAGACTCATGCTATGCGAGCTTCTCTCTTCTGGTGTCTTCCAGATAGTTCAAACTGTGGATCTGTTCTCACCTAACGGCCTGGAATGAGTATTCCAGCACAGTTAAGTACAAGGATGGTGGCCTGAGTTTGCACTGTGAGTGCTGGTGCCACCTCCAATTTAACTATCAGCACTCACAGTGGGGACAGTCCATCCTGGACTGTCTGAATCACCATGGCACATCCCTGTTCAGCTGTTCTTATGCTTTCCATAATCCCATTTTATTTTAAATGATTCTGCCACACTATAGCTATCTATTGCATTTGCCTCACCCACATTCCAGGCTGGTCTTCTGGGAAGCCAGGCCTCATGGTAGAACCCTCCTGGCCCAACTGAATGAGACACTGGACCAAACCACAGTGTGTAGCCCACTCCAGTGGTGGTCTGCTTGGAAGCAGGACAGTGGACAGGACCAACCGCTTGTATACAGACCGCATGGAACAGCTGATCCAGGCTACTGTGACCAAGAAGTCCTGTGTCATTTCACCACGCACCCAGAAGCAGCCCTAGGAGAGTCCTGCTTCTGGGTGCGGGACTAAAACAGCCTCAGGTGGAAACTTTGGAGGTTGGGAACCTAAAGCTGAGACAGGTTAGGCCACTGGCCGCCCAGACAGTCTTGGCTCAGATGATCATCTAGTTGATGATCATGCCTGGCATAGCCGAAGGGGGACTTCAGTAGCAGAAAACCTTAGACATTTCTGAGGAGTGGCTGCTGCAAATATTCTTCTTCCAACAGTTGGAGGGAGGCACTCCTCTGTTATGGGATGCCCATCATCATGGGCATTTTTGTATTTCCCTTCCCATCTGCTTGATGGACCAACATTGACTTGAACTCACACTTGGAGCGTTAGACCAACTTTAGCCATTCCCCTGCTTCGCGATCGAATACTTATGGGGTTGGTCCTCTTCTGGGTGCCACCATTTTGGTTGCGGCACCCTCCGCGACTGCACATGCGTCAGCACCACTGCCGTGACGACCTGATGCTCTGCATGTGCAGTCATGTCTATGGTTGTCTGACCCTGGAGCACTGGAAGGGGTGTGAATGGCTGCTGCCTGGACACCCCAGGTAAGCTATTGGTCAATGGCTGCAGTGTGAATAGGCTCCATGTTTAGAGATCAGTCAACGTGATGATCCTTCAAACCAGTTTCCAGGGAGTGGATAGTTTGAATTTCATTTTTCTTTTTCTTTTTCTTACCAGTCCAGTGAGCCTTTGCAGAATTTCTGCTTTGACCGAAGCACTGCAGGAGATGTCGCCGAAGAAAGGAACTGTGGTTTGAGTATGCTATGAGATCTCAGCTAGGTTCTTTCCAGTTCAGACTGAACCATGCTGAAAATCTCATTCCAGTTCCTCATATCTGTGTCTTGCCTGAAGGCCACAAAAGGTATCTGGGGTGTACAAATATATCTGGAGGGAAGCTACACAAATACACTGACTGTTCTTGCCACTGCTATTGAAATCTTTTGCCTGCTTTGTTGCAGATTGTTTTCACCAGAGAAGGCTACATCCAATGGAGGGAAACTAAACTCAGGCATCTGATGCGAAGATCTGATTATCAGCTTGCATCTTCCACCAGATCAAACCAGAAGAGTCTTGCAATGTTTTGAAGGCAAAACAGACGTCTTAATTAAATGGGAAGCAAAGGAGAGATGCAGCTGATAGTTTTGATCTTTTTTAAAAATTATTATCACTAGAAATATTAACAATTGTTGTTGTGATAGAAAAGATCATTATTGTGATTTTTGAAAAAGATTGTTCATGTGCAGGCTAAAAATACCACACGCTTTAGGCAACTTTTTAGACTACATTTGGGCCCTGTATCCACTGATCTGGTAAATGCGGTTTCACTAATCCACGGTGATCAGATCAATAGTCCTAGCAGTGCAAAATCATGCAAGATTTCCCATGATTCCTCAGAAATTGAGCACAATTTCCCAGGAATCATGGGAAACTGAGCACAGTTTCCCAGTCCTTCAAATATCTGTAGTTTTCAGCAACCGTGGTAGGATCTACAGCCTATCCCCCACAGATAAGGGCCCCCCGGCTATACTTAGATTGTGGTCTATGGATCACACTGATGCTCCAACAGCAACATGAAATGCGCTAAATGGGGAAAATTTGCAATAGTGGAGAAGAGCTGCAAAAATAAAAATATGAAGTATGTGATCTAAGTAAAATATGCCTTAAACACATCTAAAATATCACCTTCCCACCCTCTGTCCCTGGCAGGGCAACACTCAGAAGAAGCTAAATACTCAGTGCCCATCTCCATTATCCAGTGGCAGATGGCAAAGGGGGTAACAGGTAGAAGCTCCGCTCCTGAGCTGTGCTGTTTGGCGACCTATTCTGAAACAGCTGCAGTAGTGGAATGGTAAAAGGGCTCCCACCCCACACCATTCACCGATGGGGTTATCCTGCTCTTTCCTTAGGAGATCCAAGATGGCAGCCCTAGAAAATAACACACTCAAAATGAATTTCTCTTGTGATTAGGGTTAATCCTTGAATTAATTTGTGTTCATTAGAGTAAAAGATCCTCAGATTACAATGGTTGATTTCTCAGAAATGTTTTCTTTTAATGCATGCACCTTGGTTTAGTACTATCAGTGAAGACAGTCCAATATTCCAAAGGGCACTCGGTTTCCTGTGAAGAGACATCTTCCATATCAACCTGCCCATGCCTTAGGATCTGGAGGGGAGGCCCTCCTAGTTGTCCCACCACCCTCAATAGTAAAAGAGGTGGACACCTGGGAGAGGGCCTTCTCAGTGTTGGCCCCTGGGCTATGGAATAGTCTCCCCCTTGAGGTGCGTCAGGCCCCTTCACTGTGTATGACACACCACTTTGCCATGGCCTTTGGTTAAACGGGGATACACTTTGTCTTCCCACTTTTCAGACACTGTTGCTGTTTTAATACAGACTGCTATCATTTTAATATATTTTTGGTTTTAAATGTTGTTTCCTACCCTGAGGCCTTCGGGTATAGGACAGGATAGAAATACAAATAATAAATAAAATATAAATAAATGATCCCTTCAATTCACGAATTGAATTTAATGCAAGGAATAGTTTGCCACGGTTGGCGGTAGTCTCGTTTCAATTCAGCCTGCTTGATCTGCCTTTGTTTCCAGGCAATTAGCAACTAAAGCTTATTTGAGAAAGAACTCTGGAAGGAATGTTTGCATTGAAAGCTCCAGACTAGACTCTAATCCCATATATTTTCCGTAGGGGAAAATTTCTCCTTGACGTCTGCAAAGGGCCGTTTGTCAGGTTTCTCTAAGCACTGCTACCTCCTGGTGCTCACACAATATATTAACACAGTCGTATTCTTTTATTTATTTATTTATATTTATATTTATATCCCGCCCCATACCCGAGGGTCTCTGGGCGGCTCACAACATTTTAAGACACAAACATATCAAATCTGTATAAAACAATGCTAAAACCCATACAAGGTTTAAAATCCAACATAATAATACTAAAAAACAGAGATACAAAAACAGTAGTGGAGTGTGCACTGGGGAGGGCGGGGGGGGGGCGGGGGGCGGGGGGGGGGCTTTTAGCCAAAGGCCTGAGTGAAGAGGTGCGTCTTCACCGCCCTCCTGAATATAAACAGGGAAGGGGCCTGACGCACCTCCAAGGGGAGACCATTCCACAATCTGGGGGCCACCACAGAGAAGGCCCTCTCCCGGGTGCCCACCCGCCTAGCTACTGAAGGAGGAGGGACAACCAGAAGGGCCTCCCCTCCAGGGGGAAGGAAGAATAGATGCCCAGGCCAGATCTTAGGTTTCATTTGGGTTTTTCAAACATATTTGTTGTTAGAGATGAGCACAAATGGGTTTTTGGGCATTTGATTCGTAATGAATCAAATGTTAGAAAATTAGTATTCGTTAGAATAGATCCCCTTTGAATGTGGTAGGATTCTATTTGATATGAATGTATTTGTACGGATTCATACGAATATCCAATACGTATGCGTATGGAACCTGTACACAGATCCTATACAAAGATTTGTTGAATTTTTAAAGTGCCTTTAATGGATATCTTGCTTTTAATCTGTTGTTTTAACAGTTGTTACCTGCCCAGAGACCTTCAGGTATGGGGCAAGACAGAAATGTAGACACACACAAGCACACACACACACACATATATATACATACATACGTACGTACGTACGTACGTACATACATACATACATACATACATACTGGATACGTATCGATATATATCTGACATGTACGAACTATTCGTATTCGTACAAATGTTAGTGTAACATTCGATTTGTGTATGAATGTCTGTGCACATCCCTATTTGTTGTTGCTGGGTGCCACTGAGACATGGCTGACTCCTGCGTGGGCATTTCTACACAGTTTTCTTAGCATAGATATAGAAGTGGTTTGCCATTGCTTACTTCTGCTGGGGACGGAACTGGTAACCGTCTGCTTTCCAAGCAGTTTGCTCTACGCCTGTACAGCCACTCCTCTTTTAAAAAACACATCTGCTTCTAATTTTACACATAGTATTTTGTCCCATATATGTATGAATAATCCTCTATGTTCAGTGAGGAAATTCTGGTACCAGTTTGGGTAGATTTGCAGCTGTATCCTGTTTTACTTCTCACTAGTACTACCTGTTCTGACCACAAGGGGTGCTAGCCCCTGTTGGACATAGCTGATTATTTTTGTCTAAGGCTGCGCTCACACGCAGAAAGAAAAAATCACTGAGCTGCTGTAGAGACGGGTTGAAGATGATTTGCAGGGTGGATTGTCTGAAGGTTTGCAGAGATACATATAAGAACATAAGAGAACTTAAGAGAGGCCCTGCTGGATCAGGCCACAGCCCATCTAGAGAAGGGAATTTCAGCAGGGGTAGCTGAGCAGTTGCAGGAGATACAAGAAATGCTGGATTTGTCTCTTCCATGCAATGGTTGAAAAATCTCTCCCTTCCTCCCATCTAGCCAACCTACATCTTCCACATCTTCTCCACAGCTGACTTTTTAATGCTATGTAGAGATGTGCACGAGTATTTGTAACATTTGAAATTGGTACGAATTTGGCCAAAACCAGACATTCAAATTTGAATCAAATGTTTTGATACATTCATATGAAGCTTTGTATGGGATTCGTATGGGATTCACATGCATTTGTATGAGACTGAACGTTTGTATGGAATACGAACACTACCACATTAGAAGGGGATCCATTCAAATGCATACAAATTTTCCTGCATTCAATTTGATACGAATCGAATATGAAAAAACACACATTTGCGCACATCTTTGTTGTTTCCTGACCATCTCTACCATTTTTTGTCATCAATGAAGAGAAAATTCAAAGTAAATAGAATAAGAAAATTCCAGCAATAAGAAATGAACAGAAGAACTGGAGCTGAAGACCTCACGTGTTTGCTTTTTGCTTTTTCCCTGTTCCCTCCCACACCATTTTCCTTTTGTTTCTTGTCTCTTTAGATTGTAAGCCTGAGGGCAGGGACCTGTCTAAGATTCATATAATAGTGTACAGCGCTGAGTACATGTACAGCGCTTTAGAAATAAACTATAATAACAACAACAACAACAACAACAACAACAACTTGGGAGAAGAACCTCAATTTGGGATCTTTCCTTAAATTTCCTGTAGCTTGTTTTGTACCTATTTGATGTCAGTTCTACAGATCTGTATGAATATTCATAATATGGGCTTAGAAGAGAAATATAGATTTCTTGAAGTGTGGAAACCTTTTCTTGATTTTTTACGGTCCAGTTGAGAAGCATTTAACAAATCAGCCATTAAATTTCTGTTAGAATAATTATGAATGATATAGAATTTTATTGTAATATAGGGTGTTTTTCCACTGGCAGAAAGTACCCATTTTTGCACCCATTAAGGACCCATTTGGGTGAAAGCCAGATGACCTCATTTCCATCATGGCACCCATTTGGGACCCGATTGTTTCGACTGCCGCTGGGGAAATCCGGATCAAATGGGTACTTTCTGGCTTTTAATCCGGATTTTGTGTAGACCCCATTAATGGGGTCTACAATAGGGTCTTCAGCCTTCAAATCCAGATTAAAGGGAGCCTGTTTCCACTAGAAACAGGCAATGGGGTCTAGAGGAGGCTAGAGGGAGGGGGCACCCATGGGGAGGAGCCCCAAAACCTAGGCTTCGAAGTCATTTCAAAGCCATTTCAAAGTTACTTTGAAGTTGCCTTCGGAGATTAGCAAAGGCTCCAAAGACAAACAAAGGGAGAACAAAGCGGACTGTTACCTTCAGGCATGGAAAGAGGTGCATATTAATGAGGCTGACTCATCCCTCCTCACAAGGAGCTAATTAATACGCAAGCTCTCACAAGGGGTTTGTCTTCTGAGCCTTTGCTAATTTCCAGAGTTGCCTTCGGAAGGACTTTGGAGCCTTTGCTAACTTTGGAGGGACTTTGGAGATTGCACCCCCTGTCCCCCAATACATCTGGGGTGACAGGCAGACCCCTTGTGGGTCAATCTGGATTTGCAAATGGGTGCTCCAGTGTTCCCACAGCAGGGAGACTGGCACCCATTGCTATTGGGTGCTAGACGACCCATGGGTACTTGGGTACTTCCCTTAATCCGGATCTACTAGATCTGGATTAAGGGAAGTACAAATTCCTTAGATCCGGATCTTCTTAGATCTGGATTAAAGGAGCGCAGTGGAAAAACACCCATAATCTTATGATTTAGTACAGCAATAACCAGTAATCTCATAGTTAGATATATATAGCTGAGTAGAAAAAGTACGACATACACACAATTGAAATTTAAAAGTTATGAGCTTATTATTTTGGAATTCTTAAGGTTATAGTAAAATGTATAGTTTTAATTTCTGTAAGGAAATGTTTATTAAGTATGAAGTTTCTAAATATTTGTACTATTGTTAAGTATATTTTAAATAAAATGTAAAAAAGAGTATTCACAACATCTGTTATTCATACGAATTTGGACAATTGTACACAAATTGAATGTTTTGACATCCGGATATTAACTTTGGGATGAATATGAATGTTTCTGAGCATTTGTACGGATAGTTTGTACATTTGTTAAACTGGGGATACGTATTGGATCTGTTTCGGCATTTATGCATCCATATAGGATCTGTATCGGATATGTGTGTGTTTGTATAGGATCTATATACATTTGTATTGGATACTCATACTAATTTGTATGAATATATTCATATCGAATGGACTCCTACCCCATTCGAAGGGGATCTATTCGAACAAATATGAATTTTCAAACATTTGACTCATTAACAAATCGAATGCCACATTCCCAGCCACGTTTCCTCCTCCAGCTAATTCGAGGGTTTTAGGGCTCTGAGGCACCTTTCTGATCCACAGGGCCAGTTTCTGTCCCCTGCAAAGAACCATCAAGTCAGCACAAGACTGAGAGAAATATGCCGGTCCTACACGATTATCCCCTAATGGCTGGTTCACACGGCACAGCCCTGTGCGTACCCACCTGCCTTCGGGGCAGATAGGGCTGTGCTGCTTGGAAACTGGCATTCTGGGCTGTGTAGACAGACTCACAGTGATTTACACTGCAGGGCTGTTCTGGAAACGAGGACATTCAAACCGGTAAATTACGAAGTTCAGATGACAAGTCAAGAGCAGGGCACGGTGATGTGGTAGCCTAGGTGGAAAGCTGGTGTTCATTTTGCCTGTGCCTTCAGCCCCAAGCATCCTACAATAATAAGGATCTATGGCCCATGAATGCTGCACAGTTTCATGAGATAATTCCTTGGGAAGGCTTTGAATGCGGAAGGTAAGATTTCTTTAATGTTCTCCTGTCTTTGCATGCCAAAAATAGGAAGACAGACCACTGGGACCGAGCAGTGCAAGTTTATTTATTCAATACAGTATGTTTCTGTTTAAATTTTGCCTTGACCCAAATTATCTCCAGTCTCTGGTGGTCACTTTCTGCCCTTCCATCTTATCCTCCCAGTATCCCTGTATGCTATGTTAGGGTACAAGGCAGAAACTGGACCAAGATGGAGTTGCCATATGAAAAAGAGGTCACATTTGTTAAAACTTTATCTACCAGGCACCTATTAATGGAGCATGGATCCTGTCCTTGCTTGCTTGCTTGCTTGCTTGCTTGCTTGCTTGCTTGCTTGCTTGCTTGCTTGCTTGCTTGCTTGCTTGCTTGCTTGCTTGCTTCCTTCCTTCCTTCCTTCCTTCCTTCCTTCCTTCCTTCCTTCCTTCCTTCCTTCCTTCCTGTAACCGTATAACCTAGTGAACTTCATGACTGTGTGGGAATTTTAAAAAAGTTTGAGTTGGATGAGAATGGGTTAATAAGAGTTTGGAGAAGAAGGAGAACATTAGAACATAAGAGGAGCCCTGCTGGATCAGGCCACAACCCATCTAGTCCAGCTTCCCATCCCACTCAGCAGAAGATGAGGGCAAAACCTTCACCTGCTCTCAAATCCCAGAAAATGGCCTTTGGAGGCCTTTGGGGACCTTTGTAGGTACCTGGGAGAAGAGAAGGAGAAAGAGAAAGAAAAGACCTTTTGAATTTCTGCACTAAACAAGTTTAAGACTTCTGAAGAATGCTGCCCAGGCATTTCTGTGGAAGCAGTGCCACCTAGCGATTTCCATGCCAACTTGACCTTCTAGCATTTAACATGGCTGCTATGCCTTTTCTAATTGGCAGAGAAGAGCAGGTATAGTTCCTTGGACGTTTTAGAAGACACAACTCCCAAACATTCTAGGATTCTCCCTCCATTCTGAAGCCTCAGCCTTGGGGCCTCCAGGTGAGGTCCTCTATTCAGACACCTAACTGGGATCCCTTATCAATTCGTGACATGAGAACCCAGGCTCAATAAAGTAAACAAACAGAGGTAATTGCTGCAAAGATAGATGAGGGAGACATCTGGGTGTGCTCTGGGTGAATGGCCTTGCCCAAGCGCCTTTGCATGCCATGTGGATTATGCTTAAAGAAAGTATAATGTTTAGAAATGTGATGAACACGGCCTGAATTTGCACTTCCACCTGTAGTATGCAATTAGGCAACTTCTGGACAGCTGCAACTGCCCTGTTAGAAGGTGTTTACAGACTAGAAACGGCCCCTGCATTACCTAATTGCATACTAGGGGTGCGTCCGCACTGTCCTCCGAAATCCGGATCAATTTAGATCCGGATTTTGGAAATCCGTGGTAAGTAGATCTGTATCCAGTAGATACAGATCTACTACCACCCCTTCTGTCCACACGCACGACGGAAGGAGGGATTTAGTTCCAGATTTGAGGTGGGTACAGTGCGGAAGCATAGCTAGCCGGGGGCCTCCAATCTCCGGAGGAAGCATGGTGAGCCGGGGCCTCCGATCTCGGGGCTCCCACTCACCTCAGAAGCCGCGGATCACAGCTTTTGGAGCCAGAGGTAGCTTCACCTTTCCCCCCAGCCGGCCCTGGGGAAAGCGTGAGCGATCCCCTCCTTCCCTTAATGCAGCCAGGCCGATTCTGGCTGCGGGGTCCCAGTTCACATTGCGCATGCATCCAGCGTGCCTCCCAATTGGCCAGGACTATGCCTGGCTTCAGGAGACTCTCTGCGCAGGCGCGCGGCCCTGGCCAAAGCACGCCTCCAAATTGGCCAGGGCCGGCACATGCGCAGAGAGCCTCCTGAAGCCAGGCGTGGCCCTGGCCAATCGGGAGGCGTGCTGGACGCACATGCAAAGTGAACTGGGACCCCGCAGCCAGAATTGGCCTGGCTGCATTAAGGGAAGGAGGGGATTGGTTGCGCTCTCCCCAGGGTGGGCTGGGGGGATAGGTGAAGCTCCCCCTGGCCCCAGAAGCTGTGATCCGCGGCTTCTGGGGCGAGGGAGAGCTCCGAGATAGGAGACCCCTGGCTTGCCATGCTTGTTTTGGAGGAGCCAATCACGACAGGCCAGGGGAGGGCCCAGTTAGGGACACTTTTGCAGTGCAGACACATCCGAAACAAATGTGTCTTAACTGCGGAAGCACACATGAAGTACCCATTTGTCATGCCCTGTTCAGCCTCATCAGAAGAGGAGGATATGCCTGCAATGTGACCACAGGTTGAGGAGAGCCACAGCAGGACATTGCAGGTATGGAAGAGCTAAGGCCGGGTCCAGGTGAACAGCCAGACAGCTCTGGTGATGAATCCACCAGCAGTGAGCCTATTCAAAGGCTCTCTCATCGCCTGCTTAGGCAGCAGAAGCAGGTGAGACGGAGATCAGAGCGATTAGCCCAGCTGCACCATGGGCATGGCTCTGACTCCTCTATTTAAGAACAAGCTCACCTTGCCTCAAGTTGCTGCAGACAACGTCTGAGCAGCCTCGTGTTACCTGAGCTTGAAATCTTGGACTCCTTGTGACCTGCTGACCCTTTGGACTGCTTGACCTTTGCTGACTTTCTAGACTCCCAAACCCCAGACCGGAACTGACCTCGAGCACGCCTGGAACCCCTGGGACTGAGTAGCTGCGCAAGTGTTTGCCTGTTGCCTGACCAGCCTGCGACGTGACACCATTAAGACTACCTTCAGTGTAGTCTTCCGGGAAACTGGTTTAAGGGCCACTTAACACACATTAGAGACACATCACGCATGAGCCAGTGCGGACGCATGTGTCTCTAATTTATTTATTTATTTATTTGTATTTCTATCCCACTCGACACCCGAAGGTCTCAGGGTGGGTTATAATATTATATCAATCTTAGACAGGTCCCTGCCCTCACGCTTACAATCTAAAGAGACAAACAAAAGGAAAATGGTGTGGGAGGGAACAGGGAACAGCAAAAAGCAGCACTTGAGGTCTTCAGTTCCAATTCTTCTGTCCGTTTCTTATTGCTGGAATTTTCCTATTAACTTTACTTAATGTGTGTTGTGGTGCGGACAGGGTTTTAGAAATCCGTCCTTAATGGGTACTTAATGTGTGTTAAGGGTCCAATGCAGAAGCACCCTAGCTGTGCTCCACAAGCATGCTAACTTTTTCCAGAAACTTACCTGCCGTGTTCAGCGGCAGCCAATCACACCTTTGCTGGCTGGGGAGGTCATTAGAACTGCCGCATGAGCACACTGGCAGCTCCAATGGCCCTCTGATGCAATCAGTGTTATCATAGTGATGGGGCTGACACACATGCAATTGCAGAGGGCGCCGCACTCAAGATGGCATTGCCCAGAAGAGGAGCAGCCTGGCATTCAAGCACAGGTGAGTGTTTGATCGTGCATGGGTTGGGCTATTATTGACTAGCACTCGCAAGTGTGAGCGCTAGTTAAAGTTAGCTGAAGTGCAAAAATGCCTATGTTTGGGTTCAGACTGGTTCAAATTGAACAGGGGTGTTTGGAAAGTTCGTGTTTGAACCAAACACTCTACTTGTTTGAAAACAGATTTGAATTCAAACCAAACAAAGGGATGTTCTAGCAAACCTCATGAGCGCACCCTATTCAAAGGTGACGGAAGGAGTTTGAATTGAGCTGAACACCCTGGTTCAAAGTTTCAAAGGTAGTTGAAGGAGCTTGAATTGAGCTGAACACCCTGGTTCAAAGTTTCAAAGGAGTTTGAATTGAGCTGAACACCCTGGTTCAAAGTTTCAAAGGTAGTTGAAGGAGCTTGAATTGAGCTGAACACCCTGGTTCAAAGTTTCAAAGGAGTTTGAATTGAGCTGAACACCCTGAACAGAAGAACCTCCCTATTGCTATTACACAAAAATGCTAAAATGTGGAGTACAGACAATGGGTCTAGGTAAAATGCTACTCATCCTCATCCTCATCATCCTTTGGGCAGGACCTGAAATGAACCAATGTTGACAAAATCACCATTGTTCACCTGCAAAAAGCCACACTGCTGGGATCTGCACACATTACACGACAATACATCACAACATCCTAGGTCCCTGGGAAGAACTCAATGGGCAATGAAGACCAATTCGGACTAGCAATCTGGAGATTGTGCTATACTGTTGTGTGTTCATCCTCCTCCTCATTATCATCAAATGTTAACAGTAATAAAACTCTCGTGGTCCTCTGGTCATATCCAGGAGGGGGATCCTTTTATGGCATGTACATTGCAGAGTGTCTTTCCTGCCCTAGTGCTATGCATCATGTAGGTGTCTTCTGCGTCCTCTAGAGGGCTGCCATGTCCCGCCACGTGCTCCAGGTGATGACTCTAACCAGGAAGACACACAGGGAAAGTGGAAAGGATTAAGTACGTGAGTGTCTGGCCTCCTCTTCAAGATGTCTTCTCTGAAGGTTGGCTTTCTGATGGCTGTGATTTCCTTCAGTCAGGTTGCAGGTATGGCAGGTAAGGCCAAGTTTCTGGGGCTGCTTTGTTTCTCTGCCTCCCCCTGTCGCCGTTTTTCTGGCTTCAGAGATTAACCGAGTGCAGCGTTTAAGAGGAGAAATGCTGTTGTGTGTTTTCTCGGCCAAAGTTTTCTCACTGGCTAGAAGAAGGGGGGCAAAGTTTGCGGTAGGAGACCACAGTGTCTCCTTCCTGGGAAGAATAAGCCTCAGACAGAAAGGTGATGTCTGAGAAACTTGATGAAAGAGGATGTGAGCTTGTCCGGTTGAACAAAGTACAGACAGCGGAGCCCATTTCCGATGTGAAGACAGATTGGTTTTCCTGTTTGTGTTGGGATAGGATGTGTAGTTTTGTCCTTGGATTTTTGAATTACGGCCTCTGGTTACAAAGAAAAAAATAATACTCTGCTTTCTTCTCAGTCTGTTTCACACATAACAAAAAGATGGATTTTGGTTGGGTTTTGGGGATAATTCACCTGGGGTAACCCTCCCCAGTAGAGCAAGACATCAAATATTTCTGTGTACATGCAGAGAGGGAATGGTACGGAGCCATTTCACATCAAATTCAAAACTGGTGTCTACAAACCTGTCCCCCCGCCCCGCCCATTAAACACAAGTTGGCACTAGGATATTTGAAAATTCAAAAATCTGATTCGTATTCGACGAATATTGACATTCGAAAATCCAAATTTCCAAAAATCCAATACAGATTCTCGAAGAATTTGACTGAATTTGACGTCATATATCACATCCGAATATCAGGTGTATTTGCGCTTATAACGAGGGATGACAATGAGATGCAAAGGGGACGAAAATGGGATGCCTGCAAGTTCGAACAAATATGAATGTGTTCCTGACATTCATATCATTTGATTCAAATTGGATTTTTGGAAACACAGATTCAGATCATCCGGATCCAAATGGAATTTTCAAAAATTCAGATTTTCAATTTTTGAATCGAATATTCAAATCAACTTGAATTTGAATGCAAAAAATGCATTCCATGCACATCCTTCGTTGGCACCCGGGAGGCCAAGTGGCAGCTAATGCAGACAAGTACACCCATAAGACCCTCCCACAATGGAAAGCTGTTCTTTATCTTCCTTTGAAGTCCATAGGGTTCTCTTTCTGGGGACATTTCTTGTCTGCATTATTTATTTATTTATTTATTTATTTATTTATTTATTTATTTATTTATTTATTTATTTATTTATTTATTTATTTATTTATTTATATACCGCCCTTCATCACATGGTCCCAGGGTGGGTAACAATAAAAATAAAACACAATTTTAATTACCCTCCCTCCCTAACAGGACAGCACCCTGAGCAAGCTAATTAAACAACAAAAGCCTGGGTAAAAAGATATGTTTTCACCGGGCACCGAAAACCAAACAGTGTACATGCCTAGGGAACCTTGAGAGGGAGGCTGTTCCAGAGTCTAGGGGCCACCAGAGAAAAGGCCCCCTTCCATATCCCTATGCCTCATACCTCTGCAAGAGAAGGAACTACAAGAAGGCCCTCTCCTTGAGATCTCAGAGCATGGCAGGTCATATGGGAAAAGGTGCTCCTTCAGATACCCAGGGCCCAAGTCATTTAGGGCTTTAAATATTAGTGTCAACTCCTTGAATTGGGCTCAGTAGTGAATAGGTAACCAGTGCAGATCCTTTAAGAATGGGCATGATATGAGCCCAACCAGAGACTCCTGTCAGTCGAGCTGCTACACTGATCCTTCCTCATTGGACTGCTTGATCGACGTGACCCAAAATGGCTACCTAGAGTGAGACCATGATAGATGTTCTTGAAAGGTCTGCCACTGTTCTACTCATGCGTAAACTGGCCCTGCCCTGAGACCTTCAGGTACAGAGGAGGGAAATTAGTTAAAAATGGGGCACTTCAGGGTTTGGTGAAAATCAAGAGGGCATCATGTCAAAAGGCCTGGGAACAACTGAATTAGGGTGGAGCTTGTGGCTGGATACGATGAGGTAGAACTACATGGCATTAAAAGAAGCTGTTGTTTCTGACAGGCAGAGAGTTGCTGCCACCTCCTCAGAATGTCACCGTGCGGTCGAAAGATTTCAACCTGTACTTGACGTGGATGCCACCTGACGGAGTCTCCACCCAAGTGTCCTACACAGTTGAATGGATGTGAGTGACAAAGGAATGGGAAATGGGCATTCTGTGGGGAGGCCTAGCTCAGCAAAACCTGGATAACCATAGGACACATTCACAAGTGGCAGGAATAAAGCAGCTCAAGAGGCCCCTAGTCTAGAATGGAATGACCCTAGGCCGGTGATGGCCAACCTATGACACGCGTGTCACAGGTGACACACCAAGCCCTTTTGGGTGACACACCTGGTCACCCAGGCACCTGGGCATGTAATGCTTGCTTGTTCTTGAAGTGTACGAAATCCCAACTTTCAGTTGAAGATTTAGCAAATGAAATTCAGCAACAGAAGTCACTAATGTAAAGAATTGTTTTTGCTTTTAATACATATATCAAAAATATAACTTTTTTACTAGAGCTACAAACATCACAAAATTATGGATATTTCTAGATGTGACACAGCACCTGAGTTAAGCTAGGTTTTTTTTTGTGAATTTTGACACACCGAGCTCAAAAGGTTCACCATCACTGCCCTAGGCCTTGTCCAGGAATACCTGCCGTACCATAATGCTCAATGCCAATTCTTGAAATTGCCACATCTTGGAAAGTTACCTTTCCACCGATGTTGCTTTATTTTTCAGGGACCATTTTGACCTTAAGTGGAAGAATGTCGCATCTTGCACAGACATCTCTGAACTAGTTTGCGACATAACTTGTGTGTCTCCAGACCTGTACAACAGATATTCCATCCAAGTGAGGGCGGAGACGAGGACCGATACTGGAATCAAATCATCAGCCTGGGTGGAAGTAGAAAATATAGATTACAACAAGCAAGGTAAGGTCAATGCCGTTGAGTCCTAAGGCAACACGACGGTGTGGAACCCAGGGCCAATTTGCACTTCGGCCTGCAGTAGATAATTAGGCAACATCTGGGCAAGTGAATCTGCACTTGCAGGAGGCGTTTACAGCATAGAAACACCCCCTGCCTGCCCAGACGTTGACTAATTATCAACTAGCTGTGGAGCATGAAATTGTGCTCTACAAGTTTACCAACCTTTCCTGAAAATGTACCTGAAGTGTCCAGTGATGGTCATCCGCACCTCTGCTGGATGGGGAGCTCTGTTGACCTCTCGACATGACTGTGACTGCACAGAGCATCAGCATTGTCACAGCAATGGTGCTGACACATGTGCAGTCGCAGAGGGCGCTGCACACAAGATGGCGGCACCCAGGAAAGGACCAGCCCCTTGGCCAATCACAGGTGAGTGATGGGTAGCACAGAGCATGGACTGTGAGTGACTGTTGCTCACAAGTGCGAGTGCTAGTCAATGTTAGGTGATCGCGCTCCTTTTCTGTCCAACGGACAGGAAGGGAAGTGTGAAAACACCCCTGGTTTTGGTAATGGTCCTGATTGTTAATTTGTGAATTGAACGATGACCGGAGAAGTGGGGTGTCACTCTCAAATCTACGTGTGGGTACACTGAGGCAGGATCTCCAAATGACACATCATGTTGCCAATCACATTTACTTCTGTAGAGGCATACAGGGTGCTTTTAGGGTGATATTACTGACACACATTACCCATTGATCCCTTGTATATTCTATGGCTCAGTTCCCAAAATCCATTCTGCATGGAGTCTTAATCCATATTAAGGATCTGTGTAGGAGACTTTTAGGCCTTCTAGGTCTGCATTGGACAGAGCATAATACTTAATCCAGATCACTGGTAGACCTGATTAATCAGCTCTACCAGTGGACTAGTGGCCCTGATCTGGAACACTGGGTGTGTGCAGAAGGCATGCCTCTGTTTTCCAGAGGGTCATTTTTGTTCCTAGCTCTTGGAGGTGCGGGGGTACAACCCTGAAGCTCACATGAGCAATCCGGACCAGCGCTGTCAGTGCAGATGGGGCTGACCAGCCCATGCCGCTCTAAGACCCAGACTGTGGTACCTATCCATTAGAATACTTTTCTCTCTGATATTTGCAAAGCACCCACAATCCTATGTTTAAATATTGCATGACTCCATCCCTCTAGGTGTTCTTGGGCTACAACTCTGAGCACTAGAAATTGCATGTATGAAAACTTTGTGTTTGGTTTGAAATCAAACCGAGCACTTGTTGGATTGGCCCGGTGGGAACCATTTAATTGAATGTATGTTGTTTGCATTCGATTTCAAGCTTATTTTAATACAACAACAACAAAAAAAAAAAACATCATTTTTTCCACTGGGAAAAAAAGTGCAGAGCACATGAGCTGTTTGATTGGATATTTTGTGTACATGAGCAGGGGACTGTTTTGGTTTGGTTGGATTTCCAGATATTTGAACTATCACATGTTCAGTTTGATGCAAACAGCTTCAAACACAAACTATTTGATCAAATTTGCACATCTCTACCCAGCATTCCAAGCCAGGAACATCCAAAAGACTACAGTTTGATCTCTGGTCTAACAGACATGGGGGAGCTGTCTTAGCTGTCTACCGAACTAACATGTGCTTGATCATTTCCAGTGGAACTTGGTCCTCCAGAACTACAACTGAAAATGATTGGGGACACCCTTCAACTGAACACGCCCTTCTCCTACCCAGCATGCATGGAGGTCCTCTCCTCACATCTGACCAGTGAGGTGGAGTATTGGACAGATGGATCCAAGAAAAAGGTGAGTAAAAGACAAATATGTGGTCTAATGATCCCTGGGGTGGTTTCTATCTACACTGGCAGGAAGGACTTTTCATCTCAAGTGGGAAGAAGAGTTGCTCTTTCATAGAAGCTTCTCTATGTCCAGATTCTTCCATCTTGTGTGCTGTGCAAAGCATTTTACAACCACAGGATCTTGTTACTGTGGAAAATATTTGTAGCTCAGAGCTGAAATGTTCCATCATAGAAGTTTCTGCAAACTTTATCTTCTTCTCTGCAGCATATTTCAGTGCAATGTTTGGTTTATGGAGGCATCTATTATAGAGTCTATTGTGGTTCATGGGTGAACGTTCTTTGGGATTGCTATATATGGGTAAAGTTTCTTCCAATTAATTATCTGTCTTTTTAGATAATCTTCCTCCCTTCCGAGAGGTGTTAGGCTGAGGTGTTAATCCTTCATGAATAGAGAGATGTTGTAGGGATTTCTTTTTGCTGGAGGGTTGGAAGACTAGGGCCCTGGTCACACCTTTAGTTTAAGCGGACCTTCAGGTCGTCTTCTGGTTGTGCTGCTCACATTATTTTTATTCAATTCATTCACCAAGTCGGCTTATTCCGTCAGATCATTCTAACCAGAGGCCTCTTTTCTGAGGACTCAGCCCATCCTTGCATGCCAGGCTGTCTTCACTTCCTCAGTGTGAGAATGGGGAGGGGGGGGGGTTAAAGGAAGCTGAACTGTGCTGGGGTGGTTGGGGTCCAGTCTTTCCGTTTGGCCAATGTGCATGTGTGTGATTCCTCTACCCAGCTTTTTTCTGCAAATTTATTATTATTTTTTAAACAATTAATTCCATGGAGAAGAAAAGCCCATAAAAAAAGGAAGGGGGGCGTGGAGGTGGGTGAGCAGGCTTAAAAAAGAACCGCACCCTCACCTCCTTTGAGTGACCCAATGGCATCCAATAAGAAAGAAGATAGATTTGACACAGCAAAAAGGGTGGAGAGCCAAGAGTTCCATGAAGGAGGCTCAGGTCTATTGTGGAAAACGATGTGAGCAACGCGGCCAATGACCTCAGTTCAAATTATGAATAGGATGTCCTGTCTCATATATCTAAGAGGAGCTTGAAGAAGTGTGAGCTCTGAGTTAGATTGTTGGTTGATCTTTTTGTTTGCCGCAAAGTTGTTTCCTATAAGGATCCCTCCTGGGAGTAGATTATGCTCTTGCAGTGGGTTGGGGGCTGCTGATGGGCAGGATCCTGCAGCCCACCATACTTCAGTGCAAGCCTTCTTCTGGTGCAGCCTCTTCAGGGTGTGTGAATCTTTCCATAGGCGACACATTACCTCAGTGATGGTGAACCTATGACGCGTGCGCCACAGGTGACATGCCTAGCCCTTTTGGGTGACATGCAGTATCACCCCACCACCTGGGCATGTTGTTGCCATTCAGTATCTTGTAGGCTGCAGGCCGCTTCTGACTTCTGGCCTAAGAAGATACCAGGAGCACAGACGCACTGTCTGTGCCCAGCATAGGAGGCGTGATGGAGTCACGTCATCATGCTGCCAGGTCATGCTCAGTGCATCTGTGCTCCCAGCAGCTAGAGGACTGAAGACTTGTATGCGGCAGCAATGGCATTACTCAAAATTTTTCCCTCTATGTACTTTTGTGAGACCTTATTCTCAGCGTTAAATAATATTAAAATTAAGAAAAAAACCCGACTGACCAATGAAGTTAGTAGCGCTTGCTTGGGCTTGAAGTGTATGAAGCACCAACCTTCAATTGTAGATTTAGCAAATGAAATTCAGCCACAAAAAGTCACTAATGTAACTTTTTGCTTTCAGTAAATACATATATCAAAAATATAACTTTTTTATTAGAGCTACAAATATCACAAAATTATGGATATTTCTAGATGTGACACAGCACCCAAGTTAAGCTTTTTTTTTTTTTTGAGGATTTTGACACATTGAGCTCAAAAGGTTCACCATCACTGCATTAGACACTGCCTGACCCCATTCCTATCACGCAGGCTTCATGATTTGTATATATTGGTCTTTCCACCATTTTGCCAGAGCCATGCCTTCACAAGTGGTGAGGGACCTACCTGATGTTCAAGGGTGCTTCTAAGGCCATTTGCTGGGATTCTAGAGCAGGAGAAGGTTTGTCCTTGTCTCTGCTTGAGATGCCCATGAGCATTTGGTGGGCCACTGTGTGCAACAGGATGCTGGACTAGATGGGCTGTGGCCTGATCCAGCAGGGTTCCTCTTATGTTCTCTTATGACTCCATGATGCTCACAAAGCTTCTGAGAGTGGGCATCCTTCCATTGACTGCCCCATCTGTCAGTAGCTGGCAAGGATGGTAACATCCCCCCCACACACACTTCAAAAAGCTGGATGAAGGAAACTGGTCCTCTTGAAATCCCCCCCCTCCCCAACACCTCCATCAGCATCTGCAAAAACCAGAGATCCATTTTAGTTGTGTGGCATCTGATGTTAGAGAGAGTTTTTGTGTTTCTGTTCGTCCATCACTAGGAGGTAGTGGTCTGTTTCAATGAGGCAATCAGGGGCAGGTGGAAGAGTTTTCAAGTCTGAAAATTAAAAATGTACCCCAAAGTGACACCTCTTGGTCCTTTAGAAGATTCTTAAAGTATACCAGCAAGTAAAGTAGCAACCCCCTTTCCACATGATGGTGCAGTCTAAGGGAGGCCCACTCACAGGGGGTGGGGTCTAAGGGGATGGGCCTTCCTTAGACTGTATCAGCATGTGGGAGGGAGCCTCCTAGTATGTCTTCTGGTTCGGTATACTGGTCTGCGTGGAACTGCCCTTTCTTTCCGACCAGGGCAATTTTGCATTTCCCTTCCTGTGTACTGGACAGGAAAGGTGTGTAATCACATAACGTTGACTAGCGCTCCCTTGTGAGCGCTAGTCACTTACAGACTAAGCCCCGTGCAATCGCTTACTCACCTGCGGTCAATCCCGGGGCCGTTCCTCTTCTGGGTGCCGCCATTTTGGTTGCAGCGCCCTCTGCAACTGTGCATGCATTGAGGCTGTTGCCGTGGTGACGCTGATGCTTTGCACACGTGCAGTCGCATTTATGGTCATCTGAGGTGCCAGAACTGGAAGAGGTACGAATGGCCTGGATGCGCCAGGTAAGCTTTAGGTTAAGGTTGGTAAAGGTGTTGAGCATGATTTCGCGCTCCTCACCTAGTGCATGACTAGGGAACTTCTGAGAAGGCAAGGGATGCCTGGAGGCTGCAACAGCCTCCTCAAGGTGCGGATGCTCTTCCCCAGAAGTTCTCTAATAGGCCTCAGGAGGCAACATTAATAGTTTAGAGGGTGCAAGCAGACCTCAATACAGATCTAGGGGGCGTGGACGTTACTGATCTAGTAATTAAGTAATTGCTTATTAACGTTTCATTATAGACGACAAGTCAGTAATGTAATTAGATTTCCTTTCTGACTTTCTGTGCTTTGTCGTTCACCGCTGTTTCTCCCAACCCTTGGCCCCATTCGTACCAAAGGGTACGTTTGTTGTTATCTCACTATATTTGCTTTCCTCATCTGTTAGGTGAACTTTGGTGGCCCGAAGGACATTGACATCTCCCAGTTTGGCGTGGGCAAGTACTGCTTCCAGGCCCGGACATACTTCTCCATAACTGAAAAGCGGAGCAGGTTCTCTGAGCCAGAGTGCAGAGTGTTCCATGAGAAAGGTACAGCTTCAGTAAAGAGAAAAGAACTAACTAGGGGTGTGCATGAATGCAATTTTTGGGATTCAATTTGAATCGAATATCCGGAAATTTGATTCAATTCAAATCTTTAAAATTCGAATTTAAACAAATTCAATTCGAATTAAGCAAATTTGAATCTATTCATTCGTATTTTCAATTCGGATTTGCACTTACAAATATTGACCACATCTGTATGTGCCCATTCACATCCATTACACATCCTGTACGCATCTATACACATCTGAATACATCCTGCAGTTATCCTGTGTGCAATGCGTTTTTGTGCTGTATGGATCCCTACAAACGTGTACAGATGCAGGAAAGAAGTCCGGATAATTCAAACAAATAGAGCCAAAATTCGAATTTTAAATTTGAATTTATGGACCTTCGATTCGAATTCATATGTCAAAATTCGGACGAATTCAGTCGAATTTCGGACTTCAAATATTTGGGCACATCACTAAAACCATACATGAGAATGGCACAGAACCATTTTTTCAATGGAAGTCATTCTGGAGGAGTACAGAAGAAACCACTAATTGTTCCTTTTCTACCCCTTTTGTGGCAGGAAACTGGGAAAGTGGTGCTTTTCTCCTGCTGTTGCTGCTGGTGTTTCCTCCTGGTTCCTTTGCAGTCTTCTGTTGGTACAAAACCATCCCAAAAGGGGTCAAGATACCTCAAACTTTGGTAAGGAAATTCGGAAGGGTGGAGGCTTGGAAGTCTAGAAAGGGCAGAAGGCAGTTTTACTCCACGCCAATCATCTGCAAAGTGGGGCTTCTGTTCTTTTTTGCACAGGATCTCGTGGTACCACCAGATATTGGCTATTAGCAGAACTAGCTCAGAGACGTTTTCGCATTACTCCCGTTCCATTTGGAACGGGAGTAGGACGGGAAGATTAAGACAGCTCACGACGCTTTCACCTTTCACACACAGGAGCGCAGGAGCGCGTGTAAACGCGTTCCGGCGCGTCTGTGTGCGAATGCTCAAAGCATCGTGAGCTGTCTTAGCCGGCAAAGGCCGGCCAGGGGCGCGGAGACAGCCGCGGAGGCAGATCGGCAATCAGCTGATTGTCAAACAGCTGATTGTCGAAGCCGCGCCGGCGTCGGAGGCAAGCCCGCAGCTGTTAGGGAGACAGAAGCAGGCGCGAATGCTTCTCCTCCCGAACGCCTGCGGGCGGCTCGTCCGCGTTCGAATGCATGTAGAGCACTTTAAAGTGCTCTACATTTCGAACGCGAGAAAGACAGCTGCGGACACGTCGGAGCGCAAGCCCCGCTCGGGCAATGCGTATGCCATGTCCGCAGCTGTCTCCCACGCGTACCGTTCAGCCCCGTGCGAAAACGTCTCAGGTTTTGTGCTTTCTGTGTTTTTAATGTGAGAATTAAAAATTCCATCCATGTGCTCTGTTGCATTCTTTCTCTCTGTTTAGGATTTTTCTGGCTTCAAAGGTCCCAAAAAGCTACTGGAGTATAGCAAAAGAGACATAATTAAGGTGGACTCCATTATATGCACAGAAGTTCTGGTTGCATCAGGAAGGAAAAGTGGATCAGGCCTCCAGATGTGCTCGTTGCCTTCCTCTGTGCTTTCCACTTTAGAAGATGAGGATGAGGATGAGGATGAAGATGAAGACAGCAGCTTCATACCTTACACTGAAAGGCTTCAATTCCAGAAGAAAAGTACAAATGGCTCAATGGTTAGCATGGTTCACAATCTATCTGAGTCTACTTCTGCATCCGGAAGTTCTCAAGAACATAATGGGTGCTTGCCAGATTTCACAGAATTAGAACATTTGTTACTGACTGAACCTGTGACAGAGAAATCTATGTCTAAACTTCAAGCCAGCTTGGGGTCTTCATTTTCTGAGAGTTCTTCCATGGAGGGAACTCTTGAATTTAACATTTCTTCTCTAGCTGCTGAAGGAGATGGACAGGAAGTGGTGGCTATGGAGATAGATCCCTTCCTTCAGTTGTTTGGGAATCATTTAATGGATTCAAGAAGCTCTTCTGAAGATGGGTGTTAACAGCAAACAGTAATCTAAAAAGAAAAACATTTCTGACCTATTATTTGAGAATAAGCTGAGGAATCAAGTGCTGCCGGGCAACATTTCTTGTTCTCCAGTTTTTCCATTGTGTTCAAAAAGAAACCTTTTGCAAGGGCTTGATTTGGGTGGTATCTGAGATGGGCAGGTAAGAAGAAACACAACTGACCTGTGCTTTTGAAATCTTTCCGTTCTGATTGCATTCAGACCTGGAGCATTTTCGTACTTCCCTTCCTGTCTGCTGGATGGGAAAGGAGTGCGATTAACCAACATTTCCTAGTGCACACACTTAAGAGTCCTAGTAAACTTTGGCTGTTCCCTCTCCCTGCAATCGAATACCTACCTTATTTGACCCTGGGGCCAGTCTCCTTCTGGGCACCACCATTTTGGCCGAGACATCCTCCACGACTGTGTGTGTGTTAATGCTGTCACACTGACGACACTTGACGTTTGTGCACATGCGGTCACAGCTACGATCGTCCAAGGTCCCAGTGGCACCTCAGACAACCCCATAGCACTGGAAGAGGTGCAGATGGTTGTACTGCTGGACACCTGAGGTAAGGTTTTGGTCAACATTAGTTAAGCTGTCCTATTGTATTCCAGAGGCTCAAGTGCAAATATGCTCCAGGTCTCGCCAGAGAGGTCCACGAATGGTAAGTGTGGAAACACCCTAGTTGAAGCCAAAGGAATGCATCAAGAAATGTGGCAGAAGGTATTCCACCTATCCTCCAGGTTTCAGAAAATTCTACCTACCTTCAGGGCTAAAATACAAGAGGGTTTCATTAGTGACCCATGGATAGCGAGAGGTTCTGGATAGAAACACCCATTTGAGCTTCCTAAACTTCCATGAATCAAAATTGCATTCTTATGCTTCATACAGTATTTCCAGTGCACAATGTCTTCTTCTGGTGGTAACACCTATATTTTATTACATCCTCTGCCTTCAGGCTGAGGGTTTCTTTAATCTCAGTCCACACCCAAACTTAACGCCACGCGGGGTGATCAAAACAGTATTTTTTTAAAGGAGATTTGCTCTGTGGTGAACTTTTCATGTGGAGATGTGTTCTTACCAGGGATATACATGAATATTCATAACATTCAATATTAGTATGAATTTGTACAAATCTGGATATTCGTATGGGAATTGAATGTTACAACATTTGTACATTTGTACGAAGCTTTGGAACATTCATGAACCTGGGAAGTGGGAAAACAGCTGTGCCAGTCACATCTGCAATGGATCCAGAGTGCATTCAACATGAATTGAGAAGAGATTCAAAGTGGATTCAGGTCGGATTTGACGCTTTCAGACCGGATATGTTAAATGATTTGTAGGGGATAAGAATGGGATACATATGCCATTGTATCAGATATTCATACAAATCCGTGCAAATATATTCGTATTGAATAGAACCCTCCACTTTCAAAGGGGGATCTATTTGAACAAACGGAATTTTCTTACATTCAAATTGATACAACTCAAATACAAATAAACCCATTCATGCTCATCCCTAGTACTTACACATATATAGTGAATGGTGCTTCCTGATGTATAATCTCAGCATTGTCCCATGTATACAAAGCTAACTGCTCAAACTAGCTGGTGTTGTACTTAATTTTTATGCTTCAGGGTAAACCATGCATGGTATGTATATTTTATTTATTTACATAAAAAGAAAGTATTTGGGCACATGGTGGCTCCCTTGGAGTCACTAGCAAGGGGATATTGTATGCATCTCAGCAGATGTCCAAATAAGCAAATCTATGCTCGGTTCTGCAGTATGCATCTGATATATCATGGCAAGAGACAATGTGCAATTGTGCACATCTTTGTAAAAAATGTTTAAATAGAATATAAACTCTTCAAGGCATATTCAGTTCCTCATCCCAATATTCTCTTCATGTGATTCCTACCTCCAGAGGAGTGTCTGTGTGCACCTCTGGAGGTGAGCCACATAGACAGCCCTTCTCCCCCAAATGCCTTAGTGCCCCATGTATGAGATGTGATTGTATCGCTCTATCGGCAGAAGGGAAAAATGAGAAAAGTGAAAGCAAAGGTCAATGTGTTGCTCTCTTTGTCCTGCTGGAAACACAGTTCCTTTCAGCTCAACTCCTAAGCCATTTAAGGGATTATGGGGCTGTGGTCACAGTTAAGGTTTAATCCAGCTTCAGTCCACTTTCGGAGTGAGACGACACACCAGCAAAATGACCAGTAATTTTCCTTCCACATCATCTACCCCAAAGGTGGATTTTATGAGCTATTTAACCCTGAAGGAAAACAGCTTGTCACTTTGCTGACGTACTGTATTCTCTCACTCTGAAAGTGGACTGAAGCTGGATTAAACCTTACGTGTGACCACCTCATGGGAGTTGAATGCAAACAAGATATAGAGGCTTTCCCTAACTAATGGTCAGGAAGGATCAGAAGTGCCCATCCTGTAAAGAAGCAGGCGCATATATATGTTCAAGCAGGTATCCCTTTTCCTTTCCAAGTGTGTATGGGAAGGAATGCATGGGCCAGTTTGCACTTTGGCCTGAAGGCAAGAATTAGGCAACATCTGGAGAAGCACATCTGCACCCAGAGGAGGCTGTAACAGCCTCCAGGCGTCTCCCCTGCCTTCCCAGAAGTTGCCTAATTTTTGATTAGGTGTGGAGCATGAAAGCGTGCTCCAGAACGTTTCAACCTTCCCCCAAAGCTTATGTGATGCGTTCAGCCATGGGGCATTTGCTCATCTGCAGGACAAAGAGGTCAACAGAGCCACCATGCAAGCGCGCAGTCTCCTGATGCAACTGTGAATGTGCAGAGGGTGGTGTGCTCAAGATGGCGGCGCCCTGAAGTGGACCAGCCCTGAGATCGGTCACAGGTGAGTGACCAATTGTGTGGGGCTTAGGCTGTACATGACTAGCAATCACAAATTATCCTCCTTTTCCATCCAGCAGAAGGAAAGGAAGGGTGAAAATGCACCATGTTTCATACTTTCTACATGTGGGAGAAATATAAGCTTTTAGGGAGAAGAAAACATCCTCATTGTATACCAGAACTGTTATTTCGAAATGGCTCAGTGGAAGTCTTCCTCCCTCAAGCGTGTTTGTTGAGAATAATTGAATGATAAAAATGAAATGTGCTTTGAAGCAGAGATATGCACGAATATTCAAAAATCCAATTCGAATCTGACGAATATCAGCATTTGGATTTGAATCGGATTTAACGATATTCAAAGTTAAACATTCAAACGTATTTTCAGATTTCCAAAAATCCGATACGGATATTCAGATGATCCGAATGTACAGAATCATTTCTATCGCATTCGAATTTGTGCGAAAATTATATGTATTTCTGATTATAATGCGAGATGAAAACGGGATTCATACGGGATAAGATGGGATGCATATGGAATGCGCGCAGATTCGTGTAACCGATACGAATTGTTGTCGACGTTTGTATCTTTAAATACGAATTGGAATTTTGAATTTATGGATTCGAATAATTCAGATTCAAATTGGATTTTCAGAAATTCAGGTTTTTAACATTCGAATCGAATTTTCAGATATTGGATTTGACTCAAATTCGGAGGCCAAAAAAAAATTCGTGCACACCCCTACTTTGAAGAATATTCAGATTGAAGTGAAAGAGTGTGTGTCTAAGAAATTCTTTACACCACGTGAAACTGCCCTTCGCTTCAGAGACTACTCAACGCTGCAAGGAATCAATGTTTACACGCAGGTTCACTGAAGAGGCTAAAGACACCTGGAGTCAGGTGTCTCTCTTGTGGTGACCTTGCCAAAGCTGGGCAACGTGTCTAACCAGCTCTGTTATTACTAGGCCAGGCCACACTGTTCCCTCCCTGCTCATGTACAGCAGCCCCCAGATGCATCATGGCCCATTTTAATGGACTGGAGCAAGGTGAAATACTGTGTCAGGGTGTGATGCTGCTGCCTTCTCTCCCAGATGCTTTCCTGGGGGCAGGATTGGTACAGGGGTATCTGCAGGTCCAAAAGTCATATTTTCCATGTAGTGGCGATATGGTCTTCCTTTCTTTGACTTAATTATCTCAAGCATTGTTTCTTCTATTGTACTTCCAATTTTCTTAAAAATTTTCTTGTATGCCTCTTTACTGTACTGCCTAAAGTGGCCTTTACGTGAAATAAATAATAATTTTGCTAAGACTGCTGCTGGTGTGTTTACTTCCAACAAGTTTAAAGGCCTTTCCACACTTACTGTTTTCTCTGGAATGCAAGATTTGGTAGACCTCTTCCGGACCTCATACCTGCGTACGTGAGGGCAGAATGGAGAGGCCTGGCCCACTATCATTATGCTCCATCTGTCTTAGATAGAACATGATCCAGATCCAGAGACCCTTGATCTGGAACACCAGTAGACCTGATCAATGGGTCTGAGCTAGTGGGGTATTTCTGATCTTCTTATCTATTTTGTGAGCCAGTTTGGTCTAGTGGTTAGGGAGCCAGACTCTTAACTGGGAATACCGGGTTCAATTCCGGCCTCCTCCATGAAGCCAGCTGGGGGACCTCTCACCTACCTCATCTGGTGTTCTGCTGTGGGGAGAAGAATAGAAGGTTTGTCAGCCACTTTGAGTACCCTTAAATGGTGAGAAAAGCGGGGTAGAAAAGCCAACTCTTCTTCTTCTCCCTAAGCACTGTGCAAAACTCACTTGGCATGCGTGTCCTTGTGGGTCTCCTATGGTACTCAGAAAGGTTCTGATTAAGGCCCCCCATGGATGAAAGATGCAGAGCCATGGAAGAAAGTTCTGTCCAAACACAGTAATGCTAACCTTCCCTCCCGTCCCCCCATTTTCCACTAAACAAAAAGTCATAGATCCATTATAATTATCTGATTATTGGAGAGACAGCTTCCACGCAGCTACTGTGAAAAATCATGTTGCTCCTTGACATCTTCAAGCATGATCTGTACCGAGCTCACTGGGATTGGTACATAATTTTATTTTACTTTATAACATTTGTATCCCACTCTTCAACCTGGAGGTTCCTGGGTGGAACACAATACATGATAAAACAAAGACACTAAAACATATTTAAAATATAACTTGCCCAACCTCCTTCCTTGGCATAGGGATGTACATGAATATTCAGGAATATCGAGCATAGGAATGTTCATGAATATTCATCACATTCAAAATTCGTATGAACTTTTCCGAATTTGGACATTCGAATTGAATGTTGATGCAATCAGAGATTAACATTTGAATATGAATGGCATGTTTCTCTACACGCATACAAAGTTTTGTTACATTCATGTATCTGGGGAGGTGGGAAAGTGACTGCCCAGTTACATCTGCAACAGATTCAAAGTGGATTCAAAGCGGATTAAGAGTGGATTGAGCGTGGATTTGATGCATTCAGAGAAGATACGTCAGGGATTCGTACAGGATTCATAGGGGATACATAGCAGGGATCCAAATCATATTTGTATCAAACATTCGTATTTAGTTTGAATCCTACCACACTCAAAGGGGATCTATCTGAACAAATACAAATTTTCTTGCATTCAGATCAATACCAATTGAACTCAAAGAAAACCCTGCTACAGAAGAAAGAGTGAATTTCAGCCATTGTAACACATTCAGGGAGGTTGTTTCATTGAAAGGTAAGATCAGACACTGTTAAAAACTCATCTTCTGGGTGACTTTCATTCTTAATCGGCAGGTATCGGTCCTTAGCATATGACTTCTTGGTCTTCTGGAAGGCACTTTTGTTGTGCAGTTAATAACAGGACACTTCTGCCCTAAGGAACAACTTTTAAAAACCATGTCTGATTGCACCCTAATTGTTGTTGTTAGGGGTCATCAAATCAGGACCAACTCTTGGTGACTCCATAGACCTCTCTGTGCAGTTTTCCTAGGAGAAATATAGAAGTACTTTGATATTTCCTTCTTCCAGGAAAGTTCTTGGAATCAGACTCTTAACCTTTTAACTTTCTAGGCACTCCCTCCATATCTAGACTGTAATCCCTCCCTTTATCCTGCACTGAATTGTGTCTTCAGTAACTCAGTTCCAGGGCAAAGGTTAGCTGCTTTTTGGTGGGAAACACTGACTACAAATGAAAGCGTAACCATCTTGTGGAGAGAAAGCAAAGAAGTGAAAAGAAGAAATAGGATGCAAAAATAAGAGTTCCTCCAAGTGGTAGAGCAAGTAGCCCCTTGCTGAACCCCAATGAGGTTGAGTGCTTCTGCTTTCTTCTAAGAATAATTAAACCAGATAAGAAGTCAAATCTGCTAGTCAGATCAGTTCTACCGTAACTAACAAAATACTTGTTGCATTATTCATTTTTATCTTTTTGCAGAGAGGTTGGTGGCAACGGAGCTATAGGAAACATGTTATAGCCTACTTAACAGGTAGAGTCTGTAGATGTTTTCTTTTTGAACTTTAACTTTTTGGTTTCTTAGACAAGAGAGCTGCTTTATTCCAGAATATCCAAATACAGCTAAATGCATTCTAAGGCTGTGGCAACACCTAAGGCTTAATCCAGCTTCAGTCCACCTTCCGAGCGAGAGAACACATCAGCAAAGTGACCAGTAATTTTCTTTCCCTATCATCTATCCCAAAGGTGAATTTTATGAGTTATATAACACAGAAAGAAAACAGCTCGTCACTTTGCTGGTGTGTTCTCTCGCTCTGAAGGTGGACTGAAGCTGGATTAAATCTTAAGTGTGACCACAGCCTACGAAAGGAAAGTGTTTTAATTCTATCTCTTCAATGACATTAAGGTAGGGATGTGCACAAGTATTCGTAACATTCGAAATTCGTATGAATTTGGCTGAATTTGGACATTCATATTTGAATTGAATCTTGGCACATTCGAAGACTGACATTTAAATTCAAATCAAATGTTTCCATACATTCGTATGAAGCTTCATATGGGATTCCTACAGGATATGCATGAGATTTGTATGGGGTTGGACTATTTGTATTGAATTTGAATATCACTACATTAGAAGGGGATCTATTTGAATGAACATGATCTTTCTTGCATTCAATTCAAGGCATTTCCAGTTTTTGAATCTCAGCTAAACAGAGAGGCAATTCAGGTGTGTGCGTGCGCATATGCGCGCACCCACTCACCATGTGTATGCTGCACTTTTTATGTAATGAAGGAAGCAGGCCCAGACAGAGCAGGAGGCCCAGTTCCTCTGAACTTGAGCAAGGGGCGCATTCGGTTCTTTTACCTGGAAGTTGGGCAACCCAGAGCACTGTGAAATGTTTCTGTTGTGCAGTTTGGTTGCATTGGAATGACTAATGTCACCTGGCCCAGACTGGATTTCAAGCTCGTTGTCTATGTGCTGTCAACATTCGGCCATTGGGGTGTGTGAGAGAGTGAATTCACAAGGAGCCAAATAACATTAGTTTGAAAACGCCATAGCATGTGGCACTAGTGTTGTAATCTCGTTTTCATCCCATCTCCTGTCCACCTCTAGTATGCTTTAGAAGTGCTTTTTTCTGCACGGTAATGTGTATGAGAGAGAGATAGGGACACTGGTCACACAGGCGTATGGCAATATCACCCCAGAGCCATCTCTGAACCACTCTTGACGCCTTTGTTTTGCTAACTGCATGTGAATGTAGCCTTAGTAAGGTTCTAGCCTTAATTTGGGGGGGGGAACGCTGCATTTCCTTTCATTGACCTTTTCTGCACTTAATCTGGGTTAGTGAATCCGGATTAACTAGATCTGGATCAATCTCAGTAGGAGGCATCTGCAGTATAGTCTGGATGGCAGCAAATGCAATATATGGAGACAGACATGTGGACATGTAAGCACTGCCCTATATTAGAAGATATGAACTGCTGGTGTGAATAGCAACTCCAAAGCCACAAGGCAATTTTCCCACATCCCCTTCAACTGAACTCTGTACCTGGGGAGTGGAGGTAAGATATCTTCGTAGGCAATGCAAAGACGCCTTTGTCACAGATTGGAGGCGTCTTCACGGGTCATGCCAGAAAAAGTTGTTGAAAATGAACTGGCAAAACTATTCAGCGACTCTGGCAAAAACCAGTGAAAGTGGTCCCAGTTATCCTCGGCACACTGGGCACTGTGTCCAAAGATCTCAGCGGGCACCTAAAAACCATTGGCGTTGACAAGATATCCATCTGCCAACTACAAAAAAGCCACTTTACTGGGGTCTGCTCGCATAATTCGCCGATACATCACGCAGTCCTAGGTGCTTGGGAAGTGCCCGACTAGTGATATAATACGAAATCCATCATAGTCATCTCGTTTGCTGTTTGTAACTGCTGTTTTTACATCATCATCATCATCATCAAACAACAACAACAACAATAATAATATAGAAAGAGGAATCATACATGCAAATTGAGGAGAGAAGGCGAGGTGCCCCACAAACTCCGAGCGCGCTGCCCTCCCCTAGACACTGGACGAAAGGAAAGGCTGGACTCCGCCCACCACAGCATGGTTCAGTGTCCTTTAGCCCGTCCCACCACTCACACTGAGGAAGCGAAGACAGCCTGGGATGCCAGAATGGTCTGAGTCCTCTAGAAAAGGGGACTCTGCTTAGAACGATCTGACAGGGGTAGGCTGGCCTAGAAAACGAATTGAATAAATATAATGTGACTAATGTGATGTAATGACAACCTGAAGTCATCCTAAACTAAAGGTGTGACCAGGGCCCAGGTAAGGAACGGGAACAGCACGCTCCCCTAACATATTTCAAAGTGCATGGCCATCTGATAATAATCTTGGCCTATTCTGGGACTGTCAGGAGGGGCAAAGGATCAGGGTAAGGCCCTCACATATCTTCTAGAGGAGTTTGAAAAGCATTCCACTTTGGAAACTTCACAGTTCCCACACAGAAATGCCAGGGAATTTTGAATGTTTCGTGAAACACTCAAAACAGTGCTCTGAGCAACCTAAATGGGTTTTACACTTCAAGGTGCAGCATCCATGAGCACGAATCAGTTCTGCTAAGGTATAATCTTTTTATATGTTTCGTTCCTTACATTTCTCCTTGGGTTTCATTTCATAAGCAATTGATTTTACTGCGGAGAGTTTATTCTCTCTTGGTCCTCCAAATGCACAGAAATCTGTCCTTTATTGAAGAAGAGTTAAAGAAGAAGAAGAGTTGGATTTTCTACCCTGCTTTTTTCACCCAGCCTCAATTCTTCTACCTGCAACAGACACCCTGTGAGGTGGGTGGGGCTGTGAGAGCTCAGAAGAGAGCTGTGGCTAGCCCAAGGTCACCCATCTGGCTTCGTGGGGGAGTGTGGAATCGAAGCCGGTATTCCCAGATAAGATTCCGGTTCCCTAACCACTAGACCAAACTGGTTCATTGAAGCACTGAAGGGAGCATTGCAGGTCTAAATGTAACGTGAAAACAGAGCTTCAAAACATCACACCAAACACAATATATCCCTTTCTTCTGAGCAATTTTTTTCAAGACTTGGGCTGTTTTTGGTGGGCGTGTTTTTCATTGCGTGCAAAAACAACTTGCCAAGAATTGCAGAAGTTCCATAGCCACAGGTTAAGGTGTGGAACTTTGCTTCTGCCCACGGAGGCAATGAAAGAGAGAGAGAGAGAAAGAGAGAGAGAGAAGTTGCTAGACCAGAAAAGCAAGCCCAAGACTTGAGGAATGCCAGCAGGAAGTCCCTTATCAGGAAATACAGCTTGGCTTTGATCCAGAATACGCAACACTTTGGGCTTTCTATCTAAACCTATGTGTCTGAGTCTGCAGTGTGAAGGCAGAGAGGAAGCTTGCGGACAAACATCAATTCACAAACTTTGAGGAACAAAAACCACACAAGTTTTTCAGTTAGGACGAGTGAGATAAAACAGAAGCCGTAGTGAGGACAATTTCAAAGCAGCTGGAAAGCGACTGAACCAGTGCTGAGACGAAGCTCACCTTGCTACACCGCGACCTGGACTGTTGATGAAGGATCTTCTCATCTTCCTGGCCTGGTGCTCAGCAGTGAGTAAGTACCACCTTTCATGATGTTTTGAAAACGTCTGTATCCAACACGGCACTTTTAGTCTTCTCAACCCAAGCGCACAAACAGGATGCCCACAGGTGTTTCCTCATTCAGACCGAATCTGGTTTGAGCTTACGCATCATGTTATTGTCAGAATCTCACCTGTTTTTAACCATCGAGTATCGGGGGCTGGATAAACGACCGGAATCCTTACTTGCTGTTTTGCTTTTGCTTTGCCTGCTTTTGTTGATAATGCAGATTAAAATCCTGGCAATAAAAACCGCACCATCTTCCACCCTGGATTAAGTTAGCATGGGTTGTGCTTACACTGTTCTCTCGCTCTTTGCCTGGGAGAAACCCAAAAGTTTTCAGAAGGTGACCGGGTTCAAATCAGGAACATTGCTGCTTGCGCCTCTGGTGGAAGAAAGCCCGTAGCTGAGGGGCCACCACCAAGAGGACCCTTTGCCAAGTCCTAAGGAAACATCCCATCCTCAAGAAGCTCTCCTCCACTCTGCCTGAATAAAAAATGCTGTGAGCACCAGGAAATTGAATCAAAGCATCTCATGGGGTTTTCCAGCAGCTGTGGCTGGTGTGACAACAGAGGCTGAATTCAGAAAAGCCTCAGATTCAAATTTCAGCTTACACCAGGAGCAGCCCCAAAGTGCCACAGTAAAGGAAGGTGGAGTATCCAGTAGGAAGAGTTTTTGGAAGAGTTTTCCCAAACTGAATTTTGATCTGCATCAGGGCCATAGAACTTTGGCCACAACGGTTCTGGTCATAGTTTGGGCTTGTAGTTAGAGTGCTGGTATCTTAACTGGTAGTCTCTTGGTTCAAGTCTGCACTGCTACAGAAAAGCGGGGTAGAAAAACCAGCTCTTTCCCCTCTTCTTCCTCTTCTGTGGCTAGAATTCTGGAATTGCTTAGGGACCCAAAGCTAGGGAAGGCCACCCAATGACCATGGCTACTAAGATGAACTCATGACAACTGCCCAAAGCAAACACTGCACTCTCAATGATGAGCCAACAAGATGTGGTCTAAGTTTTGGACATTTGACACTCATGTAGCACTCTTGGTGTATAAACGCAACACTGAGACCATTGAAATACCATCATCAGTTTTATCATCTGTTGTTGTTGTTTTGCTTTTACCCCATGTAAAAATGTGACTCTGGTAGCTAGGACCTCCCCTCTACTGTGCACTTGACTTACCGTGGATTCCTCCATTTTCTACAGGCAGCCATTATCTAAGGGAACATCTCCTCCCATATAGACCTGCCCTTGGCCTAAGATCTACCAGTGAAGCGCTATTGACAGTGCCACCTCCTTCAGCAGCTAAGGGGCTGGGGATATCTGGGAGGGCCTTCTTGGTGGTAGCTCCCAGACTATTCAATAGCCTTCCCACTGAGATGCATCAGCCCCTCTCATCACATGCATTTAGACGTTGGGTGAAGATGATGCACTAGGGATGGGTTTGTTTCTTTTGTATTCAATTCGTATTGAATCAAATGCAAGAAAATTCGTATTCGTTCAAAGAGATCAGCTTTGAACGTCGTGGCATTCAGATTGGATACAAATGTCCAATCTCATACAAATGCATACAAATTCCACACGAATCCCACACGATGCTTCATACGAATGTACCAAAACATTCTATTTGAATCCGAATATCTATCTTCCAATGTGCCAACACTGGATTCAAATACGAATGCCCAAATTCAGGAAAATTCACACAAATTTTGAATGTTACGAATATCTGTGCACAGTAGGGATGTCCACGAAGCGGGGGGGGGGGGTTGCATTCAAATTCAAATCAAACCAAATATCAAAACATTTGATTCAATTTGAATGTTTAGAATCCAAATGCAACGAAATCTGATTCAAATTGAATACATTCAAATCTGTTTGAACGTTCGATTCGAATCTGAAGATACGTATGTCAACAACATTCGTATGTGGTATAGCTATCTGTACGCATTTCGTATGCATCCTGTTTTCATCCCGTACTATCAGCGCAAATGTGTACAGATACCTCTGAGATTCATACAGATATGTATGTAGTACTTTTGAATCATTTGAATCACTAGAACCAATGTTTTGGAACGTTCGAAATTCATTTGAATGTTTAAATTTGAATGTGTAGACATTCTATTCAAATTTGAATGTCCACACTTGATCAAATTTGATTGAATTTCGAAGGTTTAGGACATTCATGTACATCCCTAAGATATACCTCTCTATCCTGGCCTTTGGCTGAAGGGAGGAGCATCTTCTCTCCATGCAGGCAATGTTGATGCTTTAATTATCTGTTTCATCTGTTTTGCATAGTGCTTTCTTTTTCCTTTTCTTTCCTTTCCTTTTTTTTACAACCATAGTGAGGCCTTTGGGTGTCACGCTGGACAGAACAGTAAGCAAAAGAACAAACCAGAGTTTGTTTCCCATAGGTGGGGCTTTGCATGAACCAACATATAGCATTATACAGCTCAAACTGTATTAATCCTCAGTCACTCCCAATGAGCGGGTTGGGGAAATCCCAGCATTGCTTATTCGTTTCTATAAATCGTTTGGCAGCCACGGCAGGCTGTGAAGGGCGCTGTGTGTTTGTTGACGCCTATCTCAGCAACTGGAGCTGGCCAGCGGCTTAAAAAGACAAGCCAGAGTGCCGAATGTCTGTGGCTTGCTTCCTTGTTTGCTTGCAGGATTAGGGAAGCGTGCGCACGGCCCAGGTGAGGTCCCTCTGCCCTTTGGGTGGCTTCTTTGCTTTGAGCCGCGCCCAGGCCAGAGTCCAGGCTGAAGGCTTTGCAAAGGTTTCTTGGAACAGAAGCTGCGCTGCTTATGTGTGCCCAGTTATGCACTAGGGGAAGTTTTCTTTCCTTTTCAATTGGCCTTGCACTTTTGTTTTCAGTCCCCTCCTAATGTCCAGAAATTAATCAGATGGGGTTCCTCCGCCACCCATTTCATTTAGCTGTTGTATTCAGATGGGTGCCCCATAAGAGGAGGAAATGTCTGGATAATCCATGAAAGCCAGATTGGGAAATGGAAGCACATGATGAATAAGCCTACAAAAATTTCAACGAGCTATAAAGCAATGCTAACAAGTTTCATGTTAATTTTTAAAAGCATGGCCAATACCCTGAACTGTCTGGCCTTCGGGGACAGACAATGCTTCCACACTAGGGCTGTGCACAGGTTGCTTTTTGTAATTCGATTCATTTTGAGTCAAATGCAAGAAAATGTGTATTCGTTTGAACAGATCCCCTTCAAATGCAGTGGGATTCGAATTCAATACAAATGCATGAATCTGACACGAATCCCATATGAATCTCATACGAATGCATATGAATCCCATATAAACCCCATAGGAATCTCACATGAATCCCATGTGAAGCTTCACACTGATGTATCAAAACATTCGATTCAAGTTCTGTCAGTCTTCAAATGTGCCAACATTCGATTCGAAAACAAATGCCCAAATTTAGCCAAATTCTTATGAATTTTGAATGTTATGAATAATTGCGCACATGCCTACTCCTCACGCCTTTCAACCCCCGATGCTCCCACAAGAAGGTGAGGAAACCAGCCTTGCAGTAGACCCAGTTGAACTGCTCTTGGGCCACAACATCTCTAGGAGGCTTATTCACTCCTGGCCACTGTGTACAGTGGTACCTCGACATACAAGTGCCCTGACATACAAGTGTTTTGAGATACAAGCTGCCGAGCAAGTGATATTTTGCTTTGAGATGAGAGCAAGATTTGAGATACGAGTATGTAAATACAGTACAGTACATAGCAAAAACAACTGAGGTGGTGTTTTGGGAGCTGGAATGGATTAATGGGAAAATTGCTTTGAGATATGAGCGATTTGACATAAGAGCACAGTTATGGAACGAATTAAACTCGTATGTCAAGGTACCACTGTAATAGGGATGTGCATGAATGTTTTGTTTTGTTCTGTTCTGTTTTTTTGTATTTGATTCATATCAAATCCAATGCAAGAAAATTCATATTTGTCCCAATAGATCCACTTTGAATGTGGCAGGATGCATATTCAATACAAATGTTCAATCCCATATGAATGCATGCGAATGGCATAAGGATCCCATACAAATGCATACAAATAGCAAACAGATCCTAAATACAAATGCATACGAATAGCATACGGATCCTTTACAAATCCTACAAAGCTTCGTACAAATGTATCAAGATATTTTATTCGAATTCAAATGTCAGTCTTGAATGTGCCAACAGTCTACTCTAATTTGAATATCGGAATTCAGCCAAACTCACCTGAATTTTGACAGTTATGAATATTCATGAACATGCCTACTGTGTAAACAGGCATGGTAGCCGGGAGACAAACCCATGTCCCAAAATGTAGCCATCATAGATCTGGGGGCTGAAACTCTTGCAGAATATCCAGCACCAGCACCAGTTCTGGCTGCATTAGCGGCTGTTGGCGGTAGTGTTCTATGGCTGAAGTATTCTCTTCAGGGTCCAAGGAGTTGTCACAAAACTCTGTGGTTTGCTATGGGCCCCATTGCCCCCAGGTGGCCTCTATGCCCTATGGCTTGGAACTCACCCCGGTATGGATGCAACCAGAGGGCCAGAAATCTCCCTTGTATAACCCTGGTTTGTATAACCCCAGCTTTCTTTTACACATTAGGTGCGAAGCAACTCAAGAAAGCAATCTGAGAAATATTCAGTAATGTAATTTGGCTTCTGAGATCACAGTATTCTGATTTCGTGACCCAAAAACACATTGAAACACAAATGTTCAATCAAATTGTTTGTCTTTGCAAGAGGGAGACTGCCTTATTTTGATGAAAATTTTGGAAACCAAAATTTCCAATGCAAAATATTCTGTTGAAACTTCATGAATTGGCAGGTTTTGAAGATCACCCAAAGGAATACTGCCTTCCCAGGCAAAGGCATGAATATTAGAGTGCTTTTTCTATCACTTACATCCATTCAGACCATAGTGTTGTTATGTTCTTAATCTTGAATGGGGCTAGGAATGTGCACAATTTCTGTCTGTGTGTTTGATTTGCATTGAAATGAACATGAAGGAAATTCACAGTGGTACGAACAGATCTAGGGATGTGCATGAATGGTTTTTGGGCATTTGATTTGTAATAAATCAAATGTTAGAAGATTTGTATTCATTTGAATAGATCCCCTTCATGGATTCTACCACAAATATCTGGTATGAATGCATACGGGTCCTGTTTACGGATCCTATGGAAATGCATACGTATCGACACGGATCCCCAGTTTAATTAATGCAAGAACCATTTGCACGAATGTTCTGAAACATTTGTATTCATATGAATGTAAATGTACGAATGTCATAACATTCAATCCATGCACATATCTGAATTAATACAAATAATGGTTATAAATATTCATGCACATCCCTATATAGAACCCTTTCAAATGTGGTAGGATTTGAATCGGCTGTAATTGTTCTTCAAATGTTCTTCAAATCCAACTCGAATCCCTGCCACCAGTCGGGCCTCCAAACCCCCTCTGAATCTGTTCCAAATCCACTTTGAATCCAGTCTGAATCTGCTTCGAGTCCATTGCAGATGTGACTGGGCAGCCCCCTTCCCACCTCCCCAGGTTCATGAATATAACAAAACTTCAAATGCATGTATAGAAGCATTTGCTTCGCATATGAATGTGTTTCTGAATGTAGGCAGCATTTGATTCGAATGCAAATGTACAAATTCACGGGGATTTGTATAGATTTGTACAAATTCATAACATTCGTACAAATTTGTACACGTTTTGAATGGGATGAATATTCGTGCACATCCCTAAAAGGGGCTGCTTTTATAGATGTGGGAAGGTTCTGTTTTTGATCTATTGTGGCCTCTTTGTTTAAGGGCTGTGGGAACTGTCAAAATCAAGGGAAGTCCAGCAAGGTAGTTAGTAGCAGTTGGAGACTAACAGGAGACGGGTTGGTGGCATGGGCTTTCGTAGACACGTCTACTTCATCAGATGCTGGGGGCCCAATGGTCAAGTCTACTTCTTCAGATGCTGGGGGCCCAATGGTCAAGTCTACTTCTTCAAACGCTGGGGGCCCAATGGTCAAGTCTACTTCTTCAGACGCTGGGGGCCCAATGGTCAAGTCTACTTCTTCAGACGCTAGGGGGCCCAATGGGCACGTCTCCTCCTTCAGATGCTAGGGTGCCCAATGGGCACGTCTACTTCTTCAGTTCTCCAAACTCTTCTCCTTCCTCTGGCTTTGCTTTCTTCCAGTGACCCACTTCCACACTGTTCAGACAGCAGTTGCAGAAACTTTGTGCTGTGATGGCAAACAATCTGCAAAGGGTTTTTGCTTAAGGTTGCAGCTGACCTCTTTTAATTTGTTGTCCTTCCTCGCAGGGTTCTCCGTGGCAGAGAGATTGCCACAGATTCAAAATGCCAGGTTTTTGTCCACAAACTTTGAAAACATCTTCACTTGGGAGCTCATGGAGGAAGCGATTCCAGGCACGGTGTACGAAGTTCAGTATCAGAAGTAAGTGCAGCTTTTGGGGTCTTCTGTAACATTTTGTGCTCCTTGTGAGTGCCTGGGACAACATATGCCCATTGCCTTTCATTCATCTGCCTCCTTGAGCTACAACCCTGCTCCAGTTTGTGCAAGGAGACAGGGGACAAGGCCTAAGCAGTGACTGGGAAAGATCACTGCAAAGCATGCATGAAACAGCATGGCTGGGGACAGAAGCTGAGTTTGCCACAAGAAAGCGCACCTTTCCCAATTGCCTCCCTCCCCTGTCTGCACCTGCGGTACTTCCACAAATTGGAGCTCACGTGTTTGGCACAAAGGGGTGGCCTGAGGGGAACCCAGAGCACACCCGTATGCACACCAATTTGCAAAGCAGCAAGAGTAGGGCCTGTCTGGCACAATATTGGGTCAGGTGGCTGTAGTGCAATAAGGCTAGAACACGTGGGGACGGATTCCCCATTCACACCTAGCCAGGTAAAGAACATGTGGGCACACACTCCTACCTGCCTATGTGCGAAAGGGGAACCTGTCCCCGTGTGTCCTAGCCTGAAAGGGCTGGCACAGGGGTGGGATGCCCCTCCCAAGCCTCCTGGCATTGGGTCAGGTAAGACCCAGGGTTGGGCAGGCCAGGGCAGGCCCTTCCCTGGGTTCTGGCATGCTCCAATGGATCGGATTGTGTCTCCTAGAGCCCACAGTAATCCCCGGGGGCCCCCGTGGGGTGCAGCCTACCTGGACACATGCACACACGTGAGAGAGGCACTTACCTTGTGGTCGCCGGGTTCTGAAGTGGCCGGCGCAGCTGCCAGCACTGTGCACCTGCATGCGCCGCTGGCTTTGATTGGCTAGCTGCACATGTGGAATGGTTGCCCTGGGACAGAACCGCTGGCCCAGCAGAGCGAATGCTCCATCCACGAGTTCCATAGGCCCTCGTGCAAAAAGGCCTCAAGTCTCTTCTCCCCGCGTGTCACAGTTCTGCTCTGGCTTCCCTCCCAGCTGCTAATTAAAGACAGCAGAACAAAACACAATGGGGCCGCCTTCTCAATAGGGCTTTACCAAACTGCCACAACGACTACTTTCTGCCATCTGCTGAGAACCTGTTTGTTCATCTGGGTTCTGAGAAATTGATCGCTCTCGTCTGCCTGGGAACCACTTGCCTGTTGTGGCCTTATCTTTCCCTGCATCTGCACCCACCCTGCAATTTAAGCAGCAGGGCAGAAATCACTGTGTCTTACCTTAGGTACGGGGACGAGTGGCACAGGAAGGCAGAATGCCAGAACATCACGCGGCACTTTTGCAATCTCACGCATGAGACGGAGAACTACACGGAGCACTACCACGCCAAAGTAAGGGCCATTGTGCCACACTGCTGCGTCTCTGAATGGGCCGTGTCTCCAAGATTTTACCCCTGGTATAACAGTAAGTGGCTGCAATTAGTAATTTTGTACCTGTCTCATGGGGTCTCCTGGGTTTTTTGTTTTTGTTTTGGTCCAATAGGAGTTATTTGCCTGTTGCTGCCCATCTGGGAATCATATGCCAATGACGGGTATTGCCCAGAACCAGTGAGACCACCACTTAGTTTTTCATGCACACACAAACACATACACGTGCAATGGCACCATTAGTTGTAAAGTATTTGAGAGAGATCCAGGTTGCAAGGACCCTCAAAGGTTGTACACTTGCCCAGCCTCACAGGGCACCTTTAAAACAGTGCCTTTCAAACATCTCCAGATGTTCCTCAACAACTCCCAGCATTTCATTCCAACCTCTGTGGAGTTAATTCTGGGAGCAGAATGTTACCAGCTGTTCGGGAGCATCTGGAGGATCGCCGTTTGAGAACCACGGCTTTGAAATACTAGATGAGTTCACACCTTTGTTTTAATCCAGCTTCAGGCCACTTTTACAGCAGAAGAAACAGTCATTTTCTTCCCACTTTATTTCACTGAAAGGTGAATTTTCTGAGATCGAAAATGCTGATAGAAATCGGCTTGCCACTTCGCTGATGGGTTCTCTCACTCTGAAAGGGGACTGAAGTTGGATTGAAACTTAGATGTGAACACAGCCTCAGCACCCAGATTTCCCTGATCACCTCTGAGAAAAGAGATTCTTCTATAAGGCTATAAGTACCTCAGTGCCTTTATTTTTCAACCACCAGGTACAACCTGTATTTTAAAGGAGAGCGCACTACAGAGCTTAGAAAATTATAGTCTAAAATAGGAGGAGGAGGAGGAGGAAGTAGAGGAAAATTAATCTGCATAATGTTTGCATCTGCTAATTAATTTGTATTGATAGAAATCAATGCTGGATATATTTGAATGCTAGCAGAAAGTCTATTAAGTATGGATCCTACTAATCTAAGTAAAAAAAAGCCCAGTTAAAATTCAACCTAAAATCTATCTGTATGGGTCAATATCTTGGTTGTTCTTTACAATTTTATATAAAATGTGAGTGTGGACCACTGCTTGACAAACACTAGAGAAACAGAGGAAGGTCTTTACTGCACTGATGCTTATTCTTGCCATAGTCTCCCTCAACATGTGGATGGAAGGTCCCTATACTGGGATATAACCTGGAGTAAGGCTCCAATGCAGACAGGGGCGAAATATGACCATCAGGTTTGTTTGGAGTTTGAGCAAGTACTAGGCGTGTGCACAAATTTATTTATTTATTTATTTATTATTTATTTACATTTATATCCCGCCCCATACCCGAAGGTCTCTGGGCGGGTTACAACAGATTAAAATAGAATATACATTAAAAGACATTAAAAGTTCAACAAATGTAAAACAGTATACAATATGTTTAAAATAATAGTGTCTGTACTGAGGGGGAACATAAACAGCTTAGCCAAAGGCCAGGGTAAAGAGGTGCATCTTCACTGCCCTCCTAAACGTATATAGGGAAGGGGCATGACGCACCTCGAGGGGGAGACTATTCCATAGTCTGGGGGCCATCACAGAAAAGGCCCTCTCCCGGGTGCCCACCAACCTCACTGTTGAAGGTGGTGGGACAACCAGGAGGGCCTCACCGCTTGATCTTAAGGCACGGGCAGGTCGATATGGGAGAAGGCGTTCCTTTAGATATTTGGGGCCCAAGTCATTTAGGGCCTTGTATGTTAGAGTCAAAACCTTGAATTGGGCTCGGTAGCGAATTGGCAGCCAGTGCAGTCAAATGTCAAATGCATTTTTGACATTTGATTCGTAACAAATTGAATATTTGAAAATCTGTATTCGTACGAATAGATCACATTTGAATCTGGTAAAATCTATTCATACGTATTTGTATGAATATTCGATACATATAGGATATGAATGAATAGGTATCAGATATGAACAAACACGTATCTGATATGCATCCGTAACATATCTGCGCTCAGAAAACGTCAAATCTGACCTGAATCCAGATTTAAACCGCTGTTGATCCATGCCAAACGCAATCTGGATCCATTGTGGATTTGACTGGCACTCCGTTTTTCCACCCACCCCACCTAATGAATGTCCCAAATATTTGTCCGAATGTCCGAAAACATTCGTATTCAGACGAATGTTAGCATGTGTCCAAACTCATACAAATTTGTACAAATGATGAATGTTACGAATATCCATGAACATCCCTAGCTAGTACATGTGAACAGGCTTCTTTTTTTTTTTTGGTGGAAAGGGCACTAGAAGTAAATGTTGTTGTTGTTGTTGTTGTTGTCCCTAAAACAATCTTTCCCTTTCTCTCTTTCCTAGCAATCATTGGAAGTCCTGAAGTGAAATATTCTCCTGGTATTCAGTCCATAAAGTTCTTTGTACAGCCACCCTACACCCCTCTGAAAGATGAAGACCAGCCCCTGACCGTTGTAGATATTTTCAGCCAATCTGGTGTTCTTCCTGAGTATGAAATAACGATTTTTAACCAAAGGACCCAGCAACAGGTAGGGCAGAAAATGTTCCAGCCTGCTGGCTAATTCTCTTTCAAAAATATCACAAACCTTGAAGGTGACACGCCTCCAGTTTCCCATTTTGGCCTGTGCTCTTTTGCACCACTGAAATGCAACCCCCAGGGCTCCAAAAGCAGAAAATGCACTTTTGAAGGCCTTTGTTGTGGATTGGAGATGGGATGCGAACACTAGTGTCTGCATGCTACCACCTCTGAGCTGCTTTCAAGACACTTTCTTTTTCATTTGGGTGGATGCAGTGTGCATGTGAGTGTTTGAATGTCAGTGTGAGGCTGAAAACTGGGGAAACAGGGCAGGTGAGTCAGGAGCTGTGGTCTCACCTAAGGTTTGATCCAACTTCAGTCCATCTTCAGAGCAAGAGAATGCATGGGATCATTTTAATATTTAGTATACATTCTTAAATATGCTGGATTTTTAAAAGTCTTTGTATGGATATCATTGTTTTAATCTGTTGTTTTAAAACTTGTAGCCCACCCTGAGACCTACGGGTATAGGGCAGGATATAAATACATAAATAATCTGCAAAGTGACCAGTATTTTTCTTTCCACATTATCTATCCCTAAGGGGAATTTTCTGAGTTATTTAGCACTGAAACAAAACAGCTTGTCGCTTTGGCGATCTATTCTGTCACTCTGAAAGTGGTATGAAGCTGGATTAAACTTTTAAGTGTGACCAAAGCCAGGGAAATAACGCAATGACAACCTTTGCTGATATCCACCCAAGTGGATATACATACATACATACATACATACATACATACATACATACATACATACATACATACATACATACATACATACATACATACATACATACATACATACATTCAGCAAATGGTGTTCTACCTGGCTGGCACTTGCTGGTAGAAAGCAAACATTTCCATGGTTCCATTGTCTTATCTCTCTGAACTGTGCCCTATGAGTGATGTTTGCCTGTATATAATGGATCCACCCAGTTTTCTGCATCTTCATAGTTTCTCTTGAGAGCTGGACTATGGGCCTATCTTGAGAGCTTCGAGGTGGGTCAGATGTCACAGCGCACCCATTTCCGCTGGCCTCTCACTGAGAAGACAGCTTCCACTTCCCCTGTCCAGACGCTGTGATTGATTTTAGCATGCTCAGTTACACTTCGTCTTTTAAATCTGCATTCCTATCCCACCCTATAGACCTCCAGGTACAGGGTGTGATAAAAATGCAATTAAAACGAAAGAAAATAAACGTGCCTCCTGCACTGCCATTCCATTACACGGCTGATAGAACATGTCTGTGCAAAACACAACAACCAATTCCCAACTGGTTTAATTGCTCTGGTCTCCAGCCAAGGTTTTACTGGGAACTTCCATGTTCCAAAAGCCCTGGGGATCTTTTTCTCATCGTTGCACAGAAAAGTCCTAAAACTTCTGTTAGTGGGATATGTAACAAAACGGAAAATGCATTCCAAGTAGGGTTGTGAACTAACATTCAAAACATTCAATATTTGTACGAATTTGGCTGAATTTGGACACCTGTATATGAATTGAATGTTATTTTGTACAAACGCTTCAGAACACTCGTGAAATGGGAAGCGGCTGTGCCAGTCACATCTGCAATGGATCCAGAGTGCATTTGGCATGGTTTGAGAGTGGATTCAAAGTGGATTCAGGGCAGATTTGATGCTTTCAGAGTGGATATATTACAGGATACGTATTGGATATGTATCGGATATGTATGCGTTTGTCTCGGATACATATAGTATATGTATTGGATACATATGCGCTCATATCGGATATTCACATGAATACACTTGTATCCAATAGAATCCCACCATGTTTGAAGGGGATCTATTCGAACGAATAAGAATTTTCTTAAATTCAATTCGATATGAATCAAATGCAAAAAACAAAAACAAAAAACCACCATCCACATTCCTCATTCCAAGTAATTGCCATGTCCTGCCTACTTAGGGTGGGACCCCTACTTAGGGGGAATTCCGAAGGCATGCCATTATTGAGATCTATTGGTATTCTGGGCCAGAAGCAGGCCAGGGTGCCAGTTTAGGCCTCCTGACCTCTTGACCTGGAATATGGTCCATCTCCTACAGAGGCTAGCAGGGGTGGAGGCCCTATAGTCCGCACCACCATGGACACAAAAGAGGTCCAGAAGAAGAGTTCCATCTGGACTACAGGTAAGTGGAGACTGGCCCTTGGTCAAGATAATAACTAGGGACTCATGCTTTTGCCATGGAAAAGAATCAAAGCATAAAACCTGCAAATCTGCAAATCAGAGTCCCCAAAATTGATTATCATCTCTCTTCTTTTCCCTCTTCCTCTTCTTGCTTACTCCGCCATAGTGGATGAAGAGTGAGAGCAACAAGGAATTTGAAATCCATAATTTGGATCCGGACACTGAGTACAATGGGACGATACACATCAAATTTTTCGACAAAACCAGCAAACCATATATGTTCCGAGTGAGAACATTGCCAGGTGAGTAGTTTCTTATTCTGAATGTGTGGCATGACCTTCAGTCTTCAGTGGTCTTTTCTTTTCCCCGCTGTACTGTACTGTGTTTTAAATTATCCCTTAAATAAGTAATGACCTTCGGGTATGGGGCGGGATAGAAATGTAAACAAACAAACAAACAAACAAACTTTCCCCTTGCCTCAGCAAGTAATCTCCCTAGCAGGGAAGCGAATATAACCGCCACCCGCGGCTCCCTTTCTGCTGCTGGCTTTCTCTAGTTTTAAAGACACCAAGTTCCCTTCCTTTGGAATCCCTGTAAAATAATAAATAGCACTGCAGACTCTTGGGTTTTTAAAACAACGTACTTATTATTTATTGGTTAGAATTGTGGAAGTAGTCAAGTCAGTAAAATAAATGAAATAAAATAAATATAATAGTCAGCAGGAACTCTCAAGAGAATAAATAACGATCTCTCAGTAACACACACAGGTTCAGGCAACCTACTCTCCCTAGGCTATATAGAAGTATATGTAGGTCCCTGTGAGGTAGTCAGTTTGGTCTACTGGTTAGAGAGCCAAACTCTTATCTGGGAATACCGGGTTCCATTCCGCCTTCCTCCACAAAGCCAGCTGGGTGACCTTGGTCTAGTCACAGCTCTCTTCTGAGCTCTCACAGCCCCACCTACCTCACAGGGTGTCTGGTGTGGGGAGAAGAATAGAAAAGCTTTGTCAACCGCTTTGAGTCCCCTTAAATGGATGAGAAAAGTGGGGTAGAAAAGCCAACTCTTCTTCTTCTTCCCTGCCTCTTCTTAGCCTAAGACGCTAATGAACAATGTGGAACTATCTTGGCAATTTCTCCCTCAGGATGCAGAGTGGTTTGACCCTGACCTCCCACCCAGAAAATCCCAAGCATAGAACAATTTCTTCAGATGTCAGTCCCTTTTATACTTCTGGCTGCCTGGCATGGCTTCACCTGATTGGCTGCCCTGTGGGCAACTCTCCCCCCTTTGGTATCCAAATTAGAGAAGTCTAGCCCCCTCAGCTTACCTGTTCTTATTATGGTTCCACAGTATAAATGTTAAATATAATACTGTAAATACATTTGCAAACATGTTACGTTAAATACAATAAACAGACCCCAGGCATCACAGAATGCTGTCTTCAAAAATGAAGCAGACAAAAAAGCAAGCAAATTACAAGGGGGGGGATCTTTCACTGGTAACCTGCTTTTGCAGAAGGTGACAATGGTTATATATCCAATTGTTATAAATATAGCATACTGGGATTAGGACTTCTAAAGCAGCCCTCCCCTTGAGCTGGGCCGTTTCTCTTTCAAAACCATATATAAAAAGGTATGTGTAAGCTTTTATGTATGTGAGTCTTAGGGATGTGCATGAATATTCATAATGTTCAAAATTCATACGAATTCCAATAAAATATTTTGATACATTCACATGAAGCTTCGTATGGAATCCATATGCTACTTGTATGCACTCATATGGGATCCATATGGGAATGAACATTTGCATCAAATTTGAATCCTACCACATCTGAAGACTAATTTTCTTGCGTTTGATTCGATACAGAACGAATACAAAAAAAAAATGTGCATATCCGCAGTGAGTCCAGCTGTTTTCAAAGACTATCTTCACACCTAAGTTTCAATCCAGCTTCAGTCCACTTTCACAGTAAGAAAACACATTAGCAAATTGGCCAATCATTTCCTTTCCCATTGCCTATCCCAAAGGTGAATTTTCTGAGTAAGATATTGCCAAAAGAAATAGCTTGTCACTTTGCCGACATGTTCTCTGTGGTCACACTTGAGGTTTAATCCAGCTTTAGTCCACTTTGAAAGTGGGAGAATACATCAGGAAAGTGGCAACCTGTTTTCTTCCAGTCTTAAATAACTCAGAAAATTCGCCTTTGGGATAGATAACATGGGAAGAAAATTATTTGTTACTGAAGCAGGATTCAACTCTGAACATGGACTGAAGCTGGATTAAACCTTAGGTGTGACTGGGTCTTAAGATAAACTCACTGCTAATAAGCCTATGATCACATGCAATTTAAAAAAATGCTTAGAGATGGTTTGCAGGTAGGACTGTCCCTAGTCTGCCCCTCCCCCTCCTCATGAACATTTTAAGCTAGAAAAGGTGGATTAGAGATGGAATGGAAGCACAAGGGCCACAGTCTACAGTTTCTAAAACACTTCTGAGATGCTGTTGTTGATTTTTTTTTTGCTAGTGTGAATTCAAGCTTCATCTGTTTTCTCTCCTCAGACAATACCTGGATGATTTATTTGCTTTGGGTGGTTCTACTTATGATGACAACGATCTTTGGGACACTCTATTGCCTGATTTACAAGTATGTGAAGCAGCACCCCGCCCAGAAGCCAGCATCATTGGTATGTAATTCTTGTGCTATGGGGGAGTATACTTTCAATGGGCCCTGGGTAGCTGAAGGAGTGCCCTCTCCCACATGCCTTTGCCCATGCGCTGAGATCTCAAGGAGAGGGCCTTATTGTAGTTTCTTCTCTCTCAGAGGTGCAAGGCACAGGGACATTCAAGAGGGTCTTTTCTGTGGGGGCCCCCCAGACTCTGGAACAGCCTCCATCTGGAGGTTCTCCAGGCACCGACTTTGTATAGTTTTTGGCACCTGGTTAAAATATATCTTTTCACCCAGGCTTTTGATGTTTAAGTAGCTTCCTTCATGTGCTGTCCTGCTAGGGAAGAGGGGTGGGGAGGGAGGGAGGGAGGGTTACATTTTAAAATATGTTTTAATATTTTATATATTTTATTATTTCTTGTTGTGACCCACTCTGTGACCTTTTAATGAAAGGTGGGATATAAATCTGGTTGGTTGGTTGGTTTGGTTTGGTTGGTTTGGTTGATTGATTGATTGATTGATTGATTGATTCTAGTTTACCAGACCAAAGCATACTAGAAGCCTCCCTTCTGCACACTGGTGTGGTCTATGGGAGGCCTCACCCACCTAGGCCCAACCAATTTCACCCTAGCATGCAGAATGGAAGCTCCCAGTATGTTTGCTATTCCAGCATACCCCATACAAAGGAAGTGCATGAGCGATTCCTCTGAGAAGTGTGAATCTATGGGAAATGCATTGTGGGTGTGTGTAAACAAGGCCTGGTGAGATGTGAATAAAGCCATTGACTTTGTCTACATACTAAGGATGTGCACAATTTTTATTTTTATTTTGTATTCGATTCGTATTGAATCAAATGCAAGAAAATTTGTATTCGTTCGAATAGATTCCCTTCGAATGTGGTAGGATTCCAATTCAATACAAATTCGATTTGAATCCCCAGTATAAATTGCATATGAATCCCATATAGGGATGAGCACAAATACTCTTTTTTGTATTCCATTTGTATCTAATCAAATGCAAGAAAATTCAAATAGATCCCCTTTTAATGTAGTGGGATTCAAATTCGTTATGAATGTTCAGTCCCACATGAAGCTTCATATGAATGTATTGAAACACTCCATTCAAAATCAAATGTCGATCTTCGAATGTGCCGACATTCAATTCAAGTACAAATGTCTGAATTTGGCCAAATTCATATGGATTTGGAATGTTACAAATATTCATGAGCATCCATAATCCCATACAAATCCACTACATACCCTCTCTGAATGGGACACTTCCCCGGTTCATGAATACAACGAAGCTTTGTACGAACATATCAAAACATTTAATTTGAATTCAAATGTCAATCTTTGAATGTGCCAACATTCGATTCGAATTTGAACGTCCAAATTCAGTTGAATTTGGCCGAATTTAGAAAGTTACAAATATTTATGCACACCCCTACCACATACTGTTTAACAGATACATGTGACAAAATGAAAACACAACAGGTGGTTTGCGCCAAGTGTACCATACAGTATTGGTGTGAGCTCACAAATAGGCTAGCTGGTTCTGCTGCTATATTATACCTTTTCTCCAGCTGTTGCCATTAGGAAAACGCTAGTAGTCAAGGACTAATTGTAATCCTTCTCCTCTAATAGGATTTTAAGGATACTTTGCACTTTCGGGCTCTTACGTTCGGCAAGGAGCATGTTCTGATCCCCTGTGATTTCCCAAAGCCTACCCAACTTGTGGCAGTGAAGGAAACAGCCCAGATAAGCCAACATCTTGTGGACATACAAGAAGACCAGAGGCCAGGTAGTCAGGCAGAATCCAGTTACCGGCAACAGGCCAAGATGCCATCTTTCCGGGCTGTCGATCAACCAGCCAATCAACCAGCTGATCTCCCCAGGCAAGGGTATGCTCCACAAGTAGCCACAAACCCTCTGCCATGGGCCCCAGATGACCAACCCACGAATGTACAATACGGAATATTCTTTGAGGGCTCCAAAAGTGCATCCTCTGTTGGCAGTGAGCCGTACAAAAGACAGAAGCCAGAACAAATCAAAAGACCATGGGAAAACAAGATCCAACCTCTGCTGGTCCAGGGAGACACCCAAGAAGTGCCACAAAGATTTCCAACTCTCCTGGAAGAGAAGGTACCTGAAAGCTCTGGAAGCTACAGGAAGCAGCCAACGGAACTGCTACCATCTCTGCTTGACGTCAACCAAGCCGCCATCTTGCAAGGTGACTTCACATCAACCGCGCTGTCGCCATCATTATTTTCTCCCTGGGCCCATTGCAGCTTTGCTCAGGAGGACCACTGGGGGCAGCAGTTGGCCTGGGATGCCTTGGCTTGGACTGACAACCAAGAGCGACCCTTGGAATTCCAGGCCATGGATTATCTGACTCAGGCAAAACATGGGCTGAAAAGTGCACCTGAATCCTTCCAACCAGCCCTGGCTGATTCAGACTCTGTTCAGAACAATGGACTATTCACAGGCTTTTTCAGAGACTTGGAACTGAAGCTACAGTGGGATCAGGGACCAGATGGAAATGCAGTGCTTTAGTAGTAGAAGAAGAGTTGGCTTTTCTACCCCGCTTTGCTCACCCATTTAAGGGGACTCAAAGCGGCTGGCAAAGCTTTTCTATTCTTCTCCCCACAACAGAACACCCTGTGAGGCAGGTGGGGCTGTGAGAGCTCAGAAGAGAGCTGTGACTAGCCCAAGGTCACCCAGCTGGCTTCCTGGGGGAGGGTGGAATCAAAGCTGGTATTCCCAGGTAAGAGCCTGGCTCCCTAACCACTAGACCAAACCAGACTCCAGCAGGGAAGGAAAGAAGACTATATGAGGTGGGCTATGGGAATTTTTCCATCAAAAATATTACTCAAAGGAGGAAAGTTCTGCAACCTGTTTGTGCTTCTGCCTGTCAAAGAAGAAACTGTGAGCCAGAGGTCAGAGAGGGTGGTGCTGGTTTGCTCTTTCCCCCTGAATCCCACACTGAAGTGGAGGAATTTGAAGTCTGCATCTTTATAAGCTACAACATACATCAGGATGTGTGACGACTCCCATCCCACCCCAAATATCTCATTTTGGGCCAAGGTGACTGAAAGATTGGTTGTTGTAAGCTCTTTGGACTTGCTCAGAGGAAGCTGGTTGCTCTGGTTTCAGGCACAGCTTTGCTATAGGAAGGGTTTTGGATGTCTGTGTCAATGGCCTGTATCAGGAGGAGAATGTGATCCTTCTGGTTCTCCTCTATCTTTACATAGCACCTGGTCGCGCTGTGCATCGTTGTTTAGATCAAGAATTAGGTGCGGAGTGTTAACAGCAGTTTTGCTTTACCTGTAGGACCTGTCCCAAAGAGAAACAGGTATTTCCTTGGCGATATTGCAGTTAAACTGTAGCCTGCCACACTGAGGTGTGCACAGAGCTGGGGCCTACTCCCACTACAGCCCCAAGTGCATGATTAGGGAACTTCTGGGGAAGAGCATCCACACCTTGAGGAGGCTGTTAGAGCCTCCAGGCGCCCCCCGCCTTCCCAGGAGTTCCCTAATCGTGCACTAGGTGTGGAGCATGAAATTGTGCTCTGCACCTTTACTAACCTTACCCAGGGACTTCCCTGGCACCTTTTACGGTGGCTCTGGGGTCATCTGTGGTGTCACGCAAACACGCTGGCATCTCAGATGACCATAGATGCGACTGTGGCTATGTGTGCACAGCGCATCAGCGTCGTCGTGGCAACGGCGCTGATGCTGACACAGTGGCGGAGGGTGCCACAACTAAAACGCCGGCACCCTGAAGAGGACCAGCCCTGGGATCGATCACAGGTGAGTGACTGATTGTGCAGGGCATGAGGGGGGAGTTACCTTGTGCTTGCAAGTGTGAGCGCTAGTTAATGTTGGGCGATTACATTCCTTTCCTATCCAGTGGACGGGAAGGGAAGTGCGAAATTGTCCCTGATTCTGTGTTCTGTTCCAAGACTGCCCGGCATTCTTCACTATTCTGCCTATAGGGGACACATAGGGGCTTGTTTTGTGTGCCCTATTCCCTGAGCACTCTAAAGTGGGTTGGGTGGTGTAGGATTGGTCCAGATCGGAGGTTTTAATTTAAAGCTTTAAAAGAAATAAGCAGGGAAAGCAGAGGAAGGGAAGAGATACTGCAGGGCTTTTTTTAATGCCATAAATGGTGCTGGTGGAACAATTTGAATGTTCAAAAGTCAGAATAGGTTGATTTTGTCTCCCGTTCAGAGAGAGTTCATTTTATTTCATGTCTAGAACACTCCAAATGTCCAGTTCTAACTCTGCAAGTTCCAAATTTGGAGCACTTTGTACACCTTTATGAACCACATCATCCCTCTCTGTCCTTGATGCTCCCAATAACTGTCTGGAGGGTCTTCATTATTTTCTTGGATCAAACATCCCGAAATCCGAGAGAACCCAAGCAATTACTGTCCAATCGATTTCCTCAATGTGGTTAGCAATATTTATACCATCCTTTCTTTTTGGCAGAAGCTTGAGAATAACTTGCAACATAACAAGTAGGATTTTGAGCCAAGGTGGTTGATGAACAATCCAATGACACAATATTGAGAAATGGGATAGTAGGCCTGATTGGGCAAGATGGGACAGGTGGGGAAACAGGGATGGGTTTTTTTGTATTTGATTCATATTGAATTGAATGCAAGAACATTTGTATTCATTCAAATAGATCCCCTTTGAACATAGTAGGATTTGAATTTCATACAGATGTTCAATCCCATATGAATCCCATATGAATGCATAAAAATCCCATACAAACTACAAACAAATGTATTGAAACGTTTGATTTGAATTCAAATGTCAATCTTCGAATACAAATGTCAGTCTTCGAAAGTGCAATCATTTGAACTCAAATGTCAACCTTCAAATGAGCAAAGATTCGAATTCAAATGTCAACCTTTGAATGTGCGAACATTCAAATTCAAATGTCAACCTCTGAATGTGCAAACATTTGAATTCAAATGTCAACCTTTGAATGTGCAAACATTTGAATTCAAATGTCACTCTTTGAATGTGCGAACACTTGAATTTAAATGTCAACCTCTGAATGTGCGAACATTCGAATTCAAATGTCAACCACGGAATGTGCAAACATTTGAATTCAAATGTCACTCTTTGAATGTGTGAACATTCAAATTCAAATGTCAACCTCTGAATGTGCAAAAATTTGAATTCAAATGTCACTCTTTGAATGTGCGAACATTCAAATTCAAATGTCAATCTTTGAATGTTCAAACATTTGAATTCAAATGTCAATCTTTGAATGTTCAAACATTTGAATTCAAATGTCAACCTCTGAATGTGCGAACATTTGAATTGAAATGTCACTCTTTGAATGTGCGAACACTTGAATTCAAATGTCAACCTCTGAATGTGCAAATATTTGAATTGAAATGTCACTCTTTGAATGTGCGAACGCTTGAATTGAAATGTCAACCTCTGAATGTGCGAACATTCGAATTCAAATGTCAACCTCGGAATGTGTGAACATTCGAATTCAAATGTCAATCTTTGAATGTGCAAACAGTTGAATTCAAATGTCACTCTCACAGGTCTATCAGTAGACTTGTTTAAATGGATCTACTGGTGACTCCAATCAGGACCTTCCTGATCATGATTATGCTCCATCTAATCCAGTAGGGGTGTGGGCTGATGAGCCCCAGAACAGTCCATGGGCTTCTATTGAGGATTAACAGCCAATGCAGAAAAGCTTTGATAAATCAATGATATTGGCAAGAAAACTGCATGGAGGTGGCCATGGGGGCACTACAATTTAGGGATATGCACAAATGTTCTAAACATTTGAAATTCAATCAAATACTATTGAATGTGGACATTTGAATTCGAATAGAATGTCTACACATTCAAATTTAAACATTCAAATGAATTTTAAATGTTCCAAAACATTCATTCGAATTTTTCAAAACATTCAAATGTACATATTTGTATGTACTACGTAAGTATATGTATGAATTTCATACATATCTCTATGCACTTGTGCTGATAGTACAGGATGAAAACAGGATGGATACGGGATAAAACGGGATGTGTACAAAATGTGTACAGATATGCATAAAGCGTACAAATGTTGTTGACATTCGTATCATCAGATTCAAATCTAACATTTGAATGAATAGATTCAAATGTATTCAATTCGAATTGGATTTTGTTGCACATCCCTACCACAGTTTGACCCATCATTTGAAGCTGCATGTTGCAAATATTTGAGGGCCGTTTTCATGCGTTGATAATTGAATATGCAATGTATTTATACTTTACTAATAAATCTATTTTGATGTTTAATTTCCTGACTTTTAATTTCAAAACTTTTGGAGTGTTGGTCCATCCCCATGTTTTCTGGGACTCGTCAGATACCTCTAAAAGTTCCAAAAGAAGAACATGGGTTTCTTGCTTTAGAATCCTAATTGCCCAGAGAAAGTGCTCTGTCCCAAGAGTGCTCGCTATACAAAAACCCCGCTTTTCCAAAAAAAGAAGCTAAGAGCAATTACTCAATTTGTTCTCTGAATCAGTGAGGAAACATTAAGATTATGATGAGACACAGCAAGAAAAAAAGCACCACTTCAGCTGCCTCAGAGAAGGCTTTGAGGTGGGATTGTTCATACACCAGACTCCTCCCTGCTCTCCTCAACATTCTGTGCTAGAAAAGGTGGATTAGGGAAGGGATGGGAACAGGAGGGCCACACATGGTCTCTCTGAGGTGCCTGTGAGGTACCCTTTTTGTTATATCTGGTCACAGCCTGAGAGGAATTCGGGGTGGGATTATTCACACACCAGTCGGTCCCTTCCCTCTCTCTTGAACATTCGGTGCTAGAAAAGGTGGATTAGAGAAGGGTGGGGAACAAGACGGCCACATCTCTGAGGTACCTGTGAGATGCCCCTTTTGTTATGTCCGAACACAGCTTGAGAGGGCTTCAAGATGGGATAGTTTACACAAGAGTATGCCCCCCCTTTCCTTAATGTTCCATGCTAGAAAAGGTGGATTACAGAAGGGTGGGGGACATGAAGACCACACTCTGTCTCTCTGAGGAGCCTTTGAGGCACCCCTTTTGTTATGTCTGACTGAGCACTTAGTGGGATATGCACACTGTTTCCTCCACCGCCGTCCTTTAACAAGCAGCTGCTGGCTCATCTTTAGCTCAGCCATCTGTTGGCTTTTTTCTTTCCACAGAACAACAGAGTGCCCTCTGCCCCCTGCCAGGCGCGACGTTCCAAGCCCCTGATGTGGGATGCTTTTCTGAGCCACTGCCCAGGGATCCCATGTCAGTAACATGCCAGGTGACGCCACGACGGCCGGTTATTAAATGCCACAGCAGCGACACACTTGAGGCACTGAACGATCAGTGGGGAATACCTCAGAGCCAAAGGGGTGAAAACCTGCATCGACAGAAGACGCAGAGGAGACATTCCTGTAGCCCTCAATCCCACCCCACCAAATTTAGCACAGCGGGGCTGCATTCACACCTGATTTTTAATCTAGTTTCAGTCCACCTTCAGAGTGGGAGAAGACAATAACAAAGTGAGCAGTCAGTATCTTTCCACGTTATCTAACCCCAGAGTGGGTTTTCTGAGTTAGATGATGCCGAAAGAAAACAGCTTGTCATTCTGAAAGTGGACTGAAGCTAGATTAAAAACTAGGTCTGGACTTAGCCCGGGATAATCCACTTTTATTATTTTTGTTTTCATTGCTTTATGTTGAACCCCAGGGTGTTTTTCCACTGTCACTAAAAGTACCCATTAAGTACCCATTAATGGGTACGTAATGGCATTTTTGTACCCATTAATGGGTACTTAATGGGTACTTCTAGTGACAGTGGAAAAACACCCCCAGCCTGTGATGACAGGCCAAGAGCAGGATAAACATCTAAATAACAAATAACAATATTAAAATAAATGGTCTTTTTTAAAGACAAAAATAGAGTCTGCAGTTCATATCCCCCCCCCCCTTTGGTCTGACAACGGATACTATTAATGCTTCTGACTAGAGAAGGGGTGGAAAGATCTTGGTTTAGCCACACAGGGCAATGCTTGGAGATCATAAATCTTGGATGGTTCTTTCTATTGTCATTGAAGTGACGTGAGATAATTCTATATTTAAGGCTACAGGGGTGGGCAGTTTAGTCTTGCAAGCATTCTTGTGGGGACAGACATTCTTAATGCCAACAGGCACGGGGAAAGGCATCTTCTTTTGTGCTTTATCGCTCTTCCTTGGGACTAGCTGCTTTGGTTTTTCTGGACAGGAGGGCATCACTCCGCAACAGAAGCAGGTAGGTGACCCCAAGCGCCAAAGGAAGGTACGTGGTTGTTTTTGCCTTCTCTTCTAAACATCACCAGCGCCTCACTTTCTGAGGGTTCGGCAAGAGATATGCTTGGAGTGGGTTCCTATTTTACCTTACTGCCCTCGAATTTTGTTTTATAAGGATACAGTTTGCACAGTTTTGCACTTAGAAAAATGGTAGTTTTGCACCAAGGAGAATTTAAGAATGATGCAATCACAGAGCTGGGTTAGTGGTTAGTCCAACCTTTGGGGAATAGAAAATTTAAGTCCCGCAAAAGTGCCCAGATATCAGCAGTAACTAGGAGCAGGGATGTGTTTGAAGGGGGTTTTTGGCATTCGATTTGTAACAAACTGGATGTTAGAAAATTCGTATCCATTCAAATAGTTCCCCTTCGAATGCGATAGGATTCTATTGGATACCAATGTATTTGAACAAATTCGTACGAATATCTGAAACGAATGCATATGATCCTGGATACGAATCCTATATGAACACATACATATCAGATACGTATCCTATACGTATCACATATTGGATAGGGGTGTGCACAAATAGAATTTTTGACATTCAGTTTGATTCGAATTGAATATGCAAATGTTTGAATTCATACAAACAGAGAAAAAACAATTTATTTGTATTTGAACCAATTTGAATACATTTGTATCCATTCATACGAATATTTGATTCATATTTGATGATACGAATGTCAACAACGTTTGTATGTGTCCATGCGCATCCGTACACATCCATGCGCATTCGTTCCCATCCCGTTTTTATCCCATATGCATCCCATTTTCATCCCATCCCCATGTGTTCCTTACCTGCCTAGATGTGAATGGAGGGAATCTATCCCCTCGTGTCCTAGCCTTTGTGCACTAGTGCATAAAGGCCTCAGATGCCAGCTATTGATTCCACTATATTTGGATATTCCAGAATAAATCATGGAATAAGTAGCTGACATCTAGATTCAGTTCAAATTGGATTGCAACACATATCTGCAGAAATCCCAATATAGTCTTGGGATAATCCATCAAAAATGTGTTATATAGGCATGACGGAAAATCCAGCTCTGACTCCAGGTTTTCCAAGATGCTGGATTGCTTACCTTCTCTGTCATTTCTTCGCAGAATCTCTGCTCTTGCAAAAGTACCTGGATGTAGGCGGCATCTGGCACTATTGCAAGAGCAGTGATTCTATGAGGAAGTGATAGGCATAGTGAGAGCCCAGGATTGTCTTGGGATTCCCTCCTGCCACCTGGCAGGGGAGACAAGCAGTGCCTGGAGTACCCTACGATGGCAATTCCATGCAGTTTCATTGGCAAGACCACAGAAGTGGTTTGCTATGCTTCCTTCTAGACTGTATTGCAACAAGGTGTGGACCTGGTCTATGATGCAAAAATGCTTTTTCCCAACATGCACCTTGCTCCTTTCTCTCATCTGGTCTCAGTGGCAGCCAACTTGTGTGAGAGCAGCTGAATGTTGCTCCCACTGCTGAAAGCTACTTTGGGAGCTTGCTTTGAACCACATGGACTTCAAAGGAAGCTCAGAGACCAGCTTGCTTCGGGGGGGGGGGAGGGGATTCCGACTGTGCTCACTCTCCCCGGACAACATTGCAACAGTAGTCTCATGCATGGTGTGGAAAAGGTAGATAAAGAAAAGTCCTTTTCTCTATTATGCAGCATTAGGACCAGGAGGTACTTTATGAAGTTGATGGGGAGGAGACTGAGGACCGACAAGGGGTAGTATCTTTTCACCCTGAAGGTCATCAGTCTGGGAAATTTACTATCAGGAAAGGTAGGAATGGCTTTATGAAAAGTTTAGACAACTTCATTGAGGACAGGTGCATCAATGGCTAGTAGACTGAATACCCAGGTATCACCTCCAGGTTGGAGAACAAGAAGGATGCCTCTAAAACCCATCTGCAGGGATTCCAGAGCAGGTGAAGGTTTTGCTCTTGTCTTCTCCTTGGGATGCCCAGAAGCAACTGGTGAGCCGTTGTGTGCAGCAGGAAGCTAGACTAGATGGTTTGTGGCCTGATCCTGAGGGCTCCTCTTATGTTCCTATGTTCTTATACCTCCTTCTTCTCCCTGTCCAAAAATTATTGTGAAATCCTGACAAAAAGCTACAAAGCTGGCTCAAGAGAGATGGAGAAGACTCAGCGTCTCTTCTTACAAAACATATGTTCTCAGCTCCTGGACTCCCTGTCCTCTGCTAAATCACCCAGCAGTATGTATCAAGGTACAGCAGATCCCTTGAGCCGAAGACATTTATCAACATATGTCAATGGAGCTTACTTGAAGGTGCTTTTAGCTGCCTTGCCATCTACTAGTGAGTATAGTGTAGAATAGTGGTGAGAGCACCTGTCTGGGGCCAAGGAGTTCCTGCCCCAGATTCCTCACTCTGCCATGAAAACTCATGGGGTGATCTAGGACCAGTCACTGCCTTTTATGCTAACTCCAAAGGGGGCCTTTCTGCCCTTGGCCTTATTCTGGATCATATCTCAGAACGGGGAACAGCTATCCACATGCTAGCGCAGACTATGGGAGACTCCAGGGCCCTGGTCACACCTATATAAGACAGGATGTCCTATTTGTAATTCAAACTGAGGTCGTACCAGCTCTGTTCACACCTAGATCATTGTAGGTTGTTCTCAGGCCGTCCTCGCTTTGGGTCACATCAGTCACAGCGTTCTCCATGACCAACCTGAGCCTCCTCCATGGAACACTTGGCTCTCCCCAACTTTTGCTGGATCAAATCTACCTTCATTCTTATTGGATGCCATTGGGTCACTCAAGGGAGGCCTGGTGACACTTCACGATTTTATAGAGTATAAATTGACCTCTTACTCTTCACAAGAAAACCGAACCATGATAGGAGAGACTTCTAAAAACTGGCTTATCCCCCTGTCTATACGAAATTTCTTTCTTCAGTTACAAAGAACGGGAGGTGGTGCTCGCGATCTTACTCCATTTGAATATCTGATTCTCAAAGATAAGGCTAGAGAAAAAGGTATAACTTCACTAATTTATAAAACCTTATTGGAAAGCAGTAGCAGAGAACTCCTGAGTTTAAAGGGCCTTTGGGAACTAGACTGTGATATAAATGTTAGCAGGGAGGAATGGCTCAAGATACCAAATAAGATATATTCTTCTTTTAAATCACAAGCCAAAAGGGAACTTTCTTCTAAGGTCCTATTCCGGTGGTACTATACTCCCCTTGCTCTTCATAGAATTAACAATAATCTCTCTCCCATGTGTTGGAACAATTGTGGAAACGAGGGTACTTATCTACACATGCGGTGGCAATGCCCCAAGGTTGAAAAATTCTGGAAAATAATTCAAACAATACTTTGTGAAATTACATCCCAGAATATTGTGCTCTCCCTGGCTATAGTTTTTTTTATTATGTTTTAAGGATGATTCAGTACCTAAATGTAGCAGGGATTTGATTAGGTCTATGATAACAGCCACTAAGGCTGAAAGAGCACTCCATTGGAAGAACCCCGATCTTCTGTCAAAGGAGAAATGGATCACCCATTTATTGTTCAGGCCCAGGTCAATCCTGCTTTACGTCCCTCTGCTTCCTTTTCTCTTTCAGCTATAAAATATAAATTACTATCTTTGTTCCTGGATTTAATGATTTAATTCTTGTATACATGAGAAACAACACTGTAACACAGAAACTGTTATTCAAATGTCTTCAGGCAATGTAGTTAATGATCGATTTTCTTATTATTTGTTGGCTGTTATGTTGTTTGTTGTTTGTGGACTGTTATGTTTTTTATAATTTCAATTAAAAAATTTTTTTTAAAGGGAGGTGAGGATGTGTGTTTGCGGTCATTTTTAAAGCCTGTTCCCCCATCTCTAACCATTGACAAAATATCCATCTGCCAGCTACAAAAAGCCACTTTACTGGGGTCTGCTCGCATAATTCGCCGATACATCATGCAGTCCTAGGCACTTGGGAAGTGCCCGACTAGTGATATAATATGAAATCCAGCAGAGTGATCTTGTTTGCTGTGTGTAATTGCTGTTTTTACATCATCATCATCATCATCATCATCATCATCATAATACATTTGCATAAAAATGGTAGATAGAGAAATCATACACATAAACTGAGAAGTGGAGGTTCCTCACAAACTCCACACGTGTGGCTCTCCCCTAGACATTGGATGAAAGGAAAAACTGGCCCCACCCACCACCACAGCACGGTTCAGCCTCCTTTAGCACATCCCCCAACTCCCACTGAGGAAGCAAAGATGGCCTGGCATGCCAGGACAGGCTGAGTCCTCTGGAAAAGACGACTCCAGTTAAAACAGTCTAATGGGGGTAGGGCAGCTTGGAAAACAAATTGAATAAAAATAATGTGAGTAACATGACAAGAAGACAACCTGAAGTCATCTTGAACTAAAGGTGTGACCTGGGCCGATGTGAGACAGGATGCTGGACTAGATGGGCTGTTGAACGATCCAACAGGGCTCCTCTTGTGTTCTTATGACAGTGTCTGAAGAACGTCTTCCAAATTCGCCTTTCTTAGCTGCCATTTCTTTGAGAAAACAAGTCTTATTGGACCTTTGGAAACTGGTATGCTGCATGAATGGGAACCTTCCCCAGTCAGAGCGTAGCTGAAACAAGAGTGATAGGAACACATGGGCTGTTAAGTCTGAGCTTTATGTATCTGCTGCGACAGTTTAACACATGGGCTATTTTCAAACCCTCTACTTGCATTCATGTGTAAACAATTTATTATAAGTATTATCCTCAGATGTTCCAATTAAAATAGAAAATGTCTCTCCCACATGCTCCATCTGCTTTCTCCATGTGCCTTAGAGTTGTGCATCTGTCACATTCCAAAATCTAAGCAATGTCTACTTTTTGGAACATGTTTTTCAGATCATTATCTTTCTACTTGGTAGGGAGACCCAGGTAGGACAGGGGAAACTTGCAAATGCTGCAACAAAGGCTGTGGTCACACTTAAGGTTTAATCCAGATTCAGTCCACTTTCAAAGTGAGAGAATACATCAACAAAGTGACCAGCAGTTTTCTTTCAGGGTGAAATAACTCAGAAAATTCACCTTCGGGATAGAAAATTTGGAAAGGAAATTACTGGTCACTTCTCTGATGTGTTCTCTTGCTTGGAAGGACTGTAGTCACACCTAAGGTTTAATCCAGCTTCAGTCCACCTTCAGGCCAAGAGAACACATCAGCAAAGTTACCAGTAATTTTCTTTACACATCATCTATCCCTTAGGTGAATTTTCTGAGTTATTTAACACTGAAAGAAAACAGCTGGTCACTTTGCTGACGTATTCTCTCACTCCAAAAGTGGTCCAAAGCTGGACTAAATCTTAAGTGTGATCACAGCCAAGGTGGACTGAAGCTGGATTAAACCTTAGGTGTGATCACAGCCAAAATGTCAGGACATAAATTTTCCACTTCAAGGTTCCAGCCAGCCCGGATCTCCTTCATATTCCATTCTGTTCTCCCACAGGCTCCTTTTCCCCTTTTCTTTTTCTTCTCTGACAAAGATGTTCCGTTTTCCGATTCCTATTCAGAGGGTTTCCTTCTTTTTTATATATTTGCATGAAACCCAGGCCCAGATTGACAGCTTCATCTCCATATGATGTCTAAAACTGGGTTTATGGAATATTCCATGGTTTGTGTTCTGGCAGGTAGGACTCCTCTGAGAGGTAGCATTCCACCATGGAAACCCGACTCTTTTTCCATCACCGAGAAGAGGAGCAAAAGGAGGAGAGGCGTCAGAATTTGCAGATGACCTCCTCAACCCGGAAATCAAAGTTCAGGACAAGGTAAATGAAAGCGTGAACAGAATGACAAAACCTGTATTAAGGCTGTAAATGTAAGCAGGGAAGGAAACTCATGGGCCCGGGTCACATGAGACCCAGTCAGGTCAGCCTATTAATGAATTTGAATTGTACTCGTACCAGTGCTGGTCAGACGTGGATAGATAGAAGCCAACCCCACCTTCTACAGAGTTTGGCCTCGCGTCCCTCCACCCAACCCTTGGCTCCCCCCCTCCCCGCCTTTGCTACACCACATCTATCTCATTTCCGACTGGATGTCATTCACGTCACTCAAGGGAAACGAGGGTGTGTGTTTGCAGTTCTTTTTTAAAGCCTGCTCCCCCACCTCCACACGCACCCATCCTTTTTTATGTATAAAAAATAATATTTTTGTAAAAACGCTAGAGAGGGGAATCATACCCCTAAACTGAGGGCAGGGGGAGGTGCCTCATGAACTCTGCACATGCCAATTGGCCAACGGAAATACTGGGCGCCACCCACCACAACACCGTTCTACCTCTTGTATTATCTTTTCAGTTTATTCATACTTTTGTGTTTCTTCCTCATAACTCCTTGTGCTCCCACATGCCACAGTGAAGAAGAAGAGACATTCTCCAAAGCAGATTTGTCTATAGCATCTGCCCTTGCACTGACCTCAGAAGTGTCATGGTAAGTTCAATAGTTCTCTTGATCAAAATTCTCAAAGATTCTTAGGGTTACATCTGAGGAAGGGGTCAAGGAGGAGGAGGAGGAGGATTGGCTTTCCCACCCCACTTTTCTCACCCATTTAAGGGGACTCAAAGCAGCTGACAAACTTTCTGTTCTTCACACAGCAGATACCCTGTGAGGTGGGTGGGGCTGTGAGAGTTCAGAAGAGAGCAGCGACTAGACCAAGGTCACTCAGCTGGCTTCATGGGGGAGGGCGGAATTGAACCGGGTATTCCCAGATAAGAGCCGGCTCCTTAACCACTAGGGATGTGCATGAATATTCAAAGGTATTCGAAATTCAATCAAATTCATCCACATTTTGACATTCGAATTTGAATCAAATGTCCATAAATTCGAATTTAAAGATTCAAACAAATTTTGTATTTCAGATCTATTCATTCAAATTATCCGGACTTCCGTATGTGGACGGGTTCATACATGATGCGTACTTGCAGATATGCATTTTTCCGCATCCGAACACATTTGTACAGATCCGTATGGGAATAAAACGGGTTGCATACAGGATAACTATGGGATGCATACGGACGTGTATGGATGCGTACGGGTTGCATAATGATGCATATGGGCACATATGAATGTTGTCGAATTATTTTCAGATGGGTAAATGAATTAATCTTATTGACTGGAACACTGAGATGTGCAAAATTTGGTTCATGCTTGAAAAATTGAACAAATAGTTTGTGTCTGAAGCTGTTTGCATTGAACTGCGCATGTAGTGGCTTGAAACCTGGAAATTCGAGCAAATCCAACAAGCCCACAACTCACAAATGTGAACAATTTGACTGAAGACTTTGTGTTTGCTGTGTTTTTGCCCTTAAGAAGGGCTATTTTTTATGGGAAAAAAAATATATCTTTTTGTTCTTGAACAAGTTTGGAATCAAATACAAACAACCATTTAATTAAATGGTTTGTCGTTGAGCCAAACAAATGGATGTTTGATTTAGGGATGTGCGTGAATGCAGTTTTTGGGATTTGATTTGATTCTAATCTCAAAGATTCAGTTTAATTCAAATCTGTTAAATTTGAATTTATCCAAATTCGATTCGAATTAAGCAAATTCAAATCTATTTGTTCGAATTTTTCATTTGAATTTGCACTTATGAATGTCAACAACATTTGTAGATGCCCATACGCATCTTCCCCGGGTCAGTACACATCCATACGCATCCATACATATCAGTATGCATCCTGTAGTTATCCCGTATGCAACCCGTTTTCATCCCGTATGGATTCATACAAATGCGTAAGGATGTGGGAAAGATGCGGATCTTCAAGTACGCATTGTGTACAAACCCATACACATGCGAATGTCTGAATAATTCGGATGAATAGATCAAAAACTTGAAATTCTAATCAAAACTTTAAATTCGAATTTAAGGACATTCGATTCGAATTCAAATGTTGAAATTCTGTTGATTCGAATATTCCTGCATATCCCTAGTTTGATTTGAAATGATTCATGAACATCTCTAGTACGAATAGTTTCATCTCTCCCACCCACTGTTTTATATCATGTTTTTATACAATAGATTATTTCCTTAGTTTTACATAGGCTCTGGTCCCACCTTCACCTTTAGACCCTCAGTCCATCTTCACATCTGACTGCTCACACCTTTTCATTTCTACCCATTTTATTCATGGACTTTCTATACTGTTTCCTTTCCTCAGGCAAACCAAGATGAGGCGGGAGGCTGCTATTCTGGAGCTAGAGAAGAGGGGAGAAAAGCAGATTTGGTTTGGGAATGAGATGGAGAAGTTAGAGAAAGCTGTCATTAAACACTGTCGATACCTGAGAGTGAAGGCTGACAAAAAAGCCCTTCGAAGAAAGGTAAGAGGGAAAGCGTTACAGCTGGGCCCTTAGAAAAGGTTGTCTGAAGTGAAGTCTTGGAAATAAATGTGCTTTTTTCTTCCCATCTAGGGGCCTGTTCACACTTACATTCATAGGATGGTATAACAATGAGTGCTTCTGCACCTGCTGCCGAAAAACGGATCTAAGGCCCTGTCCCCAAAAGACTTATTAGCCCCTCTCGGCTTCCTCTGCCGTCACTCTGTTATAGCTGACTTTTAAAAGTCCCCTCCACTTCCGGAATAAGCGTCCCCATGGTAGCCGCGATCTAAACAGACTTTCCGTCCCCATGGTGGCCGTCTTCTCTTTCCGGGCATCTTATTCCCCCCACCCCCTCTCTTGTTAAAAGGAAAAATAGCCAGATCTCCGTCTCCTGAAACGGTTTCCCGCCCCTAGCAAAGGCAGATGATCGCTCATTCATTCACTTTCAGCACTTACTTTCACTCAGTTCTCTGTTAGAAAAGGCTTTCTGCCCCGGCAAAGTCAGCGGCTGCAGGCATCGGCAGCGCGATCCTTCGCTCATTCTCTTTTCAGGCTTTCACAGATCACTTGATAACAATGTTGCAATTCTGAGCAATTCTGGCTCTTTTTACAAAGGAAAGGAAGCGACCTGCTGCATTTCTCAGATGTGTGAATGCTTTTTGGCTGTGTGTGCAGGCAAGCAATCCCCGCCCCTTTTGCCACGGAGCGTCCTCAAGGCAGATATAGCGAGCAAAACCCGCGAATCGCCGAAAGAGCGCTGGAACTCTTCTTTAAAGTGCACGTATTTTATCGCGGGTGTCTCACTTTCCTAAGCTCCCTAAGCGCCTTGTAAAGCCTGGAATGGGGCCGCTCAGAGGCAAAAGAAGAGTTCCAGCAGACTTTCAATTGCATGGGGACAGGGCCTAAAAAGATCTATTTTTCAGCCATCTGTTCTTCTGAGGATCTGTCACATGCGTGGGGCAGCCACGGCAAGGCCGGATCGGGCAGCTGGATCACCCGGGTGCTGCGCGGAAGCACCCAGGGCCAAAGGCAGCCGGATTCCCACGCCGCCGACACTGCCCTTGGAGCCGCGGGACTGGAGCATGCAGCTGCCAGTCATCACAAGTTTCCGGTGGCGCGTGGCCCACCCAGGAGGGCAGAAGGAGGCAAACCAGCCTGCTTCTGCCCTCCCCAAGATGGCGGCCGCTGGCACATCTGGCCTTCGCCTCTCCATGTGCGGAAGCATCCTGCTTCTGAAACAGATTGAGGCAAAGGGCTGGATGAAGACCTAATATTTCAGGTCTTCCTGGAGACCTGATCTTTCGGCAGCAAGACCTGATTAAGAATGGGTCTTGCCTGCTGATGTGCGGAAGCGCCGCCAAAAAGAGACCCAGATCCAGCCTCCAGTGCAGAAGGCAAGTTTATATGTTGTCTGTATGTGTGTCTAATGTGTGTTTAGATGTGGTTTAAGGGTCTGTGCGGAAACACCCATTATCATCCCATCTGCACTTCAAGCACTGGGGCATTCCTGAATTTGACGACCAGCGCATGAAGTGTGGATGGTCATTCCCAGCCCAACCAGATCTCCATGGCAACGACAATTTCCACTCCATGACAGGATGTTGCCATGGTGATTGTGACATGGCCCATGATTGGACAGCTGGAGCTGTGCTCCCCTGCTCCCCACACTGAGTTCACATCCAGAAGAGGGTGTGAATGCTGCATTCAGGAGTGACCGAGAGCTCACCAGCAGCTCCCGGTGAGGATTTGTGGAGATGTTTTACTTCTCCACAGCCTTGGCAGATAAGGGCTGGTTCCAGACACTCCTACACACTGGAGGACAATGGTGGCGCTACTGTGAGTGACTGTATCTCCCCCAAAATGAACAGAACCACTTGGGAAGGGTAAATGCAGCAAAGATCTTAATAATCATATACAATCAGAATTAAAATCAAGGATGGAGGAAACAAGCAAGCGTTCCCTCTTGAAAGATCTGGGTAAAAAAAGATGGGTCCATAATAAGGAAAATTTAATTACTGTAATTTTAGAAATTGCTTCTCAATTCTGTGCATATAGAGAACATTGTGCAAAGGGTGAAGGGCTGGAAGGTAGAAAATTCTGAAAATTAAGATAGTAATAATTAGGTTAAACTCTCAAGTGGGAGAAGAAAACGAAGAATTGGCTTTTCTACCCCACATTTCTCACCCATTTAAGGGGACTCAAAGCGACTGACAAAGCTTCTATTCTTCTCCCCTCAACAGAACACCCTGTGATGTAGGTGGGGCTGTGAGAGCTCAGAAGAGAGCTGTGACTAGCCCAAGGTCACCCAGCTGGCTTCATGGGGGAGGGCGGAATCGAACCCGGTATTCCCAGATAAGAGTCCGGCTCCTTAACCACTAGACCAAAGAAGTGTTTCACAAGTTACCTGAACGTTGCTAGACTTAAATTGTTACTTTATTTTATATTGAGCTGTAATTAGGGATGCGAACAAATGTTCACAGCATTTGATATTTGTACAAATTCATATGAATTCCGACACTTGTATACAAATCAAATACAATGACATTCGTACACTGACATTTATATTTGTACTAATGATTCAGAATGTTTGTGACCAGGGGAGGTGGGACAGCAGCTGCACCAGCCACATCTATAATGGACCCAGAGTGCATTTAACATGGGTTGAGATTGGATTCAAGATGGATTCAGAACAGATTTGATCCTTTCAGAGCAGATATGTTACAGGATACGCACTGGATATGTATCGGATACATATTGGATACGTATGCATTCATATTGGATATTCATGCAAATCTGTATGAATATATTCATATTGAATAGAATCCTACCACATTCGAAGGGGATCTATTCAAACAAATATGAATTTTCTTACATCCAATACAAATTGAATACAAAAAAATCCATTTGGGCATATCCCTAGTTATGTTTTCTGCATTTTTGAAGGGGCCAGGGAGTGTTATGATTTCTTTAAAATTCCAAAGTGCATTGGGTTGTCTTCCAAAAAAGCAGTAATAGTAATAGTAAAATAGCCATTTATATTAGCAATAGCAAGGATAATAATAGGGTCTTCACCAGCTTCTCCACTCAGAGGTCTGGAAGTGTTGCATGATTTTCTGGCAGCAGGAAACAGAAGAGGGCAAAGAGTTGCCTCCCTCCATTCCGGCAGATGTATTTATAGACCACCAAGATAAAGAAGTTCTGAATCTTTCTTTGTTCTTGCTTGTAGGCTGAAGCAAAGGCACAGCTGGAGAAAGAAGTCATGGAACTCCTGTCTGGCCGACCACCCATGTTCTGGATCCCCCTTCGGGCTCACGCAGTTTGGGAAAAGATGAGCGTCAAACTAGAATGCACAGTCCTGGCCAACCCTCAGCCAGAGGTGACCTGGTAAGTAAGGAAGGAAGGAAGGAAATTAACACCACTTCTGGGACACCCTACAGTGTGGTCCATGTACTATCTAGTAGACCAGCAAATGTACTAGGAGCCTCCTCCTACATTATGCACATTCTATGGTTTTAAGGAGATGCCTACTACAATCCTGTCTCCATTTTCAATGGTAGGAGTTGCCCACCCCCATGGACACCACTTTGTCCCCCTTTCCGGTGGGATTGATGGTGGAGGCACCTTCATTGCAAGATGGTTGATCCTGCCTTGCCCGAGGAGGCACAATTGTGCTTCTTTCTGTGATACCTCCTCCACCCACTCCAACTCCACCTAGAAGTGGAGATACAGCCTCAGGGTCCATCAATACCTAAGTTTTAACTCAACTCCAGTCCACCTGCAGAGGGAGAGAATGTATCAGTGAAGTAATGAGATGTTTTCTTTCAACATTATCTAACTCAGAAAATCCACCTTTTGCTTGGAGAACATGGAGAGAAATAATCACTTTGTTGATATGTTTACTCACTCTGAAGGAGGATTAAAACTGGACCAAAGCCTGGGCTTAGATGGGCCCTTCATTCATCAAAAATATGCACAACGATACTTTCTGTGAACCTTCCAGCATTTAACTTAATAGTATCTGTTTCCATTACTTTTCCAAAGACAGGAGAACTTAGAATCATAGAATGGTAGAGTTGGAGGGGACCTCCTGGGTCATCGAGTCCAACCCCCTGCTCAAGGCAGGATCTCCTAAACCATCTCAGACAGATGGCCGTCCAGTCTCTGCTTGAAGACCTCCATCGAAGGGGAACCAACCACCTCCCGTGGCAGCCTGTTCCACTGGTTGATCACTCTTACTGTTAGAAATTTTTTCCTAACATCTAAACTAAATCTTTTCCCCTGCAATTTCACCCCATTGTTTCTAGTCCTTCCTTGAGAGAGTGAGAACAGGGCTGATCCCTCTGCCCTGTGACAACCCTTGAGGTATTTGTAGACAGCTATCATGTCTCCTCTCAGTCTTCTTTTTGATAGATCCAGATCCTAAAGCCTACATGTACAACTCTCTTGGTCCTTAACTTAAAAATTAAAAAATTAAAAAGCCCCAGACTTCTTACTTTTCTTCATCAGGGACTTTCTCCAGCATCCTGATTAGTGTTCTGATTACGCATAACAAATTCTGTCCTCACACCTGCCTTGTTTACTTCCTTGACTAGGTATAAAAATGGAATTCGGATTGACCCCCGCCTCACTCCAGCAGGGAAATATAAGATGAAGAACGAGTTTGGGATGATCACGTTGGACATCAGCAGGTAACAAACTTGATCAAATTGTAACCCATTTGGATCCCATGATTAAGGCTACATCCAGACTTGGGAATACTCCACATCACGGGGCGTGGGAGTCACACCTGATGCCCAGTTCTTCGTAGTTTACCTACTGCGGAATGACGAGGACTTATTCTGCAGTATCAGGTAAATTCAAAGTTTCCCACCAGTCCAGACAAGACAGCAAGAACAGTGAAGGAGAGCTGGCTGCCCCATCCCAATTATGGCTGCCCCATAATTTTAACAACAAATTAAAACCAATTTTAAAACCAATAATAGACATAAAAGCATTTAAAAGATTCAGCATATTAAAATACTAAAATAATAGTATCTGCCATGGGGGGGGGGGGGAGTATAACCGCATCAGCCAAAGGCCATGGCAAAGAGGTGCGTCTTCACTGCCTTCCTGAATATATACAGAGAAGAGGCATGATGCAATGCAAGGGGGGAAGACTATTCCATAGCCTGGGGGCCATTGCTGAGAAGGCAATGAATACATTCAAAGTTTAAACGTTTGAATCGATTCAAATTTTCACATATTTGATTCAAATCAAATCAAATCCTGAAAATTGCATTTGTGCGCACCCTTAATCTACTCATGCACAGAGGTGCTAACTAGAAGATCTGGAAATTCAGGAGGCCCAAATACCAACATAAGTTAAAAAGCATAAAGGCAGCACTGACCATCTGCTGACTAGCTAGGAGTGAGAATTTCCCACTTTATTGCCTCTTGGGGTGCATCCCCAAGCAATTTAAAGTCTGCTGGAACTCCTCTTTTGCCTCTGAGCGCCCCCATGCCAGGCTTCTCAAGGTGCTTCCAGTGCTACAAAATGAGGAAAACCCGTGACAAAAGAAGACTTTCAGGGCTCTATTTGGAAGTGGCAGGTTTTCCTCGCAACATTTACCTTGGGGACGCTCTGTGGCAAAAGGGGCGGTGGTTGCTTGCCTGCACACACAGCCAAAAAAGCATTCACACATCTCAGAAATGCAGCAGGTTCCCTTCCTTTCCTTTGTAAAAAGAGCCAGAATTGCTCAGAATTGCAACACTGTTATCAGGTGATCTGTGAAAGTGTGAATGAGCGAAGGATCGCGCTGCCGATGCCTGCAGCCGCTGACTTTGCAGGGACGGGAAGACTTTTCTAACAGAGAACTGAGTGAAAGTAAGTGCTGAAAGTGAATGAGTGAGCTATCATCTGCCTTTGCATTTTTTAGCATTGGTTACATCGGGTTTGTAGACCGTACAAATAAACTTGAACTCGATCTGCCTTTGCAGGGACGGGAAGCCATTTCAGGGGACAGAGATCTGGCTATTTTTCCTTTTAACAAGAGAGGGGGTGGGGGGGAAAAGATGCGGGGAAAGGAAACAGGCTTCCTTGGGGACGGAAGGTGCGTTAAAAACACGTGTTTTGCTGAGCCTCGTGTGGACGCTTATTGCGGAAGTGCATGGCACTTTTAAAGTCCGCTTGATTAGAGTGACAGCAGAGGGAACTCAAAGAGGCAAATAGGTCTTTTGGGGATTCAGCCCTAGCAGGATATTAGTCATGTCTTTAGATGTTGTAGGTGCCCTGGAACAGTTAAGTGGAGACGAAGCTGAAATCACATTTTACAAATGCTATGAAAGCAAAACTGTTAAAAAGCACCAGATTTAACAAGCGAGAATCATAGAAGATTTTGGCCCCCTCTCGGGTGGAGAGGGCCCGAGCAAAGTTGACTAGCACTGAAGTGGAAGTGCCAGTCAATGCTGGGTCATTGCCTGCCTTTCCCATCCAGCGGACAGGAAGGGTACTGTGCAAATACACCTCAGGCCTCCTAAAACCGAGTCCCACGTGCTCACAGCAGGTGTTTCTTTTTTTAGGTGTTCGACGGACGATTCTGCTGAATACAGTGTGGAAATAAAAAACCCCTACGGAGAAGCACGCTCATTTGCCACTGTGCTTGTCAGAAGTAAGTTGGCAATCAACATACATGCCTTTTGGAAGGAATTTACGGCTTTCCCAGGAGTCGGCCACCTACGTCATTTCCTTACTGCATAGTCTTTAGTCAGGACCCTAAAGGAATTTGTTCCGGTAGGACAGGAAATGAAAACAACTTTCCCTGAGGGCCAAAGTATTTCAGTGGCTTCTTAAGAGTAATGCCCCATGGAAACTGCAGAGTTGTGAAATCGGAGGAAGTGGGCGTTTACGTAATTGCTTTGTAGATTTGTCTTTGTGCTGCCTCTCTTTGATCTGCTGGAAAGCCCTAAAATCCCCAGAGATGTTTCCCAGGCAGGTGTGTTGCAAGTTTTTCCTCTTACCTTTGAGCACCAAAAATGAGAACTGTGTTTGCTGGCTGTAGAGATCCAGAACCCATCTTGTGTGGGTCCCCTGTAGCTGACGGATCGTTTACTCTTTCAAGGGTGGGTTCTTTGCACTTCCCTCAGTGAAATCGTATAACAATACCATTCCAGTGAGGCTAAGATGGACGTGGAGGGAGTCATCCACACTTCATGTGATGGTGCAGCCCACAAATGGACCACCAGCGCTTGAAGTGTGAATGGCCCAGCTCAGGTACACCAGATTGCTGTGGCAATGGCCACGGAAACATCTGGCTTGTGCCCGCATGTTTCCACGACAATCAGTCCGCAGCATGCAGTTGCGCATCTGCAGTCACACTGCCTGCCCACGCACAGCTTCACACCCAGAACAGGGTGCAAATGCTGCTGGCCAGGAGTTCACAAGGCTTAGCATAAGAACATAAGAAAATAAGGGTAGCCTTGCTTGATCAGGCCACAGCTCATCTAGCCCAGCATCCCATCTCACTTGATGGCCCACCAATAGATTTTGGACACTCTCAAATAGAAGACAAAAGGCAAAAATCTTTGACTGTTCTTCTCTCCTTGTAAATAGCCTTTAGAAGCATCCTGTCTGGCTCTCCAACTTGGAGGTAGTACTTAGGCATTCAGTCTCATTATCAATGATACATCTGTCCTCCATGGATTTGTCTAATATATGTAAGATGGTTTTGCCCTACATACCAGTCTGCAAGAACCAAACAACGCCATGAAGCCTGGATGATTGTGTGGACATTTGGCATGAGGTTTAAACCACAAATGGGCTTGGTCCCCATCATCCTGGAAGTCTGACATGGCTCAGAGATTACAGTGTACATAATAATATGTTTCTAAATACATCTACCTCTACCAAATATATCAGCTCTCTATTCTGGTCAGTTGCCATATAAATTCATTCATTCATTCATTCATTCATTCATTCATTCATTCATTCATTCATTCAAGCCCAGGAGCATTGCATATCAAATATTTCATTACTTGGAGAAACCAGTAACCCAAAGGTGGATTTTCTGAGTCAGACAAGACCAAGAGTGTTTTTCCACTGTCACTAAAAGTACCCATTAAGTACCCATTAATGGGTACGTAATGGCATTTTTGTAACCATTAATGGATACTTAATGGGTACTTCTAGTGACAGTGGAAAAACACCCCAAAAGAAAACAAGCTTGTCAGTTTGCTGATGTGTTCTCCCATTCTGAAAGTGGACTGAAGATGGATTAAAACTTAGGTGCAAACATGGCCTAGGAATGCAAGCAAACAAGCAAAACCCTGATTTTTTTTTGAGGAGCCATCAGTCAGATTGATTTGACAGGAACTACTCCTGAGCATTATTATACAGAAGAGAATACAGAAGTGAAAAACAATTCTGTAAGTAAGTTTCAACCCTTTCCCTCTGTTTTGTAGAATACTATGGGAAGGAGTCTGGATTTGATTCTGAGATCTACAAAAGTGAGTATATTTGCTGAGCTGCTTTTAAGATGGGGTGGGTGGGTGTCTGAAGTTCTATGCCCTTTGGAGTAACTAAATGCCAGCAATTGGGGAAGCAGAAATCAAGGCAGTTGTATAAAATCAAAACAGAATTACACTTGATTTTGTTCTGTGCCAGTAGTGGCCACTAAAGATGAGAGCAGCTGGAAGCCCTTCCTTCTTTGAAATCTTTTCATGTCCTTCTTCCTTTCTCTGCTTGATGCATACTGAGCCTTGACCTGGAACATCCGGCACTCAGTCTTTAGAACATAAGAGGAGCCCTGCTTGATCAGGCCACAGCCCATCTAGTCCAGCATCCTGTCTCACACAGTGGCCGACCAGTGGCCCATGGGCATTGCAAGCACAGACAAGGGCAAACCTTCTCAAAAGAACCTAAGAAAAGCCCTGCTGGATCAGGCCACAGCCGGTCTAGTCCAGCATCCTGACTAGCCCTGGCCCACCAATTGCTCATGAGCATCTCAAGCCGAGACAAGGACAAACCTTCTCCTGCTCTTGAATCCCAGCAAATGGCCTTAGAAGCATCCTGCTTGTCCCCACAGCCTCAAAGATGTGCTTAGACATCCATTCTAGTAGCCACTGATATTTCTATCATCCATAAATTTGTCCAACCCTTCCTTAAAGCCATCAGACTGGTTGCTGTCACCACCTCTTCTGGCAGCAAATTCCATAAACCGATGACCCTCTGGGTGAAGAAATCCTTCCCCTTGTCTGATCTGAATTCTCCTACCCATCAGCTTCATAGAATGCCCCCCGGTTCTAGTGTTGTGTGGGAGAGAAAAGAAATTTTCTCTCTCCACCTTTTTTATTTTATTTACTTTATTATTTATATTTCTATCCCGACCTTTACCTGAAGGTCTCAGGGCGGGTAACAACCTTTAAACTCCACCATATCAGACAAAATAATATATTTTAAAACAATAAAAACCATCACAGCATTTAAAATCAAGCATGTTAAAAACAAAACAATATCAATTAAAACAGTAGTGTTTACAGTGGGGGAAACATGGCTGACATTTAGCCAAAGGCCTGAGCAAAGAGGCGCATGTTCACTGCCTTCCTGAACATAAACAGAGAAGGAGCCTGACGCACCTCAAGGGGGAGACTACTCCATAGCCTGGGGGCCAATACTGAGCAGGACCTCTCCTGGGTGACACCTGCCTCGCTAGTAAAGGAGGTGGGACAATCAGGAGGGCCTCCCCTGCAGATCTTATGGCACGGATAAGTTGGTATGGGAGAAGGCATTCCTTTTCTATACCATGCATGATTTTATATACTTCAATCAGGTACTCTCTTAAACATCATCTTTCCAGGCTGAAGAAACCTAGGCTGTATCCCCATTACAAGCTTAATCCAGTTTCCCTAAACCGAAATAACAGAACCGGATGCAAACGCAAATTTGCCTGTTCCCATTACTTTCAGCTTAATTGCGTTTGATCCGGATTCTGAGGATCGTACGTGGCATACATGACTCAAGTGGCTACTTTTTAAAAGCCGCTTTTCGGGGCTGCCCTGCCCTCTTCCTCCTGGTGTGAATGCGCCACCCATAACAGACCCTGGCTGGGTGGCTGCCACTTGCCTGGATGCAGGAAAGCCGGCAGCAGGCAGCCAGTGATTCTCCCCATTGCCCAGGGCACACAGCAGCAGCGGCAACTCAAGCAAGGGGGCTTTAAACATTCACACATCTCCCAGAACCTGCCCCTGCTTTCCTTTCCCCTTTAAAGGTCAGAACTCCAAAGAGCTAGAATTGCGCAAAATTGCAACATTGTTATCAGTTGTGAAGTGGGTGGATTGCTACAGTGTAGCGGCTGCTGTGAAGGTTGGATTTTTACACCGAAATCACTATCTTTGGAAGCAAGCTATTGGGGGAGGGAAACCCTAACCACAGATTCTCATCCCTTAAAACGGTAGGGTCCCCACAGTATAAAATGTAACACGTATCAAGCGCACGATCCGGAGTGAGACCTGTTGAAATGAGGGTTAACATTTACAACACTTTGGGGCGATTTAACATGCGGAAAGCGTGTTAAGCTAAACTGCCGTGAGGTCTGCGAGGATTGAAAATGGTTTGAAACCAAAATAAGCTCGTAATGGGAATGCGGCCCTAGACTTCTAACACTCCAAGTGAAGATGGAGCCTGAATATCAGTGTCTTTCTGAACTCACGTGTTGGAGCTATTTTGCTGCCACCACAGCTGCCCCAGGGCAGGATGACTTTTAAAAAGAAGCCTATATCTCACCGAAAAATGTCTCAAGATCTCTCCTGGGAAGATGGTTTCAAACTCTCTTCTGGGTATGGCATGGTGAGTGGGCATGGCTGCGCAACTGTGGCTGCAGCTGCACGGTTGTCTGCAGCTGTCAGATCACCATGGCAATGTCCAACCACACACTAGATGCTGGTTCAGACTTTGCCTTGGACATCTGGCTGGCCTGTTTGCACTGTACACTCTGATGTCCACATCCAGGGTTATTCCAGCGCTCACAGTGCAAATAGCCATCACTGGGTTACTAACTATCTTACCTAACTGGTAAGGTATTAGTATACTATACAAGACAGTGTAAATGTAAAAAGGCCCTTATAGTTTCTTTAAAACTTGTGTATCTGCGTCTCTGTGTGTTATGTGTTATAACTGGGAATCTAGCAAAGATAATACTTTTTAGGGGTGTGCACGAATGCAAATTTTGGGGATTTGATTTGATTTAAATCTTTAAAATTTGAATTTAACCAAATCGGATTCGAATTAAGCAAATTCGAATCTATCCGTTCGAATTTTCAATTTGAACTTGCACTTACGAACGTCAACAACATTCGTTATGTGCCTGTACGCATCGTTAACGCATCTTGTATGCATCTGTACACGTCTGTATGCATCCTGTAGTTATCTCATATGCATCCCGTTTTCGTCCCATACTGATACATACAAATGCATACGGATGTGGGAAATATGCGTATCTGCAAGTATGCATCATGTACAAACCCATACACATAGTAATGTCAAGATAATTCGAATTAATAGATCCAAAGTTGAAAATTCTATTCGAATGTTTACATTCAAATTTCGGGACATTCTTTTTGAGTTCAAATGTCAAAATTCAGCACATTCTACCAGATTTCGAATGCCTACAAATATTCATGCACACCCCTAATTACTTTTGAGCCAGTTTGGTCTAGTGGTTAAGGAGCCGTACTCTTATCTGGGAATACCGGGTTTGATTCCGCCCTCCTTCATGAAACCAGCTGGGTGACATTGGGCTAGTCATAGCTCTCTTCTGAGCTCTTACAGCCCCAGCTGCCTCACAAGATGTTCTGTTGTGGGGAGAAGAACAGAAGCTTTGTCAGCCACTTTGAGTCCCCTTGAATGGGTGAGAAATGTGGGTGAGAGAAGCCAACTCTTCTTCTCTTGCATTCACCAGTTCTGAAGGAAAAGTCCCACCTCAACACCTGATCCTGCAAGAGAGGATGGCAACGTCATCAGGAAGGCAAAGATTAGATGCCGCTCAGCTGCCTCCATCAGAAATCCCCTGAGATGGCTGTTTATTCTCCTACATGTCCTGACTCACCCTTGCCTTATTTCTCAGGATTACTCCGGGGACTCGAGGCTGACTTTGCCAGCATGTTGAAACCTGTCTTTTCCAGAGAGAAGGAGCCTTTCACGCTCTGCTGCACATTTACGATGGATTTGCAGGACTACCAACGTGACATCCGCTGGTTCAGAGATGGTTTGTGCTTGCAGCGAGGGCTACTTGAATTTGCCCTCTTGCTAAATTGTCTTCTTACAACAGCAAAATAATGGAGATGTGCAGAAGCTGAAAGTTAGTGGTATAGTTTGAATTGAACTATCATTGGCTAGGCTTTGCTTCTAGCCATTTTTTTTTCAAACTACAGGGTGGTTTAGTTCACATGCAGACCAAGAAACCAAAGTGAACCACCCTTAGTTCGCTATGGTTCCTTTGGTTTGTTAGAAAGCTCTTTGGTTCAGGTTTGCTTCAAACCGGAGGCCAATTCGCACATCTGGACAGGTGCATCTGCAATTGCAGGAGGCATTTGAAGCCTAGAAGCTCCCCCCCCCCACCTGCCCAGGTGTAAATCTATTGGAAAATAGCCATGGTGCACCACAAGCAAACTATCCTTGACTAATTGTGACTGTAACCTTACCTGTAACATCCATGTGGTGACCATTCACACCATTTCCGGTGCGAGGGGTCATCTGAGGTGCAGCACAAGCAGGCTGACACCTCAGATGACCCCTGACATGACTGTGCATGCGCAGAGCATCATTTTCACCATAGCAATGCTGCCGGTGCATGCGCAGTTGAGCAGGGCGCTGCGATCAAAATGGTGGCGCCCTGTGAGTAATCAGGCTCATGACTGGAGAGGTAAGTGAAAGAAAAGACCAAAAGGTTCTGAGTTCGAAAATGAGGCAATACAGTATCTGTAAGGGTAAATATTTACCCCAGTGAAAGTAAATACATTAGTGGCTCAAAGACCACCAGAATGAAAGAATCCATATATGTCAACACATTAGGAGAAAAGTATAACTTAAAACACAATTTAAAAACCATTTAACAGAAAAAGCCAAACGCGCTTCGACCCCTATATAGAGTCTTCCTCAGGGGCTAAAGTTTTATCTATATCAACACAATATAAAGTGTAGAATACTGTCAGCTCACACGTTTTTTTAAAAGAGCTACAAATATCACAAAATTATGGATATTTCTAGATGTGACACAGCACCAGAGTTAAGCTAGATTTTCTTATGAATTTTGACACACCGAGCTCAAAAGATTCGCCATCACTGGTATAGGAAGTATTTGGCTGGTGTGCTTCTGGCTTTCCCAGGTAGAAAGAGGAGGGGCAGCAGCTTTCTGAATTCATGTGCCTCAGTCCCAGTTTTAGTGCCATCTAGTGGCAGGAATAAATGCTTGCTGGTGTTTCCTTTTTCCACGTGTCATTGCTGTCTGAGTATTGTAATCCTCTCTTAGGCTGTGGTCACACCTAAGATTTAATCCAGCTTCAGTCCACTTTCAGAACAAGCAAATGCATCAGCAAAGTGACTGGTAATTTTCTTTCCACATTACCTATCCAAAAGGTGAATTTTCTGCGTTGTTTAACCCTGAAAGAAAACAGCTTGTCACTTGACTGTTGTATTCTTCCACTCTGAAAGTGGACTGAAGCTGGATTACACCTGAAGTGTGACCACAGCCTTAGGCCTCTTCTAGCATTGGGTGTTTTTTTGTTTTTTGTTTTTTTGGCATGGCAGGGGTAAACTCCACATCTCAGTGGGAGAAAGGGATAAGGAGTTTTTGATGTGTCTCTACTGAAAGCAGCCGTCCCCTTCTAGAAAGTCCAATGAGTAAGAGAAGATGGGATGAGGGCAAACCTTCCCTTGCACATATTATGTGGGGTAATTTTCCAGCGCCTCCCTTTTCTCTTGCATCCAGGAGAGCTGCTGAAGGAAACCGATCGCCAGCAAATGAAATGTGAGGATCGCGAAGCGTCTCTGACGGTATCTTGTGCTTATAAAGAAGACGAAGGGTTTTACAGTGTCCGAATCCCAACTCAGGATGGGTACAATGAGCAAAGAGCTTATGTGTTTGTCAGGGGTAGGTGCAAGATTTTGCTGCTTTTCCTTTGCCAATTGCACATGTTGCTAAAGAAGATTCTAGAAGGAATTGCACAATGGTGATACACAAATGAATATAGCAGGCTTGGCTCACTCACCTTTCTATAAAGACAAGGCCCATCTGTGAAATGCTTTAAGAAGGGCTACCTAAGAACATAAGGACACAAGAGGAGCCCTGCTGGATCTGGCCAGAGGCCATCAAATCCAGCATCCCACCTCACACAGTGGTCCACCATTTGCTTCTGAGCATCTCAAGCAGAAGACAAAAGGAAAACCTTCACCTGTTTCCAACTAACCCCCGGCAAATGAGCTCTGGAGGAATCCTGCCTCTCCAATCTGGAGGTAGTACCAAGGCATCCATCCATTCTAGTAACCACTGACACACCTGACCTCCTTGAATTAGGAGATGCTCTACTGGATCAGGCCATAGCCTATTTAGTCCAGGATCCCACTTCACAGAATGGTCCACCATTTGCTTCTGAACATTCTCAAGCAGAAGACTCAGGCAAAACATTCGCCTGCTCAGCTACCTGCAAATGCCCTTTAGAGGGATCCTGCCTGTCTCTGCAACCTGGAGGTGGTACCTAGGAGTCCATTCAGATTAAGAACATAAGAGGAGCTCTGCTGGATGAGGCCACAGCCCATCTAATCCAGCATCCTGTCTCATACAGTGACCTACCAATTGCTTCTGGGCATCTCAAGCAGAAGACGAAGGCAAAACCTTCACCTGCTCTAAAGTCCTTGCAAACAGCCTTAAGACTAGGGCTGTGCATGGAGCTAATTTCCACATTCTATTCGAGTTGAATAAAATGTGGAAAAATTTGGCTTCAGCTGAATACTTCCCCCTCCCCCCAGGGTATTCCGTAGTGCTCCCGCCAGGTAAGTGGGTTCCAGGGAGGCGGTTGGAAGCGCTCCATTGATGCCCTGGGCCTCTTCTAGGGTCCTCCAGAAACACTAACAGGCTTTCTGGAAGCTAAATGCAGGCCTTCCATACCAGAAGACCTGTATTAGGTTCTGGAGAGCCTGTTCACAGTTCTGGAGTGCTCTGGAAAAGGCCAAGGTTGCCACCAAAGCAGGTAAGGGGGGCCCTGGGGAGGCTGCTGGGGAGAGGTTTGGAGGGAGGGTGGCCGTGGGAGGGAGGCCCCGGGGCATCCAGTATCCATAGAAGTTTCTACTAAAGCTTCTATGGTTACTAGATTATCCGATTCACGGATAATCAAATAGGCCCCTATTCAATCTGTCCACGAATCTCGGAATTCGGACACATTTGTTCGAATTCCAAATGGCACGAATCATTCATGCACATCCCTGGTTGAGAGGTCTCCTGCCCTTCCCTCCAACCTAACCCCAGTTTCATTTTATTTCCAGATGCCCTAGCTGAAACAACTGGAGCTCCTGGCTCACCTCTCAACGTACAATGTCATGATGTCAATCGAAACAGCCTTGTACTCTCCTGGGTAGCACCCAGCAATAATGGTAGAAGTCCTATCACTGGGTACTATATTGAAAGGTCTGTACTGTAGCCAGAAGACACAGAACAATTGTGTTTAAACGATGTTTAAAGAAAAGTTTGTACCCTATATTTTATCTTTTTATTACTGTGAACTATCCTGGGACCTTTTGGGGAAGGAGGAAGGCTATACATTCCTAAATAAATAAATTAAATGATATGTTTTTATACAAGCCAAGCTGAAACAATATTTATTTTGTCTTCCTCATTTTTGCCCTTTCCCCTCTTTTTTCAGGCGTGAGGTGGGCACAGAAGAATGGGTATTATGCAGCGAGAAGCCTGCAAAATCCTGCAGGTCTCCAGTTTGGGGACTCACAGAAGGAAAGACCTACCAGTTTCGCATAAAAGCCATCAACTCTGCCGGCGTCAGTAACCCATCCAAGGCCAGCGACCCAGTGACAATGATAGACCCAAATGAGAGCAAAAGATTGCTAAGTACATATTGTTTCTCCAAAACAATGAAAGATTTGTTTGTTTGCTTGTTGTTAAACCACGACAATTTCCAAAATGATAACAACCACTGATAAATTTGATTTTCTTAAAAAAAAGTCACTAAGGGTGCATCCCCATGGGCATTTTAATTCGAATTCAATTTGAATTCTGGGAGGACCATCACCATGACTTAGTAATTAATCTGAACTTGGCATCCAGGCATCCTCATGCAATTCCTTATTCCCAGATTTTATGGGTGCATTCCTAAAGGCACTAAAATCTGGACTGGATGGGAACTCGGCATCCAGGGTTCCCGTTACATCGGCCAATAACCCGAATTCAGCAAGCCCTGTTCCCATTCCACTTCTTTTTCCGGATTTTCTGAGCACTATCCTGCAGAAATCCGGGGGGGGGGGAACCTGGTAAAACAGGACTCTTCCTGACATGCAATTGGCCTTCAGCTTGCAAACTCTTAGGTGGACAGGCGAAGAGGAGAAGTAGGAAAGGGGTGCCAGGCTTGCTGCCGTGAGCCACGGCTTGGCCAAGTGGGGGGGGGGTGGCCAGGCAACATTAAGCCTGGCAGTGGCAGCGGCTCCTGTCCTCTCCTTTGAGAAAAACACATCTGCAGCTTTTAAAAGACACAGCGAGGTGTTTATTCTCAAAGGAAAGGACAGCAGCCACTGCAGCCACTGCCACCGCTGCCGGGCTCGATGTTGCCTGGGCGCCCCCCCCCCTACTCAGCCAAGCCGTGGCTCATGGTAGTGAGCCTGGCACCCCTTTCCTACTTCTCCTCTTCCCCTGCCCACCCCAGAGTTTGCAAGCCAAAAGCCGATCGCGTGTCAGGACAGTGTCCAAAGGCACTAAAATCCGATGGGCAGGCAAAGAGGAGCAGCGGCTCCTGTCCTCTCCTTTGAGAATAAGCACCTCGCTATGCCATTTTAAAGCCGCTGGTGGCTTCTGCACACTTTCAGGTCCAGTTTACCGGCAAGTAAATGGAAACAGCCTGATGCATGCTCGGGGCTGTTCCCGTCCAGAAAATCAAACCGGCACAGGAATAGAAGTCCCACCCGGACCAGAATAGTCCAGAAATGCACTAAGTAGGAACGCACCCTATGAGGACTATCCTGCCTAAATCTTGAGAGGAAAAAGTCCTGATGGAAACAAGACTCAGTACCCTTTTTGGAGTCGAGTCCGCTTTTTTCCCCCCATATGGGGATGATACCAGGCTACTTGGGGTGGCGGTCTAGCCTTCTGGCCAATGACAGCCAACTGTGGGTGGTTTTTTACAGGTGCAAAGCTTTCCTCCTCCTTTGCCAGGCTCACAATGCTAGAGCCTCATTCAGAAAGGCAAAAAGGGGGGAGAGCTGCTTGCCTTTTAAAACAGTTTTGCTGGAAACACTTGAATCTTTTTTGTATTGTTATCAGAAAGGATACATTTGAGAAGCTTTGGAATGCTTTTAAATACTTTGAAATGTTTTGCAATGATACATTTTATTGTGTTCTGCTCGGTCCTTCACTGATCTGCTTGAGCACACATTTACTGGTAATCACAAAAGAGACAGGTGTGAAAAAGAAAGTATTTGTGGTTAGATTTTTTTTTTAAAAAAAGCTACCTTCAGCAAGAGCTTTGCTGCCTTTATTGCAGGCAGGGTTTGCACTGGGGGGGGGGGATTAAAAGTCCTTTTTTATGTTTAAAAAGACCCCTGAGCATGGAATAGTCTCTGCTCTTTGTGGTGCTCCAGGCACCTTCACTTTACACATTCAGGAGATCCTATTTACCCTGACTGTTAACTAAGAAACAGCTTCCTCTTTCCACTTTCAGAGTCGACCCTGTTATTCATTTCAGCTGTGATTATTTTACATTTTGTTTTTATTGCCATAATCTGCCCTGAGATGTTCAGGCACTGGGCAGAATAAAAATGCAGACAGACAGACAGACAGACATGGGCAAGCACATCTGCACTTGCAGGAGGGCTTTCCATGGTTCCAATTTTCTCTCACCATTGGATGTGCTGTTTAAAGCAAACGGGTGCTATAGCCCAATGCATTTTTTGCATTTGAATTCAAGTCGAATCAAATATCTGAAAATTCAATTTGATTCAAATGTTAAAAATCTGAATATGCAAAAATCCGATTCGAATCCGTACCATTTGAATCTATATGTTCAAATGTTTGATTCATATCTCTCATACGAATTTGCATGCATTGCGTATGCATCCCGTTTTATCTTGCATGCATGCCGTTGTCATCCCGCATTATAAGTGCAAATACACATAATTTTCACGCAAATTTGTCGACAATACATACAGATCTGTACACTCGAATCATCTGAATATCCATATTGGATTTTCAGAAATCTGAAATCAGTCTGAATGTGTAAATTTGAATATTTTAAAATCCGATTCAAACTTGAATGTCCATGGATTTCTAATCAGGCTTTCAAATTTTTGAATATTCATGCACATCCCTAATCCAGAAGGTTACCCCATAAATAGTCTCAGAAGGCTTCTATCACATAACAGCCTAAGTCTCCTTTCTGCACTGGGCCTTATTCCCGGTTATACCCTGGAATAGGGTCCTGTTATCCACAAGCTAGTGCAGACTATGGCAGCCCCCAGGACACTTCAGGGAACCCGTTTCATAAATAAAGGCATTTTCTCAAAGCAACCAAATTCCTCCCTTTCCTCCCTCTATTCCTTAGGTATCCCTTATGACGACGGAATGAGAACAATTATCGTTTCAAAAGATGAACTGGAACGTAAGTGGCAACGCTTCATAATGTGTTCTTCTTCAGACTGACACTCTGTTGCCCCAGAGTTTTGCCAAACTAACGCCAGATTATTTCACAGCAGGTTTGGCAGGGGGGGAAATGCCTAGCTAACTGTTTCATGTGCCAAACTGAGGTCTTAATGGCCTGAGATACAATATTTCCCTATATGGAGAGTAATTCCTGGGATCTTCCCAAAGTTATTGCTAACATATTGACACATGGAAGGCACATGTGTTTTTACTAGGAAATGTAAAACTCCACATTAGCTGCGTTCCCATAGGCGTGTAAATCCGAATTGAATCCGAATTCGGTATCCAGGGTTCCCATTTCATTTTCTATAAATCTGAAATTATTATTATCAGCAGCAGCAGCAGCAGCCAAATGGATTTTCTTACTGCATTAGGATGTGTTCATACACAGTTAAACAAAATGGTGTCTTTGAGCTTGTTTAGGTAGGATTGTTGTCATATCAGTCTGCCCCCCTCCCATGAACACCCTAGTCCAGAGAAGGTGGATTAGAGATGGGATGAGAACACAAGGGCCACACACTTCATCACTAAGGGACTTTTGAGCTGTTGTTTTTTTCTGTGTGTGAAAACAGTCTTAAGAGTCCAAATAGTTTTCCCTAGGGTGAATGCTGACTTCTCGTTTTTGCCCCCAATGTCCAGCCAAAATCAAAATCCCTTTGCCACCCACCAACGTTCATGCCAGTGAGATCAGAGAAGATTATGTGGTCCTTTCTTGGGATGAGCCTGACCCCAGAGGCCAAGAGCCGCTGAGTTACTACGTGGAAAAGGTACGGAATATGCAAAGTGAATGGGGCCTTCAAGGCTTCCCCGAGATCATCTGAGAAATCATCTACATCTCAAGCAGAAGACAAAGGCAAAACCTTGTGAGCCAGTTTGGTGTTGTGGTTAGGGTGGTGGACTCTTATCTAGGAACCACCAGGTTTGATTCCGCACTCCTCCACAAAGCCAGCTGGGTGACATTGGGACAGTCACAGCTCTCTTTCTGAGCCCTCAAAGCCTCATCTACCTCACAGGGTGTCTATTGTGGGGAGAAGAACAGAAGATTTGTCAGCCGCTTTGAGTCCCCTTAAATGGGTGAGAAAAGGAGGGTAGAAAAGCCAACTCCTTCTTCTTGACCATCTGGTCTTGACTCCCTGCAAATGGCCTGTCTCTGCCGCCTGGAGGTGGTACCAAGGCATCCATTCTAGTAGTCATTGATACACCTGCCCTCCAGGAATTTGATAAGAACGTAAGAGGAGCCCTCCTGGATCAGGCCACAGCCCATCTAGTTCAGTACTCTGTCCCACACAGTGGCCCACTAATTGCTTCTGGGCAGAACCTTCACCTGCTCTTGAATCCCTACAAATGGCCTTTAGAGGCCTCCTGCCTGCCTCTTGAGACCTTTGCTTGCAAAGCTCCTTCCATGAGCTGCAGCCCTTCCCATTTCTCTTGATGGAAAGAGAAAAGCAGAGTTGGAGAAGAGAGTCGCCCCTTCCCTTTCTTCTTTCTTTCCCAATCATCTTCTTGGATTCCTGCAACCTCGTAATGTAGTGCATTATAAAATGATAGAGAGATCTTCTTGCACTTTTGCTAGGCTTTGTAAAGCCCTCAAATTATGTCAACAAGTCTGGCTTAACAGAATGTTTTTGGACATCTATAATGTTAAGGCACCTTTGACCTTGGCTTAAGAACAAGCTCTGCCATGGCCTCCTTAGGGTGAATGATTTTTCCTTCCCCACTCATTGTTTCAAATCACAGGCCTTTCTGCACTTAGCTGATTAGGCTGCCATGAGGTAAGGCTGGTAAATTTCAGGTACAGGTGGACCATTCACATTTGCTGGGAGGAAAGCTTCCCCAGAGCGTCCATTACCAGCCAGAAATGTGAATAGTCCTCCCATTTACCGGCCCGCACCAATGCGGCCAAAGCCCGAAGTTTCACCTGCTCACTGCCATGACTGGCTGCTTGGATGCTGTTGCAAGAGGGGCATATTCAATCACAGGCTGGCCCAGTGATGGTGAACCTTTTGAGCTCGGTGTGTCAAAATTCGCAAGAAAACCTAGCTTAACTTGAGTGCTGTGTCACATCTAGAAATATCCATAATTTTGTGACATTTGTAGCTCTAGTAAAAAAGTTATAATTTTGATATATGTATTTTATTAAAAGCAAAAACAAATAATTCCTTACATTAGTGACTTCTGTTGCTAAATCTTCAATTGAAAGTTGGTATTTCGTACACTTCAAGAACAAGCAAGCACTACACGCCCAGGTGCCAGGGTGACCGTGTGTGTCACCCAAAAGGGCTTGGCGTGTCACCTGTGACACGCGTGTCATAGGTTGGCCATCACTGGGCTAGCCCATGATTGAACGCCCCTCTCACGAGTCAATGATTGATCCGCACTCCTGGGGATTGGAGGTCCGATCACTGCATGGGTGAGCACCGGCAACACAGCTGTGTCTGCGCGGACACTGCCTCACCTGCCCAGCAACCAAAGCGATCCAGAAACAGCGTGAATGGTCGCACCGCCGGATGCTTCAAATAAGCTTCTCGTTAACGTCGGTAAAAATGTGGAGCACAATTTCCTGCTTCACACTTAATCAACAATTAGTGAGCTTCTGGGGAGGACGAGCACATTTGTAGTTTGTAGCAGCCTAGTCGTTGTGCATCTGCTCTCCCCCAGATGTTCACTCCTTGTTGATTAGTGGCTTAAGTGCAAATAGGCCTCACGGTTTTTTTTATGGGTGTGGGTTTTCATCCATTTTTATTGTGAGCTACTTCAATATTTTAGGAGGGAAAGTGGTGCATATTTTTTAAAAATAAAGTAGCCCATCGTGCATTTTTTTGCCAGTCAACTTCTGACCAAATCACCTTCTGCATCTTCTCAGTCAATTGCAGGCAGTGACCTCTGGCAGATGGCAAACCTAGACACGCCCGTGAATTCCACCACCTTTCCTGTCTTTGATTTGGCCAAAGGGAAGCCATACTGTTTCCGAGTCCGATCTGTGAATAAGTATGGCGTAAGTGACCCTTCCTTGCCCAGTGAACCTATTTCACCTGGAGAAAGAATAGGTAACTCTTTCCTCTTTTATATATCTATAGCTATATCAGAAAGGTCCAAAGGTTTTATTCTGAAAGTTGGTAGATGCTGGACACGCCCTATAAAAGCTCACGTAGACCTTCACTTTAAACCCTCATCAGTCCATCTTCAGGTCTGACTGCTCAAAACTTTTCATTTCTATCCATTTCATTTGTGGACTTTCCACCGTCCATTTGGATTTTCCCGAATGGAAAGTCCACAAATAAGATGGATAGAAGTGAAAATATGTGAATAGTCAGGTCTGAAGATGGACTGAAGAAGGTTTAAAGTGAAGGTGTGACCAAAGATCTCTGCACCTAGAACAAGGTCCAATTGCATTTACACTGGGCACTCAAAGGACCAAATCTTATGCATAGCTCTAAACAGCTCTGGACCGGAAAGGAGCCCAAAGATTCAATGTTAACTAGAGGTCGCACTTGCGAGAGCTAGTCTCTAACAGATTAAGCCCCATGCAATCGATCACTCACCTGTGACCAGTTCCGGGGCCAGTCCTCTTCTGGGCGCCACCATTTTGATTCTGGAATCCGCCATGACTGCATGTGCGTCGGTGCCGTCAACATGACGATGCTGACGCTCTGCACAAGTGAAGTCAAGTCTATGGTTGTCCAAGGTGCCACACTGATTTGGACTCTGGACCAGCAAGCATACTGGGAGCCTCCCTTCTGCGTGCTGGTAGGAGGATCTCAGGGAGGTCCTGCCCCTAGGGGTAGAGTCTAAGGGGTGGGGCTTCCCTTAGATTGCATCAGTGTCTAGAAGGGAGGCTCCACATATGCTAGTAAATTTTAAAATGTGAAATTGTATAAAAATATTTTTGGAGGGGTGGGTGGGTGGATCTGGCCCTCCAAGAGGTCCAATGGATTTCCTATTTCCATTCTTCTTTGATTATCGGATCTTCTCCTCCTTTTCCTTCAGCTCCGCTCCCACCTCCATCTCAGGTTCTGGCCTTCAGAGACACAAACACTTCCGTCGTCGTGCAATGGAGCAAGCCCAAAGAGGGCGAGAAGGAACCACTTGGCTATTATGTGTATGCCCGGGAGGTTGGCACTGAGGAATGGCAGACAGTCAACAATAAACCCCTAACATGTCATGAGTGAGTTCATAAAGCAATGTGCACCTCTTCCTTCACTCTCTGCTCTACCGGGGAGAAAATGCTTTAGGGGGTAGGGATATGCACAAATATTTGGCAGAATTCAACTGAATTCAGACATTTGAATTCAAACCAAGTGTTGGCACATTCAAGGATTGACACTGGAATTCAAATCAAATGTTTCAAGACATTCATATGAAGCTTCGTTATGGATTCATATGCGATTCGTATCTAACATTCAAATTGAATTTGAATCCTAGCATATTCAGCTACAGGAGATCCCCCCCCCCCCCCCAAGAGCCATACAGCTCTGCAGTTTTGAAGGATTCAAGGCTTGGGCTAAGCCTTCCTGAAAAAATCCTATATAAGCAAACAAGGGAATGACATGATATGTTGTACCAGGCACTGACTCTTCTTTCAGGGCTGGAATAGGGATAAGAAGAAGGAAAAGTATTCTAATGTTTAACTAGAACCTGAGTTGCTAGGGTACTAATTCCCACTTAGTTAAGAAAGTTACTGGGTGATCTTACTTGAGTCTTTGGATGTTTCCACATTGGCCCCACCCCCTAAGGCCCCACCCCTGGGGGTGTGGCTTCCCATAGACCTCAGTGCTGTGCAAAAAGGGGGTTTCTAGAACTCCTGCTAGTCTGGTATAGTGGTCAATGCAAAGTCACCTTTAGTCTCAGCCTCAGACCGGTACAAGGATGAAATGTCTAGAAAAGAACCAGTCACCCTCTGTGACCTTTTCAGAAGGAACAAAGAATAGTAATGTAAAAAATAAATAAATAAAAATTTCCCCCCTCACCTGATCTGCTAAGAACTATGAGATCTGGGATGATAGGTTGGTTTTACTTGTGTGTTCATTAGGTTCACTGTTCCTGGGCTCAAAACGGGCAAACAGTATGTCTTCTGTGTGAAGTGTGTCAATGAAGGTGGCGTGGGTGACAGCTCCCCTGAATCAGATGCCATTACTGTGCGTCAAGCAATAGGTAAGTCCTATAATAGGGTGCTGTCAGTTCCGCCTTTCTCATGGATGTCTCAAGCTGGAAATGTCCCAGTCTACATGCAGCAAATTCCCACAGGGCTGCCCACGTCACTCAGGCCCGTAACTGACCCAAGGTCACTGCAAATGGTGACTGCCGCAGGGTTAACCCTTCCACTACACTTATTCAGACTAGGGGTGTGCATGAATGCAATTTTCGGGATTTGGTTCAAATATCTGAAAATTCTATTCGACTCTTTAAAATTCAAATTTAACCAAATTTGATTTGAATTAAGCAAATTTGAATGCATTCATTTGAATTTTCTATTTGAATTTGGACTTACGAATGTCCACAACATTCAAATGTTACCCGTACGCATCATTACACACCTGTACACATCTGTACATGTCTGTATGCATCCCGTAGTTATCCTGTATGCAACCCGTTTTTGTCCCATACGGATCCTTACAAATGAGTACGGATGTGGGAAAGATGCGTATCTGCAAGTCTGCATCATGCCTCCTTTATTTGCCAGGAAGTGATGGGACCGGATGCTCCTTTTTCCTCCTCATCAGAGGGCTCTATAACTCTTCTTCTTTCCCCCTCCTTCAGGTCCCAAATTCAGGCTCAGGCTTCTGCTCTTCAGGAACTGGTGAAAAAAATCAAGCACTAATGATGATGATGATTTATAACACCCCTTTCACAGTAGGGCAGACCATATACAATCAATACAGATAAATGTAGGGCAATTATATATGATGAATCTTACAATCATATAATTATATATATATATACAAGATGATGATGACAGACAATTTTATTATTTATTTATTTATATTTACATTTTTATCCTGCCCTATACCCTAAAGTCTCAGGGTGGGTAACAGTATTTAATAATAATGTTAAAATAAAGCCATATACTGTATTTTCTGGCGTATAAGACTACTTTTTAACCCAGGAAAATCTTCTCAAAAGTTGGGGGTCGTCTTATACGCTGGGTGTCATCTTCTTATACAGTGAGTATATCCCAAACTCTATATTTTAAATGGAAAGTTGGGGGTCGTCTTATACGCCCAGTCGTCTTATATGCCGGAAAATACGGTATATAAAACAATAAGGATGGACGGACGGACGGACGGATGGATTGGATGGATTGGATGGATTGGATGGGGGAAGCAGAAGAGATAAAGCCAACCAAATGCTCACCAAATATTTCACACTTCCGCAGTCCCATACCTAGAAAACTCATGTCTGTGAACCATAAAGGAAGGCCTTCAACCTCGTCCAAAAGCAGAGGAGATCCTCTCCAGCCAAAGGTCCACAGGGGCCAGCTCTTGAAAGGCTCACAGCCTGGAGGTGGCTGTATGTGTCGGTGCAACAGCCAATAATCGCTTGCCTATAGTATTAATGGAGTGAAACAACCCCATGAGTTAGTCGTCTAGGAATGGAGCAAAAGGTTAGCTCTTCCGTTGCAATTATTCTGTCTGCCTTCTGGAACTTTCTTTCATGTAAGCAGGCAACATTCCGTTCCTGGGGCCAACCATTACAATGGGCACTTGTTGACCTTGAAGGACAGATGCAGATACCCAGTCTGCTAACTAACTAGTTGCATTGTACCAGTGCAAGAAACACTGTCTTCCTAATCGAAGTCCAGACTCCTTCCTGACCGGCACCGTACAAATAGAAACACCACGAAAATTTGGTCAAGTATTCCCAGAACCCTCCATTGTTTCTATCAGCTGAATCCCAGCTCAATTTCTACCCTAGCAACCACAGCTAGACACTATATGCTTATTGGATTTCAAATTTCCATTATTATACTTCTGTTTCTTTTCCGCATAGCTTGTCCATCAGCACCCCGTGACTTTGCATTGTTGAACTGTGGGAAGGAGAGCATGACCATAGGGTGGAAACCCCCCAAACACAAGGGAGGCACGAGGATTCTGGGCTATTTCCTCGATCAGCATGATGTCTCAGAGGTTGACTGGCACGAGGTCAACAAACAAGCAGTCCCCCAACGTGTTTACACGGTAAGAACAATTTTGCTTCAAACCCGCTGGGAGAAAGAAAGAAGTGCATGGGGAGGGTGAAATCAGCCATTCAGCTCCTTCAACCTTGAAGTTTGAAAGTCTTTGGCAGCTTTTTTTTTTTTTCAAAAAAGAGTTGCACACAGAAATGACACCAAGACCTTTTCTGCACTTACCATCAATCTGGATTAAGGAGCCTCTAAATCCAGATCATGGATCTTCTTAACCACAAGTTAATGTGGATCAAGAAGGCCCAGCCCCTGCTGGTCCAGCTCTACCTCCACTGCCCTTAACCTGGTTCTCTGATAGACCTCTTTAATCAGGTCCACAAGGGGACCAGGGGTCTTGTTCCACATCCTGGGAAGCGTACATACAGCATGCCCAAAAGCACTCCCCAGGATCCAAGGTTAGGAACTTTCATTCCTAGCCTTTGGAGGAGAAGGGGTATGGTTCTGAAGGTCACGTGAGCTTCACAGCCATGGGGAGACACTGCAGATTACACTGATCTGGCCCATGGCTCTATGCAATCCAGAATGACCAGTAGGGCCTGGTCATTCTGGCCCTACTGATCCAGATTAGGGATGTGCGCAAATATTTGTAACATTCAAAATTCAAATTCTGACATTCAAATTTGAATTTAATGTTAGCACGTTCAAAGACTGACGTTCAAATTCGAATCAAATGTTTTGATACATTCGTACAAAGCTTCGTTATGGAGTCATGTGGGATTTGTATGGGATTCGTAGGCAGATTCACATTGAACCGAACTGGAATCCTACTACATTCGAAGGGGATCTATTCAAACGAATACAAATTTTCTTGCATTCGATTCGATACGAATTGAATACAAAAAAACAACATTTGTGCACATCCCCTAATCCCTACTGGATTCATTTACCTCTATAAACAGCAAAAACTAGTATTTTCTTTATTAAAACCTTTTAAAAATATAAAACAGTAATCACACTGAGAGATGCGATGTTTGTCATTTCCAATTCCTGAAATACATTTGGGAACATCATGCTGCTTTGATTTGATGCTTCTGGGGTGAATATAGCAGGGTGTAGCTTTCAAGGAAATTAATTTCTCTTAGAATAAAGTGCTCTAATTTTTGCAAGTCTTTGAGATGTTTTAAAACTTTTCTCTCTCTCTTTTTTTTTTTTTTTTTGCTTTTTAGGTTACTAACCTTCATGAAGGGCACTTCTATGAATTCCGTGGTTATGCGGTAAATGTGGTTGGTGTTGGAAACGTATCAGAACCCAGTGACATTTTCAAGTGTGAGGAGTGGACAATGCCAGAGCCAGGTAAAAACTGTGGCCAAGACAGTCTTAGAAGAAACATGTAGAATGTAGGCCAGAGATGCACAAATTGGGGCCCTGCAGATATTCCTGAATTTCAGCTTGCAGTATTTAACACACAGCATTGGAAATGTCTGTAGCTCAGCGATACTGCCTGTAAAGCAGGGGGTTGCCAATACAGCCCCCAGCTTATCCCTGGAAGTAGGCAATGACAAACCACTTCTGTATCCCTGCCAAGTAAACTGTGCAGAGGAGCCCATGCAGGTGCCCATGCAGCCAATTGGGACCCAGCCGCAAGTCAACAATACCCAAGAACAATGACAACAGTTGGGGATGAAACTAACATGAAATCCTGAGACAAAGAGGAAGGGAACTCTTGATAGGAGAGAGAGCTAGGGCTTGTCCCCATGTTCAATATACTCTGAAGTGAACCTGTGTTCGCCTCGGAGTATCCCCATGCAAAGGCTCCAATCTGGGCCACATGCGGGACAAATCACACAAATCCACGGCAAAAAAACACCCCTTTCAAACTGTTCTCGCTGTGAATTAGGAGGCAAGCACGTATTATCTTGGAGGCATGGGGATGCTCTCGGGTTATTGGGGAGGAGATTAGCGATCGCCTCATTTGTGGGCAGGTTTCACCTGTGCTTGCTGTTCCTGCCGTGCGCAGTGTGATCACAACTGCTTGGGGACTTTAAAGAAATGATGATGAAAGGGAAGTGATGAGGGGGTGAAATGGCTCTCACTTGCCCTGCGACAGTGTGACACACACACCCTTCCCTGATCTCCTGACTGGCAAGGGATGCGTGTGTAAAGAGCTTGATTTTGCACCCAAGTGCTGTGTTGCCTTCATGGGTGAAGTGCACGTGGCTTCCCTGCACCAGAAACAGGATGAGAAGACGGAGCACAGAATCTGTTGCGAGGGGGGGGGCTGCTGTCAAGAAGGGGTCTGCACCTCCGCTAAACTCCACTTCAAGGAATGAGCCGCAGCTTCAAGCAATGGGACGCTTTTCCATTCTATTAGTTATGCCCCCTCTTTTATCATTTTTTATCTTATGTTGTGTTTGTGGAAGTGCAACCTGGAGCTGTTCCCTGTCATCGCTGCAGCGGGCAGGACATGGTGACATCAACTAGGCTTCCTATCAGGGGAGAAGGGTGGGGGAAAGGATGCGGTTTCCCGGTGCAGGGGATAAACCGCAGTTTTCATGGGGACCGGTACATTTGACTCAAACCCGCGCTGTGCTCAATTGCATGGGAACGGGTTAAGTCAAACTACAATCCATATTGGGAATGACCTGATTCAAATCCGAAATAAATGGAGTCCATGGGGACAAGCCCCTAAACACTGGCCTGGCCTAAAAATAAGGGACATGTTTCATTGCATATTTTCTGCACTTCCTCTAGTTCCTTTTGTGAACATTTCTTGAAATTTGCTTTATCTTCGAAACAGGGCCCCCTTATGATGTGAGGTGTACAGAAGTGAGGGACACCTCTCTGATGATCCACTGGGAGCCACCCCTGTACACTGGAGCAGGCCCTGTCACTGGTTATTATGTGGAAGCTTTTGAAGAGGGTTCAGACACATGGGTACAAGTGAATAAGCATCCCACATCAAGCACCCACATGAAGGTCTCTGATGTATCTCCAGTCTCTTTTGGCATCTGGATATAACAACAAACATTTCTTTTTCAGCATTCAGGTCCACTCAGGCAGAGGACGGGGCAACGACATGGCATTTCTGGTAGTTTAACACAAATTTGGTGGGCCATATATAAACTGTTGATGGACACACTTCCTACCACTGAAAATTCCCATGATAACTGAGGTGACATTTGGGATTCTGAATTCTCTTTTGAGTGGCAAAAGTTGCTTGGGACTTTTAAAAGGACAGTTGATTGGAGAACCCTGGAGTCCAACCCCTCCCTGGTATGAGATTCGTTGGTGTAACATATATTTTAACAACCCATTCACCCAACACTCTCATTTCTTAAAAAGATACTCGTATTTGAGGACAAAATCAGGAAAAATATCTGTAGGGGTATTCAGGACGGGGCGGTGTAGGCAGCCTATAAGATTGTCAGCCATATTGCCAAATTGGGGAGACACCAAATGTTGTGGCTTGTAGAGGTGTGCACAAATATTTGTCACACTCAAAATTCATACAAATTCATCAGAATTTGGGCATTTTCTATTTGAATCGAATGCTGCTATTCTTGAATACTGGCATTCAGATTTGAATCTAATGTTTCAATACATTCGTATAAAGCTTTGATACATTCGTGAACCTGGGGTGGTAGGAAAGTGACTGCCCTACTCACATCTACAATGGATCCAGAGTGGATTCAAAGCGGATTCAGAGTGGGTTCAAAGCGGATTGAGAGCAGATTTGACACATTTGGAGTGGATGGGTAGGGGATACGTACTGGATATGTAGGCGATTCGTAGCGGGGAATTCGCATCAGTTGCATCTGGAACATTTATATCGAGTTCAAATCCTACCACATTTGAAGGGTATCTGTTTGAATGAATACAATTTTCTTTGCATTCAATTCAATACAAATTGAATGCAAATATATATGTGGGTGGGTACGCGCACACACATTCCTAGTGGCTTGTGTTTGCGCCAATCCAGATCTTGGGGGTATGTACACCCGTGTACACAACCAAGCAGTCCGAGGCCATTTCTGCATGGGCTGCAAAGACCCCATTAAGGACCCAAGAAGACCCCATTAGGAACAGAATCGCGACTTACCTTCCATGTGGAAGACCCCATGAGGACCTCATGAGGAACACATCACCCACACAGGCGCTTCTGAATTCTGTTCCTAATGGATTCTGTACCAACTTATTTGGGCCCTTAGATCTGGAATTCCAGAGGACCCCTTTAATGGTGTCCTCTATCTGGTCTTCCCCCATGAATTGCAGAGCGCGCTTACGCCCACCTGTTGGATGGGGTTCAGGGGTGGGCCTAGCATAAGCAATCCCTGTGCGACGCATATCCAGGCCAATCACGCCACACCACTGGTGCACCAACTTCCTCCTTGGGCCTAAACATTGCTGCAGCGTCCCTGTTTAGCACCCATCACCATCAGGTGCTAGACTGTCCATGCGGACACATGGGGTCTCCGTGGTGATCTGGAACTTCGGGGTCTAGAGTCCACAAGGACCGGATACCGAAGATCCAAATCTCCTTAATCCAAATTAAGGGAGATACGTGCTAAAAGGTCCCAAGTGGATGCTCAAAGATTATGGGATCTGCATAATCCCAAACTCACGGAGCGATTGTCCCACTGTAACACTCACTAGAGATCTTTAGCAGAAGATCAGGAACGGTGACAGCACTTTCTACTCCTGCTACTCCCGCTCATTCACTGCCTCACCATCACTTCTGCACAGTGAGGCATTACCACTTGCTTTGTTGGGATTGTTTAGCTTGCCTGTTTTAGGGAACCCTGGAAATGGCCAACTTCTCCATCCATTTAAAGTGTCCCTGAAAACATCCCTCACCAGAAGCATCACAACTGGGGAATGAAAGTTCCCTAACTGTGATGTTTGTGGGGCCAGGATGGTAGCAGGCATGCAAACAGTACTCAGCCACTTCACTAAGACTGCTAGGTTCATGGCCTTCTTTCCCATGCATTTCCCAGAAGCCTCTGCTGTCAAGTGGATTCTGCCGATAGTGCTTTTCAGCTCTAACCAGCCCAGCTATGCAAGCTGTTGCAGATGGAAGCTGTAGTTTAACATATGGTTTTGCTGGGGAGTGCTTTTGGAAGGTGTAATGCACAACAGCTGGGTCCTTTCTGCACTGGGTTTTATTCGATATTATATCTCAGGATAGGGACCTGCTATCCACATGTTAGTGCATGCTATGGCAAGCCCTGGGCCAGGTCTTCTGTACTGTGAACCAGCATGAAGATGGTGGGTCCCTAGTCTGAGATATAAACCAGAATAAGGCCCAGTGCAGAAAAGGCCCTGGACAGCAGCAGGTTGGAGAAGTTATTTTAGAACCTCTCCACCAGCTCTGATATCTATTGACTCCCTTGTTACAATTTTCTTTTCACCAACAGGTTTCCGATTTGGAGACTGGGAAGAGTTACGTTTTCCGGGTGCAGGCTGAGAACAAGGCAGGGGTCGGCCCTCCTTCGTTGCCATCCGATCCTGTCATAGTAAAAACTAAACCAGGTACAAGATGTCCACTTGACTGTGATCCCGTCTTCCATATTGCCTTTCCCCTAAAGTTACTCAGGAGGAATGCAACCTATGGAAGAGACAAACCATAGACTGAATTCCTCTCTTATTGACTTAGAGAAAGAGGCATTCAAGGTACGTACCAACTTATCTAGGGACCTTTCTGCACTTACTTGTTGATCTGCACCAAGGAGATGCTAAGAGTAGAGTAGAGCCAGATCAGGACTGTGCTAAGGATTCATTTGGCATTTTAAAGCCCATTCAGTACAGATGCCTGTGGTTGATATTGGATCTAGCTAATTTCCTGTTTTCCATCTGCACTTTGTGCTTTTGCATGTGTTTTCATGGTCTTGTGGTTAGATTTTCATTCTGCACTCCTCCACAAAGCCAGTATGGTGACCTTGGGCTAGTCACAGCTCTCTGCTGAGCTCTCACGTCCCCGCCAACCTCACAGGGTGTCTGTTGTGAGAACAGAAGGTTTGTACACCGCTTTGAGTCTCCTTAAATGGGTGAGAAAAGTAGGGTAGAAAAGCCAACTCTCCTCCTCCTCCTCCTTGAAGGCAGGGTCATCTTTGGGGTTTGAGAGAACAGGGCTTTAAGCAGGGAATTGTGAAGTTGTAATTTTGTGTCCTGAAAATAATAAATACGCTTTTCTCTTTTGCAGGCACCAAAGAAATTGAGGTTGGGGTGGATGAGGAAGGGTTTATCTATCTGGCATTTGAAGCACCTGAGATGGTCGACACTTCTGAGTTCATCTGGTCCAAGGATTATGAAGGACCTCCAAACGCTGACAGGGTTGATATCATAAATAAAGATGACAAGTAAGATTGGGATTTGGACTTATCATAATGGTGGTAGTTTCCATATCAACTTTGGGTAGCTTTTTCCTCTAGCCCAACATGGAGACATTTGGGATGTGAATTTGCCTTCCATCGTTTTGATCCCATTTAGACTTGGCTTCTAGAACTCTTCTCCTGCAGAGACACTGTCTCTTATCATATAATGTTATAATTATTAAACTTGCGTGAAGGAAGCTTTTCAGGAATGCTGTACTATAAGTGTGGACCATACAAAGAACACAGTTTGAACAAACTATGTCTGATGAAAGGCTCATTCAGACAGTGGGAATATGGCACCTTTAAGCTACAGTGGGGTAGCTTCATGTATCTGAGGCAACCCCATTATACACCTGGGAAGGTGCTAAATATTATTGCTGGAAAATCTAGTGTTGGTTGTTGGTTTTTCAGAAATAGGCGTTTTCATTTACTCTCTGGTCAAAGGGGCCACCCTAGCTTTGTCCACCATGGACATGCATGCATGGAGGACAAAACAGATGCCCACACAGGACCGGAGGTGCTGATGCGCGCATCCAGTTATTTGGCACTGGCTGCATGCGCAGAAGCACGCATCAGTAAAACATGCAAAGTCAAGCTAACAAGGGATAGTGGCAGACCATCAATAGCCTGCATTATCCCTTGCTTGCAGAATATTCGGCCACGGTCTGGAAGAAGCCAAAATATGAAGGCTTATTCATTTGTATGAACTGCACGCAATGTAAAGTAATCTGAATATTGTATGCACCTTCCATAGTGTTTATGCCAAAGAGGTAAACTATGACTGGGCATTTTGTGAACATGTGAATACCAAGGGAATTAGAAACCAGGTGACTTTGGGAAACTGGGATTCTTACAGATAAAACAGGGGCAAAAATAGGCCCCACTATTTGCAACTTTCCCTTATAATTTATAGTTGCAACCTAGGCAGTTAGGAAGAGATAAATGTGCAAGTTTTAGACCTGCATGTTTTGAGGGACAACTGAATTTTAACTGGGGATATACATGAGTATTTGTAACATGCAAAATCCACATGAATTTGGCCAAATTCGGATATTCAAATTTGAATCAAAAGTTGGCACATTCAAAGACTGACATTCCAAATTCCAATTGAATGTTTTGATACGTTCGTATGAAGCTTTGAATGAAGCTTTCTATGGGGTTCATATGGGATTAAACATGTGTATCGAATACGAATCCTACCACATTCAAAGGGGATCTATTCAAATGAATACCCATTTTCTTGCATTCAATTCAACATGAACCAAATACAAAAATACGCTTTTGCACATCAGGTCTAGAAATTAGAGGAAACTGCGACCACATATTGGGTATTCCTGACAGCTCCTGAGAGAGGCTGAAACTGTGTAGATCCTTTAAGTATTTACTTTATCCATTTACATTTTCTTTCAGATCTAAGCTTATCTTGAAATATGCTACGGAAAGGGATCTGGGAACATACTCTGTAGAAGTAACCGACACGGATGAAGATATCTCTGCCAGTCATGTTTTAACCCAGGAAGGTAGATAATTCAGCTCTGTAATCATTTTCAGCCCGATATCCATTTGGGTGCCGAACCAGAAGAGGCTTCACATATTGGGGAAATGGCTGCAGTGTGTATGAAATCTAGTAAAAACTGCATTTCTGCGGGCTGGGTTGATGCAAAGGGTTAAAGGCTAAAGAGCTAAATTCATCTGAAACACCCAACTTGCTGAATCCAAGAAGATTCAGTACCTTCTCCAGTCTGAAAGCTGTCCTGGTTTTTTCCTTTCCTTTTTCCAGAACTGGACAGATTGCGGAAGATTAGCCACGAGATCCGAAATCCCTGTAAGTTATGACCTATCTTATATGAAATGTGCATTGTGTGTTGAAACCATCTAAACTGCACCCAGGGAAATTTTGCATAAACTGTTTGTGGAATTTGCCAAAGAAGTGTACATTTATGTGAGATGTGGGCTTAACAGGAGTTGGCATCCCAGGGCATGAGTCTGAAAGGCAATATAACAAGGAAAGAAATCCATTAGTTGCAATGTGCTTGGAAAGAGGGAGCCAATGTACAAGCAGTAGCTGCCGATGAGTGGACATTGGAGGGAGGGGGGTGAGGCACCCTTTCTGCTCTTTCTGCTCTGGATCAAGGAGCTGCTTTATATACGTACCAGTGGTGGGCAGGGCCTCTCATAGTCCACATTAAATGTGCATAAGGAAGGCCTATAGTTCGCTTTCTAATCCTGTCTAAGCGGCAGTGCAGGAAGGACCTTTGATGTGTAATGTATCAAAGCATCACTTGCTAGTGGTTTCTATTATTGTTGTTATCGTTATTATATTTTTCATAAACACATAATACAGAAATAATGGAAAATTTTGTTTGATTATACAGAATTGCTAGTGGTTTCTTGACATCAAAGACTGTGGGCAAATCTCAGATAAGCCCCTCCAGTGCACTCACACACCAGTCACGGATGCTGACAAGGGCTGTGTTCATACCTATGTTTTAATCCAGCTTCAGTCCACTTTCAAAATGCAAGAACACAGCAGAAAAATGAACGGTCATTTTCTTTACGCATTATCTAATCCAAAGGTGGATCTTCTGTATTAAATAATGCTGCAAGAAATCAGCTTGTTTGCTCTGCTGATATGTTCTCCCAGTCTGAAAGTGGCCTGAAGTTGAATTAAAACTTAGGTGTGAACACAGCCAAGGAGTTGTATTGCGGGGCTATCCAAGGTACCAATCCAAGGCTTTCCCTGATTCAGCTTGGAGATTTTGAGTGTTGAACCTGGGATCTTCTACCTGCATAACATTTGGCTTCCTGTTTTTAACAAAGGTGAAAACTGATCTTCATGTAATCAGTTCTTGATGCGTGCTGTTATTTTCAGCCTATTATCTTATTTTCTTCTCCTGCCAGTGATTGAACTGATATCTGGATGGAATACTGAGGTTCTGGAGAAAGGGGAAGTCAGACTGTGGCTGGAAGTGGAAAAACTCTCCCCAGAAGCAGAGTTGCATTTGATTTTCAATGGGAAGGAGCTGTCCAGCACTCCTGTAAGTCTCCCAGAGTTTGGACTAGGCAGAAATTATGAGATGAATTCTTCTTCTTTGTCCTCTTTGTCTTCTCCTCCTCCTCCTCCTCCTCCTCTTCTGTTCCTTTCCCCAATTATTTATTTTATTGACCACTTGTTTTGTTTCTCTTTCCTACATTAGACTCATAAGATCAATTTTGACAGAGCAAATGGCCTCATTGAACTGATCATTCAGGACTTCTGTGAGGATGACAAAGGGACATACACAGCCCAGCTGAAAGATGGCAAAGCTGAAAACCAGTTCACTTTGGCCCTGGTTGGTGAGGGTATGTAGAGCCCAGGCAACTGGCAGAGAAGCCGGTTCCAAGGGTTTCATGTGCCAGCAGAACACAAATTCCCTGCCTGTGAAATGCCTTCCAGGTGGCCCTTGCCAGCCTAACACCCCGCAGCTGACTTGCCAATAGGGGCCTTGTACCCCCAAATAGGGATGTGCACAAATTTTCAAATGCATTCAACATTCAATCGAATGGACTGAATCTCGACATTCGAATTTGAATGTCCTTAAATTCGAATTTAAAGATTTGATTCGAATTTGGGATTTGGGATTTATTTGTTCAAATTATCAAATTATCAAATTATCCGGACATTCGTATGTGTATGGGTTCGTACACAATGTGTACGTGAAGACCCACATCTTCCCGCACCCATACGCATTTGTACGGATCCATCCGGGATGGAAATGGGTTGCATACGGGATAACTACGGGATGCATACAGACCAGTATGGATGTATACAGATGTGCATGGGCCGAGGGAAGATGCGTATGGGCATCTACGAATGTTGTCGACATTCGTAAGTGCAAATTCAAATGAAAAATTCAAACGAATAGATTCGAATTTGCTTAATTCGAATTGAATTTGGTCAAATTCAAATTTTAAACATTCGAATTGAGTAAAGTTTTCAGGTATTTGATTAGAATCAAATTGAATCCCAAAAACTGCATCTGTGTGCACCGCTATCCTCGAGTTCATTTTTGTAAAAGTCTGTTTTCATAAACCACTTTGCATGGTCCCCACTTGTCCCAAAGCCTCTTTTCTCTGATTTCCCATTTTCCCGCTCTCTACAATGTTTTAAAAGCCAGATAAAAATGAGAAAAATGGGTTATTGTAAGAAATTTTGCAGCCTCTTTCCCTTGTGTATTTCATTGGATACATCATCCTTTATTACTAATAGGGCCCAACAGGGGCTGGCTTAGAGGGGTGGGCGTCTTGTGACTTAGCCCTTTGCTTGGAAGCAAAACACAAGGGCTGCATTCAGATATCACTTACTTATTCCGCTCTATGTGGATATTCTGGAATAAAGCATGGACATTCTGAGATACCCACGCTTTATTCCAGAATATCAAAACACAGTGGAATTAGTAAGCAGCGTTTAGATGCAGCCAAGACTGTCAAAGGAGACCACTGTTAGCTCATCCTGTTGCAGAGTCCACCTTTGGACTGTGTTTGGAAGCACAGTAAATCCAGACCTTTGTCCTTCGGGTGAGAATGGGTCACAGCACTTTGCTGACATACAGGAAGCAAAACCGTTGTTTATAAAGCCCTAAAAAGTGCGGGTCTCGGTTATCTAAAGGAGCACCTTCTCCCATAAAGGCTTATCCAGATTAGCAGAATAAAATCCGCCGGTGGAGAAAAAAGTGCACCTTACCAGCTGCAAAGCCACAATGGGCCATCCAGACTCCAGCAGCCTCCCCGCAGGTTTCTCAGAGAAAGCTGCAATACTTCCGTGGCATGTCCGGTGAGGTGTGCATCATGTGGGATGGGGCAGCCAATGGGAGCTGAGCTGCAGGCTCAGCTCTCGTTCACCGTTCTCATCATCCGGACTGGCAGGAAACTTCAAATCTACCTGATTTTGCAGAGTGAGGTCTCATCATTCTGCAGTAGGTAAATTTGAAGTAGCGGCGGAATGCATGCAACCATTACTTGCTGGTTCTAGACTTCCATAAGTCTGGACACACCCATAGACTTGCCTGAGTACTGAGATCTCTAGGAGAGCACCTTTTCATAGTTCCTCATCTCTTGGAGGTGCAAAGAGCAATGATATGCAAGAGGGCCTTTTCTGTGGTGGCCCCCAGACTTTGGAACCACTGGAGGCACCTGCATTATACGGTTCACACAGGTCTTTGATGCTTAGCTTCCTTTGAGTGTTGTCCTACCAGGGACAGAGGGAAGGTTATATTTTAAATATGTTCTAGGTACATTTTTTTTTATGTGTGTGTGTATTATTGTTGTGACAAGCTCTGGGAATTTCAGGCGAAGGGAGGGATAAAAATTCATAAATGTATGTGGAGCAATTGTTGCCCGATTCCAAAATTGCTAAATATTTGTGCTTTCCCCCATGCACGCTCCAATTCCATGCGTGTGTGCTTGCCTGCTGTTTTGCAACCATCCATTCCTTTTGTTCCTGCAGAGTTTGATAAACTTAAAGCAGAGGCTGATGCCAAGAAGAAAGACTGGAAGAGAAAACATGGTAAGAGATATTTTCAGTTAGTGGCTACACCTGGCTTGCAAACATGGGCAAACAGCAAAATGGGACCAGTAGTGGAGGGCAAGGTAGTGGAGAAGCAAGGGGGTTATTGCCTTTGATTGTCCCAAGATGCATTTAGATCCTCTGTGAATCAAAATGATCCTTGCTGTGATCAAAGGCAGGGAATCAATTGGCACTCCCTTCCTCCTGCATTACCCCAAAGGTTACCACCAGAACTGATGCAGCAACAAGCCTGGATTAGCTTTAGGAAAGGGTTAGACAAATCCATGGAGTTGGATCAATGATTACAAGATCTGATGCCTAGATATAACTTCCAGGATGCCCCTAAGGCCATTTAGTTGAGAACAGATGGGGGGGGGTGCCTTTGTCTTCTGCTTGGGATGCCCAGAAGCCACTGGGTGAGGCAGTATGCTGGACTAGATGGGCTGTGCCCGGCAATAGCCTCATTTTGTGGCATTTGGATAAGCTGTAAGAAAAGTATCCTCTACATCTCTTTAAAACTTGCAAAGATGACCACGTTTGGCTTCTTTCCACTGAACAGGTCCTCACTTTATTGAACAGCTGCAATGGAAGGTCACAGAAAAGTGTGAAGTCCTCCTGACTTGCAAGGTAAATAGCGACATGATTGTATGGTATGGTGTAAAAGGGAGATAGGGGAATGAGGGGGCCCCTATCTGTATCCCACCCGTGTCATCAAGCAGTGTTAGCAAACAAGCCAGGCAGCAGCTGCTCCTGGATTGAGCTGGGGAGAAATGCTAATGGTCCTGGCCTCCTACATGAGTCCAGCTCTCCCTCCTCTTCTATAGCCTCTCTTAGAATCTGCAGTCCTTTCCGCATGGGTTAGTATTGCAATCCATGGAAGGGTCTAGCTTAGGGATCTGTGTGAATAGGGCTTTTTGCATTCAATTCATTTCAAATCGAACGTAAGAAAATTTGTATGCATTTGAATAGATCCCCTTCGAATGTGGTAGGATACTATTCGATACCAATGTATTCATATGAATATCCGATACAAACACATATGTATCTGATATGTACCCAATGCATATCCTGTAACATATCGGCTCTGGAAGTGTCAAATCCTCCCTGAATCCACTTTGAATCCACACTCAATCCATGTCGAATGCACTCTGGATCTGTCGCAGATGTGACTGCCGCAGCCACTTTCCCACCTCCCCGTTTCATGAATGTTCCAAAGCATTTGTACGAATAAGAATGCCAATGTACGAATGTCATGGCATTCAATTTCTATACGAATGTACGAATTTGGAGTAATTCGGAAGAATATCAAATGTTAAGATTATTCATGCGCAGCCCTAGTCTAGCTCCCTTCATTCTGCACAATAGTGAAGGACAGAGAAGAGCCGCCATCACAACCAGGACACCATTAGCATCTACACTGGAAGGAACATAAACCAGGATAGGGCTCCCAAACTGGCACCCTATTGTGGTCTTTTGTGATATACTGGAGCATATGAATGTCTTTTGGGAATCAGCCTGCATAACACTGCATAACACCGGAATACAATATCACACTTTGCTACCCAGCCATAATAATTGCTATTTCTGTGTGAGACAAACAATAAAGCCATGGGAAACTACAAATAAACACAGATTTGTAGCTACCGGATTGGCCAAATATGGGCATAACACTATCCTGCCTTTTCCTAAGTTGTGATGATTCCCACACAAGTATATCTGCTTCTATGCGTCCATCTTATTATTGTATGATGTAGCACTAGAGAGAGTAAACCAACACAAGTCCCTAAAGCCAAAAACCCCAAGTAATATAACCAAAAGACCAAACAAAAGGGTTCTGCCAAAATATATCAATAAACAGGATAAAATATGTCCCACTACCAAGTGTAGAAAGGCAAATATATGAGGAAATAAAGAAATAAATGCATTCTGGAGCAGCAAAACCAGTGTAATATCTAAAAGGGTAGTAAAACCCCACTGAAAAATTTATAAATACTGAAAATAATTAAAAGAACCAAGTAATACAGTAATAGTAAAAATGTCAAAACTCAAGGCCAAACGCGTTTCGACTACAGTCTTCTTCAGTGGCCTGTATGTATTCAAAATATTTATAAAATATCAAATCCACAGCTCACACAATGTGACTTGGTTCAATTCCAAAGTAATTTTATTTTAATGTTATTTTATTTCTCATATGCACGCAACCTGGACTTTCACATTTATGTAGTTCTTACTTGCACTCACTAAGAAGAAAGCGCCTTCTGTTTGGAATGCAACCATGTCTCTACAAACTCTGCTGGTGGTTCCCGGGTTCTTAGTCATGTTACCCTGTGCAGCCTGCCAAGTGCAACTCTGCAATCTTATCAATAAATCTCAACATGGTCTACTGGTGGACTTTGACAATGAGGTCTACTAGTGTCCTAGTAGGTACATGGGGACCTGTTTCAGTGGTGCATCAGGAAGCCCTGCTGGAAGTGACACCTCCGTGGATAAGCAGGTTTCAGTGCTGAGTGGAATCTTGAAAACATGAAAGCACTCTGGAGATTTTTTTTAAAAAGCACTGTCAAGAATTCCTTGCTGTCTGCTAGGTCACGCTGTGTCCAGGCACTGCATTTGCAGGCTACTAAGCCATCTGTGTCGGCAGACGTTAACAAAACCCTTGGACATAGCATCATCTAGCACCAGCTAGTAATGGTTGCGTGCATTTTGTCGCAAGGTCCTGCAAGTTGTAGATGTGTTGCATGGCTTGGCTCAGCATCGGTATGAATTCACTGCACACCCCAAGTGAATTGTGTACTGTGACTGAAGAAGATCATCCATACTCATTTAGAAGGGGTTTGGGAAAGTGCCTCGCTCAAGCTGACCTAGCAGTGAGATGCCAGGCAGGTTGCTAGAACTGGGTTCCTTTCTGCGTTGTTTCCCAAATTAAGGTTATCATTTGCGCTTATTCTTGCCACTGTGTGCTTTTAACAGGCAGCCAACATGAAGAAAGACAGCATCTTTAAATGGCTTTTTGATGACAAAATTCACCCAGATGGTCACTATGATCCCGAGACGGGTGCAGGAATCCTATGTATTAAAAAGGTAAATGGGGTACAGACACATGGATTTGGGTTTTTCTGGTTTCTTTCAAAAAAGTTGTCAGCCACTGTAGTTAAATGGAGCTGCTGTCTGAGAGAAGTTAAGAATTGCTCCATATTGTAAAGATATCATATCATATCTGAGTTAATACATTCAGATTATAAAAATGAATTTGGGAAACATAAAGAAGAAGAGTTGGCTTTTTTACCCCACTTTTCTCACCCGTTTAAGGAGACTCAAAGCGGCTGACAAAGCTTCTGTTCTTCTCCCCACAACAGACACCCTGTGAGGTTGGTGGGGGCTGTGAGAGCTCAGAAGGGAACTGTGACTAGCCCAAGGTCCCCCAGCTGGCTTCCTGGGGGAGGGCGGAATCAAAGTCGGTATTCCCAGATAAGAGTCTGGCTCCTAACCACTAGACCAAAGACTAGATGTTGGCTAGGGATGCGGGTATCTAGGCAAGATCAGTTAATTGAACAGAGGATTCATTCTAAAATTATCTTCTTTTTAAAATGACGTCTTTATCTCTTCCTGACCCAAAGTGAACCAAACTGTAAATTAAAAAGAAAAGAGAGAGATTTACAAGGAAGGAGTTTGGCAAATTCTTTTTTTTAAAAAAAGAAGAAGAATTTTTAAAAAATGATTTTGCATATACATTAAAAGTTGGAGAAATTATAAGTTGGAGAAATGATAAGCACTTTCTGCTCTGCTATACTGGCCAGCATGGCATCACTATGATCTGACCATGTAGCAATGAAACTAAGTGCATTTTTTCATAACTACGGATAGTGAAAACTTGTTTTTTTACTCTGCTTTTGTCCTTTGCTAGTTTACCAACTCAGACAGAGGATTATACAAAGCTATGGTTTCCGATGACCGAGGGCAAGACACAACTCTACTTGATCTCTCTAAGGATGGTATGATCTTCTTTATTCACTAGACAAAGAACCTTTAAGGTGTATTCCCATTCAAGATTTTAAGAGCTTTGAGACCATTTCAAGCACTAACCATTCCCAAAGTATCAAAAGAATCTGCAGTTTCTGAGGATTAAAGGTGCCAAAATGCAGATTATCTATATTTGGATCAAAGACGTCTCGCTTTTGAATTTAGAAATACCCCACTTTATTTAGCAAATGGGAATGGAAGCTCTTTTGGGTGGGAGGAATCCATGCTTTAGGGGTGTTCTCTTCAGTTTCCCCTGACCCAATGAGAAGCCGTGATTTCCCCTGCCCTCGTCCCCTCTTCCTGGGCTAGCTGCCATTACATGCTAAGGATATCACCCTGGCTGAAAGGGAAGTGAAGAATGAAGAGCCTGCTGTAGCTAACAGATCTGCATCTTTCCTGCATCCGTATGCATTTGTACAGATCTGTATGGGATGAAAATGGGTTGCATGCTGGATTACAATGGGATGCGTACAGACGTGTACAGATGCGTACAGATGTGGGGAAGATGCATACAGCACATGCAAATGTTACTGACATTCGTCTGTGCAGACTTGAATAAAAAATTTGAATGAATAGATCTGAATTTGGTAAATTCTAATAAAATCTTGTTAAATTCGAATTTTAAAGATTCGGATCGAATTGGATTTTTGGATATTCAATTCAATTCGAATAGAATGTCCAAAAAAAAAAAAAAACCATTCATGGACATTTGTACTTGGTGCTGGTTAAAAAATCCAGGTTAAAACCCGGATTTTGGGGGGGGCAGTCAGAACTTTCCCTGAACGTTAAATCCAGCACTTGACACTGGATCCAGAAATGTACCAGGAGCCTGTGCATTTGCCAAAGCACAGAAATGATGTGTAGAAATAATACAACCCCTGTTAACTGCCTGGCAATCCAATTCTGGATCAGGTGGGTTTTCTAAACACTAAAGGCAGCCCCATATATAATGCAGTCTTGCCACTGGGGAAAAAATGTGCAGAGGTGTAGTTCAGCACCACTGAAAGTCCGAAGTAGCCCCCCAGCTTGGATCTGGACCTCCCTAAAGAAAAGAAATAAGGAACTTTTACTGAGTAGCCCTCGGTACATGTGAAGGGCTCCCAGGACTCCTCTGCAAAGGACTGCATCATCATCATCATCATCATCATCGTAGTAGTAGTAATAGTAATAGTAATAGTAATAGTAATAGAATTTGAACTTCTATGGTAAAGGAAAGCAGTGGTTGTGGCAATAGCTATTGGTGCCCTTGGTTCTGTTCTGAAAGAACTGGGTCAACACCTTAACACCCAGGACACTGACAGAGCCATTGTCCAACAGTTACTGCACGCATTCTGTGCCAATACCTCTCCTTGTCTCAGGTCTTTGGAACGGATCTAGTAGTCAGAGAGCCAACCACGTCATAAACATATTTTGTTGTTGTTGCTTGTTGTTAATTAAACATTTTATTTTTATAGCATTTGATGACATCCTCAGAGAACTTGCCAGAATTGGTGGTAAGTTTTTATTCTGTCTTCCCAGTTTCCATTCCTCCTCCTCCTCCTCCTCCTCCTCCTCTTCCTCGTTCTCTTCCTCTTCTTTCTCCTCTTCCTCCTCCTCCTCTTCCTCTTCCTCCTCCTCCTCCTCTTTGTTCTTCTCTTCCTCTTCAAAGGCAGGTGCCTTCTCATCCTTCTCAACCCAAATCCCTTTCCACCACTGCCTTCTCTGTTCAGTTCTTTCAGCCTCACCTTTGAAAATCCAGCCAACTGCAGAAGGCATCAAGCTCTACAGCGAGGTGGACTACTACACAGATGCCATGAAGCCGACTTGGTATCACAAGTAAGTGGGTGGCCTTCAAGAGACTCTTGACATAAATCTGCACCTAAATCTTGGCTGTCTCCAGACTAGCTAGCTAAACTCACTGCACAGGGAAGACCAGTCATCCATACTCTATGTCAGCTCCAGAGTTTCCTCTATCGGAGCGCAAGAGTTTGGGCTGAGGCAGCCAATTAAATTTTGAGCTGCACTTTCTGATTAGTTGGCATCTCATCAACGCTTCTCGCCACCCTGCCTGCACTGGATTGATAATTTGACTTGGGACAAGTTTGGTCCAGTGGTTAGGGAGCCGGACTCTTAACTAGGAATACTTGGTTTGATTCTGCCCTCCCCCATGAAGCCAGCTGGGTGACCTTGGGCAAGTCACAGCCCTCTTCTGAGCTCTCACAGCCCTGCCTACCTCACAGGGTGCTCTGTTGTGGGGAGAAGAATAGAAAAGCTTTGTCAGCCACTTTGAGTTCCCTTAAATGGGTGAGAAAAGCAGGGTAGAAAAGCCAACTCTTCTCCTTCTTATCTATATACTGCTCAGTGAGAGTTCTCCATCCTGCACCAAGGCAAATGTACAGTACCATGGGTCTAAAGCGAGGCGGCTACTAAAGATCAATCGTCCTGTGTGATGTGATGATTGGGACTGTGCATTCCATGCACAGGATCAAACATGTCTGGTTGCACCCCTTCTCTTTCAAATGTATTGGCAGCAAAACTGGGGGGCTGTTCCCGTTACAAGCTTAAAACGGTTTCGAAACGGTTTCAATCCTTGCAGTCCCCACATCAGGTTGGCTTAAGATGCTTTCCTTGTGTTAAATCACCCCAAAGCATTGTAAATGTAGACACTCATTTCAACAGGTCTCGCTCGGGTTCGTGCATTTGAAACATTTCACATTTCTTACTGTGGGAACGGTACCGTTTTAGTGGGATAAGAATGCATGTTTAGGGTTTCCCTCCCCCAATAGCTTGCTTCCAAAGACAGTGATTTCACTGTAAAAATCCACCCCATACAGCAGCAGTGACTGTAGCAATCCACCCACTTCACACCTGTTAACAATGTTGCAATTCTGCGCAATTCTGGCTCTTTAAAAGTTCTGGCCTGTAGAAAGGGGAAAGGAAGGAAAACAGCTGCAGGTTCTGGGAGATGTGTGAATGTTTAAGGCTGTGTGTGCAGGCGGCGGCAGCAGCAGAGCCAGCCAGCCAGCCAGCCAGAGTGCTTTTTTCAGAGGGAACCTCTGCTGGGGATGGTGGCTGTGGAGGTGGGCAGGTGAAGGGGGCTAGTCTCCGTGAAGGAGTTGGTTATGGGTGGCGCGTTCACGCCAGGAGGAGGAAGGCAGTGCAGCCCTGAAAAGTGGCTTTTAGAAAGTAGCCACTTGAGTCCCCCCTTGAGTCACGTATGCCACGTACGATCCTCACAATCCGGATCGAACGCAATTAAGTTGAAAGTAATGGAATCAGGCAAATTCGTGTTAGCATCCGGTTCTATTATTTCGGTTTAGGAAAACCGTTTTAAGCTTGTAATGGGAACGCGGCCACATTGTGCTCTTTGCAACAATAAGACAGCATTCCTTCTGTTTGGTCAGTGACAAGCGCCTGGCAGGAGGGGACCGGCTGAAAATGGGAACAACCCTGGAGCAGATTTGGCTGCACATTCTGGATCCCAAAGAGTCCGACAAAGGCAAATATACCTTGGAGCTGTTTGATGGGAGAGAGGCCCGCCTGCTCTCCACTGATCTATCTGGGAAAGGTAAGCGAGTTTTTTAAGCTCATTCTGCACCACAAAATAAGACCCAGCCTTGAAAGATGGTGTTTAAGAGGAGACCTAACTGAAGCATATAAAATCATGCAGGGTGTAGAAAAGGTGGGCTACATTTCCACTGGTCAAAAAAATCTGGGTTTTAACCCAGATTTTTTTTTTTAAAAGACAAGCACAGAGGGCTCCCGATCACATTGGGGCATAGTCTCCAGCCGTTTCCCCACCCTCCACCCCATTCCTCCATGTCCTGCTGTTTCTCCTCCGCCCTGTTCCTCCATCTTCTGTCGACGACATCCTGCTGCTTGCTGTCCCCACTGTTCTCCAACAGACGGAGGAAAGGGGCAGGGTGTAAGGCAAGCACCAGGGGAGACAAGGAAAGATGGAGGAAAGGGGCAGGGTGTAGGTAAATGGCGGGTGGCGGTGAAGGAGATCGGCATGGCCAATGTTCCCATTAATATATATTTTGATTTTAACAGGATTCCACAGTGAGTCCTATTAAAATCGGAACAGGGATTCCCTGGATTATCAGACGTATAGTCTGCAAAAACAGGGAATCCCATCAAAGTGTCAGGACGTTCAACCCTCGATCCGGATTCAGGTGGAAAAATTATTTCCTCTATTCCACAACACTAGAACCAGGGGGCACTCTATGAAACTGATGGGCAGGAGAGTCAGATCAGATGAGGGGAAGCCACTATGTGAGGTGGGATGCTGGGCTAGATGGGTTGTGGTCTGATCCAGCATGGCTCAACAAATGTTTTTTTCTAAAATGGATGCCCAGAAATGATGCAGCTATTTGCCACTTATCTTTGATGTCTATAATATACAACAAAATGCTCTTTGTCTGTGCTCTCCTATTGCTGTTGTTTTCAACAAAAGGAGAAGCTTTCCTTGTTTAGTTTTAATAGCTCCTGTTTCTCTTTGGCTTTTAGCTTTTGATGATGCCCTGGCTGAACATCAAAGGCTCAAGTAAGTTTTTCGTCCCAAATTATTCCACTCCAGGGCCTTAACACTGCTCCAAAACTGCCTTTCCTTGCCAATTTCTGTCTTTGCTGTCTTTTTTGCTTCAATTGTGCCCTTCGTATCAATGTTTTCTGAGAAAAGATGCCAGTTTAGAAAGGAATTTTCCATTGCTTTCCCAGCCTCTCAACACAGCTGTTGGATCAGGTTATTTTTCAAAAAATGCTTTTTGATTAATATAGCCACAAGAGGTACAAGTAACAGGCAATTTTGGGAAAGAGGTCTCTGGACCCTATGAACCTGTCCCATCTAGAAATATGAAAGCTGAGGAACAAAGGTTACCTGGCTGTGATGTTTGTGCAGCCAGGAGCAGAAGAACTGCACACCGCTGCTTTACAAAGCACTACAAATATAGCATTCTTCTTGCCACGTTTCCTGCAAGATGGGTGACATATACAAGGACTGGGAGAAGATTTAAACCTGGGTGTAATTTTGGTATTGGATGCATCTTTAAGCAAACCAAAAACAAATTGTTCTTTCTTTTTCTTTTGTTTCAGGCAAGCAGCACTAGTGGAAGAGAGTGAGTATATGGAAATGTGCAATCTGTTGACTAAATCAAAACGCATCCAAGGCCCTTGTTTGTATGGTATTGTTTGTTTGTATGGGGTTAGTGCTATTCAGTGGGGCCTGTACTAATGTCTACAGTGGGGGTGGGGGAATGATCACATTAGCCAAAGGCCAGGGCAAAGAGGTGCGTCTTTACCACCTTCCTAAATGTATACAGAGAAGGGGCATGATGCACCTTGTGGGGAAGACTATTCCATAGCCTGGGGGCCATTGCTGAAAAGTCCCTTTCCCGGGTGCCCACCTGCCTCACTATTGAGGGTGGTGGGACAACCAGGAGGGCCTCACCTCCAGATCTCAAGGCATGGGCAGGTCGGTATGGGAGAAGGCGTTCCTTTAGATTCTGTGAAGGAGCCTGACACATGGTCCCTGCTTCCTTGTATGGTGGGATGTTCTGGGGCTGTGGTCCTCAAATCATGCTCCTCCACATGTTCTTGAGCATCTCCCAACATTCAACTTCCAGTATCCCATGTGCCGTTTTGAACATACCTCTCCTATTTTGGATTCAGAAGAACCTGATCTTTGGGATCCGGTCCTTGTGGAATCCGGTCCTTGAAGTTCCGCATCATGGTGAGGGTCCCATGTGTCTGCATGGGCTGTCTAGTACCCGATGGCAATGGGTGTCAAACAGGGCCACCATGTGGCCGCCGTACCACCCAAGCAGGAAGATCCACTGGTGGCGCAGTGTGATTGGCCCATGTAGCCGTCAGTCAGGGGTCACTTGCCACACCCACTGTAATTGTGGAGAGAGACATGGCTTCATAGCTACCTACGTAGACACTACGAAGCTTGTGCTTAGCAGCTTCAAAGACCACTACCAAGAACATGCAGGCCTACACAGCATGTGTGTTGAGGGGTGGAGCCAGAACCGCCCTGCTGCAAATGGCAGCCTCTATTCCCACTTTGGCGACGATATGAAAACGGGATATCTAACACTATTTTATTTAATTTTATTTGTACCAGAACGAGCCAAAGTCGTCCGTGGCCTTCCAGATGTTGCCACCATTATGGAGAATAAGGTAATGTTATGACTTTTCATAGGCTAATTCTAGCCCTACTATTGACACAGTGATAATATTTTACTCTGAGAGAATCCAATGCCATAGGTGGAGCAATTTCTCCTGGTCCTCACTTTCTTCAAACCAATGCTATATTTTTGTTTTGTTTTGTTTGAATGAGTTTTATTGAATTTTTATATAACATTCAAATCCAAAGGACAGTAAATCCAAAGGAAGAAAAAGGGAAAGGAAAAATACAAATAAAGACAAATGCAAATACAAGAAAGGTACATAGAGGCCAAGTCCCCATGCAAGCAATTTGGCACTATTTGGGCTCATTTTTGACCAGACGCGGGACTGAAACCAGATTTTGCCCATCCCTGTGCCATCACCGCTAAATGTGGGCTGTATACACATACACCTGTCCCCATGGTTGAGCAGTTTTTGCACACCTCCGCTGCAAACAAACAACCAGATCGGGGAAAGGAGGTGGAATACTTGTCGTGGGAAAGGGAGAAAAATCAAGCCATTATCCTTCCTGCCTTTTTCCATCACCATCACTCTGTTGCCTTTTCCCTTCCCTCATCCTCTTCACTTGCAACCGGTGGCAAAGCGGCTCGCTCACTCCTTCATCCCCTCCGCTATCTGTGTTTGTGCGTGTGTGTGTGCGCGCATGTGTGTGTCAGAGGGAAGAAAGAGCAAACAATGCATGCCAAGCCACCAAGAGGTACAGTTTTTTCCAGGACCAAATTTGGTAGTGGTTTGGGCGATTTGGTCTGAGAAAATCGGACCAAATCTAAAATGCATGGGGATGACCCATCCTGAATCTGATTTCGATTCGGAGAAAAACGTGCATGGGGATGAGCCCAGAGTGCCTAAACAAAATCATAGCAATAAGTGGAAACTAAAAGATCTAAAAGTGACTTCCAATCACTTCTATAATAACTAGCAATAATTTTTCATTGTGGTTCTGGTTACTATGAAACCTCTGTTCTTTTCTCTTTTTTTACACACAAAGTCTATGAAGAGCCAGAAAACAAAATTAAAGATTTTTCTCTGATTCAAACATTTCTGCCAGTCTCATAACGTGCATGAACCAAATTTTTGTGGTTCGGTTTGAAATGAACTGAATACCCTTGATTCGGGTACAAATTGGATAGTTTTTTTTCAAACAATAAAGTGGTTTGGTTCGCTTGGTTCCTTCCAAACCAGGGATGTGCATGAATATTCATAACATTTGAAAATTCGGCCAAATTTGGACATTCGAATTCGAATTTAATGTTGGCACATTCGAAGACTGACATTCGAATTCAAATGAAATGTTTTGATACATTCGTATGAAGCTTCGTATGGGATTCGTACGGGATTTTTATATAAGATTTGTATGCTATTCATATGCATTTGTATGGGATCCATATGCTATTCATATACAAATCAAATTTTAAAAAGACCATTACTGCACATCCTTATTCCAATCGCCTTCATTTGGGCTCAATTTGAACTGGGGTTTCATGAACAACAGGGTGGGTGGGTTCAGATTGCATGCAAACTATGCAATGCTTCCAGTTTGAACAAACCAGTTTGGCACACATCCCTACTTATCTTGTTATTTGTGTTTCTTGTATAAAGACAAAGGCATGGTTCACACTAAACTTGTTGTCTTTGCCAAACAAGGCCCAATGGACATCCAACTTTCACATCTGATTAGGAGAGGTGTGCGCTTCAGGGCCATACAGGGCCCTTAGAGCAGTCAGCGGAGCTGCTGTTATTACAGAAACCTAGAGGAGCTAAAATGAAGTTAAAAGAATGGCTTTGGAGGCCTTGGGATCTCTGGGCATGTTCGGACACAGAATATAATCAGGCTTGAAGTCGGCTCAATTTCTCCCTGCTCCGACAGTTTGTAAGGAATCCGCCATTTCTGTGGATTAAAGATCCTGAAACTCAAAGTATCCTTTTTCAGATTAAAAGGTGTATCACTGCTGGGTTTAGAAATACTCCACACTAAGTGTTTTTTGGGGGGAGGGAACCATGTTTTAGGGGCATTCTCAATCTCCCCTGATCCAATGAGAAGCAGTGATTTCCTCTGCCTAGTCCCCTTTTCTGTAGGCTCTCTGCCATTACATGCTAAGGAGATCGGTCTGACTGAAAGCGGGGTGGGGGGAGGAGGTGAAGAATGAGCAGAGCCCGCAGTACCTAAGAATGTAACAAGAAATCAGATCATGTAGTGGGGAGTGATTTTACAAAGAGGGACTCTCTGGCAGTGATCGTGAAAGACTTTGGTGGCTTCTGTCCTGGGGTTGTGAAATGTGTTGGCTCCTGTGTAAAAACCTGACTGCTCCTCCCTCCCTTCCCAATCAGCTCTGTCATCCAAACCTTCTTGCCTCGATCCGTATCCCTGATCTGCTCAATGATCCAGCGCAAAGCTCTATTGCCGGCTCCTGTGTAAAAGCCTGCCTCCTTGCCCCTCCCCCTCCCTCTCTCCTTCCTTATCGGCTCTGCCATCCACACCTTTTAGCCTCAGTCCCAATCCCTGCCATTTCACACTGATCTGCTGTAGTGGTCCAGCGCAAAGCTCCATTGTCAGACTCCATGATCTGATGTGGAGGAAGGTTTATATAAGGGGTGGGGTTTGAATTGCCTGCCCGATGAAGTCAGGGTATGACTGTGTCCAATTGCTGACTGCATGGGGAGGGGGTTCTGCTGGGGGGAGGGGAGACGGGAGGGGGTTTCTCCCTCCCCTGCTGGGCACTGAAGAATGGAGAGTGAGTCCACATTATAAGCTAACAGTGGGAACGCAAAAAAAGTCCTTGCTGCTGATTTTTTTTTAAAAAAAAACAGTTTAAAACCAGATTAAATTGCCGAGTTGAAACCTGGCCTCTATTTCTTTCCTTTCCCAACCTCTTTCTACAACCACTGATACTATACTTATTTGCTCCTAACACAGACTCTGTGCCTGACGTGCATCATATCTGGAGACCCATATCCGGAAATCACTTGGTACAAGAACGAGAAGGTCATCGATTTCAAGGGTCGGTACAAGATGGAGGTGAAAGAGACGGTGGTCACCATCACCATTGATAACGTCTGCAGTGATGACACCGGGAAGTTTAGCATCCATGTCAAGAACAAATGGGGCTCTGAAACAGGCAGGGTGACTGTCAGTGTGTACAAACATGGAGAAGAACCTAAGGAGCTCAGAGAGGAACGGGCCTCAGTTTGAGCCGGGCTTAATTTGAGCTAGGTCTCAGAGATGACCACTTAGAGGTGAAGTAGATAAAACAGAATGGTTTTTCTTTTCTCACGTGTAGAGTGTTTATCTCCTTTGCTAACAAATATTGCCTGCACTATTGTTGTTGTCGTTGTGTACCACTGAGACGCAGCCAACTCCCGGTTGACTGAATGGGCATCTCCATGCAGTTTTCTAGGCAGAGATCCAGAAGTGGTTTGCCATTGCCTACTTCCATGGGGAAGCTGCAGGTCGAACTGGCAACCCTCTGCTTTCCAGGCAGTTTGCTCTAACTACTGTGAACATAAGAACATAACATAAGAACATAAGAGAAGCCTTGCTGGGTCAGGCCACAGCCCATCTAGTCCAGCATCCTGTCGCACACAGTGGCCCACCAAATGCTCATGGGCATCTCAAGCAGAGACAAGGGCAAACCTATTCCTGCTCTAGAATCCCAGCAAATAGCCTTAGAAGCGCCTCGCTTCCCCACCCACCCCTCAGCCTGAAGGATGCACCTAGGCATTCGTTCTAGTAGCCATTGATACATCTGTCATCCATAAATTTGTCTAACCCTACCTTAAAGCCATCCAGACTGGTAGCTGTCACCACCTCTTCCGGCAGCACATTCCATAAGCCGATGACCCTCTGGGTGAAGAAATACTTCCCCCTGTCGGACCTTATTCTCCTACCCATCAGCTTCATAGAGTGCCCCCTGGTTCTAGTGTTGTGCGATAAAGAAAAGAAATTTTCTCTATCCACCCTTTCTATACCGTGCATAATTTTATATACTTCAATCAGGTCCCCTCTCAAACGCCGTCTCTCCAGACTGAAGAGTCCCAGACGTTGCAGCCTGGTTTCGTAAGGGAGGTGTTCCAGCCCCTTAATCATTCTGGTTGCCCTTCTCTGCACCTTCTCTAGTTCCACAATATCCTTTTTGAGGTGTGGTGACCAGAATTGTACACAATACTCCAAATGTGGCCTCACCATAGATTTATAAAGGGGCAAAGTGACACTTGCTGTCTTATTTTCTGTTCCCTTCCTAATTATTCCCAGCATTGAATTTGCTTTCTTCGCTGCTGCCGCGCACTGGGTTGACACCTTCATGGAACTGTCCATGAACTGTGCTACAAACACTCGCAAACATATGCTACCAGCTGTTTATGCAGCAGGTTCAGATATTTCAGCAGTAGCAGCTGGTAATCACGGGTGCTCATGGAGATTCACTAGGCGTCTTTGAAGTCTCAATTGGGTAGCAAATCCTTCTTTAATCCGATGCAGTGTATTTTGAGTCAGGCCGTGTGGAGAACCAGCGCTACATCTTATAAAAATTAAACATTGGGAAGGAATAGTTCTCTGAAGCTCCCTAATCATTCACTAGGTGTGGAGCATGAAATCGTGCTCTCTTTGCCAGCCTTACCCGAAATCTTACCTGATGCATCCAGGCAGTGGCCATCTGCACCTCTTCCAGTGCTCTGGGGTCATCTGAGGTGCCGCGCAAGGACGCTGGCACCTCAGACGACCATAGACCTGACTGCATGTGCGCAGAGCATCAGTGTCATCATGGCAACAGCACTGACCTCTGCACAGGCTCGCAGGGTGCCACAATCAAAATGGTGGCGCCCTTAAGAGACCAGCCCTGGGGGGAGGGAGTGGCCAAAGTTGACTAATGCTCTGCGTGCGATCGCTAGTCACCATTGGTTCATTGCGCTCCTTCACTGTCCAGCGGAGTGGAAGGGAAGTGCAGAATTGCCCTTGGTAATCTGGATCAAGGAGACCCCCACGGTCCACATCGTCTGCACAGATCTGTACTAAAGGCACAGTAATCCAGATTGATGGTTGACCTGATTAATCAGGGCCACAACTATACAGTACTGCCACTGTCTGATCTGGAACAAGTGATGGAAGATTTGCACATAGAACAGAAGCCATCATGGGTGTGATACTGAGGATCATGCCCTGGGTTTGGGAAGCGCTGCTGCTGTTTGTTTGCTGAAGTGCCTGCACTATTTCTCTCCTTTGCCTGCATTTGCTGCCATCCAGTCTGCTTAATGCAGATGTCTTCTTCTACAGTTGATCCAGATCAAGCTAATCCAGATCCACCAATCTGGAGGGAGATCATTAACTGTGATGGCAGCTGTGTCAGGGAAAAGAAATTGCCAATAGATCCAGCAACGGGGAAAGGAAATCCCAGCAAGAGAGAGGGAGACTGTGACAACAGGGCAAAGGAAGAGCTGCCAGGGGGAGGGGAGGGGAGGGGGAAGGGTCAAGAGTCAGAGCAGAGACTTGCATAGGTATCATTTTCTGGGCACCCAGGGGGCAGGAACGGTGGCCTCCTGGAAAGGGATTAAAACGTTAATGTTGTGTTGGCCCAAATGAAGGAAAACCCAAATAGAGGGAGGAAAATCCACACAAAAATGTCTTGGCGTTTCAAGACATAACCAAATGGGCTGGAATTCAGCTGAAAAAGAATTAAAAAGAATTATAGCTCCCATGATCCTGATGGCATTGGCTGAGGAGGATCATGGGAATGGTAGCTTAGGAAGTGAATTTTTCCATATTCTGGGCATGCTCATTTTGTACAGTTCCCTTTAGAAAGACGAACTAATTCATGCTAAGAGTTGAGATTTCGGGTCGAGATTTGTATCCAAAGTAGTATCGGTTCCAAAGTCGTGAGGTAATTTCTCATCTGAGCTGGGATTTGAAGTCTGAAGGAAAAATTGTGTTGATTTGAATGGATTTATTCCTTGGTGTTACTAATTTTTTAAAAAGGTACTTTCTTCATAGCTTGTTTTTAAGACATATAAAATAAACACAAATGTCCCCTTTGATGATGGCCCTGGTCACACCTATATAAGACAGGACGTCCTATTCAGAATTCAAACTGAGGTTGTACCAGCTCTATTCACACCTAGATCATCCTCAGGCCGTCCTCGCTCTGGGCTGCCTTGCTCACACCTTTCTCTGCGATCGACCTGAGCCTCCTCCACAGAACTCTTGTTTCTCCACCCCTTTTGCTGCATCAAATCTACCTTGTTTCTTTTGGATACTATTGTTTCACTCCAGGAGTTGAGGGTGTGTGTTTGCGGTTCTTTTTAAAGCCTGCTTCCCCCTCCGTGCCCCCTTCCTTTTTTAATGTGCTTTTTTTTTCTCCATGCAATTAATTTTTTTTAAAAATAATAAATTTGCATTAAAATGCTGGATAGGGGAATCACACACATAAACTGAGGAGTGAAAGGGAGGGGCCTCACAAACTCTGCACATGCACATTGGTTGAAAGGAAAGATGGGACCCACCCACCACAGCAAGGCTCAGCCTCCTGTAGCCCATCCCCTTGCTCACACTGAGGAAGAGAAGATGGCATGGGATGGCAGGATGAGCTGAGTCTTCTGGAATAGAGAATTTCAGTTAAGAACAATCTAACAGGGGTAGGCCGGCTTGGAAAACAAATTGAATAAAAATTATGTGAGTAACACGACCTGAGGATGATCTTTAGTTGTCCTAAACTAAAGGTGTGACCAGGGCCGATATGGATGTTAATAAAAGAAAGACCAAACTCCAGTGTGATCTACACGAAAGGTATATGTAGGAATGAGGCTGCAAAAATCACAGTCTCCCAGGAAGTGTCCCTTCTGTGCCACACGGAACACACATGCTACTGAATAAGATAAACATTCAGTGAGGTGGAAGTACAGCATTCCCTTGGAGGTGCTCACCCCCAAAAGCCACATACAAAGAAAGCAGCAGCTGGCAAATGAGATGTCAAAGGCAGAAGCACCTCACCCTCACCAGAACGTCAGTGAACTGGGACCTTGTTGGAGAAGCAATTCTGCCCAGGACTTCCCTTGCTGGCAGTGGCAAGAAGAAGCCAAGTCTTGCAAGATGGCCTGCATTGTCACAAGGCCTAGAACGAAATATTTCTTCTCTTTTTTTTAAGAAACGAGAGCTGGACTTTTTGGGCCGCTGGTTTTTTAAAAAATAAAATCTGCCTATCACCAACCTGCAGAGTCCTCTCTCGTTGGTGCCAGTTAACTAAAGTGTCAGGCTAGCTTAAATTTTAGCTCCCCAAGGTCAACACAAGTTAAAGAGAAGCAAGAGAGGGTGGTAATAGCTGGGCAAAAATTGCTTCAGACTAGTCAATGAACTTTCTGCAGGGTTGCAGCGGCAGGTGCCAAATGCATTTGCTAAAGGGACCCGGAGAGGGTGCAGCGGGCAATCTGAGAAGTCAGTGTTTCACTTGGACACATGAGATGCTCCAGCTGAATAGGTGAGATGATCACCTGATGTTCTGCTGCCTCTCCAAGAACTAGCAAATGAACCTGACTGCAGAATCAACTAAGGTAGAAGCGGGCCAAGAAAAAAGCACTGTGCAAGGAAGGAGTCCGGACCTGCCTTCTTCATCTTCTAGGATCACACCTATATGAGGCAAGATGTCCTATTCATAATTCAAACTGAGGTCATACCAGCTCTGTTCACACCTAGATCGTTATAGGTCATCCTCAGGCCGTCCTTACTTTGGGCCGCATCACACACACCTTTCTCTGTGATCTACCTGAGCCTCCTCCAGGGAACTCTTGGCTCTCCGCCCCTTTTCCTGCATCTTATTGGATGCCATTGTGTCACTCAAGGGAGGCAAGGGTGTGTGTGTTTGTGGTTCTTTTTTAAGCCTGCTCCCCCACCTTCATGCCCCCTTCCTTTTTTACGTGCTTTTCTTCTCCATGTGATTAATTTTTAAAACAATAATAAATTTGTGGGGAAATGCTAGATAGAGGAATGAAAGAGGAATTGTACAGTGAAGATGCAGGTTTGAAAGCAAAACAGTGAAAATTCTGTGCAAGCTTCGGGAAACTGCAGAGACCCGTATGAGGCTACTATTGATGTAAAGATACTTAGCCCTATAGCCTGCCAACGCCATTCAGCACTACTGAGCTTGAAACACAACTGCATCTACCTGCATCTACCAACAAACCTTCGCTTCCTCGCACTGCAATCTCCCCAGTAATGGTATTTATAAAATACAGAAGGACTGCTGCAAAATTTTATTTGTAGCATTTGGGGGGCTGTTGTTCTGTGTTCTAGATGTCATCTGAGAACCTACGCTTTCGGATATAGCTGCGACATATCCAAAAATACAGGTTCTCAGAAGAATTCTGCAACATGGCATAACAGCCCCTAAAATGCTACACATAAGATTGAAACCAGCTGTGGAAGCCTACATATAACCATTGCTGCATCATCATCATCATCATCATCATCACAACAACAATAATAATACCTATCATCTGGACGGAGCCTCCATGATCGCTGGACCCAGTGTGCATGCGCAGAGGCTAAAACTGATAGCCACACATGTGCAGTGGTAGCAAAATGCACTTCTGAGGGTGGTGCACTCAAGCCAGGAAGTGATAATGCCGGATAGGCAATACCCAGAATTATTGCTTCCTAGTGGGATATCTGGCTGCTGTCTCAAGGGGGCCCAAGATGAAGCCCCAAATCATTTTCACTGCCACATTAGGGGTGTGCAAGAATATTTGAAACATCCAAAATTCAATCAGATTCATTGAAATTCGGACATTCGAATTCGAATCTAAAGCCTATACATTCTTTTTTTAACATTCAAACTAATTTTGAATCGTCCGTATCATTCATACAAATTATTCAGATGCTGGTATGTGTGCGGATACGGACGCATTACGTATGTATCCGTAGGCAATTGTACGGAAACATACAGGATGAAAACGGGATGCATACAGGATAAAAATGGGATGCATATGAATGCATATGGGTGCATACGGGTGTGCCCAGACACATACAAATGTTGACATTTGTATCTTCAGATACGAATCGAATATTCGTACAAATAGATACAAATGTATTCGAACCAGATTCAAATTTGAATACATCTGTTTTTTCTCTGTTCATTTGGATTCAAGCATTCAAAAATATTCAGTCTGAATTGAATCAAATCTGAAAATTGCATTTGTGCGGACCCCTATGCCACATCCAATCTCTGCCTTCCACCACTGGACTTTAGCCATCAGGATGGAACTGAAGATCAAGGAACCATCTTGTCTGGGGCGATTTCACACTTCCGTTCCTATCCACCAGATGGGAAAGGAGTGCAGTGAACCATCGTTGAATAGCGCCTGCACTTGGAGCACTAGTCAACGTTGGCTGTTGTCGTTCCCCCCATGATCGAATACTTACCTTCATTTGATTGCGGGGCCAGTCCTCTTCCGGGTGCTGCCATTTTGGCTGGGGCACCCTGCGCAGCTGCGCATGCATCAATACCATCGCTACAAAGATGCTGATGCTCTTTGCAGTCACATCAGGAGGGTAGCAGGGCTGCGCAGCAGCCTTGTTGACCTCCTTGTCCAGGTGAGGTTCTAATGTTCCCCAGCTGGATGCAACAGGTAAGTGATTGGGGAAGGTTGGGGACAACGTGGAGCATGATTAGGGAACTTCTGGCAAGGCAAGGGCCTCTTGGAGGCTGAAACAGCTTCCTGAAGTTCCCTAATCATGCACTATGGCTTGTAGTGCAAATAGGCCGCTGGTCTATCCATTCTCGTGATTAATTTTAAACAGATCGAACAGCATATTCTAGGAACAGCTGTATTTAGTGCATCTGAGGCTTCAGGGGAGAGAATGAAAAAATGGAGGAGGTGGTGCTATTCTTCCATTCAGCTATTCAAAGGAAATGCCGGCAGGGACAGAATGCAAATGCATAGAGCAACATGTCGTCCTAGAAATGTTGACCTAGGCAGGTCAGAGCAGGTAAAGCACAAACTCTGTTTGAATTAAGCAATATCATAGCAGGCAATACTCAACAGCACACAGGTCCTGCCAAAGTGAACAAATCCTCTTTGAACTTACTCGAGGGATGATTCATTGCTACACTTTGGCCTTCCATCTCTTGAGTGCAATTCTGCACTCACCTTCATTCTGTATTATGGTCCCCCATAGTTCTCTTCAGGGCATCTTTTGTCCACACACTGGTGCAGACTGGTGAGGCCCTGCGCCTCACTAGTACACTCCATCTGCAGCGGATGGATCCCCATTCATTTGAACCACCAGCAGTCCTCAACATTGAGGATTACTGGCATACTACTGTGGGCCAGTCCAGGTCACAGAGACACGCAGAAGGTGTATGCCTTCATTTTCCAGACTATCAAGGGGTCCATTTCAGCAGTGCACCAAACTGTGCCACCAAAATTAGTACGCCAGGGACTCCCAGGATACGAACATTTGTTTCTAGCCATCAGAACCATCGGAGATTGGCTCTGAAGTTCAGGCAATCTTTGAGGCCAGTGCGGGGACCAGACTGGAACAACCATCACCATGCAGATAAGAACATAAGAGGAGCTCTACTGGATCAAGCCACAGCTCATCTGGTCCAGCATTCTGTCACACACAGTGGCCCACCAATTGCCCATGGGCATCTCAAGTAGAGACAAGGCCAAACCTTCTCCTGCTCTTGAATCCCAGAAAATGGCCTTAGAAGCATCCTGCTTGTCCCCTCAGCCTGAAGGATGTACTTAGGCATCCATTCTAGTAGCCATTGATACATCTTGCCTGAGAGGAGTGGAGAAGAGGCAGCAGGCTGGGCTGCTCTGCCATCTTGCTCCAAGCAGTGGCCCTCCCTCCTCCAACTGCCATCACAAGGCTATGAACCATCTTGCCTGAGAGGAGCAGAAGAGGAAGCAGGTTGAGGAGGTCTGCCATCTTGCTCACAAAAGTGCCTCCTCCCTCTTCCAACTGCTCCCATCACAAGATGGCAAAGAGACTACAGCAGCCGATCCACTAGTTGAGAAATCATCCAGTCCTGAGGCCAAGCAAGGTGGGGCTGAGTAGATGCTGGCTGACCATCTCTACCATCATCCAGTGTGTCATCAATGAATAGAAAATTCAAAGTAAAGTGAACAGGAAAATTCCAGCAATAAGAAAGAAACAGAAGAATTGGAACTGAAGACCTCAAGTGCTGCTTTTTGCTGTTCCCTCCCACACAATTTTCCTTTCATTTCTTGTCTCTTTAGATTGTAAGCCTGAGGGCAGGGACCTGTCTAAGATTGATATAATATTGTAACCCGCCCTGAGACCTTCGGGTATAGGGCAGGATAGAAATGTGAATAAATAAACAAATAAATAAATCTGTCATCCATAAACTTGCCTAAAATGGTACCATTCCAGTCCAGTCCTTGCCATAATTCAGACCCACTGATCCCCATCATGGCAAGGTAAGTGCAAAAAGCTCCTGAGATTATCTCATTGATTCTTAGATTCTTGGTTAGGATTCAAATAAATGATGGGCCAATGCAATTATATCTGGATGACTATGCAGCCAGCCCATAAAAAATTAGTCTTTGTTCCAAAGAATCCATCTCTTGCTCGAGGCAATGTGCACTACTGTTTTCCGGAACTGGAAAAAAAATAATAATCAAGTGTAATTTTTAGTAAGTACATACTGTCCATTGAGGCATTCATGATTATATAAAGCTCAAAATCTTGGCCAAGCATCATAGCTAAGTAGTGATCGGTTCAACTATCAATTCTTGGTCCGGCACTACGAACGAGAGGTTATTTCCACAAAGCACACCTCTAGGATTAATTATTGATACTTCCTAGCTTAATAATTGGCAGCTTGAACATCAGCTGCAATGTAGCACTCCCTTTTTTATAAAGAGGTTCCATTCCATTCAGATCCCCAGCTGGGCCATCTCCTATCGGCAGCACATCTGGGCCCAACTCTCCCTGCTTTCAAAATGGCATTTAACGGCACATGGCAAGTCTATGCCCAGCAAAACTATGAAGAGTTCCTGAAAGCTATAGGTAAGCTACTCATTGCTTTTACCAGATACAGATGCAGAATTGTCAAGGGGACTCATTGCTTTACAATAACTAACAGGCGGTTGCATCAACTTCCACCAACGGAGCACCTGGTTTAAGGGAAAGCAAAGGAAGTATCTGAGGGGGCTTCACACTTGTGTACAGATGCATGCATGCGTGTGTGTGTGCATTTTCACAGTTCTCTCAACCAGAAATCACCTTCCCATAATATTAAGGCCTGCAAAATAGGGCTTCTATGCAAAATGTATACAACAAATCCCTCAGGTATGAGCAAGCCTACAAACCTTTGGGGTTTTTTGTTTTGTTTGTTTTTTAGGCACTTGGGAGTTGCTTTGGATGGTCACAATAAATGCAGAGTTTCTGCACTTAAAACCAATCCACAAAGTGGTCCCAAGCTGCCTGTCTTCTGAATAGCGGACCAGTTTCAGGGAGGCCGCGTTGGATGGAGCCTGGACTAAACTAATGAGACAAGATAGCACAGAATGGCTGACTAGTCCAGTATACCGGTAGATCTTTTTAAAAGTTCTACCAGCAGTTTAGCACTGCCTAACCTGGATGATAGAGTATGCACACCTCCATGTTCCAGGTTAGCAGGGGACCCCTTTTGGCAGTGCACCAAATTGTCCCACTGAAGTGGGTTCCCCCAGAGCTCTACAGGCCAGGAGCTTTAGTTCCTGATCATAGGAGAATACAGAGGTTGGCTCCAAAGATCATCTGATATTCAGGGCCAACACTGGGGCTGAACCAGAACAGCTGTCCAAACATGGACAGCCTTGTTTTGGTACAGCTGGCCACCTTCAGCTGCTGGACCTGTCCAGCTTGACCCACTCTTATTGCAGCAGTTCAGAGAACGTAAATGCAGAAATGCCCAGAGAGCCAACAACAAAATGGAACCTTTGTTGACCAAAGAAAGGCTGCCTTTGAATTCAGACTGTTGGGAGGTAACAAGTACTATTCATCCTACATCTTGCTCACAGGCTTCCAATAGTGGCCTGGTTTGAATATAGGCTGCTGGACTAGATGGGACTTTGGTTTTCCATCCTTGGCTCATGATCTCTATGTTGACCGTATATTGCCTGATAGCTCATGGCATCTCTCCCCTCCCTCTCCTCTCAGCCTTGCCAGAAGATGTCATCAAAGTAGCCAAAGACATCAAGCCCATTACTGAAATCAAGCAAACAGGGGACAGCTTTGTCGTCACAAACAAGACCCCCAACAGATCTGTCACCAATTCATTTACTCTGGGGAAAGAAACAGAAATGGACACATTGGATGGCAAGAAAGTTAAGGTAATGCATGTCTTTGCAGTACAAGAGCTGTTCGTTGCTGATTCAGGGTACATTTTGACTGGTCAAACAAGTCCAGGTTTTAACCTGGATTTATTTATTTATTTATTTATTTTTTTGACCAGCACCAAGGGCTCCTTGTAGCCATCCTGACTGCACTGGGGTGCCATTTCCCCACCCCACCCCAGCCCTCCGTATTTCATCATCCTGCTGCTTGCCTTCCGTACCATTCTTCAACAGACGGAGGAAAGGGGCAGGGGAGAAACAGCGGGAGATGGTGACAGACAGAGGAAAGGGGCAAGGGGGAAGGCAAACACCAGAAGACAGGGAATGACAGAGGAACGGGGTGGGGGTAAACAGTAAGAGATGGTGACTGTTGCAATCCAGATTTGCAACCTGAATCCTTGGCTCTGGGAAACCTGGGGAAGGTAGTTTATGGCTACCTCGGTCTTGGCTGCAGTCCTGAGAACCACAGCGATGCGTGGTTACAACCCAAGAGGCTGCAACGATCTTGGTACCAGTAGACTGGTACGATCACCGGGTGTTGCGAAAGTAAATCCCTTATTAGCCACCGGCATGCTATAAGAGATCACCATGTGCTCTTATGGTGATTAAAGACAGAGAGCACAGGAGAAAGAAGTTAGGCGGGAGACAAGATGAGCTGGAAAAGAGAGAGCTTTATTTCTGTGCAGAGCTTTAAATACCCCGCCACAGAGGGGCGGGGAAGGAAGTGACCTCAGGAGAAAATCCAAGGAGGCGATAGGTGGAGCTGTGTCAGCTGGGCAGGTCAGAAGTCCTTCTGATGTCATATCCTGTGGCAGGCAGGAAGAGGAAGGTTGTTCTTTACGCTCGCCATGCGGCTGGGTGGCCATTCTGCCTTCAGGCTGAAAGTCCAGCACCCTGTTGTGCTGGGTGTGTACTGCAAGCTATGAGAGCAGGAAGATTCTTTTTACTCTGAGGCTTGAGAAGCTGGTGGGAAAAACCTGGGCAAATTTACAATTGCTACAGGTGACGGTGGAACAGGCAGGGTGGGTAGGCAAACGGTGGGAGACAACAATAGAACAGGGTGGGGGAAAGGTAAATGGCAGGTGGAGGTGGAGAGGATCAGGGTGGGGTTTTCCCATTAATAAATATTAAGATTTTAACAGGATTTCACAGTGAGTCCTGTTAAAATTCAAACAGGGATCCCCTAGATTTTCAAACATTTAGTCAGAAGAAGCGGGGAATCCCGTCCAAAGTGTGTCAGATTTGGGGGCCCTTAAGCCAAATTCAGGCCATAGCAAACGGCCAGTGGAAACGCAGCCTCAGATCCTACAGGTGCATTAGAATCAGGGGTGTAGTAATGGAAGACCAAAGATCATTGGAAACTTTCATCACATAGCCCTGCCACTCAGCCTCTTTGGGACCACAGTAATTGCATGCACAAATGTATTTTTGACATTTGAATCCGAGCAGATTCAAATGTCATAAAATCCTATTGGATTCGGATATTTAAGATCCAAATGTCATAAAATCCAATACAAATCCATAACATTCAAATCTCTACGTTCAAATGTTAGATTTGTATTTAAAGGTACAAATGTCGACAACATTTATCTAAAGGAGCGCCTTCTCCCATATCAACCTGCCCATGTCTTAAGATCTGCAGGAGAGGCCCTCCTGGTTGTCCCACCGCCTTCAGCGGTTAGGCGGGTGGGCACCCGGGAGAGGGCCTTCTCAGTAGTGGCCCCCAGGCTATGGAATGCTCTCCCCTTGGAGGTGTGTCAGGCCCCTTCTTTGTTTACATTCAGAAAGGCGGTAAAGACGCACCTCTTCACTCAGGCCTTTGGCTAAATGCTCTTTATTCTTCCCTCCTTCCAAACACCACTGTTTTAAACTGTTTTTGTATTGTTTATATTCTTATTCTTATTATCATGTTGGTTTTTAAATCTTACGCTGGTTTTATTATTGTGTGATACAATTTTAGTGTGCTTGTTCTTAAATGTTGTAAGCCGCCCAGAGACCCTCGGGTATGGGGCGGGATATAAATATAAATAAATAAATAAATAAATAAATAAATATCTGTATGCATTCCGTAAAAATCCATATGCATCCCGTATGATCCCATATGCATCCCATTTTAATCCTGTATTTTAAGCACAAGATACGTTTAATTTTCACGCAGATTCATACAAATCTATACATGCAAATTATTCGAAAATCCGTATCGGATTTTCAAAAGTCCGTGTGCGAGTTCCAGTGCTCAAATTCAGATTTTTGAAAATCCAATTCGAGTTCAAATGTTGACATTCGACAGATTTGAATTGAATATTCGATCATTTGTTGTTCAGATACTATTCAACATTTGCTCCTTTTTCTATTCATTTATTTTATTTTTAACAGTGCACAGTCACCCTGGTCGGTGGGAAGTTAGTAGCCAAATCTGGAACTTTCACTCATGAGCAGGAAATAGTTGGCAATGAGATGGTGGAGGTCAGTACATCTTTCCATTTTACAAGAAGGGAAAGAACGTAGATCAGCTGTCATGTTTTTAACCCATTATTTTTAAACTTGGTGTGTATCTCCATAAGAAACAAGTGGTGGTATCCTGAAGGCTGTGAGGCCATGTCAAAAAAGTAAATTTATGGCCTTTTCTGTGCTTACCTCTCCTTAATCCAGATCAGTGGATCTGGAATAACTGGACCCACTGATACGGATCCCCACAACTACTGGTTCTACCCACCCACCAACGGAGAGAAAGTTCCTAACCTCAGGGCTTTGCGGGGGGTGCAGGGGGATTGCTTTTTCATGCCACTGAAAAGCAGTTCTTCGCTAATTGCCAGTCATGGGTTATAAGAGATCCAAGTTAAGGGCCTCTTAATCCATATCTGACTCCGTCTTGCGCAGACAGAACAAGACTAATATGGGCATGGCGTCCCATTAATGTGGGGATGAGGAGCCCCAGTTTCTGATCTAAGAGGTTCCTTAGACCAGATCAAAGGTAAGTGCAGGAAGAAGAAGAAGAAGAGTTGGCTTTTCTACCCCGCTTTTCTCACCCATTTAAGGGGGCTCAAAGTGGCTGACAAAGCTTCTATTCTTCTCCCCACAACAGAACACCTTGTTAGGTGGGGCTGTGAGAGCTCGGAGGAGAGCTGTGACTAGCCCAAGCTCACCCAGCTGGGTTCACGGGGGAGGGCAGAATCGAACCCAGTATTCCCAAATAAGAGTCTGGCTCCTTAACCACTAGACCAAACTGGCCTATAAGCCTGTGATTGTTGATGTTGTTGGTTTCCTTTGCGCATTCTTTTGTCATTTACATTTACTTATTTATTATTTACATTTCTATCCTGCCCCATACCCGAAGGTCTCCGGGCAGGTAACAGATTAAAAACAGAATATACATTAAAATATACGTTTTGTACCTTGAGCTTCGTTTAAGACGAGACCAATCACTTTTCATCTTCAGCCAACCCATCATCCCTTGCCCAATTACTTGCATCACTTTTTGGGAGATGTGCAAAAAAGGGAAGCTGCCTTTCCTCCCTTTCCTCTTGCAAATTTTGTGTTGCAGGGTTAAAAAAAAAAGATCTTGAGAGGTCCAATCGGGCATTCCATATATTTAAATCAAAATAATGACATATGGAATTGGAGGATGCTAACAGCTTTATTACAGAAATGCTTCATGAACAAAGCTGGGCTTCTCTGCCATTCCAGAGAATTCACAGAGTTATATACCTGACGTTGTTGTTAAAGCTACAACAGGATGCGCCAACCACAAAACCACAACATCACATCTCTAGACAACTACATTTTCCCAGGGTTAGAACATGACAAACCGAATATGTCCTATAATATTGAGCATTACAGAACATTAAGGAGGGGCTCGGGAGCAAAAGGTGAACTGTATATTTCTAACTTAGGTTTGTGGTGAAGCTAGCTGATGGGTTCTTCTTCCTGTTTCTCTGCTGCAGAAGCTGGAACAATTAGCCCATGACACACCTTGAGTCAGTCTATTTCCCTTATGCAAGCATGGGTTCTTCTTCTACTGACCTCCCTTAATCCAGATCTAAGATGATCCGGATCTAAGAAATGGGTCCTTCAACTAATCCGGATCTAATAGATCCAAATTAAGGGAGGTACCTGATGTGACCCCACAGGCAGTGCAACACCCAATAGCAATGGGTGCTAGCCTGCCCGCAGTGGAAACGCCAGAGCACCCATGTGACGAATCCGGATCAACCCATGTGGGGCCCACCCGTCACCCCAGGTTTTTGGGGGGACAGGGGGTGCAATCTCTGTAGATGCTCTGGAGCTTCTTGAAAGATTTTCCAGAGCTTTGTCAAAAGCTCTGGAGTTTCTCCAGAGCAATCTGCCACAAACTTTGAAGATTCTCCAGAGCCTTTGACAAAGATCCATAGGATTGGTATTGCTCTCACATGGGGTCCTCTTTGGAGCCTGTGCTGTTCTTCGGAGCCGGCTTTGGAGATTGTGCACAGGCTTTAGAGCTTTGGGTTTGGGTTTGGGGGCACACTCCCCACGGGTGTGCCCCCCAGAGCCCTTCCCCCTACCCCATTGCCCAATTGTGGTGGAAACACACTCCATATAATCTGGATTTAATGCCTGAAGACCCCATTGTAGACCCCTTTAATGGGGTCTACAGGAAATCCGGATTATAGGTCCTGAAGGACCCATTCAATCCAGAATTCCCTAGAACTGGTGGAAACAAATGTGGCTCTAATGCATCTGCAGTGGAAATGGGGTCTTCCTGCTCTGAGCCTAATGGGTCCTTAATGGGTCCCTAATGGGTACTTCGTGCTAGTAGAAAAACCCCTATGGATATGCACAAGAAGATAGCACAATTTATAATTAGCGCAAAAAGTCTAAAATGTTAGAATTAGGTTGTCCCTTTCACTCTAAAATAGAAGATAAATATAAGATTAAATTTAATTTTAAAAAATAAAGATTTCGTTCTTAGTTGCTTAAAAGAAGTTTACATTTGCTGTCTAACAATGTAATATCAATTTACTTTCCACAGACCATAACATCTGGTTCAGCAACATACACCAGAAGAAGCCGAAAGATTTGAAAATGCCAAAGGACTGTTTTTTAGCAGATTTATATATATATATATTTCATAAATAAAGTGCTTGTGACCATCATGTTCAATTTCATTTTCTTTATTCCCTGGAAAACTAAGAACTATCGTTTTGATTGGTTTAAAGGAAAATACTTTTAAATTATAATAAAAAATACAATGTGCTTTTCTCACATGAAGCTGTCATTTTGCCTCTTTATAAATCTATGGTGAGGCCACATTTGGAATATTGTGTACAATTCTGGTCACCACACCTCAAAAAGGATATTGTGGAACTGGGAAAGTTGCAGAGAAGGGCAGCCAGAATGATTAAGGGGCTGGAACAAGATCCCTTACGAAATCAGGCTGCAACGTCTAGGCCTCTTCAGCCTGGAAAGATGGCGTTTAAGAGGGGACCTGATTGAAGTATATAAAATAATGCACGGTATAGAAAAGGTGGATAGAGAAAATTTCTTTTCTCTATCATACAACACTAGAACCAGGGGGCATCTATGAGGCTGAAGGGTAAGAGAGTCGGATCCAACAAAGGGAAGTATTTCTTCACCCAGAGGGTCATCGGTTTATGGAATTTGCTGCTGGAAGAGGTAGAGACAGCTACCAGTCTAGATGGCTTTAAAGTAGGGTTAGACAAATTTATGGACAACAGATGTATCAGTGGCTACTAGAATGAATGCCTAGGTACATCTTTCAGGCTGGGGGGGTGGGGAGCAGGACGCTTCTGAGGCCATTTGTTGGGATTCAAGAGCGGGAAAGGTTTTGTCCTTGTCTCTGCTTGAGATGCCCATGAGCATTTGGTGGGCCACTGTGTGCGACGGGATGCTGGACTAGATGGGCTGTGGTCTGATCCAGCAGGGCTCCTTTTATGTTCTCTTAAGATCTGAAATGGAAAGGAATGGGGTGAGGTGCTTCTTTATGAACCTGTCATTATAACATTCAGCAGATAATTTGCCAAATGGAAACATTTTGTAAAAGCAACGTTTGTGAAGTTTGGGAGCAACGTTGTCAAGCCGTGCCATCAGCTTTGTTCAGGTAGTTTATGAAACCAAGCAAAACTAGGCTGTGTTTACCTAAGGTTTAATCCAGCTTCAGTCCACGTACATCAAAGTAAGGCCACATTTCCACTGCAAAATAAAATAAAATAAAATTCCAGGTTTAAATCCAGATTTATTCAATCAACATTCACCTCTATTTTTTCGCGTTGCCACTGTAACCTATAACGCGGACTCACTCTCTATTCTTCAGTGCCCAGCAGAGGAGGAACCCATCAAAATCCCTTCCCCAGGCAGTCAACATTGGGCACCATCACACCATGACTTCATGGGTGGGGTAATTCTAGCCCCACCCTCTATATAAACCTTCCCCTACATCAGATCATGGGGTCTTTTATTCACCGCGATCCTGGAAGGAAGGAGTGTCAAGAAAGGAGGAAGGAAGCAGATAGACTTTAGCATAGGACAGTGATGGCGAACCTTTTGAGCTCGGTGTGTCAAAATTCGCAAGAAAACCTAGCTAAACTCAGGTGCTGTGTCACTTCTAGAAATATCTATAATTTAGTGATATTTGTAGCTCTAGTAAAAAAGTTATATTTTTGATATATGTATTTTATTAAAAGCAAAATCAAATAATTCTTTACATTAGTGACTTTTGTTGCTAAATCTTCAATTGAAAGTTGGTATTTCATACACTTCAAGAACAAGCAAGCACTACACGTCCAGGTGCCAGGGTGACCAGGTGTGTCACCCAAAAGGGCTTGGTGTGTCACCTGTGACACATGTGTCATAGGTTGGCCGTCACCGGCATAGGATCACTATTGCAGATTTGTAAGAGGCAAAAAGGCATGGTGAGGCATCAGGACGCAAGCAAGCAGGCAGACATTCACAATCGCTGCAAAATCGGCACTCACTGTTACATCTCACTGATAAATCAGGTTTATTTTTCACCTTCTTTCCCCTCTCAACCAGCCCCATCAGCCAAGGGATAGGGGACAACAAACCAAAGCTTTCGTTGGATCAGGGGAAATGGAGGGAACACCCTTAAAACCATGGTTCCCAACTCCCCAAGAACTGTGCACGTTTCCATTTACAAAAAAAAAGTTATTTGTAAATCCCACAGCGAGAGTTCTTTTGATTCAAATACAGATAATCCACCTTTCGGGACATTTAACCCCCAGAAACCGCAGATTAATCTGATCCTGTAGGAACTGCCAGCTTTGAAAACGAATTCAAAGCGCTTTAAAAGCTGAATGGGAACGCACCCTGAGAGAAGACATCAGCAAAGTAACAAGCTGTTTTCTTTGAGGCTGCATTCACACCTAGGCTTTGGTCCTGCTTCCGGACATTTTCAGAGTGAGAGAATACGTCAGCAAAGTGACTAACCATTTTCTGTCCTCTTTATCTAACCCAAAGATGGCTTTTCCAAGTTAGATAATGCTGAAAGAAAATAGCTTTGTTGGTGTATTCTCTCACTCTGAAAGTGGACTGAAGCTAGATTAAAACTGAAGTGTGAACATAACCTGCATCTTAAATAACTCAGACAATTCACCTTTGGGATAGATAATGTGGAAAGAAAATTACTGGTCACTTTGCTGATTTGTTCTCTTGCTCTGAAAGTAGACTGAAGGTGGATTAAACCTTAGGTGTGACCAGGACCCTAGTGTCTGCCATCTCAAAGCTGAACTGAACTAAATCTTCCAGCTTTCGCACACCTCTACTCATCACCCATTTGCATATAGTGCCTCATAAAATATTGTGTGATTTCCAATGTGCATTTACTTGCAAAGTTAAATAAGAAAAAGACAGCTGTTTCTGCCAGCCATGGAACATTCAAAGTAGAATTCTGGGAGTTGTAGTTCAGGAATATCAGGAGGGCCACAGTTTGAGTAGCGGCTAGGTTTGCACAGTTTATATTGTTGATTCCTTGGAGAACCATGCCTTCTTCATGCAGGCAGTGTCATTATTTTAATCGATTGTGACCTGTCCTGAGACTTTTGGATATAGGGCAGGACAGAAAGATAATAAATTCTTAAATGAATCATCTCCTATTATTCATTGCCCTCTAGCGGCCCAGAATGTAAAAGTATTAGAATTTAGAAAACTCAACATGAATTCCTGCTCTACCGTAGGGATGTGCACGAATATCAGAAAATTCAAATCAGGTTTCAAAACATTCAAATTTGCACATTAGGACAAATTTGGGATTTTCAAAAATCCAATACGGATATTCAAATAATTCAAATGAACGCATTTGCATATATCATATACAAATTTCCGATAAAATTATACGAATTTGTGCATATAATACGGGATGAAAACGGGATGAATACAGAATCGTGCAAATTTGTATAATGGATACAAATGTTGTCGACATTTGTATTTTCAAATTCGAATTGAATTTTCAGATAATCAATTCAAATTGAATTCAAATGCAAAAAATACATTCGTGCACAACCCTACACTACCATGAAAGCTCACTGGGGGCTCAAATGTTCTCACTGTCCTATGAGTTCCTTGGGAAAAGCAAAGGCTAAAGAGTGAGTTCACACCTAAGTTTTAATCCAGCTTCAAGGCCACTTTCAGAATGACAGAACACATTGTTAGAACCTGCTAAAGCAAACAGTGTGTTTTGGGAATCAGTCCTGCAGAACACCAGAATACAATAAGCTACCCAGCTGCCTTATCGGCCAGTCATAATAATTGCTGTTTCTTTAAGAGACAAAAGTAGAGCCACGATTTGAATCTGCGTTGCCCCAAACCCACATGGGGACGCTTTATTGTGAGTCACAATGTGGATTTTTATGACACAGGTCACTAGTGAAGCAACCAGCTTCCATGGGGCCGCGCCCTAAAATGGGCACAAACTCACATTCTTGCTTTTTGGGCATGAGACCCATACTGTGCTCACACCTAAGGTTTAATCCAGCTTCAGTCCACTTTCAGAGCGAGAGAACACCAATTCTCCCACTCTGAAGCCAGATTGACCATTCAGTGCGACCACAGCCCCAGTCAAGTGCCCGTTGTGGCTGGCCATAAATATTCCACCTTCGCCCAGGAGTAAACATATGCCTCGGGGTGCGTTTTGCTGCAGGCGGCGGGCCTGCTGCCTCCCAAGGTGTTCTCATACTGCGGGCACAACGTGACTCCTGGGTGGGTGGTTGCGTGGGGTGCGTTTGCGTGTCCCACCAGGGCAGGCCCAGGCAGGCCAGGAAAAAAACCTTCGTCGCTTCTCCGTTGCTAGGAGGAAACAAAGGGGGCACGCTCGAGCGACGCGCGCGCGCGCGCATGCGTACACCGCCAAGCGCCGCTCGACGAGCCACCACGGGCGAAAGGGGGCAGGAGAAGGAAGGGCAGCATAGAGGAGAGGCTGGGGGCGGGAGGGGGGGAGGTATTGGCCAGGGAAGCCGAGCGCGCGAAACCCTCCTCTCCGCGCCTGCGCGCGCACGGGAACCATTAACGACGGCGGCGGCGCGAGCGCCTACTGCTGAGTTGAGCGGCGGCCGCGCAGGCGCGCTAACGTCGCCTCGCCCTTCTATTGTGAGCTGCGCGCGCCGTCGTCGGTAGTGTAGGTGGGGGAGGGAGAGAGACACACAGTCTCGCGAGAAGTCGGTTGGTCGTCGCGTCGCCTGAAGGAGGAGAGAGAGAGAGACGGTTGGGCTGCAGCTCGTCGTGCGCTGCGCGTGTCTCGCCTTTACCCTGCAGGGTCGCCGCGTCGACGGCCTCGCGCACCCCGCTCCCCGCCGCCATGTCGCGCTACCTGAGGCCTCCCAACTCCTCCCTGTTCGTGAGGAACGTGGCCGACGACACCAGGTGTGTGTAAGTGAGGAGGGGGGGCGGCCAGGTGGGAAGGGAAGGGAAGGCTGGCGTAATGGCGCCGCCACCGTCGCCGCGGCCTAGGTGTTTTTTGAGGGCCGGAGAAGCCACCACGCCCCGGGCTGGGCTGGGTTCGGCTGGGGCCTCCTCTTCGCTTTACCTCCCAGGCCCGGCGGCCTTCCTCGGCAGGCCTATCGCCTTCAGCCACGCAAAGGAAGGATGAGGCCGCCTTCCCGCCATTTGCCTGAACGGCCTCCCGGGCTTCTGCCGCCGCTCCGAGACCAGCGGGCCTTAGAGGCTTTTTCTTAAGAGGAAAGGGGAGGAGGAGGATTACAGAGCGCGGCTGCACCTGTGAACGGTGTATTTGCAGGATTAAGGCTCCTGGGCGATAGCTTTCAGCACGGGGCTGCCAAGGGCTGATTCCCAAATAGTTTTCGTCAGGGTGGATTTGATTTAAATCACGATTTAAATCACTAGTCAGTAAGGCTTGATTTAAATCATAGTTTCTACATAAACTAATTCTTGCTACTTTAATATGTAAGTAGACAAAGATTTTTAGAATAACAACTTTTCATATTAGTTTTTTAATCCTCAGTTTAATAGGTTAGTCATTCATATTTGGACACAACTTTTCTGTTGTGCTTAGTAAGAAGGAAAATAATCATTACTTTAATAATAACAATTGAAATAGATTTATTCAACTGAAACAATAACATTACAGCGTATGTTATTTGCTTAAACAAACCTCCGTGTTTGTTAACTAATTTGGCTAAACAAAATACATATATATATTAAGAAACTTAGACTGTAAGCCCAGCCTACACATGAAAAACTTAAATACTGCCCTCAAAAAGCATTTTATTTTTTAAAAATCCGATTTAAATTTAAAAAAACGGTTTTTTTATTTAAAAAAAAATCATTGATTTTTGTCCACCCTGGTTTTTGTTATGGAAATAGGCTTTTAAGGGTGTTTTTCCACTGTCACTTAAAGTACCCATTAAGTACCATAATACTTTTGCATGTGTGTATCTTCTACCTTCCTCTTTGGGGGCAAAGCGGAGTATTTCCTTGGAAACAGCTTGACATACGAGTTTAAATCGCTCGTATCTCAAAGCAATTTTCCCATTAATCCATTCCAGCTCCCAAAACACCACCTCAGTTGTTTTTGTTATGTACTGTACTGTATTTACATACTTGTATCTCAAATCTTGCTCTCATCTCAAAGCAAAATATCACTCGCTCAGCGGCTTGTATCTCAAAACACTTGTATGTCAGGGCACTTGTATGTCGAGGTACCACTGTAGTGCCTCCTAGGGAAACGGTAGGAGAGTTCTTCCCAAAGTTATGTTTTTTTAAAAAAAAAGAGTTACAAATTAGGAATAAAGATGTTAAGAGAAACTGCCAGGGAGTAAAAAGAAGCCAGAGCAGCATTTTTAAGGCTTTTAAAATGCATTTTAAGTTGTATTGGTCCATTCCTACCACCACCTTCTTAGCCTCGCTGTATGTCTCTATGGGTGTCTTTCCACTGTCACTAGAAGTACCCATTAAGTACTCATTAATGGGTACTTCTAGTGACAGTGGAAAAACACTCTATGTTGGTCCTCTGGTTTTGCAGTTGCTTTCAGTTTATCCATAACTGAAAATTGCAGTTTTCCTTGCTCTCAGATTGTTATAAGTAACTTGTGTATGGATTTTCTGTTCTCACATTTGAGCTCAGTGCCCTATTACCAGTTACTTCAATCTCTTCCTTGGTTAAGTTCTTGACATTCTTTTTATGAGTAGAGGCAAATAAGGTTTTTCCAAGTATTTAGAAAACCTCTTTTCCCAAGGATTATTTCCTAGGACATTTCCTTTCTGGAAATGAATTTCAGTGTAAAAAGGTACCCATTCAGGCATGTTTATAATGCATCATTTTATAATTTTATATTTTAATTTAATTTGATGTTTGCATTCTGGGTTTTTGTTTTTAATGGAATTTTAGTGTTGTGAGCCGCTCTGGGTCCCATCTTGGGAGAAGGGTGGGATATAAATAAAATAAATAAATATAATGCATTATTTTATGGCTGCTTAAAGCCAAGTGAAGACAACACTGAATATTTAGTTGAGTTATTTTCCTAATTATACTTCTCTTAAAAAAATACCAAAATGTGGTTCTGAAATTTTTCACTGTGGTGTTGAAAATAATTGGGCTTGAAGGAAACATGTAGCATCTAGCTATAGCGCCCAATTTTGAGAATGTCACAGCAGTCAAAATTATTTTTAAAATTTAATAACTGACTGAGCTATTGTTTAAGGTGGATATTGGTAGGCTTCCAAAATATGTGTAACTATGCTTTGAACACAGTTAGGTAGTTCTTTATTACTAGGATAAATGAAGCATTGAGTTTTAGGTTCTGAGCTTGAGTAATTTTCTTTTCCAGAGCTCTTACTGCTGATTCTCCTTCCCCTGAAGTGAAGGGGGAAATAGCAGTGTGGAGGGGGAAATGGAGAGAAATTTTGGTGAAGTATTTTGTATACATTGCCTTGATAATCTTATCCTCAGTCCTGCTGGCATGATTACATTTATCCATCCATGTGCCCTAGCAAGTGCCCAATCTCTGCTGATGATTGAGAGCAGACATTGCATCGTTCCCCCATTATGCTGAAATTCAGAGCCCCACAAGAGTCACAGAAGTGGAGTGTGGTTGCAGAAATACCATGAAGACCAGTATTTCTGGACATCTTGCTCTCACATACATACATACAGAAAATGCTAAACGATAAACATTCTCAGAATTCCAGAACTGCCCATGACCCCCAGGTAGGAAACTTGATCTGCAGTGGTGTTAGTTCCAGTGGAAACTTGTAAGTTGAGTATATTTTCCACGTAGAGGAGGAAAAAAGAACAGTGGTCATCTAGTAGGTACAAGATAGAAGAGCTGCGCTGTGGAGTTATGAATTACAGTCCAATTTAGCACTTATACTAGTGTTGGACAGAAGATGTGCTGCTTGTATCCATGTGTATCTTGATGGTTTGGTGAGTTATAATATATTCTTTGTGTGATTTAACTTTTTGAAGCAGACAAAGCATTCTCATTTTAATATTAGTTGATTGCATTAGCTTGTATGCATTCATCCTTATATAACACTAGTTCAGTTGCCACAAACCGCCACATATTGCAAAACCATATTATTATGCAAGCAACTGCAGCATGTAGAAAACTGGCGGTTAGGTGAACCCTAGAGACACCATCAGCTAGTCAAAACCTGCATCTCTGGGAAGATGGAAACACATCAATCAATATTGAGTCATAGCACTGTGGAGGCGAGGACCAGCATGGCTGGTACTGTGGAGCTAATGTTTACCAGTGCAGGACAGTGGCACCTCAGAATCCAAATCATATTGCTGAAAGCTTCTATCTTGCAAAGAGTAGAAGATGCTGTAGAAGCTGGTGATATACAAGGGAAGTCATACTTTACTGGTTGTGGATTATTACCACAGAACCCCAAGAAAAATTGTTCATGGTACATCTCATGGCCTTGAGGCACGGTCCTGCATAGTGATGATAACATACCCCTGCTGTAAAAACTACTGCACCAACTAAAAGTACTCACACCTTTTGGAACCTAATTAACTACATCTAGCAGCACTGCAGAAGTGATGTATGACTGGATACTCTTGTTGCACATGATACAAATACCTCTCTCTCAACCTGGATCCTGTTAGCGTCAAAGATTAGCTTTATAGCATTAAATATTTGAGCAGCTTTGTGGGGGTTTTGTTAGTGAAGATATATAAATGTGAAGTGTTCTATTTCAGATCTGAAGATTTACGTCGTGAATTCGGCCGTTACGGTCCAATAGTCGATGTGTACGTACCACTGGATTTCTATACCCGTCGTCCTAGAGGATTTGCTTACGTTCAATATCCTTTCTACCGATGGCTGATTAGTGAGGGGTGTTGAAGTTTGAAATTCACGTTTGTGTATGAGGTAACCAACCTACATGAAACAGCTGTTTTCTTTTGTGTTGTATGTAATGTCAAATTGTGGTGTTCTGTTTCTCCCACATCTTTTTATCTTACAACTTTATATAGCTGTGCGAGATGTAAATAGCCAGTAAAATGTGCTCTGTTACAGAAAACTTCCATGTGTGGGATTGTGCATTATACTGCAGCGGGATTTACTGCTGCTGTACTTAGCATTAATGATAAACTTGTTTTTATGTATAGCAAAATGTGGCTGATATTATATTGTTTTAAGTTCATGGAAGGGGAATAATTTGGTCAAAAGCAGATTTGTGTAAATGAGGTGAAAAGTTTTGCTCTGATTATTGTCCCCTAATTTACTGTCCTCTGTTGTTGCCTCAGAGTGTAAAGCTGTACAGTATTGGCGATCCCAAAGAGAAAGCATGAAAGAACCTTTAGAGTAGAGTTCAAGAATTAAGGCAAGTAGACAAGCCAAAGACCTCTTAAGGATCAGGCTTGAAGAGAAGGGAAAGTTGGGAAAAGAAAAGATAAAGAAAAAGCTGGAAGAAGGACAAGCCATTATGAGAGACAAAGCTTCGCTTTATCTGCCAATGGGGGAAAAAGGTTGTTTTTCAAAGTATAAAGATAAAGCCATCTGTCACTTTTTGACCAAGCATCTCATGACAAGTCCTTCTGACAAGCACTAAAAGAGTTAAAGGCCAAGATGAAGTTGACTGGTGGCCAAGATTAAAGGAGCCATCCCTGATGTATCCTACAGAATAAAAGCTGTCCTCTTGCTGCTTGTGTAAGTGATTAATCAATTTTTATGGTTTAGTCTAGCTGTGGGCCCTGTTGTGCTTGCTTAATGATGGTAGCTTTTTTGTTTGTATGTATGTTTTGTTTTGGGTTTTTTTAAATTGTGATTCTATATGAAATTCAGTTGCAGCCAATTGAGATTATTGCACTTTTAATAGGGTGAAATTTGGCTTCTCCTTAGATGTTTGTACATGAACATATAGGGACAATAATCTGCTTAGGTCGCCTAAAGCCATACAGAATATATTATAACATTTTGTCATAAATGTTGATATAGTTTAATATAAGCTTAATTCTTAAACTAGTAGGAAAACCCAGGAAAAATCAGCTTTTCAATTTGTTTTCATCAAGCAGAGACTAAACGAAGGAAATTTTCAAGAAACAAAGCTTTTTAGAAGATTATAATATAGACAGAATGGCAGATTTTCTTGAACCAAAATTTGCCTTTGTCTCACTAGGTGTTGATGTCAACTGATTTGTTTTGCCATTGCGCATGTCCCAGCAAATGAGGACAAAGGGGCAAACAAATGCGTCTGACACTATGAGAAAGCCAAAGCTTTGCTAAATGTGTAGATATAAAATTATCTCAGAATTCCCAAGTACCTTAACATCTAGCACATTTGAAGATGTACGGGATGCTGAAGATGCCCTTCATAACTTGGACCGGAAGTGGATTTGTGGACGTCAGATAGAAATCCAGTTTGCTCAAGGAGATCGGAAAAGTATGTGCAATGACTTCACCCTTCTATGAAAGAATTCTCAGAGCTGTGTATGAGATGGGCTTCAACATATGACATAAATTTGATGTGGCTAAAAAAAAAAAAGCACAAGTGGTTTGAGAAAGGATTAAATAAATTCATGGAGGACAGGTGTATCAAGGTCTAGGTACCATCTTCAGGTTGGAGAGGAAGGCAGGATTGCCTCTAAAAGCCATTTGTAGTGAGTCAAGATGCCTAGAAGCAATTGGCAGGTCACTGTATGAGACAGGATGCTGGATTAGATGGGCTGTGTCCTGATCCAGCAGGACTCCCCTTTTGTTCTTTATGAGATGGTGCTTTGCTGAACCTCCCATCAACCTCGGCCATAGTTTTTGGGAGCAAGACATGGTAGAGGTTTTAACTCAGAAATACCCAAAGCAGAGGGATGCTGTTGAACATCCCAGTCTAAATTGCTGCCTGCCCACCAGCTGCTTTAAATATTGCAGGAGATAGAATGTTTTGAGGGATGCAAGAAAACTCTGGAAACAAAGATATAATTGGCTGCTTTTTGTAAAAAAAAAAAAAAACTTGAACAAAGACACGTCAGTTGTGCTTTTTGGGACTCATTTGCAAGCTGTATTTTAATAGAAATCAGATTTATTGCAAAATATGATGCATCATGGTTTGCATATTTTTAGATTAGTAAGGATCTGAATTGTCTTGTTGATTAACCGTTTCCCAGAAAGTTGAACAACCTTTGCACCCAAAAGCTATTGTTGCATGTGCCTTTGTGGTTATTAGAAATTCCATGTGCTGACTTGTGAAATACCAGGGCCCAGTGGGTCAGTTGCTAAGTTGTTTCATTTAATTAGAAGAGAATCTCTTGCTGGTTTGTAACTGATTCTCAAGTCTCCATCATTGCTGGAATGTAAATTACTTTTGAAGAATATCAGCCGTGTTTTGGTACAGTAACATCAAATATTTAAAATACTAGGGTGGTTGTCAATTTTTCTTCTGCAGCTCCGAACCAAATGAAAGCCAAGGAAGGAAGAAATGTGTACAGCTCTTCTCGTTACGATGATTATGACAGATACAGGCGTTCTAGAAGCCGCAGTTATGAAAGGAGATCCCGGAGCCGTTCTTTTGACTACAGCTATCGCCGATCTTATAGCCCTAGAAAGTAAGTGGTGTGTTGGCTTGACCTATCCTGCCATGTAATGGAGAAGAGAGAGCGTATTGACTGATACTTCTAGATATGAAGTCACCTTTGTAGTTACATGCATGGCGTTGTTATTCCTTGCATGGACCATCAATTGTAGTCTGTGCATCACTGAAGAAAAAATGAAAAATACAACTTTCAAGAAACTTAACTTAGTTGGGTGTGTGTGAATAATTCTAAAGGTATATGCCACTGTTTACTTTTTCTGATGTACCTTTTTAGCAGTAGACCTGCTGGAAGACGCCGGCGTAGCAGAAGTCGTTCAGATAATGATAGGTAAACATTCTTTTATATAACAAATTAAAAATCAGAACAGTGTGCCTGCAATAGTAAGCCATTTTAATACGAGATACCCAACTCCTAGCAACTTGCCATATTCAAATATGTTATCTTCCTCTTTCTGATAGGTTCAGACACCGTAACAGATCTTTTTCAAGGTCAAAGTCCAATTCAAGATCACGATCTAAGTCACCACCTAAAAAAGAAATGAAGGCCAAATCACGCTCTAGGTCTGCATCTCGCACTAAATCTAGAGGCACCTCTAAAACGGATTCTAAGTCACAATATAAGTCCAGCTCAAGATATGAAAAAGAATCAAGGAAAAAAGAACCAGCTAGATCCAAATCTCAGTCGAGATCACATTCTAGATCTAGATCTAAATCCAGGTCCAGGTCATGGGCTAGTCCCAAATCCAGTGGCCACTAACATTATATCTTGTTTTTTTAGGCATGTATCATCCAATTATTCAGTTGAGTTATGATGTTGCAACATTACTTAAAATAAATCTGACCGTTATCCCAGTAGCAGTCAATTATTACTTTTGAAAATGCAGTATTGAGAATCTTATACAAGAGTTGACTTAGTAAAATGTCGTGGGCAGCTGCTGACGTTCTTGTGATGTTTCTATGTATATTTTTGTAAGACTTCCATTTTTAAGCTTCAAATATCAATGGTACCTTGATTATGACCATAGTTTACGGCATCAAATCCTAATTCTCATCCCAAAACAAAGATTCCATGTATATTAAAATGGTCCAATTATCCCTATAGATTGCATATAAATTATTGCTTTGGTTTTTGCCATGCCACTGTGACAAAGGGGCCAGCTTGTGAGACACTGAGAAACGTGGTATTGGGTTCTCATTGATAAGATCTGAAGTGATAGAGGTGATAACATAACAAGTGGGAGAAATCAGCCTTGAGAGCCAAATCTGGCTTTTGTCAAAGAGTCCAGGTACTTTTTCCTAAGTACTATGTTGGCCTTTAAAAACAAACACACTTAGTTAAATAATTAGGTAAATGTGTGTATTCATCTGTATGCACTGTGGTGTATCTTAGGTTTTTGTGAGCACATGACCTCAAGTTGCTTAGGGTTTCTTGTTGTACAAGTTCAAATAAAAACATCTTCGATGTGTACAATATGTAGGAACTAAAATTTTATGCCAGTCACTTCGTAAGTAGCTTGTGTATCTGTAAGTACCAATTTCTAGTCGTGTCTCTTTAATACCTGACAATTTTGAATACCTGTCAAAACCTACATAGCAAGTCTGAAGGGACAAGATTATAAATAATCCTCCAGTTGTAGTCCAGCACTATATGCAGAAGTTCTGCATCCTTTGCTTTTGGTTTGTAACACATTATCAAAACTGAATATGAAAAGTTGCTATGGCATAATCTCAAAATATTCTCTGCAGAGGCTCAATGTTGTTATCAGGAACATATTTTTTTTGTACTCAAATGTGAAAGCCAGTATCAAACACTTAAAGGCCCTCTACTTCTGTGTAGTAGGATATTTGAATGTTAACTGTTTGTTTCTATGGAAAATTTTAAGTTCTAGTTAATCTAACCGATCATTCGAGTAAAACTGGCTTTTAAATTCTGGCTGTGGAATGTGTAAAGGGTGAATCTAGAACCTTTGTATATTTGATAGTATTTCTTAACTTTCATTTAAAGTTAAAAGTTAATGTTCTGCTATGCAATCATTTATAACAGCGTTCCTTTCATTTTGTAGACCTCCCTGATGTATAGTTTAAAACAAAAAGGTGTAAAACTAGCATAATTGTGCATCTCTGGTCAAGGAGAGTTATGGAAATAAAAATTTGTATTTCCTTTCTTATACAGGCTCCTAAAATGGTATTTTTATATGTCCTTTTTGAAGTATTGTATTATTTTGAGGCATCATTATGGTGAGACAGACCAGGCTTTTTCTCTTCTTGTAAATCTAGCAAGTGTGCTGCAATAAAAAAAAAATCCAGTGAATTTAAATGCTTAATAGTGCTTAAAACATTTGAGGAGTCAAATGAATTTGTTCACCATTTAAATTCCACTGTCTGTGTACTTGATCAGAAAAGAGGCTTTTTTCTTTACCCACCCTTAGCAAGAACGAGTGCTGTCAGGGGCCTCAACTTTTTTGAACTTGGTCCTGTGCTGCTTTCTGTTTGAACATCTGGATCCCATCTATTGTATCAGCAGCAGCCTCCTTCCCAGAGATTTGCACTGCTTGTCAGTTGTGTGCAGTCTTAAGACACCACCCAGCCATCATACTGTTCCTACTAGCCATACTAGGTTCTTTCAGAAGGCCTAGTGTGTGAACATTTCCTGTAGGCCTTGTATCCTTGAAGGGAATGTTCAAACATCAGGCCTTCTGGGAGGCCTAGTAGTAAGCCATCCTGGCCTTCCTACGGTCTTTCCAAAACCATAGTTGACAGGCTGGGCGGGGGAGCAGACTGGAAACCACTGACAGAGACAGGCAGCAGCAGGGAAAAGATCAGTGATTTGTGAAGTACGTAAAAAACATTCAGTGAATAGATCAGCCAGTTCTAGACTTGACATCCTCCTACCTTGCCAGATTTACAAACAAACCACAATTTCAGTTCATGCTGATCTAATTCCTTGTCTCTGGCTTAGGAAAATAACTTGATCCTTTGCGCTTCAGCTAGTGTTGAGAGTGGAGGTTAACCAAGTGAATGGTGTCCCTGAATTTTGCTATTGTTATTGCTAAAATTGCAAAATGTAACCTCTGCTTTGAAAAATAGCCTTGCATCTACCACGGACCCTAAATGCTTCAGTGTTATAGTTGTTCTTTGCCACACTTAGAATGCTGAAAAAAATCCTAAAATAGTTGCCATTTTAGCATTAAAGTAAACACATCAATACAATATTAGGGGATAAAAGGTATGGGAGTTTTATTTAAATTTTGCTTCGAATTTCAGTGAAGCACTGCTTCAAACACAGAATTTAGATCAGTATTACATTTGGGATACAACAGTGATTTCAACATAAAGGACAATTTTTGGGATGCAAGATTTTATCGCAAAATATTCAATTTTAGTCATTTTGGTATTTTGAGTATCTCACTGGTTGCTAAAACATTTTGAATGTTCAAGTAAAAATGTAATTATGAATGGCCCAGAATTTCAGCTTACAAAAAGTTTTTTTTAATCTCTTGAATCTATTTTCTTCATTGCTACTAAGGTTAGAAATGCTTGTTACCACTAAATCAAACACTACACAAAACATTTGAAATTCCACTCCTGAAATTCTGTTCCTGTTGTACTCTGTGCTGGAAAAACATACCATCCAGATTCTTCTGCAAATCACCTTACTCAAATCCAAATTTTGTGCTCCAAACCCAAATGCAACAGCCAAAGCATGTTAAAACCAGCAGTTAGTATAAACGCAAGCTGGAGGTTTGACAAATCTGAATTGTACTTTTTCCATTTTGGACATCAACATTCCCATTTTGTAGGCTAAAAAGTTACTTAATACATTCAGTAACATGAAAGCAACCTTATTCTGGCTTCAATCTCCCTACAATGAAAGTGAAGTTGAATGCTTTGCAGGTTTTAAAAAGCTCAACAATGATTTTAAGAAATGCGAGCTTAGGATTGCAGCCTAAGTATACAATGCACCTCTTAGTATTTTGCTACTAAATGCAATCAAAACTGAATTGTAACTGATTCCTAGAAAATGTTTGCCTTTAAAAAACAAGATTTTGCACCAAGTGTATTTTAAAACCACACAAACAAAACATGCATGCATACCCTCATTGATATTTTTAAGTGCAATGGCACAGATCTGTGCTTTTACTTTTTCCCACAATTTTTTTTTTAAAAAATCATGCCATGAGCCTATCATGGTCCTTATACATTCAGCAGTGTTGTACTAAAATATCTTTATCCTGACAGGAAAGCCTGACATAAATTTACATATGCTACAAAGTTTTACATTTATTTACATGGCTGCTTTTCCCTCAAACTTTTTTTTTGTCACATTTGGTAAATTCAATTAAACAAGTTTACATCCCAGGTTATCCAATTTCTTACTGGCCTACACAGCTGCAAAAGATACAAAACATACAAAATGTGTTTCTAACACAGTTCAGTGACATTCTTTTGTGAAGAAAAACACTTTAAAAGCTTTTGGCAGTCCCCTGGGCAATGCAAAAATGTTCTGACTTGGCACACATAATAGGCTATTTATATTCAGTGCAATGTATTTCTAGGCTTGTGTAAAAAAAAAGCTGAATTGCATGCCCCTGTTTATGCCCTTAATGCAGTACAAAACATTACCTCCCAATTTAAAATTTTACAGTGCAGTCACAATCCTTGGAGAAAAATATAATTTCAAAGTAGTCAATCACTTGTAATTCCATAAACTAAAAAAGCCAATCTAGACAGGCAAGAAGTTACTGTCCTGAAGGCCTATAGTGTTTCACAGGATGTGGCAGGATCACCAATTTTCAGTTACTGTATTGCACTGCAGTTGGGAAATTTGGTCAGGAAGCATGAATTTCAATTCTAAAGACATACAGTTGACGCCCCCCCCGCCCCAAAAAAAAGACACCAAGAAGTCAGTTGGTCCAGATCATTTTGTATCTAGGACTCTAGCTAGAAAATTGTTACAAATACCCACTGATTACACTGTCTCAGTAACAGAGAAACTGCAATGCAATGGAATCCAAATTAGGAAAGGGCTAACTATTTCCAAGAATGACCCTAACTCATTTATCGATTTGACCTACACAAAGCACTTTCAATTAAATGTTATCTTCAAGCCTGAACTTTCAGCAAGGTCTTAAGTTGAAATGTCATGATTTCTTTATCAGCAGGATTAAGTGAAACAGTAACCCAGTGGCTTGGTGGCTTAGGAAGA